>CM062650.1:29433583-30693583 GCA_031772095.1 Zeugodacus tau | reverse complement strand
AACTTTTTGATTATACCAAGTGGTATTATATTGGCCCAAGTGGTTCATCTCTCCAATTCCTCCTCCGTACTATAATAACGAACCAACTCATTGCTACACGAATATTACTTATGTTTTAAGGAACGTAATTACTTTAAGATGTGTAGTGATTACTTAGCATAATAAGTCATGTTACAGTATAAGAAACTTCATAAATATGAAAATATATGTGATTATCTTAAGTCTTAAATTAAATGAAAAGCATAGAATGTAACTTTTTTGCATTCAATAAAACTAAGAATGAGATAAGAAGAATTGCATCTGTATTGTTATACAAGTTTGCTTGCTGGAGCTCAAAGGAGTAATCTCATATATATGATGCAGAGCCCTACAGTGGGACATGACAATGTTAGTCGTTCCTTATACTTTATATACATTATTTCCAATTCTGCAGTACTCACTGCTCTATGTGGATAATTCATGTATTCATTGAACAGCTAATTTTGTTTAGCGATTTAACAAAGTTGCATAGCTACTCAACTCTTCATTAAAGGTGTTTGTTTATTAGTTACAAGATGACAATGAGTACGTTTGAACGTTTCTGCATATTGACAATTTAGCACAACAAATTGCATCAGCAAGTGACTAGCGTTTGAGTAACGAGGAGTGGAGTTCTTAAACTTCATCTTCAATATAAAACTTTAGCGGTAGACAGCAGTTACGTAGCGTGAAGCATATGGAGACTGTGTGTGCTAATCCGATAGATAGGTATGATAATTAATGTCTGGCAGTTATAAACTTATTAAACTTTGCCGTGGATTGCGGTGAAGCAGACTGGAAAATTACTAATAAAACTAAAGGATGCAAGTTTTATATAAATTTAAATTGACATTGAAAATTAAAATGAAAATGAACAAGCTGTGAGGAGAATTAGAGGAACATATCTTCACTCACATTTTTAACTATGAAATTTGTATTAGTACAGCTACAAAGTTTATTTTTATCACAGCAAAATTGACTTTCACTACATTTGTATTAGCTAGAATGATAAGAATAATTATTAATAATATTTAAATTATATTAGAATAATTATATTATCCTCCTTATAAATATCTTTTTCCAGTTGCACGCCCTACGACGCCTAATGCAAGGCAGCCCCGATCACCCCAAAGCACCGCTAGGCAATAATTATCGACCACCACAGCCGCTACTGCACCGGCCCATTCGTACTAACATCGACTTCAAAACGTCAAAAGTGAATGGCAAAGCTGCGTGTCCCACCATGTATCGCGAAGTGTATTATAAAGGTAAGCCCACTAAGTCAAAATAATAACAGTAAATAGTTGTTCTTGAAAGTATTACAAATTAGACCACATGAAGTTAGATCAGACTACAGACAAGTTTATATTAAACACCTTCGGACAACATATAGGTTTAGTGATTTCTTTTGTTGGAAATAAATAGCTAAATCAAGTTCTGAAAATCGTACGAATCAAACGGTATGGTATGGTTTAGGTATAATATTATTAATTGTCGTTCACTAATTGATTGTTTGATGACAACACATTTTGTAAAAATTTAGTTTTAGTTTAGTGCCCTATCGAAGTAGTAAGATCGAAAACAGCATTTTCGAGATATTTTGTTTATTATATTTATTATCAAAAAAACTACAGAAGCTGTGTAGACTGAACGCCAATACCAAAATCGACTTGCAAAATTTCGTTGCGGTAATTTCGATCTTGAAAATGTACCACGTCATGGTAAGCCTCTTGAAGCCAACGAGTATAAAATAAAGTTGGTGCTCAATGCAATTGGTTGAAAATGGCATAAGGTATTGGATCGAAATGGACAGGGTCAGAAAACAATTTGTTAAAAAAACATATTAACGTTAAGAGATGTGGTTAAATTCATTTGAAACGGAAAATACTAAAATCGTTTCAACAAATTTGTATCATATCAAATATTTTTGTCTAGAGTGCTTTCATTAATTTAATAAATGATTTGACAATAACTTTCTAAAAAGAACTAAGTAACGGGACATTTTTAGACATTTGATTTTCAATAAGGCTATACTTTATTCGAGTTGGTCTTTTTAACAATTGTCAAACAAGGTTTGTTGCTGGCACTCGACCCCAATTGCTATATAGAGCCTCTCGGTTGGAATTAATTCGAACCAGAAGAAATCACTTTAAAACATAATAACAAAAAAAAAAACTCGAAGAATAAAATTTTCAGTTTGGTTCGCATAATCTTTAGCAGTATAAAAATTTTATTCGGTAACCGTTATTTAAAGAGGTACTAAATTTTGACCAAACTAAAAATATGAAAGAGTCTACGCTTTTATATTGATTATATGTTTTTGAAGAATTTTTTTATGATTTTATTTGATTCATTCTAACTGTAACTTTAACTTTGTTTTTCAAACTAGTTATCAAGCATCCAACACCCTTTCATGTATAAAAATTATAAAACAAATACCAATATGCAGCAATTTACAATTATTTTTCTAAGGAAGTCTCTTTCATAAAAATTCTTGCTGTCCTACTAAATTTAAAATACTAAATATAATATTTTTTCTTAAGTACATATTCATATTCAGAAAGCAACGAGAAGACAACTGCTACGATAATATTGTCGCAATTACAGATTTATGATCTCATATACTCAGATTTTATTGCCGTTATTTATAAATCATTTACCAGAATGAAATAATTTATTTGCAAAAATTCAACAATTAAAGCCCGTAATCGTTTTAGGTGTAGTTTTAATAAATTTGATCTATTTTATGAGATGTATATAATGTGATAACTTTCATTTACTTCATTTCCATTTACTGCAGCTACAAGTTGGAGACAACATTGAGGCGTAACTCGGCTATAAATAACAACATTAGCAGCAGCAATCAAAGCCAAACGCAGTTGCAACATCAACTTACAACAGTTATCAATATAAGCATATATTTGCACACACTTATACATACATATGTACGTAAGTACACGTAAATCGGCGTGCAACAGGAGCTTCCATAAATTTAAATAAATATATTTCTAGTAGTAATGTAATTGTAATGAAATTATTGAATTACATATGCATAGCTGAGTTACAATGAGGTACATACATACATAAATAATATACATAATAGTACATGTAGGTGCATATAAAAATCAAGCAAATAAAATATACGTACATATATGTAGCTGTATGAAAGAAAATAAATTAGACTAACAATAAATATTGCAGTTAGAAAATGTGTGTCTAAAATAAGGGAGCAGAATTTCTATGAAGCAAAGCAAAGTGGGCAAAACAGTAGCGGAGGAAGTATATAATATATATATTCATGTAAATAAGCAACTACTAAAAAATATTTTTGTAACCAGGCCCACTGAAAATACCAATAAGTAGTTAGTAATAGCTACATTATATAATACTAGTATAACATTAGTAGATTTATAAAACTAGCATAATTATATATTCTGAAAAAACATATATCGAAATATATATTATTTGCGACTATATAAAATCTATAAACATACGTACATATATAACATATACTGTTAACTGCTTCTTGCCATCTGCCTTCTATAATTAGAATCCAAATCAACATTTCATTAATCATTGTTCATTCGTTTCTAAAAAAGTACTTGACTAAGCTTTTTAGTTTTGCTGACATATGCGTTTCTGCGAATGTTGCAAGTGTGTGTAGAATGCAGTGTATTCGAAGAACTCCTCAAATGCCACTCTAGTAATGCATGCTGATTTTGCCATGAAAAACCACATGCGTTTGTTATCACATATGAATATTCATACTTGGACGTCATAATCGAAGCATGTTTCGCTTCAGCATCTTTGAATCATTCGTAACAGAGTTTCATATGGGGAAATTACTTCGAGTGATGTCAATATGCTCTCGTGACTTCATTGTCCAATTTTTTTTCGTGAGTCAATCAGACGTTTTGTGGTAATTGCAAAAATGTAGTTTCCATAAATAACAGTGGAAATTCCCGTTTACTATTTTAGGTACAGCAGCTCTCTAATAAATTACTCACATCACGCAAATATAGATCGTCTGAGACATTTTTCTTCGGAGAGACATTATGTTTTGAAAAATATTTAGGTGATTAATGTATGCCACATAAATTACCATTACACAAGTATGTTGGACTTTCCGAAGCAGTTAATGTTGCCGCAATACTTGCTTGTTGTAAAAATTAAAAAGCGTCTAGCCAAGGATCCTTGAAATATATTCGATGCAATGCTATCATTTTCCATAGTTCATTAAACGCTATCATTCACTCAATAAGCGAACTTTCATTTTCACTCGGACAAATGAAATATTACATAATTTCTCGATATTTGTATAACTGAGCTTTTATATGGTTAACTGGAATTCCCTACTTTGTGAGGCTTTCAAATAAGAAATTTATTTATTTTAATGAACCAATATAGCAATACCTGATAAGAAATTGTGTATTATAACTTTTGGCAGATGATTCGTTTATAATAGCATAACTTATCTAAAATCTGTAATACAGAACTTGACCAGAAATTATAGAGACAAGATTGCTACTTCAGAAGTGAAATGTATTTTAGAGCTTTCATGACAATTGTAAACATAGCTTTCCTTCCTTTAGTCCATGACGTCACGAATCATTTTATTATTTGTCAAAAGCTCTCCAAAAAAGTAACGGAAAAAGCTGTCGTAATCTCAAGTTCTGTCATTTTTTATGCTCTCTTGTAATGCAACTCAGTCCCGTTTTGGTTGTTTTCTCTTAACAAGAGAGGAGCGCATTCTAAGCTAGCGAATGGAGAAAGGACGAATAGAAGACTTCTTTTCTAGCCACAGTTGCTGTAATATACATTTAAGCATTTCATAGAAATACTTTTATTTTAATATGAGTTATGTAAAAGAAATGTTATTAATAATAACCGTTAAGTAAGTTTAGCTTTTGTTATAGCAATCGCTAGCGTGAAGAGTAAAATAAGTAGAATAAACCCACCAGGACGAATAGACCCGGTCCACTCTAAAAATAGATTAAGTTACTACGCAATAGAATAAAGTAAGCCCAGTAGTATGGAAAATTTAAAATTTTATTTTTTTGAAATATGTATGTACACATATTTTAATATTTTAATTGCATATCCTTCAATAATTCTTTAATTGAGAGTTTTTCTTCCATAAATGTCTACTCATTTCAAACATATTAAATTCATCCAATTTTCAAATGAATCAATTTCATAGGAATTCAATTTGTGATTTAATTGATTTGTTCGGCTCGTTTTTTCGACTGCAACAGTATTGCAAATTA
The DNA here is from genome assembly GCA_031772095.1 of Zeugodacus tau. Taxonomy (NCBI): domain Eukaryota; kingdom Metazoa; phylum Arthropoda; class Insecta; order Diptera; family Tephritidae; genus Zeugodacus; species Zeugodacus tau. The sequence continues at coordinate 30,688,298 of CM062650.1, read as the reverse complement.
AAGAAACACTAAAGCAAACTCAATTAGAACTATTATATTATTTACGGTTTAACGAATAATTAATACCAAAAAACATGTAAAAATTGTAATGGTTGTTAAACGTAAATATAAAATAAGAATTTCGCCAGAGAAAAAACAACATAAAAACACAACACTTTAATTGTAACACTATTTTGCGCTGCTGACATAAACGGAATTTGTTGCCATATATCAACATTTTAATTTATTAAATAAAATCTGCGCACAAATATTTGTTATGAAGTTGATATAAATTACATCAAATAATTAAGCGCCGTATATGCAACATAATTCTGACATATTTTCTGACATGGGTTTTTCACTATATCTCGCATTTTTTTTACCTCGACTGGCTGCACATTTTTTGTTTATAATTATGTGATTTGTTATTGTTTGCACAATTAAGCGCATTTGAGTGTTTATTATGAGTGAATAATTGTTGGAAAAATATGTTCAGCAATAAAACATGCATTAAAGTGATAACCACACACTGAGCGAGCAAAACCACAACACGATTGCGAGTTTTATTTACATTTTATTTATTTCGGTTTTTTCACCACTTTTTTCGGCCAATAAACCAACCAATTTAAACGAGCAAGCTGGCATATTATGTATATGTAGCAAGTAAATAAATGACTTAATTATGTTCTAACACTAGTTTATGCAGTCGGAGCGCAAATAGTAAATAAAAACTTTTATTTAAACCTTTTTTGTTGAGGCTCACCGCTTTCATATTTAGAGCCAATTATGTGTAGATATAAGTGAGCAGCTTCATCAAGCTGGTGGAATTATTAAATAAACTGCATTCGAGCTGACGCAATAATGAACTTTTTTAGTGCATTTATAAATTGAATGCCATCAGTAAGATAACAAACAAATTGACTCACCTGCATCAAGGAATGTTGCTTTCTAAACCTATTTTGGAACTTTACTTCTTCTAACATTAATACTTCTGTAGTATGCAAGCAACACATATTTTTCATCTTCCTCATCTAGCACTGGTAATTCTAAGCTGATTACTCTCAAACTCGGTTTCCACAGTCTAAAATTATTTTCAACCACTTGCCTGTTATTCCTAGATGATATATAAGACCTGAAAATTTTAATCGTTATTTATTTTTGATATATGTTGTAATAACGAGATATGACGCGAATTTTTCTTAAAACCACACATTTAAAACAATTCGTGGAGTCGTTGCTACTCTTGGGGATTAAATATATTATTTTAGCGTCTCGATCATTGATGAACCTTATCAGGCTTGTCAGTTTCCGACTATATATTCGACGTTACACACAACTGATGGCTTTCCTCTATGTAAAGCATCAATTGGTCAATATTTCGATTAACGTTTAGAATCATATTTTATTTAATATTTCCATACATATGTATATAAAAGTTGGCATCTCTGTAAGGACTCATTATTACCATTTTTTTGTGGGGAAATTAAAATGTTTTTGTCAAACTATTAAAATTACAATTTATTGTCAGTAATTTCTATCATGATATTAATTATTACAACTATTGTCTAGCATATTCAATGTGCGGTAAGCGTTGAAATCTAGATATCCGAGACATATACTGAATTCATTTATATTAACGACTCAAGATATAGTAAGATGTTTATCCTTATATCAGCACTTATGTGCATTTGGTTCAGCTGCTTGGACAGAACCAAAAAATGAAATTTACAGAACCAAACTCAAGAGCATTCTCTAGGTAAAATCAATCATAATTTCGAGAAATCTTAAAGGTTTTAAATAATATAATATAATTTCTCCTTTATAGAAGTAATGTGTGCCCATAATTTGAACTCACGTCTTATAGCAGAATTGCCACAATAAAATTCACGAATTTTGTTCCTATACACAAATATTTCTACCGTTGAACTGCGTTTCAATGAGAATGATTACTTAGTGTAATGCAGCGTCTTCATCTCAACAGGTAATATTGAAGAGAGTTTCGTTTATTAAAATAACTATTCCAAAATAAGATTCTTATTTGAACCAACATTAAGAATGATTCAATGTTTTATATAAACTAAAGCCTATAATCGTTGTACGTTGCACATTATTTGTGGTTGACTGACGACAAGGTAAGCAATCAATTATTGTAACACCTAGGCCGCGCCAAACATTTACTACTTGTATATCAAACATTGCGCAAGGGATGTAAGTTTGTACACGGTAAATATAATTAATGCTACGACCAACGATAGTTGCATACAATCGCAATTAACTGGCAACTTTGACATATACAGGTTAATTCGGAGGTTAATTTGCAAAATCGCAAATATGTTGATACGCATGTATACAAACATATGCATATATACATGTTGCAGCGCAAAATTGGCAACATTGACAGCGGCTGTATAACGCTGTGACGTGAAAATCCAATAATTCACACAAGATATATATACATATACAGCATACAACAACTAAAAACAATATACAACAACAAAAACTACGAATGAAAACAATAACATGCCACATATGTGAGCGTATTGCAGCACAATATTGTTAGCAACAGTCACATGCAAGCATGCCACACAACAAAGCTAATAAATATTCAATTTGTTAGCCATGCCGTAGGCCACATTACCTTCACCTTGGTAATGCCGCAGCTTATGCCTTTTCCAGGCACCACTTAACATGCTGCTTCCACTTCCGTTGCGTTGTGGCGTTGTGGCAGCAGCATAAAGCGCTTAAATGCTCGTACAACCATATTGACCACGCTGGTTAGGCGTCGCATTAACGCTTGTAAACGCAAATGTAAACTGTTGGCTTATCGCACACTAGGCGTAGCATACATAATCGCAGGTGTACCAGCTATTTGTTGTGTGTAGGCGAGGATTGTTTTAAAATCACTTGCACAAACGTGTCACTGATACACATGTCACACATAGCCGAGTATATTATATGCGAGCGTGTAAATATTTTGGTTTTAATTATAATATTGTCATATACAAGTAATGCTACTACCGCTCAGTTAAATATTTTGTTGAATAATTTATATTATATCAATTTGCAGATGAAGTTTAATTTCGATTATTATTAAATATTCCTAATAAAATAAGTTTAATTTAATATTTTTTTCTCAATTTGCGCTCTATCTTCAAACGGACTATGTATCTATTACTTCATTTACATTTAATATATTAATATTTAATAGGAAAATAAATGACTTCGAGCATTTTCACAAAAATAACACTCACCACATATCCCTCTTCTAACATTATTACATTAACATTAGTCTCAACATGTAAGAGAGCATGTTCATTTTTAATTAAATGCTATTAAATTGAAGATATTTTAAAATTATTTACATAAAGCGAACATTGTTTATATATTTATCGTGTTTATTTAATTCCAATAAAATTACAATTAAAAATCTTGTCGATTCGATTTACATGCAGCTAAGTATTACTTGTCATAACCAAAATCTAGGTTAAATGCTTAATTGACTTCAATTAATGTTATAATGACTTATGTCTTTTTGCAGGAGTTAATTGATCAATTAACTGGAATTTGCTCGATTAAAACACTGATTTAAATCGATTCACCATACAAAATTAAAATCTCATTTTTCTACATTAGTTTTTAATCGATTACAAATCGAGTTGAAAATGCAGTGTAATTCTGCGAGTTGTTGTCCAAGTTGGCTTGGTTTTATTGATAAAATAGCAATCAGCTGACGAAGCCAACCAACTTCTTATGAACAGCAAAAACATAAATGTATAACTACTGCTCGTTAATCGAATAACCGGCAGTGCGAATACTCGTTACTCAATTATAATCTTAATGTATTAAATTAATTTGTATGTGCGAAATGGCTATTAGTTAGTACATATATGAGATTAACGAATCGAGAAAATACACTATGTACTGGGCCCCAATTTTAAAACTTTAATTATACCTCTGGTCTAAAAAATATTACTACATTAATCATTCCAGTCATAAGAGTAACTCTATCAAGTTCTTAGCAAAATCGTCAAAAAAATATATCAAATAAAAGTTTGTTTCACCAGTTCTTCCTCAGTGCGACAGCCTTTTCGAACAGCAGCTGTAATGTGCTTGATTCGCTACTTCCCAACGGTTATCGGTAATTTTAATCGACTTGAATATCAAATGCAACTCTGCGACAAAAACGTACGATATACGTACTTTGTCTGCGATTGGCTGAATTTTTTGATAAAAAAAACATATAAATATGTGCAGCTAAGTGATTCAGCACATACATATGTAGAATCAGCAACAAGTACGTCACTTTGACAGCAAATCGACCTTCGTCATTTTTATAAACGCTGACAGATTTGTTTTGTTTAACGAATAAAAAGAAAACAAGAGCAAACTTAAGATATACATATATGGATAATTGTGCATTTTCCAAAGAGATTACAGTACACTGTAAATACTATATAGAAATTAAAGATTAAAAATAATTCAATATGGCTATAGACGTAAGCACATATGTATATTGATTGTATGTATTTATATCGTATTAAAAAACAAATGTTGGTGCTGGTTTGGATTCCGTTGGTATATACGAGTAATAAATAATTGAAATAAGCGTATGAGTAATAATAATAGCATGAGCCTGACTTTCGTCTGTGTATATAATACCGAAATATATACAAATAATGTGAAGAAATGTAATCAAGCTTAATATAAATATATAAATAAGATTATGTATATAATCGTGTATGTTTTAGCAGACATTATGTAAAAATAGAATTACTTTATTAGGCGCTGAGGTTATTATAAAAAGTGTATATACGACTTGAAACTGCGACATTTAGAAGACACATAAAAAACTAAAAAAAAGAACAACATGTTGTAAGAACTAATACTATGTAGAGAATTTGTGCAGATTGTATAATTTTTAGCTGAAATGAATTAGTGAAAAAAAAATTATGAATAAAGAGCAGTATTAATTTACTGGGAGATAAAAAATTTCTGATAATGCTTTGTATGCGTCAAAAACTCTTTTGTGAAGCTATTAGCATGTGCTAGTACTATTAAATAAATAGCAAGCAAAATTATGATAAAAAATAATAAAATATATATATACAAATGGTTAAAGACATTTCTATATTTTTAGTGCAATTTTATGGTAAGTACGTTCGGAAATTGAAGTTTATCGGTAATTGTCAATTATACTGTACATATAGTATTTATACTCTGTATATACAATATCTAAACTGAATAGCAACAATACAACACAACGATCACGGAAAAACCTGACGAGCGTTGAACCTGTTTTGTGTATTCTGTTTCAAAGCTCGTGACAACTTGAGCTTTCTGCTTGTAAAGCTTTGTAATTGAAGGATGACTGATCGCATGCCAATTTATTTTCTGATATATTAACTTATAAATTCTATATGAATTCACCAGGTGGACGAAGTTGAATATAAACTTCATATGCAGCTGGGGAAGGTTTTGAGACTAGTTGAGGTTGAGATTTTCCACTTGATGCTTAGTTTTGCTTTCATAGCTTCAATGATGATTGAGTTGAAACTTGTATACACTATGCAGCTTGCTGCGATGCTAAAATGAAAGCTAATTCTCCAATTTTCTTTTGCTTCATTATTTATTAATTACTAACTGCACTTGTGTCATTAAATTATGCAACATTTCATAATGCACATTACATTTATTTTTATTCCACACATGGATTTCCCCATTTTATCAATGGATTGTATACAACTGTTTATAACTCACGCGACTTATGAAATCGTGCTACTGGGGTCAATGAAACAAAGTGATGTTTATGGAATACCCATGAAGTGAAATGAACATATGAGTAAATATATACATATAGAGAGCAAATCATCGGAGAATTTATTGAAATGCATCGACTGTATTTGAGTCACACTACTGAAAAGAGAACGTACAAATATAAAAAGCATTTATTCAATCAATGTTTATAAAGAAGTTGATAAGAGTTAAATTAATCACACTTTAAAAAAAAATTGGAAATTGAAAGTGAATTGATATCTGTAATTATTATTAGAATGTATTTCAGCTTAAACCTATAGGCTTTTACCCGACTTTTAATATATGCAAATAAACCGAATATAAATACAATATTTGGTATGGTTTACGAATTTTTTCAGGAATAAACATATACGCTTTATAAAAACATGTAAGTCATCAGTCAAATATATGACCGACAAGAATATAAAACTTAAGGCCTAACTCTTCAAAAGAATATATTCCATAATGCCTTATATCCTGGCTGGTATCGATGGATATACGAGATATATTAATGAATTTAGGTGAGACTGTTTCAATTAGATTAATAATATATATGTGGGTTTCCATTAAAACGCTTTATTCTTTATTTTAATTAGGTTTATTTAATTCAATTTTAACCGCACTTATTTTATTCACGTGGCGGCGTGACCTCCTTTGACAAACTTCACTTAACAACTGAAAGCTTACATGATATTACAAATGGCTGATCTATATGGATCATCCAATAAGGACTGTTACAATTATGGCCACTGATGGACGCTTCGTTGTCTTATCGATTAATGGCAAGGTTGCCATCGGTACTATAAGTTATTCGGTCAATGACAATATTACCACCTGCCCTATATATTGTCCATTCCTACAATTTTTAAAGCAATTCATAGTTCTATATACTTTCTGATACCGATATTATCTGTGACTTTGGGAGAGAAGGTATGCTATATATCGACACGAAAACTAAATCTAGCACCAGTACATTTTGTAAGATGTTTCGAAGTATTATTATATTTTGATATTCTCTTCATTATTCAAAAAAATTTTGTTTTTTGTCTTCTAACATTATTCATAATATTCGGGGTCTCCAAAGTATAGTGATTATAGCCCTATTATAGCCAAATTAATTCAATTAAAATTTTTATTGAGAAACTCTTTTTGCCTTTTATACTTCCGACTACTCGATGACCGATCAGCTGTTATACATTTTTATACTCTCGCAACAAAAGTTGCTAAAGAGAGTATTAAGTTTTGTTCACATAACGGTTGTTTGTAACACCCAAAACTAAACGAGTTAGATATAGGGTTATATATACCAAAGTGATCAGGGTGAAGAGTGGAGTTCAAATCCGAATGTCTGTCTGTCCGTCCGTCCGTCTGTGCAAGCTGTAACTTGAGTAAAAATTAAGATATCTTGATGAAACTTGGCACACTTATTTCTTGTCACCATAGGAAGGCTGCCACGCCCACAAAATGGCGAAAACCGAAAACACATAAAGTGCCATAACTAAGCCATAAATAAAGCTATGGAAACAAAATTTGGTATGAAGGATCGCACTATGAAGGGGCATATTTGGATGTAATTTTTTTGGAAGTGGGCGTGGCCCCGCCCCCTACTAAGTTTTTTGTATATATCTCGCAAACCAATACAGCTATATAAACCAAACTTTCTGCAGTCGCTTTTTTTAGCCACTTCCTAATACAGTCCAAAAATGAAAGAAATCGGATCATAACCACGCCCACCTCCCATACAAAGCTTAGGTTGAAAATTACTAAAAGTGGGTTAACTCACTAACGAAAAACGTCAGAAACATTAAATTTCACATAAGAAATGGCAGATGAAAGCTGCACTCAGATGTTTTCACAAAATGGAAAATGGGCGTGGCGTCGCCCACTTAAGGGTCAAAAACCATATCTCCGGAACTACTCGACCGATTTCAATGAAACTTGGTTTGTAATAGTTTCATTACATCCCAATGATATGTTGTGAAAATAGGCCAAATCGCTTCACAACCACGCCTACTTCCTATATACCAGAACTTTGAAGACAATCTGAATCGTTTACTTTACAATATATAAAGTAAGCACTAGTGAAGATATCGGTACGAAACTTGGCACAAATACTGTATTTATAGTGTGGCAGCCCCATTCTAGAAATCGCCGAAATCGGACCATAGGTTTTTAAGGCCCCATATATCGAACACGAGGACCTCGGTGCTTCTAACCTAATATTATGGTTTCCAACTTTCAATGGACTTTATACAATATATATGACGAATATGTGGGTCAAATTGTGTATTATAGAATATAAATAAAGTTAAATAAATAAATTGCGAGAGTAGAAAATGTTCGGTTACACCCGAACTTAGCCCTTCCTTACTTGTTTGTTATTGCTTTTCATAAGAAATTGTAAATTTCATCAGCTGATTGATATTTTTAGCATCTACATCTGCCATAGCTTTTTTTAAGTCGATTAAAGATCAATTAAATAGAAATGTAGGTTTTAGTTTGTATGGTTAAGCGATCTTAATAAGAGTTTTAATCGAGCAGAGGCCGGTGAAAAGATCAATTAGCTGCTGTCTAAAAACGGTATTATGCTATGCTACTATTTACTTTAGAAGACCTATGTTCAATCTCTGTTCGACAAACAATTAATCGGGGAAATACGGTCCTCCATCTTGAAAAAAAACTTCTTGTAAAATGTATTTCTTTTATTATTAGTATCATATATCTAAAATTTTATTTTATAGCGCATTGCAGTGCTTTTAAGCATTTACAGCCTCACGAACAGTGTGCGTCAGTGTCACGGACTTTTATTAAGGTCAGTTGTGCGTAAATGAAACTCAGTGTCTCATTATAATATTTGAAATGACAATTGTTTCTAGAAATTTATTATTCACCTTTACTGCTGTCGAAGACCCCTATGAAAGTTTAACAAATAACAATTTTATATATTTGCTTATATCCATAATGTTTGAGGATTGGGTTTGGCATTTGCGTAACAAAATTTCGTTAATAATGACTTTAAGTGTATACTGATTGAAATAAAATCAATCGGAGAACTCATTCCGAAAATAAGCGCTTATCATTAGAACGCGCTTTGTATTCGTCATACTTATATGGTACGACCAACTGTATTACAAGATGTAGATTAGACGGAAGAGACCAGAGACCACCATTATATTATATATATATAATTGATTATATATATAATTGATTATACTATATATATAAAATCCTATATACACACACATATATGTTGGCAAGCGTTTGTTTGAAATAAGCAGAAACTAATATTTCAGCGCCATAAATCATGGAAACACCGTTGGCACCAAACATCTGCGTATTTCACCGGTACGTCGACGCTGCACAGCGTGCGGATATTTGCGGGCGCACAAAACGCCCACCTGGCTATTGTATAGGGAATAACGAATTTTTACGCTAGTGGCGTAGCTGGATGGCGCTGACTGCCTGACATTGCACCCCTGACAGCGTGCACCTTCATTTGCCAACCTGTATGCGCCAAGTGTCAGCAATATGAGATAAGAGAGCAATGTTTCGCTTTACATCGTCCTACTGTTGCATAGCACAGCATGGGTTAGTATTATTTAGGGTTTTTTATATGTTTTACACAACAAGCATGCTTGAGCGAAACAAAAGTAAGTAAGGCTAAATTTGTGTGGGTGTATGTGTGACAAGGAGTTTACAATAACAACAACTTATCCTATATGTACGTATGTGTACGCACATGCTTTCACCAGGTAAAAGCTATTACTGGTTAACTGAACAAATAAACTATAAATACACACATGCACATATACCACATAAAAGTAAACACCACAGCAAAGTAACAAAGTAGAAAACGTGAGCAAACAGTGAATCACAGTAGTGGAAAGCGTTTCAGAGATATTCATCGATTTTTCCCGCTCATACTCTCAATGCCAAGGAACATCAACAACGAAAGGTGAATGTACTAGTTACTTCTCAGTAAGAAAACGATTTAGCCTTATGACTAACTGCAGCATTGTGCAAACTCCCGATAAAGTAAAACTTGGTCTCAGTCTCATCCTTTCCAGCGACCATATTATTGTGGTTGGGGAATTCGGTAATTGCCTTTTCATCGACGACGCCCAATTAGCATAGAGCTTTAGCAGACCCATGCACCCGATAAAATTATAATTTCGTTCAAAATTGCCTGTTCAGACGCCCACTGAGTTCATTCACCTGCTCAAATCGAAAAATTTTCAGCGATCTATCAATGGAATATACATGCACATGTTAATATTTATGAACTTACATTAAATTAAATTTGTTGAGAATAACGCTTTTTTGGACTCATATTAAGGCTCTTGAATGCACAAATATTGCGGAGATATAATGGATGAAACTATTGTATTGGAATTTGGTTCCGTAATTTCCGTCAAGTTGAAAGAAAAATTCAACTCTGTTACCGATCAATCTAAGCGATCATTAATTAGGTATACTACATATATCGATATCGATACAAAGATCTTTGTTGATAAGTACTTTAGAATTGCAAATAGTTGTTCCGAATTGTCAGACTTTAAATGATTGGCACTGAAATGAATCTCAGCAGGGTAAGGATTTATCATTCATCACTTTCTTGTTACCGGAAATTTAATTTATTTAATTTTCATTTATCGAGAATAAGGGAATTGATCGTGTGACACTACTTACTTACGAGAAACTATAATTAAAATGTAGGTAACTGTTCAGCTAATTTCCAATGAAATCCAAAGCAAAATAAAGTTTTTTTGTTTATTTACATATTCATATACATATACTAAAATACTAACTACGCTCGTCGTCTTCAACACAACAAACAAGCGAGTTGTGTTGAGAGCGGGAATGCATGTCGTGATTGCCAGCGCAAAGTGGGTGTACAAATGTTAGGGCATTACCGTTTACGATGTAGTTTGCGGTACCGCCAGTTCGATATCCTAAACGCACGATTGCGCGCTGGAATATTTTAATTTCCTTTTGTTCGACAGCTCAGAGCGAGGGGGAGGCGAGCAACAAAGATTGCGGCGACGTTAACAAAGCGGCGCACCTCGCATGCTTGCCAACAACGTATCGAGCGACAGCACCGGCACGATAGCAACAACATAATCGAAATTTCTAAATGGCTATGAAAAAATCAAATACAGCAAATGGTAGAGTTAAAATAAAAAAAATTAACGAAACGAAACAAAAACACAGAACACAAAACCAAAACAAGCAGTGTTGTTGGTGATGGGGTGGTTGGTCTGTAAGCATCCCCCGAGAATGGGCATTCACTTCCGTTTCCGTCGTATACACTTGTACACAAGCCCCTGCACCCAGTAGTGGAGTAAAGCGGTTAAGCGGTTTGTGGGCAACTAGCTCAAGGGGTGCATTGCATGCAGGATTTTCAGTGTGTATTTTCGATTTTCGATTTTCCTATTTCAGTTTTCATTTTTGTTGCTCTATGTTTCCTCTTCTGGCTTTAGCTTTATGCTATTAGTACTGCACCTGAAGCGCAGGAAAATGGTATTTGCTTTGGTTTCGCTGCATTTTGTTCTATTTTTAGATACAAACACTAACAACAAACAACAAAAAAAGAATAAGCACATTAATGTTGCAGAGCTTTTTGGAGTTGTTTGCATTAGAAACAATGGTTTTCGAAATACTGTTTAATGTATGTCTGTAAGTTACAACTTGCACTCGGCTTTACTGAGCTGTGGACTTAAATATTTTATATTTATTATTATCAACATAATTATATAAATGTATGTATGTGATTAGCGTTGAACCGTTTAGCCGTTTATCCTCTCTTTCCCTCGCAGTTCGGCGCCAGTTGGAGATCCCAAGTGTAACCTGGTCGCTCTCCACCTAGTCCCTCCAACGGAGTGGAGGCCTTCCAGTTCCTCGGCTTCCTCCGGCGGATACTGCATCGAACACTTTCAGGGCTGGAGTGTTTTCGTCCATTCGGACAACATGACCTAGCCAGCGTAGCCGCTGTCTTTTTATTCGCTGAACTATGTCAATGTCGTCGTATAACTCGTACAGCTCATCGTTCCATCGTCTGCGGTATTCGCCGTAGCCAATGTTCATAGGACCATAAATTTTGCGCAAAATTTTCCTCTCGAAAACTCCTAATGTCGTCTCATCTGATGTTGAGATCGTCCAAGCACCATGAAGCAGGACGGGAATGATAAGCGACTCAGAGTTTGATTTTGGTTCGTCGAGAGAGGAAAATAATTTATATAAATAAAATGAAAAATTAATTTATTATTATTTAAAAACTCTTTTGTCAAGAAGTACATATATGAAGATTGGTATCATATTTTTCACATCTTATATGAAAATATCTCAGATAACTGTTTCGAATGCTGTTTTAAGATCTTAAAACACAGAAATAATAAATAATCCTCATAATCAGATTTTAAAACTGCCAATGCCTCAAACGAGTGTTTTCTCTTAAACCACGAATGTTCTTAAATCTTCTTCTCTTCTAATATGTTAACAAAAACTGAAAAAAAAACTAAAACAAGTAAGGAAGGGCTAAGTTCGGGTGTAACCGAACATTTTATACTCTCGCAATTTATTGATGTAATTTTATAAAGATAACACAAGTCGACCCATATATTTGGTATAAAGTTCAATAGAATAACGAAAATCATCATAAATAGTATATGGGGACTGAGGTAATTCCTAAACCGATTTCAGTCGTTTTCACCACCAAGATACAATGTATCGAAGACTATACGCTCACTTAATTTAATATTACTTATAATTAGGTATATGGGATCTGGGGGAAGTTATGACCCGATTTTTACCACTTCAGGTACAGAGAGAAACTGTTATAAGAAAAAAATTCAGAGGGAATGAATTACATTAAAATATCTGAGGGATTTACCTATATTTTCGGTGAAAAATTAACCTTAGGCACTAGGTTCTTCATGTTCGATATCAGGGGCCTTGAAAAGTCATGGTCCGATTTTGACAATTTTTCCACAAGTGATGTCACAGCTCAAATACAGTATTTGTGTAAAGTTTTATTCCGCTAGCTTCATTGATTCCTTATGAATACATTATAAAGTGAACGAATCAGATGGAATTCAAAATTGAGTTATATGGGAAGTAGACGTAGTTGTGAACCGATTTCGCCCATATTCCACCCGTGTCATCAGGGTGTCAAGAAAGTATTATATACCGAATTTCATTGAAATCTGTCGAGTAGTTCTTGAGATATGGTTTTTGACCCATAAGTGGGCGACGCCACGCCCTTTTTCCATTTTGTAAAAAAATCTCAGTGCAGCTTCCTTCTGCCATTTCTTATGTAAAATTTGGTGTTTCTGACGTTTTTCGTTAGTGAGTTAACCCACTTTTAGTAATTTTCAACCTAACCTTTGTATGGGAGGTGGGCGTGGTTATTATCCGATTTCTTTCATTTTTGGACTGTATAAGGAAATGGCTAAAAGAAACGACTGCAGAAAGTTTGGTTTATATTACTTTATTGGTTTGCGAGTTATATACAAAAAACCTATTTGAGGGCGGGGTCACGCCCACTTTTCCAAAAAAATTACATCCAAATGTGCCCCTCCCTAATGGGATCCTATGTTCCAAATTTCATTTTCATAACTTTATTTATGGCTTAGTTATGACACCATTTTGTGGGCGTGGCAGTGGACCGATTTTGCCCATTTTCGAAAGCAACCTCCTCAGGGTGCCAAGGAACATGTGTTCCAAGTTTCATTAAGATATCTCAATTTTTACTCAAGTTATCGCTTGCACGGACAGACGGACGGACAGATATCCGGATTTCAAATCAACTCGTCATCCTGATCATTTATGTATATATAACCCCATATCTATCTCTTATATTTCTTGGCGACACAAACAACCGTTATGTGAACAAAACTATGATACTCTGTGCAACAGGTTGCGAGAGTATAAAAACTAAACTAAACTAACTGTGCAATCGTTACAACTCCTACCAGAGTTCTTATATCGTTCCTTTTGAATTTCAACAATCGGCAAGTGCGACGCATATTCCATTAAGGCAACGTTTGTCTGTTTGTGGAACTTGTCGATTAAGTGTTTACATATGATCAAAGACATATATATTCACTCTTCATCGGGTTCCGATTATATATATATATATATATATTATATATAAGTATATAGATTATTTAAAAAAATTAAAACAGCATTTATGTTGATTTCACAAATTAAGGATTTTTATTTTCCAGATTTAGTTAATTACGTCTAACATTTGTCAATAAATATCTTAAACACGATAATTATAAATAATTTACATAAACAAGCACATTATCTTATATTGAAAGGAAATTTCACAATTCCCTTGAGCTGCGGGTATGACACATATTGTGCAGACCTTGAATTATTTGCGGCCACACTTTATGGATTTTGTCGACCGTTGCCCCAGAAGATCGCAAAGCATTTGTTTGCCATTTTTCCTGTGTGCGCCCCCTCGAGGTTGTCTCCATGAAGGCATTTGATTGGGTGCAGCCTTTATCACGATGTCGGGTTCGGGAAAAGCACTGCAAGCAATGATCGAAAGTAAGGCGATCAACAACAACGTAATTACACACTTCATTTTCAGGCGGTCAAAGTGAATAATTATTCTAAATAAAGTGATTTACAAGCACTTAAAGCGAGTTTGAGATTTGAACCTCTTCAATGGCTGGGTAGCTAATGACTGAAGCTGCATTAAACTACAAACGCATTTAAATACGATTTCTGTACTGGCGAAATAATAGGCACACATATACAAGTGCATTATATCATGCGGAAAGCGTATGTAAGTTGCAATTATTTTCAACGGAACTTGCGGTACTCTGTGTCGCACTTGAGGTGAGGCTTTGACTCACGACAATTGTGGTTTTTATTCCACAGAAAAAGCGTTCTTTAAGTTATTGTGTTATTAGTTACACTAAAGCTCTGTGCATACTAACACACACCCCGCGTACTCTACGATATTGATATGAGTCTGAAGATGTATTTGGCTCGTGCGTGTCAAAATAAAATCAATTTGAGATTTGATATTTACGCTGAGCAGACATTAAATGTACCTTGGGAGCTTTATGGCTGAGAACGTTTACTCTTATAAGGTAAATGTTTTTGTACCTTTACATATGTATGTATGCATGTGCGTGTTCGTAGACGCAGAGCATATTTTCGTACCAACACATTTAGTGTTAAGCGCACTGAAGCTGGTGGCAAAGGTTAAGCGCGAAGTAATCGCATTTCCTTTTCCGCTGTGATTAGCAGTGAAGAGCTGGCTGCAACTTAATTGTACGTAAGTCAGTTTGTGTAAGTGTGTGTGTGAACGCATGTGAATCGAAGCGCTTTATATGGCTTATCTGCATGATTTACGCCGCTGTGCCTTTGCGTTGTGCGTTTAGGCGGAAAGATTAACTCCGCCAGGTGTTAAGCAACACATCGCATTGAAACTAAAGCTCATCTGAAGCTCTAAATAGCTTTGTACAGCTTTACTTCGGAGACAAGTTTAATGTGCGGGTAGATCCAATCATTACAAAGGTATGGCGTTGTGGCGTGGACGTTTATTCGCACAGTTCAAATATGCGATATGTTGAAGTTAACGAATTTCCTTGCAAAATATTATCACTCATTGGCAAGTATCTGGCTTCTTCATAAAAAGATCAAATTGGGTTGAAAGTGTTTTTATTGGAAGCTAGCTTTGTCGAAGATGAATAAAAGCATTTGGGCTAAAGATAAATCATTTTGCAGAAGTAAAGATTGTTCATACCATAAAATATACTTTGATTAAAACATGTTTAATTTTTAACACAATATTATAATGCTCATTCAATATGGAATATGGTTCAATTTGGATGGAAACTTCAAACGAATATGTATTCTTCTTTTTATTACGTTATTAAGCTTTATTATAAGCTTTATTATTAATATTACGTTTATTAGGAGAAGGGGAAAGGAACGCTTTTCATCTTCGCCTGGCAAGGTTCTGACCGAGTGTTTTGTGTACACAGAAGAAAGTCGATTTGAGTTTAAGTTAAGTAATAGGTCTCAATTTTTGGCCTTAAGTTATATTGACATCTAATCCGATATCGATACTCTATTTTATTTTTATTTCGACATCTTTACTGTTATTTCATTTATCTATTGTAAAATTAAAGAATCTGAAGTAATTAAAAATTATGTCATCTACGTGGAATATAAGCTCATATTTTATCAAATAAAAGTCTGCAGTGGAAAACGTTTTAGCGAAAATTAAGGTTTTTGTTTCTGGAATTCGCATACCAATTACCATTAAAATCACACGGTTCACACGTCACCAAACGTAAAATAAAACAAGTAAGGTATAGCTAAGTTCGGGTGTAACCCGATATATTATACTCTCGCAAATTTTTTAAGTAATTTTATTGACCTATGTGTTTTGCATTGAGCCACCAGAATTCGATATTTAGTATAAGATAACTCTATATCACACTAGAAATGAAATATTTGGGCAAAGTTTTGTTCCGATATCTTCACTAGTTCTGAATTTATAGATTGCTAACCGACTTTTCACATTTTCAACCTATAGCATAGGAATGCCAAAGAAATGTTACGAACGACATTTCGTTGAAATTGGAGTAGTTTTTGAGATATGGTTTTTGACCAATAAGTGGGCGGCGGTACGCCCTTTTCAAATTTTCTATCCAAATTTAAGGGCAGCCCATCCGTGTCATCTTTACCATAAAATTTAAGGTTTCCTTAAATTCCTTAAATTTCGTATTAAAGATTGTAAAAGAGCTGTCGACAAATTTCTATGAATAGTTTGACGTGGGCGTAGCTCCACTCACTTATGGATAAACAACCATATCTCAGAAACTACTTGAAATGGGGGAAATCGGTTTAAACCACGCCTACTTGCCGTATACTACAATTTTGAAGCCCAGATGATTTGTTTCTTAGTAATCTATAAATTAAGCACCAGTAAATATATCAGAACAAAGCTTTGTACAAATACTTTATTTTTAGTGTCGCATAGCCCATATAACAATCACCGAAAACGGGCTATAACTTTTCAAAGCCTCATACATCGAACATGAGGAACTCGAAGTTTAGGAATAATTTTTTATGGATAATGTCTATAAATCTCTCAGATATTCTAAAGTACTTCAAAGGAGTTCTCTTGAATATCAAACCAACTTGAAATCGCTCCAGGAGTTACCCCAGTCCCTATATACTATACTAGCAGCCCGTTCCGGCTTCGCACGGGTTTAAACAAACATTTTAAAAGTATAAGTTTCTACACACATATACACACGCTCCCGTACATATGTATGTTCTTTCTTCTGAAAGGATTATTATTAGAATATTAGCTCTGTATGAGTGGCACCATAGCGCATGTGACAAAAGACGTTTTGGGCTCTTTTTTGGAGTTAGTTAAGTTTTAATAAGGATCCCTAATCTTTTCTAACAAAAAATATATGTTACTCAGGCTGAATTCAGCTTTCCAATGGTGAAAGAATTTTTGAAATCGGCTCAGTAGTTTTTAAGTTTATTTATTACAAATATACATACAAATCTTTTCTCTTTATAATAGTAGTATAGATTAGTGATGAGCGATATTGCTATTTTTGAATCACTGTGATTTCAGTGATTGCTATTTTTAAATCACTGTGATTTTATATTGCTATTGTGATCACAACAAAAAAAACGAATTTATGAGAATTTATACTCCACATTTTTTTTTTTTCATTTTTTACATTTACATTTTTATTAATTTTAACAATATCCAAAATTTACCTGCTTTTGTAATCACTATTAACTAATTAATAAATTTTGGGTACATTTAACTGCTTTTGTAATCACCGTATCCAAAATTATCAAAATTACAACTAAAATGATCACTGAACAGTGATTGCTACTTTCGAACTGATATTGCAGAGAACTTAGAACATAGAGAAGGTGCAGGTTCGACAGCGAAATAAATTCAAGTCTGAAAACTTTCAACGGGGGAATTTACCACACAACCGGGGAATTCACCTTCTGAAAAGTTAACAGCGATTTCAGTTTTAGCAGCAGGGAATCTGTAAAACGAGAAATTGCTGGCACATGAAATAATCATGTGATGTTTTTCAATTTTAATTAAATTTTTATTTCTTTTCCTTTTTTAATTTTTTTATACTACTTTCTAAATTAATATAATTACTAATTAAAATCTTATTTTTACAAATTATTAATAAAATGAATGAAAAATTATGTTTAAGATGAGCGTCGAACCTGTTGCCCTTTCTCAACTAGGGAATTCGATGGTTAGGCAAAATAGGAAAATATATGGGAATGCATGTATGATAATTCACTGATTAGATTGTGCGAAAATTTCTCAATTGATGGTAGGCAATTCTGAAAGTCATGTTTTATTAAATGTATATATTATTCAATAATATTTTTATTTCATTTAATTTTCTAATTATTTTTCATTCAATTTTTATTAGATATTTTTTATTTATTTTAAATTCATTTTTATTTACTTATATCTGATTAAAAAGTTCGTCTTATTATTTAATTATTTAAATAAACTATATAATAATCTATAATATCATTATGAACTCGAACAATCATTGATTTGCCGTCGGCAAATTTCATAACAATGTGTATGTTCAAATATTTTTGCTACCATACGCGTGCAGAAATATATATGTATGTACATACATACGTATAAATGTGAACATACAAATCTACATTCCTCACATTTGTCACTTCGACACTTCTTCAAAAAAAACAACTCGCCTACAACAAAAAATTACAACAGCATTTTCATTCATAAACGCATGCGTATCAACAACAAAGCAAGTGGACTTCATTCATAAACGCAAGCGTCGCGCACATCTCCGCGCATGCCTTGCCTAAAAGCGGTTTGTCAAATTTAAACAATTTCTGATATTTCCTTCAGGAGAGAAAACTGGCAGTGGCCGAGAATCGTATTCATATTCATATTTCTATTAGAACTAGCATCTTGTGCTATGGATTATAAAATATCAATTAAGCTGACTGATTTTCAACAGCTCTCGTGGTGCGGGTGGTACGCACACATTCGCTTTTTAGACGGTGCTCGGGTTCGAATCCTGGCCGCAGCCTTATTTTTCGCATATTTTTATATTTCTGCCACAATTGATGGCAAATATGAAAATTGATTCTTTTGTGAATTTTGTCAAGTTGCCACCCTTCGCTTTGACTTCAGCATCAACATCGAAATATGATTTTAGCTTTTGCCATCGTCGCGAGGAAGCAGTTTATCGAGAGCGACGGCTGTAGCGGGGAAAAGAGCTATGGTGAATGTTGTTGTTGTTCCTATGGCGCATGGCAATTCGTAATATTTTACATACATATGTTTGTACGTACACTTGTAAGTTTGTCGGTCACTCGCGCATATTGTGCGTTTGTGATTGCGCATATGAAGGGATTCCCTGGTTATGCTTACATACAAATATACTTACATATGGATGTAAGAATGTAAGAACTATTTTGTGTATTTGGCATATCTTTTATACGATTGCGCATCTGATACAAGCGATGACATCAAATATATGAATGTAGACACATATGACATGAATATATGATGTTATCAAATGTGAACTCAGTACAACTTTTTACATGTTTCGAGTTCACGTCTCCACATTAGCAATATTTTATAAATAATTTTTTGTTTTATATGTTCTAAAAATCCTTTAAAATCCCATTTATGAGTTAAAAAATCATATTAATTATATAAAATGAATAAAAAGTCAAAATAGCAGGGTCATATCAAATCAAAAGGCCAATCGTCACACATTTTCATTCCCCCGACAGTCAATTCTGTTGAATAATAACGAGTATAACAGCAATTGGTGAATTCCCTACTCGTCGGTTTTCAGCTCTGTACACGATCCAATCGAGCATCATACAAAAATCAAAATGCTCCTTCTCTATGTTCTAAGTTCTCTGCTCAAATTACTGAACTGCAATTGCAATTGTAAATCACTGATATTTACAATAATTGATCACAGTTGCTATATGTGATTTTTCAATCACAGTGAAAAAATCACCGGTAGTGAAATATCGCTCATCACTAAAAGGAACAGTAGACTGTTACTCTCTTCTTAAAAAAGATGCTGATATAAAGTTCAAATCCAGAGGTCTGTCTGTCCGTCCGTGCAAGCTGTAACATGAGTAAAAATTAAGATATCTTGATGAAACTTGGCATACTTATTTCTTGGCACCATAGGAAGGTTGCTTTCGAAAATGAGGAAAATCGGACCACTGCCACGCCCACAAAATGGCGAAAACCGAAAACACATAAAGTGCCATAACTAAAGCTATGGAAATAAAATTTGGTATGAAGGATCGCACTATGAGGGGGCATATTTGGATGTAATTTTTTTGGGGAAGTGGGCGTGGCCCCGCCCCCTACTAAGTTTTTTGTACATATCTCGCAAACCAATAGAGCTATATAAACCAAACTTTCTGCAGTCGTTTTTTTTAGCCACTTCTTAATACAGTCCAAAAATGAAAGAAATCGGATCATAACCACGCCCACCTCCCATACAAAAGTTAGGTTGAAAATTACTAAAAGTGGTTAACTCATTAACGAAAAACGTCAGAAACACTAAATTTCACTTAAGAAATGGCAGATGGAAGCTACACTCAGATTTTTTTACAAAATGGAAAATGGGCGTGGTTCCGCCCACTTATGGGTTAAAAACCATATCTCCGAAACTACTCGAGCAATTTCAATGAAATTCGGTTTGTAATATTTCCCTTGCATCCCAATTATATGTTGTGAAAATTGGCCAAATCGCTTCACAACCACGCCTACTTCCTATATACCAAAACTTTGAAGATGATCTGAACCGTTTACTTTACAATATATAAAGTAAGCACTAGTGAAGATATCGGAACATAACTTTGCACAAATACTACATTTATAATGTGGCATCGCCCTTCGAAATCGGACCATAAATTTTCAAGGCCCCATGTATCGAACATGAGGACCTCATGACTTCTAATTATTTTTTTTTTTGCCGAAAATATAGGTAAGTCTCTCAGATATTTTGAAGAAATTCGGAGGGAATATCTTTCTTTTAATAATATGTTTCCGTGCCTAAAAAACGGGTAATAAATTCACCTAACTTCCATATACCTAATATTAGGGTTTCCAACATTAAATGGACTTTATACCATATATATGACGAATATGTGGGTCAAATTGTGTTATATTAATAAAATTAAATAAATAAATTGCGAGAGTATAAAATGTTCGGTTACACCCGAACAGAGCCCTTCCTTACTTGTTTTGCATTGATTCGACCAAATGGCATTCATCGGAGAAAATGGCTGCCAACAGAGAATTTCCATAATCTAACTTTGTTATTCTTATTGTGTTTTGATCCATTGGTTGAATCAAAGGAGTGGCATCGAGCAAAAACATCGATGTAATTGATCTTCATCTTCGTTTGGATGTGAAGGTGCGTTGTCAAGATGATGTAAAGTTTTTTGAGGGGATCCAATTTATTGTTTTTCTATTTGTACAATTCCACAAACTTCACCTTCACCATTCTTGACGGCAATTATTATTTAAGCCTTTTTGCTAATCTTAAAACATTTAATTTTCGTCCCATTACTCGATAAAACACACTTGAATAACAATCAAAAGCAATGTAAACATCCGCCAGTATAGCGAATTCAAAAGTAAAATACCACCTTACGACTGCAGTGCACGGATGGGCCGTTGCACAGCTGCTAATATGTGAATAACAACATTATGAATATGTATGTAGGATAAGTTTTCGCGTATAAAAATATAATATTTTTGCTCGAGTTTCAAAGCAACCATTGGAGCAAAAAAAATGTTCAAGGTTCCGAACGTTCGAGTTATCGTGTGTTCGAGTTTTCACCAGTGCACTGCAATAAAGGAATGCTGAGGTGATACGGTTATCAAATTCTAATGAAAAATCTCATTTGTTTATTGTGATGTTTTTCTTGGGAATTTTTTCCTATTCTTAGGCTTGAAGAACTTAAAACACCGAGACTGGCACCTACTTTGAAGTAAACGACAGTTGTACCCCAAAAATTATATTAAAACCTCGGAAGATTGCCGTAGCATGTATGTATCAATCAAACGAGTGGAAAGTATTGTGTTTCAACACATGGGGTACCATATAAAATTGGTGATTTCAGGTGATAATGGCCGACAACGAGTTAGTACCACTTTTTAAAATTAAACGTGCTTCCCAACTTATGCAATAATGTTATAACACCATAAATAACTTTAAGTAGTAAGCATTCATTTGTATGTTTATTTATTACAAACTATAATAAACAAGAGTATGTACCATATTATGTGTAAATTGCGGATAAACTTGACTATTTTGCTGACAGTTCTTGAATCAACTATTTTTTTACAATTTTCCTTAAATTTCACAACCTTAAATACAAGGATACATATAAGATATTTTATGCATATTTTATATATTAATTCCACAGATGTAGTTAGTCACTCAAATTAGCAAATAAATTTCTTAAAAATAATTCACTGAAACTTAAGGTAAAAATTTCTTCTTATGATGAAATAAATCGTATTTCCACAATTTCACATATGACACATATTGTCCAGGCCTTGAATTATTGGCGACCACACTTTATATATTTTGTCGACCGTTGTCCTAGAAGAAAGCACAGCATTTCTTTGCCATTTTTTCTGTGTGGTCCACCTCGAGATTGTCTCCATGAAGGAATTTGATTGGGTGCAGCCTTCATCACGATGTCGGATGCGGAAAAAGCACTGCAAGCAATGATCGAAAGGAAGACGATGAAGAGCAACGTAATTACACACTTCATTTTCAGGCAGTACAAAGCTGAAAGTATATAATTAATCAATAGGCAATTTTTTACAAGCACTTAAAGATTGAACCTCTTCAATGACGGCGTTGAGAATGACTAAGCTACGTCTAAAGTAGGAAAAAAATTTTATGTATGCATATTACACCATATCGCTCTTAGAGCCCGTTTACACGGGCAATCCCGGTAGCGGCAATTATTATTTTTATATGAGAGGGGTCGACAATGTGAGGAGAATCGCGCCGTGTCTTGTGTGTTCGGCAACACGCTTTGTGTTCTTATTCGTAACAGTGTTGCATTTGTGCACATTTTAAAAACAATCTATACAATATATTTGAAAATTTGAATTTTATAATCTATTTTTGGTATGTAATTTGCAAATACATATAGAAATATAATATCTGTCCGTCCGTCCGTCTGTCCGTCTGTGCAAGCAGTAACTTGAGTAAAAATTAAGATATCTTGACGAAACTTGACACAAATATTCCTTGGCACCATAAGAAGATCAAGATGGGCAGAATCGGACCATTGCCACACCCACAAAATGGCGAAAACCAAAAACACGTAAAGTGTCATAACTGAAGATATAAAAGTAAAATTTGGAAGTGGGCGTGGCCCCGCCCATAAATCGGTTATTTGTATTTAACTCGCAAACCAATAAAGCTATATAAACCAAACTTTCTGCAGTCGGTTCTCTTACATACCCCACCACACACCATGAACATAGTTGAAATCGGATAATAACCACGCCCACCTCCCATACAAAGGTTAGGTTGAAAATTACTAAAAGTGGGTTAACTAACTAACGAAAAACGACAGAAATACTAAATTTTGCAGAAGAAATAGCAGATGGGAGCTGTACTCAGATTTTTTTACAAAATGGGAAATGGGCGTGGCATCGCCCACTTATGGGTCAAAAACCATATCTCAGGAACTACTCGACCGATTCGAATGAAATTCGGTATATACTATTTTCTTGACACCCTGATAACACGGACAAAAAATGGATGAAATCGGTTCACAACCACTTTCCTTATAACTCAATTTTGAAATCCGTCTTATTTCTTCACTTTATAATGTAAACATAAGGAACCAATGAAGGTAACGGAATAAAACTTTACACAATTAGTGCATATCATCTCTGGCTTCACTTGTGAAAAAATTGTCGAAAACGGACCATAACTTTTCAAGGCCCCAGATATCGAACATGTTGAACTCAGCGCCTAAGGATAAATTTTAACCGAATATATGGGTAAATCTCACAACTAATTTAATGTAATTCAGAGGAAATTGTTTTCTTCTAATAGTGTGTCTCTGTTCCAAAAATTATTAAAATCGGGTCATAACATTTCCATATACCTCATTGTAGGTTTTTCAAAAGTATTTTCTCCTAGCTCGCATATACCTAATTATAGGTTTTTCAAAAATACGGTGAGCTTTATTCCGCATATATGTATTGGTTAAATTTCTTCAATAAATTGCGAGAGTATAAAATGTTCGGTTGCACCCGAACTTAGCCTTTCCTTACTTGTTTTGTTTGGAAACGATGCGTACAAGAAGTTGAGAAAATGATATGAAAGAGAATGAGAGAAAGACACGAACAGAGTTGTCGAACACAAATTCCTCGTGTTAACGGCATGGGCGACAGCATAAGAGAATCGGCCGAGAATTAGCAACTTGAGTTGACCCGTGTGAAAGAGCTCATTTATGTAATTAAAATTTTCAAATATATTGTATACATTAATTTTAAAATGTACACAAATGCAACACTGTTACGAATAAGAACACAAAGCGTGTTGCCGAACACAGAAGACTCGGCGCGATTCTCCTCTCATCGTCGCCTCCTCTCCTATAAACTAAGAATGGCCGCAACAGGAGTTGAAACTCGTGAAAGAGCTTGATAGCGGCATACCTCAAACGATAAACACAACAATTAAGCTGCGTTCGAATTCGTAGAACAATAAATAGTCTGATAAGAAAGTGGCGTTATTCCACTTGTTATATTGCATTATTTTTTGTAATCTCGCAACGTGTTGCAAAATAATATAATAGTTTTGTTCACATAACGGTTGTTTGTAACACCCAAAACTAAACGAGTTAGATATAGGGTCATACATACCAAATTGATCAGAATGACGAGTAGAATTAAAATGTCTCTCGGTCTGTTATAAAACTAAAACTTGTTAATGTAGCCCGCCCCGTACTTCTTTGTACATATCTCGTAAACTACGGAAGCTATATTAACCAAAGTCTCTAGAGGCATTTCCTTTAGCCCCTTCCTTATACTGTCTACAAATGGAGGAAATCGGATTATACTCATCAACTCATCAACGAAATCGGACTATAACATTTCATGGGCATCAGTGCTTGTGACATATTTTTTTACCGAAAATATACTTAATTTTTTAGATTTGCTAAAGTAATTCAAAGGAGAGGTGTTCCTTCTAATAGTATTCTGCTATGCCACAATTGGCCAAATCGGGTCAATACTTCCAGCATATACGGATTTTCCTACTTACGGTGGACTTATACCGATACCGTATATGTAGGTTAATATGTGAAATATCTTAGCGAAATTATGTAAAGTAGTAAAAACGGTCTAGGAATTATATATATATACTTATGTACATATATATCATATACTATGTATAGTGATTCTCGTTATTCTAGTGGGCTTTATACGGAATATATGGGTCGAACAATGTGGAATTTTAATAACAATAAATAAATAACGTGCGATAAAATGTTCGGTTCATAAGAGTGCTATCTTGGGCACTCCTATTATTTTGAGAAATCGTTTTTGTCATCCTTCATTAATTTTGATTTAAGAATTCACAATACATGAAGTTTCTATTCTTTGTTAATTTTGTTTTCATTATTCCTAAGATACAAAAAAGCTGACAACAAGTAACTTATATTTATACTCTTTTTTCTACTTCATCCGTGAAATTCACCACTCCACTCCTATTATTTTGATAATGCTGTAGGTCTCACTGTTTTGGTTTAGAATTGCTAAGATTGTTAAAACAAATTCATGACAGTCATATTAGAAAGCTCTTTTTTCAAACAATAGGTATAGATAGTACACCTACATATAGATATATTACGATTCGTTACTGGGTGGAAATATCAACCGACTTACAATTTTGTGGATTGTGGAACCAAAGATGTATATATATAATTATTATTAATGATCCTGTTTTATAGAATCACGACAAGAAAATTTTAATAATGAAGGTATTGACTTTGCCATATAAATATCTTGCGCAACGATGATTCTTCAAGAGAATTGATAGAGACTCTTACTACCCAGCACCTTGGTCTTGCAAAAAGATAGAAGTGTTAAACAAACAACGTTTAAGGCTTATTTTAATGGCTCTTTTTTCAGGGCCCGCGTAGCGCACACACATTATTTTTCCACTATTCAATTAGTAGCGCTTCCTCCCTCTCACCACACGAATTTATTATACTCTCGCAACAAATGTTGCTAAAGAGAGTATTATAGTTTTGTTCACATAACGGTTGTTTGTAACACCCGAAACTAAACGAGTTAGATATAGGGTTATATATACCAAAGTGATCAGGGTGAAGAGTGGAATTCAAATCCGAATGTCTGTCTGTCCGTCCGTCTGTGCAAGCTATAACTTGAGTAAAAATTAAGATATCTTTATGAACACACTTATTTCTTGGCACCATAGGAAGGTTGCTTTCGAAAATGAGCAAAATCGGACTGCCACGCCCACAAAATGGCGAAAACCGAAAACACATCAAGTGCCATAACTAAGCCATAAATAAAGCTATGGAAATAAAATTTGGTATGAAAGATCGCACTAGGAAGGGGCATATGTGGGTGTAATTTTTTTGCGGTATCTCGGAAACCAATAGAGCTATATAAAACAAACTTTCTGCAGTCGTTTTTTTAGCCATTTCTTAATACAGTCCAAAAATGAAAGAAATCGGATCATAACCACGCCCACCAATTACTAAAAGTGGGTTAACTCACTAACGAAAAACGTTAGAAACACTAAATTTCACATAAGAAATGGCAGATGAAAGCTGCACTCAGATTTTTTTACAAAATGGGAAATGGGCGTGGCGTCGCCCACTTATGGGTCAAAACCATATCTCAGGAACTACTCAACCGATTTCAATGAAACTTGGTTCGTAATAGTTTCCTTACCTCCCAATGATATGTTGTGAAAATAGGCCAAATCGCTTCACAACCACGCCTACTTCCTATATACCAGAACTTTGAAGACGATCTGAATCGTTTACTTTACAATATATAAAGTAAGCACTAGTGAAGATATCGGTGCAGAACTTTGCATAAATACTATGTTTATAGTGTGGCAGCCCCATTCTAAAAATCGCCGAAATCGGACCATAGGTTTTTAAGGCCCCATATATCGAACACGAGAACCTCGGTGCTTCTAACCTAATATTTGGGTTTCCAACTTTCTATGGACTTTATACAATATATATGACGAATATGTGGGTCAAATTGTGTATTATATAATTTAAGTAACGTTAAATAAATAAATTGCGAGAGTATAAAATGTTCGGTTACACCCGAACTTAGACCTTCCTTACTTGTTATACTCTCGCAACAAAGTTGCTAGCAACAAAGTTGCTAAGAGAGTATTATAGTTTTGTTCACATAACGGTTGTTTGTAACACCCAAAACTAAACGAGTTAGATATAGGGTTATATATACCAAAGTGATCAGGGTGAAGAGTGGAGTTCAAATCCGAATGTCTGTCTGTCCGTCCGTCCGTCCGTCCGTCCGTCCGTCCGTCTGTGCAAGCTGTAACTTGAGTAAAAATTAAGATATCTTAATGAAACTTGGAACACTTATTTCTTGGCATCATAGGAAGGTTGCTTTCGAAAATGAGCAAAATCGGACTACTGCCACGCCCACAAAATGGCGAAAACCGAAAACACATAAAGTGCCATAACTAAGCCATAAATAAAGCTATGGAAATAAAATTTGGTATAAAGGATCACATTATGAAGGGGCATATTTGGATGTAATTTTTTTGGGAGGGTGGGCGTGGCCCTGCCCCCAAATAGGTTTTTTGTACATATCTCGGAAACCAATAGAGCTATATAAACCAAACTTTCTGCAGTCTTTTTTTTTTAGTCACTTCTTAATACAGTCCAAAAATGAAAGAAATCGGATAATAACCACGCCCCCCTCCCATACAAAAGTTAGGTTGAAAAGTACTAAAAGTGGGTTAACTCACTAACGAATAACGTCAGAAACACTAAATTTCACATAAGAATTGGCAGATGGAAGCTGCAGTCAGATTTTTTTACAAAATGGAAAATGGGCGTGGCGTCGCCCACTTATGGGTCAAAAACCGTATCTCAGGAACTACTCGACCGATTTCAATGAAACTTGGTTTGTAATAGTTTCCTTTCATCCCAATGATATGTTGTGAAAATAGGACAAATCGCTTCACAACCACGCCTACTTCCCATATACCAGAACTTTGAAGACGATCTGAATCGGTTACTTTACAATATATAAAGTAAGCACTAGTGAAGATATCGGTACGGAACTTTGCACAAATACTATGTTTATAGTGTGGCAGCCCCATTCTAAAAATCGCCGAAATCGGACCATAGGTTTTTAAGGCCCATATATCGAACACGAGGACATCGGTGCTTCTAACCTAATATACAATATATATGACGAATATGTGGGTCAAATTGTGTATTATATAATATAAATAAAGTTAAATAAATAAATTGCGAGAGTATAAAATGTTCGGTTACACCCGAACTTAGCCCTTCCTTACTTGTTTTTAAGTAATTTTGTTTTTTTTGCCATTCTTTTGAAAATGTAAACAAATATTAACTGACAATTTGAGGATGGCAAAATATGTTATTATATCGACCAAACTAGAGCAGGCATCGATTATAATGAGTGGAATGCAAGTAGTTTTCAGCGAAAACTGTGATTTCGTTTGACAGATTTTGCATGAAACAAAAACCCATTTTTCCTATGAAAACATGTTTTCAATGTCGATCTGAATATAGTATAAGAAAAGGCTTAGTTTCGGGTATAACCGTACATTATAGTATATTATTAATTTTATTAAGGTACAACATAATTTTCCCCTTATATTGGGGTTAAAGTACATAAGAATAACGAAAATCAATATATATATATATATATGTGTATATTATATGAAGGCTGGAGTAATTACGAGACCGAATTCACTAATTTTCGCCACTAAACCCCACTATATATAAGATCTTACGCTTAGGGTATCTTACCCATTTTTGGCACAGAGGCACACTATCAAGGGTATGCAATAGTATCATATGAATTTATATAGAATATCTAAAAGATTTACCGTTTTTTCGGTAAAAAATTAGCCACCGAGAGGACTTAGACGACTTTTAGATGAGCGATGTCGCACTTCCACTGTAGTGTAAGACCAATTCTTCATTCCAATGACTTCATGGTTCTTAATATATATATTGTAAAATGTACGGAACAGATGGAATTCAAAATTGTGTTACATTGAAAGTAGGCGTGGTTGTCAACTTTATGAACTTTTGTATACAACAAGTAATTAAGGGGTAAGTTCGGGTGTAACCGAACATTATATACCTTCGGAAATTATTTATGTATATAATTCTATTATGACAAAACACAATTGGGCCCATATATTCTGCATAAACACAAAGCTACACTATCCAAGATTACTTAATATCTAGAGGAAGTATTGATCCGATTTCGTCCATTTTTGGCACAGATGTACACTAGTAGAAAAAAATCTTCAAGCACTGAGGTCCTCATGTTTGGCATCTGGGTCCTTGTTATAGTCCCATTTTTATACGTGCTATGCCACACTTAACTTATATCTTGTAAAGTGAACGAATAAGTTGGATTTCAAAATTGTGGTAAATAGTTGAAATCAGTCCAGGGATTACCCCAGTCCGCATATACTATGTATAATGATTTCCGTGGGTTCTCAAAAGTTTCATCAAGATATCTCCATATATATATCTTTTCACACTGTATGATATATATAATCCCATATCTAATTCGTTTAGTTTTTGGATTTAAAAACAACCGTTATGTGAACAAAACTATTATACTCTATGCAACATTTTGCAAGAGTATAAAAATACTGAATTTCAACACCCCGATTGTGTCACCGATTGCGAACCCCTGCACATTTCGTTCATACGTTCCTATATATTTTTAGCCATTTCCCTTTATTTTTATTTGGCTAATATTTAAGGTTAAGAATTTGAAATCATTCACCTCAATGCAGTTAACAATTGTATTTGTATTGCGTTTGTTTGTGTTTCCGTTGTACACTTACATATGTTAACGCTATGTTTCGCACACGCAATTATTCGTTTGTGCACATTGGTTAGTCCTATTTAACATGCTTCTTTGCTTAAAATTCTTGAATCACCGATAAATATATTTTTACAATTCTACTAAAATTTCACAACCATAAATACAAACAATAATTATTTTATGCACACACAAAGACACCAACATACTTTGTTAATATTGTTAATTTATATCTACATACATACCAAGTAACAAAAAGTGCATACTAAAGACTCACACTGACTTATCTCTTCCGCGGAGAAAACATTTCACAAAGCGGCCTCAGAGCTTAGGCGGTTGCCAGTACCAACCGATGAAACACGATTTCATACACACTGAACTACATAAATACATACATACATGCTAGATATAGCCAGAAAGGCTCGTCATTTTAGTTACGCTTAATTACTGAAAGAAAAGTAAACCTCACTAGATACATATATACACAAATAAGTATATAGATTATATAAAATAATTTAAACAGCATTTATGTTGATTTCACAATTTTTCAAGCTTTGATTTATTACATCTAACATTTGTCAATAAATATCTTAAACACGATAATTATAAATAATTCACGTCAACTTGATTATCTTAACCGAATGCCATTTTCCTAATTTCCTTGAGCTGCGGGTATGACACACACTGTCCAGACTGTAAATTATTTGCGGCCACACTTGATAGATTTCGTCGACCGTTGTCCTAGAAGATCGCAAAGTATTTGTTTACCAGTTTTCTTGTGCGTGCCACCTCGCACTTGTCTCCATGAAGCCATTTTATTTGGTGCAGCTTTTATTACGATGTCGGGTTCGAAAAAGGCACTGCAAGCAATGATCGAAAGTAAGGCGATCAACAGCAACGTAATCTTCAAACACTTCATTTTCCGGCAGTAAAATATTATTTAGAGAATATTATTGAGAAGCACTTAAAATCAGTTTTAGTTTTGAACTTCCTCAATGGATGTTTTGCTAACGACTGAATCTGTTGCTGTTGCTATTCACAGCTGCGCACGGCGACGCACTTGTGCACCAAAACAGAAAGTTGTTGTACAGTTGGACTTCCCTAACTCGAATCCCCATAACTTCGAGTTATAGAATTTTCTATAAAAAAACTAATATTTTAAAACACTGTAAAATACAGATTTATAAACAGTTTTATTTATTTACTTCGCATAATTTTTTATGTACATACGTTAAAACATGGTTTTTGTAGTTTTGTTTGTTGCACTTTGATATTATTTGGCTCTTGACGTCTTTATCTCATGCCTTTGTTACATGATATATGCAATCCATATTTTTATTTATTCCACAGATACTCTTTTACAAATCAGTCTCGATAGTAAAATTTTAGTTTTTGTATTATACCCTGGAAGAAAAGTTCGACTTATGTAAGGAAATTTGTATGAAATTTGACTTCCTTTGACAATTCAAAAAGTCGAGTTAAATAGATCTTGGAGTTATTGAAGTTCGTGTTATGGAAGTTCAACTGTACTTTCATTGAGATATTGTGGTTAGTTTTTACCATAAACGTGTGTGCATACTGATGTAATTCCTGTGTGGGTACTCATGCAAATTCACATAACTATGTATAACATGTATGCGTTTGGCTCATGTGCATCGAGAAAAATCCAAGCCGAACACGTTGGGTGTTATAAATTTGTATATACAAATACAGTGACGAGCAAAACTGTATGTGTATGTGTAAGTTACCGGTTGAAGCGGCAAATGTAATATAAAAGGCAGTTTTAATGCTTGGATACAACTGATCTTAAATATTTTGTTAAAATATACTTTTTATTATACTATATTTTTGCTTATAGTGTAAGTTAGTGTATTTATTTATCTTTATCGCGAGCACTTCCGTTCGCGAACAGACGGGAGTTTGTTATTGCTGAAAAAAAAATGTAAAATGTTGGCGGTGTACTGACCTGGGGTAATATATAAAGTATTATATTATAAAGAATACTAGCCTTAGATATAATACTAAAAGACTGTAACTTATAGACTTGATATTCTTGATTGAGATGTGATTTAATTTTTTGACGTTCGTCAGGTGAAGTTGGTGAATGTAGTGTAAATCTAGCTTAATAACTTTTTAGTTTAAATTGCTTGGAAATATATGTAAGAAAATGTCGGTAAATTTTCTCTTTGGCAATAAATGAATCGTATTATTGTATCTATCTACGGCGGTGTTAATAATTCCCTTAGTTTCGCTAAGATATTTCACATATTAACCGATTTATAAGCTATTAAGCCCATCGTATTTTTGAAAAACCTATAATTCGGTATATGAGAACTAGGGGATGTTTTCTCGATTTCAACCATTTTTGGAACAGAGGCACACAATTTGGAGAAAAAAATATTCTCTGAATTAATTTAAAATAACTGAAAGATTTACCGATATTTTCGGTGAAAAATTACCCTAAGTTCTTCATATTCGATATCGGGGGCGTTATAGTATGATTTCGACACTTTTTTCACAAGTGATGCCACAGATCACATACAGTATTTGTGTGAAGTTTTATTCCGCTATCTCCATTGGTTCCTTATGTATAAACAGTGGAACTTCTCTAACTCAAATCACCATAATCCACAAAAAAACTTCGAGTTATAGAATTTTCATTAAAACTTAAATTTTTCAAAAAGCTGTAAAATATAGATTTACATACAGTTTTATTATTTACTTCGCAAAAAGTTTTATGTACATACACTGAAACATGTATTCTGTAATTTTGTTTGTTGCACTTTGCTATAGTTTGGCTCTTGACGTCTGTATCTGTATCTCATGCCTTTGTTACACGATTTATGAAATCTATAAGTGTGATATCATATTTTTGGTTCGCCTCCCTACGAATATAGGGACTCCTTTAAAATTGTTCCTTGATAGCAAAAGTTCGGTCGAAAAGTGCGATTTGTATGAAATTTGACTTCTATTGCCAATTCAAAAGTTCGATTTATGGAGATCTTCCACTTATAGAAGTTCGAGTTATGGAAGTTCCACTGCATCATATAGTGGAGGAATGAGATGGAACTCAAAATTGAGTTATATGGGAAGTTTCGTCAAGATATCTTAATTTTTACTAAAGTAATCGTTGCACGGACAGACGGACGGACGAACAGACAGGCATTCGGAGTTTGACTCGTCTCGTCACCCTGACCATTTTGATATACAGTGTCCGACAAAATTATGTATACTCTATGAATGTTAACACCAAAATGATTATATCTTTTAAGCAGTGAAATTTATCGATTTGATTGTTTTTCTATTTTGCTTATGAGTATATATATAATATATTGAACTATTTGTTGCAAAACACGCGATTATCTGAAAAATGCAAATATTTAACAACGACAAAAGTATGGATACCCCCATGTATTATAAGGTTAGCTTATAAATAGAGCTTCAATATTTAGTGTTGGCACCTTTAGCGTTAATTACAGCCAAAAGACGTTGAGACATGCCATCTACCAAGTTCAAAAAAGTGATTGTGGTATGTTTTCCCAGGAGTTCTTCAATCTATTGAAAATGTCTCATTTACTGGGATGACAAGAATATCGGTCTAACTTATTATTTAAATATTGCCATAAATGCTTAATAACATTTAAGTCGGAGGTTTGGGCAGGACATAGTAGGAACTTTGTCGATTTTTGATCGAAACATTCTTCCTAACCCAACTTGTATTTTTGGGCTCATTATCCTGCTAGTGTATAAAGTATTTTCCAAGTCCATTTTTTTGTGATAAGTGCTCTACATTTGTATTCAGCATCACTCCGTATGACTATCCCCTCATTTGCCTTCGATTAGTACCAGTTGTGATAGACCATTGTAGCTACAGCAACCCCAAACTAAACTATTTTGCTATTTAAATGGCAAATATTGCCACGGTATACATACTTTTGTTGTGTGTAAATTTTCAAAAAGTTTTCATTCTGCAAGCGAAACAAAAGCTAACGGTAAATATCACATCATTATTATTTGCTAGCTTATAGTATCTACCGTGATTTTTTTTTTTGTTGAACCCTTGGACGATTAATAGTAAAAAATGTGGTGGGGTATCCATAATTTTGTCGGATACTGTATATTACCCTATATATAACTCGTTTAGTTTTATGACGATTGCGAAAGTATAAAAACTTCAAAATTTTGAAAATGCATCTATGCAGGATATATATTATTCACCTACGACTTCGGTAATGTCTATATGAAGTATTTCAGTAGGGTAAGATGAAATTAGTGTTGCTTTGATTTCGGGTCGAATTTTTTGCAGTAGCAAATTTCACAAGTTCTTGTGTGGTTATTAGTTATTAACTTTGCTTCCGCCGTTTTCCAATAAATGTCTCTAGGGTCAAGCACTGGTCGATTAAATCGATTTTTATATCGATCTTGGACATTTGTGTCAACATTAACCCAACAAAATATTTGTAGAGATCTGTTTGCATCCCAAACTTATTCTCAACTGAAAATGTCACTTTTTGAGCCGAATTCTCGACATTTGCGGGAAATTTTGCTTTTCTTTTTTAATTCCATTAAAAGTGCGGCTGAGACTGATCGAATGCTTTCGGATACGTAAGGTGAGGCTGTCCTAAGTGAAAGAACATATCGCGAATGGTTTTAACGTTTTAAGTATGGTGATTATGAAGCCAAGTCATGCTTTGCATTTGGTGCGACCAGCTGGGGGTGATATATTATGAGTTGCTAAAGCCAAGTGAAACCATCACAGGAGATCGATACCGAACGCAATTGATGCGTTTGAGCCGAGCACGAAAAGAAAAACGGCCACAGTACGAGGAAAGACACGATAAAGTCATTCTCCAGCATGACAATGCTCGGCCTCACGTCGCAAAGGTGGTTAACAAATATTTGGAGACGCTGAAATGGGAGATCATACCCCACACGCTGTATTCTCCAGACGTTGCTCCATCTGACTACCACTTGTTCCGATCGATGGCACACGGTCTAGCTAACGAGCACTACAGTTCTTATGAAGAAGTCAAAAATTGGATTGATACTTGTTCTTTCGTCACGGAATGTGCATGCTGCCAGAAAGATGATCAAATATAGTAGCTAACGACGGCCAATATTTTGAATAACATTTTTGTAACCGTTTTTATACAACAAAGCCTTAAATTTAGAAAAAAAGCAAAGCGGAAGCCAAGTTGTAGACCTAATAATAATGTTCCAATATATGTTCCTATCTTTGATGTGGTCTTTTGTATTGCTCTTTGGTTCTCTGAAACTTACTTTTATCACTAGAAACGTCGTCCAAATGTCCAAACAGAATTTATTAATACGTCAACTGTGTTCCCAATAAATATTCTAATTCTAATTAAAAGAGATGAAAGCGCTAAGTTCGGATGTAACCGAACATTTTATACGCTCTCAATTTATTTTTTTATTTTATTCAGATGACACTTCAAATACGCCAATACATTTTTTGAAGAAGTCCGATAAATACATATAGTAAATTTTTATATTTGGGCATCTTTATTGAATGTATCAGTGCATTAAATTTTCACGAAATTAAGGTATTTTTCCACGAATTCACATGCATCATTCGGATATTGACTCAGACAATAGCTTAAGGAAATTTCGCTATTCCCGAATGAATGTTTATTAAAACAAGTAAGGAAGGGCTAAGTTCGGATGTAACCGAACATTTTATATTCTCGCAATTTATTCAACTTTATTAATAATATATAATACACAATTTGACCCACATACTCGTCATACATATATATTGTATAAAGTCCATTGAAAGTTGGAAACCCTAAAATTAGGTTAGAAGCACCGATGCCCTCGTGTTCGATATATGGGGTCTTAAAAACCTATGGTCCGATTTCGGCGATTAGAATGGGGCTGCCACACTATAAACATAGTATTTGTGCAAAGCTCTGCACCGATATCTTCACTAGTGCTTACTTTATATATTGTAAAGTAAGCGATTCAGATAGTCTTCAAAGTTCTGGTATATAGGAACAAGGCGCGGTTGTGAAGCGATTTGGCCTATTTTCACAACATATCATTGGGATGTAAGGAAACTATTACAAACCAAGTTTCATTGAAATCGGTCGAGTAGTTCCTGAGATATGGTTTTTGACCCATAAGTGGGCGACGCCACGCCCATTTTCCATTTTGTAAAAAAATCTGAGTGTATCTTCCATCTGCCATTTTTTATGTGAAATTTAGTGTTTCTGACGTTTTTGGTTAGTGAGTTAACTCAATATTTTTAGTAATTTTCAACCTAACATTTGTATGGGAGGGGGGCGTGGTTATTATCCGATTTCTGTAATTTTTGGACTGTATAAGAAAATGACTAAAAAAACGACTGCAGAAAGTTTGGTTTATATTGCTCTATTGGTTTGCGAGATATATTCAAAAAACCTATTTGGGGGCGGGGCCACGCCCACTTCCCCAAAAAAATTACATCCAAATATGCCCCCTCATAGTGCGATCCTTCATACCAAATTTTATTTCCATAGCTTTATTTATGGCTTAGTTATGGCACTTTATGTGTTTTCGGTTTTCGCCATTTTGTGGGCGTGGCAGTGGTCCGATTTTCCTCATTTTCGAAAGCAACCTTCCTATGGTGCCAAGAAATAGGTGTGCCAAGTTTCATCAAGATATCTTAATTTTTACTCAAGTTACAGCTTGCACAGACGGACGGACGGACGGACGGACGGACGGACGGACAGACAGACATTCGGATTTGAACTCCACTCTTCACCCTGATCACTTTGGTGTATATAACCCTATATCTAACTCGTTTAGTTTTGGGTATTACAAACAACCGTTATGTGAACCAAACTATAATTCTCTAGCTACTAGATGTCAAATTTCTCAGTATTTTTGGGTCGCTTGGAAATTACATAATAATGGTTTTAGTCTTTCATATTCATTGACTCAGTTCAATGGTATCGATCTTTAGTTCTCTCTTAATATATGTGTTATTATTGTTCTACTTAAACCACAATCGTACTTCTGTTCCATTCAACATTTCATAACTTTATGGTCAATGAGTATATAGAAATACTATACTGACATAATTACGATAAAAACCGCGCGCTTCACATGCCGCCAGGCGTAAAGTAAAATGTATATCACCACACCCTTATTACTTCACCAATTCCTTTACATACTTACATATGATTAAGTCCACTCAAAGAGTACTATATAAACCATTGACGTAATGATGTGTTCAATCGCTTTATGCCAGTACAATTTTTATACTCTCGCAACAAAAGTTGCTAAAGAGAGTATTATAGTTTTGTCCACATAACGGTTGTTTGTAAGTCCTAAAACTAAACGAGTTAGATATAGGGTTATATATATCAAAGTGATCAGGGTGACGAGTAAAGTTCAAATCCGGATGTCTGTCTGTCCGTCCGTGCAAGCTGTAACTTGAGTATACATTGAGATATCTTAATGAAACTTGGCACACTTATTTCTTGGCACCATAGGAAGGTTGCTTTCGAAAATGGGCGGAATCGGACCACTGCCACGCCCACAAAATAGCGGAAACCGAAAACCTATACAGTGTCATAACTAAGCCATAAATAAAGTTATGAAAATAAAATTTGGAACATAGGATCGCATTAGAGAGGGGCACATTTGAATGTAATTTTTTTGGAAAAGTGGGTGTGATCCCGCCCCCAAATAGGTTTTTTGTATATATCTTGCAAACCAATAAAGCTATATAAACCAAACTTTCTGCAGTCGTTTCTTTTAGCCATTTCCTTATACAGTCCAGAAATGAAAGAGATCGGATAATAACCACGCCCACCTCCCATACAAAGGTTAGGTTTAAAATGACTAAAAGTGCGTTAACTCACTAACGAGAAACGTCAGAAACACCAA
Source organism: Zeugodacus tau (assembly GCA_031772095.1). Lineage (NCBI taxonomy): Eukaryota > Metazoa > Arthropoda > Insecta > Diptera > Tephritidae > Zeugodacus > Zeugodacus tau. The sequence goes on along the minus strand of CM062650.1, from coordinate 30,650,467 downwards.
ATTTGACATAAGAAATTGCAGAAGGAAGCTGCACTGAGATCTTTTTACAAAATGGAAAATGGGCGTGGCGTCGCCCACTTATGGGTCAAAAACCATATCTCAGGAACTACTCGACAGATTCGAATGAAATTCGGTATATAATATTTTCTTAGCACCCTGATGACACGTGTGGAAAATGGATGAAATCGGTTCACAACTACGCCTACTTCCCATATAACTCAATTTTGAATCCTTCTGATTCTTTCACTTTATAATGTATACATAAGGAACAGATAAAGATAGCGAAATAAAACTTTACACAACTACTGTATTTGAGCTGTGACATCACTTGTGGAAAAATTGTCAAAATCGAACCATGACTTTTCAAGGCCCCTGATATCAAACATGAAGAACTCAGTGCCTAAGGGTAATTTTTCACCGAAAATATAGGTAAATCTCTAAATAAATTGCGAGAGTATAAAATGTTCGGTTGCACCTGAACTTAGCCTTTCCTTACTTGTTTAATGATACGAAAGGAACTTAGTGGAAACATATCGTTTGTTAAAATTTAGGTAAATCAAGGTTTTTGTGCGAAGTGAGATATTTTCCTCAGGCATTTTTTTACTTTTCTCAAATCTCAAGAGAATAGTCGTCGAACCACTGTGATTGGTGCCTACTATGAAGCCTGAGACAACTAAACAATATTGAAAAGTTGGAATATAAGTGTCTCGTTCTCAAAAACTTTCAGATTGCCTGCTATATTAGATACTTTTTATCCTCCAAACTATTATACCATAATATCGTTACATAAATAGAAATGATATTAGTTACTGTCGGGAAATTTTGACCAACAATTAACTTAGACTATACTGACTAGGCTCTATGAAAACTTTACTATTTATTAAGTACCTGTATGCTATCTTTGCATGTTTAGCTAGCATGGGTTAAGTTTGCGCAAAGTCTAGCTGACAATACTGTAATATGTATGTATTTAAGGATGTTTTTCAACGTGTTACTACTACGTTTTAACATGAAAAGCGCTTCCCAATCTATGAAGAAATTTTATAACACCATAAATAGCTTTAAGTAATCATTCATTTGTATTGTTTATTTATGATTACATATTACAAAAAACTGAAATAAAAGAATAATTGTGCTTAAACAGAAACGAAATTTGTATGTAAATACTTATGTATAAGTATTTTTGCTTACAATTCTTCAACAATTCTATCTTCTTGACTTTCACAATCATAAATACAGGCATTAATGATTTTATTCACACACACACACACACTTACTTAATGTAAATATAAAATTTGTTTATATATTGTTAATTTTTATCTAAATATAATCGAATACCTAACAACATAAAAAACTTATACTAAAGTCTCGCACCGCCTTATCTCTTCACCGAAGAGAAAACACTGAGAGTCACACAGTGCCGTCAGAGCATCGGCGTATGCCAGTTCCATTCGATGAATTCCACGTGATTACTCTCAGTGATAAATATTTCAAGCATGCTTCTTCGATAATGAGTGTATACCATGCGCCATTTATTTCTGTTCTGTAAAGTACAAAAGATATAAAGATAGAATAAAAAAAATATTAATTATAGCATTATGATATCTGTCAATTTTGTTGACATTTAGCAAGAATTAGTACAAATGTAAATACATACATATACATTTACATTCACATTGTGTATATATACATTTTATGTATTTTGACTTAACTCAAGTAGAGTTATTTTTTGTACTGTAGATAAAATAAACAACGTCTTGAGTAGTTTAGACTTCAAACTCGAAATATTAATAAAACATAAATGTGTAGAATAAATATAGCCAGGTGAGATTTGTACTCCTATATGAATTCGAAAATAATTTCATTTTTTAACTTACACAATTATTTATTATGTTAATGATTATGCCACGATGAATCGGCCCACTGTGAGCGTGTGGGACTAAACTTTACATGGAGACATCTCGCCCTTTTGTTATCTTTAGAAATGTTATTTTTATACTCTCGCAACCTGTTGCACAGAGTATTATAGTTTTGTTCACATAACGGTTGTTTGTGTCACCAAGAAATAAAAGTTGTTACATATGGGGTTATATATATGTATATAAATGATCAGGATGACGAGTGGATGAAATCCGGATGTTTGTCCGTCCGTCTGTCCGTGCAAGCGATAACTTGAGTCAAAATTAAGATATCTTAATGAAACTTGGAACACATATTCCTTGGCACCCGAAGATGGGCAAAATCGGTCCATTGCCACGCCCACAATATGGCGAAAACCGAAAACCTATACAATGTCATAACTAAGCCATAAATAAAGTTATGAAAATGAAATTTGAAACATAGGATCGCATTAGGGAGGGGCACATTTATATGTAATCTTTTTGGAAAAATGGGCGTGACCCCGCCCCCAAATAGCTTTTTTGTATATATCTTCCAAACTTTCTGCAGTCGTTTCTTTTAGCCATTTCCTTATACAGTCCAAAAATGAAAGAAATCGGATAGTAACCACGCCCACCCCCCATACAAAGGTTAGGTTGAAAATGATGAATAAAAGTGAGTTAACTCACTAACGAGAAACGTCAGAAACATATCACCAAATTTTACATAAGATATGGCAGAAGGAATCTGCACTGAGATTTTTTTACAAAATGGAAAATGGGCGCGGCATCGCCTACTTATGGGTCAAAAACCAATTCTCAAGAACTACTAGACCGATTTCAATGACCGGTATATAACACTTTCTTGACACCCTCATGACACGGGTGGAATATGGGCGAAATCGGTTCACAACTACATCTACTTCCCATATAACTCAATTTTGAATTCCATCTGATTCCTTCAATTTATAATATATACATAAGGAATCAATGAAGATAGAAGAATTAAACTTCACACAAATATTGTATTTGCGCTGTGACATCAGTTGTGGAAAAATTGTCAAAATGGGACCATGATTTTCCTAGGCCCCTGATATAGAACATGAACTCAGGGCCTAAGGGTAATTTTTCACCGAAAATATAGGTAAATCTCTCAGATATTTTAATGTAATTCATAACCTCTGAATTTTTTTCTTATAACAGTTTGTCTCTGTACAAAAAATGGTTAAAATCGGGTCATAACTTCCCCCAGATCCCATATACCTAATTATAAGTAATATAAAATTAAGTGACCGTATAGTCTTTGATATATTGTATCTTGGTGGTGAAAACGAGTGAAATCAGTTTAGGAATTGCCTCAGTCCCCATATACTATATATGATGATTTTCGTTATTCTATTGAACTTTATGCCGAATATATGGGTCGAATTGTGTTATCTTTATAAAATTACATCAATAAATTGCGAAAGTATAAAATGTTCGGTTGCACCCGAACTTAGCCTTTCCTTACTTGTTGATACTAATTTGAACTGTGGGAAATTAGCAAACATTAATGCAAGTTTGTTTCCTTAAGCCCTCAGCATTTTTTCACAAAAACATAATATTTCATGAAGATAAAAAATTCATCTTAGTCCGAAACAAATACATACATGTATTGCAAAATTCGATACCCAACTACGAAATTTCTGACCGATATGAAATGTGTGACAGGTACAATTTTCAAATATATTTATCTAGAACAAGTATATAAGAGATATATAATATATACCTCTAACACAAAGCACAAATTTAAAATACAATACTATTAAATGCAGCGGTTTTAAAAACGAAAGACATTTGCCAAACGATTTAGATTTGGTCTAAGGATTTAGATAACCAAATATGTACGAGTATTACTAAAATTAATTTTAACAAGTAAGGAAGGGCTAAGTTCGGGTGTAACCGAACATTTTATACTCTCGCAATTTATTTATTTAACTTTATTTATATTATATAATACACAATTTTACCCACATATTCGTCATATATATTGTATAGAGTCCATTGAAAGTTGGAAACCATAATATTAGGTTAGAAGCACCGAGGTTCTCGTGTTCGATATATGGGACCTTAAAAACCTATGGTCCGATTTCGGCGATTTTTAGAATGGGGCTGCCACACTATTAACATAGTATTTGTGCAAAGTTCTGCACCGATATATATTGTAAAGTAAATGATTTAGATTGTCTTCAAAGTTCTGGTATATAGAAAGTAAGCGTGGTTGTGAAGCGATTTGGCCTATTTTCACAACATATCATTGGGATGTAAGGAAACTATCACAAACCAAGTTTCATTGAAATCGGTCGAGTAGTTCCTGAGATATGGTTTTTGACCCATAAGTGGGCGACGCCACGCCCATTTTCCATTTTGTAAAAAAAATCTGAGTGCAGCTTCCATCTGCCATTTCTTATGTGAAATTCTTTTAGTAATTTTCAACCTAACTTTTGTATGGGAGGTGGGCGTGGTTATGATCCGATTTCTTTCATTTTTGGACTGTATTAGGAAGTGGCCACAAAAAACGACTGCAGAAAGTTTGGTTTATATAGCTTTATTGGTTTGCGAGATATGTACTAAAAACTTAGTAGGGGGCGGGGCCACGCCCACTTCCCAAAAAAAAATACATCCAAATATGCCCCTTCATAGTGCGATCCTTCATACCAAATTTTATTTCCATAGCTTTATTTATGGCTCAGTTATGGCACTCTATGTATTTTCGGTTTTCGCCATTTTGTGGGCGTGGCAGTGGTCCGATTTTGCTCATTTTCGAAAGCAACCTTCCTATGGTGCCAAGAAATTAGTGTGCCAAGTTTCATCAAGATATCTTAATTTTTACTCAAGTTACAGCTTGCACAGACGGACGGACGGACGGACGGACGGACGGACGGACGGACGGACGGACAGACAGACATTCGGATTTGAACTCCACTCTTCACCCTGATCACTTTGGTATATATAACCCTATATCTAACTCGTTTAGTTTTGGGTGTTACAAACAACCGTTATGTGAACAAAACTATAATACTCTCTTTAGCAACATTTGTTGCGAGAGTATAAAAATGTGTGAGACTGAAAATGATTTTTGAAGTTAGTTATCCTATGAGTTAGAGTTCGTCCAAAATATTTTCTTACTTTACGCCGTATGACATTTCCTATAAAATTCTTAGATAAATCTTACTGCGTAAATCAGACGTTTCATCGTTGTTCTGGTTCATTTCTTCTAAACTGTGAGAAGAACTTAAACTACTAGCTCTTTTATGAGAGCAGTTTAGACCCATACTTGTCGTAATTTTAATTATCTATCATTTGATCTATTGAATTAAAAAACTATACTCGCGCCTCTTTCAATAGAATTTGGTTTAAAAACGTAATTTTAGCAAATTAAAATCTCGAAGGTAAACAAACTTCCTTTTTCCTTGGCTTAGTAACGCATTATATAAATTCCGTAATTCATGTCATTTCTCTATTGTCACTGAAAACTATTAACAAATTCCCATAATATGCCGTTATGTGCAGTTAATGTAACCGGAGTACTCATATCACTTCTTTATTATTTTATTTTATATTTCATATGAGTGATTATACAGGCTTTAATTCCAAGACATAGCAAAAAAAGTGATCACAACTAATTCTCCACTGTACTATAAATTCACGAGTATGGGTAAATAACGGGTGATTTTTTTGAGGTTAGGATTTTCATGCATTAGTATTTGACAGATCACGTGGGATTTCAGACATGGTGTCAAAGAGAAAGATGCTCAGTATGCTTTGACATTTCATCATGAATAGACTTACTAACGAGCAACGCTTGCAAATCATTGAATTTTATTACCAAAATCAGTGTTCGGTTCGAAATTTTTTTATCGACAAATTTTGTTCAGCGATGAGGCTCATTTCTGGTTGAATGGCTACGTAAATAAGCAAAATTGCCGCATTTGGGGTGAAGAGCAACCAGAAGCCGTTCAAGAACTGCCCATGCATCCCGAAAAATGCACTGTTTGGTGTGGTTTGTACGCTGGTGGAATCATTGGACCGTATTTTTTCAAAGATGCTGTTGGACGCAACGTTACGGTGAATGGCGATCGCTATCGTTCGATGCTAACAAACTTTTTGTTGCCAAAAATGGAAGAACTGAACTTGGTTGACATGTGGTTTCAACAAGATGGCGCTACATGCCACACAGCTCGCGATTCTATGGCCATTTTGAGGGAAAACTTCGGAGAACAATTCATCTCAAGAAATGGACCCGTAAGTTGGCCACCAAGATCATGCGATTTAACGCCTTTAGACTATTTTTTGTGGGGCTACGTCAAGTCTAAAGTCTACAGAAATAAGCCAGCAACTATTCCAGCTTTGGAAGACAACATTTCCGAAGAAATTCGGGCTATTCCGGCCGAAATGCTCGAAAAAGTTGCCCAAAATTGGACTTTCCGAATGGACCACCTAAGACGCAGCCGCGGTCAACATTTAAATGAAATTATCTTCAAAAAGTAAATGTCATGAACCAATCTAACGTTTCAAATAAAGAACCGATGAGATTTTGCAAATTTTATGCGTTTTTTTTAAAAAAAAGTTATCAAGCTCTTAAAAAATCACCCTTTACATGCATATATGTAACGGGTGATTTTTTTGAGGTTAGGATTTTCATGCATTAGTATTTGACAGATCACGTGGGATTTCAGACATGGTGTCAAAGAGAAAGATGCTCAGTATGCTTTGACATTTCATCATGAATAGACTTACTAACGAGCAACGCTTGCAAATCATTGAATTTTATTACCAAAATCAGTGTTCGGTTCGAAATTTTTTTATCGACAAATTTTGTTCAGCGATGAGGCTCATTTCTGGTTGAATGGCTACGTAAATAAGCAAAATTGCCGCATTTGGGGTGAAGAGCAACCAGAAGCCGTTCAAGAACTGCCCATGCATCCCGAAAAATGCACTGTTTGGTGTGGTTTGTACGCTGGTGGAATCATTGGACCGTATTTTTTCAAAGATGCTGTTGGACGCAACGTTACGGTGAATGGCGATCGCTATCGTTCGATGCTAACAAACTTTTTGTTGCCAAAAATGGAAGAACTGAACTTGGTTGACATGTGGTTTCAACAAGATGGCGCTACATGCCACACAGCTCGCGATTCTATGGCCATTTTGAGGGAAAACTTCGGAGAACAATTCATCTCAAGAAATGGACCCGTAAGTTGGCCACCAAGATCATGCGATTTAACGCCTTTAGACTATTTTTTGTGGGGCTACGTCAAGTCTAAAGTCTACAGAAATAAGCCAGCAACTATTCCAGCTTTGGAAGACAACATTTCCGAAGAAATTCGGGCTATTCCGGCCGAAATGCTCGAAAAAGTTGCCCAAAATTGGACTTTCCGAATGGACCACCTAAGACGCAGCCGCGGTCAACATTTAAATGAAATTATCTTCAAAAAGTAAATGTCATGAACCAATCTAACGTTTCAAATAAAGAACCGATGAGATTTTGCAAATTTTATGCGTTTTTTTTAAAAAAAAGTTATCAAGCTCTTAAAAAATCACCCTTTACATGCATATATGTAACGGGTGATTTTTTTGAGGTTAGGATTTTCATGCATTAGTATTTGACAGATCACGTGGGATTTCAGACATGGTGTCAAAGAGAAAGATGCTCAGTATGCTTTGACATTTCATCATGAATAGACTTACTAACGAGCAACGCTTGCAAATCATTGAATTTTATTACCAAAATCAGTGTTCGGTTCGAAATGTGTTTCGCGCTTTACGTCCGATTTATGGTCTACATAATCGACCAAGTGAGCAAACAATTAATGCGATTGTGACCAAGTTTCGCACTCAGTTTACTTTATTGGACATTAAACCAACCACACGAATGCGTACAGTGCGTACAGAAGAGAATATTGCGTCTGTTTCTGAGAGTGTGGCTGAAGACCGTGAAATGTCGATTCGTCGCCGTTCGCAGCAATTGGGTTTGTGTTATTCGACCACATGGAAGATTTTACGCAAAGATCTTGGTGTAAAACCGTATAAAATACAGCTCGTGCAAGAACTGAAGCCGAACGATCTGCCACAACGTCGAATTTTCAGTGAATGGGCCCTAGAAAAGTTGGCAGAAAATCCGCTTTTTTATCGACAAATTTTGTTCAGCGATGAGGCTCATTTCTGGTTGAATGGCTACGTAAATAAGCAAAATTGCCGCATTTGGGGTGAAGAGCAACCAGAAGCCGTTCAAGAACTGCCCATGCATCCCGAAATATGCACTGTTTGGTGCGGTTTGTACGCTGGTGGAATCATTGGACCGTATTTTTCAAAGATGCTGTTGGACGCAACGTTACGGTGAATGGCGATCGCTATCGTTCGATGCTAACAAACTTTTTGTTGCCAAAAATGGAAGAACTGAACTTGGTTGACATGTGGTTTCAACAAGATGGCGCTACATGCCACACAGCTCGCGATTCTATGGCCATTTTGAGGGAAAACTTCGGAGAACAATTCATCTCAAGAAATGGACCCGTAAGTTGGCCACCAAGATCATGCGATTTAACGCCTTTAGACTATTTTTTGTGGGGCTACGTCAAGTCTAAAGTCTACAGAAATAAGCCAGCAACTATTCCAGCTTTGGAAGACAACATTTCCGAAGAAATTCGGGCTATTCCGGCCGAAATGCTCGAAAAAGTTGCCCAAAATTGGACTTTCCGAATGGACCACCTAAGACGCAGCCGCGGTCACATTTAAATGAAATTATCTTCAAAAAGTAAATATCATGAACCAATCTAACGTTTCAAATAAAGAACCGATGAGCAAATTTTATGCGTTTTTTTTTTTTTAAAAGTTATCAAGCTCTTAAAAAATCACCCTTTATATATTACGATGTGTCTCATATGTAGTAGAAAGCCTTCATAAACGGCCTGTAAACATGCTTACTTCCTAAATAACACAATTTAATCACTTCAGTTGCCTTTAGTATCGATAACACACAGCTTTTCCGATGTATGATAAGCAACATAAAACCACGCCCCGGTTTTACTACAAAATTAAACGACAATTTCCTTCTTCCAGTTAATTTTATAACATTTTTATGGTTTTAGTTTCTTATGGGCGTTTTAGCATACTGTATCAGCTCCGCGAAATTTATAATATTGATGATCATATTAATTTGCTTATATTATATTCACTGTCGGTTTACCGTAGCTCAGTTGTTTACGCAAGTATAGCAGCTTAGTTATATTTTTCCTGATAATTTACATATCAATGTTATTTATATCAAACCCACGGAGCATAACCATAGAAAAGACACCTTGAATCAATTATTAATGACTTCGTTTTAACAGAAATCAAAATTAAAATCTGCCTATATTATGGAATAACCTGCACACATACTATACTGTTGATATATACACTTCTTCTTTTTTCACGCTTTTTTGCACTAGTTTTATATACATATGTAATTTCGTTCACTTATTTTTCAACCCGGTATACTCATACTCACTTCTACTAAATATAATGGCACGCCTACAACGATTGCGATGATCACGCATTTTGCCCCTTGGGCATGGTTGCGACATGATCTGTGTCGAGAGCAATTGACTTTTCCGCACGGAGGGCTTTTGATTATAAAAGATCACTTTATGCGCCTCAGTTGTTGTACAAAAATTGGAAATAATCAGCACAAGTGCAAAAATTATGAATATTAACACACGTGTATGCATATTTTAGAAGTATAAAACTTTAAACTTTAGAAGAGCGATAAATTTGGACTTATAAATCAAGTTTAAACAATATAACACCACTAATTTTGTATGTTTCGCGTTCGGTCTTATATTTCTATATGCGAAGGTGCGAAGAGATAAAGCGTTACTATAGCGCTGAGTTTTAGCGACTTGCTAGTGTGGTTCAGGCGTCGTCTTATATTGATTGCTGACATGAAATATTTTTGCTATTTGTAAGACATGTTGTCGTTCGCCGGATATCTTACGGCTGGAGGGGTGTTCAGGTTTATCGCTGAAAATAATTTGTAGCTGATAAGATTAAATTGCCAGGCAGTGACGGAATGGAAATAAAATTTACGAAGTTATCTGTTAATACAAGTCAAAGATATCGATTAATATGCTGATTGGTGGTTATAGCTGGTTTGGTCGTAAGTCTCAGCCGTTGCAATACTTAAATCATACTGTAGAAGGTTATTAACAGTTATTCCTTCTACGTTGACAATGTCACAATATCGCATATATTTTCGACATAACAGGAAAATATTGATACTGGTCAACAATTTAAACAGAAAATAAAAATGTATGAAACCCTTACTTTGTGGTAGTTTAGATATTTTTCGATCATACAAGGTTGTAGGTTATTGACCCAAAATTAGTTGGTTATTCTAGCTTTACTTTAATCTGCTGAAGATGAAAATTTTTTAACGTAACTAAAGATCGTTATCGACAACAGATAAAGCGACGTAAAATACCGAAATGCCGAATAGTGCAAACTACAGCTATCGAACGTTCATTGTAATTAATTCTTGCGCCAGTGCGTATTTTTCAATACCATGTACTCCAAAAAAAGAACGCAAGTGTCTAAACGTGAATTGAATATTGATATTTGATGTACGTATACCAATTAACATTTGACAGTTCTCGAAACCGACAAATTATGCTTGCGTTTAGCTTCGAACGATGTGTGTGTAATCTTAATAACATTAAATAAATGAATGCGAGAGTATATAATGTTCGATTACACCCGCAATTAGCCCTTCCTTAGTTATTTGAGTATATATATGTATTATCTTTTGTAATTATAATATATAAATAGAGATTAGCCTATATTCGGTTTGACAAGCATTGATATCAAATTTCCCATTCAGAAATGTTTCAGGAAATTATTTTAGATTCAATCGCCATTTTAACCGCTCCTTAGTGATCCCCTCGCATACTTTTTAGTAGCGCTACTGTGCAGTACTATACAACAATATATGTATACTATATACAACTTTATTCAAACTACGAATAAATTCTTTAGATAAGGTATTGTAAAACGTATAGTTTACATACTTCCACACACCTCACATAAATATATGCAAACATACAAACGGGAATTGATTGGGTTACACACATCCATACACAAGTCAAGTTAATAAATCTTAAAAATTAATTTGTTTTCAGCGACTACTACTATTTACAAAATGTTTCAGTATTTGCTAGCGGCTGCTAGATTATTTGCGGCGCCAAATGCGATGTCATACATTGTACAAAATTCTAAATGTCACGGCCCATAGATACAAAGGTGAATTGCTTACGAATTTCACTTGTGGATAAGTGTGACGAAACTCCCCGGGAATTTCGTGGAATCGATGACATATGTATGTAGCTGTAGATTACGTATTCACTTGGGTAGTGTCAATAAAACATAAATAAAAACGTCATTTCCGTATAAGTAAAAGCACAGAATTTTTAAAAATAGCGCTTGACGACTGTATTGAAAGGTGTGTGATATACATTTTATCGCTAAATTATTCCATGTTATCGTTTCCATGTATTCGTATACCCCAATTATATGCATTAAAAGGCACACTAAAAATTAGGTCTAAAAATAACAATTGAAGGTTATGGTTTTTAAACTTCTAATCCACACATTATGATTTAACTTTTTTGTTTATCAATTATTTATATCCCTATATGATTAAATAATTACAATAAAAACAAATAATAGAAAACAATTTAATTTGGAATTGACTGGTATATAAACTCATGTCATGACATGGAAGTTATATATAGAATCGAGTCCTAAAAACAGATAGTGCGTATGAAAATTATGACAGCGGTTAAGATGGCGAGTGAATCTAAAATAATTTAATGAAACATTCTTAAATGGGAAATTTAATATCAATGCTTGTCAAACCGAATATAGGCTAATCTCGATTTATATATTATAATTACAAAAGATAATACATATAAATAATCAAATAACTAAGGAAGGGCTAATTGCGGGAGTAATCGAACATTATATACTCTCGCATTTATTTAATGTTATTACACACACATCGTTCCGTATATTCGACATAAATTCACTAGAATAACGAAAATCATTATATATAGTATATGGGGGCTAGGGTAATTCCTGGACCGATTTCACTTATTTGGATCACCAAGCTACAGTATATCCAAGATTATACGATAACTTAATTTTGCTAAAATATCTCACATATTAACCGATATATGCGGTATAAAGTCCACTGGAAGTTTGTATGGTAATATTGCCCCGTTTATGTCGGGTTTGTCGATTTTTGGCACAGGGGTAAACAATTAAAAGAAACACATCTCCTACGATAACTTAATTTTGATAAAATATCTCACATATTAACCGATATATGCGGAATAAAGTCCACCGGAAGTTTGAAAATCTGTATGGTAATATTGCCCCGATTATGTGGAGTTTGTCGATTTTTGGCACAGGGGTAAACAATTAAAAGAAACACATCTCCTTTGAATGTCTTTTGAATATCTGAGAGTTTTACCAATATTTTCGTTAAAAAAAAATAGACAAAGACTCTGAGGGCCCTGAAAAGTTATTGTCCGATTTCGGTGAATTTTACACTGGCTATGGTACATGAACATTTGGCTCGATATCGCCCATTTTAAAACTATAGAATTGAGATGTCAAGGATTTGGTTCGAACCGAATTTCATTGAAATTGGCCGGAAATTGGCGTGGTTTGATCCGATTACCTCCATTTTTCGACTTTATCAGTAGCTGGCTAAAAGAAATGACCCTAGAGAGCTTGGTTGATAGAGCTTTAGTTGTTTACGACACGCGCACTATCCAAAAAAAAAAATTACCAAAATTTGATTTCCATAAATTAATATATGGCTTAGTTATGTCACTTTATGTATTTTCGGTTTTCGCCATTTTCTGGGCGTGGTAGTGGTCCGATTTCGCCCATCTACGAAAGCAACCTTCTCATGGGGCCAAGAAACACGTGTACCAAGTTTCATTAAGACATCTCAATTTTTACTCAAGTTATCACTTGCACGGACGGACGGACAAACAGACATCCAGATTTCAACTCTACTCGTCCTCCTGATCATTGTGGTGTATACTATAACTCCATATCTCACTCGTTTAGTTTTAGTTTGCGTAATTTTCAAGGCGTTCATATAAATTTATGATTCATATCTAAAGTGGTGTTGCCCTTTTGTTGGCGCTGAGCGTATATCAAGTTCACTATAAAATCTTTATCTAAATGTGTCAATATGTGCTTGTACGAAAATTAAAAATTAAAATCGCAATGTTCGATAAACTGTTTGCGGTTGTAACAACGACGCCTGAAAATATGCTGAGGAAGTGGTCGCGTTGATGATTAATAATAATGGCTAAAGTGAAATTTTATACACACTCGTGATTCACTAATTAGGTGTAAAATCTATTAAATTTTCGGAAAACCCGCACATATTATATAAGTTCTAATTCTATCGAAACATCTGACTCATTTTCCCATAACTACTAGGGTGCAGCGATAATGTATGGAGAAACAATTTTTTCGCAGCCAACTTTACTTCGGAACGGTCTGTCAAAATAGAATTTTTCAACCGCTCAGCGTCGCCGTCACATTATTTCGGTATGCCCCATACAAATTATATGGGCATGAGGATTTTCTGACAATCACCTGCCGTTGCCGATTTTATTTAGGGCTGTAAGAAAAATATTCTCTTACATTACTGAAATACTATTTACACATCAAATCGTTTTTTCTATCGAAATAATGCATTCGTTGGCGCGATAGCAGCCTTACCCTAATAAAATCATCTGGTTTGTTTTCCCTACGTGGAGATGCTTCTGTACTACCTTGATGCAGCGCTCCACGGCTTGGGTGTGACATGTACCAAGACCGCTTTTGACAATGTTTTCAAGGTTTCGATGTGGCTCAGTTTAGTTCAGTATCACAGTCTCGCTGTATAATAATGCCAGTATAACCTTTGGCATAGAAGTTGAATGCAGGTACTTTAAAAGTTCGAGCATTCTCTGATCTTGCTTTTACAATTCATCTGTATATCGATATCCCTTATAACCTATTTGTCGTCATCAAGCGTGGCATTGAGAAGATTTTTTGTGGAAAATTGGAATACTTTGTCAACAATTGCTTTCATATCGGAATTCAAATAACGACTTAGGTTAATGGTTTAGCTCCGTTAATGCACGAGGAAACATTTTATTGTAAATCACATTGATCCATAAACTTTCATAACGTACGTAGCTAATACAACTAGCTTTTCTTCTGGACATACAATTCTAAAATTCGATTAGCTATCGTTAGCCATCTAGAATATTAGCTAAATAAGAAGAAAATATACCAGCCGTCGTATAAATAGTTTTGATCGGTACTAAGCTCTTCCCTAGTTATTTCAGGTAATATTGTAGGTATAATGGTAAATTTGACTATCGGCATTGTTTGACAAATTTGTAATTGAGGTCAGATGTCACCCGAAAAGCATTAAGCCTGTAGTTTTTCCGTCTAAATGTAATAAAAGTTGACGTAGTGGTAACTCATTTGAATGCAATTGACAGATAAACCACTGTGATGACTTATTAAATTCCTTCACCATCAGACGAATAACACCACCTTTGAAACCTGTATTCACTAAAGTTCCATCGTACCCAACAACAACAGCTAATTCACTCAGCTGTACCGACTTAGAATTCAAATGTAATAATATAGTGTTTTTAATATTTTTAGGTGTTTCCGACTCACAGGTGACATGACCAAATTACTAGTTGTTTATTTGATCCGATAAAATCACATAATGATTTCAAATTGTCGTTTTCTGTAAAATTTCCATTGTTTATCAATACGAACCAAATTCTTTTCCTTCCTTCCGTCAAAATACAAACCACGAAGTATTTTATTGCAGTCCTTTTCTAAAGTAAAGTTGATCTAAACTTAGTTTTTTCACGGCGCAAATTTGAACAATCAATGACACAACTTGGATCGTTCGATGAAATAATACCAACGTCTTTTAAGAGGGAAGAAACTATAATGGCAGCGGGTCTGTCGGAGACTCCGGTACAATCACATTCAAGGGCTAATGATGGTAAATATAATCTCTTTTTTTGCAGTTAACGGCAATGTTCCTACCAAGTTCCACTGATTAAGCTTTACTATGTTTTATAAACCTATCTACATTTTTGCACAAGTCTTCCTATCCGCGGACATCAACAAATCTACTAGTTTTGTTATGAACATTTGGATATATAGCACCCCATATTTCTTCATGAGCTTTAGGTATTGGAAACAATCATTAAGTGAACAAACTTAGACTCTTGCACTTAGTATTATGCAAAACTTTTCATGCCTCACCTAACCCTCAGATCTCCTCAAACAAAGTATATAAACTCAGTACTTGTTTCTTACTTGTAACTTCTGAGTGTCTTTTTACTAAGAATATTTGTAGAGACAAACCTCGCTCAGCCGCCACAAACATCAGTGAGGTTAAAAACTTACGTCATTTCATTACCGCAATAATAAGGCACCTCTCAATTTAGCATTGCACACTTCCTCATTGATGTTACTGAACCATTTATGGATCTCGAGTTTAGTGGTTTAGAGCATATATAAAAGAGAGTAAAAACATTATGAGTTCAGTCGACAACGAGTACTTGAGCTGTGTCTATCAGTGGAAATCCTGTATTGTATTTTGAATTTACTGCAAAATGAAACTCTTGCAAAAGGTGACACAGCTGCTGGTGCTGATAGTTCTCGTAACTTTGGTGCACGTCCAGTCTTTACCTTTGACTAAAAAGCGAGTGGTGCGGCAAGTGATATATGATCCAATTGAAAAGACGATAATGGGAGCTAAGTTTATTCGATATTCAACAGACAACTTAAAATCAGTACATTTATTGAAAGAACAACTTAAGATCGCTAATCCTTAATTTAATAATAAAACTTGGTATTACTATTAATTGTTATTGTTATTATAAAATATGTGATATAATTTATTAAGTTATTTATAATGTATTCTAATGAAAGCGATAAAGGCAAGCGACTAATACTGACAATTTATTGAAATAAATTATATTATATACACAGTTTGGCATAAAATTATGCTGGTAAAGACAATATATGAAAAGTGTTTTAATTGCTGTAAACATAAATCAAAAAGAAAGTAAGTGACCAGGTCAAGAGGACCTTTGATTACAAACTCCCGCACGTTATAAGAAGATAACTCGAACATAATATATCGAAATGCTCAACACTCCATCTGAAACGGTTTCATTAAAATATCTCGGAGATTTATCGTTAAAAAATCAGCAGTAGACTCTGACGTTCTCCTGTTCGAAATTTATAATTCTTGAATATTTATAATCTGATTGCAACCATTTATTGAAGAGCAAACGTTTGACAAATGTTTCATTCCAATATCATCATTGTCGCTTGATTTGCATATTGTAAATGCAAAGAATCAAATCCAAATCTGAGATTGTAAATTTTTTCACAGAGAATCACAATCAGTCCGGCTTTATTATCACTACTATGCATCTAAATCATATGTGCAAAACACCATTAAGATGCTGGATAAATATCTTTTCAAAGTTCTGATAATCTATGTGGCTATTTTTATTTTGTTGATTTAATTTGTTATAGATTGTATTTGTATTATATTGAAAGCGATATCGTTTTCGACCAACCACCTTATAGACATTTATCATAACTGACTTTCATCATGTATATCATACTTAACAATATCTTTATTCCACAATCAGTCTTGAACTCCAGGTAACATAAAAAATATATGTGCACAGATCATTTAATTTTTAATAACTTTTTATTAATAACTTTTTATATTAAATTTATGTGGCCTGAACTTGAGATTATTGTACCAAAGTGTCTAGAAAATATAGGTGCGCTTCGTTCGAAAATTGATTGTACTATTATATAATGTATCTTTCTTATTAAATACTATCGTTAAGCTAATAGCTTTATTTTCCGTCGAATAAATATGCAAAAAAAATAGATATCGAATTTCGGTACATTCAATATATATAAGACTAGCAGACCCGGTCACACGTTTTTGTGGCTAGGTATGCATTAAATTAAGTTGGTCCAATCTTGGCTTCGGTGATGATATTGATTACTCGAGGTCGATTTATGTTACGCAACATGATGACAACTCACACTACTTTTAATTGCAAAGTGAGTGTTGATAGTTCAGGCAATTTTAAATAGTTTGGGATAATTGACTACGTCATCCTGGTTTGTAACTGTGTCAACTCTCTTGGACCGAAATTCTAAATTGTCGCATTAAGATCATCGATATTTTTTTTTACCACCAATATAGGTCATTCAATCAGTCATTTATGTTTATCATATTGAGGTTTCATGTCAGGAAAACTTCTCTTTCGAGTCAATGAAGTGACAGAAATCTGTTGGAAATGCTATTAATCTATCGAGGTGTCAACTGCGACCCTACACTTTCCAACTGATTCTACAATCCCAATTTGATATGTTTGCAAAAACACTCATATGTTAGTTGTTAATTGGCGATTCTTTATGTGTCACCACAAATTAAATGATTTTAGGCATGCGATTAGCCCGTCAGTAACAGTTGATCCAGGAATAATTGGAAGAGTCTGGCGTAAATCACCATAAACGTTCATCGACAATCAAGATCTTTTAAAGTCGTGTGCAGTACCTCCAGCGACTTCTTGAATATTTGGAAGATCTTCGTAATACCGCTATTTTTGGCGATTTTGCCGACTGGTGTTTCGTACATTTGAAATTTAGGTGTAATTTCAAGGTCGAATGTGCCGTTTGTTTGCCTACTAACAGGTGCCAAGATTACCCTATTCCCGAAAATGAGTGAAATTGGTTCTGGAATTACATCAGCCCTCATATACTATATATGATGATTTTCTATTGGACTTTATGCCGAATATATAGGTCAAATTGTGTGTTAAATAAAATTACATCAATAAATTGCGAGAATTGTTTTGGGCTATCGATACAACCTTATACAATTGAACAATGACAAAAATATTTTAACAAAGCAACAATGATAACCTTCAAAATATTATTTTTTTTGTTTTCCCTTTTTATATTTTTCTTGTCAACTCGAATAAAATTCTCTTATTATTATCTTCCTCGCAATTTTTCCATATTTACTCACTCTCTAATCTTTTCCTGGCCTTCCACGAATATTTCAAGACTAAAATTAGCCAGATCGGTTTGGCCGTTCTCGACTTTTTGCGAGACTAACGAACAGCAATTCATGTTTATATTATATTTATGTAACTGTAACTGAACGATAAGCAGTACGATTTATACGACGACATTGACATATGTAGTTCAGTGAATAAAAAGACAGCGGCTACGCTGGCTAGGTCATGTTGTACGAATGGATGAAACACTCCAGCTCTGAAAGTGTTCGATGCAGGACCCGCTGGAGGAAGCCGCGGAAGAGGACGACCTCCACTCCGGTGGAAAGACCAAGTGCAAAGTGACCTGGCTTCACTTGGTGTTTCCAGTTGGCGCCAAAAAGCAAAAAGGAGGAACGAGTGGCGCGCTGTTTTGGACTCGGCTATAATCGCTTAAGCGGTTTCTACGCCAAATATATATATATATATATATAACTGTAAATTAGAAGTAAAACAAAATGTTAATTATTAATATCTCCTAACTAAATTTCATCAAAATCCGTTCAGCCGTTTAGGCATGATAGAGCAAAACTCCCAGCAAAAACCATAAAAAATCACTAACTCAATTCAGTTTTCTGCCTACTTCCTACCCCCTAAGTACGATGACGTGATCTTTTTGATCTTATATCCGTTTTTAGGTAACCATCTATTACCTTACTAAATTTCATCAAAATCTGTTCAGCCGTTTAGGCGTGAAAGAGTAACAGACAGACAGAGTTACTTTCGCATTTATAATATTAGCGAAATATAGCGAAAAATTGTACTGGAGTGTTAGGAGACACTTATTCTTCGCTATCCCATAAATAAAAGAATAAAAACTCACTAATTTTATGTAATTAGTTGTTTAATTTATTTATTATTATCTTAGATCTAGATAAATAGCACCAATTCATGTTAAATATATATATATATGTTTATGTCATCATGTGAAATTTGTTAATGTTGTTTTCTTTATTCTAATATTAACAAAAAATAACTTACAAAATAAACGATCATTGAATAAATAATCGTTAGGAAATACTGCACGAGCGTTTGAACTACAACTACAATAAATTAACAATCTTAATAAACCAAACAATTGCATTAGCATACAGGCATTGCTGTTGACAAGTAGAGATTCCTAATATGAGGCGATTTTGGCGCAGTAATATTTCAGCATTTAATACCGTCTGAAAGGGAAAAAATAACCAGTATTAAATACGTATTTTAGTGTCATTGCGACCAGATTAGATAGGTTTTGACAGGGTCAATATTTTTTGCTTGGCGATAAACATGTTGCATATCAGTATGAATGTAGGTTAGTATGACGATACTAGAGCAATACTTGTAGTGTTATTTATAGACAGCTGACATCACTACACTATGTACATATATACGTACACAATGATTGTTTTAAAATTATAGTAAATACATAATATCCACAGTTGTAAATGAATACTCACTGCTGTTGAATGATAGTACGCGCCGGCAAACGCCACGATGATCTCGCATATGACACTTTATGCAGGGCTTTTCCTGCACACGCGCCGATAAAATCTGTGATGTGTAGATTTTTATGTTCTGCGGTGCATAGAATATCACGCGACGGCACTCCGTTTCGTTGGTTATGCTTAATACCAACAATGCGACCACCAGCAATGTCCACAACGAGAAGTGGGTTTGTTTGGAAACCATTGCAATTATGTCTAATTGTGTGAATTTAATTTAAAGCAGTTCAAATAAGACTTTATTTCACTATTTGTCTTGATCAAATATGTTACTACACATAAGCGCAAACAGCCAACACTTTGAGTTAATATAAATATTTGTTTAGATTTTCACGATTGTCCGCAGTAATTTCTACAATTGCTACGCTACAAATGCCGGTCTTAAACTGATTACAAACGATTTCTAGTGCCGCTACTTAAGACGCCCTTCTGGGAATGAACGACAGTGATATCACATTACCGTGTGATCGTCATAGGCACACACACATATACACAGTAGGCTTGCGCGCCTAACGACTACTACACATTGTTGCTGAGGTTGTTGGGAGAACGCTAATGAATGATAATGCGAATGCTCACTGAAACTTTGTGTATCGACACGTATTGATAAGAAATATTTTCTTTATCTTATTATTATTATTTTTTTATACTCTCAAAAGGGAACTCTTACAGGGTGAGTCTCATATTTGTGGCGACTTGAAGTATGCGGATCTCTATTTGAAGTTCTATTTAGGTAATGATTTACATACTATTTATTACTTTGATAAAAAATTACTATAACGATATATAGTGCGTACAAATAGTTTTCAGTCCACATCCAAAAAAATATTTTCATAAACTGCTTTACAATTTAAATCCTTCACCGAATACTTTCTCAAATATTTTTTCTTTTGTATGTATGAGGGTTCAAAACCACCGCAGCATAAAAACAAAAATGTATATGCAGTGGAACTTCCATAACTCGAATTACTACAAGTCAAAGATCTCCATAACTCAACTCTTGAATTGGCAATAGCGTTTAGAAGCCAAATTTCCTTCCATAAATCGAACTTTTCCACAAGAGCATAATACAAAATTTAAATTTTTACTACCGAGGAAGAATTTTAAAAGAGTCCCTAAATAGTATGGAGGCGAAATAAAAATATGATATTATTCTCATGGATTGCATAAATCATTTAACAAAGGCGAAGTAAATAAATAAAACTGTGTATAAATCTATATTTTACAGCTTTTTGAAAAAATTTAAGTTTTAATGAAATCCTCTATAACTCGAACTGTGTTTGTGGATTATTGTGATTCGAGTTTGGGAAGTTCAACTGTAGTTTATCGAAACTTGTTACTTTACGTATTCCAAATTATAGCATATCTGAAAGTAATTGAACTTTAGTGGCGATGTTGGGTAATAATGAAAACTCTCTCGTATATAAAGACATTTTATGATAATGTCGAGTGGATGCTAATTTAAAGTGTTTGTAATGAAGCTTAACTACCCACCGTTTTTGAAAGAATTGTTACTTTTTAGTTTATTAAAACTTTTTCGTCGATGTGAACAATGCATACTTCGTAACATTTGCATATACTGTACTCATAACAGTTCAAGGATGGTTCTCATAAAACATAATTTCGAATTTTTTTTTGCGGATATCATAGCAAGCAGAAAAGAAAACCCAATGAACATTGGTTGGATAATATTGCCGAATTGACTGTCCTTCTCCAGATAAAAATTTCGATTTCGTCCCAATGTAGTAGTACCCACTACTATGAGAACCCATTTATTTTTAGAACCATTTATAACTAAGGTATTAAAAAGAAAGAAATTTGTTAAAGATTATGAGTAATATTGTAGCACATTCGGAAGATTTGAGCAGTGTATTTGTATATGAAAAGCTAGATACATTTGTATGATGTTTTATAAAACGAAACCTGGACAATCTCCCGTAAAAAAATTATAAAAAAGTGTTTGTTTAAATGGCCTGAAAATTGAACAACAATATCACGTTATCTGAAAGTATATATGTATATACAAATATTACGGTATCAGGTGTTTGTAGAGTCAGAAGATGCAAATCGTTTTTTAATTATTATTTGTCTTTGATAAATTCATATAGTATACTATATGTATGTTTATTTGCAATAACTATAGTAGATAATGAATGAAGAACTTAGATATCTGACATTTACAATGGAAAGGTAATGCAAAGTGCTCAGAAATACTCTCATTTCAGCGATAATAAGATAAAGAAGACTTGTTGAAAGAGAGCACATCGTGAGGTGGGTGAGTTAAAACTTCAGGTTCAAAGCAAACTTACTATTATATATTGAAAACTAATATTTGAAAAAAAAACGATCGATCATACTTCACCGCACACTGTTTTAATATTATTAAGTACTGATGATTGATCATAGACAATCAAAAAGCGTTGGTATTAAAACACACACATTATCTAGTATGTGTGATCGATTTGGGGAAACCGAAATTTAGAAAAGTTTCCCAAAATCATTTTCAATATTTATCCTCAGTACATAATTTTGTGGTGTAAAATTTAACGGCTCCATTAGATAGCAACTTGCTCATATATAATTAATGTCTTGTGTATATTATACTCCTACACTTTATTTGTATTAATAAATATGAATGCTTTTCTGCGAAAATATAAAAATTTAAAAACATTTTTTTAAGAATAATAAAAGGTCTAAATTTTCGTCATTTGCTGTAACTGTTTTGCTATGTCGGCATGAAATAGCATTTTATATAAAAAGTCAGGTAAACCCAGTATGCACTGAAGCACTCAATTGTGTTCGCGTTGATAAATTCAACAACGAAACTTTACTAATTGCTCTTAATATTTTATTTAATTTGGGAACAAATAATTTGTGAATTAAATTGTTTTGCATGATTTTGTATAAAACATGCAATTTCCATGAATGTTTGATCAGTAAGCATAACATTCTTAAGCTAAATAATTTTACGAGAAGCATGTATAAAAAATCTATTCCTGCACTAGTTCTTCGCATTCCGCTTTAAATTTATGATTTATGGGACTACAGTTCACAGATGAATTCTGAAGTTTAATTTCGCATTTTAAATCATAAAACAACTTAACACTTAATGTTATAGTTTCGAATATAACGCTTCTTGGCGAACGTTAACGTTCTTGACGTTAATACATAAAGTTATTTCTGTAATATCAGTTTCTCAAAATACCTCTCGGGGAATCACTTCGATGCTCCCTTAAAACTGACGTGCCTTTCTTTACGAGAGAATCATTACGCCGATGCCATGAATAATCAGGAACTGGGTTACTTTGCATAACCCTCAATTAACACCGTTAGCGTCGTGTTAGCGACGAGGCAACAGCTCGACGCCAAATATTTATTATGCAAACACACTAGACACACTGATTTTTACGTAGAAGTAGGCTATTTTTGTAAAATGGCATTTCGCAGTGCGGTGAAATTCAGTCTACACTAGTGAGTCATTGTACGCGATTTTCGTCGCCGCCGCTTCCGAGCTTTCCAAAGGTTGTACAAAGTTTGTTTTGTTTGCACTGCTACGGGCACATGCTAAATGAAGTTCTTATCAGCTTGTTTGGCTGCGACGTCTATTTGGAATATCAGAAATTTCACAAAAACAACATGTATTATAACATATTTGTATTTTATTAGTTAGCTATTTCATCAGTGGCGGCAAAGCGATAAATGTAATGCCTTTATAAATAATAACAAAAAATTATAAATTTCCAATCACATAGCAACACTATATATATATAATTTGTCACTTTTACCGTTGTGTATGTGGATCGAAACACTTTGGGGGGTTTACGCTCACAACTTCCGATTTCGTCTACTGCTGTGCTTATGCAAACTATAAATAGCAACGCATTAAATTCAAGATTTTATATTACTAACTGTGCAGTGGCTTACATTACGACAACGGCCAAGATGATCCATTGCGTAACGGCATTTACGTCGATGTATTGCAAATATGCTGCTTTCCTTAGTTTTATTTTTGTTAGTATAAAAAATCACTTTGCTAGTAACGAGATTGGTTTCAAACTGCACAATACCGCTAATTCCGATTAGAAACAGCACAACTAGGTAATAGAGTAATTTCATTTTTCTGCCGCCTTTAATATTGTTCACCAATTTTATTTATATTTTGAATATTCGCGTTCTTTTGTGTTGTTGATTCTTTAGTATATTAACAATGACTAAAATGTTGGTCTCGCCTTCTTTACACTGACCGCTCGCAATTCTTATCAGTGCAGTGCACTTGAACTCACATTGATTGAAAGTGTTTTATACATGCGTACAACAAATATCTGCAAATAATTATTTACTTTGCAATCATCACACTTAAATGAAGTAATAATTTATATATTATACATTATATTGTACAATATACACAGATACATGTACACTTTATACTGAGGAATGCCATGCTCTCAACGGCAGTGCTGATAACGTTTCATATTTATACAAATGTTTTGCTTTTTTTCATTCACCGTTTAGTTCAGTTAATCTGTTTATTTTGTTTATTTATACACTTGCTTGTGTTGGAATCATTCAACTTTAATTCCACATACACACCCATATACATATATGCAAGTCCACCAAATTTTGGGATCCAAAAGATTTTATATTGCCTTTTGAAACAATTTCTGTTAATTTATTAAATTATATTTTTTCACTTTTAATATTTTTTCTTTCGCTAAAGTAAGCAATAAAGCATACAAATCTAGTTTATTATAATAAAAATCTATATATTATAAAGCTCAAATAATTAAAAAAAAATTCGATTCGATAAAATTGAAACGAAATCGGTTGTTTTCATGGTTATTATTAATCGATATATTGTTGTTTAAACTAGAACAAGAACCTAATTTAAATTTAAGTTTATATTCCATAGATATTCTAGAATTTAATAAGACAATTAAAACTCAATTTTGAAGCCGTGACCGCAAGCAACATGTCCTCTAATTTTAGAATAGTAAAATTTATTCACAAACTACATATATCTATCGATCTTTACCTTTCTATGAAATACATATAAATTACATAGTAATCATTGATTCTGGATTTTAAACTGTATATCGGTAGATATCATAATAAAATTTGCTGAACAAAATGAGTGAAATAGAACAATATTTTACTCCGTTTCCCCTTTACGTAATTAAAATTTATGTGCTACTTCAGTTGAATTTAATTTTGATTCTGTAGACTTTTTTAATATTTTATCTGACGATCAGGAGATGTAGCTACAACCACGAGTATCTAGAAAATATAGGTCTGCCAAATACAATTACCATATTCTAGCAATATGTTGCATCATAACATCCAAAACTAATTAAGATATATTATATAAATTTCTATATATCGAAATGAGTAGGAGTAGTGAAGCTTGCTACGCATATTCCTTAGCACTTTAAAGATAGTGGTTATTACTGTTAGAAATGTTGGTGCAAGTTTACCCTTTGGTTCCACGTGAAGAGAAAAAAGCAAAGACTCTGTACACACAGTACTTTTATAATACACGTTTTATTTCGATGCTATTCAGAACAAGAGTGAACAAGAAATTCGTTATGGATAAAGTGAATACAAAAAATTCAGAGTTGCATGGATATGTACGTTGTATACAGGACTGTATTTCAACACGCCTCCTCAACGTTCATATACATGCATATTCAAAATGCAAATTTATTAAGTTAATTTAAGCCTAACATCTTTGTTAACTTTTCATGGCTAGGCTTCGATAAATTCTTTGTCAAAACATCAGCAATCATGTCACTGCTACAACAATATTTAAGTTCGATTCCGCCTCCTCGATAGATATCACGTATGTAGTGATATTTTATATCAATGTGTTTACTTCTTGCGTGGTATACTGGATTCTTCACGAGATTCATGGCACTTAAGTTATCTCCATTGACTAAAATCGACTTAGGGCATTCGAGCTTCATTTCACCCAATAATTAACGTAAATATACTGCTTCTTTAACAGCAGATGTAAGTGCCATATATTCAGCCTCGGTGCTACTGAGCGCAACTGTTGATTGTTTCTTAGATTCGTATGAAAAAACACCACCAGCTAATATGAATGCATAACCCGTATATGATTTCCGGTCAGTACTATCTCCGCCCCAATCTGCGTCGACAAAACATTCCATCTCTTTACCTGTTTGGTGATATCTAAGCTTCTTGTCTTGAGTTGCACTTAAGTATCTTAGTACTCGCTTGGCTGCTGTTAAATGCTCAGCATGTGGATCATTATTCCGTTGCGCTAATTTGCAAACTGTGTGCAAAATATCGGGTCTTGTACATACGGCTAAATACATCAGCGACCCTATCAAAGACTGGTATTGCGCTTGATCCACCCTCTTGCATGTGTTACTATTACAATTAACTTGATGTCCTACATCCAAGGGAGTAGCAATCGGTCGGCATTCGTTCATACCAAAATCGTTTAAAAGTTTCTTAATATGTTCTTTTTGCCCAATGCATATAGATCCAGTTTCACCAACCCGATTCACTTCTATACTTAAAAAATGCTTCACTGGTCCTTTGTCAACCACGTCTACTTCCTTTGCTATACTGGCTTTAATAACACTTAATTGCTTATAATCAGAACTAGCTATTAGCAAATCATCAACGTAGACTGCAATAATGTTAATTTGCCCATTTCGATTATTTACATACACACACGGCTCGCTAACGCATGGTTGAAAACCAATCTTCTTTAAAATTTCATCTAATCTTAAGTTCCATTTTCGTGACTGCTTTTCATATAATCTATACGCTTTTGATGTGTCAGAGTAACCAACCATGACATATTCTTTTCCTCTTGGTTTAAACTTATCCTTTTGTTGCTTATCCAATGCTATCGCGAGAGATCCGAATACCCGTAGATGTCCTACAGCGGGCTTATAGCCATACCATGCTTCGAATGGCGTCATCGCAGCTAATGATTTTGTTGGTGCACGGTTTCTTAGATATGCTGCCGTATTAACAGCCTCTGCCCATAATGATTCATTTACACCTGAATTGTGGATCATACACCTTGCCATCTCAATTAGTGTACGATTTAGCCTCTCTGCTACTCCATTCTGTTGTGGTGTGTAAGGTACTGTTAATTGCCGCACAATACCACATTCTTTAAGAAATTTAGTAAACTCATTATTCACAAATTCTGTGCCATTGTCACTCCGAAGCATTTTTATTCTCTTCTGTGTTTGGCACTCTACCATTTGTTTAAACTCTTTAAACGTATCAAAAACTTCGTCCTTTCGTTTTAGAAAATATACGAATACATATCGAGTCATATCATCCATGAACGTTAAAATATATTTTGCACCACCAATAGATTCACGTCTCATGGGACCACAAACATCTGTGTGGATCAATCCCAAAATCTCTGCTGCCCGGCTATCTGATTTAGTGTATGGCCGCTGACTGCATTTATTGGACATGCATACAACACAATTTATGTTTGTTGGTATATTCGTTTTCATTCCCCGAACCATGTTGTTGTTGCTCAGTTGACGCAGACTAGCAAAATTTATATGTCCATATCTAGAATGCCATTTCATTGCCTCATTGTCGGGTTTACATGCAAAAAATAATTTGTTTTTATCAGGCTCGAATAAAAATAAACCGCATACCTTATTGGCACTCAAAATCACTGATCCGTATATATCTTTTATTATAGATTTATCCCTTTTAAATTCAACTACGTATCCACTGTTGACTGCTTTCGATACCGAAATAAAATTACATTGTAAACCTGCTACGTACAAAACTTCAACAAGTGTGACGTCGAACATGTTCGTTTGTAAACGAACAACACCTTTTCCAGTTGCTAACATTTTGTTGTTTCCAGCAAGTATGATCTCTTCTTCATACACTTCAAATTCGCAGAACTTACTGCGGTCGCAACACAAATGTGAGGATGCGAAGCTGTCGACACACCAAGCATCAGTATGAGGCAAATTTCTACTGATCGCCGCAAACAAACCATTGCTGTTGTTGTTGTTATTGCCTCTCTTCTCATTGTTTGTGTTTTGCCTTTCCTTGCACTGAGCAGCGAAGTGGCCTGTTTTTCCACAGTTATAACATTTCAAATTGTGCCGTTTGTTCCTGTTGTTGTTTTTATTGTAGTTGTTTGATGCGTTGCCTATTCCGTTTGGTTTCGAATTCGAACTATTCTTTTTGTCAGACTTTTCTCGAACCATGAACGCTTGTACGCTACTGTCGGTATTATCCGCACCACATGTTTTTCGCCTTTCACCCTCTTCTATTAGCTTTATTTTTATTGAATTAAGCTTAGGTAATTCGTCGCGAGACTCTAATGCGACGACCAAATTCTCAAAAGATTTTGGTAAACTTGCCAATAGCATTATGACAAAAAACTCATCTTGGAGACTTACTCCAGTTTCTTCAAGCTTCTCTGCCAATGAAGTAAACTTACATACATATGCCTGCACACATTCATTGTCGCTCATACGCATACCAAGCAGACGTTTAAACAAAGTTACCTTACGCACCGGACCTTTTGGTCTATGAATCTCACGAAGAGTATTCCATGCCTCACTCGATGTCTTGCAATTCTTCACGTGGGCTATCTGCAACGACGTTATACTCAATATTATAGTTGCAATCGCCTTCTCATCTTTAGCCTTCCACATAACAACCGTCTTATCCTCCGTGGCTCCTTCAGGACACGTTGATTCCCCCGATGTTACTGGCCATAATTCTTGGTGAACTAATACGCTCTTCACCTGAATACTCCAAGAGTCGTAATTAGACTCATCCAATTTTTCGATGTTAAATAGAGACGAACTCATATTTAATATTCTTTACTTATACCTCAGGAATTTGTACCTGGGCCCATAACCTGTTAGAAATGTTGGTGCAAGTTTACCCTTTGGTTCCACGTGAAGAGAAAAAAGCAAAGACTCTGTACACACAGTACTTTTATAATACACGTTTTATTTCGATGCTATTCAGAACAAGAGTGAACAAGAAATTCGTTATGGATAAAGTGAATACAAAAAATTCAGAGTTGCATGGATATGTACGTTGTATACAGGACTGTATTTCAACAATTACCAACAAAGAGCTAACTCGTATATTTGTCCATAAATCACAACCAAATATTAAACCAATCCAATTACAATAGGAAGGAGGGTCTACGATAAAATTTATTTGAAAAAGTGGATGCATTCCCATCCTCTCATACGTTTAATGTATTTATATATCACATAGACCTCTACAGTAGGTCAAAAGGGAATGATTTCCAGAAGCATTAAATTCACCGTAAAGATAATTCGGAAAGAAGACGGACTACAAGCATGCTTTTTACCCAATTAAAAAAATATTTAAATCCAAATGATCCTCAGTATTTTGGCTTACTCTATACCGGTAAAATTGTATGTTGTATCAATTAATTTAGCTGATAATTATTTATCTTGGTGCTAAAAATGAGAAAAAAGGATTTTCATACAATTATGAATAGAATTGCCATATTTGGAGTGTAAAACAACGTTCTTGGCTCCGTCGACTACCCATTGAAACAGAAAATATGACTTTCTTGTGTGGATTACACAATATATAAAACATGTGTGAACATTTCGGAAGCTGCGGTATGGAATTACTACGTCATTATTCAATTTTCCTACTTACCGCAATATTACTCATATATTTATGAGAGTGGTACCTCATTATGTTTTCATTAATAAAATCATGATTCCGAAAGTGATTTCTATAAAAGAGCTAACTATAAACTTGTTTATTCAGTTAGAACTTAAATACGAAAACGAGAAGTTGTCTGAACATTTCACAATTTTATTATTTATTCCATTACGTTCCATCCATACTCGTATATTGTGTTCACGGCGTTCTTCAAAATGAAACTTTTACAAAAATCGAATTTACAATTACTTTTGTTAATGGCGCTGGCTTGTTTAGAAATTGTGCAGTCTGCAAATATACAACTGCGTGTACTACGAGGAGCGATATCTGATCCAAAGGAGGGTTCAATAGCAGCTGCAATTTATAGGCGGCATAACTTAAAACCCGTTCAGTCAATTAAAGCCAAAATACTAGCAGCTAAGCTACCACCAAAAAACTGAAGGATATACTTATAAGGATATTAATTTTATTTTCATTGTGAAGCTGCTGACCAGTGTATTGTGATAATCTATACAATTTTTGAACTGTGATTTTATGTATTAAACTATTTTAAGATTAAACTTATTTATCAAGTTATTATGTTAGACACTTTTTGTGTGTGATAAATAAAAAGGGTAAAAATACCCGTCGACTCTATGAAACTGTTTTAATATTCTTCATGTATTCCGTCTCTTATTTGTGATAAATAAATTTAATAAAATAAGAAAAATTAAATGCAATTTAAAAAGAAAATGAATTTTTATGTTTATCTGTAAGCATTTATTAATAATAATAACGGATCAGAAGGTATAGGTACTGGTAATAAATTCATAGTAACTGAAACTAAGTTTATCTGATCCATATATTCGTCTACAATGCATATTAAAATTGTATCCTTCCAATTCACATCGCAAAGAACTGAGTCGCTATAATGTAAGTTAAAACTTTTCTATGCCTTATATGGGCATAATTGGATGTGAGAAATTCGATTCAAATCCGCAAAAACACACTTTACTCACTCTCTCATTTTAATTTCTTTACTGACGCATATTAATATTCTAAGTATTATTATTAATATTACCAGTATTTCTTATTCATGGCTTCATATGTATTTTGTTGCGGTTTGTGCTTATTCAGAACTCAATCTTTGTAGGGGGACTAACAAAAGTTCTCAAAGGAACTATATTTTATGTTGGATGAATATATTTATTCTATTAAAGAATAGTTTAACTTTTTAATCGAAGAAAAAATCAAATTCCGACTCCATACAATTACCCTCAAAGTGCTATATTTTCTGAACCCGACTTAGATATTCCATACAAAGGTCAACTAATCAAGGTCTAAAGTATAATCAGACCCATTGCTTAAGCTGAAAAAGTTCAGCAGAATAACTTAAAAAAATGAAATGCCAAGTTGTCATTTTAAGAAGATCATCTATCAATGAAACAAAATGGATGAACAAGAATTTTTAAATTGTTTTCCAAATTTAAGAAAAAAGAATCAAAATAAAATACTTTTATCAAAACTGTCTTCTCTCCTTCCAGTTCAGAGAACAACTGTTTCTTGCTGGGTGAAATCAAGTTCATGGGTATATAAATGAGGTTTGCGACAGTGAACAGTTAGTAAAGATCGCAAAGCAACTGAGTTCGTTACTCCGGCATATTTTTTATCGCCAATATACTGTGGTTTCAAAACAAAAAAATAAAATAAAATAATTTAAAATGAAATACTTGAAGTGTTCGGAAATACAATTTATGGTGATGGCATTCTTAATGCTCCTGCAGTGTTTCAACGTTTTGGGTCTACCCTTAATAGAAGATGCTTTGAGAGATTCTATTAAGTCGGACATGTATATAAGACCCAATGCAGGAGTCATTAAAGTATTAAAAGAAAGAATTAGATTCGCAAATACAGATCGATTTGAAAATAGAAAGTGGCATAAACATTAATAGTTAAATATATTGCTGTTATTAAATACATTCTGTAATAGTATTCATTTGTTTGTAAATAATTATGCGTTTTTATAGAAATAATTGTTCGTAGTGTAAGAAAAGTAAAATAATTATAAATAAAGTTAATATTGTTAAAAATCATTAAAATCTAATATTCCTTGTCTCCTTGAAAATATGGTTTATGTGGTGTTTTTATATGTGATGGCAAATGTCTCTCTATTTTCTTGGAATTATAAAAATACTGAATTTGGAAAAATACCGAAAAATCATCAAGCTTACTTCACAATAAGAGATTTTTTAAGCCATGAATCCTGACCAAATTACATAGTAGATTTTTAGGAAAACGGAACTGATAACAACTTCCAGTAGATGGATTTTAAACCAACTGCTCTCTATTTGAAACTCTGCGTTTCCTTCCATCTAAAGGAAACATTCAATATTATGGCTTTGGAATTTTCACAATGTAAATTAAAACCATTTTGCGAAAAGTGTTTAAATCAATGCTGAATTTCCTAGATCGCCAGGAAGAAGACTATGAATCATCTCTAAATATACCGCGAAGAGTATGAATCATCGTTACATATATCGCCATAATGATATACTAACGGAAATTCCAAAAAAAACAGGGAGTGAATATACTAGAACAGTATTTCGGAGAATTTATATTTTTTGGAATATTTGTATATGTATGTATAAAATGACTCAGTCTTACGATTTCATTTTATGTAAAACATACATGAGCATTTAAAATCGAATAAAGAAGGAACGCGAGACCGCAGAAACCTCTATAGAATATCATATAACGAATATACAAATTTCCGTTGTTTTTAAACGGACCTTCTCGGTACTAAGTAACGTATATTAAGAATGTTAAGAGCTTGCTTTATATGCTATATACTTTAAAAATCAAAGCGACGTCAAAACTAACTTTTTGTTTACCACAATTATCCGGGATGGTCAGAACCAGTAGTGTGTATAATCGATTAATAGCTGCTATCACCTAAACGGTCGATGGGATAATCGTATTATATCTCTAATTTGACCGAAATTTTGATCCTCAGATATCTTTTTCTGACACCAATGAATACCTTCTGTCTACATATCCTATAGTTAGGTACTAAGACTGATATTCGTTACTCTAGGTGACGAGCATATCGGTCTGCCTTCCCTCTTGATACAATAGTTCCATGTTTAAAACTATACACTTTTGGTAAATAAGGAGAAAGATGGGAGTGCATTTTGAAGGCTTTTACGCTTTAAGCTAATTCTGGTATAATCTACTTAACGAAAATGGTAATTTTGATGGAGTGTATAAATCGCGGCATTCTTAAAGCCAGATGAGGATACTTTGCAAATAGGAATGGAATCAAATTGCACATTACAAATATCTGCAAATAATTATTTAGTTTGCAATTATCATTGTACAATATATATATTGTACAATATACACAGATACATATGCACTTTATACTGAGGAATGCCATGCTCTCAACGGCAGTGCTGATAACGTTCCATATTTATACAAATGCTTTGCTTTTTTTCATTCACCGTTTAGTTCAGTTAATTTGTTTATTTTGTTTATTTATACACTTGCTTGTGTTGGAATCATTCAACTTTAATTCCACATACACACCCATTTACATATATGGTTGTTACGGTTACCCGTCCACCAAATTGAGAGAACCAAAATATTTTATATTGCCTTCGAAATAAATTATGTTAATTTATTGAATCATATTTTTTCAATTTTAATATTTTTTCTTTTACAGAGATTAGAACACAGTCACACATACTCAACGCATTCGGTTTAAAGCTTATATATTTTAGCTGCTAAAATCTTATTTCCGAATTTCATATATGTATATACATACATACATATATACATATATAAAGCATACAAATCTAGTACATAAAAATTCAAATAATTTAAACTAATTTCGTTAGAACTAACCTCAAATTTTAACGAAATCGGTTGTTTTCACAGTTATTATTAATCGATATATTGTTGTTTAAACTAGAACCAGAACCTAATTTAAAAATAAGTTTTGGATAATATTCCATAGATATTCTAGAATTTAATAAGACAATTAAAAACAATTAAAACTTGATTTTGAAGCCGTGACCACAAGCAACATGTCCTCTAATTTTAGAATAGTAAAATTTCTTCACAAACTACTTATATCTATCGATCTCTACCTTTCTATGAAATAATTACATAGTAATCATTGATTCTGGATTTTAACCTATATATCGGTAGATATCATAATAAAATTTGCTGAACAAAATGAGTGAAATAGAACAATATTTTACTCCGTTTCCCCTTTACGTAATTAAAATTTATGTGCTTCTTCAGTTGAATTTGATTTTGATTCTGTAGACTTTTTTAATATTTATCTGACGATCAGGCAATTACCATATTCTAGCAATATATTGTCATAACATCCAAAACTAATTAAGATATATTATATAAATTTCTATATATCGAAATGAGTAGGAGTAGTGAAGCTTGCTACGCATATTCCTTAGCACTTTAAAGATAGTGGTTATTACCAGCAAAGAACGAACTTGGATATTTGTCTATAAATCACAACCAAATATTAAACCAAATCCAATAACAGAACAGTAGGAAGGGGGGTCTGCTATAAAGTTTATTTGAACAAGTAAGGAAAGGCTAAGTTCGGGTGCAACCGAACATTTTAAACTCCCGCAATTTATTGATATAATTTTATTAAGATAGCATACAATTTGACCCAATTCGTTTTCGATTTTCGCAATTTTGTGGGCGTGGCAGTGGTCCGATTTTAAAATGCAGGCTTCTCACGAACATGTGTTCCAAGTTTCATTAAGATATCTCAATTATTACGGCCGGACGGACGGACAGACAGACATTCGGATTTGAACTCCACTCTTCACCCTGATCACTTTGGTATATATAACCCTATATCTAATTCGTTTAGTTTTATGACTTACAAACAACCGTTATGTGAACAAAACTATAATGCTCTCTTAGCAACTTTTGTTGCGAGAGTATAAAAAGTGGATGCATCCCCGTCCTCTCATACGTTTAATGTATTTATACATCACACAGACCCCTACAATAGGTCAAAAAGGAATAATTTCCAGAAGCATTGAATTCACCGTAAAGATAATACGGAAAGACGGGCTACAAACATGCCTTTTACCCAATTAAAAAAATATTTAAATCCAAATGAGCCTCAGTACTCAGTGTCACTGGATGACATCGGATGCCGGTAATCGTAGTTTCTAACCGCTTGGAAACAACAACTATATATATTCAGATTGATTCAACTTTAACTGCTACACTTTGAATATTATTTAAATTTGGTATATAACATTACCTTGAAGCCGTCAGGTTATAGTTTGAAAATGGGGACAAACCGGGCTACAACAAGGTCCCCTACCATATGACACCATTTAAAATCCATCAGATTATTTCACAATACCATCTGACTCAAGGAATACGTAAAAAAATAGAATTGCCATATTTGGTTTGTAATACAACGTTCATGGCTCCGTCGACTACCCATTGAAACAGAAAATATTACTTTTTTGTGTGGATTACACAATATATAAAACATGTGTGAACATTTCGGAAGCTGCGGTATGGAATTACTACGTCATTATTCAATTTTCCTACTTACCGCAATATTACTCATATATTTATGAGAGTGGTACCTCATTATGTATTCATTAATAAAATCATGATTTCGAAAGTGATTTCTATAAAAGAGCTAACTATAAACTTGTTTATTCAGTTAGAACTTAAATACGAAAACGAGAAGTTGTCTGAACATTTCATAATTTTATTATTTATTCCATTTACGAGTCTATATTGTGTTCACGGCGTGCTTCAAAATGAAACTTTTACAAAAATCGAATTTACAATTGCTTTTGTTAATGACGCTGGCTTGTTTAGCAATTGTGCAGTCTGTAAATATACAACAGCACGTACTACGAAGATTGATATCTGATCCAAAGGAGCGTTCAATTGCAGCTGCAAATTATACGCAGCATAACTTAAAACACGTTCAGTCATTTAAAGCCAAACTACTAGCAGCTAATCCAAAAACAAAACACTGAAGGATATACTTATAAGGATACTAATTTTATTTTCATTGTGAAGCTGCTGACCAGCGTATTGTGATAATCTATACAATTTGTGAACTGTGATTTTATGTATTAAACTATTTTAAGATTAAACTTATTTATCAAGTTATTATGTTAGACACTTTTTGTGTGTGATAAATAAAAAGGGTAAAAATACCCGTCGACTCTATGTAACTGTTTTAATATTCTTCATGTATTCCGTCTCTTATTTGTGATAAATAAATTTAATAAAATAAGAAAAATTAAATGCAATTTAAAAAGAATTTTTGAATTGAAAAAGAATTTTGAAAATGAATTTTTATATTTATCTGTAAGCATTTATTAATAATAATAACGGATCAGAAGGTATAGGTACTGGTAATAAATTCATAGTAACAGACACTAAGTTTATCTAATCCATATATTCGTCTACATTTGGTTAAAGACCTATTATTGTGCATATTAAAATTGTATCCTTCCAATTCACATAGCAAAGAACTTAGTCGCTATAATGTAAGTTATAACTTTTCTATGCCTTATATGGGCATAATTGGATGTGAGAAATTCGATTCAAATCCGCAAAAGCACACTTTACTCACTCTCTCATTTTAATTTCTTTACTGACGCATATTAATATTCTAAGTATTATTATTAATATTACCAGTATTTCTTATTCATGGCTTCACATGTATTTTGTAGCGGTATGTGCTTATTCAGAACTCAATCTTTGTAGGGGGACTAACAAAAGTTCTCAAAGGAACTATATTTTATGTTGGATGAATATATTTATTCTATTAAACAATAGTTTCACTTGTCAATCGAAGAAAAAATCAAATTCCTACGCCATACAATTACCCTCAAAGTGCTATATTTTCTGAACCCGACTCAGATATGCCATACAAAGATCAACTAATCAAGGTGTAAAGTATAATCAGACCCATTTCTTAAGATGAAAAAGTTCAGCAGAAGAACTTAAAAAAATGAAATGCCAAGTAGTCATTTTAAGAAGATCATCTATCACTGAAACAAAATGGATGAACAAGAATTTTTAAATTGTTTTCCAAATATAAGAAAATACTTTTATCAAAAATGCCTTCTCTCCTTCCAGTTTAGAGAACAACTGTTTCTTGCTAGGTATATAAAAGAGGTTTGCGACAGTGAATAGTTAGTTAAGATCGCAAAGCAACTGAGTTCATTACTCCGGCATATTTTTATCGCCAATATACTGTGCTTTCAAAGCAATAATTTAATAATTTAAAATGAAATACTTGAAGTGTTCAGAAATACAATTTATGGTGATGGCATTCTTAATGCTCCTGCAGTGTTTCAACGTTTTGGGTCTACCCTTAATAGAAGATGCTTTGAGAGATTCTATTAAGTCAGTCATGTATAGAAGACCCAATGCAGGTGTCATTAAAGTATTAAAAGAAAGAATTAGATTGGCAAATACAGATCGATTTGAAAATAGAAAGTGGCATAAACATTAATAGTCAAATATATTGCTGTTATTAAATACATTCTGTAATAGTATTCATTTGTTTGTAAATAATAAGCGTTTTTATAGAAATAATTATACGTAGTGTAAGAAAAGTAAAATAATTATAAATAAAGTTAATAATGTTAAAAATCATTAAAATCTAATATTCCTTGTCTCCTTAAAAATATGGTTTAAACGGTGTTTTTATATATGATGGCAAATGTCTCTATATTGACTTGCAATTAAAAAGTACTGAATTTGGTCTTTACAGAACTACCGAAAAATCATCAAGCTTACTTCACAAAAAGGGAGTTTTTGAGCCATGAATCCTGACCAAATTACATAGAAGATTTATAGGAAAACGAAACCGATACCAACTTCCAGTTAATGGATTTTAAGCCAACTGCTCTCTATTTGAAGCTCTGCGTATTCTTCCATCTAAAGAAAACATTCAATATTCTGGCTTTGGAATTTTCACAATGTAAATTAAAACCATCATCATCTCTAAATTACCGCGAAGAGTATGAATCATCATTACATATATCGCTATAATGATATACTAAAGGAAATTCGAAAGAAAAGCAGGGAGTGGATATACTAGAACAGTATTTCGGAGAATTTATATTTAAAGAAGGGCTATGTTCGGGTGTAACCGAACATTTTATACTCTCGCAATTTATTTATTTAACTTTATTTATATTCTATAATACACAATTTGACCCACATATTCGTCATATATATTGTATAAAGTCCATTGAAAGTTGGAAACCCTAATATTAGGTTAGAAGCACCGAGGTCCTCATGTTCGATATATGGGGCCTTGAAAACCTATGGTCCGATTTCGGCGATTTTTAGACATGCGCTGCCACACTATAAATACATTATTTGTGCAAAGTTTTGCACCGATATCTTCACTAGTGCTTACTTTATATATTGTAATGTAAACGATTCAGATCATCTTCAAAGTTCTGGTATATAGGAAGTAGGCGTGGTTGTGAAGCGATTTGGCCAATTTTCACAACATATTATTGGGAGGTAAGGAATTGGTTACAAACCAAGTTTCATTGAAATCGGGGGAGTAGTTCCTGAGATATGGTTTTTGACACATAAGTGGGCGACGCCACGCCCATTTTCCATTTTGTAAAAAAATCTGAGTGCAGCTTTCATCTGCCATTTCATATGTGAAATTTAGTGTTTCTGACGTTTTTCGTTAGTGAGTTAAGGGGTTATATACAGTTAGACGGCCGAAAAAAAGTGAATTTTCCAGAATTTTTTCTGAGAAAACTTTTTAATTTATTGATCCAAAAATTTATACACATATTATGGTATCTTTTAACTGTATTTTAAGACTTAGTACTAATAAAAATATTTATTTGAAAAAGAGCTACAGCTGATCTCCAGGAGCTCCTCTCAAAAAAGACGTTTTGCGGTGACCACTATACCTCGGAACTGGATCATCCGAAATTAAAAAACCAAACAGATTTCGTTAAAATAATGTTAAATCTAGTAATTAATCGAAGGAATAAGCAAAATAAAATTTTTTGACAAAATGGCGGTTTCTCAAAAAAAAAAAATCGATTTTTCACCGAAATTTCGGCCTTAAATTGTTTATAAAACAAGTAAGGAAGGGCTAAGTTCGGGTGTAACCGAACATTTTATACTCTCGCAATTTATTGATGTAATTTTATAAAGATAACACAAATCGACCCATATATTCTGCATAAAATTCAATAGAATAACGAAAATCATCATAAATAGTATATGGGGACTGAGGTAATTCCTAAACCGATTTCACTCGTTTTCACCACCAAGATACAATATATCGAAGACTTTCGCTCACTTAATTTAATATTACTTATAATTAGGTATATGGGATCTGGGGGAAGTTATGACCCGATTTTTACCATTTCAGGTACAGAGAGAAACTGTCATAAGAAAAAAATGCAGAGGGAATGAATTACATTAAAATATCTGAGGGATTTACCTATATTTTCGGTGAAAAATTAACCTTAGGCACTGAGTTCTTCATGTTCGATATCAGGGGCCTTGAAAAGTCATGGTACAATTTTGACAATTTTTCCACAAGTGATGTCACAGCTCAAATACAGTATTTGTGTAAAGTTTTATTCCGCTAGCTTCGTTGGTTTCTTATGAATACATTATAAAGTGAACGAATCAGATGGAATTCAAAATTGAGTTATATGGGAAGTAGACGTAGTTGTGAACCGATTTCGCCCATATTCCACCCGTGTCATCAGGATGTCAAGAAAGTGTTATATACCGAATTTCATTGAAATCGGTCGAATAGTTATTGAGATATGGTTTTTGACCCATAAGTGGGCGACGCCACGCCCATTTTCCATTTTGTAAAAAAATCTCAGTGCAGCTTCCTTCTGCCATTTCTTATGTAAAACTTGGTGTTTCTGACGTTTTTCGTTAGGGAGTTAACCCACTTTTAGTAATTTTCAACCTAACCTTTGTATGGGAGGTGGGCGTGGTTATTATCCGATTTCTTTCATTTTTGGAATGTATAAGGAAATGGCGAAAACAAACTACTGCAGAAAGTTTGGTTTATATAAATTTATTGGTTTGCAAGTTATATACAAAAAACCTATTTGGGGGCGGGGTCACGCCTACTTTTCCAAAAAAATTACATCCAAATGTGCCCCTCCCTAATGGGATCCTATGTTCCAAATTTCATTTTCATAACTTTATTTATGGCTTAGTTATGACACTGTATAGGTTTTCGGTTTCCACCATTTTGTGGGCGTGGCAGTGGACCGATTTTGCCCATTTTCGAAAGCAACCTCCTCAGGGTGCCAAGGAACATGTGTTCCAAGTTTCATTAAGATATCTTAATTTTTACTCAAGTTATCGCTTGCACGGACAGACGGACAGACGGACAGACGGACGGACGGACAGACGGACGGACAGACATCCGGATTTCAAATCTACTCGTCATCCTGATCATTTATGTATATATAACCCCATATCTAACTCTTATATTTCTTGGTGACACAAACAACCGTTAGGTGAACAAAACTATTATACTCTCTGCAACAGGTTGCGAGAGTGTAAAAAATATTTATCGCAGAGAAAAAATCTACGATTAATTACTAAAAAATATATTTAAGAAGGTCGTGTTAAAATTTGAGAGTAATCGGTCTAGCCCTTTTCGAGTAATGTTGGTCACCGACTTTGAAAACACCATTTTGAGAAAAACGCGTTTAAAGTTTGGACCTTGTACTTCCAAGCACTCTGAAACGCCTTTTCAAATTTTTCATTTGCTTGTAACTTTGAAAATATTCACCGGAACGATATGAAATTTTCTGTGTGTATTCTTAAATATATGTACATTAAGAAAATGAAATAAAAAAAATCGATTTTTTGGAAATTCTAACTGTATATAACCCCTTAACCCACTTTTAGTAATTTTCAACCTAACCTTTGTATGGGAGGTGGGCGTGGTTATTATCCGATTTCTTTCATTTTTGGACTGTATTAAGAAGTGGTTAAAAAAACGACTGCAGAAAGTTTGGTTTATACAGCTTCATTGGTTTGCGAGATATATACAAATAACCGATTTGGGGGCGGGACTGCGCACACTTCCCCAAAAAAATTACAACCAAATATGCCCCTTCCTTGCAAATTTTACTGTTATAACTTTATTTATGGCTTAGTTATGGCACTTTATTTGTTTTCGGTTTTCGCCACTTTGTGGGCGTGGCAGTGGACCGATTTTGCCCATTTTCGAAAGCAACCCTCTGACGGTCCCAAGGAACATGTGTTCCATGTTTCTTATACAAATTTTCATTATTTTTAAACTGACCTTCTCGGTACTAAGTAACGTATATTAAGAATGCTAAGAGCTTGCTTTATATGATATATGCGACGTTAAAACTAACTATTTGTTTACTTAGTACAGTTGCACCACGATTATCCGGGATGGTCAGAACCAGTAGTGTGTATAATCGATTAATAGCTGCTATCACCTAAACGGTCGATGGGATAATCTCTAATTTGACCGAAATTTTCATCCTCAGATATCTTTTCCTGACACCAATGAATACCTTCTGTCTACAAATACTATAGTTAGGTACTAAGACTGATATTCGTTATTCTAGATGACGAGCATATCGGCTCTTGATACAATGGTTCCGTGTTTAAAACTATACACTTTTGGTAAATAAGGAGAAAGTTGGGAATGCATTTAGAAGGCTTTTTACGCTTTAAGCTCTGGTATAAACTACTTAACGAAAATGGTCATTTTGATGAAGAGTATCAATCGTGGCATTCTTAAAGCAAGATGAGGATACTTTGCAAATAGGAATGGAATCAAATTGCTGAATTGAGGTTTTCCAAATGGTAATAACGTTGAAATATATGTATAAATCTTATAATAAATACTTTCTTGATTAATTTCCAGCTATAATTCTCAGTCAACGATTTGAATGAAAGCTTTGAATAATAAAGGATTTCGATGAGATTGATGATCAGGTGGAAGGTAGTGACGAACTTGAAAATAAAAACGTCAGAAAGAAAAAATCAAATGTACAGAGGTAGTCAAAATTATTTACACATCGGACGTTTTTTTACAAGTTTCACACAAAAAGCTCTCGCTTGTTGTTGTTGTTGTCGCAGGGTAACAAAATGCTATGTTGTTGTAAACCTTGATATATTCCCGAGCGAATGAAGTCGGTTTGGTAAGAATAGCTAGAAATATGGCGGAGATATAAGCAAATGAACTGAAGACTCGGAGTAGTCAAAAGTATTTACACACGGCGATTTAGCCTTTATCCTTGGATTTGGTTTGAGCAAAAGTAGTAATTTGATTCTATTGCATTCTTAACTACCTAACTCAGCCTTAAAATATAAAAATTTGTAAATAAAATATCGAAAACAAAGGAATTATCGATTATAACTAGATTGGAGACTGTTACTAAGTTTAAGACTCGGGTTTAGGCTTCGGAGTTATTATTACTGTTTATAATGTTATTAAAAAGAAGGAAACGAAATATTGCAAGGACAATTTAAAGATAATTGGGCGGAAACTTGTGATAACTCAAAGAGAATGCAGAAGATTAGTAGGAACTGTCATACAAAATCCCACAATTAGTCCTCTTAATATTGCAGCATCATCGAATCAGCATATTGCATGAATAGCCAATGATGCTACACTGCTAAGGACATTTAAAAATAGTAACATAAATACATACGTTGTGCATAAAGTTGACCCCTTCCGAAACCAAAAAGGCTTTAATTTCGAAACCAAAAAAGCGATATTCCTCTCATTTGCCTTAAAATGCATCCTAAAACCTTTCGTGGACAGATAAGGCTGATTTTTTGTTCCAGGGCTTCTTTAGTAAACGCTTTATGCATTTACCACGTGAGAAGAAGAATAATGCAGCTTAGACGCTAAATAGAGTCGGGGTGATGATTTGTGATTTTTTTGATTCTTTGGGGAAATTTTGGGAAATTAGATCAAGGTTTACAACAACATAGCATTTTGTTACCCTGCGACAACAACAACAACAAGCGAAAGCTTTTTGTGTGAAACTTGTAAAAAAACGTCCGATGTGTAAATAATTTTGACTACCTCTGTAATTCGAAACGATTTACGAATTTTTAAATATCTGTAGAAACTTATATTACTACGTACTTATAATATGTGTATTTCATGAAGCGAGATTTGCTTTTTAAGCACATTACTTCCTTTCAGGTAGCATTCAATGCTTTCGCTCTAAATAATTTAAATCGATTATTTCGAAATTTAAAGCTTCCTTGTAGGAGATATAATTATTTGTATATGTTGAACAAAAACTTTATAACTAAGTCAGAAAACGTGTATAATTATTTTCCATTGTATTCTTTTTATACTCTCGCAACAAAAGTTGCTAAGAGAGTATTATAGTTTTGTTCACATAACGGTTGTTTGTAAGTCATAAAACTAAACGAGTTAGATATAGGGTTATATATATCAAATGATCAGGGTGACGAGACGAGTCAAAATCCAAATGTCTGTCTGTCCGTC
This sequence comes from Zeugodacus tau, assembly GCA_031772095.1. Taxonomy (NCBI): domain Eukaryota; kingdom Metazoa; phylum Arthropoda; class Insecta; order Diptera; family Tephritidae; genus Zeugodacus; species Zeugodacus tau. Next base: position 30,607,650 of record CM062650.1, on the reverse strand, counting down.
TGTCCGTCCGTCCGTCCGTCCGTCCGTCCGTCCGTGCAACGGATACCTTGAGTAAAAATTGAGATATCTTGATGAAACTTGGAACACACGTTCCTTGGGACCGTGAAAGGGTTGCTTTCGAAAATGGGCAAAATCGGACCACTGCCACGCCCACAAAATGGCGAAAACCGAAAACACAAAAGTGTCATAACTAAGCCATAAATAAAGTTATAAAAGTAAAATTTGGAACAGAGGATCGCACTAGGAAGGGGCATATTTGGATGTAATTTTTTTGGGAAAGTGGGGGTGGCCCCGCCCCCAAATCGGTTATTTGTATATATCTCGCAAACCAATAAAGCTATATAAACCAAACTTTCTGCAGTCAGTTCCTTTAGGTACCCCATCACACACCATGAAATTAGTTGAAATCGGATAATAACCACGCCCACCTCCCATACAAAGGTTAGGTTGAAAATTACTAAAAGTGAGTTAACTCAGTAACGAAAAACGCCAAAAACACAAAATTTCTCATAAGAAATGGCAGATAGAAGCTGCACTCAGACTTTTTTACAAAATTGAAAATGGGCGTGGCATCGCCCACTTATGGGTCAAAAACCATATCTCAGGAACTACTCGACCGATTTCAATGAAACTTGGTTTGTAATAGTTTCCTTACATCCCAATGATATGTTGTGAAAATAGGCCAAATCGCTTCACAACCAAGCCTACTTCCTATATACCAGAACTTTGAAGACGATCTGAATCGTTTACTTTACAATATATAAAGTAAGCACTAGTGAAGATATCGGTGCAGAACTTTGCACAAATACTATGTGCACTTTATAGTGTGGCAGCCCCATTCTAAAAATCGCCGAAATCGGACCATAGGTTTTCAAGGCCCCATTAATCGAACATGAGGACTTCGGTGCTTCTAACCTAATATTATGGTTTCCAACTTTCAATGGACTTTATACAATATATATGATGAATAGTGGGTCAAATTATATATTATATAATATAAATAAAGTTAAATAAATAAATTGCGAGAGTATAAAATGTTCGGTTGCACCCGAACTTAGCCCTTCCTTACTTGTTGCTTTTAGTTTACTTAAGTTGAATATTTATTTCATCAAGATCATATATTTCCAAGAATGGAATTCATCTGCGACAAGAACTGGGAAAAATAGTCGTACATCCTAAGGAAGGGCGTGCTTTTACCTAAGCAATAACTTGTTTTCCCAAATGTTAATTTGTATTTAAAATCAGGAATATAAATATTAATTTTGGTCCCTTATAAGGGGGACGATTTGGGATATCAATGAAATTCTTTATTCCTGTGAAAGTACATTCGATGCCATTATGTATGAAACTAGATTCTTTTGCATGGCCATCACGGGCACGCTTACAGAAGTACAGACGCTGAACACAATTTTCGTTGGCTTTCAAACATTAATCGGCCGATACTGCTGTAATTTCACGATCGATATTCGTACAAAGTTCATCAATCATCCGTGGATTGTTGTCACAGACGATAGACTTGACTTAGCCCCACAGGAAATAGCCTAACGTCGTCAAATCGCACGACCTACGCGGCCAATTGACTGGACCATTTCATGAGATCACACGTTTACCAAACTTGGTTTTCAATAAACCAATTGTGACATTCGCTGTGTGGCTTGTGGCGTCGTCCAGTTGGGACAACATATTGTCCAAGTCCATATCAACGAATTCGGGCCAAAAATATTCGATTGTCATTGAGCGGCAGCGATTCCCATTCACAGTAACAGATTTGTGAGAACAGAAATAGTAATATGCAAATATGCATACATCCAAGACCACATAGGCGCTATATTTAAAACATGTGATATTCGTTATATTATTAATTATTCGGTAGTCCCGCATAAAATTTTAATTCTACTCACTTGATCTACCTCACTATCAATATTCCTCATAGAGAAAATAGTCATCTACTATACAAACCTCATTCCGGGTGCTAAGAAACATGTAGACTAAATATTATCTTGATATCTAAATGATTACTAAAGTCATCACGTGCATCGACAGAATTATTGAATATATAGATATGTATTATCCGAAACTCAATTAGTCTCGTTATGTTTATAATTGTGATATATGTAACTATTAACTGAAATTAAATGCTTAGGGTACGTGACAAGTAGAGAGCGTACATCGTATTTGTACTAGCAAATTGTTTACCGGTGTTTTAATAGGGCAATATTCAATATTTGGTTATTATATCGGAGATATTAATATTAACTCAATAAATGTACAAATAAAATAGTTCAAAATCGTGATAGAGCATTTCTAGACCAAAGTAGAACATTGTTTTCGTTGAACCGGTAGGATCATAAGGATCAAATTAAGATACGCATGACACTCAGGTTTATATAACTAATACTTTTAACCATATTAACAAGTGTGTAAACTCACAAAAAATTGTAAGTCTAACCATATCCAAACCCGTAAATCATTCAAATTCATTATTTTTTACATCGTATGCACGGATAAATAATAAATGTTAGGCAAATTAAGTTAGTATCGCCTAAAATGTTTGTGAGATTTGTACATTATACTTACTTCCTATACCATCTATAGCTTCATTTGGATAGCACTACATGATAGTACTCAAGTTATCGCTTGCAGGATTAATTAATTAGACTCCTTATTTAATTTTAGATGGTAAATTACCTTAAGTTTAGCGATACATGACTCAATATGGTTAATATGTGAGATTAGCAAAATGAAGTGCAGCGTATAGTCCTGGATATAGTGTACCTTGGTGGTGAAAATGAGTGAAATCGGTTCATCGTATAACGTTATTTTGCCAGCAGAAGCGTAAAATAGCTTTGATATTTGTAATAACAATCGATTATTTAAAACAAATAAATCGGCACAAAAAATTTCACTTTGAACAAAATACATATGTAAATTTTATTGAAGTGAAGGTTTTAGTACCGCAACAATGAAATTGCTGTTTGATACGTCGCTGACGTCTTAAAAATAACGCTGGCTTTAAAGCGATATTTGTAACCAACTGTCGCTACGTCGTGTCGTGCCGTCGTCTTTGTGTTCAGACCATTAGGTGTGGCTCAGCTTCAGTCATTCGCAACGCCGCCATTGAAGACTTTCAAACTTTATGTGCTTGTAAAAAATTGCTTATAGATTAATTATTCACTTTCAGATTTCTACTGCTTGAAAATGAAGTGTGTAATTACGTTGCTGTTGATCGTCTTACTTTCGATCATTGCTTGCAGTACCGGACCTGATAGCGTGATAAAGGCTGCACCCAATCATATGCCTTCATGGAGACAATCTCGACGACGACCACACAGGACCAATGGCAATCAAATTCTTTGCGTTCTTCTAGGACAACGGTCGACAAAATATATAAAATGTGGTCGCAAATAATTCAAGGCCTGGACAATATGTGTCATATGTGAAATTGTGGAAATTCGATTTATTTCATCATAAGGAGATATTTATTTGCAAATTTAAGTGGCAAACTACATCTGGGGAATTAGATTTATTTAAATTTTATGTTGCGAATTCAAAAATTTTGTTGTGATTTGATTATATAGTTAAAACATTTAAAAAAACATATATATGTATGTTTATATCTGGTTAGATTTACTCTTCTTTTAGTTAATTGAACCAAAATTACGAACCTTTCTGGCTACAAAAAATGTAAAACAAATAAAGTAGACGCACTCTACAATTCCGCAGTTAGTACAAAGAATAAAACACCTGCAATTTAAGAGATAATGATTGATATTATTGTTATTAAATAGGTTATCGCAGTAAATTGAAGTTACAGTAAACGCCTTACCAGAAACACCATATTTTTCTACCGAGTAAATGTGGATTTGTTACACAGTATGTTCGAAACCTACATGTTAAAAACTATCATGTCGGACCTGAAGCACTGGTGGCTTTAATTCGTTTACAATTTTCGATGGTTAATGTGCGTGATGTTACTAAACGTGTAGAGATGCAAACGATGTATCGATGTTTTTGAAACATCGATGGACAATACTGCGGTTACTTTTATGATTTATTTATACAATTTAATTCTGGCGTAGGCTATTGCGTTAGATGCTATGGCTAAAAGAAATACTTTTTTTTGTTTCATAAAAAATTCAAAGAATCGCGCTGATACAACGGAACCTTCGGATGAGTGTGAAAGAGAATACTCGTTTGATATTTGGAAGTAGAATAAACATTTGGTCCACCAAAAGGTGAAATGTAAGCTGTCAAATTTATCTACAATTACAGGGACGGAAGGTTGAAGAGAAAATGTATCTCGGCTGTTACCCTACTAATCAGAAGCCAAAAGGATTTGGGTTGACTTGAATACTGTGTTTCCGGAGTTGTATAAATAGGCTTATTAAATACTATTTACACATTGTGGCCACTTCAGTGCCGAGTAAACGACCGTTTTCTAAACCCAGGGCAACTATCACGCAGAAGTAAAATCGAAAAGAAATGACAGTGAAAAAACTTTCCATGTCGTTGTTTTGAAATTCTGTTATTTATTGAAAAAACTTTAACAGACATATAATGTTAAGTGAAATAAAATGTTTCAACTTAAGACGTACTACATTTCATTTATTTATGCTTCTGCTTCTGTATCCCTTAGCTTTACACACTAAATTTAAAAAAAGTTCAAAAATACATCGATGTTTCGATGTTTCAATGGCCGTTGTTTTTGATTTCGATGGGTTTTGAAGAAACATCGATACATCGAACCATCGATGTTTCATTTCACGATGTTTGCGTCCCTATAAACGTGACGTCCGGTCATGTATTCATTGCGTTTGTTACAAACCAAAATTGCTTCTTCATTGCCCTTTCTCTCGTTGGGGCGTCGATATCTGTGGATCTTTCAATACCTATCTTCGTATCAGGACCAAGGCACCCTATAATGCTAATATTGCGATATTTGTTTGTTTCGCGACGAAGGCTGTCCACATCGAAGTCGTCTCTGACAATTGCTGGAAAAAAATCTACAATTTGTGGAATTGTAAAAATAGAAAAACAAATTTTAAAATATGTTAACTATACGGTATCGTGCCATGGAAAACATAAAACGCTCTGTGCTTCAGAACTTACGACAATGGAAAAGGCACTTTACAAATTACAGCAAGAATGACCCGATCAATGGATTGATTTTAAAAGAAAAATTTAAAAATTTAAGCTCATGGTTTTTTGCCAGCAAATTGTCAAAAATTATCTTCGCGATACGAACTAATAGAGTCGTTCATGATTATACTACAAGCTAAAAAATTCAAGGAATTAGACTTTGTCAAGAACAAATTTACCAAGGAAATGAATCCGTGTTATATTGGAAGCATCATCCGCGATAAATGTTTGGTGGTTACATTTGCTTAAACAATATGTTGTATAAATTTAGTTTTGGCTTTAGTTTATTAATCTTTTAATTATAAAATGTACATATATTTATTTTGAACATTATGAAATATATTACAATAAAATCACAGAATATAAAAATTATCGCAATTACATAATGCATGTATAATAATGTATGATTAGTGTTTCCATTATTTATTAGCTGCTTTAATTTGCTCTCTTAATATGTTAACGACATCTCGCTGGTGTGGTATCCTAAAGTAAGCTCTGCTCTTAAGGACCTTTCAGTGGGATCTGCTACTACTTGCCGCAATATGTGTGTCCTTGCCGAAGAAAAACATTGTACTTGCACTGCCGTTATCAGAAGAATTACCTTCAGTAATCTGATATTCGATATTTTCAAAAGTTTAATTATTAAGCGGAGTAAATGAATAAGAGTAAAGTTAAGTTTAAATTTCGAGTTGTTGGTTCAATCGTGTTTCGTTCGTAATTAAAATCTTAACACCAATGTACTTGTATATATGTATATCATGAACTAAATGAATATGCTTTGCGGTGAAGGTGGAGGAAGAAAGTTAAGAATATAATTATATATAATTATTAAAATTAATTGCAATACTATATGTATAACTTATGAATGGTCTGACGTAATGCTTAAATGCTGGAGATTCCACAGCTGATGACGACGATTTCCAAAAAACGAATCTTAATCATATGGAAATCTCAGCGTTTTATGTTAAAAATGTATGTTTTATGTTAAAAAAAAGGGTTAGTAACGCTAACTGTGGCATTTTATGAGTATGTCAGCATTTTGGATTTACCCGTCTGGTTGCTGTTTTTGGTTAATCGCTACCCAAAATTTATATAGATACCAGTTCGAAATAATACTTTAATTTCAATAAATAGTTGAATTAGATTCCTTCACGGAAGTTTCACTTGTTTGCAAATAACAGTTCACTTAAATGTAATAAATAAAACATCTTTCTTTTAATAAAAATATAATATAACTTTCATTTAAAGAAATCAGTGAGATACATACCCCAGTCAAATAATTATATGTGCATTTCGGCTTTTGTTTATATTTCTTATCCACTGTTATTTTTTTCTAGTACTAGTTTATCAGCCGAGGAACAAGTAATAATCATAGGAATGCATAAAAGCGGTTCCAAAATGGCTCTAGACCAAAGCGACATCGGAACTGTATCTCAAACAACATTGATGAGCGGTGCGAAAGGATGATTCGACGGCTAATAGTTGCGCACTTGATAAGCAGCGATCAAATATGGACCTAGTTAAGACAGAAAATCAAAATAAATATAATTTTTCCAATTATACATAAAAATCAGTTTCTGAAACACACCTCTATGGCACCTAAACCAACGCTAAAGAAAGACACAATAAAGCACATTTGAGGTTGGCAAATAAATACCAATTCTGTGCCGATGAGTGATAGAATACAGTCTTTAGTGACGAAAAAAAAAATTAATTTGGTCGGTCCAGGTCATTGCAAGAAATATTGGAGAGATTCGCACCAGGAACGACGGTCCTACTACCAGCGATGTTTTGTAAGCGGTACCTTGATTTCATGGGCTGCATTTTGCTGCTGTGGAAAGCTATCTACATGTTTTATATTCACTCAAATGAATGCTAATATCAATGTAGATCTTTTGGACAGCGAGTTAATAAAATTTGCTGGCAGTATTTATGGCATATAACTGGACATATCGAAAGGATAACGCTTTAATCCACACGCAGAACATCTTTAACGACCGGAAAATTCCGCTATTACAATGTGCAGCATTGAGATCGAACCTAAATCTTATTGAGGATCTCTGGGGGAACCTCTCTGCTCCTGTTTTCCAAAACGGAAAGCAGTTTGAGACAGTACGTCACCTTAAATTAGCCATAAAGCAAGAATTTGCCAATATTTACATAACTATTCTACAGTCAGTAGTTAATTCTCTAATTAAGCGACTTAATTTAGTTTTAAAATATAAGGACAATTCTATTGACTATTAAAATAAACATTTCTTTCAGTTAAACTCAAATGTATAGGCTTTACTGGTAAAAATATTAAAATGCACATATAAATATTTACCATTAGCCTAAACTTCAATTTTGTTTTATAGTTTAAAAAATATTTTGAAATTTGTTAATTTTTTGTTTTTTATATCGTATACATTAATAATAACAAACCTGCATACTCAGAAATATTTTGCAATTTTGTAATCTTTAATTTTTTTTTGCAAAAAGTTCATGCACATATAATTATTTGACTGAGGTATAATATATGTAACTTATGATTTTTTCCCACATTATTGATTTGTCTAAGAATCCATTTCGGCCAGAATTAAATAATACTTGAAATCAGTGGTATAAGCATTTTGGATTGCAATGTTGCAATGGGTCACAATGATTACTTCTTCTCCTGTGACGCCACTTTAATTTTTACTTCCTTACAATATATAAATCAAATGAGTATATCGATATATGTTGAGCAAAAACCGATTTCAATGTCGAAATCAGACCAATCTCAAATCAGATTCAATTCTTAAGAAGATGAATACAACTATGCTCATGTCTCTTTCTATCGAAGTTATCGGTCAATTAACGAGACATCTTAACGAAAATAAGGGTGCATCCTTTTCAGATAACAATAAATTGTGCGGTTAAAATTATGGTTTGGAGGATGGGGTCTTATGTAAAGGTTCACGCAAGCGCATGTGACTAGGGATGCAAACATCGTGAAATGAAAAATCGATGGTTCGATGTATCGATGTTTCTTCAAAACCCATCGAAATCAAAAACATCGGCCATTAAAACATCGATACATCGAAAAATCGATGTGTTTTTTAACTTTTTTTAAATTTAGTTTATTTAAAAAAACTAAGGGATACAGAAGCAGAAGCATAAATAAATGAAATGTGGTACGTCTTAAGTTGATACATTTTATTTCACTTAGCATTATATGTCTGTTAAAGTTTTTTCTCAATAGATAACAGAATTTCAAAACAATGACATGGAAAGTGTTTTCACTGTCATTTCTTTTCGATTTTACTTCTGTGTGATAGTTGCCCTGGGTTTAGAAAACGGTCGTTTACTAGGCACTGAAGTGGCCACAATGTGTAAATATCCCTATATATACAACTCCGGAAACACAGTATTCATGTCAACCCAAACTCTATTGGCTTCTGATTGGTAGGGGTAACAGCCGAGATACACTTTCTTTTCAACCTTCCGTCCCTGTAATTGTAGATAAATTTGACAGCTTACATTTCACCTTTTGGTGGACCAAATGTTTATTCTGGTTCCAAATATCAAACGAGTATTCTCTTTCACATTCATCCGAAGGTTCCGTTGTATCATCGCGATTCTTTGAACTTTTTATGAAACAAAAAAGTATTTCTTTTAGCCATAGCATTTTTAAAATGCGCAGTAGCCTACGCCAGAATTAAATTGTATAAATAAATCATAAAAGTAACCGCAGTATTGTCCAAGCACAAATTCCCTTAACGAATTCTCCGTATTTTACAAAAATCGAATTCCAATATAATAAAGCGTATCCAAATAGAGGGTTTCGAGTTAATACCCGAAAAAGTGTGAAGTCAAATTTTTATATAAAACAACGACATAAAACATCGTTGACATCGATGCATCGATGTTTTTAGATTGCGTTGGACGGGAGTGCAAATTTGATGTTGGATTTGTGGTGGGACAGAGACTCCGTCGCCGAGTCCTGGCTTTCACCACGGTGGATGAAATCAGCATCAAGGAGAGCTTCTTCAACATATCGCTAATTTGCCCCAACGGAAGAGAAGGACGATGTGACTAAAAATAAATTCTATGAGCGCCTAGAACGCACCTATGAGTGCTGGCCCCACCAAGATGTCCAAATCGTGCTTGGCGATGTTAACGCTACGGTGGGTAAAGAATGTGTCTTTGGCACAACATTCGGAAAATTCAGGCTCCATGACGAAACATCGCCAAACGGCCTGAATCTAATTGACTTCGCTGGGTCCCGAATTTAGTACAAGATTCTAGCATTAGAAAATCCATCAAGCACAAGGAAGGTTCGAAGTCGAAAAGCTGTAATCGCAACAGATAGCCGAACGACTCCACCTCTGCCTCCCTCTTCCTCGGCTTCCACCTGCGGGTACTGCATCGAATACTTTCAGAGCTGGAGCACTTTCGTCCATTCGAAGAACATGACCTATCTAGCGTAGCCGCTGTCCTCCTCCTAGTACCGTCTCATCGGATGTTGACATCATCCACGCTTCTGTACCATAAAGTAGGACGGGAATGTTGAGGAACTTGTAGAATTTAGTTAGTGTTCGTCGATAGAGGACTTTACTTTTCAATTGCCTAGTAGCACCTGTTGGCAAGAGTGATTCTGCGTTTTTCACTCTCCTGGAGATTATTCATCTCCTCCTGGCAGGATCGCCAATTAATCATTCGCGCTTTGTTCGGGGAAGTCTCTTGTCAGAATTACCAATTAACTTCCCGAACTCGACCGGAATGTCGTGTAGTAGAAACTACATTTTTTGGGTGTTATGGTTGAGTCATCCAAAGGACTGACTCGCTTTGAGTCATCCAAAGGACTGACTGGCTTTGAGTCATCCAAAAAGGACTGACCCGATTTGAGTCATTCAAAGGACAGACTCGCATTGAGTCATCCAAAGGACTGACCCGCTTTGAGTCATCCAAAGGACTGACTGGCTTTGAGTCATCCAAAGGACTGACTCACTATTCTTTATTTTAGCTTCTTTTTATACATATTACAATCCTTAAGACTAAATACAAATACTCTTACAATCTAATATGCATCTTATTAACATATATTACACTTGAGCCGCACCACAGGTGGTAAGTGTTAAGGTTCTTCTTACATTCTAATTTGTGTGACAAATGTCCACTTGAATATGTTTATCTGATAATGTAATATGGTAACATGTGTACAACACGCGTGAACCTCGATTAATAGTCACTGTGCCAAGGTCATCGGACATATTTGTCTATTAAAACATATTGATGGTGGTATTAACTTGCACAGCGCATACCAGAAAAGTAACTGCAAGCTTGCATAACATATAAGTCTACATAATTGAAAAAACCGCTCGTCAAAAATATTTAAATAACGAGAATTAGAAGCTGGTAAGTACAATGTTGCCTATTGGCAATATTCGCAATTTCTTTTTTAAAAATTATTTTTATTTATTGATATACCTTTATCACATTTATTAATTACTACACATACTAAATTATTACATATACTCGTACTAAAAATTTCTTCAAAACTCATTCTAAATACATTCATAATATCTATTATCACAGTGTTAATGTTGGATGAAGTTAAGCAAGGTATTTCCTGCAGACTAACTCTTACGGGCTGCCAGAAGTTTTTTGAATTCCTTTACACGATTTACTCCTTCTTCTTCTTCTTCCATGATTATGTCCCATTTCATTGAACCTTCGAGAATATCTTGTAATGCTCTGGGTATCAGAAGCTTTTTTGCAACAGGCGAACACCGAACGTGCGCACTAGAAATCAAGAAGATTACTAGCAGTAAATGTAGACACCAGTTTTTGAAAAATTTCATTTTGAAGAAATACGATATATAAATGAAATAACTGAAAGACAACTTTTTGTTTGGTTGTTACTTCTCGACTGAACTTAATTTCAGATATGCAGACTTTTTATACTCGCTCAATGTTATTAACTGCTCGATACCGATATCCCGACTTATAAAAGTTTCGTTAATATCATGCTATTGCTTAAAATACTACAAGTTAAACCACATCTCGTAAATTTCTGCAAATAATTTTGCGGCGACATATAATTCTCCCAACAATTGTGAGTGGATTGTGACGCAAATCTCTAATGTTGTAAAAACCAAAACTTTTGAAGCATATATTGTTTACTTGCTAAACGGAAATAAAATATATTTATTTATATGTGAATTTCACAATGGTTAATAATACGAACCCTTTCTGCTGATCCAATAGTCCATCATCCTTACTTTTGTTATACATTTACTCATAGAATGCCAATTAATTTTTTGTATTTTTCATGGATGTCCGTCAAATCTGGTGATCAAAGTCGCGTCTACATAATTTTTGTTAGATTGCATATCTCTAATGCGAACACAACACTGTTCCGTCCTCATTTACTGTATTTTTCATTGTATACCGCCGTTTACGGATATCAGTTCTCACATTGAAGAGTTAACTGATGATGTTAGATTTAAACCGATTCCGTATGACCGATATTTGTCGTTTTATGGTCTATGTTCCATTATTTATGTTTCATTGTATGTTTTCAAAAAAAGTGAAAACTTTTCAGAATTAACAGCAATTATACCATTATGGTGGCTGTTAATCATGTAATTAACGTACGTGATAATTTGATAAGAAATTATATGTGGTATATTTCACACTAAAATAACAAAACTCTAATAGCACTTTAATGTAATATTTTCCATCATACACGATTTATTTGTTTGTAATATAATTAAAGACATGAATCAAATATTTCTCTTAATTTGACAATAGTTCTATCAGTTAGGACATACTGGAATTAAAATGAAATCAGTCTTTCGGATCCAACATAAATCTAAAATTAATTTAATATACTATTTAAATTTACTTAGCTTATTTTTCATAATTTTCACTAAACATCCGCTAGCGGCCTTAAAAGTTTGATTTTTGAGGCCTGGAAAAGTAGGTTATCGCTAACGAAGCAATTCTAAGCTAAATTCATATAATTTTGACATTTCATGGATTTTTTTGCTTAAAATAATTGATACACTTTTGATGAGACATTTACGATGGAAAAATAAATTTAAAAAACAATCCTAAGAAATCTGTATTAAACGTAAATTAGTTCTAGAACTAACTTCGATTCAAAGAGACATGAGCATAGTTGTTTTCATCTTCTTAAGGATTAGGAAAAATTGGTCTGATCGACCTTGAAATCAGTTTTAGCATTATGTTGCAACATATATTGATATCTCCATATGATTTACATAAAAATTAAAGTATGTAGTGTCACATGAGAAAGAAGTATCGTTGTGACGGTTTTCAATCTAAAATGCTTATCCCACAAATGTCAAATATTTTTTTAACTATGGCCGAAATGGATTCTGACACAAATCAATATGTTGGGAAAAATCATAAATTCCATATATCTTATTGATTTCATTTAAATACCAGAATGTCGGTTGACTAGAACATTAAAGTAAGCAGCAGCAGACCGACCAAAAGAGCCTAGTTGTTATGTGAGCTTGCCGATTGAAAGGACGGCGCAAAAATAACAGACCCGAACCATGTGAGATGGGAAATCGTTGTTAAGGACCTATACTGGTGTGAAAAGAAAATAAAAGTTAAATTCTATTTTTATCAATAGAAAGGCGTTTTATTTATTATATTTAAGTGAACTGTTATTTGCAAGCAAGTGAAACTCCATTGAATTATTCTACTTTCACTATTTATTAAAAGTATTATTTCAAACTGATATCTACATAATTTTTGGGTAGTGATTAACAAAAAACTACAAAAAGACGGGTAAATCCAAAATGCTGACATACTCATAAAATGCCACAGTTATCGTTACTAACCCTATCCAACTCTTAACATAAAACGCTGAGATTTCCATATGATTAAGATTCGTTTTTTGGAAATCGTCGTCATCAGCTGTGGAATCTCCAGCATTTAAGCATTACGTCAGACCATTCATAAGTTATACATATAGTATTGCAATTAATTTTAATAATTATATATAATTATATTCTTAACTTTCTTCCTCCACCTTCACCGCAAAGTATATTCATTTACTTCATGATATATATACAAGTACATTGGTGTTAAGATTTTAATTACGAACGAAACACGATTGAACCAACAACTCGAAATTTAAACTTAACTCTACTCTTATTCATTTACTCCGCTTAATAATGAAACTTTTGAAAATATCGAATATCAGATTACTGACGGTAATTCTTCTGATAACGGTAGTGCAAGTACAATGTTTTTCTTCGGCAAGGACACACATATTGCGGCAAGTCGTGTCAGATCCCATTGAAAGGTCCTTAAGAGCAGAAGCTTACTTTAGGATACCACACCAGGGAGATGTCGTTAATATATTAAGAGAGCAAATTAAAGCAGCTAATAAAGAATGGAAAAACTAATCATACATTATTATACATGCATTATGTAATTGTGATAACTTTTTATATTCTGTGATTTTATTGTAATATATTTCATAATGTTCAAAATAAATATATGTACATTTTATAATTAAACGATTAATAAACTGAAACCAAAACTAAATTTATACAACATATTTTTAAAGCAAATATAACCATATCTAGTCGTGTATCGCTTAGCTCAATGTTATTTAGCACCTAAAACAAAATAAGATAGAGTTATTATATAGAAAATTGATCAGGATAAGGAGTCGAGTTGAACACGATAACTTGAGTACTATCATGGTAGTGCTATCCAATTCGGAACAGAGGATCTTGGTATGGGAGGCAGCAAACCTAATATCTTAAATGTACATATCTCACAAATGTTTTAAGCGATATCGATTTATTAATATGGATGGATAATATTTACTTATATAAGCCTCAACGTCATGCGTATCTTCATTTGTACCTTATGAAATGTTTCCAACAGGTCTACAGGCAACATTGAATCACGATTTTGATCTATTTTATTTGCAAGTACATATATTATAAGAGCATGTCATATGCTGTACGGTCCCCAATTGTAGTATTGAATTTCAGATAAATATATGTAGTTACATGTATCAAAATTATCAATTTGACGGGACTAATTGAGATGCGGATAACTGTCAGGCATTAGAAATATTTTTATTTCAAGATAGTACTTGGTATACAAGTTTCGTAGCACCCGGAATGAGTTTTGAATAGTAGATGGTCAAAAACGGGATTTTGTTACGTATGTATGTATGTACATATATATCGTTTAATATATAAGATATAACAAATAAAATAAACATTAATTATCTCCGCACCCATATAGTGAAATTATTGCGGGTTTCGTTAATTTAGTTGACCCTAAGTCGAAAATATCGGTTTCATTTTATCGATCGTTTCATCAGATCCAATATTTATCCAGAGCCTTTTAGACCTTAGTAGAACCAGCACATTTTTATACTCTCGAGTACATTTTAAACTATACGTGTTCCTTGATACCATACGAAGGTTGGTTTCGTAGATGGGCAAAATCGGACCACTGCCACGCCCACAAAACTACTAAAACTATAATTACCAAACCGTCTATAGTCGTTTATTTTAGGTATTTCCTTATATAGTCTAAAAATGGAGAAAATCGGATTATAACAACACCTACCTCGCATAAAAAGGTTATGTTGAAAATGACTAAGAATGCTTTAATTCAGTAAGGAAAAACACCAGAAATCTTAAATTGCATTATGAAGATAGTACAGAAGGGCCGCAGTCAAATTAGTATACAAAATTTTAAATAAGCGTGGCTCCGCCCACTTATGGGCAAAAACCATTACGATTACGTTTAAATTAAATTAAAACAAGTAAGGAAGGGCTAAGTTCGGGTGTAACCGAACAGTTTATACTCTCGCAATTTATTTTTTTAACTTTATTTATATTATATAATACACAATTTGACCCACATATTCGTCATATATATTGTATAAAGTCCATTGAAAGTTGGAAACCATAATCGATATATGGGGCCTTGAAAACCTATGGTCCGATTTCGGCGATTTTATAATGGGGCTGCCACACTATAAACGTAGTATTTGTGCAAAGTTCCGCATCGATATCTTCACTAGTGCTTACTTTATATATAGTAAAGTAAACGATTCAGCTTGTCTTGAAAGTTTTGGTATATAGGAAGTAGGCGTGGTTGTGAAGCGATTTGGCCTATTTTCACAACATATCATTGGGATGTAAGGAAACTATTACAAACCAAGTTTCATTGAAATCGGTCGAGTATATGGTTTTTGACCCATAAGTGGGCGACGCCACGCCCATTTTCCATTTTGTAAAAAATCTGAGTGCAGCATTCATCTGCCATTTCTTATGTGAATTTAGTGTTTCTGACGTTTTTCGTTAGTGAGTTAACCCACTTTTAGTAATTTTCAACCTAACTTTTGTATGGGAGGTGAGCGTGGTTATGATCCGATTTCTTTTCTTTCATTTTTGGACTGTATTATGAAGTGGCTAAAAAAACGAAAGCAGAAAGTTTGGTTTATACAGCTCTATTGGTTTGCGAGATATGTACAAAAAACTTAGTAGGGGGCGGGGCCACGCCCACTTCCCCAAAAAAATTGGTCTTCAGCAACGTCAAAAAATTGGTACGATGAGAATTGTCGTTTCAAAATGGAGAGAAAGCAGACTGCCTACCTCGCATCGTTACAATCGACCACAACGCGTGCTGGGATAGATATCGAGATCTGAAGGGGGAAGCAAGACGTGTTTGCAGACGTAAAAAGATATAGGCCGATATGCGATAGTACGAAAAGCTTGAGAAGCTGGCCGGCATGGCTAATGCGCGAACATTTTATGAAAAAATTAAGCTAGTTTCATGGTCATGCTGGGACCAAGATGGTAATCTGGTCACTGATGTGCAGGGCATACTGGTATTATGGAAGGAACACTTCTCCGACCTGCTCAATGGCAGTGAAAGTACAACACCAGGAGATGGCGAACCCGTTTCCCCAATCAATGACGATGGAACAGATGTGATGAAAAAATTAAAATAGCAATTACCCACTTAAAGAACAACAAAGCGGTGGGGCCGATGGATTACCGACCGAGCTGATCAAATAAGGCGATGAAGAACTGATAAAATGCATGCATCAATCCATGAGGATACCACACAATCTGTGCCAATTACCGTGGTATAAGTCTCATCAAGATCGCATATAAGGTCCTGTCGAGCGTATTGTGTGAAAGACTAAAGCCCAAAGTCAACGAACTGATTGGACCTTATCAGTGTGGCTTTAGATAGCACGAAGAGGAGCGAAGAATAGTCAGTCAGTCCTTTGGATGACTCAAAGTCAGTCAGTCCTTTGGATGACTCAAAGCCAGTCAGTCCTTTGGATGACTCAAAGGGAGTCAGTCCTTTGGCTGACTCAAAGCGGGTCAGTCCTTTGGATGACTCAATGCGAGTCTGTC
The DNA here is from genome assembly GCA_031772095.1 of Zeugodacus tau. Taxonomy (NCBI): domain Eukaryota; kingdom Metazoa; phylum Arthropoda; class Insecta; order Diptera; family Tephritidae; genus Zeugodacus; species Zeugodacus tau. The sequence goes on along the minus strand of CM062650.1, from coordinate 30,591,103 downwards.
CTTTGGATGACTCAAAGCGAGTCAGTCCTTTGGCTGACTCAAAGCGGGTCAGTCCTTTGGATGACTCAAAGCGAATCAGTCCTTTGGATGACTCAAAGCCAGTCAGCCTTTAGATGACTCAAAGCGAGTCAGTCCTTTTGCTGACTCAACCATAACACCCAAAAAATGTAGTTTCTACTACACGACATTCCGGTCGAATTCGGGAAGTTAATTGGTAATTCTGCCAAGAGACTTCCCCGAACAAAGCGCGAATGATTACTTTGCATGTGTTCATTCAGTAAGAGTTCTGCGCAGAGAGAAATTGCCAAAATTCGTTTCGCGAAAAAAGTTATACAAAAGTTGTTATACAAAAAGTGTTCAAAAACGTAAAAATAATTGTTTTATTTGAAAGGAAAGCGAATTATATAAATAAGTAAAGATAAGAGAGTTATTAAAAAACAAAAATGAGAAAAGTATTTTGTTTATTTATAATAATTTAGTTCTTGCCTATAAGCAACATCCTGTAACTAAGGAACCAGGATACGTAGGACTTTGAAATTTGTATCACTTCATATTTGAGTTAAGACTAATATATATCTGTCCCAAAAGAAATGTTTGCTACGCCGATTTTGATTCGGGCATGAGAGGGTTAATAATAAAGGCTAAAGACTACTGCGAGTCATCAGTTTATTTGCTTTGTCCTCTGTCATATGTCTAGCTATTCTTACCAAATTGTCTTCGTCGCCTTCTAATAGATCAGTGTTTACAACAACATAGCGTTTTATTACACTGCAATTACAACAAGAATAACGCTCTGTCTTTGGAAAAACCGTTCAATGCAAAACTCCCGTTTTCACAAAAAAATCAATATAAATATGTCCCTGCAACACTCTTATGGTGCTATGAAACGAGTGTGCCAAGTTTAATCAAGATATCTCAATTTTTTACTCAAATTATCGGTTACACGGACGGACATTCGGATTTCAACTCTGCTCGTCACACTGATCACGGGATTGGTTATATACATATATGTATTTAACTAGTTTAATTTTAGGACTCTGTGCAACATGTTGCAAGAGTATAAAAAATATTAGAGGCTTTCTCGCAAACCGAAAGCTAGTGAATTATAAAATATATGAACCCATTTGTTATATTCTGGTGACAACCATAACCCTTAAAGAAAAGATATTTAATCAGTTTAGCAATCTTTTATTTATAAAAATTATGTGTATGCACATATTTTGAAAGTTAAAACATATAGTACAATAAAATCACATAAGAGAAAAAGTTATCACAATTACATAATAAATGTATAATTATTAATAATTATCTTAATGATCCACTATTAGCTGCTTTAATTTTATGTTTTAAATTAATAACGGGATTTAGCTGCTGTAAGGTTAAATCTTCTGCTCTTAAGGACCCTTCAATGGGATCTGATAATACTTGCCGCAATACGCGTGTCCTTGCCGAAGAAAAACATTGTACTTGCACCATCGTTATCAGAAGAATTATCATCAGTAATCTGATATTCGATATTTTCAAAAGTTTCATTATTAAGCGGAGTAAATGAAACAGAGTAAAGATAAGTTTAAATTTCGAGTTGTTGGTTCAATCATGTTTCGTTCGCATCTAAAATCTCAACATCGATGTGATCGTATATATATCAAAAATTAAATGAATATGATTTGCGGTGAAGGAAGAGGAAGAAAGTTAAGAATATAATTATATATAATTTTGAAAATTAATTACAATATATCTACATATCGTATATGGTCTGTCGTAACCCTTAAATGCTGGAGATTCCACAGTTGATGACGACGATTCCCAAAAAACGAGTCTTAATCAGTGTTTTATGTTAAAGATCTTAATTGGTTAAGAGCAATGACGCGGTTTATGGTTTGGATTTGCCCGCCTTGTTGATGTTATGCATATATGTATTTGTTCCTACCCAAAGCTTTTGACCTACTTATATAATGTAACGGTTGATCTGGGAGTGTAATGGTGGGAGTGTAATGGTGCGTTTGACAAGGACGCCCAGTTTTTCAATCATTAAAAGTGGCCTTATAATTTTTTTTGTATGAAGAAAACACGGCGATTAAAAAGGTTTTCGGTTAAAAATATGTCTCAAAATTTTCAACTATTTACAAAATGTTTGTTATCTCTATTCAGTCAAATTGATAAAGTAACTGGAACATCGTTGTTTGTATAACGATATCAGTTTGAAATGTTGGTTTAATTTCAATAAATAGTCAAAGTTAATTCCTTCACGGAAGTTTCACTTGTTTGCCAATTACAATTCTTGTGTTATAATTAAATAAATCCCCCGCCTATTGATAAATAATAGAATAGAAAACTATTTAATTCACACTCGAGCATAGGTGCTCAACAAAGTTTTTTCATCTCACACGGTTCACGCAACAACACACTGATTGTTTACAAGTTTGAAAAATCAAATTGTCTCTGGTTTTTGTTTCGTTAAAAAAAAGTTTAAAACTGACCTCCTACTCGATTGAACTGAAATTTACTTAGCTGAAGACCCCACCCCCTGTTTTAGATATGCGTACTTATAATCAGTTTGAAACTATAAATAATATACCTTAATAATATTTTCTTATATCCAGTTTTATCCAGGCTTGGAGATCCAACACTCAAATTAAGTTTTGTAAGTGTTTTTTTTTTTGTATCTGGTTCTTAAAATACCCATTTAAGATATAATTTAGTTCGTAATCAGTAATTGTTTATATAAAAACTTTCAAATGGTTTATTTTTTTTTTTAATTCAGCAACTCACTCACCAGCAGTAGAATTCGACAAAAATTTGCGATTTTGTTGATACAATGATTTCTAAATTAGCGACATCTATTGCCAGCGAAATGTCTTTTATCAAGTCGGTAAGTGATTTCTCTTCGATCAAAAATTGTATTTTCGATACGATTTCAATGATTTCAAAGTCAAATGCAGTATGTGCCGTCTAAACCGGCAAACCAGGAAGTTAAGGGTAATGGCCTAAAAAAAGGTGATTTTTGGGAATTTTTATTAAAAAAAATACTTTATCAATTATTTCAAAATTTTAAGAATATATTCATACATGTTTCAAGAATATACAGTGAAATTTTTGAAGACAAAAATTTAATATTTTTTAAGTTATAGTCGATCTCCAACGGCGCGAAAAAAAGGTCCTTCACAGCTGCAGTGATTCCGTCCTTCTACGTGGATGAAACCTAATAAAATAAAATTCTCCTTAAACTAGATAGTATTGTCTGTACAATGACCTACGATAAAAAAATATAAAAAAATTACAAAAATAGTCGAATTTTACCCAAAATTTTGGTCGTTTTTGGCCTGCCAAAATTCGATTTTTTGATCGGATCAAAAATCGATAGGTCATTGTACGGAGAACTATATATAGAACATGTAAAAAAAAATTCGATATGATCGGATCATTTGTTTTTGAGTAATCACTGCAGCAAATTCGTAAAATGCTGTTTCGAGAAAAACGCGTTTAAAGACAAAATGATCGTTTTCACTGTTAACGAGCGGCTGCTCTTTAAATTGCTATAACTCAAAAACTGTTTGAGATATCGATTTGAAATTTTAATATGTTATTTTTAAAGGTGTAATCTACCGATATATGAAACAAAAGAAAATTGATCTTTCAAAAACTAATGAGCAATTAATCAAGTGGAATTAACGGTTCTGGAAGTTTCCAGCCGATCAGCGTAATGCGATAACTTTTGTCAAACAACGAGAGCAGCAGAATACGATACGTGATCCTATTGAAGACACGATAATGGGAAATAGGTATATTCCACAAACAAAAGCTAAGCTTGAATTTTTAAAGGATTTTAAGAGAAAAATTTATAAAGCTAATAATTGATTACTCTTAATTGTTACTATAAAAAATGTGATATAATTTAATAAGTTATTTATAATATATTGTAATAAAAGCGATGAAGGCAAACGTATGATTTTGAAATTTGATTGAATTATATTATGCTTTACAAAATGTTTATCAAAAAATTAAGCTGAGGGAGATAAGATATGAAATATATGGGTGATTCTATGATAAGAGGTAACTTGTGCGGCAATCAGCTTAAAGTATTGTTTTTGTCCTTTATGTTGCTAGTTTTTTAAATGAATCACATCATATTAATGTAATGTATTAAATAACATTACAACTTACTGCATAATTAAAGAAATTTTTTCAGAAATTCCTTACAAAGTCTAAAAAAGTATCTCCCCTGGCTTGTCCCATTGCTACTTTTTATTTAACTTTCGGACAATACATATATTTTTTGTATGAGTTGCTAAACCTAAACTAAGTTCAATCGGAAGTAAAATAATTAAAATTAAGTATTGTTAAATAAATAACAAAATTATTTTGTTTATTTCATATAATTTGTAAAATTAAATTTTGTCCATATTTTTTTATGTATCTACCCTGCAAATTTTGTTCCGTTGGTACGACATAAATTCGCATTGAAAAAAAAGCTCATGGGCTCATTTCAGCCTGAAGTTAACAATATTAAGCGCGAAATCCGAATGAGCGCTCTAGTTTTTTGGTTATTGCGGCCCGATCGTGCGGTGTACTGGATTCGAAAACTGATTTTGTCTCTCCCCTGGCAATTCATATAACGTATACTATTAATTTAATTTATTTGCCTTTATTGACTTAAATTACTAACAGCCGGTTTCACGAAACAAATTTAAGTGAAAAATATTTAATTTCAGTTTCACCATTGGACTTAATTTTTATTTAAATGGTCACGCTTTGCCATTTAGCATTTACCATGTAACCATGGTTACGCTTTTCTATCAGCTGAATTCCCATTTGTTTACCATTTTGACAAAGAAATACAATTTATTTGTTTACATAAATCAGCTGTTATTCTTACTAACATCCCTGCCTTTTAATATTTTGGATGCCAAATGTCATTAATGATGAAACGCAGGATACTTAAGTGCAAAGTTAAATAAAAATAAAATTTAAAATTAAATGGAACTTAATTTTCAATTAAAAATTTTCGTGAAACCGGCTGTAATACTGTGATAATTAAAGTGCCGTATTTCCAAAATAACTGCCAGGGGAGAGGGTTAGAGACCAGGGGAGCTACTATTCATCATGACACCCGAACCGGAAGTCGTGAGCTGCTTGAGTCTTGATACTTTCTATATACCCTGGTCATCGAAAAAGTAATAAAATATGTATTAAGTGACTTGCCCTTACATGTGAAGATAAATAAAAGGGACAAAAATCATAATATAGAGGTTTCATGAAAAAAATCCAAAGTTTTTCTTTGGCCGTTTTCTCTATGCAATTGAAACCTCTTATCGTAGAATCACCCATATAAGAGGTTGCACGTTATATGAATATAAATAGGGCATAAGATTTTGGAATATTCTCTAAACTTAAGAAATAGTTTTTATACTCTCATTACTCAGATTTAACGTTTAAGACTCTTCTCTAACTCGAATCACCACAATCCACAAAAACAATTTTCATTAAAACATACATTTTTCAAAAGGAAATTCTATAACTCGAAGTCTCTCTAACTCGAAGTTTTTTTGTGGATTATGGTGATTCGAGTTAGAGAAGTTCCACTGTATTTCGATCAGGTGATGTCTGTAAAAAATGTCTCGTTATGATTCTTTGTTTACTTGTATGTACAATGCACGCAATGCCGGCCATTATAATATGAACACGTCGAATTTCGCCATAACGTTCGAGTCGCCAAATACATTTTCTTCGTCAGTGACCATACCGGCAAAAGTTTAGTAGAGAATCAACAACCAAGCAAGGAGTGATCCTCGAGTTTATTTCATCTACACTTTGTATTTCTTCGAAATGGGAATATTCAAAAAGTGGTGTGTACAATTCCTGGTAGTCTTCTTCCAGATGTCTAATGTACATATCTGGTGTTCGCCGGTTCCAAAAAAGCTTCTAATACGGAGAGCAGTACAAGATGCAATCGCAGGTTCCGAAAGATGGGAATTAATGAAGAAGGGAGGAGATGGAAAAATTAGTGTTAATATTCTCAGAGCTCGCCTGAGTGCCGCAAATCTTCTTCTTCTTGACTGGCGTAGACACCGCTTACGCGGTTATAGCCGAGTCCACAACAGCGCGCCACGTATCCCTCCTTCTGGCAGTTTGGCGCCAATTGGTTATACCAAGCGAAGCCAAGTCCCTCTCCACCTGGTATTTCCATCGGAGTGGAGGTCTCCCTCTTCCTCGGCTTCCACCAGCGGGTACTGCATCGAATACTTTCAGAGCTGGAGCACTTTCATCATTCGAACAACATGACCTAGCCAGCGTAGCCGCTGTTTTTTTATTCGCTGAACTATGTCTATGTCGTCGAATAACACATACATCTCATCGTTCCATCGTCTGCGGTATTCGCCGTTGCCAATGCTTAAGGGACCATAAATCTTCCGCAAAACCTTTCTCTCGAAAACTCCTAGTGCCGTCTCATCGGATGTTGACATCGTTCACGCTTCTGCACCGTAAAGTAGGACGGGAATGATGAGAGACTTGTAGAGTTTGGTTTTCGTTCGTCGAGAGAGGACTTTACTTTTCAATTGCCTACTTAGTCCACAGTAGCACCTGTTGGCAAGAATGATTCTGCGTTGGATTTCCAGGCTGACATTGTTATTGCTGTTAATGCTGGTTGCCAGGTAGACGAAATTATCTACAACTTCAAAGTTATGACTGTCAACAGTGACGTGGGAGCCAAGACGCGAATGCGCTGACTGTTTGTTTGACGACAGGAGATATTTCGTCTTGTCCTCGTTCACCACCAGACCCATACGCTTCGCTTCCTTATCCAGTCTGGAGAAAGCAGAACTAACGGCGCGGGTGTTGTTTCCGATGATATCGATATCATCGGCGTACGCCAGTAGCTGTACACTCTTCCTGACGGAGCTTTTGGTGTTGCCCAACGTCAGCTTACACAGCCGTATTAGTTTTGCGGGGATACCAAATTCAGACATCGCGGCATAAAGGCAGCTCCTTTTCGTGCTGTCGAAAGCAGCTTTAAAGTCGACAAAGAGATGGTGTGTGTCGATCCTATTTTCACGGGTCTTCTCCAAAATTTGGCGCATGTTGAATATCTGGTCTGTTGTTGATTTTCCAGGTCTAAAGCCACACTGATAAGGTCCAATCAGTTTGTTGACGGTGGGCTTTAGTCTTTCACACAATACGCTCGACAGAACCTTATACGCGATGTTGAGGAGGCTTATCCCACGGTAATTGGCGCAAATTGTGGGGTCTCCCTTTTTGTGTATAGGGCAGAGTACACTGAGATTCCAATGGTCAGGCATGCTTTCTTCCGACCATATTCTGCAAAGAAGCTGATGCAAGCACCTTATCAGCTCTTCGCCGCCGTATTTGAATAGCTCGGCCGGTAATCCGTCGGCCCCCGCCGCCTTATTGTTCTTTAGGCGAGGCAATGGAACATCTGCTCCATCGTCGTCGATTGGGGAATCGGGTTCGCCATCTCCTGTTGTTGTACTTTCACTGCCATTCAGCAGGCTGGAGAAGTGTTCCCTCCACAAACTCAGTATACGCTGGTCATCAATAACTAGACCACCTCTGGGGGTCCTACAGGAGTGTGCTCCGGTCTTGAAACCTTCAGTTAGTCGCCGGATCTTTTCGTAAAATTTTCGAGCATTACCCCTGTCGGCCAGCTTGTCAAGCTCTTCATACTCACGCATTTCGGCCTCTTTCTTTTTTTGTCTGCAAATGCGTCTCGCTTCCCTCTTCAGCTCTCGGTATCTTTCCCATCCCGCTCGTGTTGCGGTCGATCGCAACATTGCGAGGTAGGCAGTCTGTTTTCTCTCCACTGCGAGACGACAATCCTCGTCATACCAGCGGTTTTTTTGGCTTTTCCGAAAACCAATGGATTCGGTTGCAGCTGTACGCAAGGAGTTTGATATGCCGTCCCACAGTTCCCTTATACCGAGATCCTGATGAGTGCTCTCAGAGAGCAGGAGTGCAAGTCGAGTAGAAAATCGTTCGGCTGTCGGTTGTGATTGCAGCTTCTCGATGTCGAACCTTCCTTGTGTTTGTTGACGTGTGCGCTTTTCTGCACAGAGGCGGGTGCGTATTTTAGCTGCTACAAGATAGTGGTCCGAGTCGATGTTGGGACCACGAAGCGTACGCACTTCAGAAACACTGGAGACATGTCGTCCATCTATCACAACATGATCGATCTGGTTGCGAGTAATTCGATCAGGGGACAGCCAAGTAGCTTGATGGATTTTCTTATGCTGGAATCTATTACTACAGTCGACCATATTTCGGGCCCCGGCGAAGTCGATCAGCCTCAGACCGTTTGGCGATGTTTCGTCATGGAGGCTGAATTTTCCGACTGTTGTGCCAAAGACACCTTCTTTACCCACCCTAGCGTTGAAATCGCCAAGCACGATTTTGACATCGTGGCGGTGGCAGCGCTCATAGGTACGTTCTAGGCGCTCATAGAAGCTATCTTTGATCACTTCGCCCTTCTCTTCCGTCGGGGTGTGGGCGCAAAGCAGCGATATGTTGGAGAACCTCGCTTTCATCCACCGGAGTGAATGCCAGGACTCGACGACGGAGTCTCTCTCCCACCACGAATCCGTCACCGAATTTGCGCTCCTTTATATGGCCGCTGTAGTAGATGTCACAAGGACCCACCTTCTTCCGTTCTTGTCCCGTCCATCGCATTTCTTGGATTGTGGTGATGTCAGCCTTTACTCTTACGAGGACATCAACCAGCTGGGCAGAGCCACCTTCCCAATTAAGGGTCCGGACATTCCAGGTGCATGCCCTTATATCATTATCCTTAAAACGTATGCAGTGGTCGTCATCAAAATTGGGGTCTCTCATCCGAGGCTGTTGCTTCCTTTTCATTGGGGGGTGTTTTTATGTGGTGGGTCCCAAACCCTACGCACAACCGCATAAGCGGGTTTCGCCTTTTCACTTTAGCTCGCCTCCAAACGGATGTCTGTTGGCTACCCAGAGGATACTTGGTCTAAGACCGGAAGTCGTGCGCTGCTTGAGCCACATGTAAAAGAATCGTTCCTGGCCACTCCCAAGTGAATGACAGTCAGAAACTTTCCTCACTTACGTGAACTTCTACATATGACTACATCCTCCATGCCGCAATAGTAACTTCAACAAGTAAGGAAGGGCTAAGTTCGGGTGTAACCGAACATTTTATACTCTCGCAATTTATTTATTTAACTTTATTTATATTATATAATACACAATTTGACCCACATATTCGTCATATATATTGTATAAAGTCCATTGAAAGTTGGAAACCATAATATTAGGTTAGAAGCACCGAGGTCCTCATGTTCGATACATGGGGCCTTGAAAACCTATGGTCCGATTTCGGCGATTTTTAGAAATGGGGTGCCACACTATAAATACAGTATTTGTGCAAAGTTTTGCACCGATATCTTCACTAATGCTTACTATATATATTGTAAAGTAAACGATTCAGATCATCTTCTAAGTTCTGGTATATAGGAAGTGGGCGTGGTTGTGAAGCGATTCGGCCTATTTTCACAACATATTATTGGGAGGTAAGGAAATTATTACAAACCAAGTTTCATAGAAATCGGTCGAGTAGTTCCTGAGATATGGTTTTTGACCCATAAGTGGGCGACGCCACGCCCATTTGCCATTTTGTAAAAAAATCTGAGTGCAGCTTTCATCTGCCATTTCTTATGTGAATTTAGTGTTTCTGACGTTTTTCGTTAGTGAGTTAACCCACTTTTAGTAATTTTCAACCTAACCTTTGTATGGGAGTAGGGCGTGGTTATGATCCGATTTCTTTCATTTTTGGACTGAAGTGGCCAAAAAAAACGACTGCAGAAAGTTTGGTTTATATAGCTCTATTGGTTTTCGAGATATGTACAAAAAACTTAATAGGGGGCGGGACCACGCCCACTTCCCCAAAAAAATTACATCAAAATATGCCCCCTCATAGTGCGATCCTTCATACCAAATTTTATTTCCATAGCTTTATTTATGGCTTAGTTATGGCACTTTATGTGTTTTCGGTTTTCGCCATTTTGTGGGCGTGGCAGTGATCCGATTTTCCTCATTTTCGAAAGCAACCTTCCTATGGTGCCAAGAAATAAGTGTGACAAGTTTCATCAAGATATCTTAATTTTTACTCAAGTTACAGCTTGCACAGACGGACGGACGGACGGACAGACAGACATTCGGATTTGAACTCCACTCTTCACCCTCATCACTTTGGTATATATAACCCTATATCTATCTCGTTTAGTTTTGGGTGTTACAAACAACCGTTATGTGAACAAAACTATAATACTCTCTTTAGCAACATTTATTGCGAGAGCATTAGGGAGGCGCACATTTGAATGTAATTTTTTTGGAAAAGTGGGCGTGACCCCGCCCCCAAATAGGTTTTTTGTATTTATCTTGCAAACCAATAAAGCTATATGAACCAAACTTTCTGCAGTCGTTTCTTTTAGCCGTTTCCTTATACAGTTCAAAAATGAAATAAATCGGATAATAACCACGCCTACCTCCCATACAAAGGGCAGGTTGAAAATGACTAAAAGTGCGTTAAGTCACTAACGAGAAACGTCAGAAATACCAAATTTTACATAAGAAATGGCAGAAGGAAGCTGAACTGAGATTTTTTTACAAAATGGAAAATGGGCGTGGCGTCGCCCACTTAAGGGTCAAAAACCATATCTCAGGAACTACTCGACAGATTGAAATTCGGTATGTAATATTTTCTTGGCACCCTGATGACACATGTGGAAAATGGATGAAATCGGTTCACAACTACACCAACTTCCCATATAACTCAATTTTCAATCCTTCTGATTCCTTCACTTTATAATGTATACATAAGGAACCGATAAAGGTAGCGAAATAAAACTTTACACAAATACTGTATTTGAGCTGTGACATCACTTGTGGAAAAATTGTCAAAATCGGACCATGACTTTTCAAGGCCCCTGATATCAAACATGAAGAACTCAGTGCCTAAGGGTAATTTTTCACCGAAAATATAGGTAAATCTCTAAATAAATTGCGAGTCATCTCGGGATCGGTATATTCATCCAATCATAAAAAATATTAATTTAAATAAAGCAAAGCTTTGTACAAAGCTTTAACAATATCTTATTTGTGATATAAACCCTTTTGGTGGACAAAACTACCCACCCGTGTTGTTTATCTTACATTTCTAGGAAATGTTGCGTATACGCAACGTTGGGAGTAACAATAATCAGTTGTTATTGTTACTCAGCTTGCCATTCGTGTTAGAAATGTATTGTCAATAATGGGTTCTCGCTATTCAAGGAGTAGTTCTGTTTTGTTTTTATTATTCAGTTGGTTCTAGAACGTTGAGCTAATAGCATAGCTAGCTTGATACGAGACTATTTTGCCACTGGTACTATTCGAGAAAATAGAACAATGAATAAAACCATGATGAATACGAAAACTCTTCAGAAAAAAGAGAGAGGGTCATTTGATTTCAGCTTTGACCAAAAACATGAAGTACTATTAGTTCGATGGAATGACAATTCTGTGGTGAATGTGGCTACTAATAACGCAACAATCGAACCATTGGTTACAGCAAAACGTTACGATAGAAAACTAAAAAAAATGGTGAATGTGCCACAGCCCCAGGTTATAGCAGATTATAATAAAAATATGGGAGGCGTCGATCTGCATGATAATGGAATTGCCAATTATAGGATTCGAGTAAGAGGGAAAAAGTGGTGGTGGCCACTGTTCATTAATTTGATAGATAGTATTTTAGTAAACTCGTGAAAGATTTACAATCTGGCAAATGAGCAATCTATGACTCAATTAGAATTTAAATCTTACGTTGCTGTTAGTTTGATGAAAACCGAAGAAGCCCAACTTGCAGATAATTCTCACTTTTTGGGTAATTCAAATATAAATTTAGGAAGACCATCCAAAAACGCATTACCTTCCAATATTCGCTTCGATAATATTGGTCATGTCATAGAGGAGCACGAAAAAAAACGTCGAAGGAGATGTAGAGAGTGAAGAAGTACAACAATTTATATGTGTGAAAAATGTCAAATACATCTTCTTGCTGATTGTTTTAAAATATTTCACTCACGCTAATGGCAATAGTATTAGCGTAAGTGAAATATTTAAAATGTATTTTTATGACTTGCTTGTATAATATAAGTTCAGTAATCCCAACGTTGCGTAGGCGCAACAGTTCACGGAATGAAAAATAATGAATCAATATTTTTTTTTTATGATTTTCTCTTTTTTTATGTATTTTTAAACGTAATAAACAATAAAACCATAAAATATGCATTTATTTTTACCCTTGGGAATTAATGGGTTAAGTTTCGAATGATCAAAATCTTCCCAAGTTTCTTTGATGTCCAATTAAAGGTGTCCTTGGACTTTTTGCTCATAGGATTTGCGTGATATGTTCCTCCAAATATTCTCCATTAAATTTTAATCAGGACTGCACTATTGGCACCTTATAAGTGCGATATAGCGCTCCTCAAACCATTTTAAAGACTTCTTAGAAACGTGAATGACAACGTTATCGTGTTCGAAAATGGTATCTTCATCCATTTTGTCATCCAATAATTAAATGACGGCATGGTCCAACATTTCGGTGTATATTTTGAATCCATTTTCCGCGACACAAGGCACATTTTTGCTTTACATCTCGATTAAAATGCCTCCTAACCATAAGGCTGCCACCTCCAATGTTTATTTTTGACAAATCGTGTCAGCAACAACTGTAAATTAACGAAACCCGCAATAATTTCACTATATGGGTGCGGAGATAATTAATGAAAGGAAATACGTTCACTTTAAGTTGTTTATTTTCTTTGTTATATCTTATATATTAAACGATATATATGTACATACATACATACGTAACAAAATCCCGTTTTTGACCATCTACTATTCAAAACTCATTCCGGGTGCTACGAAACTTGTATACCAAGTACTATCTTGAAATAAAAATATTTCTAATGCCTGACAGTTATCCGCATCTCAATTAGTCCCGTCAAATTGATAATTTTGATACATGTAACTACATATATTTATCTGAAATTCAATACTACAATTGGGGACCGTACAGCATATGACATGCTCTTATAATATATGTACTTGCAAATAAAATAGATCAAAATCATAAGGTACAAATGAAGATACGCATGACGTTGAGGCTTATATAAGTAAATATTATCCATCCATATTAATAAATCGATATCGCTTAAAACATTTGTGAGATATGTACATTTAAGATATTAGGTTTGCTGCCTCCCATACCAAGATCCTCTGTTCCGAATTGGATAGCACTACCATGATAGTACTCAAGTTATCGTGTTCAACTCGACTCCTTATCCTGATCAATTTTCTATATAATAACTCTATCTTATTTTGTTTTAGGTGCTAAATAACATTGAGCTAAGCGATACACGACTAGATATGGTTATATTTGCTTTAAAAATATGTTGTATAATTTTAGTTTTGGTTTCAGTTTATTAATCTTTTAATTATAAAATGTACATATATTTATTTTGAACATTATGAAATATATTACAATAAAATCACAGAATATAAAAAGTTATCACAATTACATAATGCATGTATAATAATATATGATTAGTTTTTCCATTCTTTATTAGCTGCTTTAATTTGCTCTCTTAATATATTAACGACATCTCCCTCGTGTGGTATCCTAAAGTAAGCTTCTGCTCTTAAGGACCTTTCAATGGGATCTGCTACTACTTGCCGCAATATGTGTGTCCTTGCCGAAGAAAAACATTGTACTTGCACTATCGTTATCAGAAGAATTACCATCAGTAATCTGATATTCGATATTTTCAAAAGTTTCATTATTAAGCAGAGTAAATGAATAAGAGTAAAGTTAAGTTTAAATTTCGAGTTGTTGGTTCAATCGTGTTTCGTTCGTAATTAAAATCTTAACACCAATGTACTTGTATATATATCATGAAGTAAATGAATATACTTTGCGGTGAAGGTGGAGGAAGAAAGTTAAGAATATAATTATATATAATTATTAAAATTAATTGCAATACTATATGTATGTATAACTTATGAATGGTCTGACGTAAAGCTTAAATGCTGGAGATTCCACAGCTGATGACGACGATTTCCAAAAAACGAATCTTAATCATATGGAAATCTCAGTATTTTATGTTAAAGAGTTGGATAGGGTTAGTAACGATAACTGTGGCATTTTATGAGTATGTCAGCATTTTGGATTTACCCGTCTTGTTCCTTTTTTTGGTTAATCGCTACCCAAAAATTATGTAGATATCAGTTTGAAATAATACTTTTAATAAATAGTGAAAGTAGAATAATTCAAGGGAGTTTCACTTGCTTGCAAATAACAGTTCACTTAAATATAATAAATAAAACGTCTTTCTATTGATAAAAATAGAATTTAACTTTTATTTTCTTTTCACACGAGTATAGTTCCTCAACAACGATTTCCCATCTCACATGGTTCGGGTCTGTTATTTTTGCGCCGTCCTTTCGATCGGCTAGTTCACATAACAACTAGGCTGTTTTGGTCGGTCTGCTGCTGCTTACTTGTATGTTCTAGTCAACCGACATTCTGGTATTTAAATGAAATCAATAAGATATATGAAATTTATGATTTTTCCCAACATATTGATTTGTGTCAGAATCCATTTCGGCCAAAAATATTTGACATTTGTGGGATAAGCATTTTAGATTGAAAACTGTCACAACGATACCCCTTTCTCATGTGACACTACATACTTTAGTTTTTATATAAATCATATGGAGATATCAATATATGTTGAAACATAATGCTAAAACTGATTTCAAGGTCGATCAGACCAATTTTTCCTAATCCTTAAGAAGATGAAAACAACTATGCTCATGTCTCTTTGAATCGAAGTTAGTTCTAGAACTAATTTACGTTTAATACAGATTTCTTAGGATTTTTTTTTTAATTTATTTTTCCATCGTAAATGTCTCATCAAAAGTGTATCAATTATTTTAAGCAAAAAAATCCATGAAATGTCACAATTATATGAATTTAGCTTAGAATTGCTTCGTTAGCGACAACCTACTTTTCCAGGCCTCAAAAATCAAACTTTTAAGGCCGCTAGCGGATGTTTAGTGAAAATTATGAAAAATAAGCTAAGTAAATTTAAATAGTATATTAAATTAATTTTAGATTTATGTTGGATCCGAAACACTGATTTCATTTTAATTCCAGTATGTCCTAACTGATAGAATTATTGTCAAATTAAGAAAAATATGTGATTCATATCGTTATTATATTACAAACAAAAAAATCGTGTATGATGGAAAATATTACATTAAAGTGCTATTAGAGTTTTGTTAATTTAGTGTGAAATATACCACCTATAATTTCTTATCAAATTATCTCGTACGTTAATTACTTGATTAACAGCCACCATAACGGTATAATTGCTGTTGATTCTGAAAAGTTTTCACTTTTTTTGACAACATACAATGAAACATAAATAATGGAACATAGACCATAAAACGACAAATATCGGTCATACGGAATCGGTTTAAATCTAACATCATCAGTTAACTCTTCAATGTGAGAACTGATATCCGTAAACGGCGGTATACAATGAAAAATACAGTAAATGAGGACGGAACAGTGTTGTGTTCGCATTACAGATATGCAATCTAACAAAAATTATCTAGACGCGACTTTGATCACCAGATTTGACGGACATCCATGAAAATGAGGAAATGTATAACAAAAGTAAGGATGATGGACTATTGGATCAGCAGAAAGGGTTCGTATTATTAACCATTGTGAAATTCACATATAAATAAATATATTTTATTTCCGTTTAGCAAGTAAACAATATATGCTTCAAAAGTTTTGGTTTTTACAACATTAGAGATTTGCGTCACAATCCACTCACAATTGTTGGGAGAATTATATGTCGCCGCAAAATTATTTGCAGAAATTTACGAGATGTGGTTTAACTTGTAGTATTTTAAGCAATAGCATGATATTAACGAAACTTGTATAAGTCGGGATATCGGTACCGAGCAGTTAATAACATTGAGCGAGTATAAAAAGTCTGCATATCTCAAATTAAGTTCAGTCGAGAAGTAACAACTAAGCAAAAAGTTGTCTTTCAGTTATTTCATTTATATATCGTATTTCTTCAAAATGAAATTTTTCAAAAACTGGTGTCTACATTTACTGCTAGTAATCTTCTTGATTTCTAGTACGCACGTTCGGTGTTCGCCTGTTGCAAAAAAGCTTCTAATAAGCAGAGCATTACAAGATGCTCTCGAAGGTTCAATGAAATGGGACATAATCATGGAAGAAGAAGAAGAAGGAGTAAATCGTGTAAAGGAATTCAGAAAACTTCTGGCAGCCCGTAAGAGTTAGTCTGCTATTTCCTGCTTAACTTCATCCAACATTAACACTGTGATAATAGATATTATGAATGTATTTAGAATGAATTTTGAACAAATTTTTAGTACGAGTATATGTAATAATTTAGTATGTGTAGTAATTAATAAATGTGATAAAGGTATATCAATAAATAAAAATAATTTTTAAAAAAGAAATTGCGAATATTGCCTATAGGCAACATTGTACTTACCAGCTTCTAATTCTCGTTATTTAAATATTTTTGACGAGCGGTTTTTTCAATTATGTAGACTTATATGTTATGCAAGCTTGCAGTTACTTTTCTGGTATGAGCTGTGCAAGTTAATACTACCATCAATATATTTTAATAGACAAATATGTCCGATGACCTTGGCACAATGACTATTAATCGAGGGTCACGCGTGTTGTACACATGTTACCATATTACATTAGCAGATAAACATTTTCAAGTGGACATTTGTCACACAAATTAGAATGTAAGAAGAACCTTAACACTTACCACCTGTGGTGCGGCTCAAGTGTAATATATGTTAATAAGGTGCATATTAGATTGTAAGAGTATTTGTATTTAGTCTTAAGGATTATAATATGTATAAAAAGAAGTTAAAATAAAGAATAGTGAGTCAGTCCTTTGGATGACTCAAAGCCAGTCAGTCCTTTGGATGACTCAAAGCGAGTCTGTCCTTTGAATGACTCAAAGCGGATCAGTCCTTTTTGGATGACTCAAAGCCAGTCAGTCCTTTGGATGACTCAAAGCGGGTCAGTCCTTTGGACGACTCAAAGCGAATCAGTCCTTTGGATGACTCAAAGCGAATCAGTCCTTTGGATGACTCAAAGCCAGTCAGCCTTTAGATGACTCAACCATAACACCCAAAAAATGTAGTTTCTACTACACGACATTCCGGTCGAATTCGGGAAGTTAATTGGTAATTCTGCCAAGAGACTTCCCCGAACAAAGCGCGAATGATTACTTTGCATGTGTTCATTCAGTAAGAGTTCTCCGCAGAGAGAAATTGCCAAAATTCGTTTCGCGAAAAAAGTTATACAAAAGTTGTTATACAAAAAGTGTTCAAAAACGTAAAAATAATTGTTTTATTTGAAAGGAAAGCGAATTATATAAATAAGTAAAGATAAGAGAGTTATTTAAAAAAAAATCAAGAGAAAAGTGTTTAGTTTATTTATAATAATTTAGTTCTTGCCTATAAGCAACATCCTGTAACTAATGAACCAGGATACCTAGGACTTTGAAATTTGTATCACTTCATATTTGGGTTAAGGCTAATATACATCTGTCCCAAAAGAAATGTTTGCTACGCCGATTTTGATTCGGGCATGAGAGGGTTAATAATAAAGGCTAAAGACTACTGCGAGTCATCAGTTCATTTGCTTTGTCCTCTGTCATATGTCTAGCTATTCTTACCAAATTGTCTTCGTCGCCTTCTAATAGATCAGTGTTTACAACAACATAGCGTTTTATTACACTGCAATTACAACAAGAATAAAGCTCTGTCTGTGGAAAAAACGTTCAATGCACAACTCCCGTTTTCACAAAAAAAATCCATAAAATTCATATAAATATGTCCCTGCAACACTCTTATGGTTCTATGAAACGAGTGTGCCAAGTTTAATCAAGATATCTCAATTTTTTACTCAAATTATCGGTTGCACGGACGGACATTCGGATTTCAACTCTACTCGTCACACTGATCACTGGATTGGTTATATAGGGTGATTTTTTAAGAGCTTGATAACTTTTTTTTAAAAAAAAAACGCATAAAATTTGCAAAATCTCATCGGTTCTTTATTTGAAACGTTAGATTGGTTCATGACATTTACTTTTTGAAGATAATTTCATTTAAATGTTGACCGCGGCTGCGTCTTAGGTGGTCCATTCGGAAAGTCCAATTTTGGGCAACTTTTTCGAGCATTTCGGCCGGAATAGCCCGAATTTCTTCGGAAATGTTGTCTTCCAAAGCTGGAATAGTTGCTGGCTTATTTCTGTAGACTTTAGACTTGACGTAGCCCCACAAAAAATAGTCTAAAGGCGTTAAATCGCATGATCTTGGTGGCCAACTTACGGGTCCATTTCTTGAGATGAATTGTTCTCCGAAGTTTTCCCTCAAAATGGCCATAGAATCGCGAGCTGTGTGGCATGTAGCGCCATCTTGTTGAAACCACATGTCAACCAAGTTCAGTTCTTCCATTTTTGGCAACAAAAAGTTTGTTAGCATCGAACGATTCACCGTAACGTTGCGTCCAACAGCATCTTTGAAAAAATACGGTCCAATGATTCCACCAGCGTACAAACCACACCAAACAGTGCATTTTTCGGGATGCATGGGCAGTTCTTGAACGGCTTCTGGTTGCTCTTCACCCCAAATGCGGCAATTTTGCTTATTTACGTAGCCATTCAACCAGAAATGAGCCTCATCGCTGAACAAAATTTGTCGATAAAAAAATTTCGAACCGAACACTGATTTTGGTAATAAAATTCAATGATTTGCAAGCGTTGCTCGTTAGTAAGTCTATTCATGATGAAATGTCAAAGCATACTGAGCATCTTTCTCTTTGACACCATGTCTGAAATCCCACGTGATCTGTCAAATACTAATGCATGAAAATCCTAACCTCAAAAAAATCACCCGTTATATATGTATTTAACTAGTTTAATTTTAGGAATCTGTGCAACATGTTGCAAGAGTATAAAAACTATTAGGGACTTTCTCGCAAACCGAAAGCTAGTGGATTTAAAAATATATGAACCCATTTGTTATATTCTGGTAACAACCATAACCCTTAAAGAAAAGATATTTAATCAGTTTGTATGTATGTATGTGAATCGACGATAGTGCGCCATCTCTCTCTCTCCTTCGCAGTTCGGCGCCAGTTGGAGATCCCAAGTGTAACCAGGTCGCTCTCCACCTGGTCCCTCCAACGGAGTGGAGGCCTTCCCCTTCCTCGGCTTCCTCCGGCGGGTACTGCATCGAACACTTTCAGGGCTGGAGTGTTTTCGTCCATTCGGACAACATGACCTAGCCAGCGTTGCCGCTGTCTTTTTATTCGCTGAACTATGTCAATGTCGTCGTATAACTCGTACAGCTCATCGTTCCATCGTCTGCGGTATTCGCCGTTGCCAATGTTCTTAGGACCATAAATCTTGCGCAAAATTTTCCTCTCGAAAACTCCTAGTGTCGTCTCATCTGATGTTGACATCGTCCAAGCTTCTGCACCGTAGAGCAGGACGGGAATGATAAGCGACTTGTAGAGCTTGATTTTGGTTCGTCGAGAGAGGACTTTACTGTTCAATTGCCTACTCAGTCCAAAGTAGCACCTGTTGGCAAGAGTTATTCTGCGCTGGATTTCGAGGCTGACATTGTTCGTGTTGTTGATGCTGGTTCCCAGGTATACGAAATTATCTACGACCTCGAAGTTATGACTGTCAACAGTGACGTGGGGCCAAGACGCGAATGCGCCGACTGTTTGCTTGATGACAGGAGATATTTCGTCTTGTCCTCATTCACCTCCAGACCCATTCGCTTCGCCTCCTTATCCATGCGGGAAAAAGCAGAACAAACGGCGCGGTTGTTGCTTCCGATGATATCAATATCATCGGCGTACGCCAGGAGCTGTACACTCTTGTAGAAGATGGTACCCTCTCTGTTTAGCTTTGCAGCTCTTATAATTGTTTCCAGCATCAGGTTAAAGAAGTCGCACGATAGTGAGTCACCTTGTCTGAAACCTCGTTTGGTATCGAACGGCTCGGAGAGGTCCTTCCCAATCATGACGGAGCTTTTGGTGTTGCTCAACGTCAACTTACACAGCCGTATTAGTTTTGCGGGGATACCAAATTCAGACATCGCGGCATAAAGGCAGCTCCTTTTCGTGCTATCGAAAGCTGCTTTAAAATCGACAAAAAGGTGGTGTGTGTCGATCCTCTTTTCACGGGTCTTCTCCAAGATTTGGCGCATGGTGAATATCTGGTCAGTTGTTGATTTTCCAGGTCTAAAGCCACACTGATAAGGTCCAATCAGTTTGTTGACGGTGGGCTTTAGTCTTTCACACAGTACGCTCGATAGAACCTTGTATGCGATATTTAGGAGGCTGGTAATTGGCGCAGAATGTGGGATTTTTATGGATTGGGCAGAGCACACTGAGATTCCAATCGTCAGGCATGCTTTCTTCCGACCATATTTTGCAAAGAAGCTGATGCATGCACCTTATCAGTTCTTCGCCGCCGTATTTGAATAGTTCTGCCGGTAATCTATCGGCCCCCGCTGCTTTGTTGTTCTTCAAGCGGGTAATTGCTATTCGAATTTCTTCATGGACGGGTAATGGAACATCTGTTCCATCGTCATCGATTGGGGGATCGGGTTCGCCATCTCCTGGTGTTGTACTCTCACAGCCATTCAGCAGGTCGGAGAAGTGTTCCCTCCATAATCCCAGTATGCCCTGGACATCGGTTACCAGATTACCACCTTGGTCTCTACATGAGGATGCTCCGGTCTTGAAACCTTCGTTAAGTCGCTTCATTTTTCATAAAATTTTCGAGCATTCCCTCTGTCTGCCAGCTTCTCAAGCTCTTCGTACTCACGCATTTCGGCCTCTTTCTTTTTTTGTCTGCAGATGCGTCTCGCTTCCCTCTTCAGCTCTCGGTATCTATCCCATCCCGCACGTGTTGTGGTCGTTTGCAACGTTGCGAGGTAGGCAGTCTGTTTTCTCTCCGCTGCGAGACGGCACTCCTCATCGTACCAGCTTGTTTTTTGTCGTTGCCGAAAACCAATTGTTTCGGCTGCAGCGGTACGCAGTGAGTTTGAGATGCCGTTCCACAGTTCCCTTATACCGAGATGCTGATGAGTGCTCTCAGAGAGCAGGAGTGCAAGTCGAGTAGTGTATTTCGTGGCTGTCTGTTGCGATTGCAGCTTTTCGACGTCGAACCTTCCTTGTGTTTGTTGACGGGCGTTATTTGCTGCACAGAGGCGGGTGCGTATCTTCGCTGCGACCAGATAATGGTCCGAGTCTATATTTGGTCCTCGGAGCGTACGCACGTCTAAAACACTGGAGACATGTCTTCCGTCTATCACAACGTGATCGATTTGGTTCCGCGTGTTTCGATCAGGAGACAGCCAAGTAGCTTGATGTATTTTCTTATGCTGGAATCTGGTACTACAGACGACCATATTTCGGGCCCCAGCGAAGTCGATCAGTTTCAGGCCGTTGGGCGATGTTTCGTCATGGAGGCTGAATTTTCCGACTGTTGCGCCAAAGACACCTTCTTTACCCACCCTGGCGTTAAAATCGCCAAGCACGACTTTTACATCGTGGCGGGGGCAGCGCTCATAGGTGCGTTCAAGGCGCTCATAGAAAGCATCTTTGGTCACATCGTCCTTCTCTTCCGTTGGGGCGTGGGCGCAAATCAGCGATATGTTGAAGAACCTCGCTTTGATGCGGATTGTGGCAAGACGTTCATCCACCGGGGTGAATGCCAGGACTCTGCGACGGAGTCTCTCTCCCACCACAAATCCAACACCAAATTTGCGCTCCTTTATATGGCCGCTGTAGTAGATGTCACAAGGACCCACCTTCTTCCGTCCTTGTCCCGTCCATCGCACTTCTTGGATGGCGGTGATGTCAGCCTTGAGTCGTATGAGGACATCAACCAGCTGGGCAGAAGCACCTTCCCAATTAAGGGTCCGGACATTCCAGGTGCATGCCCTTATATCATTGTCCTTAAAACGTTTGCAGGGGTCGTCATCAAAAGTGGGGTGTCTCATCCGAGGCTTTCGTAGATTTTTCATTGGGGGGTGTTTTTATGTGGTGGGTCCCAAACCCAACGCACAACCGCATAAGAGGGGCTTCGCCTTCTCACTTTAGCTCGCCTTCAAACGGATGTCTGTTGGCTACCCAGAGGATACTTGGTCTAAAACCGGAAGTCGTGAGCTGCTTGAACCATGTGGAGAAGAATCGTTTCTGGCCACTCCCAAGTGAATGACAATCAAAAACTTTCCTCACTTGCGTGAACTTCTACACATGGTCCCATCCTCCTCAAAAACTTTCCTCACTTGCGTGAACTTCTACACATATCAGTTTATCAATCTTTTATTTATAAAAATTATGTTTATGCACATATTTTGAAAGTTAAAAAATATAGTACAATAAAATCACATAAGATAAAAAGTTAACACAATTACATAATAAATGTATAATTATTAATAATTATCTTAACGATCCACTATTAGCTGCTTTAATTTTATGTTTTAAATTAATAACGGGATTTAGCTGCTGTAAGGTTAAATCTTCTGCTCTTAAGGACCCTTCAATGGGATCTGATAATACTTGCCGCAATACGCGTGTCCTTGACGAAGAAAAACATTGTACTTGCACCATCGTTATCAGAAGAATTATCATCAGTAATCTGATATTCGATATTTTCAAAAGTTTCATTATTAAGCGGAGTAAATGAAACAGCGTAAAGATAGGTTTAAATTTCGAGCTGTTGGTTCAATCGTGTTTCGTTCGTAATTAAAATCTTAACACCAATGTACTTGTATATATATCATGAACTAAATGAATATGCTTTGCGGTGAAGGTGAAGGACGAAAGTTAAGAATATAATTATATATAATTTTGAAAATTAATTACAATATATCTATATATCGTATATGGTCTGTCGTAACCCTTAAATGCTGGAGATTCCACAGTTGATGACGACGATTCCCAAAAAACGAGTCTTAATCAGTGTTTTATGTTAAAGAGCTTAATTGGTTAAGAGCAATGACGCGGTTTATGGTTTGGATTTGCCCGCCTTGTTGATGTTATGCATATATGTATGTATTTGTTCCTACCCAAAGCTTTTGACCTACTTATATAATGTAATGGTTGATCTGGGAGTGTAATGGTGCGTTTGACAAGGACACCAAATGTGTCGCCCAGTTTTTCAATCATTAAAAGTGGCCTTATAATTTTTATACTCTCGCAACCTGTTGCACAGAGTATCATAGTTTTGTTCACATAACGGTTGTTTGTGTCACCAAGAAATAAAAGAGTTAGATATGGGGTTATATATATATAAATGATCAGGATGACGAGTGGAATTGAAATCCGGATGTCTGTCCGTCCGTCTGTCCGTCTGTCCGTCTGTCCGTCCGTCCGTCCGTGCAAGCTGTAACTTGAATAAAAATTGAGATATCTTAATGAAACTTGGAACACATGTTCCTTGGGACCGTGAGAGGGTTGCTTTCGAAAATGGGCAAAATCGGTCCACTGCCACGCCCACAAAATGGCGAAAACCAAAAACACATAAAGTGTCATAACTAAGCCATAAATAAAGTTATAATAGTAAAATTTGGAATAAAGGATCGCACCAGGAAGGGGCATATTTGGATGTAGTTTTTTTGGGGAAGTGGGCGTGGTCCCGCCCCCAAATCGGTTATTTATATATATCTCGTAAACCAAACTTTCTGCAGTCGTTTTTTTAGCCACTTCTTAATACAGTTCAAAAATGAAAGAAATCGGATAATAACCACGCCCACCTCCCATACAAAGGTTAGGTTGAAAATTACTAAAAGTCGGTTAACTCACTAACGAAAAACGGCAGAAACACTAAATTTCACATAAGAAATGGCAGATGGAAGCTGCACTCAGATTTTTTTACAAAATGGAAAATGGGCGTGGCGTCGCCCACTTATGGGTCAAAAACCATATCTCAGGAACTACTCGACCGATTTCAATGAAACATGGTTTGTAATAGTTTCCTTACCTCCCAATAATATGTTGTGAAAATTGGCCAAATCGCTTCACAACCACGCCTACTTCCTATATACCAGAACTTAGAAGATGATCTGAATCGTTTACTTTACAATATATAAAGTAAGCACTAGTGAAGATATCGATGCAGAACTTTGCACACATACTAAATTGATAAAGTAACTGGAACATCGTTGTTTGTATATCGAGATAAATAGGTTGAAGAACGATATCAGTTTGAAATGTTGGTTTAATTTCAATAAATGTAACAGTTAATTCCTTCACGGAAGTTTCACTTGTTTGCCAATTACAATTCTTGTGTTATAATTAAATAAATCCCCCGCCTATTGATAAATAATAGAATAGAAAACTATTCAATTCACACTCGAGCATAGGTGCTCAACAAAGTTTTTTCATCTCACACGGTTCACGCAACAACACACTGATTGTTTACAAGTTTGAAAAATCAAATTGTCTCTGGTTTTTGTTTCGTTAAAAAAAGTTTAAAACTGACCTCCTACTCGATTGAACTGAAATTTACTTAGCTGAAGACCCCACCCCCTGTTTTAGATATGCGCCTTATAATCAGTTTAAAACTATAAATAATATACCTTAATAATATTTTCTTCCATCCAGTTTTATCCAGGATTGGAGATCCAACACTCAAATTAAGTTTTGTAAGTGTTTTTTTGTATGTGGTTCCTAAAATACCCATTTAAGATATAATTTAGTTCGTAATCAGTAATTTATTATATAAAAACTTTCAAATGGTTTATTTTTTTTTTTAATTCAGCAACTCACTCAGCAGCAGTAGAATTCGACAAAAATTTGCGATTTTGCTGATACAATGATTTCTAAATTAGCGACATCTATTGCCAGCGAAATGTCTTTTATCAAGTCGGTAAGTGATTTCTCTTCGATCAAAAATTGTATTTTCGATACGATTTCAATGATTTCAAAGTCAAATGCAGTATGTGGCGTCTAAACCGGCAAACCAGGAAGTTAAGGGGCACACCTAGTGTAATGGCCTGAAAAAAAGGTTGATTTTTGGGAATTTTGATTAAAAAAAATACTTTATCAATTATTTCACAATTTTAAGAATATATTTATTCATGTTTCAAGAATATACAGTGAATTTTTTGAAGAAAAAAATTAAATATTTTTTAAGTTATAGTCGATCTCCAACGGCGCGAAAAAAGGTCCTTCACTGCTGCAGTGATTCCGTCCTTCTCCGTGGATGAAACCTAAAAAAATAAAATCCTCCTTAAACTAGATAGTATTGTCTGTACAATGACCTACGATAAAAAAAAATAAAAAAATGACAAAAATAGTCGAATTTGACCCAAAATATGGTCGTTTTTGGCCTGCCAAAATTCGATTTTTTCATCAGATCAAAAATCGATAGGTCATTGTACGGAGAACTATATATAGAACATGTAAAAAAAATTCGATATGATCGGATCATTTGTTTTTGAGTAATCACTGCAGCAAATTCGTAAAATGCTGTTTCGAGAAAAACGCGTTTAAAGATAAAATGATCGTTTTCACTGTTACCACGCGGCTGCTCTTTAAATTGCTATAACTCAAAAACTATTTGAGATATCGATTTGAAATTTTAATATTTTTTTTTTAAATGTGTAATCTACCGATATATGAAACAAAAGAAAATTGATCTTTCAAAAACTAATGAGCAATTAATCAAGTGGAATTAATGGTTCTGGAAGTTTCCAGCCGATCAGCGTAATGCGATAACATTATCATATATTTAACTCTCTGATACAAAACGGATTATCAATACATAAATGTGTCAAATGTATGTATCTGAATGAAAATTAAAAATTACTATTTATACTCGTTAAACTGTTTGCGGTTGTAATAACGACGTCTGAAAATATGCTAAGGAAGTGGTCACGTCAATGATTCATATTCATTAATTCAATGAAAAAACTAGCAAATTTCCACAAAACCCATATCCCCATAAGTTTGAAATCGTTTTATTCAGAAAATATTGAGCCGATTTTGTTCATTTGTGGTACTTACTAGATCTATACGGATGCCGAGTTAAATGGTTTTGAGCATATATAAAAGAGAGAAAAGCATTGTAAGTTTAGTTGTCAACGAGTACTTGAACTGCATCCATCGGAGGAAATCCTATATTGTATTTTGAATTTACTGCAAAATGAAGCTCTTGCAAAACGCGACGCAGCTGCTGGTACTGATAGTTCTCGTAACTTTGGTGCACGTCCAGTCTTTAACTTTAGTCAAACAACGAGAGCAGCAGAATACGATACGTGATCCTATTGAAGACACGATAATGGGAAATAGGTATATTCCACAAACAAAAGCTAAGCTTGAATTTTTAAAGGATTTTAAGAGAAAAATTTATAAAGCTAATAATTGATTACTATTAATTGTTACTATAAAAAATGTGATCTAATTTAGTAAGTTATTTATAATATATTGTAATAAAAGCGATGAAGGCAAGCGTCTGATATTGAAATTTGATTGAATTATATTATGCATTACAAAATGTTTATCATAAAATTAAGCTGATGAAGATAAGATATGAAATATATAAGAAAGCAAATTTCCAGGTTGTTATCTTTTAACAAAATACTGCACGTTATATGAATATAAATAGGGCATACTGTTTCGGAATATTCATTTAAACTTAAGAAATAGTTATTATACTCTCATTACTCAGATTGTAATGGTTTTGTTTATATTATATAATACTGGTTGTTAGTAACATTTAGGACTAAAGAAAATTATATACAGTGGAACTTCTCTAACTCGAATCGCCATAATCCACAAAATCAATTCGAGTTATAGAAATTTTCATTAAAACACACATTTTTCAAAAGGCTGTAAAATATAGCTTTATACCTAGTTTTAGTTATTCACTTCGCATAAAGTTCTATGTACATTCGTTACAATATGTATTAGGTAATTTTGTTTGTTGCTTTTTTGACTCTTGACATCTATATCCCATGTCTTTGTTACATGATTTATGAAATCCATAAGTGTAATATCATATTTTTTGTTCGCCTCCGTACGATATAGAGGGACTCTTCTAAAATTCGGACTCGAAAGATGGAAGGTAATTTGACTCTATTGCCAATTCAAGAGCTATAATGCGAAATTCGGCAAAACGGTTTACTACGAGAAAAGGCATCTATGTATGTATATTTTTTGCTAGAATGGTCCCGCCCCTAATCGGTTTTTTTTATAAATGTATAGAAATCATTTCCTTTAACAACTAATTGTGTGTTGTGAAAATAATTGAAATCGGGTTGAGACAAAAATCATGTTTGAGGAACTACTCGAGCATGAAACATTTGGCATGTTGTATTTTAAGACATCCTGCTGATACGGATTGGAAATGCGCAAAATAGGTTTACAATTACACCTACTTTACATATAAAATAATTTTGAATTCAATCTGATTCGTTCACTTTACAATACGTAAAACGAGTGAAGATAGAAGAGCCCAGCATTGTATAAATTCTCTCATTGTCCAAATCGGACAATAACTTTTCAAGAGGACATTATCCTTTAATTTCATTTTCTCAGCATAGATTTTGTAAAGGGAAATCTATAGCAACAAACGTGCTTGGATTTGTAAACCATGTGTCAATGAGTTTTAAGGACAATAAGAACAAGTAAGGAAGGGACAAAACTATAATACTCTCTTAGCAACTTTTGTTGCGAGAGTATAAAAAGTAAAATTTGGAACATAGGTTCGCATTAGGGAGGGGCACATTTGAATGTAATTTTTTTGGAAAAGTGGGCGTGACCCCGCCCCCAAATAGGTTTTTTATATATATCTTGCAAACCAGTAAAGCTATATAAACCAAACTTTCTGCAGTCGTTTCTTTCAGCCGTTTCCTTATGCAGTCCAAAAATGAAAGAAATCGGATAATAACCACGCCCACCTCCCATACAAAGGTTAGGTTGAAAATGACTAAAAGTTCGTTAACTCACTAACGAGAAACGTCAGAAACACCAAATTTTACATAAGAAATGGCAGAAGGAAGCTGCACTGAGATTTTTTAACAAAATGGAAAATGGGCGTTGCGTCGCCCACTTATGGATCAAAAACAATATCTCAAGAACTACTCGACAGATTTCAATGAAATTCGGTATATCATATTTTCTTGACACCCTGATGACACTGGTGGAATATGGGCGAAATCGGTTCACAACTACGTCTACTTCCCATATAACTCAATACATTAGGAACAAATGAAGATAGCGAAATAAAACTTTACACAAATACTGTATTTGAGCTGTGCCATCACTTGTGGAAAAATTGTCAAAATCGAACCATGAATTTTCAAGGCCCCTGATATTAAACATGAAGAACTCAATGCCTAAGGGTAATTTTTCACCGAAAATATAGGTAAATTTCTAAATAAATTGCGAGAGTATAAAATGTTCGGTTGCACCCGAACTTAGCCTTTCCTTACTTGTTTAACTTTATTTATGGCTTAGTTATGACACTTTATGTGTTTTCGGTTTTCGTCATTTTGTGGGCGTGGCCATTTTCGAAAGCAACCCTCTCACGGTCCCAAGGATCATGTGTTCCAAGTTTCATCAAGATATCTCAATTTTTACTCAGGTTATCCGTTGCACGGACGGACGGACGGACGGACTGTCCAGACAGACATTCGGATTTTGACTCGTCTCGTCACCCTGATCATATATATATAACCCTATATCTAACTCGTTTAGTTTTATGACTTGCAAACAACCGTTATGTGAACAAAACTATAATACTATCTTAGCAACTTTTGTTGCGAGAGTATAACAATTATGTTATTTATACAGACTTCAGTAAAGCATTCGATAGAGTAAACCACTCAATTCTTTTGTAAAAACTGGATCTTCTTGGGTTTTAACCAAGACTTCTTAAATGGGTATGTTCATATCTTCAGGCGTTCCACAATCTAGTCATCTCGGCCTGATTCTGTTCTTGTTGTTTAATAATGACACACCTACCATAATTAAGTTTGTTATTATATGCGGATGATGTTAAACTTTTCAATACATATACTTCTTATAACGAAAGAACTAAATTACAATCCGATTTAAATAATTTAGTTGCATGGTGTCACAAAAATGATATGCCACTGAATCTTAAAAAATTTAAAATTATGCACTTTTCTCGTAATTCTGTTGACCCGTCTCCTCTGTTGACCCGTCTCCCTATGTAATAAATAACTTAAGTTTAGAGCAAGTTTTCAGCTTAGTTGATTTAGGAGTTACTATGGACCATAAACTAAATTGTAACTCTCATGTACATAAATTCAATAGTTTTAAAAGCTTAGTTGTTAGCTTTGTCAAACGTTGGTCTAAAGAATTTAGTGATCCATATATAGCTAAAATTATTTTTACAACATTGGTAAGACCTATATTGGAGTTTGGTTCTGTGGTATGAAATCCTTGTTACCATACCCATTCTTTTCGCTTTAGGCCATTTACATTGGGGCTTCCTCCGTATACTAGTCGTTTAAAATTATAAATTTAAAATTATAAATTTAAAATTATAAATTTAAAATTATAAATTTAAAATTATAAATTTAAAATTATAAATTTACCTACACTCACTAATCGTTGCAACGTATTCTGCTACTAAAAGGCACAATTCTATGATGTCGAGTGGCCGTTTATTATTTTGAGTACGTTTATTTAAAACCCTGTGACGAAAAACGTACTATTTCGATCAGGTGACCTCATCTGTAAAAAAATGTCTCGTTTTGATTATTTGTTTACTTGTATGTCTATACAATACACGCAATGCCGGCATTATAATATAAACACGTCGAATTTCGCCACAACGTCGCCAGATACATTTTCTTCGTCAGTGACCATACCGGCAAAAGTTTAGTTGATAATCAACAAGTAAGCAAGTAGTGATCCTTGAGTTTATTTCATCTACTCTTTGTATTTCTTCGAAATGAGAATTTTCAAAAACTGGTGTGTACAATTACTGGTAGTATTCTTCCTGATGTCTAATGTACATATCGCCTGTTCGCCCGTTCCAAAAAAACTTCTAATACGGAGAGCATTACAAGATGCAATCGAAGGTTCCGAAAGATGGGAATTAATGAAGAAGGGAGGAGATGGAAAAAATCGTGTTAATATACTCAGAGCTCGCCTGAGTGCCGCTAATAGTAACTCTGAAGGATATACCTTGCTTAACTTCAACCAAATTTAAAATTTTGATAATAGAAATGCACATACATATGTATATCGATATTAGAGACGAGTAAATTATAATAAAAAATCTTTCTGTGCAACATTCTAATAAAGATATATCAATAAATTAAAATAATTGTGTAAAAAAGAAGAATGTGAGTAAATAAACAAGATTGGAATTTGGAAAAATAAGTAAGAGTTTTGTTCGTTGGATACCACGTTAATTTGATGTATGTATATTCGACATAGTGCCACCTAGATTAACGAAAATCATTATATTTAGTATATGAGAGCAGTGGTTATTAATGAACGAAAATATTTTCATTTAATTTTGGCAATAATTGTTTTGTATAAAGCTGATGACCAAAATAGGGCTTCTGCTATACAAATCTCCTCCAGCTGCCAAGGGATTTGTGGACCAATATCTACCCAAATATATTCTTTTTTTTCCTCAAGGTATTACAAAGAAAAATATAGATATGTAGTATATAAAAGAGGTTTATCTTTATTTATCATATACGAATAGGTTTTTTTTTTCTATTTTAAATGTAATAAGATATAAAACAGTTTTTGTGCGTATTGCATATTTACACAGGTGTTTGGGTTTACAAATACGTTTTCATCATATCGCTTTGATTTGGGGGGTAGTTCAACAAAATAACGGCATTTCGAACTAGACGCCTCTGAGGAAGCGGGAGTTTAATCGGTTTCTACACTTTGAGTAGAACTCGAAAACATCGCCGTAGCGTTTAACGCCTCGTCCTGCGTAGATACGGGTGCTTGCGCGCCCCCAGATCATGTTTGGAATACGCGATTATATTATCGCAAATGTGTTGATTATATTTTGATACAAATCCAGTATCGGAAATTCAACAATTCTTTTTCTTTTCCACTCCAACGTTTACATGTTCCCCACATAAATGGAGAATAATAGAACTGACTTATTATCTCGCCTGCGCACTGTGATAATTATAGCTTCGATTTTGATTTCATACGATCCCCTGTCAAGCCTTCTCAAATCTGACTCAGACTTTAGTTCACACTTTTCCTTTCGACTTTTTCAGACCGTGCTGGTGCAAAATATACCCATTTATTTTAGAGCCACAAAAAGGCTTACTGAAGTGAACCAATTATCAAAATAAAGTTTGAGATTTTTTGGTTTGGTGTTCCTCTTGAGGTAGATTGTTGAATTTTTCTTTGACCTACGATAATAATGAACGAATAGTGTATAATTTAACATAATTATTAATACTTTCAGATGGTTCCTTCGACTTATCAGAAAAGTATCTAAATTTCTTTATTTTCTCAAATTTATCGAATCTGCTATTGCTGTTCATTTGAGCTCTTGGGAGCATGCCATTATAAAAACCGGCGGCTGGACAACACCCAAGAAAAACAAAACTCCAAGAATCTGCTGTATGCCTGCTTCCCACAGCTTTTTGCGTACTTTTTCTATGGCCTACACGCCCAAAGAAGCCTATGAGCAACATATAAGCTTGACCAAAAATCTTTCTACACCATTTAAATAAGGAGAAAACGTTGCTTAGGCAACTTTTAAATAATTTTTTAGTAACTGATATGCTATAACTGTGTTTCCAATCAACTAAATTTCGAATGCAAATTTTTCGAGGTTAGTTTTGAACAACGGAGAAATTACATTTTTCTTAATGCGCATTCTACCAAAAAAATGGTTTGGTCAAATGCCAAAAAAAATCAAATTTGCCGTATGGTGACATCAATTCCAAAAACTTCTGAAATATCGTACATCGATCAGCCCATAAAACATCTTTAATGTAATCAAATGCCTCCACTAGATTCTCCACTTTGATTCTTTGTAGAGAATTTCATTTCTTAAAAAGCTTAATTTGCGGTTAAGTTTGAACTTTATAATTTTCCACCTGATGGTATTATGTGGCTTTCAGGATATTTCAATTGTTACTCAAGTTAACGCCTGTCGGACTTCAAATTATCTCATCACCCTGATCCATTTGATATACATTCAAATACAACTATATTTCTAACTACTTTAGTTTTAGGCGGTTTTAGACGTTAAACTATGCGACTCATAGATGTTATTACAAGTTTATAGATCAGTTCAATAATTATACAAATATTATTTGTTTTGAAAATCAAGAAATATACATATTTCAATAAAATCACATATTATAACAATAAAGAAAAGGTTTATTTCGGGTCTAACCGGAAATATTAGAACACACAATACTGTCAATATATTCGGCACAGAACTGACCAGAATAACGAAAATCATTATGTACATATAGTAATTCCCTAACCGATTTCACTTCATTTTCACCTTCAAGCTACATCATATCCAATAGATATTTTACGCTTACTTATTTTTGCTAAGATATCTCATATATTTACTGATATACATACATTCCACCGGATGTTGGTAATTTTAGTTATATATATGGGAAGTTGTGACCCATTTCACTTATTATTAGAAGATACAGATTCCCGATGAACTTCTTTGAAATATCTGAGAGCTTTATCAGTATTTTCGGCAATGCTCAATATCTGGGGCGTGGTTGTAAACCGATTGCACCCCTTTTCTCTCCGTAATATCCGGGTGTCAATTAAATAGTATGTACCGGCTTCATTTCTTTCCTTCTCTTTTTAATGTTATTCTTCGTGATAGCCGTTTTCTGATTTCCTTTTACTGCGTGATTTTCATTCCCAAAACAGGAATCGCATCACCGACCGATATTAATACAGTATACTCTCGAAAAGTAAATTCTCAGAAAGTAAATAATCGCGGAAAAGTTAATCACCTTTAAGATTACACATGCACCTCGAAAAAGTAAATTTTTTTATTTTTTTTTTTACTTTTAATTTTTTAATTTACTTTTCAGAGGGTGTGATAAAAAATTCGAAACGAAGCAAGCAGCGTTTTTTACGATGTTGCAAAAACACTTACTCTCTTGTTTATCCCGTCTTTTTAGTAAATAAACTCTCCTACTTGATCCACTGGTTTAAAAATGAAAACGATGCAAATCAGGTGTCAGACTTTTTGAATTGTCGTACAAAAATGGTCAGAAAATATATTGCAAAAGAAAAAAAACAAAAGAATATTCAAGATTTTTTCTCTTCATAGTAAATACATATGTATGTATGTATGTAAATGTAAATATGTTTTCCATGTAAATCCATGTTTTATTGAAGCAAATAAATGAATGAATTTTTTAAGTTTAAAAATGCATTTAATATTATAACAAGTAAGGAAGGGCTAAGTTCGGGTGTAACCGAACATTTTACACTCTCGCAATTTATTTATTTAACTTTATTTGACCCACATATTCGTCATATATATTGTATAAAGTCCATTGAAAGTTGGAAACCATAATATTAGGTTAGAAGCACCGAGGTCATCGCGTTCGATATATGGGGCCTTGAAAACCTATGGTCCGATTTCGGCGATTTTTAGAATGGGGCTGCCACACTATTAACATAGTATTTGTGCAAAGTTCTGCACCGATATCTTCACTAGTACTTACTTTATATATTGTAAAGTAAACGATTCAGATCGTCTTCAAAGTTTTGGTATATAGGAAGTAGGCGTGGTTGTGAAGCGATTTGGCCTATTTTCACAACATATCATTGGGATGTAAGGAAACTATTACAAACCAAGTTTCATTGAAATCGGTCGAGTAGTTCCTGAGATATGGTTTTTGACCCATAAGTGGGCGACGCCACGCCCATTTTCCATTTTGTAAAAAAATCTGTGTGCAGCTTTCATCTGCCATTTCTTATGTGAAATTTAGTTTTTCTGCCGTTTTTCGTTAGTGAGTTAACCCACTTTTAGTAATTTTCAACCTAACTTTTGTATGGGAGGTGGGCGTGGTTATTATCCGATTTCTTTCATTTTTGGACTGTATTAGGAAGTGGCTCAAAAAAACGACTGCAGAAAGTTTGGTTCATATAGCTCTATTGGTTTGCAAGATATGTACAAAAAACTTAGTAGGGGGCGGAGCCACGCCCACTTCCCCAAAAAAATTACATCCAAATATGCCCCTTCATAGTGCGATCCTTCATATCAAATTTTATTTCCATAGCTTTATTTATGGCTTAGTTATGGCACTTTATGTGTTTTCGGTTTTCGCCATTTTGTGGGCGTGGCAGTGGTCCGATTTTGCTCATTTTCGAAAGCAACCTTCCTATGGTGCCAAGAAATAAGTGTGCCAAGTTTCATCAAGATATCTTAATTTTTACTCAAGTTACAGCTTGCACAGACGGACGGACGGACGGACGGACGGACAGACAGACATTCGGATTTGAACTCCACTCTTCACCCTGATCACTTTGGTATATATAACCCTATATCTAACTCGTTTAGTTTTGGGTGTTACAAACAACCGTTATGTGAACAAAACTATAATACTCTCTTTAGCAACATTTGTTGCGAGAGTATAAAAACAGGTAATTTATGTATATATTTGGAAAAGTAAATTATTCGAAAAAGTAAATTACCCAAAATACCAATCGATTTACTTTTCGAGAGTATACTGTACTATGTTTACCTATAACGAGATTATCTCCATTTACGAGCTTAACTCGATAATCTGTAATTAAGGAACGAGATTTCCCATACAAAATTCCTCTCTTGATAATCCGAGATTATAAAATTATCTCGTTTTATACAACTAGATTTTCGGTGTTATGCCTAGGTTTATCGATAATTTTACGAAGAAGAGGAGAAATGTCAAATGAAAATGTAAACAAAAATGGCCGACAGCGAGAGAAATATGTGTAATACAACAACATATGCAACACATTTGACAATTGATAATCTCATTTGGTTACATATAGCGGTTAGATTATTGAACGAGCTTAGAACGAGATTATTTTCATATGTAAACATACTATAAAGCTCTTATGTTTTGCGTCACAATCCAATTAACTGTCCCGTGGCTATTTTCATCATATATATGTATTTTTTACAGAAATTTACAATAAATTTTAGTCACGCGGTTTAACTTGAGTTGCATCAATTGCGAACCACCATAAGTTGGTATAAAAATCTTGACATCCGAGTAGATCTTTAGTTAATAATCAACATCCAAGCGAGAAGTGCCTGAATTCATTGACATTTACTAATCTTTAATTTTTTCTACAAAATGAAAATCGTTCAAATGATCTTAGTCATCTGCCTGATGTCTATAACACTCGTACGATGTTCACTGGTTGTAAGAAAACACCTTGTACATCATCTAATATCTGATCCTATTGAAGGCTCTAGAATAGGTAATGCACTGAATGTTAGCGGCTATGGAGCAGATCGTGTTAGTTTATTCAAAGCGCGCCTAAATGCCATAAAGGGTTAGATGGTATAAAATATATTACCAGGCTCTGGTCAAGTTAAAACATTGTGATAGATATCATTATATTCTTAATTATAAGAATTTTGTATGAAGGATTATAAAGCTACGTTAACATTCTCATTAAAAATTAAATTGAACGTATTTCATGTTTTTTATTAATTTTGCACAATGGATCTTCGTTATTTGAATTAGGACTTTAAGTTATGGACTAATCTTTTTGTCTGCACTTAACTTGTACCAAAGACAACTGGATTTAAATTTGCATAACTTTAATAAATTAATGTATGTAATAAAGCAAAGCGCTTTTTTGGTTCTTTTTCGCTATACGGAATCGGGTTAAATCTCATATCATCCAAATAAAAATACCACAATGCCTTCGATGTGAGAACTGATCTCTTTTACCGGAGAAGGGAGGCATAGACGCCTTAAGCTTTTTCAGGATTGAGCCTTTAAAGGTCATCACTAGAAAATGTTGGACTTGTTTGTTTAGCGCGGAAGCCCCTTGGACCCTTCACATCTATTACGAGTTGGCTCTAAGTTGCTTGATGCATTGGAAAATTGTCAAACAAAAGTCATCTCAACGCATCTTAGATCACCCGATTTGGCTACTACGAATAACTGAGTTCATAAAATTCCGAAGAAAGGCATTAATTAAAGATAAGCATAGAAAACTGGAATATGATTGAATACTTGTATTTACTCGAAAGGAAACTATGATGATGGCAGTTATGAGTTTTTGTATTAGAAAAACGGTTCTGTGTAATATGTAGAGAGTGTGTCAAAATTCATGAAAATAATACTTATAGGAAATGTATATTTGATAAAAATATTGTAAAAGGATAAGCTTTCGTTCTAAAAAACGCAAGCCATTTGCCGAAAACGTGAAAAGGAGCACCATGTTCTGGAAAATATTGATATAATACATCGAGTCAGATAGTCATGACTCAGTCAATAAGTGGAACGTCTGAAGGGTGCACTTTTATTGCCGTTTAGTCAGTGAGTGAACCACATACATATATGTAAACTTCAATAGTTTTGGTTTAAAAATCTTTAAAGATTTGCGTCACAATTCATTCCCAACGGTTGGGAGAATTTTTAGCCACAACATTTTCTGTATAAATTTACGAGATGCGGTTTAACTTGGAGTAGTGCCGCCACTGCGGGACATTATTAATGAATAAGTTAGTATATGTTGATTCATTCAACTCAGACCAAATTTCAAAATAAATTAATTGAATTAAATTTTAAAAATTTATTAATATAACACAAAATTTGACTCACACATTCGGCATATATGTATGTGGTATAAAGTCCATTGAAATTTTATGACCCGATTTCAGTAATTTTTGGCACGGAGACATATTATTAGAAGAAAAATATTCTCTCCGAATTTCTTCAAAATATCTAATGGACTTATCTATAATTTCGGTAAAAAAATTGTTACAAGTACTGATGTCCTCATATTCGATATATAGGGTCTTGAAAAGTTATGGGCCGATTTCGGCGATTTTTAGAAGGGCGATGCAACTCTTTAAATACAGTATTTTTGCAAAGTTCTGTTCCGATATCTTCACTAGTACTAACTTTATATATTGTAAAGTAAACTATTCAGATCAACTTCAAAGTTCTGGTATATGGGAAGTAGGCGTGGTTGTGAACCGATTTGCCATAATTTCGCAACTAATCATTGGGAAGCTAGGAAGATATTATGAACCGAATTTCATTGAAATTGGTCGAGTAGTTTCGGAGATATGGTTTTTGACCCATAAACGGGCGGAACCATGCCCATTTAAAATTTTGTATACCATTTTGAGTGCAGCACTTCCATACCATCTTTACAATGAAGTTGAAGGTTTCTGATGATTTTCCTTACCGAATTAAAGCATTTTTAGTAGTTTTCAACGTAACCTTTCTATGGAAGGTGTGCGTGGGCCGATTTCCTCCATTTTTGGACTGTATAAGGAAATACCTGAAGAAAACGTCTCCTGAAAGTTTCCTTGACATAGCTTTAGTAGTTTACAAGATTAGTAGAGGGCGGTGTCACGTCCACCTTCATAAAAAAATTACATCCGAAATCCCCCATTCTAGAACAATCCTTTGTACCAAATATCACTTTCATAGCTTAATTTATGGCTTATTTATAGTTCTTTATAGGTTTTTGGTTATCGCTATTTTGTGGGCGTGGCAGTGGTCCGATTTCGCCAATCTTCGAACTTAACCTTCTTATGGTGCCAGGAAACACGTGCACCAAGTTTGAGATCAATTTTTACTCAAGTTACAGCTTGCACGGACGGACAGACGGACAGACAGACATACGGATTTACGGAACTTTACTCGACACTCTGAACACTTTGGTACATATAACCTTATATCTAACTCGTTTAGTTTTAGGACTTATAGTACAAACAACCGTTATCTGAACAAAACTATTATACTCTCTTTAGCAACTTTGTTGCAAGAGTATAAAACCATCGTCTATAAGGAGTTTTTTCACTTTTCCAACCAACAAAAAAGTTTCCAAACATTGCTAACTTTTTGTAATAAAACAGACAGTTTTAATTATAAATATGCATTATTATATTGGATCATTTTATAGATAACGATTTTATGAATATCGTTCAATATGATATTTTGTCTGCACATTACTCAATTTGGTTCACTCTGTTTAACATTTCCGTTTTCAGTTTGACAATTCTTCATGTTGCCTATTCCCATTCTGGGATAGGATGATGTAATTACGTCGTAATCTTGTGTTCTATCATTCTTGATGAACATGCCGAATTTCGCCACAAGTCTCCAAATACATTATATTCGCCAATGACAATATCAGCATAAGTTTAGTTGAGAATCAACAACCAAGCAAGAAGTGATCCTTGAGTTTATTTCATCTACTCTTTGTATTTCTTCGAAATGAAAATTTACAAAAACTGGTGTGTACAATTCCTGGTAGTTTTCTTCCTGATATCTAATATACACATCTGGTGTTTGCCTGTTCCAAAACGGCTTCTAATACGGAGAGCATTACAAGATGCAATCAAAGGTTCCGAAATATGGGAATTAATCAAGATGATGAGAGGAGAAGGAAAAAAATCGTGTTAATATACTCAGAGCTCGCCGGAGTGCCGCTAATAGTAACTCTGCAGGAAATACCTTGCTTATGTTCAACCAAACTTAAAATTGTAATAATAGAAATGTATATCGATATTAGAGACGAGTATATAATAAGCAAAAATCTTTCTGTGTAAAATACTAAAAATGAACTTGAAACACTGAATTGAATTGAACAACACATATATATTATACATATCCTTTCTTTGCGCAAAAAACAGGATCCATGAAGAGATTGACGTTAGCATATACATACATATGTATGTACATCAATGTGATTAGATGAATGTAAGTTTATAAACAAGATTGTTATTTCAAAAAAATAAGTAAGAGTTTCGTTCGTTGGATACCACATTAATTTAATTCCTTTTGATTGTGATGCCAGTATCTTCTACTTTCCAGTATCAGTAAATCTCTCAAATATATCTGACCTACCATATATTTTATGAGTGCACCGCAAGTCAAAGTTGTACTTATGTATCCAAAACGCTCAATAAATATGTCACGTTGGTTTTTATACTCATTGAATTTTACTTAACACTCTTCTACTTATTCATGCTTTTACTTAAGCTGAGCCGCTTGAGAAAAGGTGATTTGAGTATATGACATACTCTAATTTTAGCAAGTCTCTGAGTATTGAGTGCATTTAATACTGTGGTCGACACAACAGGAATTGTGACTGTGTAGGTGGGCAACAAAGTAAAGATACTCAATGGGAACACATTAACATTAAATGTTGAGTGTTTTCTTATTCTTTCATTGAACAGGCTTTTTCTAATGTATCTATAATGATTTTCGTTATAATATTATGATTTGCCCTAGCCAATACGAGTACACCCAAGATAGTGATGAAATTGTTATAGACCTTGCTCCTCAGACTCCTAGTTTTATGAAGTTTTAAGAATACCTGTAAAGGCATTTGAGTCTTGTAAATAGCGAGTATTAAATGAAACGGGTTCATGTTAATGGAATAGAATACGTCGAGTCAGACAGTCATGACTGCGCAATCAACAAGTGGACCATATGAAGGGTCCTCGATAGTCTCAAATTTCCTTAAAATATCTATACATATACATATTGTACTGTACTGAACGGTAGGATTATTACGCAGAATATATTTTTATATATTTTATTTCCGTTTAGTCAGTGTACCAAATATACTTAAACTTCAATAGTTTTGATTTTTACATCGCTAAAGATTTGCGTCATAATCTATTCCCAATCGTTAGGAGAATTTTTAGCCACAACATTTTCTGTAGAAATTTACGAGATGCGGTTTTGCTTGGAGTAGTGGAGCCAACTGCGGGACATTATTAATGAATAAGTTAAGAATTTCGAAGAATTTTTCCACATAATTAATGTAATTGTAATAAAAGAATTTATTTCAATTTATAGATATACTAGCAGGCCCGGCAACACGTTTTTGTGGCAAGGTATACGTTATATTAAGTTGATCCAATCTTGGCTTCGGTGACGATATTGATTACTCGAGGTCGATTTATGTTACGCAGCAGGATGACAACGCATACTACTTTTAATTATAAAGTGAGTGATGAGAGTTAGGCAATTTTAAATAGTTTGGGATAATTGACTACGTCATTTTTTTACCACCAATATATTCATTCATTCAGTCATTTATGGTTATCATATTGAGGTTTCATGTCAGGAAAACTTCTCTTTCAAGTGTGGCCACAAATTAAATGACTTTAGGCATGCGATTAGCCCGTCAGTAACAGTTGATCCAGGAATAATTGGAAGAGTCTGGCGTAAATCACCAGCTAACAGAATCCTGGCTACACCAAAAACGTTCATCGACAATCAAGATCTTTTAAAGTCCTGTGCAGTACCTCCAGCGACTTTTTGAATATTTGGAAAATTTTCGTTAAAGCGCTATTTTTGGCGATTTTGCCGACAGGTGTTTCGTTCATTTGCAATTTAGGAGTAATTTCAAGGCCGAATGTGCCGTTTGTTTGCCTACTAACACGTGTCAAGTTGTCCCTATTCCCGTTAACCTTGGTGGTGAAAATGAGTGAAATTGGTTCTGGAATTACATCAGCCCTCATATACTATATATGATGATTTTCTATTGGACTTTATGCCGAATATATAAGTCAAATTGTGTGTTATCTTAATAAAATTACATCAATAAATTGCGAGAGTATAAAATATTCGGTTGGACCCGAACTTAGCCTTTCCTTATTTGTTACAAATTGTTTTGGTCTATCGACACAACCTTATACAATTGAACAATAACAAAAATATTTTAACAAAGCAACAATGATAAAAAACTTCAAAATATTATTTGTTTGTTTTCTCTTTTTATATTTTTCTTGTCAACTCGAATAAAATTCTCTTATTATTATCTTCCTCGCAATTTCCATATTTACTCACTCTCTAATCTTTTCCTGGCCTTCCAAGAATATTTCAAGACTAAAATTAGCCAGATCGGTTTGGCCGTTCTCGACTTTTTGCGAGACTAACGAACAGCAATTCATGTTTATATTATATTTATGTAACTGTGAATTAGAGGTAAAACAAAATGTTAATTATTAATATTTCCTAACTAAATTTCATCAAAATCCGTTCAAAACTCCCAGCAAAAACCATAAAAAAATCACTAACTCAATTCAGTTTTCTGCCTACTTCATACCCTCTAAGTACGATGACGTGATCATTTTGATCTTATATCCGTTTTTAGGTAACCATCTATGACCTTGCTAAATTTCATCAAAATCCGTTCAGCCGTTTCGACATGAAAAAGCAAAAGTCCCAACAAAAACGACTAAAAATCGCTAACTCAATTTAGTTATCTGCCTACTGCCTACCCCCTAAGAACGATGGCGTCATTATTTATAGCCTATTATGACCATTTCTAGGTTATCATCTATCACCATACCAAATTTCATCAAAATCCGTTCAGCCGTTAAGGCGTTAAAGAGTAACAGACAGACAGAGTTACTTTCGCATTTATAATATTAATATGGATTCCAGCATTTACTTAAAGTAGCCAATTTGTAAGAAAGTAGTTTTATAAATATAATACATACTACTAATGGACTATAGACTTTAAGTTGCACTGCAATAATGCAATAATCGCGAGTATATAAACATTTTGAAAATGAAGAGGTAATATGGTAATGTCACATCTTCCCTCTTGCCTATTTCAAAATCTTAGCTTATGTGATATTACTGCACAATATTACTTGACGCTGTTTAAGGACAATCCTCGTCACTGCCGACGAAACTTAGATTCATTGGTATACATCGGAGACCAAGGAACATTGGATATTTCCAAGACTGGTGTGTACAATTCTTGGTAGTCATTTGTCTCATATCTATCGCGCTCGTCGGCTCTTCACCCTTGGGAAGGTTCGGAAAGAGGGAATGCTCTTAATAGTGGAGGCCATGGTAAAAATCCTGTTTGTTCAATTAAAGCTCGCCTGAGTGCCACTAATAATTGAGCACCATAAAATAAAGAAAATAATACAGTGGAACTTCCTTATAGTGAATTCGCAGGGGACCTGAAAATCGCTTCACTATATGGAGACTTCATTATATAGAAATTCATTTTTTTCTTTTGTAATTTTATTTAAAATAATCAGTAAGTTTGGTTTGAATTACATTCTTCCATTTTTCATTTTCAACAAAAGCTTCCAAATCATTTAGACAGTTAAAAACATTAATCGGTACGTCAATTTCATCTCCACAAAGGTTTTAATACAGTTAATGGAAGAAGAAACTTGTCCTAATGTAGGTAATGCCTCATCAGAATCTGCCATTTCTTCTTCAGTGTCCAAATCGACTTCATCGATATCTAAAAAGGAAAAAAAAGAAATTATGTTTATCACATAAATATTTGTTTGGTTACAACAAAAATAAATATTCACCAGGTACAGCTGGAACTCCGCGACTTTTTAGAACGCTGCTGAGGATATCCTCCTCGGACGGGTTTTCCGAGGTCGGCACATCAATATCAACATTGACATAGTCCTCAAATGATGCCTCGATATTTGTCACTTTTTTAAATGAAGACTGCAAAGCAGCCAATCCGCTATTGAAAGGTCTTCTTCACCCCACTGCTCAGATGGATTCTGCATGGCATCTTTTGAAAATCCTGCCTTTCTAAAACAGTTGGTAATTGTTTCTGGTTTAACATAGACATTCCATACAGTGCTTAAATTTAGAATAGCGTGGAGTAAGTCTATGGTAAAAACAGAAGTTTCCCCATCCAGCTGAGCCA
Organism: Zeugodacus tau; assembly: GCA_031772095.1. Taxonomy (NCBI): domain Eukaryota; kingdom Metazoa; phylum Arthropoda; class Insecta; order Diptera; family Tephritidae; genus Zeugodacus; species Zeugodacus tau. The sequence continues at coordinate 30,548,058 of CM062650.1, read as the reverse complement.
ATATATTCGTTAAAATACGTTCCTGTAATGTTGTTTCATGTTGTAGATAATGCCTTGGTCCATTGGTTGCAGTAACGAAGTCATGTTGGGAGGAAAATAAGCAAGCTGAATGTTTTTTAGCTTGTCTTTTACATCTCTAGGATGCGCAGTGCAGTTATCAACAAAAAGTAAGACCTTCCTGTCTTGTTTACCAAATTTTTTGTCCAGCTTTAGAATTCATTTGGTAAAAATATCACTGGTCATCCATGCTTTTTTGTTAAACTCATAATCGACATCTAACAATTTTACTCCCTTAAAGCACCTCGGATTCTTCGCCTTTCCGATTACAAGCAATTTAAGTTTTTCCGATCCACTCATATTGCTTCCCACCATGACAGTTATTCTCTCCTTGCTTTGTTTTCCCCCAAAGCATTGCGCATTTTTGAATGTCAGTGTTTTATTTGGCAGGCATTTGAAAAACAATCCAGTCTCATCGGCATTAAAGATGTCGTTTGCGTTGTAATTTTCAATCAATTTTGGTAAAACGTTCATTACCCATTCTTCGCGATTTTGTAGGTTGGCGTCAGCACTTTCTCCACATAACGTTTTTAGAACAATATCATGGCGTCTTTTGAACTTATCTAACCAACCTGTACTTGCCTCAAATCCATGGTGTCCTAGTGCTTCAGCAAAATCTTTGGCCTTTTGCTTCAATACTGTTCCAGATAAAGGAAGATTCTTACCACGTGCAACGACTATCCATTTCAGCACTGCTTCATCAATATTCTCAAACTGGCAAGTTCGAAGCCTTTTGCGTTTTACGCTAATTGCCGCATCTTCTACATTTTTCAAAATCATTTCCTTATTTTTTAGAATATTTGATAAAGTGCTGGGAAGTTATCTTTTTTTCGTACCTTCCCTTCTTTAACTTTGTTAATAATTAATAACTTTTTTTTAAGTGAAATGCTGCTTCGATGCGTCATTTTTACTTCAATTTCTTAACACAACTGAACTCCTACTACAATGTACATATGTATGTATTTTCATTTTGGGATTCCCCGTATTACATTTCTACATTTCGTTTATTTCTGAGATAATTGAGTGTAACCGAAAACATATTTGAAAAAATTCATTATAAGGAGACAAAAATGCACCGAAAGTAGAACCAAAAAGCTGTGTCTTCAAAATGACTTCATTATAGGGAGAGCTTCATTGTAGGGAAGTTCACTATAAAGAAGTTCCAACTGTATATGTCGATATTAGAATCATTATAATTTATTTAACCATACAATAAGCTAAGATGTTTCCTTTTTTGTCTAAATGATAACGAAGTTCGCTAAATTCAAACATGAATTCGAGGAATTTGAGCCTCACATATGTAAACTCCAATTAGTCAATGAACCATGTAATCTTTACTACTTTTGGTTTTTACATCATTAAATATTTGCGTCACAACCTATTCCCAACTGTTGGGAGACTTTCTCGCCGCAAAATTTCCTGTAGAATGGTATTTAAGCATGCGGTTTAGTAGTGAATTCATTTGCGCTATATTATTAACCATAAGTTAGTATATAAGTCTGTAAAGCGGTATCGAAAGTTAGTTTATATTCAACAACGAAGCGAGTAGTATCTATAAATCCTTGAGCTTTTAGTTTAATTTATTTGCTTTTTTTTAAATATATTAAAACTGAAAATGAAACTACTCCACATTGTCTTCGTAATCTTTTTTATTACTTTCGCGCTTGTCCGGGGTACACCTACAACAAGAACGAACAAGAACAAGAACCTTCTACGGCAACTAATATCAGATCCAATCGAAGGCACTGGAAGAGGGAATGACCTGAGTAGTGGAGCACATGGAGAAGATCGTATTGATTTATTCAAAACCCGCTTAAATGTCATAAAGGGTTAATCTGCGTAAAATATTTTACTAGACCTTTTGTCAAATTCAAAAATTGTGATAAATATGTGTGTGAGTGTGTCGGTAGACATGCAGAGTTTGTTTAAGTTTAGTTTGTTATATTTTTGTATCATTAATAAATAAAATATAAACCGTATTATTTTTTTAATATTAATTATGGGCCTACAGTTTTCTAGAAGTGGAATTCTCATTTCAGTCCTCTCGGTGCAGAATGAATTTTCAGCCTTGCGATTTATAATATCCTACTGCGTAATGAATTGATATGCAATCCGGAATTAAAGCTTTTTGAGAATAAATAACATAGCAAGAATCAGTTTACTTCATATACAGTTGAACTTCCATAACTCGAAATCTTGAATTGGCGATAGAAGTCAAATTTCATACAAATTACCTTCCATAATTCGAAGTCTGTCTAATTTTTTTTTGGGTTATGGTGATTTGAGTTAGGAAAGTTAAACTGCCTTTGTACATATGTACTTCAGATTTCATCAATGTGAACCTTTTCCAAAAGTAATCTTCTGACAAGTAAGGAAGGGCTAAGTTCGGGTGTAACCGAACATTTTATACTCTCGCAATTTATTTATTTAACTTTATTTATATTATATAATACACAATTTGAGTCACGTATTCATCATATATATTGTATAAAGTCCATTGAAAGTTGGAAACCCAAATATTAGGTTAGAAGCACCGAGGTCCTCATGTTCGATACATGGGGCCTTGATAACCTAGGGTCCGATTTCGGCGATTTTTAGAATCGGGCTTAAACACTATAAAGGTAGTATTTGTGCAAAGTTCTGCATCGATATCTTCACTAGTGCTTACTTTATATATTGTAAAGTAAACGATTCAGATCGTCTTCAAAGTTGTGGTATATAGGAAGTAGGCGTGGTTGTGAAGCGATTTGACCAATTTTCACAACATATCATTGGGATGTAAGGAAACTATTACAAACCAAGTTTCATTGAAATCGGTCGAGATATGGTTTTTGACCCATAAGTGGGCGATGCCACGCCCATTTTCCATTTTGTAAAAAAATCTGAGTGCAGCTTCTATCTGCCATTTCTTATGTGAAATTTAGTGTTTCTGGCGTTTTTCGTTACTGAGTTAACTCACTTTTAGTAATTTTCAACCTAACCTTTGTATGGGAGGTGGGCGTGGTTATTATCCGATTTCTTTCATTTTTGGACTGTAAAAGAAATGACTGCAGAAGTTTTGGTTTGGTTTATTGGTTTGCGAGTTATATACAAAAAACCTATTTGGGGGTGGGGTCACGCCCACTTTTCCAAAAAAATTACATCCAAATGTGCCCCTCCCTAATGGGATCCTATGTTCCAAATTTCATTTTCATAACTTTATTTATGGCTTAGTTATGACACTGTATAGGTTTTCGGTTTCCACCATTTTGTGGGCGTGGCAGTGGACCGATTTTGCCCATTTTCGAAAGCAACCTCCTCAGGGTGCCAAGGAACATGTGTTCCAAGTTTCATTAAGATATCTTAATTTTTACTCAAGTTATCGCTTGCACGGACAGACGGACAGACGGACAGACGGACGGACGGACAGACGGACGGACAGACATCCGGATTTCAAATCTACTCGTCATCCTGATCATTTATGTATATATAACCCCATATCTAACTCTTATATTTCTTGGTGACACAAACAACCGTTAGGTGAACAAAACTATTATACTCTGTGCAACAGGTTGCGAGAGTATAATAAGTAGTTAAAGATAACACACAATGGTTCACAAAGAGGTATTACATTGGATGATGGAGGGCATGGTAGTAATTTCATGGTTCAAGAAAAGCTTGTCTGAATGCCGATAATATACTTAGTTTGTATTAAATATTTTGATAACAATTCATCTGGATTATAAATTTTGGAAAATTCATATGTCAATATTAGAGAAGAAAACAAAGCAAGTGCAGTTTTGGACCATACATATATTTATAAATGTTATTTATTTTACTTTACAATTATCGTAGTTGTATTAAACCATTCTCACAAAGAATTTAGGTGAACTAAGTTGAATTTCTTATTTAGACTAGAAATACGACCAAAATCACGCAAATGGCAATAATAAGAGGTGGGGAAAACTTTTTAAGTCTCTGCAAAACCATATAGTAAAGATATTGTTGTATTCATGTTGATAGCCACTAAATTAGAAATTATATCCGCAATATTTATAATTAATCAATCACAATATTCTGATTATTTTTAGTCTATATATATGGTTTCCTAGCGGCTACTATACTCCCGCTGCCCCACACAATTGGGAAGTTGCTTTATGTTTTTGTACACACATTTATTTTAATCACAATTAAAACCTTACTCGATAATGATGTTCACATTCTTTGCTTGCGCTTACTTAAATTAAAAATACAAAAATCATACATTCTTAAACATTCAGAATTTAAAGCTTCAGTTCATATGTATGGACTATATATTTATTTATTGTATGTCTGTATACAGTGTTGAGGTAGATGATCTCAACTGGCCCCGTGCTAATAGCAGCCATCACCTTGATTCCATGGTATCAGCGCCTGGCTGTACAACATTTTCCGGATCGATGATAATCAGTTCTGCGAACGGTAGTAATTTAAGCATGTAAAACATTAAAAAATAATTTTCTCACAAAAGATAAACAATAATAGTGATAAAATTAAACTATTTACAAGTAGAAAATAAACACATTTTGTTTACGCAAAGCGACGCACGCTCACCTTTTCTGCTCTGCCGTCTATCACTACGGTATTTGCGTTGTTGCTGCGGCACTATCACTGAATCTCTCGCTTTCGCTGGCTCTCGACCACTCTCTGCACGCTCATCCCAGCTGATCGGTTGCTGTTGTAGCAACACATTACCGTCGCTTCGATACCGACGCACCGGGAACACCCTTCTTCGTGTTGCCCGTGGCCCTAGTTCCGTCACATTTAACAAACTATCGCCTGTGCGCTCTACAGTGCTTGCATGCAGTTGGTCATGAGCACTGCAGTCCGACATCTTGAGTGAGTTCTTCGATCCACTCCCTTGACTGCTTAGTATATTTTCCGTCGACGAGTTGCGCGGCCGACGTCGCCGACGATAGCGACTGAAGCTCTCCTCTTGCACTACCAGAGTGCCTGCCTTGCTGGTGCGTAGAAAATAGCGCGGTGCGTGCTGCACTTCATGTTCCTCGACATATTCAGGTGACGAGAAGCGCCCCTTATTGAAACTAAAACGTTCCAGTATCGATTCAGAAGTTGCAGGTGAACGGCCAGAACTGTGCGAACGTCTATATCGACGCTTCTCGCGCGGACCGGACGATGATGAATTACTCGGTGTGGTAGGCGTCGTTATTGTAGAGGGCGGCGTGGGCAAATCGGCAAGATTGAATGAGTTTTGTGTGCTCTTAACATTGCTGTTCACAACCGCATTTGCATCTTCGACTTCATTAACTTTGAAACGTACACCCTTCAAAGAATTGGCGCGTGGCTGTATTTTGTAATCGGGTAGTTCATTAGTGAAAAAGTCAATAGTTGAAGATAATGTAGAGGCATGTTCCGTAGATGGCGTGGTCGCGACACTGTTCTTGTAAGAAGGTACCGGAGACGGCGTCGCCTCTTGTATATGCAAACCGCTGAATTGTCGTTCCAAGGCTTGTTTTATCGATTGTGCCAAGTTGGTAGATGCGGACTTGCTAGCCCGCTTCCGTGTACGTGGCTGAGCACCAGTCGATTCTTTAGCCGACTTCTGAGTTATCACCGTTTGTGGCTGGCTATAGCACTGCTCTTCTTGGCTGTCTACATCCACCAACAACTGACCTTTGTGATCGTAGAGCAGAATGCGTGGCAATGCGATGTTGGAACACGAACGTGATGTGCTCAGCTCCCAACGCCAATTCTTCGGCTTGCGCAGTTTCAAGCTTAAAACATTTGCGAGCTCCTCACCGACATCTGCATCAGCATAATCGTCGTTAGTGGTGGCATTGGTGGTCGTTGTTGAGTGCTGTGATGAATAAAATGTGTCAGGTGTTAGAGTGCCTTCCTTGTTCTTGCCATTCACAGCAGGGCCGTGACGATTTTTTCGTTGTTTTGAACTTTCCAATGCTGCAGCTGTACGCCGCTGGTGCATATCAACAAACAAATCGGACATTAGGGCCGCGTGTGCTGAGGCGTATGAGTGATCTGAGCTGAACGCGTTGTACGCTCGGGTCTGGCGAATAGCGGAGTACAAAGAAAATTACAATTTTTCAGCTGTTCGTCGCTGCCGCTCACCAAACGATATTTATATATTCTGACAGGTGTGCTCATATATGCGATTGTGTGTGCGCACGTCGCTCACCGCCTTCATACATTTCTTAGTCAGACGAAGACTATGACATTCAGCGCACCCGTTACACACCTGTTGTATTTAATTTATACTTCTATCCGATTCGCTTACTTGACCGTAATGCTATTCACCACTTGCAATGCTTCTTCCTTATGTGACAGCTAGTGTTCAACGTTATGTACATCAACTGTGGCAAAAAAAAAAAACAAAAACAAAAAAACATTAATATCGCCAACATAAAAATTATTTCACACAAACACACACATACATATATCACAGAAAATATATTTTTTATTTATTTAAATATACTTTTGTAGATAAAGCTGAAGCTGAAGATGAAGATCACCATTTAGCCGCTGGCTGTGTGCCAAATAAAAAATAAGCAAAATATCGAATTGTTTAATACTTGCATATACAACATGCATTTACATACATACATACTAGAGCAGTTCGTATCAAAATATTTATAAGCGGAATTTGGAAGTGTACACCTCATTTATAAAATATTTTTGTTTTTGCACTGAATATTTTGTGCCTTTGCACTTGATCAGCTGCTCTTGTGGTTTCTTCTTGTATTCTTGTTGTATTTTTTTTTTAATTTAATATTGTTCGTTGCACTTTAACGGAATATTGTTATTGTTGTTCAATTATAATATTTCACAGTTTAGTGTATCTTAATTGCCAAAAATTTTAGTTAAAAAATATTTTTGTTTTGTATTTTTTTCACCATAATTAATGCAATAATCACAGCGGCAAAAATTTCTTTAATTTTTTCCATATATTTGTATATAGAAGTATGTAAACGCACATTTCTTGTGACCGCCAGCTTCATTCACGTTTTATTTTCAAATATTATTTATCTAAAAAGCAAAGCATTGGCTCTTGCGGCCCCAAACGTTGACTTCACCCGCACAATGCCCCGCATTACTTCGTGTTTATTTATAGAATACGTACGCCGTTCTCGAATTTATTTTCAATCGACTGCGACGCCAGTGGCACACTGTGGGCCATCATGGTGTGTTGCTACTAGACATAAGAATTTGTCACACTATAAATCGTTCAACTAAAAATATCCAGCAAAATTGTTTTGCATCATTTCATGGATTTTTTAATAGCTTTATATAGCATAAACGCACTTTTTAAGAAGTTTAGTTGTTTTAATTATTTTTTTTTCCTTTTCAATGAAATTCTACTTATAACGCGAGTATTAAGCCACTTAGAAGTAGTCGACGAGTTTCATAAGAACCTTTTCCATCGGTAATACATTTAGTTACTCAGCATGAATTAATTACACAATCTGAAGAAGTTGAGCGCTTCAGATTTGCTTTATTGTCACTCAAACTTTAAATGTGTTTTTCAAAATACTTTGTTTTCACAGTCGGTTGTCGGGATCGAGAAGTCCTCAACTAATATTGATGAAATTTTGAACAGGTCTTTGCATACCATTTACAATGACTTCGACAAAGGATTTTTTCCAATTACAACTACAGTTGAACTCGCGTAACTCGAATTAGAAAAACATCCAGAAAAAAACTTCGAGTTAGAGAGACTAAGAGTAATGGAAGGTAATTTGTATGAAATTTAACTTCTATTCCCAATTCAAAAGTTCGAGTTATGGAGTTATAGAAGTTCGAGTGATGGAAGTTCAACTGTATTTAAAACAATGCAACCAATTTAATATGAATGAGGATTAGATAGATGATCTTGGATTCAGATTACTGTGCAGTCAACGCACCTTCTCCCGAGGGCTCTCCGGTAATGACATGACAATGGCAGTGGCAAAACAAATTTCAAAAATTTCAGTATGCGTATTTATTTGTAAGACAATACAAATTTTGACATAAATACCACTTTTTCCTGGATATTTGGCAAATTCAATTTATCAGTTCAGGAGTTCAAGTTTCAGGTGTATCCAGCAACTTCATTTTTTTTGTGCAAAGCGGTAAATATTTACATAGTTTTTTTTGGGTCTTCAAAATTTGTGAGTCCAAACTTTTGAGCAGTAGGGTTAGACACAATAATTAACCCTACGAAGGAAATTTTTTAGGACTGTCTCCTGATTAAATATTTTTATTAACCCTGGAAAGTCATGCCTCGTCGTTTCGACGACGCGAGTGTTTATTTTGTACAAAAGCCGAATGAATCAGGGCTGTGAAAATTTTATTTATTTAACAAAAGATTTAAGAAAAACTGTTTGATATTGTATTATTTAGAAGATATATAAACCAGGTAATGTGAATATATCGATTTTAGTAGGTTTTGATAGGTAGGATAATATATTAAGGACTTTGAGTTATGCCGTCGTTGAATCGACGAGGGATGACCTCTACTTTTTAAAAATAGCGATGACCTTCTAGGGTTAAATAAAGCTTATAAAAAAGTGAGTTTTTCAATGAGGCTATCCGACTAAAAAGCTTTCACACATATTTCTCACAATTTTAGAAATGTTTTGGAATATGTTCTACCCATATTATTATTTACATATTTATTTCATTTAATTTTTGTGTTTTTATCACAGCATTTGCTTGTTTGCGCCCACTGTGCGATATCAAAATCGACAAGTGCGACGACAATCAATTGAAATGTTGCTTGCACGATTGCACTATTGATGTGCATATTTTGAACGTACGTGTATGTTTGCATATATCTAAGTATTTATGTATATAGAAACGTCTTATAAGTGGGTCAGAAGCACTTGTTGTGGTTATTGTCATTATATTAATTGCATTTTTATTGTTTCTATTGACACTGCTTTTTGCTGATTTTTGCTATCAGCTATTTGAGTAGCTTTGTTTGCGCTTTTCGCACATTTTGTAAGAAGAATTCGTCTCGTCATAAAATATTTAAATACTTTAGTGTTTAGATCACATTTTAAAATATATCTGATATTTCTTTTGCGGCTGAATGTTATTTGTTTTTATTTAAATATACACTTTACTGCTGAGTCAATTTCTTTGCGAATTTTTATATAGGAATATACGTAAAGTATATGTATATAAATACATATTTTTATCTGATTAAAATATATGTGTATGCATAATTTGCAGGCTTTTCACCACACACTTCAGCAGATATGAATTAAAAAAAAAACATTTGCACTGCTTGATATACAAGTATGTAGGCATGCATGTCAACAATAAGCATATATACTATACACTATATATTATTTTGTATATACATTGTATGTGTACAAAACCGTAAATTAGCATATACTACATACTTAAAAAAATATGTATATTTTTTATTAGCACAGCAACAGGCAACAGGCTGACGCGCTGCCAACAATCACATTAAACAACAAAAACAATAAAATTGTGTTGAACGACGCCACAACAACACGTCGCTGTTGTGATCGTCTATGCGACACTCCTATTTTCAATAATCGAATTTCCGCAATTTTCAACACGCAGCACCCGAACAGCTGTGCACAGCGGAGATTTTCATACTGGCACGAGCGCCTGCGAATGCGACTAATGTGAGCGATTTTCCTGCCAATTTTCCATTTGCAAAAACAAAAGGCACACAAAATATTAAATTAGTAAATACAGACGTTCTCGCGCGCCAAACTTAACGCACTGTCACGCTCAGATCTCGAAAATATTTGCTCGATTTCTGCAAAGCGGCTTTCACTCGTTCAGATTTTAGCATTCACACAATTTCGTTTTGCTGGCGCGATTCTCTCAGTGCGGTGCGGCACGTTTGTGCGAGCGGCGGTTTTTTGTGGTGGGCGGCATTTAATATACTCTATATGTGTTGTACATATCATATGTACGTGTGCTTGTTTTGTTTAGAAGTTAGCTCGTAAAATCCATTATTCCAAACATTGATTTATTTGAATTTGCTTCCAGTTAAAACTGATCTTTTGATGAGTTTTCACAAATTGGCATTGATTTATTTTGTGTATCTAAATTACGCTGATTTGTGTATTAAAATTATAAATTTGTGTTTATCTAACATAAATTTTTTATCATGTACACACATATACATATAACCACACGTAATTATTAGTTATCATGTAAAGCGTGACATTTAATATACCGTATCTCATGGGAGGAAAATACTTTATCTCATCTGTGTATTCGGCATACAGTCCACTGGAATAACAAGCTATAGCATATCCAGGATTATACGCTCAAGGATGTATGCAAATATTTATATTAGGCATATGAGAGCTAGGGGAAGGAATGATATCTGGGGTTTGGGAAAGCTATAATCCGAGTTTGGGATTTGTTTTTTTTCAAAAGTTGAGGGCGTCACGCCCATTTTTCGTGTATTATGCCAATTTGAGTGCACCTCTTCTATATCATCTTTACATTAACATTTAGTATTTCTGGTGTTTTTTGTTAGCAATTGAAACCATTTCTAGAAATTTTCAACAATTCCTTTAGGTGGGCGTCGTCTTTATCTGATTCCTTCCATTTTCATTTGGCTTGAAGAGGTGCCAAAGTGAAATGACTCCAGAAAGTTTGGTTGATATAACTTTAGTAGTTCTAAAACATGTACAACAAGTAAGGAAAGGCACACTATATCCAAGACTATACACTCACTTTTTTTTGCTAAGATATATCACATATTAACCAATATATATATGCGGAATAAAGCCCAACGAATTTTTGAAAAACCTATACTTAGGAATATGGGAGCTAGGAGATGTTATGACCCGATTTTAATAATTTTTGGAACAGAGACACACTAAGAAAAAAGGAAGAAAACAATTTCCTCTGAATTACATTAAATTATCTGAGAGATTTACCCATATTTTCGGTTAAAATTTAACCTTAGGCCCTGAGTTCAACATGTTCGATATCTGGGGCCTTGAAAAGTTATAGTCCGTTTTCGACAATTTTTTCACAATTGATGCCACAGGTCATATACAGTATTTGTATAAAGATTTATTTCGCTATCTTCATTGGTTCCAAATGTATATATTATAAAGTGAAGGATTCAGATGGAATTCAAAATTGAGTTATAAAGAAAGTAGTCGTGGTTGTGAACCGATTTCGCTCATATTTTAACCGTGTTGTCAGGGTGTCAAGAAAATATTATATACCGATTTTCATTGAAATCGTAGTTCCTGAGATATGGTTTTTGAACCATAAGTGGGCGATGCCATGCCCATTTTTCATTTTGTAAAAAAATCTTAGTGAAGCTTCCTTCTGCTATTTCTTCTGTAAAATTTAGAGTATCTTACGTTTTTTGTTAGTGAGTTAACACACTTTTAGTAATTTTCAACCTAACTTTCGTATGAGAGGTGGACGTGGTTATTATCCGTGGTTATTATCCGTGGTTATATTCCGATTTTTGGACTGTATAAGGAAATTGCTAAAAGAAACGACTGCAGAAAGTTTGGTTTATATAGCTTTATTGGTGTGCGAGTTATATACAAAAAACCTATTTGGGGGCGGGGTCAAGCCCACTTTTCAAAAACAATTACATCCAAATGTGCCCCTCCTTAATGCGATCGTATGTTCCAAATTTTATTTTCATAACTTTATTTATGCCTTAGTTATGACATGTATAGGTTTTTGGTTTCCGCCATTTTTTGGGCGTGGCAGTGGACCGATTTTGCCCATTTTCGAAAAGCTCCTCAGGGTGCCAAGGAGTATGTGTTCCAAGTTTCATTAAGATATATTAATTTTTACTCAAGTTATCGCTTGCACGGACAGACGGACGGACAGACATCCGGATTTCAAATCCACTCGTTTTCCTGATCATTTATATATATATAACCCCATATCTAGCTCTTTTATTTCTTGGTGACACAAACAACCGTTATGTGAACAATACTATTATACTCTGTGCAACATGTTGCGAGAGTATAAAAACCTGTGTACAGTGGGCGGTTTCACGCCCATTACGCAATTTTTATGAGGTTGCACACTAGAGTTTGGGCGCCTATTTTTCAAAAATTTAGCTTCGTAATTGTTACGGAGGACACTTTTTTAAAACTGAAGACAAATATTTCTTCATTTTCTTATCTCGTTCAATAAATTAGAAGGTTATTAGCACTGCCATCTCTTATCTCGACTTCATCAATGTACAAGATGAAAAGATTGCTTAATTGCAATATGTTAAAAATAGTCGTGTTCTGTAAAAAATTTGGTTGTAAATAGATCAAATGGTATAACGAATATAGGTATCTTAAATATAAATATTAAATAAATTAACCCTCTCATGCCCGAATTAAAATGGGCCGAGCTAAATTTTTTTAGGACAGATATTTATTAGTCTTAACCCAAATATGAAGTGATAAAATTTCAAAGTCCTTTGTATACTGGTTCATTAGATACAGGATGTTACTTATAGGCGATAACTAAATTATTATAAATAAACTAAACACTTTTCTCATGATTGATTTTTTCTCAATAACTCTCTTACTTGATTTTAAAATAAAACAATTATTTTTACCTTTTTTAACACTTTTTGTATAACCACTTTTGTAAAATTTTTTCGATATAGGAGGGAGGTTTCCTTACCTCCCAATAATATGTTGTGAAAATTGGCCAAATCGCTTCACAATCACGCCTACTTCCTATATACCAGAAATTTGAAGACGATCTGGATTGTATACTTTATTATACAATATATAAAGTAAGCACTAGTGAAGATATCGGTGCAGAACTTTGAACAAATACTAGGTTTTCAAGGCCCCATATATCGAACATGAGGACCTCGGTGCTTCTAATCTAATATTAGAGTTTCCAGCTTTCAATGGATTTTATACAATATATATGACGAATATGTGGGTCAAATTGTGTATTATATAATATTAATAAAGTTAAATAAATAAATTGCGAGAGTATAAAATGTTCGGTTACACCCAAACTTAGCCCTTCCTTACTTGTTAGGTTTAAAAGTATTTGGCAACAATTATGGGTCGGCGTTAGTATACCGTCCCACGATTTCGGCGTTAAAATGGATATGTACGTATAGAGGAGGATCTCCAGATTACGAATATATATAATTATTGCCGCCGCAAACTTATAGTTTCTGAGATATTTGCAATTAAAGATATAAAATTAACAATTTTCAACACGTTATTTCTCACTGTATATTGAATTTTTCACATATATTTTGCATTTTAAATATATTTACACTTTACAAATTTGTTTCTATATATTTATTTTTTAACAAATTATATTAAAATTTGCTGTAAATAAACATTTAACTTTTTGCACAATTCTGTTTATTTGTACAATAACAAAAGGGTTGCAAGATGACACAAAATAAGTGTTACCATATCACATATTTTGTAAACGAATTATAAGAATCACAATAATGAAAAAGAAAGATTATATCCCAAATACAATAAGAATAATCGTGTAATGGGTAATATAAACGATTTTATTATTTCCCATATTTTGATAATATTCGGTGTTGGCTCGACCAGGGTTATTTTTAAGAGCGCGGCCGAAGGCCGCCTCTGCAGAAAGTAGTTCTACGTGGAAGAACTTGTTATTCCACCTCTTTTATAATCCCCGGTGTTGGGGGGTGTTTACTTAATAAATATTTATAGGGTATTTGTTTTCTTCATTTTGGGAATTTTATTCGTTTTAATTATTTTTATTCGATTGCATGTGGCAACACTTACATATGTTCTGTCATCTTGCGACCCTTTTGTTATTGTACAAATAAACAGAATTGTGCAAAAAGTTAAATGTTTATTTACAGCAAATTTTGATACAATTTGTTAAAAATAAATATGTAAAAACAAATTAGTGAAGCGTTAATATATTTAAAGTGCAAAATATATGTGAAAAATTCAATATACAGTGAGAAATAACGTGTTGAAAATTGTTAATTTTAAATCTTTAATTGCAAATATCTCAGAAACTATAAGTTTGCGGCGGCAATAATTATTTATATTCGTATTCTGGAGATACTCCTCTATCCGCCCATATTAATTTTAACCCCGAAATCGTGGGACGGTATACTACAGTTTTCCCACAATTATTATCATGTTCCATCAAAACAGAATTCTTCTACAATTAAAAAAGGTGCCCTGATTTGAACGCTCAAAATTACCATTGATCAACATCCAACAATCAAATGAAGTCTTAGTAATATTTAAAATGCAATGTATAATTTAATTGAAATCAACATCCTAAAAGTATGCTAAATTTTGTTGTATAGCCGCAACTTTATAATCCATGACGACGGTTCTCATTTTCAAACCTGTACTGTACAAAGAAATCTCTATAGGAAATACATAAGGTAGTATTTCATAATTTTGCTTGCGCTGGATATGCCTGTGGATTTCATAGCTAAAATAATATGATTGTACACATTTATTTACATATATTTTTTTATATGTGCACCTAAGGTACTTTTATATGAAAAACGGAAATTACTGACGACAACCATAATTCATTCGCTGGCAGATAAATTGACAAAACTGAATGTATCATATGATTTTTAGGTAATAACAATTAAATCTATATCGTACCTTCTAAAAACACAATTATACAATCCGTAGCTGTGTTCATTGAATATAGTGTTTTGAGTTACGCAAATTTTATTATTTCGAAAATTTTGATTTTCTTTTTCACAAACAAAAATTCTGCTGATTAGAAGAATTATGTTTATTTTAATGTTAATTGGGTCGCATTTCGTTTGCATAAATATATACACATATTCCATATTCAATCCACTAAAAAAAATATTGGAGAGATTAAACATGCTATTGGACACAAAGAAAGTCAGCCGCCAATCAGATCCGTAACATTTCAAATTTACAAATATTTGAAACTTTTTCAAACAATAAATGAAAACGACTCTGTGGTTTTTTACTTAAAACCAGCTGGCACTTTTCTTAAGAAATCTACCTCGACAGTAACGCTTTCAAATTTCTAATAAACATCATTGAGTTTATCAATATAATGGCGCACTGAATGCCCAAATCTCTCTATCAAATGATTGAAATATACATATTACCAGCCTCTTGACTATAAAGTCTCAACACTTCAAATGCTATAGCACAATTTTCATTCATAATTTGAATCACATTCGTTTCGCTACGACTCTATCATAGCCTTCGCGGTCTTAATAAAAATTTCATATTATTTTTGTGACTTATATTACATCTGGATGATGTATGTATTTGTATGGTGAATAAATACTTAACAGCAATATTTAACAAAACGAATGATTTCTTATTATTATTTTTAATAAAGACTTCCTCGAGCAATTATATTAAGCAATTTAAGAAAATACATTAAGGAATATAAGTGATAAAAGCATATGTATATATAAACTTTTCCGACTATTTTAAAGAGTTAGAAACAACCGTTAATTTAAAACACTACTACATGCTATGCAGCATGTTGAGAGAGAGTGAAAACAGAGAATAATTAGTAACAAAAGTTATGTTATGTTTATTTTACGTATTTATTTGGATTGTGAGCTCGAACTCACGTTTCCTAAGTTTGTTTATTTCATAAATATAAATAAAGGGGGTTTCAACAGGTATAGCAATACAATACTACCAATGGTATAATACAAATATACATATCTTGTTGAGTTGATATGCATTAGGATGTAAAATATACCAAATTATATTTGTTTTAGATATTCATTGAGATCGCTGATCATTTCGGCAATCTATCACAGCTCGAGTGCTTGCTATATAGACATTGGAACTACAAGCTCACTATTGAAAGAGTTGCATATTTGACTATAGTTCTCTTCGATTGGGTATTTCTCTGCTAACTATCTTTACTATCTTTGAGGGCAACTGTAGTGCTGAACACAAAGACGATGACACGACACAACGTAGCGACGGCTGAGAACAAATGTCGCTTTGAAGCCAGCGTCTTGAACATTTTGAAGACGGCAGCGACATACCAAACAGCAATTTCATTGTTGCCGTACTGAAACCTTTCACTTCAATAAAATTAAAATATTATATATAAATATTTTGTTCAAATTTTTTGTCAGCTCTACAGTGGCCATTGTCGTCGGCAAAATTAGAAACATTACTAATTTGGCGACAGCGAAGACTTCACCCATTTTGTCGCGAAGTCGAGCTGTTGTCTAAAAAACTGCGCCCATAAGAACGCTTGTATTTTAATATTTGACAGATGTCGGTCGTCGCTTGTCGTCGTCTACGTGTTCAGCACTTGTTTTGTACAAAAATTACATGTAAAAGCAACAATAAAATTATCTAGTTGAATTCGTACGAGAGAGTTTGTGGATACCTCATTCAAGTTGTGGGCGCATTTGATACCAGTTGTACCATTCCGAATGGCTAAAATAATAAATTTCTTTTATAAATTAACTAGCAGACCGCTCCAGCTTCGCACAGGTTTAAACAAACATTTCAAAAGTTATAAGTTTTTACACACTTTATACACACTCTCCCAACCTTGAAACCCATGCGTGGGGAAAATTAGAACATGAAATTATATTTTATTTGCAATGAGCTAAAACTTGATTATGACCTCTAGTCTTTGGTGTCCGTTGTCTTTCTCTTTGATTATGAAGGCGTTGGGAACGCTCAGAGTTCGACGCCGTAGTGCGAGCTTGTATATTTCTATTATTTTGTTCTTCAAGCCGCTACACACGCTCCGTACTCGACTCTCAAGCGTTGTACTTGGCAGATTTTGAGCTTTTGTTCAGAAAGCAGCTGCAAGCGCTTGTTACTCGACTCTCTGCCAAGACGATTTTCAGTTTCAGATTAAAATTCTCCATCACTGAGTCTTTTTGATACCCTCACCTCGTAACTTTTTCCAGAAAGTTTAGATTCTAACAATAAATATAGCCTATGTTACTCGGGGTGAATGTAGCATTCCAATGGTGAAATAATTTTTGAAATCGGCATAGTAGTTTTTGAGTATATTCATTAGAAGCATACATACAAATCTTTCCTCTTTATAATAGTAGTATAGGTAAAAAATATTTTTCAATAATTTGAACTGTTGTTGAAAGTTGTTTAACCATCTATTGCAGTTTGATCGACTGGCTACTCTCCAATGCTAGACGATTCGAAGACATAACTAATATATCAGCCATACTTTTAATTATTTAAAATTAGAGCATCCCGAATGAAAAACCTTTTACATCAACAACTGGTTCTCATATACATATCTATATATGTATGTATGTATGTATATATAAGTACTCTTGTATGTACAAAGTTATCAGTACGGTGATTGTATATGTATGTATATTTAAATAAGTTGTTCCGCTTAAAAACATTACTCACTACAATTTAATTGACAAACGCCTTGATACGAAAGCATCATACATACATATATAGTATGTATAAACATGTGTAATTATATTACTCAATATGTAACAAGTTACAGCATTCATTAGCTATTACGGTTGAACTTGCGCTCAATTGATTAGTAGAAACAAATCTCATTCCGCAGATGCTAAGTATACTAAAAAGGAGTACAATCACTACGTATAAGGGCATACATATCTACGCACACCCATACATATACACGAGTATGTGTCTTCTAGCGTATCTGTGTACTCTCATTACTTGTTTTTCTTGATACAGTTCATGTGAAATATACACATCAACTAAACAATAATCAGCTAAAGAGCAAAAAATAAAGCGCGAGATATAAAATTACTGCACTACACTTGACTTACGCGTTCGCAAATTGATAGGTGTGTGTGTGTGAGTAGCAACTACATTCGTACAAACCACTCATGACGCAGCGCTGTTTGCGCGTAATTGTTTGATTAAATAAATTCTTTTGAAAATTGTCAATTAAATAAAAACCGTAGTAGTCGCCTGAAGACAGAATCAGTCACAGTTATTGCTTATCCGTTAGTGGATCACGAACGTGAGCGCAACGCCTTCTACTGTCTGGGCAAGCTACGAAATATTGAAGTAGTGAAAGTGTGCAGAATTACTTGAGAGCAACAAAAACAATTAAACAATACTGAAATGAAACATTTAATTTACGTGTTTGCAGCAGCTTTGCTTTGCCTCTGTGCCACCGCGGTGCGGGGCGATTTACTCGATTGCAATGAGAAAATTGTGCCATCGCTATCGGATATACCCATCATTGGACCGAAAGTGACCAGCCCCGAGGAGAGCGGTGAGCATCAGGTGCGCGATTTTTTCAAAAATGTCGGCTGTCAGATTAAAAAGGGCGCTGAGAAGGTTTCCGAGCAGGCAAAGAAAATTGGTACTGAGCTGAAGGAGGGCGCCAAAAAGTTTGGCGAGAAGGCTAAAGATCTGGGTTCAGATATTAAAGACAAACTTGGTGATATCAAGGATAAATTCTCAAAGGATTCTTCGGAGGAGCTTACAGCGCATAAGCTACTCAATGTGGAACTGATAAATCCGGATATACTGAAAGCTGAGCAACAATGCGGCCATGGACATATCTTGGACGCTTTGGGCAACTGCAGTAAATTGAGAAAGTAAACGGTGAAAAACAATGTCAATGCTTGACTCTCACAGTGATGATCAATCCCAAAGAATTATAAAATGTAGAGCATTACGAAAATAATATATATGTAGTTTAAAATATAGTTAAACCTTATTGAGCATTACATTTAAACAGTCTGATTCACAGAAGTGCTTGTCAGCATTGCTATATTTGTATATAATACCGGAGATTCTTATAAAATCTGCGCAATTTGTTGTTAGAAATGTTAATATTGCTCAGAAATGTCTGTATGAAATTTTAGTATAAGTAACATATATTTTGTATGTATGTATATCACGGTATACTGAAAGGCAGCAATGTTATCTGCGTAAACAATGCGTATATACTCAACCAAATAAAGAAAAAAAATAAGAGAGAAATTAAGTTATTGAGAAGTATTAAATGTGGTAAGTAAGCATTATAAATGGCAAAATCTACAAAATAATCTATCACAAAAATTCCAATTATTTTTCAGAAGTTCATATAGTAATTTTATGCTATAAAATTTTTTGGTGCAAATAACAGTTCATGTTCAACATTTCAAACACTTTTTAGTAAATGATATATTGGAACAAATTAGATAGACTTCGGTCGGCGCGACCATCATTTAATTGTCGCCAAATACCTTTCAAGAGAGGAAGAATTTATTTTCTCTTGAGGTTGAAAAAAATTGCAATCATTATTCGAGATTACGAAATTCTTATTCTTTATAATATTGATATTGTTAGTGTTAGTAATCGAGGACTTTCCCAATATAAACAGAAATTGTAAAACCCGAAAAAGAGCTGCAACGAATATTTGACAAGAATATTTAATTGAAAATACAAAATATTTTAAGAATACAAATAAAGCAAAAAGTCATAAAAAATAAATAAATAAGACACTCTTAAATGCAAGAAGCGACCACTTCATTGACGAACAGGTTTCCCTGATTAGCTGTATACATACATAAAGGCCAAATTCAAAGCATTTACAAGACCAAATGCTAAAGGTGTGCTCTGCGGATGCCCTTACCAGTGAAACACAGCAGTACGTGTAAGCGACGGCTTGTAAGAAATGCGCTGAAAAACGAAAGAACCAAAAGAAGTAGTGCAGCTTTTACCAAAGGTAAATAAAACAATAAACAAAACAAAATTGTCAACCGACAAAAAGCCACTCGCAGAAGAGAGTAGGGGCAGTGACAGCAGCGAACTGAAAGCGTGCAACCCACTGAGCTAGTCGAGTGAAGTGACGCATTTACCTATGTACGATGTATGTTTGTACGATATACCGACGGACGAATACAATACAATATACATATATAATTCAATTAGACACTCAAGTGGATCGCGTAGCTTAAGAAAACTTGGGCAACCCATTGCATTGGCTTCGAAACAAGTTTTAGTGAAGATTTGTACATCAAACACTACGGGCAACGCGCTTCGGCAACGCATAATCGCGCCTATATACAGACGAACAGACACACTATAATTGTTAACACAATCGACTTTTGCAATTTTAACGTTTAGCGGGTGCTTTCGTATTCCAGAAGAAATGAAATTTCTTGAAACTTCCGCCTTGTACGCCTTTACGCTTTGCGGTTGCGTTGTCGCACTAACAACAGCCGCTGTAATTTGTATCGATGAATCAACATTGAACAAAACTCAAAGCGGAAAAGTCAACGAACTGCAGCGTAATTCCGATGATGCCACGGATTTTGACGCCGCTGTGGTAAACCTTACCGACTCGAGCTTGGATTCCACTAATGGCAGTCACAGTCAGGTAACAAAGTTCTTGCAGACGGTACAGGACACACTGGAGAAGGCGAAACCTTGGGTGGTCGAACTCGAAAAGGAAGCTAAGCGACTGGAACAGACCGCCAAACGGTTTGGCGAAGGTGTAATACGCGGTCTGGGCAGTTTCGTTGATCGTTTGATTGGTGTAGGCAACGCCAGCGGTGGTCCAAAGCCAACACGTCACGAACAACCGTCAACAACTAGCCCTCTACACACTTCTACTACAGACGATAACAAGTCTGATATCGCGACCACAACCGCGACAGCTGTTGTTTCTGAAGTTGTGGCCGATGTCTCGGCTATTGCGAGTGCAGCTGATGAGGCAGAGAATGAAATTTTTGAGCACGATAACACCCTTTGCCCCGATGGCTTTGTAGCGGATGCAAATGGAATCTGTCTGCGCAATCATAATTGAGATGACAAGCTAATGGCTTATTAACTGAAGAGCATACATACTCGGGCATAACAGTTCAGTGTTAAGAGAATTCGCTACATTTGTATAAGCTGAAAATATTCATAGCATAAATAACTAATATATTTTGATTTAGTGTAAGAGAAAGTGTCATGTAGATACATACTTAGGAGATAAATATAAAATAATAAACCGGCAGTTTGGCTAATAAGCCATTATAATGCTCAAAAATATTTTGCTTTTAAAACATAAAATAATCGAGATAGGTATAATGTTATGTATGTGGAAATAAAACAGTGATTTAGTTGTTCGAATATTCAAATATTAGTTGCCTTCGTTTTTTCAACCGATAAGGTGCAGAAGTTTAGACTATTCCTAGAAAATCTAAAGTTGTTTGTATTGCAGAGTCAACTCAAATAATAATATTTATACTCTTGCAACATGTTTAATAATGTTATTCACATAACGGTTGTTGGTATCAACTAAATGATAAAGAGTTATATGTATATACCAAAGTGATCTGGGTGACTAGTGCAGTTTAAATCCGGATGTTTGTCCATCAGTAGTCCGTGCAAGCGATAACATGAATAAAAATTTATATATTTTAGGAAGCGAAGGCAATGATTCGACCGAATTTCGTTGAAATTGGTCGAGATATCGGGTCATAACCACGCCCAAATCCAATACAAACAAGTAAGGAAAGGCTAAGTTCGGGTGCAACCGAACATTTTATACTCTCGCAACTTATTGAAGAAATTTAACCAATACATATATGCGGAATAAAGCTCATCGTATTTTTGAAAAACCTATAATTAGGTATATGGGAGCTAGGAGAAGATACTTTTGAAAAACCTACAATGAGGTATATGGAAATGTTATGACCCGATTTTAATAATTTTTGGAACAGAGACACACTATTAGAAGAAAACAATTACCTCTGAATTAAATTGAGATATCTGAGAGATTTACCCATACTTTCGGTTAAAATTTATCCTTAGGCGCTGAGTTCAGCATGTTCGATATCTGGGGCCTTGAAAAGTTATGGTCCGTTTTCGACAATTTTTTCACAAGTGAAGCCAGAGATGATATGCACTAATTGTGTAAAGTTTTATTCCGTTATCTTCATTGGTTCCTTATGTTTACATTATAAAGTGAAGGAATAAGATGGATTTCAAAATTGAGTTATAAGGAAAGTAGTAGTGGTTGTAAACCGATTTCGCCCATTTTTTTTGCGTGTTATCAGGGTGTCAAGAAAATATTATATACCGAATTTCATTCGAATCGGTCGAGTAGTTCCTGAGATATGGTTTTTGACCCATAAGTGGGCGATGCCACGCCCATTTTCCATTTTGTAAAAAAATCTGAGTGCAGCTGCCTTCTACTATTATTTATGTGAAATTTAGTGTTTCTGACGTTTTTGGTTAGTTAGTTAACCCACTTTTAGTAATTTTCAACCTAACCTTTGTATGGGAGGTGGGCGTGGTTATTATCCGATTTCAACTATTTTCATGGTGTGTGGTGGGGTATGTAAGAGAACCGACTGCAGAAAGTTTGGTTTATATAGCTTTATTAGTTTGCGAGTTAAATACAAATAACCGATTTGTGGGCGGGGCCACGCCCACTTCCCCAAAAAAATTACATCCAAATATGCCCCCTCCTAGTGCGATCCTTTATTCCAAATTTTACTTTTATATCTTCATTTATGGCTTAGTTATGACACTTTATGTGTTTTTGATTTTCGCCATTTTGTGGGCGTGGCAATGGTCCGATTCCGCCCATTTTCGAACTTGATCTTCTTATGGTGCCAAGGAATATTTGTGCCAAGTTTCGTCAAGATATCTTAATTTTTACTCAAGTTACAGCTTGCACAGACGGACAGACGGACAGACGGACAGACGGACGGACGGACAGACATCCGAATTTCAAATTAGGTGTTACAAACAACCGTTAGGTGAACAAAACTATAATACTCTCTAGCAACTTTGTTGTTGCGAGAGTATAAATATATGTTAACAACGAATAATAATGCTTTAAATCTGTAAGGAAACAAGTAAGGAAAGGCTAAGTTCGGGTGCAACCGAACATTTTATACTCTCGCAATTTATTTAGAGATTTTTTACCTATATTTTCGGTGAAAAATTACCCTTAGGCACTGAGTTCTTCATGTTTGATATCAGGGGCCTTGAAAAGTCATGGTTCAATTTTGACAATTTTTCCACAAGTGATGTCACAGCTCAAATACAGTATTTGTGTAAAGTTTTATTTCGCTATCTTTATCGGTTCCTTGTGTATACATTATAAAGTGAACGAATCAGAAGGATTCAAAATTGAGTTATATGGAAAGTAGGCGTAGTTGTGAACCGATTTCGCCCATATTCCACCAGTGTCATCAGGGTGTTATGAAAATATTATATACCGAATTTCATTGAAATCTGTCGAGTAGTTCTTGAGACATGGTTTTTGACCCATAAGTGACCCACGACTGCAGAAAGTTTGGTTTACATAGCTTTATTGGTTTGCAAGATATGTACAAAAAACCTTTTAGGGGCGGAGTCACGCCCACTTTTCCAAAAAAATGACATTCAAATGTGCCCCTCCTATGTTCGATGCGATCCTATGTTCCAAATTTTATTTTCATAACTTTATTTATGGCTTAGTTATAGCTCTTTAGGTGTTTTTGGTTATCGCAATTTTGTGGGCGTGGCAGTGGTCCGATTCCGCCCATCTTCGAACTTAACCTTATTATGGTGTCAAGGAACACGTGTTCCAAGTTTCATTAAGATACCTCAATTTTTACTCAAGTTACAGCTTGCACGGACGGACAGACGGACGGACGGACAGACAGACATCCGAATTTGAACTTTACTCGTCACCCTGTTCACTTTGGTATATATAACCCTATATCTAACTCGTTTAGTTTTAGGGCTTACAAACAACCGTTATGTGGACAAAACTATACTACTCTCTTAGCAACTTTTGTTGCAAGAGTATAAAAATCAGCAAAAACCTGAAATTTCATAGTAAATATGGCACAGAACGTCTACACTCAAAGCTGTATACAAAACTGGAAATGGCACTTATGGGTCAAAAACCATAGCTTTGGAACTACTCGACCAATTTCAAAGAAATACATTACATAATTATTTCTCGACATCTTGATATTAACCATAGAAAATGGGTGAACTCGTTTCACAACCACACCTACTTCTCATATATAAGAATTTTGTATTTCATCTGATTGCTTCACTTTATCAGGAACTAATGAAGACAGCGGATGATATTGGCAACACTTATGGAAAAATTGGCAAAATCGGACTATAACTTTTCAAGGCCCCGGATATCGAACATGAAGAACTCAGTGCCTAGGGGTTATTTTTCACCGAAAATATTGGTAAATTTCTAAGGTATTTTAATGTTATTCAGAAAAGATTCTTCTAAAAGTGTGTCTCTGTACCAAAAATAGTTAAAATCGGGTAACAACTTCCAATAGTTTCAATGTATCTAATTATAGGTTTTTAAAAAATACGGTGTGCTTTATACCTTATAAATCGGTTAATATGTGAAATATCTTAGCCGAATGAAGTGAGCGTATATTCTTAGATATAGTGTACCTCGGTGTTGAAAATGTGTGAATCAGCTCAGGAACTACCTCACCCCTCATACATATATTTTATTTGTATGCTGATTTTCGATATTCTAGTGGAATAAATGGGTCAAATTGTGTGTTACCTTTTTAAAATTACATCAATAAATTGCGAGAGTATTAAATGTTCGGTTATACCCGAACTTAGCCCTTTCTTACTTTATATTTATTACTAGAATTTTGGAACAACCGCATAACGTGAGTCACGTGACTCTAGAACTCTATCCACTCTATATCGACATAACAACATACTAGGCACATTAACACAATTGGGAGAGAACGTTTCACTTTCATAACCTGCTAGAGTGCCGATATGATACAACTTCACTGTTGCTTGGGATACAAGTATGCCACAATTCGGCCAGCGCTTTTAAATTCAGCTTTTGTGGTTTGCTTTGGCTTACTCGAACTTTTTTACTAACATACAATTCAACCCAACCACTGCACAGTGGTTCCACCGTAGGCCAAAAATCAAAAAATACATCTCTCGATTTTTTTACAAAATGTAAACCGATGGCCTCTAAATTGTCTAAACTTCTTATTTTCAAACCGGGGTTTCCCAAAAATCTAACGGTACTTTCTAAAAATAGAGTTAAACGCATTAATAACTGTATTTTTCTAAAGCTCATCAGACATTTTTTTTTTAAATTTGCAGCAACAACGCACTTTCAATTGTTCTGGTAATTGTTCAGGTTAACGAATCAAGATTATTTTTAATGGCTTTTGAAGCTAAAGGTATTTATTTTAACTTGTAAAATTAGTTAAGACTATCGTGATTTGTATTTTGTATTTTGTGAAATTAGTGTTTTATATCACCTATTTTTTTGTACCTTTTTCTGCGTCTTCAATGTGTTTACATAAAGTTTTAGTTGTGTTCCCCCGCGATCCCCGTTAGATTTATTTTTCATTCTCTTTACCAGAGTCTTAAGGTAATAAAAGTGTTAAAGTTAGGTGCGGAAATTTGCAGATGTAGAAGTAATCGTCAAACTAATAATGGCCTTTGAATTGACTATTTTTAAGTTCAAGCTCATTATAATTGGACTAAAAAAGCTTGGAAAGAAGGATAATCCATCTTTATTTCAATCTACGTACGGTTTACTAGAGGATGCATTATAAGTTTTTGTTCTAATTATAATGGCTGTAGAATGACAGTGAAAAAATGAACTGTATTAAATTGGTTGATAATTTGCCTGTTTCCTACATGATTTGTTTATATGATATTATTCTTACAGGTTGAATGTGGGGGTTGGATGGAGGAAACTATAACGACAAATCATGTTCAGCTTGTTTATCGCTTTCTTAAATGTTTTTACAAAGCCTTACTGAAAGTTTTGACGCTGCGACCATGACCATGAGAAGTATTTTTGCGCATGATTGCCATATAATGGCAATTACAGTTCTATGGGAGCTATAGGACCTAGTAGTCCGATGGGGCCAATTTTTTTACTATATATTTAAAATAATTTTCTAGATTTTTGGTGAAAATTTCAAAGCGATATCTCAACGGGAAGTATTTATGACCGCACCTTCATACAAGCCGAACCACTGTGCACTGTGACTCATTACAAGCAGAGAATTAAAATGCCGATACTTCATATTTGTATGTGTACATACATAGATATGTATATAACCGGCTCTTTGACTCTTTCGTCTTTCATAGACACTATATCGAGCCTCTTCTAGTAATTGAGATGCGCAATTGTGACACTGAAGCTGTTATTCTCACTTTGATTCTTGACCACACGAATTTCGTACACCAGCTCATGGATACAGACATTTGAGTCATATAACGGGTTTGACAGTAGCTCGCAGGTGTTCGTCAGAGCAGTCAAACCAATATGAACTTCACAGATTAATATGACTTAGCAGGAGCTCAGAATAAAAAGCACAGGTTCGACTTGAACAGCTGTTTTGCTTGTTTGTTCTGGCGTTTGCCTCCAAAAATCACATTAAGCGTGTTTCATACTCGCCCTCTTGCGATAAACACCAAAAATTCAATCTGTCTATAACTTAAACGTCTGTGGCGAATGCAAATCAGTACACTTCAAAAAGTCACAACGTTCACTACAGGTCGCTGTCACCACTAATCGATCGTTTCAATTGTCATTTGCATTCGTGAAACATTATCAACAGAATCCAGTTTTCATAACAAATTTTAACGCAGACAGACGCCAAACGCACAATTGCAAGCGTGCAACTCGAAAATGCACTTCTTCAATCACTACTTGAAATTACTCACCCTCTGTGTGTTGATTTTAATCATGGAGTTTAGTAGTTTTGCGGAGACGAAAGTTTTCGAAACAGTTCCAAAGGGAAACAACACCAAACGGCCGCGGGTAATACCGATACGACCAGCGAAGAAAAGCTCATAAATCCGGTTTTAAGTTAGGAAATTATTAAACATATAATATATGCTGTAGTTTCTGATTGTTTGTTTACAAAATGTGATTTGTTTATGCGCGGAAATGTGAAGTGAAGCCGCGGCATTTTAATATTATACCTAAAATACGTTGTATTCAATATTTTAAAGTTAATGAACTTTTTATTAGAAATAATAATGAAGAGTGAATGAAATGTTAAA
Source organism: Zeugodacus tau (assembly GCA_031772095.1). Taxonomy (NCBI): domain Eukaryota; kingdom Metazoa; phylum Arthropoda; class Insecta; order Diptera; family Tephritidae; genus Zeugodacus; species Zeugodacus tau. The sequence goes on along the minus strand of CM062650.1, from coordinate 30,521,038 downwards.
TTGCTCATATCAATGTAAAACTTTATTTAAATACTGGTGTAAGTGGAATATTATTCTAAATATGTATATATTTCTAAATATGTAAAAATATTTATTTATGCAGTAATTGTTATGGTAAAAATGAACAAATTAAAATAAATTCATAACATTACCGATTTCAACTATAAAAAATGTGTTTTCATTAACTTTTCTTCTTTATTTAGTTTCATTTTTTCTGTTAAGCATAATAAACTAAAGAGTTTTCAGCGAAACTCGATTAGCCGTGTAATGTGCCAACGGGCAAAAATAAATAATAACCATACCCGTCGTCTGTAAAACAAAATAGTGCAGAACTAGCATAGTTTCTCAACGACTAATGACAAAAATCGTTTAACTTAGCTATCTAGTTTATACATCATAAATAAAAAATGGTTTGTTAGTGCTAAGTAACATCAAGTCGTTGACCTATGTAGGTAGGTAAAAGTGCAGCCTTTTCGGCCTCAATTAGCGCTACTGCGCCATTTTGTTACACTATTGTAAGACCTTAGTAATTCTGATATCACGCTTCATCTCTATTTTCGAACCATTTGGTGTTCTCAATGAAACTACTTATTTCCGTTATTCTTTTTGTGGCTAACCATTCAAGTTCAGGTGCCTGATAAATACCAAGGGTTCTATGTGATAGGGCCGGACAAGAAAGTGAAAACCCGTTTCCTTGTACTATTCTAACGGGGTTTTCAATAGGGACGCAACAAAAGTAGACCGATAGGGAAAGCAAACGACGCCACATTATTCCCACTCTTTTGACATTTTTCTTCAGTAAGGTTTGTCATTTCATCATGGAAAGATATACGAACCAACAACTAGTCGAAATTTATTAAAATTTACTACCGAAATTCGGAGTCAGTGTCCTCAACTTTAATGTCCAATTTATGGTCGCCGTCCTGACAGTTCAACAATTGAGCATCTAGTTGAAATATTTGAATCCACAGGCGCATATAAAATGTTTCCGTGCTAATGAGACAAAGAAGTGTCCGTAATGTCGAATATATTGCTGCCGCTAGCGCATTAATTGAGCAAGACCCAAGTCAGTCTCTCACGCGTCGTTCTCAAGCGTTGGGCATCTCTCTGACGTTGACGTTGTGGCGACTTCTTCCGTTGTGATCAGGACCGGCACGTTATTATGAATGAGTATCGCTACTGCTCATTGATAACCGAATATTTTCGGCCCGAATTGGTTGGTATGGCCTTGGACAATATGTTGTTCCAATAGGACGACGCCACAAGCCACACAGCGAATGTCACAATCGATTTATTGAAAACAAAGTTTGGTGAAAGTGTTATCTCACGAAATGGCCCAGTAAATTGGTTGCGATTTGACACCGTTAGACTATTTCCTGTGGGGCTACGTCAAGTCTATGGTCTATGCCAACAAGTCAGCGACGATTAATGGACTTCGTACGAACATTGGATCTGAAATTCCAGCAGTATCGGCCGATTAATGCTTGAAAACCGTCGAAAATTGGGTTCAGGGTCTGGACTTCTGTAAACGCGCCCGGTGTGGCTATGCAAAAGAAATCGAGTTCCATACATAATGACATGCAATGTAATTGCATTGATATCCCAAACCATTCAGTTTGCAGCAACGTCAATGCCCAGTTATGGTGTTGTAAATTTGTATATGCTTTTCCTGTATATGTTAAGTGCTTAGTTTTTTATTCTATCATACTTAGGTCATATCTGCTTTGTTAATTTACATTTGGTTAAAGATTTCCATTTGTTTTGAGCAATTTGTTCAAAATATATGTGTAGTTCCTACTAGATATTTCCTGATGGGCATGGTATTTGCTCTGGATTTATCTACAGAGGCTCCAGATTTTGCAAACTCGCGAGAAACCAGATTATGGATAAGTGGAGTTTTTCTGTTAGTGAGTTTAGAGCCTTCCTGCAGTTGTTGACTACCCATGAGTTAATCTCTGGTGATGACAGAGACAGCAATGCCGCCTGTTTATCTATGTATATATTTACATAGTGTATCCTCCCATTGTTGTTCAAAAGATCTTCACAGGCCTTATCTACAATATGTTTAAAATATTATCCAAAAAATCAAGTCGACCCATAATTTCATAATTTGTAAGATCAGGCCATCAGGCCACGTCAGTTACAATATGAAACTTTAAACGCATTTATCTCAAAATTCATATTTTTAATTCGGTGGATACGATGTCTCGAAAAGTTTTGAAGCGATTTTGTACAAATCCTTTGGAATAACATTAGGCGTGTTTTATTTGACCACCACAAGCTAATAGCTAAATCATGGACAAATATAACACATTTAGCTTATTTCATATTTTCGTTTAAAAATGAATTGTGTTGGCAATGCGGGCCCGAACTCTCAGCTGAAATGTTATTTATTTGAAAAAACAAAAACGGTTGCATTTATAAATCAAATTTCCATTTTGTTTACCAGTTTTCAATAATATTCTGACCTTTTAAGGAATCTACAATCATTATTAGATCCGGGATGGTCAAAATAATTATGGATGAAGTTTTTATTTGCCATTTTGCACATCGAACAGAATTTAAAAGGCTAAGTCTTCCATACAAAAAAAAAGAAATAGCTTAATTTTCTGGTCAAATAAAACACGCCCATTATCTAGTTATTGAACAAGGGGTTGTTTTATATTTTTATTACAATATATGCTGAAAATTTTACCAAAAAGTGAGTTTTTATGAATATCCTCGTTTTCAGCCTCTGAAACCTACCTAACACCCCTTAATTATTATTATATTCAACAAAGGAAAAGAAGTTAGAAAGTTCTTAAATTACAATAATGTTGTTGGTTGATTGGTTGATTGGTTAAGAAGAAAGTTCGCCATAACGCCTAACGATGAACAATTAAATACCTTGGATGACCTCTACCATGTGACTTAATGTTACTCTGTTTCCTAACATTTTGTAGTACGTATTGCTTGGGTAGTGAGGCGAGACCTGAGACATATCTCAAAAATATATGAATACGAGTGTTTATGGTTAGTGTGTTATAAGCGTAAGAAAATAGATTGAGCGTTTGAATAATAAACGTCATTATTAAAAGTAAATATATTTATACAAGATTGTTGTATTGAAGTGTGCGCTTTTAACAAACGAAAATCGCCAAATTCAACGAATATCGTACTACAGCGGCAATTAAGTTAACACAATAAAACAGTTTTCACAATTGAACTTTCAAATTTTAAAATTCCCGTTATTTTTTGAACGCACCTCGTGCATTACTTGCTAAAGTTTATAAGTTGTTAATCAGTTTGTAATCTGAGTATTTCTTCCAAATTACTAATGCTTCGTTTATTAATAATATAATATATATTAATAATATAATAATCAACGCTACATTTCATAACATATTGACTGCATGTATCATCTGTTCAGTTGTCCACAATTTTCGGCCACCTGCAGCTTTGACCCGCAAGAATAATTCAAAGAATAATTGTCAATAAGAACGCGTTTCTTTGAAATTATATTATAACCTTTGTACACACGCATTTAATGTAACCACAAAAAATATTGGTTTTACATGCGCATGCTTTCGTAGCTCATAGATGATGAATCCGTTACAAAGCAATGCACGATGCAGTTCAATTCGAAGAAATAACCCTTCCCACAGTGACACAGGGACAGTGGCAGTTGCTTCTCAAGTTTTGAATTAATTAAAGGATATCCAATTTTTTTTCTTTTCCATTCAAAAGATCAATAGGTACGTGAGTTTTGAAATTCCAATTGTTTATCTATCCAATTAGTTTCTTAACACCAAACTTGACCTTTTTATTTTTTTAGATAAGTGTTAGCTGTGATCACAAAAACTGCATATTTTTTCATTTAAGTACTTGGTCAATATTGGTCAATATAATAATATACTCTCGCAACAAAAGTTGCTTAGAGAGTATTATAGTTTTTTTTCATATAACGGTTGTTTATAAGTCATAAAACTAAAGGAGTTAGATATAGGGTTATATATATCAAAATGATTAGGATGACGAGACGAGTCAAAATCCGAATGTCTGTCTGCCCGTCCGTCCGTCCGTCCGTGCAACGGCGAAAACCGAAATCACATAAGCCATAAATAAAGTTATAAAAGTAAAATTTGGAATAAAGGATCGCACTAGTAAGGGGCATATTTGGATGTAATGTTTTTTGGTAAGTGGGCGAGGCCCCGCCCCCAAATAGGTTATTTGTATATATCTCGCAAACTAATAAATCGGATAATAACCACGCCCACCTCACATACAAAGGTTAGGTTGAAAATTACTAAAAGTATGTTAACTCACTAACGAAAAACGTCAGAAACACTAAATTTTACAGAAGAAATAGCAGAAAGAAGATGCAGTCAGATCTTTCTACAAAATGGAAAATGGGCGTGACATCGCCCACTTATGGGTCAAAAACCATATCTCAGAGGAAATCGTTTTCTTCTAAAAGTGTGTCTATGTACCAAAAATAGTTATAATCGGGTCACAACTTCCTCTATCTCCCATATATCTAATTACTAGCTGACTCCGCAGTCGTTGCACTGCGTGAAATTATTTGTTTTGAAAACAAAGTTGAAATTGTATAGTTTTGGAAAACATTTATTTGCGATTTTTCTAATTTTTTTTTCAATGTAACGCAGCTTAATAAACAACATTTTTTGTTTTCTGTTCCGGTGCGTAAATGTACAGATGATGATTTTTCAACTCGTGAATGAAATTTATGTCACACACCTCCAGCGACTGTCTTTGAGACCTGCTGATTGTCATCCCAAATGCAAGTCTCATTGGAAACTGAATACGTTTGAACTGAAATGGCAAATCGTTGGAAGTCAAAGAAATTCGTGGAATCAAGCATTCTGCCCCCTTGTCCCTTTAAAAAATTCTTGCAACTATTACATTATTCGATAGCTGCGTGAAGATTGCGAAGCATAATAAATGACAAAGCATTATAATGACAAAGAATTTAGAAATTTCACTGGATAATTCACAGCTTCGTCTTCATTTTCAACATGATCGATCGATGTGTATGAACACAAATATCCCGGAAGTTGACTTTAAGTCGTATAGATTAAGTCATCGACATCGGTATTTTTGACAGTTAAAAATCTGCGTGCACTCAACCAATCGTAATTACGATAAATTTGGCTAATGTTCGGATTGATATCAAACCATTAGAAGTATTAACCGGAATTAGCCCAGTTTTTTGCAGATCTTCTGCGGTGCTATCCTGTTGCAGGAACACACGCATATTCATGGTCAATCATATGGTCTTCGCGTGCCGCCACAAGTACGATGACTTGAGACATGCGTTCAATTCCTCCGCCGCTGTTGATTTCGAAATAACAAAATGTGTTTGTCAATAACAGTATCATTACGCCACCAAAGCGATGATTATTGTTCCACAGATCTTTCATTGTTCTGTCAAGTGCTTCTAGAAAATTGCGCTCATCTCATATATGTTTCATAGATTTGCATGTTTAACTGAAGCTACAGTGTCGTATGTGCCGTTCTTCCAACTTCAAGTAGCGTTGCTGCAATTCCAGTAGATGCGAGAGCCAACGTAATGTCATTTTGAGATCGAATTATTGTCAAAATCCCGTTTTTTACACATTTACCACTGTTTCTTCGCTCCTATTGGTCGTGATGGTATATAACCTATAGCCTTCCTCGATAAATGGACTATCCAACACAAAAAGAATTATTCAATTCGAAACAGTAGTTTCGGAGATTAGCGCGTTCAAACAAACAAACAAACAAACTCTTCAGCTTTATAATATTAGTATAGATAGGTTTTTCAAAAATACGATAGGCTTAATAGTGAATTCGGTTGAAGAATTATCTCATCCATCATATACTATATATGATGATTTTCGTTTATCTATTGGACTTTATGCCGAATATATGGGTCAAATTGTGTGTGATCTTAATAAAAATATAGCAATAAATTGCGAGAGTATAAAATGTTCGGTTGCACCCGAACTTAGCCTTTCCTTACTTGTTCTAAGTTAAAGTTTTCTCTTAAATATTTCACCTTGCCTACTAATTTATCTTGGCGTGGTCTGCCTAATTTATTCCAGTTTATAATGATCACAATAAATGATAATTAGATGGTAAGTAAGATCAAATTTCTACGAAACGTTCAATTTATAATGATTACATCAAAAGAGAATATCGGGCAGTACATTAGCTTAGATAATTTTATACTTATATATATGCATGTATATATGTTGCTTGATAGTATTCTGATCATTTAAATAATTACATACTGTAGTTTTGACTGCTACAAGCGCATTCATGAACACTACAATGGGAACTCTTCGTAATAAAATATTATATGTATTATACATTTAGGTTAAATCTCTTAAAAAATTCTGATTTTTATTGGTGTTTTCGAAAATTTAAGATAGAAAATATATATTCCTTGCTCAGTTTCTTTTTCATTCTGCTTAGTAATTGAATTCAAATTTTTGCAATACGATTCATTATGTTGAAAATGTGAATTCCCAAGCTCGGTTGTGTGGTTTTTTGAAAGGTGTAGAAATTATCATACATCTTTTTTTCGTTTCTTTACTGTATATAAGTACAGTAAGGCCCGCTTAACGATCTTTTATGTATTTCAAGGCGCCATATTATTTTCATTGAGGTTTATTACTTGCGGCGAATATTTAAGCAGTTTTTTGAAGAAAACAGACATACAAAACATAATAAAAGCAACAATAAAAGAGTTTTTGAGCAACTACAATATCAGGAATGCTGTAGAAAACATAAATTTTTCTTGAAATTAGATAACCAAAAAAAAATCTTTGAACGTAGTAATAGTTTTTAATTTTTTAAGGAATAAATGTTTGGTTTTGTTTTTCATTAAAAAACAGATATTGAATGTAATACCAAACCAATTTTCTAACCATCTTCACATAACATTCATATTTACGTGTTAAGATAGCCCCGTTTAACGCGTATCCCAAGTAAATACTTTCTTCACTTTTAATAAGCTACGTGAAAAACTATTTAAGGAGGATGTTGAAATCGAACTAATCACGAACAAGTAAAGAACGAACATTTTAAACTATTTTGCAATATTTTTTTAATAACATATCATATAAACCTAATCGAAATATTCTCATTTAATTATGGATTTTCACCATCTTCTATCAGATGTACATGCATATATTACACGAACTTTACCAAGGGGAAATAATGAAATATAATACTTATATGAGAGAAAAGCCTGCTAAATATCCATATAATCACTCCAAGGTCTTCAGTGATTTTATCGCTATGTTGGGATATGAGGAATTTCTATAATCGATAATATCTTGCCATACATTTTTATTATGTTAACTTACAATTTGAACTATATATTCGACATAAAGTTCACTAAGATATTGATCGGTGCAATTTTAGTACCGATTTCATTAACAAACTATAATATAATCCAAAGCTGTATAATTCATATAATTTTGTTAAGATGTGTTTTATATATAGAGAAGTTTGTATATATCGTATAAAGTCAAGCGGAAATTGGTTAAGGAAGTATTGACCCAATTTTATGTGATTTTTTTAGTCTTCAAATTTCTTGAAAAGTTATATTCCGATTTTTAGGCCAGTGATGTCAAGCATAAAATGCATTATTTATGCAAAATAGATGAACAAAAGGACTCAGTACAATACAAAAAAATAGAAAAAAATAGAAAAAAAATTTGGAAAAATTCAGACAGAACAAGTAAGGAAGGGCTAAGTTCGGTTGTGACCGAACATTTTATACTCTCGCAATTTATTTATTTAATATTATATAATAGACAATTTGACCCACATATTCGTCATATATATGGTATAAAGTCGATTGAAAGTTGAAAACCCTAATATTAGGTTAGAAGCACCGAGGTCCTCATGTTCGATATATGGGGCCTTGAAAACCTATGGTCCGATTTCGGCGATTTTTTTAATGGGGCTGCCACACTATAAACGTAGTATTTATGCAAAGTTCTGTACCAATATCTTCAGAAGTGCTTACTTAATGTATTGTAAAGTAAACGATTCAGAACGACTTAAAGTTCTGGTATATAGGAAGTAGGCGTGGTTGTGAACCGATTTGGCCTATTTTCACAACATATCATTGAGATGTAAGGAAAATATTACAAACCAAATTTCATTAATATTGGTCGACTAGTTTCGAGATATGGTTTGTGACCCATAAGTGGGCGGAGCCACACCCACTTTAAATTTTGTATACTAATTTGGGTGGAACCCTTCTGTACCTTCTTTATAATGAAATTTAAGGTTTCTGGTCTTTTCGCTTACTGAATTAAAGCATTTTTAGTCGTTTTCAACATAACCTTTGTATGGGAGATGGGCATGGTTATAATCCGATATCCTCCATTTTTAGACTATATAGGGCAATGTCTGAAAAAAACAACTCCTGAGAATTTCGTTGATATTGCTTTAGTAGTTTACGAGATATGTACAAAAAACTTAGTAGGGGGCGGGGAAATACCCACTTTCCTTCGCTTTAACTTCACTTTCGTCTGACGGACGGACAGACAGACATCCGGATTTAAACTCCACTCTTCACCCTGATCACTTTATATATAACCCTATAAATAACTCGTTTAGTTTTGGGTGTTACAAACAACCGTTATGTGAACAAAACTATAATACTCTATAATTAGCAACTTTGTTGCGAGAGTATAAAAAGTGCATACTTATACTGCTCAGACATTCAATAAAAACACAGGGAATCTAAAAAAAAATAACCAAAACAAATCCTGAGGCATGTCTCCTTGAACTAGACTCTTATATACATATTTAGTTTGAACTAGTCTGAAAATCATAATTTTTCTATAATGAGTAGATTTAACATTTCTATATTGAATGTAGGGCACAGTAGAAGTACATATATACATATTTACAAGTATTGAATATGCATACTATAGCATAATTTTAGGCGTTCCTGAGAAATACTGATTATTCTGCCGATAATTGCGAATGACGAATGAAACTAGTTTGGTAGCTTATTGTTTGACACTTCCCACGGCAGCCCCCTTTACATTTCATGCAAAAAGCTCTCGCATTATACTGCTGCACGGCTATGAACAGTTATTACTTGCCTGGCTGTGATTCAGTTGTTCCGCGACTTTTGCTCACATCAATTCGTGATAAAGAAACCTTAGCAATAATTTAATTGTCAAACCTACCGAAATAAAAAGTATAAAAACGATTTTATAAAAACAAGAAAATTTTTCTACACAAAAACAACATGAAGTCCGTAACTCTTGTCACAATATTGGCTTTCGCACTCTGCTTCGCCTATGTGCATGCAGATTGTGACGATTCTGCACAGAGTAATGAGGATGGTGATGTCAAGCAGTTCTTCAAGAATTTGGGCTGTAAAATACAGAAGGGTGCCGAAAACTTGCAGGACACCGCCAAGCCCTGGGCAGAAAAGATCGGTACATCGGCTAAGGAGTTCGGCAATACAGTAGCGCAGAAGTACGACGAGTTGAAGCACAAATTGACAGATGACGACAATTCGAACGGACCCTCGACTCCATTCCCTGTGGCAAATGCGCCAACTGAAAAGGTACCCTTGGCACCTTTGAGTGGTGAAGCAGCCGCATCAGCAAGTAATCCCGCTTCAGCGGCCGCAGTACCCGCAGCTGCCAAAGGTGAACAGGCCGAAACTAATCCTAAAAGACCTTTAAGTATTGACGATCGTTTCCTCTTTCAGACTAGTGAATGCCCTAAAGGTCAAGCAGTCGATCACCGTCGTCAATGTCGTCCCAATGTTTAATGTACTACCAAATTTACTCGTTTTTGAATGTTCTATGGTGAAGTGGATCGTGCCAACAAAGGTTGATAAGTTTAAATTAGAGTAAAGCTTACATTGGCTTATAAAGCATAATTTGATAATTGGAAAAGTAATTAATAACCTCAAAATCGTCTAAAAGTATCTGTGAAATTTTATAGCTTTTGAACAAACCACAATTATTTAATTACACATACACATACATAATACATTTAATCAATCAAACAAAATGTTTCATTTCATTGTCGGTGGGCCGGATTTACACTCTTTGGTGTCAACATATAATTTGATTATAATTTGCGCGTCCTCTAGATTCAAGAACATAGTATTTCATTTCATAGTATTTATAAGAATATAATAATAGCTGTAAAGTAACCGCTAGTAGAAAATTCAAGGACCCACCAAATGTGAGTCACGTACTACCTTAACATTTGATGAATTTGCATAAAGTGTGATTAAAATTCAACTTGTTAACTTAAATTCGGAAGCTATTATACTTAAGTATGTACAACGGTATAATCACATATCAAATTACAATGTTACTTTTAAAGCTTAAAAAAATGAGGTTTCTCAACGAAACACGATGCGGAAGTTCTCGGGGGGTCAAATCAAGCCGCTTTTTAAAATGAATGGGGTTGAAACAATATTTCGTCAACATAATTACTGCAAAATAGGAAAGTACTAAACATGTGGAATCAAGTATGCTAGCTTTCTGAGGATTTCCCATGAAAATAGTAAAAATATAAACCGTACCACAATTATACATGTCGATAGAAGATCATTAACAATCACATATTCCTAAAAGATAAAATAGTTATGATATTTCTCATACTCTTCAATACCATCAGTCGTGTTTTCATAGACAGCATATAGTATGTATATTTGAATATTTTGTGCTCTCTGGCTGATTATTTAAAAAAAGTCTAGATCCTTCAAAAACTTTTTTGGATACAGAAGTAAGTTTTGTCAGTTCTCGACTCAATTGTGTTAATATACGTACATTCAGAGGTAAAGTCAGTTTAGAGGATGTGAGAAATATGAGTGCCTTATAAATTGGAGTCATATACATACATATGCCAGAGAGAACAGTTTTGATTTATTGTTAGAATAGCCTTTATACGACTCTGAAAATATTGGTTCTTACATTTGTCGTCTTAAAACGTCAATATGTATTCAACAAATGTACAAGCAAATATACCATATGTATTTATTACACATTCACTTATTCCTGCCTGTGTACTTACCACATACACTCTGAGATCACGCAACTAAATTAAGTGCATTTGCGCTGTCGTAAGTACAAATTTATGTCTGAAACTGTTCAAGTTTGTATGTTTGACTGTGTGTGTTGACATTGATCGCGTGAAACAACATCTGCGGTCATTTAAAATCGCTCCCGTATAAAATACAAGTTTTCTTGTTTACGACAGTTTTTTTACGAGCGTTTTAGACGTGGAAGTAACTCAATGCAATAAGGTGTACACTTTTCTGTTTCATGATATTTAACTTGCATTCAGAGGTGTAAAGATGCTTTATAAAGAGAAGAGATTATTGAATATAAGTAATAGTAAAGGACAAAAAGTGACTGATTTTTCTACAAGCAATGATTTTTTTTACTTCTTTGATTTCTATGACAATTCTTTTACTATATTCTTTAAAGTGATTTTTTGCGTATTAAATTTTACGCTGTTTGTGTGAGATGCATATTTTTATTGGATGTACACTTGACTGTACTATTAGGCATTTTAATTCGTAATACAATGTTAATTTTAATTTCATTGTGCCGTTCATTTTTTGCGTATATGTTATTAGTTAATTCCCAACATTGTTTGGGTGCAACAATGGATTTGGCGCAATTTGCAGGTCATAAAAGGTTATTATCATTATCTAATTTCCACACGGAGGCAGTCGTTGAAATTCGCAAATTTCATGTATACGTACATATATTCTTAATTATTGAATAGTCATTCGTAAAAAAATATTTTGTTTTTGTTTATGAGAAATATATAGAATTTTATATATGAATGTATGTTATTTATATTTTCTACAAATTTACATTTGTTTTCAAAAGCTTATTTAGCATTATTTCTACTTCTGTATGAAAGAGAAAGTTTTATAAAATTCTAGGTGATTAAAAAGATTATACTTTCCTGCACATATCAAGATGCTTTATAATTGATGATAATTACGATATGTCTATCTGTCTGGGAAGTGATATAATATAAAGGTAAGCAAATTTAGATTACGTACTATACTGATGAATGAATGAGTGTATTATTAATAAAGACGGAAGTTGTTAAAAATCAAGGTCGGATCAAGAGATATTATAGTGAAAGTAAAAGCGATTTAAAATTTAATATACATACATAAACAATCAAATAAACAATTGCAATTATTCGGTCTAAAATTTAAACGTGAATTTTTTATGATAGTCACAATTTATTAACACTTAATTTATGATTTAATGTTACTGATTATAATTACATTAATATACTAAACTGTTACGTACCTAACTTAAAAGATGAGTTGTAGTCAACAATCGAAAGCGGCAATATGTTGACTAATAGCATGCTTATTGCAGTGCAGACAAGTCGGCTTACTTTATATAGTTTTAACTAATTTAACTCAGGTAATTAAAAATGAAAATCGAACAGATGAGTTGCCTTTAGTAAAAATTATGGAGCGAATAAGAAACGATTTTTTTCCTTATTGTCGTCCAACAAGAATTGTTTGCTGGGAAATAATCAATATTTTACTTTTTGTGCGTGAGATATGTTTGCATGTAAATATAAATACACTACCGTGTGTACTATATAATTCGAGGAAAGCGCATATTGTCATAACTAATTAAGTACGCATGTTTGTTTACACCATCTACATAAATGTTCCTTAACCAGATATGCTCTATTTCTGACCACAGTAAATAAATTCTACGAAGTTTCCGTACGTTGTGAGTCAGACAGTTATTAACCAGTAATTTTGCTACAACACAATTTATATCTCTTGACATTTTGATCTGGTACAAAGGCGAATAATGTGCACGTAATTGTTATTCGCCACATCTACAGCGCAAATTGTTCATACGCTGAAAATATGATCTCGAAAAAATTAATTAGCATTTATTATGGCAATTGGCGCTTCAAGATTCAGTCAGTCATGACGTTTAACACTCACAAGCGGGGCTGGGTAATGGCATTACCTGTCTGTGGCGTACACACTATATGTATATTTACACAAACATGTGTATGTGTGGTATAAAGAACAATATGTGTTTGTCAACTGTTTATTTGCAAGCAAAATGCTTATAATTCAAAATACAAATACTACAAATTACAAAATTACTCGAATATCTGAAATTATTGTCATTATCATACAGTTTATATGCTTCACACATGTAAGCAATTGTGTTTGCTAAATTAAATCATAAAAAATTAGTACGGTAGCCGTTAAATAATAGCGGATATTACTCACCTATCGCATTAATAACATATAATCACAATTTCTTCACGCTACCATTACAGAATTATGATATACAGAATTGTTTTCAAGAAATCGTTTTCGATTCATCAACTATCTAATAGTGGCAAAACGAACATGGTATGGGTATAAACTAAATAGATTGGTATATTCGAAAGGAGTTCAGTTATACAACTTTACTGAGATACATCTTAATATATAAAAATCACGTGTCACATTGTTTGTTTTCGATGGACTCCTAAACTACTGAACCGATTTTAATGAAATTTTTAACACTGTGTGCAGTTTGGTCCAACTTGAAAGATAGGATAGTTTATAACTCTCCTTATAGTCGCATTATTTATTTATTGCAAATTATTTGTTTATTATTAGCAAAGAGCTATCCACCTGTTGGTGGCGCTAAGACGCTATGTAACAGTAGATGGCGCTATATTTCTTTTTAAATGTTCATGGATTTAGGCTGTCATAACAAAAGCTGCCACTTGCTAAAAACATTAAATGAAAATGCGTTGTTTGAAGTTTAGATTATTTGTGGTAAAGTTATACGAATCTATGACTTCCAATATTCTAAATTTAAGAAAAATTCACATACAATCCGTGAAATAAATAAAGTTATGTACATATGTATGGTCAGACAAATAAGCAATGAACAGAGTTCAAAAAGCGTTTTAACTATTTCAAATAAAAATTGGGCGGGGCGAAGTTCGTCGGGTCAGCTAGTCTAATATATAAAATTCTCGTGTCACGGTGTACGTTATTGAACTCCTCTGAAACCGCTCGACCGATTTTCGTGAATCTTAGCGTGCATATCGGCTAGGGTGGAGAATCGGACAACATCTATATTTCATCCTCCTAAATGTTAAGGGTGGTCCACCCCTAAATTTTATTAACTTTCCGCGAAAAAATTAAAAATTTTCTAAAATCGGTTAACAGGTGATTTACGCCAGACTCTTCCAATTATTCCTGGATCAACTGTTACTGACGGGCTAATCGCATGCCTAAAGTCATTTAATTTGTGGCGACACATAAAGTATCGCCAATTAACAACTAACATATGAGTGTTTTTCCAACAATTTCCAACAATTGCAGAAGCAGTTGGAAATGGTTGACACCTCGATGGATTAATAGCATTTCCAACTGATTTCTGTCACTTCATTGACTTGAAAGAGAAGTTTTCCTGACATGAAACCTCAATATGATAACCATAAATGACTGATTGAATGACCTATATTGGTGGTAAAAAAAGATATCGATGATCTTAATGCGACAATTTAGAATTTCGGTCCAGGAGAGTTGACATAGCTACAAACCAGGATGACGTAGTCAATTATCCCAAACTATTTAAAATTGCCTGTACTATCACCACCCACTTTGCAATTAAAAGTAGTGTGAGTTGTCATCATGCTGCGTAACATAAATCGACCTCGAGTAGTAATCAATATCGTCGCCGAAGCCAAGATTGGACCAATTTAATTTAAAGTATACCTTAGCCACAACAACGTGTGGACGGGTCTGCTAGTATAAGTATAAATTGGCATCGATTCATTAAACTTTATGGAATAGTGAATAGAACAAGGAATTGGTATAAACCAAATTAAGCTATCATAGAGGTTATACGACTTTATTACATACTCTCTTGTATCGTTGGCTTTACTTATCAATTATATATATGACAGGAGAACAAAGGGCAATCTTGGACAAACCTATTGGACAATGTCTTGATACATTCTTGCTTAACGCTTAAAAACCAGAGATTAACTTGTCTACTAAAGAGCGCCGTTCCACCAAAACAGCTCAAGCAAGTGACAGACAGTTTTAAATAGACTCAAGATTTTAAACATTAATGATAGGCTTTAAAAAGCAGAATCAAAAATAAAGAAATTTTGACAAAAAAATACTCAAAACAAGGGCAAACTTAACCAGCATGAAAGTACTGTATTGAAGACGTCTTCTGCGTTAGGTTCAGAAGAAGATAATTTATAAAGAACAGGTAAAAAATTAAAAAAACAATTTTCTTAATAAATAATTTATCGGTGGACTAAAATACTACAATTACTTAGTATACAATAAACTTACTCGGACACCAATATAAAACATATGTATATAAGTGTACTGTTATCAGATCATTATCTGTTTTACACCGTCGTGTTAAAACTTCAATTAAATTTTGGAATTCTGGCGTTCGGGGAGTGTTTATTTATTGATTATTTCTGAGTAAAACTACAATACATTTAATACATTTATAGGTTCCAAGCTTATATATGTATGTACATACATATGGTTAATTATATTGTAATATTTATATAAGATTATATTTTTCTGCAACATCTAGACACTTGTCCTATTTACTGTGAGCAACACGAAAAGGTTATCGCTAAATACTTAAGGTTTAAGCTATGTTTAGACAAATCGACGTATAAAAACACTAATTTCCTATCAGCGAATAGTAGAATGTAATTTGATTGTGTTTAAATTAAAAAATATAAATATTTTTGTTTACAATAGAACTATCCCATATTTGTTATTGTTATTTTTTTGCCATGTACACATATGTATGTGCGCATACATATAATAAATTTGCCTTCATGAATATATTTGTATATATAATCTAAATAATAATTTTAATTTATCGATATTACCGTAAAAAAATAGTGAATAGTAGGCTCGGAGCCAATTGAAACAAGCTCAACCAGTTTTATTAAATTATAGTAGATATACATTAATATATAGTATACGGTATAGATTCTTATCCACACCATATATTTGTTTATTTGGGAACTAATTAAATGGGCTTTCACCAATAATTAGAATAGAGTTCCCATGTTTCCTATTCACAAACTGGTTCTAACATGTTTAAATATAATTTCTAACATTCTATTGTAGCATTTAGCACTATTTTGGCGGCATTTGAAAAAAATTTCTTTGGTTTAAAAAGTTAGAATATAGAGATTACCGATATATACCGGCAATAAATCGAAGTCCAAAGATTTAAGAAGATCTGAACTAAGCTGTTGTGACTACTATAGATAATGTTCGAAATATACTGGAGGCTTCTTTCAACTATATATTTATAGAAAGATTAGTACTCAAATTTATGCCGAAGATTTAATGACATTATAGTTTATATTCTAAAATTAGAACTACAAAGCAGAAAATCACATGTGGTTAACACAAGTTGTAATTAGTCATGAAAGTTTCATGATATTCTTGAAAAAGTGAGTTACGGTGTGAAAACTTTATGATCGCAGTCAATTTCCTAGAACGACCTTTTGCCATTAAAAAGTAAAACCACATAAATGTATTTTCAAGACCCAGTGATCTACATAGACTTTATAGCTGGCAGAGGCAACATTTACATAAAGATATTTACTATCACTAGTTGACAACAAAGATCTGTTCTAAACTATGCTTTATAAGTCTACAGACATCTTAAAAATTACAGTATGTTTTTTAGAAGACTTTAGTAAGCGAGGCTAAACAGGTTGATATGTAAAACCACCTACCGAAAAAATGTCTGGCTGGAAAGAGTTGATGTTGTTGACAATTTTATATAATAATAAAAAAATAAATATTCGCATTCTCCTTTCTCCATGCCAATTGGCAGATAGACTTCAAGCGCCACTAGTTAGAGTAGAGTGGGCATTCTCTACAATGAAATGGATACTATTTAATTAAAGATATAATATAATAAATCGTATAAATGTGTATCTCAATATTCGTAAAATTAAATAAAATTATTGCACACTTTTTTAACTAATCTTCCTTCAACTTCAGTGTACTGAAAGATTCAATCGTGTCGAGAAATGCATATTTCAATATTAAAAAACCAATACAAAATATATCCGGATCGATTGAAATGCGGAAGAGAAGCTAAAATTAAATTGCTACACCTGAGTAAATGAATGAGTGATGAGTGAAGGCTTTAAAGAAAGCTGCTTACTGTGAAATTAGTCACAGCTGGCCAGTAAATAAAATGATATTCAATAGTGATTGTTTTTAAACCAAACAAATCTAAACAAACATTATAAGATTTGTTATAATTTTTTATAAGTTGGAGAGAGTGAACGCTAAATTATTGCCTACTTTCAGGCGTCAGAGAATTTTATAAGTGTATACATGAGTATGTTTGTGAATTTAAATTGTAGTACACTGTAAAAAATATGTTTCATTTCTTCAGACATTTTAACATCATGTATAAGAACGATGTAGAGATTCTTAGTCAATTTTGTTTTATAACAATTACTGTAAGTCTGTAATAAAACAGAGTTTTCTTCTAACAGCTGTTTTAAGGTATACATTTGAATAGGGGAAAAGATCTGTTACAGGGCCATTTTTCAACATACTTATTTTTAACAAAATCAAAAAATTATATCAATTTATTAGTTATTGATTTCAATTTTTTCTTATAAACAGAATGAAAGATTTTTACTATCAATGTAGTCACTTATACTGGTTAATTTATTTAAACATAATTTCTGCAAGTATAATGAATTAAATCAAGAGAAAGTTCTTTTTTCTTGAAAATATTTTTATCCTAAATTTCCTCGATTGAAACTTGGTATGAGTTTTAGATTTGCTAATAGATTTTTCGCATACAATATATATATGTACAAGTTTTATTGTTTTTGTTAAACATACGCTTTCCAACTCACACCACGTCTTGGGTTTACGACTGTGTGTGGCGAGAAGTCGTAACGCTGCTGCATGTCACTTGAGAACTTTCGAACTTCCAACACAACTGACACTGCCGCCACACAATCAGCTTACAATGTCAATATACCGCAACGCGCAGCAAAGTGGCTTGGCTTGGTGTACCATAAGCTTACCACCAATGCAATGTTCTGTTGTTCTCGCATTGGTTTCACAGCGCTTCGCAAATGCACAACTTTTTTATTGAACATACCAACTGACGTGTACAATTGTATCTACAGATATGCACTACAGTGCTGCTTCCCGCAAGTGCTGCTGCGGCTCTCTTGCTTCAGTCCGTATCGCAGTACTCGCGTACATCGGTGCCTCGAGTCAACCGTCAATTCGCACAGTTGCAGTTATAACCGCAGCTGCAGTTTTACTTTGGCGGCGCCTCTGTGTGTTGGAGTTGCAATTGCAGTGATCCGTGTGCCATTCGCTTAAGTTTGGTCCATTTGTGCTTTTGTACGAAGCTTGACAAACATTTCACTCCTTTCGGTTTTCTTTTGTTATGCGGAGAAAACTTTCCTGTCGGATGAACTAACAACACATTGAAGTTCTTGCCACAGTGGGTAGGTTTTGGTGAATGTGGCACACATATTTTAAACGACAGTTATCATCTAAATAACCTTATACATGGATTGTTTTAGACCAGAGATGTTCAACAAATTTGAATTTCTGTGCTTCTCGAATAACACGTCGATTGAAAATACAAACTTTCTTCGCGGATAGACAAATAGACAAGTAGTATTTGGAAACAAAAACTATCATACTGACTATCACTTAAGACACAACTTCAATTCCTTTAATGGTGACAAAATATATTGATTGACCACCCAGATGTATAGACTACTTTTTGTAAGGTTATTTCAAAAGCAATGTTTACACTATCAATTTTTGGGCCACCGAAGAATTCAGAAAACATATTTTTCTTTGGCCCTCGAGAAGAAAGTTTTTCAATTCGTTGACTTTGAAAAAAAAGAGGAGTTTGGTAAAACCAATGTGGCATCGGCGGACAAGTAATCTCTGCTTAGTAGTTCTATATATTCAGCATCGATTTGTAGAATGTGAATACATATTAATGGGAAGAAGAACGGTCTGGGCGGTCAAAAATGTTTGAAAATGCATTATGAAGATTGTTGCCAAACACAAGATGATCTCGCATAATCTTTCCTAGTCACTTAAGCAGTTATATAAAATGTTTAGCCACAGACGAATATATTCTAAAGGCAGAAAATCGAATTTGAAACTTTTGGTGATGAAAAATGGATTCATTACGGCCCTAAACACAAAAAAACACATCTGCAACCTGACCCACCAGCCAAATCAACGGAAAAGCCGAATATCCATGACGCTAAAGATTTGCTCTGTATTTGGTGAACGTGTTATATTATGAAAATCAGATGAAACCAATAATGGAAACCATTTTGCAAGGTATTTCAGAAACTATTCAGAAAACAGCGTCTGGGAAGCTTTGCCTCACCCTCGTTATACTCCAGGCCTTGCACCATCCGATTACAATTTGTTCCGGTCAATCGGTACAGGGTAGCAAAAATTGGCTAGATTCAATTGAATAATACTAACTTACATATATGTATGTCTTTATTTTTACGTAAACGTTCAAAATCTTTGAAGTAATCGCACAAATCCAGCTATAGGCCTAATATTATAAATCGTGAAAATTTCGATGCGGTGTGACGTATGACCACTGTGCACCCAGAGAATTCAGACGTGTACGGAATCGCTAGACAAAAAAGAAAATAAGAAAAGCGGCAAGGCAGTTGTCTCGTGAGTATCGAATTATGACACTTTTAGTGGTTTTTAAAAAATCGCAAAACTCTCACTACAAACACTAGTGTGATTTGATTTGCGTGTGTTGTTGCTGCGGCAACTACTTGTACTATTGCTCGCTGTACTTAGGACTGTTATACTTACATATAGCTTCTGTGCATTGCGTACTCGTTGTATGATTTTATGTTTTTAAAGTTTTAATTTTTCTTGGCTGACTGTTTGACTGCTGGCACATCCCAGACGGGGTAACCGAACCCAAAGTTCGCTAGCTAGCGACAAGTGGCAACAACAACAACAGCAACAACAAGTCAAATGACAACGACTATTGCGACCAAAAGTTTATCAATAAAATTCTGACATAAACTTTTTAATTTGATGTGTTATTATCTGGTGGATGTGTTGCTGCTAAAAGTAAGCCACATTGTGCGTTTGTGTGTACATAAGTGTGTGCGCGCTAGCTTAAGTTTTGTAAAGAAAACGTTTATGCGTCTGGGTATTAATGTGTTGACACTGGGAATACGCTAGTTTGCTCACATAACTACGAATGTATAAATATGTGTACATTTTTATACTCTCGCAACAAAAGTTGCTAAAGAGAGTATAATATATAGTTTTGTCCACATAACGGTTGTTTGTAAGTCCTAAAACTAAACGAGTTAGATATAGGGTTATATATACCAAAGTGATCAGGGTGACGAGTAAAGTTCAAATCCGGATGTCTGTCTGTCCGTCCGTCCGTCTGTCCGTCCGTGCAAGCTGTAACTTGAGTAAAAATTGAGATATCTTAATGAAACTTGGAACACGTGTTCCTTGGCACCATAAGAAGGTTAAGTTCGAAGATGGGCGGAATCGGACCACTGCCACGCCCACAAAATGGCGATAACCAAAAACACATAAAGAGCTATAACTAAGCCATAAATAAAGTTATGAAAATAAAATTTGGAACATAGGATCGCATTAGGAAGGAGCACATTTGAATGTAATTTTTTTGGAAAAGTGGGCGTGACCCCGCCCCCAAATATGTTTTTTGTACATATCTTGCAAACCAATAAAGCTATATAAACCAAACTTTCTGCAGTCGTTTCTTTTACCCGTTTCCTTATACAGTCCAAAAATTACAGAAATCGGATAATAACCACGCCCCCCTCCCATACAAAGGTTAGGTTGAAAATTACTAAAAGTGGGTTAGCTCACTAACCAAAAACGTCAGAAACACTAAATTTCACATAGGAAATGGCAGATGGAAGCTACACTCAGATTTTTTAACAAAATGGAAAATGGGCGTGGCGTCGCCCACTTATGGGTCAAAAACCATATCTCAGGAACTACTCGACCGATTTAAATGAAACTTGGTTTGTAATAGTTTCCTTACATCCCAATTATATGTTGTGAAAATAGACCAAATCGCTTCACAACCACGCCTACTTCCTATATACCAGAACTATGAAGAATATCTGAATCGCTTACTTTACAATATATAAAGTAAGCACTAGTGAAGATATCGATGCAGAACTTTGCATAAATACTACGTTTATAGTGTGGCAGCCCCATTCTAAAAATCATCGAAATCGGACCATAGGTTGTCAAGGCCCCATATATCGAACATGAGGACCTCGGTACTTCTAACCTAATATTATTGTTTCCAACTTTCAAAGGACTTTATACAATATATATGACGAATATGTGGGTCAAATTGTGTATTATATAATATTAATAAAGTTAAATAAATAAATTGCGAGAGTATAAAATGTTCGGTTACACCCGAACTTAGCCCTTCCTTACTTGTTAAAAGTTTATTTTAACCTCGTTTAAGAGGTGACAACACTCAATGCTTGAGGTAAAAAAAAAAATTTGAATTAAAAGCTCTATGCTTGCTTCGGTTATTGACAGTTATCCGTGATATTGTCAGGAGATTAAGGAAAGGTAAATATGCACAGTGCAATAGGTTATTTCCTATATAAAGAGTTTGTTCAAATGAAAATTTAGTTTAGTTTTGACAAAAACCAAAAAAAAATGTGGTGATGCCAGCTAGCAGTATAAGCATTTACTTAACTAAAATTTAGAATTTTTATAATAATTACAATTTAAATAATTTCCGATTATATCGCTTATAATTAATTTGTTTACGCAACACAGATAAAAGGTGGCTATCTGAAAATGAAAACAAATTTTCAACCAGTTTTTATTAAATTACCATTTATTATTTTTTATAATAGTACATTTAATTTTTATATCGTAACTGTTTTTATAAAAAAATTCTATCACAGCATAAATAATTGCCACCTACTACCTACATTACAAAAAATGCTTATCGTCTGCACAATTTTTCATTAAAATAGGCAAATATAAAATGTAGCATGCAATATAAACTACTACTAATTTGCCTATTATCGATTTAAAATTATGATATAAATTTAATTTTTTTTTTACAATTTAACATAATATTCTAAAATATAATAAATACATAGTGTATTTACAAATTTGAACATTTCGCAGCTTCTGTGACTCAAGTGCATACCTATTTACATGCTTTACTTAACAATATGCTATGTACAAGTGCGTGTTGTGAACTTCAACTCAGCCAGCTATAGCTGCTTTTAATCCTTTAATCTTATTCACTTTCTCCACGCCAACGCTATTTGCGAATTGTTTGCGTGCTTCCTCCTTATATTCCTGTATGTTGTAGTGCGATTGCTAGGTATAGATAAATAAGATATTTATGAGTATTTATAGCAGATAAAAAAATAGTTTTATTACATTAAAAGCATCCTGGAATTCGATTTTGGTCAAACGCTGCAAACCACGGAAGTTTCGGCCCAAAATGCGTCCCAATTCATAGCGTGACACGCGGTAGGCCTCGGTTGTGGTTGACATTTCAGCGCTGCCAGACTGATCCTCATCGCTTGTTTTCTATAATAAATTGTATTTCTGTAAATTTAAATTTATGTTGATTATATCGTTTAATTTCATTTACCGCTGTACTCGTTTGTGGTCTTATTGTTGCTTTTCGAGGAGCTGGATCGCTAAAGCCATCATTTAGCAAATTATAAACTTCGCTGAGTGTATCTCTTGTGTCAACATATTGCTGAAATTAAAGAGAACAAGTTACTTAAAAGTAAGTATTTCGTAATGAAACATAGCACAATGTAATATTGGTTGTTATTATTAACTCAGTAAAAAATAAAAAGTTTGACAGAGCCCATCCTATAATGCTCTCTTGCCTTACTGGTATGTAAAGGGTATGAAATATTTCGAAACATACATATGTATGCCCATATATATTAGGTTGGCAAATATCTCCCTTCCCCTTTTTTGCTCTTTATTCAGTGCTTTATAAAAAGTGTTACAGTGATCGGAGGATTTAGTTCAAATATGTGCCGTTTCGTTCGATAATCTGTTTCCATCTAGACGGCTTCATAACACCCCCCGCGAAGAAGTCCACCTCCTTATTTGCGAAGAACTCAGACAGCCACTTTTCACAACCCTCTTTTGAGCTCAACTTTACACCACCAAGGCGGTTCGACATGGACAGGAACAGGTGGTAATCACTTGGCGCTATGTCTATATAGTGAATGCGATAACATATCCATCTCATCCGAGCTCCCGTGGCTTCTGACGAGTCATCAACAATATTGTGTAAGGTAAACCGCATAATTGCATCCCTGCAACACAAAAGAACGAGCGCACCAACAACCCAGGAAGAGTCGTCGAAAAAAAGGCAGCGTCGCGTCAGCATCGTTCGAGACTGGTCTATTTTTATTTTTCATTTTATTTTAACTTTAAAAACGAGTAATATATTTAAGCAATTGAAATATCTAATAATAAACAATATTGTATGGAATATAATCTTTTAATAATAAATAAATCGAATCCTGACAAACTCTAAAAGATCTAGCATCTTTTAGTTCAGAAGTGAGATGCTTCTCATAGCCTCACATGTGTGTGTTATTGTTGTGATCGGTTTGAGCAGTCGCACATGCGAGTGGTCGTGCGTTTGAACATAGCAGAGCAAGTGTGGCAAGAACGTCATGTTGGTGACGGTTTGCGTTTGAAATCAAACAGAATTGTTGTTGCGATTAGCCTATCGAGCGTACGAATGGACGAGCGATTAGCGAAGCATAGAAACGAAACCGGCGGTTTGCATTTAAAAACGTAGACATAATTGTTTTGTAATTTGCCTGTTGCGCGTACGAATGGACGAGCAGTTGGCGAGGCATAAAAGCAAGAAAAACGAAGGTTTGCATTTGCGCATGTACAAACGGACAAGCGTTCGGTGAAACGAGAGAGAAATAAATAAAAAACAAGTGACGGTTTGTGTTTGAATTACATTCTCGCGTACGAATGGACGAGAGTTTGCGAAACGGATACATACAGAAAGTGTAAAAACAAAAGAAGACAAACAGTGACAATTGTGTGTTGTATTGTATAATTGTGAAAAGTAAAATCCAATAAGAATACTTGTTAAAAAAAAAAAAAAAAAAAACGCAAAATGAAAGTAAAAGTAGCATCTTTGAAAGTTGACGAACTGAAGGAGCAACTACGTAATAATAATTTACTAACATCGGGTTCAAAAGCGGAATTGATAATGCGATTAAATGATTTCTTAGGTAGTGATGAAATCGAAATCGAAACAGAATCTAATTTACAAAACCAGGTAAATGATTTGCGTGAAATGATGCAGAATATGATGACGACCATGCAAAGTTTTGCTGGTCAAATGCAGCAAAGAAATAATGATACAGTGCGAGAAAATGTAAATGAAGAACGTTTAGTTACTACACCACAGAATTCAATACGAACAGAGGGACGAAGTGCCAGTGTAAAGGAAATTGCAGAGACAATTCCTGAGTTTGACCCAACTACTGATAACTCACTAACAGTGACA
Organism: Zeugodacus tau; assembly: GCA_031772095.1. Taxonomy (NCBI): domain Eukaryota; kingdom Metazoa; phylum Arthropoda; class Insecta; order Diptera; family Tephritidae; genus Zeugodacus; species Zeugodacus tau. The sequence continues at coordinate 30,496,385 of CM062650.1, read as the reverse complement.
CAATTTGTAAATAGAGTGGACAGTTCCATAAGTGCTTACGACTGGGACGAAAAGTGTTTAGGTGTTGCGCGTATGTGGTTAGACGCAGCACCAGCATTTTATTCCAATTGGCCTGATTTGGCGAAAGCATTAAAAAGCGAATTCGGTTGTGAATTGAATGAAGCGCAAGTACATTATAAAATGGCAAGTACTACACGTATGCAAAACGAAAAGATTTTAGAGTATTGTTTTAGAATGAGCGGACTAGGCCGACGGTATGGCCTGAGTGAAAGTTCAATTATAAAATACATTCGCGACGGATTGAAACACCGTGAATTGCAGACTGCAATAGCTGCATTGAAGTTTAATTCGTTAAAAGATATGCGCGAAACAATTGAAAGTTACCTTCAAAACTTAACTGTGACAAAGCAACTTAAAATTGAATATACGAGTGATCGAAGTAAAGACAGTGCAAAAGACATGCGCCGGAATACAATCGAAACAAAAGGCATAACGTGTTATAATTGTAAAGAATGTGGACATATCGCGCGGAATTGTCCAAAACCGAGGCAACCGCGTAAATGTAAAGATTGTAATAAATTCCACGGAAGTAACGAACCAGAAAATTGTGGTAAAAAGCAGTAGCTGTGAAGAAAACACACATACATCAACCATCTAAGTTTTTCGAAAAACCAATCAGCGTAAACGGTAAGGCGTTAGTAGCTTTCGTAGATACTGGTAGTGAATGTAGTATGATACGACGATCAGCTGTAACAAATTTAAATACCAAGAAGTATCCATGCGCTGTAGAAATAATAGGCATTTGCGGTGGAAAACGTACTTCAACTGAGAGTATCAACGTGAACATGGCTGTTGATGATGTAGTTTTAATCGTCAATTTGTTTATTGTTGATGATGATATATTAACAATGGACGTGCTTTTGGGGCAAGATATTTTTAAAAACGCAGATGTTGTTGCAGAAATAAAGAACGACGACTTCGTATTTTCTACGCAGGTTACAAAGGTAGAACTTAAGCATCGAGAAACTGATTTCAGCGAAATTATTAGCAGTATTGACGATATAAATGTAAAAGCCGACTTGCAAGTGTTGTTAGCTGATAACACAGACGTTTTTGCGGAAAATCTTACTGATATTGGCTTGACTAACGCGACGGAAATGAAAATCGAATTGACAACGAATGTACCAATAGCTCAAAAACCGTACAGGGTGCCGGAGCCGAAGAAGCATTTAGTTACCGAAATGATTAGAGAACTTTTGGCATGCGATATAATTGCCACATCTAAATCCGAATACGCAAGTCCAATTATTTTAGTAAAAAAGAAAACTGGGGGTGAACGCCTTTGCGTCGACTATAGGCGACTTAATCAGCATACGATAAAAGAAGTTTATCCAACACCAAATATTGAAGAAAGGCTTAGCGAAGCCATGCGATACAAATATTTTTCAGTACTAGATTTAAACAGCGGGTACTATCAGGTACCAATAGAAGAAGGGTGTCGCAAGTATACAGCGTTTATAACAACTGAAGGTTTGTTTGAGTTTAAGAGAATGCCGTTTGGCCTCAGAAACGCGCCTGCGGTATTCCAGCGGCTAATGCAAAATATCAAAGATAGAACTCGACCTGGTGACATGATCCACTATATGGACGACATATTAGTAGGTAGCAGTAACGTCACCGAGATGTATGAAAAACTTAAACGTGTTTTTAAGGCATTGCGCGAACTTAATTTAACATTAAATATTAAAAAATGCGAGTTTATGAAGCAGACGATCGAGTTTTTAGGGCACAAACTTCATTCAGGTGGCATAAGTCCAGGTACTGTGAAAACAATTGCCGTAAATTGTTTTACAACTCCAAAATCTATAACAGATGTAAGACGTTTTCTTGGTCTTAGCGGGTATTTTCGACGCTTTGTACCAGGCTACTCGATTATAAGTGAGCCGTTACGTTTGTTGCTGCGTAGAGGTCAACAATTTCAATGGGCAGAAAAACAAGAAGAAGCATTTTTAGCATTGAAAACAGCGTTAACATCGAAGCCATTGATGACAGGATATCGTGTCGAGGCAGATCATCAGATTCATACTGATGCTAGCTCTGTTGGTATTGCGGGTGTACTTTTACAACGAGAAGGCGGCGACTGGAAACCAGTTGCATATTACAGCAGATCTACGACAGACAGCGAGCGAAACTTTCATAGCTATGAGCTGGAAGTACTGGCGGTGGTGAGCAGCCTAGAGCGTTTTAGGTATTATGTGCAAGGGAAAGAGATCGTAGTTGTGACTGACTGTAGCGCGGTTACTACAGCAATGCACAAACGTGAGTTGATACCACGAATTGCACGTTGGTGGCTACGTATTCAAGACTTTCTTGTAAAATTGGAACACCGACCAGGTAGAAGAATGGAGCATGTCGATTTTCTCAGCAGAATGCCATACGAAAAAGGTGAAGAAATCGATACAGCGTCTCTGAAGATTGCGAAAACAACTTTAGACGTAGGTGACTGGATATACAGTATGCAGCATCAAGACAAAGATATTCGAGATATTGTAGAAAAACTCGCCAGCGGTGATAAAATTACTAATGATGAATACAAAATCGAAAACGGAAGACTTTATCGAAAGCAGAAAAGTAACAAGCTATGGGTAGTACCGAAATCAATGCGATACAAAATTGTACAGAGCGTGCACGAGAAAGTTAAGCATCTTAGTACAGAAAAGACTTTAGAAGAATTAAATAAATATTTTTGGTTTCCTAGAATGCGTAATTTTGTAAAGACATTTTTGAAATCGTGCATTGAATGCGCATATAATAAACAGCGGGGTGGCAAAATAGAAGGAGCGTATCATTATGACGAGATAGAACCTGTACCATTCAAGACGGTACATATCGATCATCTAGGACCTTTTCCTCGTACCAAGAAGCAGAACGAACTCGTAATAGTCCTCGTTGATTCATTCACGAAATTTACAGTATTACGAGCTGTTAGAAGCACAGCGACACGACATGTATTGACATTACTTAACGAAGTAAGCAGCTATTTCGGAGTGCCAACACGAATAGTAACCGATCGTGGAACAGCGTTTACTTCTCAGGATTTTAGACAATATTGCAACGATAATGATATTAAACAGATTTTGAATGCTGTTCGAACTCCGCGCGCAAACGGACATGCAGAGCGTACCAACCGAACTCTACTGGGTATGTTACTTCCGTCGACGGAAGACGACAAAATCTGGGATGATCAACTTAGAGGTATACAGTGGGCACTAAACACTACAAAGAACAAAACAACTCAGCGAACTCCACAAGAACTTTTATTCAATTACAAGCCTCGAGATATTCTTCAGAATAAATTAATATTAGCTTTACATGAAGATGATGTTACGAGTAATGACGAGATGAACGAAATTCAAACTGAAGCAGTAAGTCGTATTAATCAGCAGCGAGAAAAAGCTAAACAGCGTTTTAACGAAAAACATCGGAAACCTACACAATATAACGTTGGTGATTTGGTTCTCGCCGAGAATGAGCCTGTTAGTACTGGTGGTTCTCGCAAATTGGAGCCACTATACAAAGGTCCGTTCATGGTAACCAAGGTGATTGGCCACGACAGGTATCTCGTTGAAGATATACCAGGGTCGAAACGAAAACAACGACATTATACATCAATCTATGCATCTGATAAGTTGAAGCCATGGTGTAATTTGCCGAATTTCGATGGGTTTGATAATGATGTCGGAGTCGAGGTCGACTCCTGTAATCAGGATTGGCCGACTGTAAGGTAAACCGCATAATTGCATCCCTGCAACACAAAAGAACGAGCGCACCAACAACCCAGGAAGAGTCGTCGGAAAAAAGGCAGCGTCGCGTCAGCATCGTTCGAGACTGGTCTATTTTTATTTTTCATTTTATTTTAACTTTAAAAACGAGTAATATATTTAAGCAATTGAAATATCTAATAATAAACAATATTGTATGGAATATAATCTTTTAATAATAAATAAATCGAATCCTGACAAACTCTAAAAGATCTAGCATCTTTTAATTGATATTTATATATTCGCTTGATATTGTCGTATGTGATCCATTTTTCGTCGCCAGTCAGCATCCGCTTCAAAAATGTTTCGAGTTCGTTCCGTTTCAGCAGCATATCTCATGAGTTGATTCGGTCCAGAAGGGTTTTTTACGTCAAATCATGCGGCACCCAAACATTACTAATTCTTGTGTATCCAGCCTTCTGCGGATGGTTTAAAATGATTTGGTGACTAACTCCCATCTCCTGGGCGATGTCACGAGATGCCACATGCCGGTCTAACTCGATGTTTTCCATGATTTGATTGGTATTCGTCTTCCGCCGGCTGGCTTATCCATGATGTCGTTTTCACCCGCTCTGAATCGTCGAAACCTTTCCTTCGCAGTTCGAAGTGATAGAGATTTCTCTAGCGGATTTGCTTTTAACGAAGGAAAACTTTAAAATAGTTGGAATTTCGGCGTTAGTGAACTCCATGTTTACACGTCTATAACTGTTGAACGCAATATCCAAACTAATCATGCATAGCGTCGTTTTGTAGGTTATGTCAAGACCTTAAATGTCAAAGATACGAGCTCTGTAGCGCTTTATACATAGCCGCGAAATTCAAAAGACTAAAAGGCGGAAGGGAGATATAGTTGAGATCTTATTTGCGAAAATTTCCAATAAATACTGCCTGTTATTTACCAAAACTTATTAAAATAAGATCAAAATATTCTACAAAAGAGTCCAATGTTTAAACGGACTAACATATCTTAGATCACTTTGGTTGAAGTATTACTTACATCGACTAATAAATTTTTCGTTGTCACCATTTTCTGAAAAAAGTCCCAAAATACGCCACGCTTTGGACGCGATTTTGGAATATCTTCTGGTGCTATCGTTTTAACGGTCTCAGCTGGAATAGCGTATGCAACCGCTTCTCTATGAAATTCGTCCGAGAGCTGTGTATAACCTGTGTTGATGACAACTGCGGCGTAGAGTAAACACACCAAAAACAATTTATGAGATGCCATATCTTCTGAGAGATTACACTAAAAGCTGAAACGAGTTAATAAAAAATATTTTAATGAATAATTTTTCAATTTAACCGAAATTGAAACACATAAAAACAAATGTAGGTCATAATGAAATATTATTTAATTTAATCAATCAAATTATAAATTGTATTCATTTTAATATTGCACAATATGAAACAACATTATGGTAATAGAAATATTGGACCATCAACACATTGCAATACAGTTAACGCATTACTGACGCAAAGTGTGTTTGGGTTCAAATTTTGTCGACGTAACAGCGTGTAAAAGTCAGTTTGTGTTTGCTGCAGAGATGCGCCACGTTTTTCCGATAATCTAAGCCATTTGCGAGCGTTATGTGCCTTCATGAGCAGCTCATTATTTTGGCATTTGACATGCATACATAAGTGGCACGTACATCGTAGTACGTTATGGCTGGCATAAGGGACACGCGAGCTATCAGTAGCAACAGCAGATTTATATTCATGTAATTGACTATCATCGGTTGACTTTGCTGTTGGCATTACAACCCTTGATCATGTAACAACAATAAGCGGAATAAACCATGCAACATGCAATGACCAGTAACCGGTAAACGGTAACCAGCCACCAACCACTAGCCACCAAGAACACACAGAAAAAATGTGTAATGTTTTCATCCAATTTACGTACACACACACACACAAATATTCGTACATACAATTGGGTGTAAAGGAGGGGCATGAGATGTGTGCAGATTTCGCCAGACAGCCAACAAGCGCTAAACAGAGGTATTAAGCGTTTGCCTTTCATTGTTGCAGCGACTCGCCAGTCAATTGGTGAAAATCGTTTTGGTCACGTTGTGATGGTTGTGTGTTCGTTCTGTTAAATTAGCCGTTGTCTGCTCTGTCTGGCATAATTTCTGCATTGGCAGGAATTCGTAAACTATTGAACATCACAGCAAACTGAATGCATAATTAATCATTACTCATACAAGTAGACAAACAAACAATCACGTACTCCCATTTAACCAATTACAAAACTAATTGAAATACGCATCTCTTATTGTGCTAATTGAATTAAAAATGAATTACAAATCACAAATGAATTGGCGAAGTGACTATGAAATTTGCTGTACCAAATGTAATTAAGAGTAATTAAGCGTCACAACTACAAACTCATTGTTCTTACATATATATCTGTGGAAGAGCGCAAATATTGTTGTTGTTGGTTTTTTTTCTAATAGATCAAAATTAATTGAATGTATTTTAATTAGAATTGAATTGAAGTCACAATTATTACTATGGTTTGAATTAAAAATCATGAAAATTTAGGTAAGTTTAAAAGTACATTTCGGTACGAAACATGTGAATAACAAGTAAGGAAGGGCTATGTTCGGGTATAACCGAACCTTTTATACTCTCGCAATTTATTTATTTAACTTAATTAATATTATATAATACACAATTTGACCCACATATTCGTCATATATATTGTATAAAGTCCATTGAAAGTTGGAAACCATAATATTAGGTTAGAAGCAGGTCCTCGTGTTCGATATATGGGGTCTTAAAAACCTGTGGTCCGATTTCGGCGATTTTTAGAATGGGGCTGTCACGCTATAAACATAGTATTTGTGCAAAGTTCTGCACCGATATCTTCACTAGTGTTTACTTTATATATTGTAAAGTAAGCGATTCAGATAGTCTTCAAAGTTCTGGTATATAGGAAGTAGGCGCGGTTGTGAAGCGATTTGGCCTATTTTCACAACATATCATTGGGATGTAAGGAAACTATCACAAACCAAGTTTCATTGAAATCGGTCGAGTAGTTCTTGAGATATGGTTTTTGACCCATAAGTGGGCGACGCCACGCCCATTTTCCATTTTGTAAAAAACTCTGGGTGCAGCTTCCATCTTCCATTTCTTATGTGAAATTTAGAGTTTCTGACGTTTTTGGTTAGTGAGTTAACCCACTTTTAGTAATTTTCAACCTAACTTTTGTATGGGAGGTGGCGCCAATTGGTTATTCCAAGCGAAGCCAGCTCCCTCTCCACCTGGTCCTTCCATCGGAGTGGAGGTCTCCCTCTTCCTCTGCTTCCACCAGCGGGTACTGCATCGAATACTTTCAGAGCTGGAGCACTTTCATCCATTCGGACAACATGACCTAGCCAGCGTAGCCGCTGTTTTTTTATTCGCTGGACTATGTCTATGTCGTCGAATAACACATACAGCTCATCGTTCCATCGTCTGCGGTATTCGCCGTTGCCAATTCTTAAGGGACCATAAATCTTCCGCAAAACCTTTCTCTCGAAAACTCCTAGTGCCGTCTCATCGGATGTTGACATCGTTCACGCTTCTGCACCGTAAAGTAGGACGGGAACGATGAGAGACTTGTAGAGTTTGGTTTTTGCTCGTCGAGAGAGGACTTTACTTTTCAATTGCCTACTTAGTCCATAGTAGCACCTGTTGGCAAGAGTGATTCTGCGTTGGATTTCCAGGCTGACATTGTTATTGGTGTTAATGCTGGTTCCCAGGTAGACGAAATTATCTACAACTTCAAAGTTATGACTGTCAACAGTGACGTGGGAGCCAAGACGCGAATGCGCTGACTGTTTGTTTGACGACAGGAGATATTTCGTCTTGTCCTCGTTCACCACCAGACCCATACGCTTCGCTTCCTTATCCAGTCTGGAACAAGCAGAACTAACGGCGCGGGTGTTGTTTCCGATGATATCGATATCATCGGCGTACGCCAGTAGCTGTACACTCTTATAGAAGATTGTACCTTCTCGATTTAGCTCTGCAGCTCTTATAATTTTTTCCATCATAAGGTTAAAGAAATCACACGAGAGTGAGTCACCTTGTCTGAAACCTCGTCTGGTATCGAACGGCTCGGAGAGGTCCTTCCCGATCCTGACGGAGCTTTTGGTGTTGCTCAACGTCAGCTTACACAGCCGTATTAGTTTTGCGGGGATACCAAATTCAGACATCGCGGCATAAAGGCAGCTCCTTTTCGTGCTGTCGAAAGCAGCTTTAAAGTCGACAAAGAGATGGTGTGTGTCGATCCTATTTTCACGGGTCTTCTCCAAAATTTGGCGCATGGTGAATATCTGGTCTGTTGTTGACTTTCCAGGTCTAAAGCCACACTGATAAGGTCCAATCAGTTTGTTGACGGTGGGCTTTAGTCTTTCACACAATACGCTCGACAGAACCTTATACGCGATGTTGAGGAGGCTTATCCCACGGTAATTGGCGCAAATTGTGGGGTCTCCCTTTTTGTGTATTGGGCAGAGTACACTGAGATTCCAATCGTCAGGCATGCTTTCTTCCGACCATATTCTGCAAAGAAGCTGATGCAAGCACCTTATCAGCTCTTCGCCGCCGTATTTGAATAGCTCGGCCGGTAATCCATCGGCACCCGCCGCCTTATTGTTCTTCAAGCGGGTAATTGCTATTCGAATTTCTTCACGGTCGGGCAATGGAACATCTGTTCCATCGTCGTCGATTGGGGAATCGGGTTCGCCAACTCCTGGTGTTGTACTTTCACTGCCATTCAGCAGGCTGGAGAAGTGTTCCCTCCACAAACTCAGTATACTCTGGTCATCAATAACTAGATCACCTCTGGGGGTCCTACAGGAGTGCGCTCCGGTCTTGAAACCTTCAGTTAGTCGCCGGATCTTTTCGTAAAATTTTCGGCCAGCTTGTCAAGCTCTTCCTTAACCATTAATGTGGTAGTAATTTAAAATTTTTTTTCAATTATATATGTAAATGTCTGAAAAGCATTAATGTATGAGAAATTTTAAATTACTACCACATTAATGGTTAAAAGTATATAAAAACAAGTAAGGAAGGGCTAAGTTCGGGTGTAACCGAACATTTTATACTCTCGCAATTTATTTATTTAACTTTATTAATATTATATAATACACAATTTGACCCACATATTCGTCATATATATTGTATGAAGTCCATTGAAAGTTGGAAACCCTAATATTAGGTTAGAAGTACCGAGGTCCTCATGTTCGATATATGGGGCCTTGACAACCTATGGTCCGATTTAGGTGATTTTTAGCACGGGGCTTCCACACTATAAACGTAGTATTTGTGCAAAGTTCTGCATCGATATCTTCACTAGTGTTTACTTTATATATTGTAAAGTTAACGATTTAGATCGTCTTCAAAGTTCTGGTATATAGGAAGTAGGCGTGGTTGTGAAGCGATTTGGCCTATTTTCACAACATATCATTGGGATGTAAAGAAACTATTACAAACCAAGTTTCATTGAAATCGGTCGAGTAGTTCCTGAGATATGGTTTTTGATCCATAAGTGGGCGACGCCACGCCCATTTTCCATTTTGTAAAAAAATATGAGTGCAGCTTTGATCTGCCATTTCTTATGTGAAATTTAGTGTTTCTGACGTTTTTCGTTAGCGAGTTAACCCACTTTTAGTAATTTTCAACCTAACTTTTGTATGGGAGGTGGGCGTGGTTATGATCCGATTTCTTTAATTTTTGGACTGTATTAGGAAGTGGCTAAAAAAAACGACTGCAGAAAGTTTGGTTTATATAGCTCTATTGGTTTGCGAGATATGTACAAAAAACTTAATAGGGGGCGGGGCCACACCCACTTCCCCAAAAAAATTTCATCCAAGTATGTCCCTTCATAGTGCGATCCTTCATACCAAATTTTATTTCCATAGCTTTATTTATGGCTTAGTTATGGCACTTTATGTGTTTTCGGTTTTCGCCATTTTGTGGGCGTGGCAGTGGTCCGATTTTGCTCATTTTCGAAAGCAACCTTCCTATGGTCCCAAGGAATATTTGTGCCAAGTTTCATCCAGATATCTTAATTTTTACTCAAGTTACAGCTTGCACAGGCGGACGGACGGACGGACGGACGGACAGACAGACATTCGGATTTGAACTCCACTCTTCACCCTGATCACTTTGGTATATATAACCCTATATCTAACGCGTTTAGTTTTGGGTGTTACAAACAACCGTTATGTGAACAAAACTATAATACTCTCTAGCAACTTTGTTGCTAGCAACTATGTTGAGAGAGTATAAAAACAAATCAGTGATTGTTATATACCGTTACTGGATTAGATTAGTAGGCAGATATCTGCATCTCACTTGGACAGTTTGAGCGCCGTTCTTTGTGATCCCAATAAACTCTTAATGGATCAAAGAGATCCTTATGATTTGGCAAAACGCTTGGAATCTGTTATAAACTTCTTAGCCGTCTAATGTCATTTGTAGCAAATTCGTTAGGTTCGTCGAAAGTGAACCTTCCAAGTTGTTTCAACCTCACTCTGCCAAAATCTGTACAATGGAGGAGGAAATGCTTAGATGATTCCGCCTCGGCTTCCTCCAAACAGCTTTGGCAACTTGCATCGTCCAGAATCCCAAGCCTTCTGCGAATGCGAATAAGATTCACTATTATTCTATATACGAGAGTCTCAAATAGTTCAATAATTTTGCTTTAGTATATTTAGCAAAATTTTGCATTAGTATTTCAACGGAAGTGTACAAGATCTGGCTTTAAACTAAACATTGTAGTGTTTGATAATTTAAACAATATCTTCACTGAGCAAATGAAAAACCGGAAAAAAATATTTTGAAAAGTAATAACATGCGCTGTCAAAGAAACCCGAACTAAAAAGCATTTACCGCCGACAGCACTCTACCACTATTTTGTCACCACACTAAATTCAATCTGTTGCCGCTGTAGCTAACATCTGTTACCGCTATCCCTGGTCGCCAACAAATATCCCGTTTTTAGCTTTACACCCGCACGTTTTATGTCTTTTTACAAACTATTTTAATATTTACTTCTTACTCCTTTTATTATACAGCGCTGCCAGCTAGACAGGCATCCACTCGCATTTGCATGCAAACGCTTCTATTTTGCCACATCCTCCCACTCTACTCGCCAACCTCATTATTAAGAATATATGTTTGCGCAATATTAGTCTAGAGGCATATTTTAAATTAATTTACGCAAATCGCCGCTAACTTCATTTAATAAAAAGCATTACAAACGCTTTTGTAGTTTTGACAATTTGTACAAACTTTTGTTATATAATATTTAATTTTCCGTTTTCTTTTTTGTGTGGTTTATTTTATGGCCACTGGCAAGTCATTTCATATGAATTGTTCTTTATTTCTAGCATAAATTTCAATTTAATTGAGCTTGCATATAGTGCAGGAATCGAGGTGGAAATTTTTGTATGTGTTTTCATTTATTTTCTTTCCCAAATTTATTTAATCGGTTGTTATTAAATACAATTTTGTGATAAATTGTATCCTGATATTTAAATAATGGGAAAGTAGTTTATATGAAAGAAAAAATGGTGAAATGAGTAAAATTTGGTAATTAAAATTTTCTCCGACGTTATATTGGGACTAAATGAAACTTTAATTAAGGTCGTACTAGATCTTTTTTATGGTAGATGACGCACCTTTGCTTTGTTATAAAGTTTGTAGAAGCAAAAAATTCGCCATTGAATAACTTCCTGCATTTTGTTTAGATTTTCTGAATTAAAATTTTCCAACATGTTTTGAAAGTTCCTTAAAACTTCGACCTCAATGAACATAAACCGTGGAATCCAATAAAATCTGACTTGGTCGAGATAGAGCTAAGTTCGGATGGTTAGGACATTATACGTGTATACTCTCATAATGTAAATGTGCGGCAAAACGGAAAGTGAGTCTAAATGTTTATATATTAATTACATCCCATCATATAGCAACCACAATTTTTTTAATTATACATACATTATACATATTATATTCTTTAAAATAAGCTGAGGAACAGAGTGGTAGTTACGACTCTAATTGACAGAATATAAAGGCCGTACATTATTTACCTTTTGTTGTTTTCTACAATTGTAAAGAAATCAAAGTTTGTCAAATACATATTTTCATCTCAATAATAGCAGGACAAAACTATTTTTTTGCTGAATTCAGCATTTGATTGAGCATTTGATTGACTTTACAAATAAGTAATAAGTATTTTTAAAAAATAATTTATGTTTGTAACTATTTTCAATGGGAGAATGCCCCCAAATATGAAAAAAAAATAGTTTTTAGAAACAATTCAAAAAAACAGAAATTTTTTTTAAAATTTGCATCCACAGGAAACACTTTCAGTTCTTATTATCTACTTAATCAACAAATTAACCGATGAACCAAATTTAGCAAATAAAAGTATTAACTGCCAAATGAACTAAACTAACCAAAGTAGTGCATTAGCTGCAAATATATTAAATGAGCATATTTGCAAATAGACACAATTAAAAAGTGTATAAAATTAGGAAGTCACCATAACACATAGGCATTTAATGCAGCTCTATTTAATAAACTGGCGACCAACACCAGCTAAAGTAGAGGTCATACACCGGTTCACAAACTTATTTATAATGTGAAATTACACCATTTCATTTTGAAATTCAAAACAATTTATTAAAATTAATGAATGAAAGCAACATTAAATGAATTATCAAACAGCTAGCCATATTCTAATTGTGCACACATTCGAGTATAATTAATAAACCAGCAAATTTCTAAATGTATTTTCATGTACCAAGCGCCGATATAGGGGAAATTAGAATATACATATGTGGCAGTCAATGTGCTGCAATGGGTTCACAAATATGTATTTCTATTTGTATAAGTATTCGATTACCCACTTAACAGAAATTGTCGCCAACATTATACTATAGACTAATCTAACATCAACAACACAAACAATGTCAGCCTCGAAATCCAGCACAGAATCATTCTTGGCGACAGGTACCACTTAGAACTGAGTAGGCAATTGAAAAGTAAAGTCCTCTCTCGACGAACCAAAATCAAAATCTACAAGTCGCTTATCATTCCCGGCGCAGAAGCATGGACGATGTCAACATTGCGAAAGGTTTCTATGGTCCTAAGAACATTGGCAACGGTGAATACCGGAGACGATGGAACGACGAGCTGTACGAGTTATGCCACGACTAGAGATAGTACAGCGAATAAAGAGACAGCGGCTAAGCTGGCTAGGTCATGTTGTCCGCATGGACGAAAACACTCCAGGTTTGAAAGTGTTCGATGCAGTACCCGCTGGTAGAAGCCGCGGAAGAGGACGACCTCCGACCGTTGGAAAGACCAAGTGGAAATGACCTAGCAGCATTTCGAATTTTCGAATGGCCCTAAACTGCAAAGCGGATAAATGAATGGCGCGCTCTGGTGGATTCGGCTATAACCGGTTAAACGGTTTCTACGCCAATTACATACATACGTACAATCTAATAAATCTGTTCACTAAAATACTACTTTTTATAGTTCGAAATTGGAGTACAATGAGTTCGAAAGTAGTACAATCAGCTTTCAACGATTAAAAGTTTTCAAAGTCTATACTAACTCTTCTTTGAGGAGTTAGAATTTGAGAGATTTAGTTTTACTGAAAGGGATTCTATTTATAAATATAGTTTTAGTATAATGATTGACAAAATTTAAGAACACAAAATCTTAGGGACGAATAGGAAATCATATCATCAGATTGCAAATTCCCTTCCCACTTCACTTCACTGTCTTTATATCTTTAGCCTCGTGTGAGCTCCGATATCAGTATAAGTTTCTAAATCACTAGATCTCAACACCATTGTTGTATGTATAGTGACACCTGTGATCTCCTTCACGATTATCAGTCCTTAAACTTGACTTGAGGTCCTATGTTTCATCTAGAAACTATGGAGAATTATATTTATATATATACTAGCTTTTTCCCGCGACTTCGTCCGGAACATGATAGAGAAAAACTCCCAGCAAAAACCATAAAAAAATCACTAACTCAATTCAATTTTCTGCCTACTTTCTACCCCCTAAGTACGATGACGTGATCATTTTGATCTTATATCCGTTTTTAGGTAACCATCTATTACCTTACTAAATTTCATCAAAATCCGTTCAGCCGTTTAGACGTGAAAGAGCAAAGGTCCCAACAAAAACGACTAAAAATAACTAACTCAATTTAGTTATCCGCCTACTGCCTACCCCGTAAGAACGATGGCGTGATTATTTATAGCCTATGACCATTTCTAGGTTATCATCTATCACCATACCAAATTTCATAAAAATCCGTTCAGCCGTTTAGGCGTGAAAGAGTAACAGACAAACAGAGTTACTTTCGCATTTATAATATTACTAGCTTTTTTCCGCGACTTCGTCCGGAACATGATAGAGCAAAACTCCCAGCAAAAACCATAAAAAATCACTAACTCAATTCAATTTTCTGCCTACTTTCTACCCCCTAAGTACGATGACGTGATCATTTTGATCTTATATCCGTTTTTAGGTAACCACCTTACTAAATTTCATCAAAATCCGTTCAGCCGTTTAGACGTGAAAGAGCAAAAGTGCCAACAAAAACGACTAAAAATCACTAACTCAATTTCGTTATCTGCCTACTGTCTACCCCCTAAGAACGATGGCGTGATTATTTAAAGCCTATGACCATTTCTAGGTTATCATCTATCACCATACCAAATTTCATAAAAATCCGTTCAGCCGTTTAGGCGTGAAAGAGTAACAGACAGACAGAGTTACTTTCGCATTTATAATATTAATATGGATAATATGGATATATTTATATACTTGACCCAACCATCAAAGAAAGATCTGAATCCAAAGCAGTACAAGCGAAAAATCATAATATTTCTGTCGTTTGTTTGGTGGGTTACGTAAGTATATATACGAGTATATCTATATTTCTGCATTTTAGTGCTTTTCCGATTTTCCGCTTTTGGCTTACGCCCGCAGATATGCAACAATATTCGCGTAAATAGTGGCACAAAAACATTTTATTGTTGCAATAACTGTGAAATTTATACATTTAATTAAATTGCAATCGCACACCCGTCCACACATATCTACACGTGTGGGTGTGTCTATGAATTTCGAATGTCAGCGGTCATGAAAATATGTTGCCACAAACACAAACATGTGTTGCACACATTGTAGACTAATTTAGTCACAACTGAAAAACGTTTATATTTTAAGTTTTTTTTTATCAAATAAATTTCTAAAATGAAGTTGCAGCAAACTCAGGTTCATATACAGTACAGATTTGAGGTAAAGTGGTGAATTTTGAAATTCCTTTTTCGAATGGTGCCCGTGTAAATTATGTGCACGTGAATAAAAAAACATTTGAAAAAGTAATTTAGATATACATCATTTATGACGAATTATGCGAATTACATGAGTTTCAATCGGAAAGAAAGTAGTAAGTTGTAGAGTCAAAACATATAAATACAACTCAATCGCAATATATCAATTATGTTTTTAACCTCTAAAATAGTAATTTTATGCATTAAATAAAAACAGAGAGAGAGATAGAGAGTAGTCCTTCTTTTATGATCAAATACAGTTAAAACTCCCATAAATAAACATCTATGGCTTCCTACTGTTCCTTCCTATTTACAATAGACAATTCAACTACCATTGAAATCAATACATTGGCTGAAAATTTAAGGGGCTATACCAGTGGGACATTTTCAAAAAATCGATTTTTTTTATTTTTTGCTTATTCGATAGTTTATACTTTCAAAAATATTGTGTGAAAGCGCTAAGATCGTATCTTGAATAGTTTTTGAATGACAGCGTTCTAAAGAGCGACCGCTCGCTGGTATAAGCTGCTATAGTCGAAACTTTAAACGCGTTTTTCTCGAAACGACATTTCTCAAAATTGCTCACATCATAACTCAACGATACATTGACCGACCGACTTCAAATTTAAACTGAGCATTTAGCTTTGGCATTAAAAAAAGATCAATTTTGTACCAAAAAAAAAACGATTTTTTTTTAGAACTACGCCATTTTGTCAATTTTTGAATTTTTTTGTTTCAGCAACTCATTCGGCCAGAATCATGTCAGCAGTTAGTTTTTTTTTGGAACCTCCGAAGACAGAATAAATTTTTAAATATACATAGCTAAAAATATACCTTATTATGTGCAAATATCTTCGAAACAATCGATCGAGTACTTTCTTTTAAAAAATTCATGAAAAAATGAAATATTGATAGAATTTTTATTTTCCCTCCTGCTCTAGCAAGACAACGCTAAAGGCAGTACAAGAGGAAGGGCTAAGTTCGGGTGTAACCGAACATTTTATCTAATTTTGTAATATAATACATAATTTAACACACATATTCGTCATATATATTGTATAAAGTCCATTGAAAGTTGGAAACCATAATATTAGGTTAGAAGCACCGAGGTCCTCGTGTTCGATATATTGGGCCTTAAAAACTTATGGTCCGATTTCGGCGATTTTTAGAATGGGGCTGCCACACTATTAACATAGTATTTGTGCAAAGTTCTGCACCGATATCTTCACTAGTGCTTACTTTATATATTGTAAAGTAAACGATATTTTCACAACATAACATATCATTGGGATGTAAGGAAACTATTACAAACCAAGTTTCATTGAAATCGGTCGAGTAGTTCCTGAGATATGGTTTTTGACCCATAAGTGGGCGACGCCACGCCCATTTTCCATTTTGTAAAAAAATCTGAGTGCAGCTTTCATCTGCCATTTCTTATGTGAAATTTAGTGTTTCTGACGTTTTTCGTTAGTGAGTTAACCCACTTTTAGTAATTTTCAACCTAACTTTTGTGTGGGAGGTGGGCGTGGTTATTATCCGATTTCTTTCATTTTTGGACTGTATTAGGAAGTGGTTAAAAAAAACGACTGTAGAAAGTTTGGTTTATATAGCTCTATTGGTTTGCGAGATATGTACAAAAAACTTAGTAGGGGGCGGGGCCACGCCCACTTACCCAAAAAAATTACATCCAGATATGCCCCTTCATAGTGCGATCCTTCATACCAAATTTTATTTCCATAGCTTTATTTATGGCTTAGTTATGGCCCTTTATGTGTTTTCGGTTTTCGCCATTTTGTGGGCGTGGCAGTGGTCCGATTTTGCTCATTTTCGAAAGCAACCTTCCTATGGTGCCAAGAAATAAATGTGCCAAGTTTCATCAAGATACCTTAATTTTTACTCAAGTTACAGCTTGCACAGACGGACGGACGGACAGACAGACATTCGGATTTGAACTCCACTCTTCACCCTGATCACTATTTCACCCATCAATTTATGAGATATTTTTTGGACATATGACATGGACGTGTCTGCACTCGCATTTGGTACATTTTTTCTATGAAAACATTTCCAAAAACTATATATTTTCAAACATAAATCGGCTTATAGTGATGTTCGCTTACTGGAAACTATCACTGTGCTTGTCTACTACACTATTGGCATTTGAAAATTCAATAGCAGGTGTTTGAGGACTGCGCGTGTGTACCAATATTTATGCATTAACTATTTATTTATTTATTTTTGTTTTTGTATGCTTTGTTGTTATAATTTTCATTTGCGCGCAGTTAACTTTGACATCCAGCTTCTGGTTGAAACCGAGTTGCGATTCGACTTTGGTAATTACAACATACAATGGCCGGCATAATTTGTGCATTTGTGTGCAATTGTACGCAACTATTTTGCGAATATGCCGTAATTAGTTTTATAATGATAAATCAATTGGGAATTGAAAATTTACGCAGCACTTAATATGCAGTATGTGAACATAAACAGTTAGTTTACGAGTATACTAACATAATTATTTACACAAATGCGAATCACTGCAGCCAACAGGGAGAGGGAAACTGAGGTTTGTTTGCTCAATTTGAAATTAACTAGACATAGTTTATAACGTACATGGATATGATTTGAATATTTTCGAGCATTTTAAGGTTTTCAAATAGATTTAAAGTTAAAATTTTATTTTCTAAAATCGACTTTCTTAGAGAAAAATGGTGAAACAATCAGAGAAGCCGTTGAATAAGATCATTATAAATGTAAGCAGTTGTTAACCCCGTTTTTGAGCGAATGAAGTCTTCAAGAAATTTTAGTTTTTATTTTCCCTTCCTTTTAATTCACCTTTAGGGAGCAGTTTTTAATTCACAAATAAGTATATGTGATAAACGCGAATATGTTCTAATATAAATTTATAATGATCTCGATGTAACTACCGATAGTTATAACGACTTAGTTTGCTCCATTCGCCCATGTGACTGGCCACCAATTCGACTGGAATATAAAAACTTTTCTTGTTTACATTCTGCCTTGATTTTATTTTCGTACCATTTTTCTTCATTTGCACGCTCTTCCAACTAGCGAGAAATTGCAGTTGTGTGCCTGCAAACTTTAGCTCCTTGAGAATTTTAATTATACCCTAATGGTATATAATGCAAGTACTTGCACCTATCGTACTATCTTTCTTGAGAAAGTAGTTAAGAGAGAGTTGAAGAGGAATACCGTTAGTGGCGCATTCCACTGCACTTCCGGTAAAGTAGTAAGTAGCATTATTGTCCTTCATTAGTGTCCCGCGATTACGTTAAGCAATTTCTCTTTCGTCTATTTCCTGTTATACTTGCTTACTTGTGTGACCTCGTTTTCTATTTGCTTCTTTCGTATTTGCTTTTGTTATTTTTTTCTCTCTTATTAAATTCTCGCTTTTGATTAGTTTCTCATTTCAACTTCATTTGGTCTTTATTTTGCTTTTAAGAAAGTGAAGCTTTTCGTTTGTGTTTGCAAACTTTTGCCATTTCGTAGAGCTTTGCTTACTTTATTGCCTCTGCCTAGACGCTACTCAGCCACTCCTTTGCTTTTTTAATTTTACCGTTCACCATAACAATTTGCCGCCCATTTTATTGACCATTCAAGTTTGCAGAGTTTTTCGAAATTAAAAATTTAAAAAATAATAATAATAATAAGCTGCGAATATAATATTTTTGATGTAATTAATTTCTCCTGTCTAATCTTCTTATTATGGGAGGTTTGGTATTATAGTGTACTCAATTTTATCAACATTTATGAATTCTTCTCTAATTATTTAATAAGGGGTGAGAGAGTGTTAGGGTTAGATAACTAAACATTAGATGACCACGAAGGGACCTAGCGATAGCTGTGAGCATTAAGAGTAAATTCAAGCACTAAATACAAAGTCTAAGAAAGCTGGGATAGTTGCATGGATGAAATGTGAGTTCGAAATATAGGCCTTTATTTTTTTCGAATATCTAACATTGATCTCTAACAGATTCTGTTATACAAACTTGTCCGAAAAGTTGTATATGTAGTAATTCCATTGAAATTTGAAGATATTGTTGATTACGCACATCTTTATTTCTTTTAATAACTGATATACTAATAATATTAAAAATGGTGTTTCCAGAAAGTTCGAAATTCGAGGTCAAATATCTCGAGCAATAAGTTTTTTTCTCGAATAATAAACAATAAAGTTTTTAATTAGTTTATTTTTAAATTCGAAGTCAAATATTTCGACTTTAGAGTCTAACTTCGAAAAAACGGAGTTACTTATTTACTTACGACTCAATCTGTCTAAAATGTTGGTTTAGTCCAGTGTTGTACAGCATTATTATTTCATAATTTTAACGGGGTTAAGGTATTGAACTCATTACAGTTTTAAATGATACAGGACTGGAGTTTATTGTCAATTAACAAGCTGTGAAGTATACTCAAAGACAAAATGCCTAGTTGCTCGTCTGAAATAAATTTTCCAAACATGATTTTTTTGAAGAAGTTCGTTCGACATAATTAATCGTCATAACACGTATGTATGTATGTATATGAATCATCATTGTAACTAAAAAGTACAAAATTAACTTCAAGAATCATATATTTTCCACATCACTGTATGTAAAGATGTATGTCACTGATTTGATGTATTTTTGTAAAATCACTAATTAAATTTCTATAACATTCACATTTGCCGCACGAATTGCTTCGCTCTTACTACTCTCTTATCATTTTGCATGTCTAAAGCTAATTAAAGACATTCCTAGAAATATCCTTTCGATTATTCAATGCATAACGCATGTGAGTGCGACCAGCAATTTATATCTCTTGGCTGACAGTAGGTTAATGTGTCATAAATAATATGCAACGATAAGCAAATTATCGCTTGCCAATATTTTTTGGATGTCATGCTTACATGCACAGCCAATACCTATGTGTGTATGTGAGTGCAAGTATTCGAATCGGAAATCGCTCAAAGCACGCACCACTTGAATGAGTACAACTCTATTAGCAGAGCACACATGTCATATACTCACTACTTACTAATACGCTAGACAGACGGCAGAGTTAACTCGAATTAACTGCGCTTTTAATCAGTTCCAATTTTGGGGGTGACAGACGGCAGAAAAGCGAGTTATAAACTCCCATAACAGCTGATTGGCAATAATATTTCCATTTTGGTGAGATAAAATTGGATAGAAAGGAAATTTTGCGGTTGTTAGCCGCACAACTAGTACAAAATCACTAATTATTAAAAAAATATACATAAATACGTTATTATTAAAACTTCCATTTTAGAAAAAATTAGCATGCGTATGTTTTTGTTTACATTTAATTGAAAAACAGCTGTCAGTATTGCATATTTTCATTCACAATAGATAAAAAGCGGCCATGTTTAACAATGTTGCCAACGAAAATGACACGAACTCCCTCTAACTCTCTAAAATTTTGAGGATTAAATGGGAGTTAGTAAACCGGGTTAACTGAGATAATACGCTAGACAGACGGCAGAGTTAACTCGAATTAACTGCGCTTTTAATCAGTTCCAATTTTGTGGGTGACAGACGGCAGCAAAGCGAGTTATAAACTCCCATAACAGCTGATTGGCAATAATATTTCCATTTTGGTGAGATAAAATTGGATAGAAAGGAAATATTGCGGTTGTTAGCCGCACAACTAGTACAAAATCACTAATTATTAAAAAAATATACATAAATACGTTATTATTAAAACTTCCATTTTAGAAAAAATTAGCATGCGTATGTTTTTGTTTACATTTAATTGAAAAACAGCTGTCAGTATTGCATATTTTCATTCACAATAGATAAAAAGCGGCCATGTTTAACAATGTTGCCAACGAAAATGACACGAACTCCCTCTAACTCTCTAAAATTTTGAGGATTAAATGGGAGTTAGTAAACCGGGTTAACTGAGATAACTCTCGAATTAACCCGAATTAAAGCAGTTATTCCGAATTAACGCGCCGTCTGTCAGGGGTATAACTCTCGAATTAACCCGAATTAAAGCAGTTATTCCGAATTAACGCGCCGTCTGTCAGGGGTATAAGGGATATCTACAAATGTGCTTATGTTTCGTTTTATTGTCACGTGATTTTATGACAGTTATTCATAAATATGTGTATACATGCATATGATATACATATATAATTTCGGCAATTGCTCTTTGGCATGCAACATTCCGGCAAACATAGCACCTCTTCACTCCATTACTCTATTACTATATTTCGTTGCAATTCAATTTGAATTAATTCGATTGTGTCTCAATAGTGAAAATCGATTTGATTTGTGGTTTGATTTGAAAACAGCTTTTACATATGAGTGTTGTTGCTATTGCAAATTTGCGTTTGTGAAACAGATATTGTGGCAATTTGATGGGCTTATTTGGCAAAAAGTGTCACATGTTCGAAAAGTTTCACATTTATTTTAATAAATAAACACAGCTTTGTAGCGTTTGCCATCAAACTGGTAACTAGAAACTAGTAAATTCTAAAAACTGTTTGATTTATAAAAAAATGTATATTAATAATAACAAGTAAGGAAGGGCTAAGTTCGGGTGTAACCGAACATTTTTACTCTCGCAATTTATTTATTTAATATAACCACAATTTTACTGACAGATTCGGTATATACATATATATATATGGTATAAATCCATTGAAAGTTTCAATCCCCGAACATTAGGTATATGGGAGCTAGGGGAAGTTATGACCCGATTTCACTCATTGCACGGATACATATTATTAGAAGAAAAATATTCCCTCTGAATTTCTTCAAAATATCTGAGAGACTCACCTATATTTTCGGTAAAAAATTTATTCGAAGCTCTGAGGTCCTCATATTCGATATATGGGGCCTTAAATACTTATGGTCCGATTTTGGCGATTTTTAGAAGGGCGATGCCACACTATAAATGTAGTATTTGTGCAAAGTTCTGTTCCGATATATTCACTAGTGCTTACTTTATATATTGTAAAGTAAACGATTCAGATCGACTTCAAAGTTCTTGTATATAGGAAGTAGGCGTGGTTGTGAACCGATTTGACCTATTTTCACAACATATCATTGGGATGCAAGGAAAATATTACAAACCGAATTTCATTGAAATTGGTCGAGTAGTTTCGGAGATATGGTTTTTGACCCATAAGTGGGCGGAACCACGCCCATTTAATTGTGTTTACACCATTTTGAGTGCAGCTCTTCGGTATCTTCTTGGTAATGAAATTTATTCTGGGGGTTTTCCTTACTGAATTAAAACATTTTTAGTAGTTTTCATTGTAACCTTTGTATGGGAGGTGGGCGTGGTTATAGTCCGATTTTCTCCATTTTTGGACTATATAAGGAAATGCCTGAAAAAAACGACTCCTGATATAGCTTTGGTAGTTTACGAGATATATACAAATATTTGTATAAAAACGGTTACAAATGTCGATGTGCCTCAGTCGCCTCGATATAAAAAAAAAAATTGATTTAATCGACCAGTGCTTGACCCTATCTATTGGAAAACGACGGAAGCAAAGTTGTAGACATAATATTTATACACATACATTCTGTAATTTTGTTTATTGCAGTTTGCTAGAGCAAGTTTTATGGAAATTTTTTAGTTATGGAAGTTCAGCTGTATATTACAACAAAATTTAGACGCGGTACCAAATTAAAAATAGTTCTTAATATATGCTGACAAAAATAATTAAGGAAACATATTTGCATTTTAGGTTAAAAAACGTGATTTGCTCAATATGAGACAAATATAATACAAAGCACCCACGGTTTTTAATCAAAAATACAAATATGTTTCCTTAATTATTTTTATCAGCTTATATTAAGAATTATTTTTAATTTTTTAGTTTGATACTATGCTGTAAATAGTTCTGCTAAAAGTGAAAATCTCAAAATCGATAATCAGGCAGTATTCAATTTTTACGCAGAACCTTCCTGTTACTAATTGGCTTTTATAGGGATGTTTTAGAACATATGTTATTTGAATAACTTATAGGTAGGCGTTACTTACTTTTAGGGCACTTCCTTACAGAGTCGTTTCGTCGTTCGTTTTAAGTACCACTAAAAAAAGTTACAACAATTTAAAGATATAGGTGGAAAAGCATATTAAAACGAATTTTCTATTGCAGTTCCTTTTCGGAAGTGTTTAATGTAGGTCTTGTTTTGATGAACACCAAAAGTTCTTCCTATTATAAGCCTAGCTTTGCAATTACAAAACTAAATTTTATTACTTTTTACATTTCACACATTTTTGTTAAGTGCGTCTTTGCATTTTAAATTCCCCGCTATATAAGTATGCTCAGCTTTTCTATAAAAGTAAACTTTCATTAAGGATATGTATTTATATACATATGTTATACATACAAGCATACAAACAAACATACATACAAGTGAAGCTAATAAAAGATGTTTGAGAACAACCTAACCTGAAGAAATATTCAACACTTAAAGTTGAAAGGGCTGTAAAGTTTTTTTTGAGAAAACATAACGCTGTTAGACAATAATTTGCCATTTGAGTGATTCTATTCGCTAACTTTTTACCTAGAAAATTTTTGAACAAGAGGCCAAATATAGCGAGCTAAGAAATAGCGAATCGATAACGTCTATATATATAGAAATGTCTGATATTCCGTTAAAGCTACAAATGCCCGCTTTAAAATGTTCAACACTAAAAAATACCTAATTTCAACCGCAACCTGAGCTATAGATCCTATCTCAACCTCCTGGGTCGGTAGCAGTTGGGTGTGTTGCATTTTAAATTAGCAACATGCCGTGGATTTTTTCTTTGTGTGGTATATATTGAACATTCTTGCCGTATTAGAACGGTATGCGAAAGCGCACTTACGCACACGTAAGCGCACAGGAGCAGACGTAATGCATTGCCAAAGCGTTGGCGAGATGGCTGGAAAATTGTTTATGTCATACATGGAGCTCATTAGTTGTGGAAAATTGACATACCAACGTGAACCCGGAGAGCGGGCTGAGGGAGTATAATTGTCAGCGGAATGATAAAGTGTGTAGGCGATCTGGATCATACACATTTGTACAAGCATTGGTGTGGGCGAGAGAACGCATGGCGCGCATATTAGTCACCGTTAGCCTTTTTAGTAAAGCACGGGCATTTCGAAAAAAGGAGCAACGAGAAAAGTAATGGCCAAAGGTAGAGGTAAATTGCGTAAAAGTCAATACAGAACGCTGGGAAAGGGGGAAATTATGATTACTTGAGTACATATAGCTGGCTAGCAGAGCACATTCTCGTGTGCTGGGGTATGTGTGCTGCTAATGTCTACAACAAGCAGGGAGCGCTGAATAATAAATGTTAATAAGCTTTATGAGCAGCTATGCAACTTGACTGAGATACATGCATTTGGCGCGTGCCGTCATACATACTCGTTTGTGCGTGCGTGCATAATATGTAATTTGTTGGTAGGTCGTGTTAATAAAAAATGTGCAAACATACTCGTGCTTCGTGAACAAATAAAGTGGACTCTGTCCTTGCCAACAGATGTACTGTATACCCTAATGTGTTTGTTTGTTGCAAGATTTGTTAAATGTTATACAACACTAGCTTCCATTATGTGCATGGATTGTCATTCATAACTGTCGCACGCACAAAGCGAATAATCAACATTCCCACGCTGCTGGTGGTGGTTACATACGTATGTATAATGACATATAAAACAGTTACAGATTTGGCTATTTCAGACTAGCGTCTATGCTCCGCTCTGGCTGCTTATTAGATACATATGATCTCTGACCAGACGGATAAATCATTTATACGTAGTCGCGCAAAATATTTACGTACACACGAATATATATCTGAGACACTGAGCCAAATTCCTTACCATTTTGCTACATACAATCCCATAGATATTCGCTATTCGTGGATCCGCACGCACGGAAAATTGCTGCGTCACGTCGCGTACTTTTGAGTTATGAGATTCGCAGGTGACTGCAAGTATCAACAATATTCTAGCTTCACCAAGATTATAATATATACAACTGTGTTCGAAATAATAGCAGTAACTTAAAATTTATTCAATGAAAAAATATAATGTAATTAATATTTGTTATAGTTCGTTGTTATTTTATATTATTTGCCCATATTCAAGCCGGCAAGAAATATGGTTTCCTTACGAAATAAAACAAATATCTTTTTTAATTAATAAACAAGTAAGGAAAGGCTAAGTTCGAGTGCAACCGAACATTTTATACTCTCGCAATTTATTGAAGAAACTTACAAACATACAAAATTTACCCATAAATTCTGCATAAAGTTTAATAGAATAACGAAAATCGTAATATATACTATATGAGGGCTGAGGTAATTCTTTAATTTTCACCAGCAGTGCACACTATATCCAATATACGCTCACTTAATTTTGCTAAGATATCTCACATTTTAACCAATACATATATGCGGAATAAAGCCCACCGTATTTTTGAAAAACCTATAATTATAATATAATTAGGTATATGTGAGCAAGGAGATGATATTATCCGATTTTAATATTTTTTTTTAACAGAACACTATTAGAAGAAAACAACTTCCTCTGAATTACATTAAACTATCTGAGAGATTTACTCAAATTTTCGGTTAAAATTTACTCTTAGGCGCTGAGTTCAACATGTTCGATATCTGGGGCCTTGAAAAGTTATAGTCCGTTTTCGACAATTTTTTCACAAGTGAAGTCAGAGATGATATGTACTATTTGTGTAAAGTTTTATTCCGCTATCTTCATTGGTTTCTTATGTATACATGATAAAGTGAAGGAATCAGATGGAATTCAAATTTGAGTTATAAGGAAAGTAGTCGTGGTTGTGAACCAAGTTCGCCCATTTTTTATCCGTGTTATCAGGGTGTAAAGAAAATGTTATATACCGAATTTCATTGAAATCTGTCGAGTAGTTCCTGAGATATGGTTTTTGACCCATAAGTGGGCGATGCCACGCCCATTTTTCATTTCGAAAATAAATCTGAGTGCAGCTTCCTTCTACTATTATTTCTGCGAAATTTAGAGTTTCTGTCGTTTTTCGTTAGTGAGTTAACCCACTTTTCGTAATTTTCAACCTAACATTTGTATGTGGTGGGCGTGGTTATTATCCGATTTCAACTATTTTCATGGTTTGTAGTGGAGTACGAAAGAGAACCGACTGCATAAAGTTAGGTTCATAGAGCTTTATTGGTTTGCGAGTTATATATAAATAACCAATTTGTGGGCGGGGCCACGCCCACTTCCCCAAAACAACTACACCAAAATATGCCCCTACCTAGTGCAATCCTTTATTCCAAATTTTACTTTTATAACTTCATTTATGGCTTAGTTATGGCACTTTGGTGTTTTTGGCTTTCGCCATTTTGTGGGCGTGGCATTGGTGCGATTTCGCCCATTTTCGAAAGCAACCCTCTCACCCAAGGAACATGTGTTCCCAGTTTCATTAAGATATCTTAATTTATACTCAAGTTACAGCTTGCACAGACGGACAGACGGACGGACAAACATCCGGATTTCAAATCTACTCGTCACCCTGATCACTTTGGTATATATGACTCTATATCTAACTCGTCTAGTTCTAGGTGTTACAAACAACCGATATATGAACAAAACTATTATACTCTCGTAGCAACTTTGTTGCGAGAGTATAAAAAGTGTGGAAACAATAATTTCAGCTGTGATTATTTATAGCAGTATTGCGAATTTAGTCGAATTACTATCGTTGGATACTATCGCTGCACATCTCCAAGGCATGGAGTCCACAAAATGACTGCGTTTCTCGAGAAGGAACGGTCTTGCGCATCTTCTTCATAATACTCCATAAGTGCTTCGAATTTGATGGAGTTTTTTTCTCTGCACCTTCCTTAACCTCTGCCCAAAGATTCTCACTTGGATTAAGGTCAGATGATTGAGCCGGGTAATTCATAACCTTAAATCCATGTGAAGTAAGCACATTGGTTGCCAACTTGCTGGCATTCTTTGGGTAGTTGACATGTTAACGGACCCTTTTCTGTCGGATTTCGAATTCAGTGTATTTTAGCATAGTCGGTTCAATTATTTCCACGTATATCCACGCATCCATGTTTTATTAAATCCAATATAACGGACTACGGTACTACGGTATAGAGTAAAAGAAGCATCCCAATATGTTGATTTAACACACCCATGTTACACAGCTCGGAAAACAAATCTAGGATAAAGTTACGATTTTTCTGGCCTTCATTGATGTTCACGGGAACAAAATTAAACAATTTTCGTTTCGTCGGACTACAATATTTTGCGTGATTTTTCGACTGGCTAATGCAGTTGTTCTTCAGCAATTTTAACTGTGGCCTGCACATGCCGCGGTTCTAATAAAGCCATTTTCCTTGGGTTCCTGCCGAAAAATTTTACCTCTTTTTAGTTCTTGTGTTATTGTGGTGGCAATAACACTAAGATTTAATCAGTAGTTAGTTCTTTTTTGTATAAATTCGCTTTTTTCGGGATAACCCCACCACTGTCGTCAGCCTTGGCCGCGAAAAAACTCCATTTCGTCCGCTTGTTTCATAACATCTTTTTAATGAGAATCAAATTATTTAAAATAATATGGCCATATCGCTTGCACTGCTATTTTTAATCACAACAAAAAACAATTACATTGCACAAAAAATAACGGTACTTCATGTATATGATAAGCTACTGCTATTATTTCGAACACAGTTGTTCGAGTATGTCAACTGAGGTAAGAATGACATCAACGGTTAAAGCACCAAGACGTTGACCACACACCCTATGCATACTTTTTAAAGATGTACCTTAAAGATAAACTAGTTAAAGTGCAATAATTTATATAAAATTCTGAATATTACTAAATGGGTTGGATTTCGTCCGCGAAATAAACAGACTATATCAATCATTACGATTGAAAAAAATCTATCGTCCAAGTCCTTGTCAAGTGTATTGTAGACCTGTCTATCCCGTAAGTCAAGAGTTCTCGACCGACTTTTCACACTTTTTGAAGAAGTTCGTTGGAACTTAATCTTCATGAATATGTTTAGTTATTCAAAATCATTGCAGCTTGACACCTTGAAAACTGAATAAGCATTTATAAAACTAATATATTCAAATCACAAATTGTTGACATTGATTTGGTTAAAATTAGTAAACAAAATTATATATGAATTTAAATTTATAGCAAAGAAACAGATTTGTCAAATGCAACTACTACTATGAACGTGCGTCGTCGGCACACACCCATAAACTTGAGCGTTTATGTTGGCGCCCTTGACTTTCTTGAGGTTTTTTTTAATTTTTTTACATCTCTACTTTTTAACACAAACCATTTGTTGTTGTTCAAGTTACTTTTTTCTACGAGTTTGAATATTTATGCTAACTTGTCGTGTTCGAATAGTATGTGTGCCAAACGAGCGAAGACGGGCAAGCGTACCATTGAGAACCTATGTGAGCGTCTGCATTGTCTGAAGTTCAAGCCAACTTTTATGCGCACGTTTCGTGCATTGACTGGCTCACAGTTATTTGTTGTTGTAACATGGAAATCAAATTGTGGGAGAGCTCAGGAGAATTTGCATAAAATTTCAAAGTCAAACGAATTGAGCGCGCGTTTGAAAAATACCAGCACGCTTAAGCGTAAGCGCTTTACGTACACAAATAACAACAACAACGGCAACAAAGCGGCGTACCTTCAGCTGAAACGCATCAAAACAACAGTACCTAGCAATAAAAATAAACGGAAAACTGGCCAACAGTTATAACCACTCATTGAAACACAGGTGGCGAGCAGCTCTGAAACAAGTGCGGCGCCTTTTTGGAAACCGTTTCGCCAAACGAGTGTTGTGACGCATATTGTAATAGTAATTATAACCATAATAATAATATCAATTATATTGAAGTCAATGCATTTGATGTGACGCCTGTCAACAAACACACGCTGAACTTTGATTCAATGTAAATGTCAATAAATGCTTAGTATATACATATATGTATGATGAGCAGTATCTACATAAAACTACATACGTATGTGTGCTTATCGATGCCAAAAAGTTTTCGCCGTTTTGTTTACAAACACTGCACGGCTTGCGGCAGTTGTGAAATCTATGCATGGCGGCATGATAATTGAATGATCCAACAGTGACACTGACAGTGAGAGACCATGAAAGCTAAACTATTTTAAAGAGACAGGCCCAATAAATATTTCGAAACATTTTTGTGACTATTTGTGTACATTAGGGCGAACCGAGTTGGAGAATTTGCTTATATTTGGAAGGGTCTTTATTAAACAATCCCCAAACATAAGAATGCTTTCAATTATTTCATAGCTTCTGATCTACATGCATATATACATAATTTTATTTCATTTATATAGAAATATTATTTTATATATATTTACATATATATTTTTCTAAAACAATTTCTTCTCAGTGAATTTATTCCTTTTTACATAATTAGAAAAATCTGTAGAGAATACCTTATCATTAACAGGAGACTACTCTTTGTAATGTTCTGTAAATTATACTTTAGTTGCTAAGTTTTTTTTTATTGTTTTTTTTTATAACTTATGATAGTAACCTGAAATGCTCACCAGGTTGAATGAATGAAACCAATTTCAGAAATAATGAAGATACAGTAAATGTAATCTAAAATAGCGACCAACTGCCCTAGTAATCGTTCAAACAACTTTCGGAATGTAAACTTATATTTGCATACACACCTATGTGCGCTTATTCGTACATACCGATTGTGTTTATTTGGTTGCTTGAACACTTTTGGCTACGCTTTAGCGTTAATTGATATCTCGGGGTCATTGATATGGAATTACGCTTCACTTTAAGTTAGCACTATATTGCTGTGTATTTTGGCTATTGGAAATCCGCTGTGGAACTACACAGCGTATGAGTAATGCGAATTTGTGAAATTTCAGTTTTAATTACATACATACATACGTACATTTCGATATTAAAATTATTACTGTTCATACTAAATTAACATAATATAACCGGAGTATATTGCAGCTCTGGAGAAACCTTAACGTAGGGTCTCCAAATTTAATCGTTCATTGTGAAAAGAAAAGCGGAATCGTGTATAATATCTAAATATCGGCATTAATAAGTTTTTTCGGTGTTAATTCATTACTTTAATGATGATTAATATCTTCTCTTCAGTCATCTAAATCTTAACTAGAAAGAGCCTTAGAGCATTGGTAGAATACAAGCAAAACAAATTATTTGATTAAAAATTGAACTCCAACATATTCAGTTCTCAAGACAATTGAACAGTTGTGGAATCCAATGTGGACTTATCAATTCTAAAGGTAGTTTCTATCTGTGATTGCTTTGCAAACATTGAGGAATATTTATAAAATACTTATTTATATACATATTTATATATATTATATATATTTGTCTATTCTTGAGAACTTCGATATAAAGGTGCTCATCAACTTCACCTTTTCTTGATTTGAGTTTCCTGAAAAAGAAAATGCAATATTTTACTCAAATTACAATTGCGCTAACTACAGTAAACGATTGTTCCGGTTATAAATAAGCTCTTGAACTGAAACCTTCTACCATATATGTATGCATACATATAATTCTTAGATGGAGAGTTTATGAAATATCGCAGTAATCATGGAGAAATACATACAATACAATATCGTATTTCGAACTGAAAGTTTAAAATTGAATATTAATAAAAATACATAGATCGGGTTGGGATGAGTTCCCATGACTATGACCATAAAAATTAAATTAATTTGCTGATGCACATTGAAAACAATCATCTCTGAAAGCATTCAATTGATAAGCAAGGGCGATGGAGCTGAACATTTTTTTAAATAAATACTAGCTGGCCCAGCGGAGAAGTTTCTTCCACCTTAGAGGCAGATTTTTGATCTTATTAAGTCCATTTTCATACATGGATTAGGATAATAAAAAAATCAAGTATTTTAATGATCCTTTATTAGCTATGTATTTTGGTGCAAGGGTTGCATGGTTAGTGAAGCACCTTGTAACTTATAATCAGACCTTTTTCATTTTATAATCAGGCGCAAGAATAAGTATCGCAGAAGGTCTTCTGTCCCGTGAACATGCCACATACATATAATTGACCATTGGAAAAACATGAATTTAATAAAATCAGACCACATACTTTCAAGAAGTAACCTTCTCATTTGTTAACGGTCCGGTCATAGATAATGCAAGACAAATCAGAAATTGAAGTTGTTTAAACTCAAACGGCAAATCGGTTGGTATCACCGGAATGAAAACTTCTTCACCTTCGAAATTTCCTTTGAGTATCATGGCATAGATCACATTGTTCATAAATTTTTTGTACCACTAAACGCGTTCAGTTAGCCAGTTTTAGTTGGTTTAAGTTTCGAAGCATGACTACTACGGAGCCAATCTTTAGTCGTAAATTGTGCGATGGTAAGACAGACTCAAACATTTAATTTTATTGTCGTAAATTAGTATTAAACTTTTATAATAAATCATCAGACATCTACAAACTGATTGGTCTTACAGAATTTGGTCTAAAGATTATGCTTTCGCTACAATTAGAGGGCAAGGAATGTTAGGTCAATGGATACAAAATGTTGACTGATTACATTTAGGATGACTTGGACCGATTATCTACTACAACTGTTTTATTTGGTGTCTTTAAACACGTTCTCGCAATTTCTTTTGGACTGTGGTTTAGTTTTCTTCAATCGTACATATTTGAAATCCATTACGTGAAGTAAAGAGATCAGCATTTCAATATATACAACTGAATAAGGTAATTAAAAACACGGTTCCAAGGTATAAGAAATGGTATTGGTATATATGCTACCATATAAAACTTTTTGAATGGTTTTCTGAATATAATAATAGAAAAACATTAACACCCAAAAGAGTGGGAAATCTATTTACTTACCCAATTTTGTATAATCAATCACAGACAACATTAAGTTTGTTGTCATTTGTGCATATTTTTATTTTCATCATGCAACATTATTATGTTTGTTTATTTTTTTTTATCAAATTGATGTTGTGATTGATATTTTTTTCGGTTTTCAGTTTTGTTTTAAATTTTATGAAAAGAAAGCCTACTCAGATGTTTTGAACAATAAATTTGTATTTTATATGAAATGTCAATTGCGTTTTTTATACCACAGATCGTGAATAGTCTCGTCACTGGTATGGAATAAAAAGTATCCTATGTCCGTCTCCTGGCTCTAAGCTACCTCCCTACCAATTTTCAGCCAAATCTGTTCTGCCGTTCTTGAGCTATAAGTGGTGTAACTAACACGACTTTCTTTTATATACATATATATATAGATTATGAATAATTAGTTTTCTCTTTTAGTTTCAATTCTTATTGAAATTTTATATTGTTGTGATAACGTTTCACTTTCTTTTTGTTTTCCATTATTGATGTGAATTGCGTTTTTTCGGCGCAGACGATTTTTCCTATTTAATAATCATAACACACATTGCGATAAAATGTGTTTTCATTTTGGCCGAAAACAAAATTTCACAAATGCACACCACCTGCACCCAAACTAAGGCGCATTAACCATCACGTCTACCGCAGTTGTGTGCAAAAGCAAAGCGAGTATTAAAGTGAAAAATGACCAAGTTGATCGGCTGCTTTGTTTAAAGCTCAATTAGTTGACTACACAAACGAGTCGAATGTTGCACAAAACTGCAAAAGAAACGGCGAAAGCATAAATTATTTCGTAAAAACCATACAACAAATTGCGTAGACTGAGGCAGTAAGCGCAAAAAGAATCGGAGTGCACCATAAATTGCGCAAAAAACTAACAATGCGCGCTTCGCAGTGCTAACATGCATTTCGAAATCGAAAAATATGCGAAATATTGTGCACATATGCATTCAAAAATTTTAACGTTTCGTTCTTTTAAATGTATCGCAGCTTATTTGCCTTTTTTGCAACGGCGTGGAAATGCTGTACAAATATGCACATTTCATTTTTTTGCGGTATTAAAAACTTACCACCAAATTTATTTATAACATTTCCACAATTTTTTTAGCAAACCCCAATGTTGACCAAAATAAACAAATGTTGGTGAAAAAGCCGATTTACCTAGAGAAAAATATGAATATGAAATATGGCCGAAATGTGTGTAGACGCAAAATTTGCATTTTATTATAGTATTTTATAGTATTTTATGCGACCGCAAGGTTTGTTTGGAATTTCGTGTGTGCAAAAACAGACGAGTGTACCATGTACACATAATTGAATGTGTGACTTGTGTGTTTGTATTCACAAAATATTACTAAGGCAGCGCTCAGTCGGAGTTGAAGCTGCACTTTGGCGTTTTTTGAACCCGCTGCTAGTGAGCACTTGCGTCACAGCTGTGTGACCTTCAAACACGATCACATAAAAAATGCAAAAAGAAGATAACATATATAAATTGCTATGGAAGTATCGAAATGACATAGAAAAAGTTATTGACACCTAATGGGTTTTGAAGCAATTTCCAAACAAACATTGTTTGCGTTTGTTGTGTATTTGTATTCGGCGGTATTTGCAGATTTGAAAAAACTAATAAATATAAAAATAAAAACTGATTTTTATATAAAAATATGGAAGTATAATATAATAAATTTAATAATTTTTTGTCTGACATTAAATCTTATTTTGAAACTTATTTTAAATTCATATTTTAAATAGAATAGTTTATTGTTGATTTTCAAGAATCCTAATACATTTTGTTTTTCCAAAAATTTTTATATGATTTTCAATTGTTGACTGAATGAGTATGTTGACCCACTTATGTGTCAGCACCACGACTTAAGATTTCTTAACGATATATACAATATACATGTGTGTCATCTTTTATGTCGATATGTCAATAATGAATAACTGCGATAGTTAGTATCGTACGATCGCACATGTTTTGGAAATATTAGGGTGGTTTACGCCACATTAGGTTGCAGGACTGACCTTGCGACGGTGCCACAGGAGATACCACCTGGACAGCTAAAGTCGCTTCTTTGTGATCATAGAAATTAATGTCATATACCCACAAGAGTCGACAAAGCGCTTTCAGTCTTTAATATAAATATTAATTCAATTCAATTCTAACCATATTTTTCCGAAATAATGGCCCATAAAAGGATCGCTTTATTCAAATTTTGGTTTTTGTGTTGGTATACAAGTCATAATTACGTATTTCAGGCACAGAAGATCCATTTGAGATTCATGAGACGATGTTGCATAACACTCTTTTAGTGACTTTGGACTGTTTTTGTTGGCGTTTCTTGAAAAACCATTAATACTCCATACAAACGGTTATTAGCTTCAAGAAGAATTTTGAATTTCTTCAAATTCACTCCCCTCGTGTGAAATCATCCCTAAAGCACATGAGGAAGTAATGTAAAACACCATAAAAAGCTCAAATAATAATTACATTTATTTTCAAGGTTTTTCGACGATTACATATGATTACATACAGAGTAGACCCACTTTATAAATATTCATGTATATATTATACTATAGACAAAACTATTACATTATTCATTCAAGTAATAAACGTTGCTTTTAAAATAACCAACCGTTCTGAGATGATAATTAATGCTTGCAGGTATCTCACCTGCTAGACAACTTCGAAATGCATGCGACTCATGAAAAACAGAACTCGGACAAACATGACAACATATATATTTATAGAATATGTAAAATGTGTCTGAAGTTTCAAACAAGAACTAAATCATCCTTTGCCACGGATTTCAATATCTTTAAAGTAACACATAATTCAGTAGTTCAATGTACAAAGCTCGATATCTTCATTATTCCATGATATTATATACAATAGTTGAATTAGAGATTATAGACATTTTACCTCAGTGCTGAAATATCACAAATTTCCACTGAGTTATGTTTTTCTTACATGGCATTAGTTTAACACAGCTTAGCCAACAAAATTACCCAATTATCCAACTTGATTACCTTCAAAAGTGCTAATGCTGTGATAATTTGTAGAACTTTGACTGGCGAAGGTTATTTAATATATAAATCTATTAATTGGTGTTACATCTACATATGTACGCAGCCAAAGTTCCACTGATTGCTGATGAAGTTGGATACGGTAAATAATTTAATGTTTTAATTAGAACTGAAAAAAATTAAATATTTTTTTAAATTTTTTTACTAACTATGACAAGTAAAACATCAAAACTTTAAGAAATTATCTTAAATAAACGCAATGCTAAGATAGGCTTGACTATATAATATTTTTAAGATATATAAAATCATTATGGCGGAGGGTAATTGTTGTGTTTATTATTTTCCTTTTATAATAATCAATATTATTAATAAAATTTAATACTCAATAGCAGTTTCATTTGCTTGTGTTCTAAAGGAATGCAATTTTATACCGTTTTCAGCTGCTAGTAAGATAAGATTATATTTCACGGAAAACTTTTTTTTATAAATTCTTGGTGAATAATAATTCATTTTTTTATATTATTTATATCATTTTCTTTTTATATTATTTTGTATAACAAATTATTTTGTAATAACAAATTCAAAGTATTCAGTTTGAAAGAAATAATAACACAGCTGTATTGAATTCACTGATTCCATCATATATACATTTTGGAAACACAAATATCAAAGTAACACCAGAATAATGCTATTTATTACAAATTTTCTTTTAAAATGCAGCATATTTCGTTTTTTTATTTTTCAATTATTATAAGTCCACATCCTAAATTATTCCATCGGTATTATTTTTCACAAAAAAAATTTAATAAACTTGGTTTGCCTTTTTGGCTTTTTTTAATGGAATTCTTCATTATAAAATCGATTTTAAAAACTTTTGAATTCCTTAATTATTTTGTATATTTTGCATCGACATACATATTAGTGTCGTTGAAATTTTTGAATATGACCGTCATAAACACTATCAATATCACACATTTCTTGCAAAGAATTGCAACACAATACTTATCACGAAATATTTATTTATCATACCTTTAAACTGTGAAAAAATTATATTTTCGCACTAAATTAGTTAGCAATAGCAAAACTGAAAACCACGCGCGTTCAACGCCGCGAAAAAAATCACACTGACAAATAATTTGCCAAATTTCCAACAAAAAATGTGCTCACTTTTAGTAGCAATTGTCTTTAAAATAGAAATAGTGTGCAATGCTCGAGCTTGGTGCAATATTTGGTAACCGAATAGTAAGACATAAAGTACGAAAATGTTGAGTAGCACTTAGGCACATACATAGATAACCAAAAAGGTATGTTGACGCATGTTGTACTAAATTGGGTTGAGCTGAGCAGGGCTAAGAGCGCCGAAAGCGAAGAGCGAAGCTTTGTTGAATCAGTTTCTGTGTATGCTCAAAACAAGGCCGTTCAAAACAGTGAATGGATTTGCTAATACTCTCCAATGCAAACGCATGCACAGCGGAGAGTACCGCGCTCTCTGTATACGCTGTATACGCTATGCAATCTTAAAGATCTTGCGAGCGAACAGAGTAGGTCACTCAGTCATCAGCGTGACAGTAGGTGCAGCAGCCGAGTAACCAAACCCGCTGCAAAATGCATGCCACCAGACAGTTGTGTATATGTAGATAGATACATGCATATAGTAAGTGGGTTTTTACGGCGATTGCAACGTGCAACTTAAGTGCAGTTGTTGACTAACCGCTACAGCTGTTGCATAATAAAAATCAACACTTTGACTGTTGATTCACTGGTGTTTCTGAATGCAGTGAATGGCGTCAGCGATGACGTCGTAAACTTTTGAATTACCAACCAATCACCAGTTTTTTTATTATCTCTCTTTGCGTTTACTTTTCTACGAATTATGGGTTTTCTTTAAGTTTTTATTCATTTATCATTGCACCGGCTGTGCTCAATTTGATTGGTACGCATGCGCAGTTCGCGTTTAGCGCTCAGTACTCAACTGTTGGCACATGATACATTCACCTGCGTTGCCATATAAACGCTCCATTTAAGTAAACATTAAATGATGTTTAACCTTGAGCTTTGGTCCAAATGCCTTTTATGTGGTTATGTGAATACACTCAGAGAAATTATCTTTGTATGCTAGCAACATGTTGCACAGAATTTAATGCGTAATTTCGTAGTTTTGTTCGTATAACATATAATACATATTTATACAGTTATATTTCTACAACAAAAGTTGCTAAAAGAGTGTCTTGTATAGTTTTGTTAACATAGCGGTTGTTTGTAAGTCATAAAACTAAACGAGTTAGATTTAGGGTTATATATATCAAATGGATCAGGGTGACGAGACGAGTCAAAATCCGAATGTCTGTCTGCTTTTGTCCGTATTTTGACGAAACTTTGTACACATGTTCCTTGGGACCGTAAGAGGGTTGCTTTCGAAAATGGGCAAAATCGGACCACGCCCACAAAGTGGCGAAAACCGAAAACACATAAAGTATCATAACTTAGCCATAAATAAAGTTATAAAGGATCGCCCCAGTAGGGGGCATATTTGGATGTAATTTTTTTGGGAAAGTGGGCGTGGCCCCGTCCCCAAATTTTTTTTTGTGTATAGCTCGCAAACCAAAAAGCAAACTTTCTGCAGTCGGTTCTCTTACGTACTCCACCACACACCATGAAAATAGTTGAAATCGGGTAATAACCACGCCCACCTCCCATACAAAGGTTAGGTTGAGAACTACTAATAGTGCGTTAACTCACTAACGAAAAACGTCAGAAACACTAAATTTTACAAAATGGAAAATGGGCGTGGCGTCGCCCACTTATGAGTCAAAAACCATATCTCAGAAACTACTCGACCGATTTCAATGAAATTCGATTAGGGATGCAAACATCGTAAAATGAAACATCGATGGTTCGATGTATCGATGTTTCTTCAAAACCCATCGAAATCAAAAACATCGGCTATTAAAACATCGATACATCGAAACATCGATGTATTTTTGAACTTTTTTAACTTATTTTAAATTAAGTGTGAAAAGCTAAGGCATATAGAAGCAGAAGCATAAATAAATGGAATGTAGTACGCCTTAAGTTGATACATTTTATTTCACTTAGCATTATATGTCTGTTAAAGTTTTTTCTCAATAAATAACCGATATTCAAAACAACGATATGGAAAATTTTTTCACTGTCATTTCTTTTCGATTTTACTTCTGCGTGATAGTTGCCCTGGGTTTAGAAAACAGTCGTTTACTCGGCACTGAAGAGGCTACAATGTCAAAATATTAATAAGCCTATTTATACAACTCCGGAAACACAGTATTCATGTCAACCCAAACTCTATTGGCTTCTGATTGGTAGGGCTAACAGCCGATATACACTTTCTCTTCAACCTTCCGTCCCTGTAATTATAGATAAATTTCACACTCATCCGAAGGTTGCGTTGTATCAGCGCGATTAATTTTCTATGAAACAAAAAAACAAATACTTCCTTTAGCACTAGCATCTTTAAAATGAAGTAATTTGAATCTCTGATCAAACGCAGTAGCCTACGCCAGAATTATGTAAATTGTATAAATAAATCATAAAAGTAACCGCAGGTCCAAGCGCACATTACATTTACGAATTCTCCGTATTTCACATAAATCTAATTCCAATGTAATAAAGCGTATCCTAATAGAGGGTTTCGGGTTAATACCCGAAAAAGTGTGAAGGTGTGAAGTAAAATTTGTATATAAAACATCGACATAAAACATCGTTGAACATCGATGCATCGATGTTTTTAGATTCGAGACATCGATGGCTAACATCGATGCTTTTTGACGAAAACATCGATGTTTCAAAAACATCGATACATCGTTTGCATCCCTAAATTCGATATATAATATTTTCTTGACAGCCTGATAACACGGATGAAAAATGGGCGAAAACGGTTCAAAAGCACGCCTACTTGCCATATAACTCAATTTTGAATTCCATCTGATTCGTTCCCTTTATAATATATACATAAGGAACCAATGAATATAGGAGAATAAAACTTTAACAAATACTGTATATGATCTGTGGCATAACTTGTGAAAAAAATGTCGAAATCGGGTTATAACTTTTCAATGCCCCGGATATCGAATATGAAGAACTCAGTGCTTAAGGGTAATTTTTCACCGAAAATATCCGTAAATCTCTTAGATATCTTTATTTAATTCAGAGGAAACCAGAAATGGTTAAAATCGAGTCATAAATTCCCCTAGCTCTCATATACCTAATTATAGGGTTTTCAAAAATACGATGGGCTTTGTAGCTTATAAATCAGTTAATATGTGAAATATCTCAGCCAAACTAAGTGACATAAAATCTTAGATATAATGTATGTTGGTGGAGGTTGGAAAATACCGGAATAATTAGACAATTTCCAGTTGTTATAGACATCTCTTTGCATCGCGTTTCATATAAGTGAAAACTGCTGGACTGATGATCGCCAGCGACTTTTTCTTATCTCCGATTTCAAGAGGATATTTGATTGCGAAGTTGTTTCAATGCTACCCCAATTATAATTTAACAAAATTTTTGATACTCACAAGTTATGATAAAGTGTCGTAAAATCATAAAGTTTTAAATTTTTACACTGCTATAAAAAAAACTGTTGTTGGACTGCTTACAAAATAAGTTTATACAATTACGATTTTTTTTTTGCAGATTTATCACAGCATAATTATAACCAAGCGCTCACAACCATTTTAATTAACACTTTTTAACACTTTAATTTTTGACTTATGACCTAACTATCTTCCATCTGACATTTCTCTCACTGTTATTAATAGTAATATGTACATATGAGTAGTTATTGGGTAAGCATTTGAGCGCTGGAATACTTGTAAAACAGTGAGCGATACCAAATTACACCACTCATATTAAAAACTTCTTATAAATATCAGTTACCCAATCATAAGAACGCACATGGAATAGGTACCACCAATAGTCAAGCAATATTAATCGTGACACCAAAAATAATTCGATTGTATCAGCCAAATACATAACAGAGTTCAGTGAAGTCATTGTCAGGTCAGACGATGACATTATTAACCTTATTTTCTGCAACCCGTTCAATTTTTCATTAATACAGAAATACGAGCAGCTTCGAATGCATATACAGTTGTCATAAAATTAAAATAAATTCATTACCATTAAAATTTCATGGCAATTAATAGTTAATGAAGAAATAAAATTAATTACATAAATCATTTAATTAAATTGTGTTAATCATTTTAATTCATGAAGTATTCAATTGACACTCTGATCGATATCAATTAAATTGAAATGTAAGTGAAATATTAACAAGTGACATGACATTAAACGCTTAGCGTCACGCCCACCTACCCCCCACCGCTACTCAATCCTTTAGAACCCAACGACCACAATTAACCCACACTGTTAAGTCCCCGCTACCCTCAGCGATTTCGAAGCCAACGACCGCAAAGTGTTGGGAAATTATTTAATACGCATTCGAGTCATGTTGCGTTGAGCGGCGCTTATCTCGCCAGCATACAATGACTGTCAGCAGCAGTGGCAGCCAGCAGCCGCTGGCACTTGGCTCTTGACTGTTTGCAGCTGGCAACAGGCAAATGGCAAATGACTCTGCTTTGTGTTTGAGGACCTCCTCCACCATCAGAGGCAGTGTGGCTTAATGACGACAAAGTAAAACGCTACGTCGCATTTCATTGATGGTGTTAACAAAACGCTACAATCGTTATAATAAATATTTCGCGCATGAGGCTTGTGGGTGTATGTATGTGTGTGTGTTAAGCTATGCGTGTGAGCAATATGTGCAACGTGTAATTTATTGTTAATTACATAATATTTTAACTACTCATTAAAAAATTATGTTGTCACAATAAACAATGTAGCATATCGCTGTATACATCTATGTATATGTACATATGTCCAAATGTGTTATATTTTGCCATAATATCTCTTTGTTCTTTGTGTTGTGCTTAATAATAATTTTTATTGTTTACCTTTTTAATGTTTAATTTTTTGTTACAACATATGTATAATATGTGCTGCTGTAGGTGGAAAATTTGATTGACCGTGCAACACAATACTACTTTTGATTTACTCCTTTTCTGACAATTCATCAATCCGTAGGTGCTATAAATCTATATGTTTTTTTTTTTTTTGAATTTGAATATAATTTAATTATTAGTATGAATTAGTAAAAAAATTAAAAAAAAGTTTAAGTGGCTATACCAGTGTAACCCATGAAAAATTAATTGATTTTCGCGATTTTTTTTTTTAATAAAGTACTCGGTCTAATGTTTTGAAGTTTTTGGACATAATCAAGGTCCAGACCCAATGCTGGCTGGCTTTACTTGCTTTCGTTGACTTTGCGTACTTTGAATGCTTGTATGACCAAATGAGCGCTTTGAACGCTTTCAAAATAATGTCACAATCACTGTTTCTAGATACAAATGTGGAATATTTAAATATTTTAAATATTTTAAATATTCCACATTTTAACTATTTGTACTGGCAAACGCATTGTGATAAATATTTGTGTGCCAATGTAGCATCAAAAAAATTACTGAAATTGGTACATTTCACCCAAACTGGTAACCCTAGTTACAATATCAAATGTCAAAAGCGCTGGCAAATAGAGCATAGACCTATTCGTAACTTCAAGCGCTTGAAGCAAAGCTCCATTTGGTCTCTTTGCATATGCTCTAGTATAGTTCTATTCAGTTTTGACAGTTCTCACAGCAAAGCAAGTAAAGCCAGCCAGCATTGGGTCTGAACCTTCAGGCAGGTTCTGTAATTCACTTCCGAGTGAAATTCAAGAAAATCCATTTTTAATCCGATATTTGGTATATTTGGGGTACTGAATTTCGATTTTACTTTATTTTTTATTTTCACTTTCACTCGGACTGCAGAACCTTCTCAGCTATATTTTATGTTTTATTTTTTTTTTAATATTGAAAGTAACGGATTTATGTGCTGTCTTGGGAGGTACCAAAAAATAGGTCCTAAAATGCTGACATGATCCCTGCCGAATGAGTAGCTGATACCAAAAAAATTCAAATAAGGTATTAAAGTTGAAGATACATATTTCCTATACAATGGCCTAAGATTTCTGAAAAATATCAAAAATTAACTAAATGGCGTAGTTCTGAAAAAAATGTCGTTTCTTTAGGTAAAAAATTTACACTTTTTAAACAAACCAAAAAAATATCGCAGGTCATTGTATAGTAAATATATTCAAGAACATTCAGTTTAAATTTGAAGTCGATCGGTCAATTTCTCGTTAAGTTAAAAGAAAAACGGGTTTAAGACTATGGTGGCTTATGCCTGCGAGCGGTCGCTCTTTAGAACGCTGCCATTCAAAAACTATTCAAAATACGTCCGGTTTCACAGCATATTTTTGAAAGTATTAACTATCGAATAAGCAAAAAATAATAGAATCGATTTTTTGAAAATGTCACACTATCTATATACGCGATTAACTTGCTCTAATTATACACCCAACAACTGAAGCGGACTTCATAGAACCACATATTGTTGTAGTCCTGAACTCCTGAAAGTAACCATTTGTAATGGAATACCGGACCAACACATTTCTAAAGAGCTCATTTGAAACAGTGGAAAGTAGTTTCGCGAAAATATTTTAATCTTCGAGTACTCCGATTTCATGCAAATTTGATTGTAAATGGTCCGGCTCTAGATATTTTTAAATGGTCAACATATTTTATATGAAATATGGTAATTTTGAGGTACACATCTAGTATTTTTGTCATGAATGAATGGAGTACTTTTAGGTAAAATAATAATAATAATAAAGAATATATAAGAATTTATTTAATAGAAAGGTATATAATACCTAAAATATTAAAAAAAGATTAATGAAGAAGAATTTTACATAAGATATATAAGCGTTTATTTAATATAATCACCAAAGAGCACGCCTAATAAGCTACCTATTTTTTAAATTTTTTTTCTATATTATTTCTAGCCAGTTCTATTATAAACACATGTCGCTTTATCCATTCAGCAGATATAAATAATTTTGTATGTAAAAAATTAAATATTCAGTTAATTTTTCAATTGTTTAATTGTCAATATTTTTATTGCGAAATTTTTATTGGACGAAAAAAATTTAAATTAGATTCACTGCAGGGAAGCATTTCTGTGGTCTAAAATCGAAAAATACGGATTGAATCAATCAACGAATTTTGAAGTTATTTTACTCGGACGTTTGGAATTACAGTGGAACTTCTCCAACTCGAATCACCATAACCACAAAAAAACTTCGAGTTATAGAAATTTTCATTAAAACATGAATTTTTCAAAAAGCTGTAATATATGGATTTACTAACAGTTTTAGTTATTGACATCGCAACAAGTTTAATTAAATTTATTAACACATGTTTTGTATAATTTTGTTTGTTGCTATTGTTTGGCTCTTGACGTCTGTATCTCATGCCTTTGTTACACGATTTATGAGATCTATATGTGTCATATCATTTTTATTGTTCACCTCCATACGAATATAGGGACTCCTTTAAAGTTCTGCCTCTATATTAAAATTTTAAATTTTGTATTATGCCCTGGTCGAAAAATTCGATTTATGGAAGGGAATTTATATGGAATTTGAATTCTATTGCCACTTCAAGAGTTCGAATTATGGAGAACTTCGAGTTATAAAAATTCAAGTTATGGAAGGAAATTTGTATGAAATTTGATTTCTAAACGCTATTGCCAATTCAAAAGTTAGAGTTGTGGAGATCTGCGAGCTATAGAAGTTCGAGTTATGGAAGTTCCACTGTATTACGGAAATACATTTTTTGAATTATTTCGTGATTAATATATTTCTGATCTGACAGTTGAATTATCTTAGGAAAAACGACAAACAGCTGGGTAGTTACACTTATCATTTAAACTAGCTGCAAATTACTTCATGACTAGTTGCTTTGACTGCTGGGCTATCATACGTACATACATATAGACGGATATGTGCTTTTGAGTAGAAATGTGTTTATAAATTCGAATCACTGGTGGCAAGTCGCGTGTTTAACGCATGAAGCATATGCATAAGCGCACAAACTCAAAACACAAACACACATCCGCGCATACCACGTTTGACAAAACGTTTCAATTAAAGCGATTATTACGTAAATACCGACATTGTTTGTGGCCCGCATGCAAAGCGCCACCACACCGCATCAGAATACAAACCGCAGTAGCCAAACAGCGGTGGGAGAGAGGAGTCTATTTACCCACACATTCTTACATCCATGCATATGTATGTATGTATCTAAGCGATTGTTCGTGTGGGAACGTGCCGCTTACCATAAGCAGCTTTGTAAGTGTTTATATTTGTTGCTTACGTGCTATATCTACAGCAACAATAACAAAATTGTCAATGATTTATTTTTCTGCGGTGGCTGTGACAAAGTGGCATGTGCTACCAGAAACTGATTATTAACAGCAGACGGAAATAAAAAAAAATGTTGCAACACTTTGAAGGATAATAACTGAGTTAAGTGTTGTCATTAAATCTGTGATACTTTCA
Source organism: Zeugodacus tau (assembly GCA_031772095.1). Taxonomy (NCBI): domain Eukaryota; kingdom Metazoa; phylum Arthropoda; class Insecta; order Diptera; family Tephritidae; genus Zeugodacus; species Zeugodacus tau. Next base: position 30,451,706 of record CM062650.1, on the reverse strand, counting down.
CATACACCCGCACTCATACTAATGCAAAGGCGGTGATTTAATTAGATCAATGTACGTACATATGTGTGAGTGAAGAATTTATTATTTAAAGCAAGTGTTTATTTAGAGCAATTATTGCTGAAGTATGTTGGAGTGCAAAGTCCCAAAGAAAGTCAATTAATTTCATGAATAAGTTTTGATAAGTATAATGCGGAAAAGAATTAGGCAAACTATACAAAGCTAATGGTAATGGATATGGCTTTTTAATTGTTTTTCAGATTAACATTTAATATTTCGAAACAACAAGTAATATTTTTTAGTTTGAACATATGTATAACATGTCTATATAAAATCACAGTCACAGGTCTTGACTCGTGAACATTTTTAGCATAATTAAGGTTACTCGAAATGTATTTAGATGTCACTTATGTTAGATAATAACTATGTATATCCGCATTAGAACACAAGTTTAACTTCCGTTCTCATATTTATTTCCGTTATTTATATTTACGGAGAATTCCTTTTACTCAGAAACTCATTTGCACCGTTTCACCTGTCTATTATTTGTGTACTCTTCATGGCCAATTAGTAACGCTTTTACAAAATTTAAAGTTTTTGATGTGATAAAAAACCTAAAGTCAAAACATTTGAACGAGTTGTTCTCAACTCGAAAACTTTCTCACCCAACAACTTTTGTTAGCTATACAACTTGTAACTACGGAGCAAAACAAAAAGCAATGCATGCGCTGAGCAAAAAAAAGTGGGAAAACCATTAGTAAATGTAAGACCACCAGTATGTATGTAGGTTGCTTGAGGGTGGAGGGATTCTAAAAAAATCAGGCGTTTTTTGGAGGTTGCTTCGAATTACGTAACTTTCCAAATATTTAGCCACATGTGCTATAATTTGAATATTATATACAATAAAAATATTTCTCATGTTTTAAATTGTAAAACTTTAAGTTTATGCTGTTTTAAGTATGTGATGACTGACTCAAATTAGTTTACCGCAAAAAATGTTTTTGATTGTCTGTATATCGAACACATGTCTAGATATTTTAGCGAAGTAGAACTTTAGTAAAAACGAAAATGGAAAATAATTATTGTTGAAACTCTAAAGCGTTTTGCTTTGCATTCTACAGAGTGCAAATAAAAATTTCTACTCTTATACTGTAATGATTTTCCTCCTGGTTACCTTCACACCATATAAATCTCTCAACAGTGAACATATAAGTGAAATGTTCGTGATACAAATGGACAATATAGATTTTTCTACCCTACTAATATATAATACATTTTAATTAATCCTCAACTACGTTATATTTTTCTCCAAGTATTCTGAAAACGATTTGAAGTTCTGTATAAATATAATATAAATATTCTTCCGGAGGACTATACAAGACTTCCGTGCAATGTAGTTTCATGAAATTGGACAATGGAATTCCTTTCACTATTCTACCGATTAAATATTGCTTTCAGGATCCTAATGTGTACTTTAAATAAAAACAAGTAAGGAAAGGCTAAGTCCGGGTGCAACCGAACATTTTATACTCTCGCAATTTATTTAGAGATTTAGGTATATTTTCGGTGAAAAATTACCCTTAGGCACTTCATGTTCTTCATGTTTGATATCAGGGGCCTTAAAAATTTGATTTCGCTATCTTCATTGGTTCCTTATGTATATCTTATAAAGTGAAGGAATCAGATGAAATACAAAATTGAGTTATATGGGAAGTAGGCGTAGTTGTGAACCGATTTTGCCCATATTCCACCAGTGTCATCAGGGTGTCAAGAAAATATTATATACCGAATTTCATGGAAATCTGTCGAGTAGTTCTTGAGATATGGTTTTTGACCCATAAGTGGGCGACGCCACGCCCATTTTCCATTTTGTAAAAAAATCTCAGTGCAGCTTCCTTCTGCCATTTCTTATGTAAAATTTGGTGTTTCTGACGTTTCTTGTTAGTGAGTTAACGCACTTTTAGTCATTTTCAACCTAACCTTTGTATGGGAGGTGGGCGTGGTTATTATCCGATTACTTTCATTTTTGGACTGTATAAGGAAATGGCTAAAAGAAACGACTGCAGAAAGTTCGGTTTATATAGCTTTATTGGTTTGCAAGATATATACAAAAAACCTATTTGGGGGCGGGATCACGCCCACTTTGCCAAAAAAATTATATTCGAATGTGCCCCTCCCTAATGCGATCCTATGTTCCAAATTTTATTTTCATAACTTTATTTATGGCTTAGTTATAGCTCTTTATGTGTTTTTGGTTATCGCCATTTTGTGGGCGTGGCAGTGGTCCGATTCCGCCCATTTTCGAACTTAACCTTCTTATGGTGCCAAGGAATACGTGTTCCAAGTTTCATTAAGATATCTCAATTTTTACTCAAGTTACAGCTTGCACGGACGGACAGACGGACGGACAGACGGACGGACAGACAGACATCCGGATTTGAACTTTACTCGTCACCCTGATCACTTTGGTATATATAACCCTATATCTAACTCGTTTAGTTTTAGGACTTACAAACAACCGTTATGTGGACAAAACTATAATACTCTCTTTAGCAACTTTTGTTGCGAGAGTATAAAAATATTGTATTTTTAATCCTTGACTGGCTTAAGGAATTACTTCAAGAACGGATATTTCATTTCTCATTATGTAATGTGATACCAAAGTGATATTCGTCTATAACATTACGCGTCACTAATATTACGAATATGGTGATATCTGTTACTGAGGTTGACTTTAAAGTTATTATACTCTCGCAACAAAAGTTGCTAAAGAGAGTATTATAGTTTTGTCCACATAACGGTTGTTTGTAAGTCCTAAAACTAAACGAGTTAGATATAGGGTTATATATACCAAAGTGATCAGGGTGACGAGTAAAGTTCAAATCCGGATGTCTGTCTGTCCGTCCGTCTGTCCGTCCGTCTGTCCGTCCGTGCAAGCTGTAACTTGAGTAAAAATTGAGATATCTTAATGAAACTTGGAACACGTATTCCTTGGCACCATAAGAAGGTTAAGTTCGAAAATGGGCGGAATCGGACCACTGCCACGCCCACAAAATGGCGAAAACCGAAAACACATAAAGAGCTATACCTAAGCCATAAATAAAGTTATGAAAATAAAATTTGGAACATAGGATCACATTAGGGAGGGGCACATTTGAATGTAATTTTTTTGGAAAAGTGGGCGTGACCCCGCCCCCAAATAGGTTTTTTGTAAATATCTTGCAAACCAATAAAGCTATATAAGCCAAACTTTCTGCAGTCGTTTCTTTTAGTCGTTTCCTTATACAGTCCAAAAATGAAAGAAATCGGATAACAACCACGCCCACCTCCCATACAAAGGTTAGGTTGAAAATGACTAAAAGTGCGTTAACTCACTAACGAGAAACGGCAGAAACACCAAATTTTACATAGGAAATGGCAGAAGGAAGCTGCACTGAGATTTTTTTACAAGATGGAAAATGGGCGTGGCGTCGCCCACTTATGGGTCAAAAACCATATCTCAGGAACTACTCCACAGATTCGAATGAAATTCGGTATATAATATTTTCTTGGCACCCTGATGACACGTGTGGAAAATGGATGAAATCGGTTCACAACTACGCCTGCTTCCCATATAACTCAATTTTGAATCCTTCTGAGTCTTTCACTTTATAATGTATACATAAGGAACCGATAAAGATAGCGAAATAAAATTTTACACAAATACTGTATTTGAGCTATGACTTCACTTGTGGAAAAATTGTCAAAATCGGACCATGACTTTTCAAGGCCCCTGATATCAAACATGAAGAACTCAGTGCCAATGGGTAATTTTTCAACGAAAATATAGGTAAATCTCAAAAATCTCCTAGCTCCCATATACATAATTATAGGTTTTTTCAAAAATATCATCCCCTAGATCCCATATACCTAATTATAGGGTTTTCAAAAATTCGTTGGGCTTTATTACGCATATATGTATTGGTTAATATGTGATATATCTTAGCAAAATTAAGTAAGCGTATAGTCTTGGATATAGTGTACCTTGCTGGTGAAATTGAATGAAATCAATTCAGGAATTACCTTAGCCCTCATATCTATATATGACGATTTTCGTTATTCTATTAAACTGTATGCCGAATTTATGGGTAAATTTGTGCGTTATCTTAATAAAATTTCTTCAATAAATTGCGAGAGTATAAAATGTTCGGTTACACCCGAACTTAGCCTTTCCTTACTTGTTTATTATGTAATTATGTTTTTGTTGTTAATGCACAACTCCAGAGCACTATTTATTCTAGTAAGTACTAAAATAGAAATACTTTCGTCTAACATTTCACTATTTCTATGAAAAATTTATGTTACAAAATAATGCGTATCCTTAAAGCTGTAACATTTTAAAACAAACTGTTAATTTAAGAACTGCATTGAAAAAATCGATATAGAATTAACTTTCTACTGGAAAACCGAAATGATTACATATGTAACCTTTTTCCTGTTTATCTGTCCACTTCCGCTGCACTATTGTCATGGCCAAAACGGAATGAGTATGGATGGCAACCATTTTATCAAAACTAACACAATCGAACTTACCAACACACCCACCAGTCTAACAGTTATTTGTTGCATGTTTAATTTGTATAAAAAATATACCGGAAATATGATGTGTTCCTGGTCATTGCAACTTTTACCAAATAGAAGTTTTCACAGATATGAGTTTTGTATAACCACCCACGCAAATGTAAAATTTTCCACAGTCTGACACCTTACAACCCTATAGTTAAAACTATTAGTTGTAAACCACTTTACAACTAGTAGGAGCTGCGAGTACAGCTGTGTGGTATATGGTTTTCGAACGTTCAGTTGTCAGACTTTAGTCAGCAGTATACCAATCTCATGCCTCTTCATAAAAATATAGAACAAATACTAGTTCTATTATGAAGCAAAATCAATTACAAAATAAATATTGTTAGTTGTAGTGTTTCTCTTGACTAGTGCAATGTTTTTAATTCGGGATATTACGAATATAAATACCAAGTTACGTGATTGTTGCAAAAAATGACACATAATACAAATCAGTAGTAAGTGTATATTTTCATATACATATGTATATGTCTATGTAAATGAACATGTGCATGTAAGCGTGCATGTAAAGCAATGCAATTCGTAAAGTAAACAAAGCTCTAGGCAGAGCAAAGTGTAATTTTCGTTGATGGGTGCTAAGTTGACATTTCTGATTGTGAGAGTACGCTATTTTCCAGTTAACCACCTGTTGCACAAATAATCATCTGCATGCAGCTCTTCCAATATTCTCTGCTCTCCATTTTGGGTAAATTCACCACACTGTGCTCACAGCGCAGAATCCGTAACAATTTGAGCATTACCAACTAAATAAGGATATGATATTTAAGGACTGTAACGGCGAATCGCAAGTCAATTGTCTCTTGGCTACTGAACTGAGATGGTCTAATGTTAACGCAATTTGAAATAAATTATTCATATTAGTATTTATTTTTTGAAAATCGGGTGATTCTATATTTTTTTATTAGGATTTTAATGCATATAGTATTAATCCTTTAACTTCATTTTATTTAAACTAGGTTGAATGAATTCCCTCACACAAACTTTGCGCTTTAAGAGCTTCTTCGAAGCTTTAAAATATGAAAGTCAAACCGTTATATGAATGAAATTATAATATAAATATTGATTTATAAAAGAAGTTTTGATAAATATTATCCAACGTTTCCAAACAATCGAAAGCACCAATGACAATGAACTCAGTGTACACTCCAAGAAATCACTAAAATTACTTTGGCTGATCGTAAAAGAAAAATGATCGAAATAATTGGCACTCGAAAGATATCAAATGATATATCGTTCATGAAAGCTCGAATAGGCACTAAAGCTTTCAATAGACCGAAGAACAATAAAAACGAAAGCAAAATCGCTTGAAAGCGCCTTTGAATTGCTCACGAATGAATCCCCCTTATTCTGTGTATCTGGTCTCCATTGATACCAGTCCAATAAGTACTGAGCTGGAGACATTTACAATAGTAATATGATGGTGTACAGAGAAAAAGGAACAGTCGATAATTTTAACTACATCCAGCTATTCTGCAGAGAATAAATCGACGACTGCCGATAGATCGCAGAGGTGATGGATACTGATTATAGGATTCACAAGGTATCATCTTCTGTTATTACTTATGTTATACTTCTGCCGGATTCTTCAACCTAAAAGATCATCTCGACTCCGTAGCTTACTTTTGACCTGATACACTTTTACCAATTTCGATGGTTTATTTCTTGACTATAAGTCAATATATTATTATCCAAGCCAGATGCCTAAAGTGCAGTCATTAATGTATATTGAATATCCCTATGATCATACTCGATTGAAAAGCCAACTTCAAGTCAAAATATTGTCGATTTAAAAATTCGCAATAGTTAGTCTTGAGATAATTTTGTTTACACATACATACACACGTGCGGAATATAAAAATTTATATTTATTACCAAAGTTATTTGAGTAGCTAATCATAAAAATGTGTGGCAGGAACGAAATAATGTGGCGCAACAATTTATATCATAAATCCCGCCCACATCATTGTGGCTGAACTTACTTGCAAATAGATAGAATAATAGGAGAAGTGTGCGATAAAATTGAAAAGGAAGGAACGAAACTAAAGCCATAAAGAAACTATTGCGTGCCTACACAAAAGAATGGTTGCTACTATCTACCATTATAACACCCAGCCATTACCGCACATCCTTGAACACTCGCATACAGACACACGCACAAGCGCTAATACTTGAACAATAAACTAAGAATATTGGAAGGTAATATAAGTAAAAATTTAATTTCACGCTTAGTAGACTTTGTTTGCGAATAGTTTTTTATATTTTTTCCCCCGAATTAATAAAAAAATTTAACTACTCAGACGGGCGTGCTTGAGAGTGCTACATATGTATGTTGGTGTGTATGTGCAGGCTCACACGCTCCTGTAAATATTAGTAAACAATATATTCATACGCATATGTGCAGCTATAAGTAAATGTTGTTGTAGTATATATACATATATAAGTATCACATATTCTTTTATATGTTGAGCGAATGTTTCAACGAGCTCTTTCAGCGCCCTGTATATGTACTTTGACACGCATACTTCCAAAATATCTTATTGTACTCTATGTCAAAGTAATATCAAGTACAAGTAGTGTGAGATAGCGTGCGGTTCTTTTCGTTCCACATTAAACACTTTACACGGTATGAAGAAAGTTTGTCACTTAGGAATTATAGAGATTTGATTGAGAGCAATGCGTAGATCGCTTAGATCCCGCCGACTTCGGAATGACAGAGTTTTTAACATTTTTCTTAAAAAATTTCAGTCCTTCCTCATTAAATTTGTATGTTTATACTCTCGCAACAATGTTGCTAAAGAGAGTATTATAGTTTTGTTCACATAACGGTTGTTTGTAAGTCATAAAACTAAACGAGTTAGATATAGGGTTATATATATCAAAATGATCGGGGTGACGAGACGAGTCAAAATCCGAATGTACATAAAAAACCGAAAATACATAAAAGTTCATAAGTAAACCATAAATAAAATTATAAAAGTAAAATTTTGAACAAAGGATGGCACTAGGAAGGGGCATATTTGGATGTAATTTTTTGGGGAAGTGGGCGTGGCGCCGCCCCCAAATCGGTTATTTGTATATATCTTGCAAACCAATAAAGCTATATAAACCAAACTATCTGCAGTCGGTTCTCTTATATACCCCACCGCACACCATGAAATTAGTTGCAATCGGGTAATAGCCACGCCCACCTCACATACAAATACAACTAAAGTTTACAAAAGAAATAGCAGAAGGATGCTGCACTCAGATTACAAAATGGAAAATGGGCGTGGCATCGCCCACTTATGGGTCAAAAACCATATCTCAGGAACTACTCGACCGATTCAAATGAAATTCGGTGTATAATATTTTCTTGACATCCTGATGACACGTGTGGGAAATGAATGAAATCGATTCACAACCACGACAACTTCCCATGTAACTCAATTTCAACTCCATCTTAATCCTTCACTTTATAATATATACATAAGGAACTAATGAAGATAGCGAAATAAAACTTTACACAAATACTGTATATGATCTGTGGCATCACTTTTGAAAAAATTTTCGAAATCGGACTATAACTTTTCAAAGCCCCGAATATCGAATATGAAGAATTCAGTGCCCCATGCCAATTTTTCACCGAAAATTTCGGTAAATCCCTAAGGTATCTTAATTTAATTTAGAGGAAATATTTTTCTTCTACTAGTTTGTCTCTGTACCAGAAATGGTTAAAATCGGGTCTTAACTTCCCCTAGCTCTCATATACCTCATTATAGGAATTTCAAATTGGGGCAAATTGTGTGTTATCTTAATAAAAATATATCAATAAATTGCGAGAGTATAAAATTTTCGGTTGCACCCGAACTTAGCCTTTTCTTACTTGTTAAATAATAAGTTTGAATTAACTATTTAAAATTATATATAACAAGTAAGGAAGGGCTAAGTTCGGGTGTAACCGAACATTTTATACTCTCGCAATTTATTTATTTAACTTTATTTATATTATATAATACACAATTTGACCCACATATTCGTCATATATATTGTATAAAGTCCATTGAAAGTTGGAAACCATAATATTAGGTTAGAAGCACCGAGGTCCTCATGTTCGATTAATGGGGCCTTGAAAACCTATGGTCCGATTTCGAACGATTTTTAGAATGGGGCTGCCACACTATTAACATAGTATTTGTGCAAAGTTCTGCACCGATATCTTCACTAGTATTTACTTTATATATTGTAAAGTCAACGATTCAGATTGTCTTCAAAGTTCTGGTATATAGGAAGTAGGCGTGGTTGTGAAGCGATTTGGCCTATTTTCACAACATATCATTGGGATGTAAGGAAACTATTACAAACCAAGTTTCATTGAAATCGGTCGAGTAGTTCCTGAGATATGGTTTTTGACACATAAGTGGGCGATGCCACGCCCATTTTCCATTTTGTAAAAAAATCTGAGTGCAGCTTTCTTCTGCCATTTCTTATGTGAAATTTAGTGTTTCTGACGTTTTTCGTTAGTGAGTTAACCCACTTTTAGTAATTTTCAACCTAACTTTTGTATGGGAGGTGGGCGTGGTTATGATCCGATTTCTTTAATTTTTGGACTGTATTAGGAAGTGGCTAGAAAAAACGACTGCAGAAAGTTTGGTTTATATAGCTCTGTTGGTTTGCGAGATATATACAAAAAACCTATTTGGGGGCGGGGCCACGCCCACTTCCCCAAAAAAATTACATCCAAATATGCCCCTTCATAGTGTGATCCTTCATACCAAATTTTATTTCCATAGCTTTATTTATGGCTTAGTTATGGCACTTTATGTGTTTTCGGTTTTCGCCATTTTGTGGGCGTGGCAGTGGTCCGATTTTGCTCATTTTCGAAAGCAACCTTCCTATGGTGCCAAGAAATAAGTGTGCCAAGTTTCATCAAGATATCTTAATTTTTACTCAAGTTACAGCTTGCACAGACGGACGGACGGACAGACAGACATTCGGATTTGAACTCCACTCTTCACCCTGATCACTTTGGTATATATAACCCTATATCTAACTCGTTTAGTTTTGGGTGTTACAAACAACCGTTATGTGAACAAAACTATAATACTCTCTTTAGCAACATTTGTTGCGAGAGTATAAAAAACTTTATTGAAAGCCATAAAAGCAAAAATCGTTAGTACACCAAACCAACAAATTTGTGATTATCGTATATTAAGAACATATTCCTGCTCAACAAATAACGATGCTTGGAAAAGTATTCGAATATGTCCCAGACTGCATAAAGTACATCGAAAAGTGCTTCGACAACTGAGGAGGACTTTGAATAATAGTTTAGTAGGTGATGAGATATATGGAACCTATAAAGTGACGGAATTTTTCGCGAGTGTATAAAAACTTAAATCAGCGCCTATAATACTTGTACAAATTTTCGAAGTATTTTAGTAACAAAAATATTGATTTAGGAGAAGTCGCATCAGGTTGTTTGACAGCTGTAGTTTAAATATTTAGAAGAAGCTGTCACATTTTTGTATTGTAAAAGTTTCTTAAAGCATTTATTGAACAAAAAATATGATTGTGATATATGTAAATACCTCGAATTATGGAACAAAACAATTACCATAAAACAACGTAAATATATACATATTTAAACTTTTCTATATACATATAATCTAAAGAGTATATTATATTCATATTGTATACATATTTAATCTGCATAAATATGCAATCATAAAAAATTATAGGGTGAGTTCATCGAAAGTGAAACTATCTTTCAAGCAAATATAATGGAAGAGTAAACAAAGAAAGGAAAGTTTAAACGAGGCAACTAAAAGTGCGATGAACTAGAAAAATTCTAAACGTTCCAGCCAAAGCAATTCACAAAATAACGAAAATATCCAATAAGTCTGCATAAAGCGCCAGCAATTTACACACACATTCGCATGCTTATTAGATTGTGTGTGTGTGTGAGTGAATTTGTATTAGAATATATAAGTATGTATGTAAGCGTATAATGAAATGTATTCCGCACTTATAAATTATGCTAAACGACACTAACACTGTTACGGTTACGCTGACGTTGGCGGCGACTGCGGAAATCCCCCATTTGACTGGCAAAAGCAGCAAAATAAAAAGGCTAACCCGCTACAAAGAACAAAAAAAATAACACGAAACAATAACACCAAGAAGCAAAGGCAATAAACAATGAAATTTGTTGCTTTATTTTATGAGTTCTTCCGTTTTACTAACCCAAAACCCTATCCTGCACACAGAGCCAATAATGCTGCTACACGCCTAATAACGACTCGCACTTTGATACTCGTTATGTCAGTGGCGTCATGCAATTTGCCGCCGCCGCCGCTCAACACTGCCTTCGCACCGAACGTAGCCGCAACGGAGGTCGCCCCAACTCAAACATTTTTAGCTGAATGTTTTAGAGACTCCAAGACAAAATAATGTTTGTAAGTGCAAGCAACCTGCTGGCGGCCCACTTAAGGAAGCTGCTCGTAAAACGCTTATGCGCGTACACACAAACACACTCTTATATATATATATATATGTATGTATATAGTATGCCCTTACACATAGCGTATAGTTGTTGTTGGTCTGTATTGGAGTTTATGCTTTGCAGCATTCCAGCGCTGACATATCATCAACGTGTAGTGTTACAAGTTGCTCCAAGGCCTAACGAAAGCAAATGAGCGTAGAATTTTATGGCATTTTGTTACAAAGCATGTTAGGCGGCAGCATCTACAACAACAACAGCACTCGCACTAACAGAACAACTTCCACAAAGAAGTGCACTTTCATGTGGAATTTTCGCAATATACTTGTTATTTTATCACTACAAATTTATTAAGAAGCCGTCGGATTTGCTAAAAATAAGCTAAAATAAAGCGAAAGCGTAGAAGGCGAATGCTTAACTTAAAGCTATGATTCAACTCTTTTGATGAAACGCAAAAAGGAACTTAATAGTCAGCGACCACACAGTCAAATATTTATATGAATTTGTTTGCCAGATATTGTTGTTTATAACGTTAGTGTATTTTGGTTAACACGTTTGTGGCAATAGCTTCTCTTTAAGCGCTTTCGTGGGGGACAACTTCTAAATTCTAGTTTGATTTCACACTTAAGCTGTAATACTTATCAGTCAATTAAATAAAAGTTTTATTTAAATATTAAAAAAACAAACAGCCAAGCTAGATCTGTACTATTTGATTAAGTAATGACATTAAATAAGAAGCCCTAAATTCCTGCCAATGCAATTTGTACATATTTTACATCAATGAACAACAACCATATTTTTTGATTTATGCTGGTTTTTTAATTAAATAAAGAAATATCATTTAAAACACCAATGCTCCTAAACTTCGTTAGTTCCAAGGAATAGCTTGCTTTAGAGCTTTGTTCATATTTTGTTGACGTTTTGTGGTCAGGAAGTTTAATAACTTTTTGCGATACTAGAGAATTTACTATTTTTAGGCAATACAAATTAAATCTTCCAACATTGTTTTAACAAATACATAAATGCGACTTACATTAATTTTCTTCAACGGGAGATACGAGTATATGGTTAAAATATAACTCTTCATAAGCATACGATAGTCAACAGCCTGCAATAAAATGAGCAAATTATTTATAAATTTCTTTAAATGTATTTCAATTGATAAATAGTTTTTATCATTTAACAAAAGCTGAAAACTAAATTATTCCTATTTTAATTTTTCGTGTAATCTAATAAATTTCTCCGCTGAAGCATTATATTGACATGATTTCAATCTGAAATTTTTGTATTCCCAGTTGCAAAACGTCAAACCTACCACCCCCAGTCAACTGTCAAGTCAGACAACTGATTTACGATTTCTCAAACACCAATTGACTTCCTTGAGAGTTGTATTTCTTAACTACTTATTTGGTTCAATCATTCATTCAGCAGCAAATTCAATATGATACAAAAAGGATTTTCGACCGAAAAAATTGATGTAATCATTTAAGGGGTTACATAGGTTTCGTGGGTTCAAAAAATCGATTTTTTGTTTTTTGGCTTATTAATTTCTACAACAACATCTCAAGAATATTATCCTAAATTTTCAAGTCGATCCGAGTAGTAGTTTCGGAGCTACAGCCTTTGGAAGTTGTGCGCTCCAAATCAGGTATTATTACTCAAAACTTTAAACGCGTTTTTCTCGGAACCTATTTTCAAAGTCGGTTGTCAAATTTTCTAGAAAACTACTCAACCGATCTTGATAAAATGTTGCACAGGTGTTCGATATACAATTTACTCGTGCTTGAACGAAGATTTTTTTTTTCAATTACAACTATTTAAAAAAAGAAACAAAATCAAGCAAATTTGCCCGAAATTTTTATTTTTTGGGAAAAATGGCTACCAAATTTCCAATTTTAATTTTTTTGTCTTTCCTTCGTTCAAACACGAGTTTATGATATTACCTAAAACAGTTACTTTTGTTTTTTTCATTTTGGATGATCCTGTCAGAAGTTATGCTGACAAAGTGGACGCACCTTTTTTCTGAGGGGTCGTCGGAAATGACGTCACAATGGAGGAGTTTTAAATTTTTATTTTTTTAATTTCAGAAATTATTCATTACTAGAAAAAAATATTGTAAATTGGCCATTCTTTACGCGACAAAACCCATGTGACCCCTTAAAGTAAAACTACTTTGACGGACAAATTTAACAAGCTTTAAAAACTAAATTGGTTGAGCTTCTTGTTTCGTTTCTGTACATTTTTTAAATATATATACAATCTCTTTACATTGTAGGGTTAGTGATAGTTAAGATGAAGATTGTATACAAATTGATATAGAGCTCAGGAAACATCATGGTTACAGTACTTACCATTTTCTGTTCAGGTGTCAGATCTGATGAAGAGTAAATTTCAATTTGTGGCTGGAAATAAACATTATCAACTGTTTTTTTTAGTGGTACTTGTTGTAAAGATCTCATCCGAAATATTTTTTGTTGCAGTTACTGTTTGGTATCCATGACCTTGATTGCTTCTTAAACCGTATACTGAATTATTGAGTATCAAAACATCACTGACGTCCTCTTCGAGAAAAGTTACTTTGCTGATAGGCGAGAGGGCGGGCCTTCCATCAGTAATTTTTTACATAAATACTCGTACTTTCAAATTGTCGATTTCATTTAAATTAAATAAAATATGAGCGGCGTTAAGAGAATTCAATTCGATAGAAATTTGGATACGGTTTCAATGAACCAGCGTTGTTTCAACTCCTTTAAGCCACTTAGAAAATACGTTTCACTCTCTAATTGCCATGAATATCGGTCCGGAAAGTGACTTTTTCAATCTTGGAAAAGAAGACATCGTATTTGAATTTTATCGAAGAAACTGTATCGGAGCTTCAAGTAGGGCCGCTGTGAAGAAGTGACAGTCTACCAGAATGTATTACAATACAGTAAATCTATTTTTTTTTTTTCATACATTTCTTTATTTATTGAATCTGCTCTTTGGAGCCTAACAATAAGTTATAAAATCTTAATTCTAATTAAAACTAGACAAGCTCAACCAATTGATTGAGTTGTTTTGGTGAAACGTTGCTCCTCAGTGTGCTGGCACGTAATAAAGCATTAGCCAATGGGTTTGGGTGATCTCGGAGTTTGGATAAATATTTATTTCTGCTGTTCTCTACTTCTTTCTTTACCATGAGAATACCAAGATCTTTATGGATATTTTCATTACGCATATACCATGGTGAGCACGTGATTGTTCTAAGCATTTTTGATTGGAATCTCTGAATTATATCGAATTTGTTTGCACAGGTCGTACCCCACAGTTGGATGCCGTACATCCAAATCGGCTTTATGACCGCGTTGTATAATAGAACTTTGTTGTCTAGGCTAAGTTTTGAATTTTTATTTAAAAGCCAATTTAAATGTGCTGCTCTTATCTTCATGCAGGTTATTTTGCTCGATATGTGTGTTCTCCACGTGAGCCTTCTATCCAAATGAATACCAAGATATGTTACTTCAGTCGCTTGGGGTAATAAAATATTGTTCATTTTAACTGCCGGACACGTTTTTGGCCTTAGAGAAAATGTAACATGCTTGCACTTCTGTTCATTTACATTTATACGCCAGTTTGCTAGCCATTCTTCAACAAAAATCAAAGAAAGTTGATGTCAAAATATTACTAGCTGTTGGAAGATCTGCTGTATATATTATGTATAGAGTTGGCCCTAAAACACTGCCCTGAGGTACACCAGCTCTTATTGGTCGTTCTTCAGATATGAAGTCTCCTACTTTGACAGTAAACTTTCTATTTTTTAAATAAGACTCCAAGGTTTTATGCATTTCAAGAGGTAAGCTTTTTTTAATCTTATATAAAAGCCCGTCATGCCACACTTTATCGAACGCCTAAGCCACATCTAGAAATATAGCAGAACAGTACTCTCTATACTCGAACGCCCTTCTGATTTCGTTAGTAATTCTATTTACTTGTTCTACAGTGCCATGTTTTGCACGAAAACCGAATTCGTGCGTTGGTATTACATTATTTTCATGGAGGAAAAGAGACATCTTTAATAAATCTATGACTCATGAAATTTTCAAACAAAGCTGCATCATTTGAATATTTATTGTTAACTATCATAATCCGTAACTATCATATTCTAACGAGTTAGTGTAAATAAAAATAGGAGCATTTGTATCTACCTAAATATATTTTAAAAAGTGACAGCAATTTCTCTTTGCTTGCTGTCAGAAAGTTTTCGAGCAAATAAACGAAGAAGTACGCGAACTATGTACAAAGTGAACACAAATAACGAATTTCTATGGAACCGTGAAAAAGTGTTTTATAACAGAAGAAGACTACAGAATGCTATTATACCATAGTTGCATCAAAATTCCTGGGTCCTAACACTTTTTCCGGCGCTTTTTATTTAGTCTTAGTTGTTTGTAAAATATATTTATATATTTGTGTTGCAACATGTGCGGAGGAGTGTTTGTGGCTTAACCAAGTCCCTTGCCGAGTGCCAAGAGGCGAAATGGCTCTTACGAAAATTGCATTTTGAAAATTAGTGGTCGTCGCTTAATATTTCATCCCACAGGCTCATTTGCAATATGCAATTTTACCTGCTCACACACACATTCACACTTACAGCCGGCGATGAAAATTGCAGGCGAGCAGCAGCAATCGTTTTAAGGCGAATTCCATTGCAGTTTTTTGCCGCTTTCTTTCTTCACTTTCGTTTCTTGTGGCCTAATAGCATAACTCCACCCAACACTACACACTCCGCACCTTTCGCACGAATATCTTTTGCCGTTGAGCGCAACACCTTGGACTTCCACGGAGCTATTCGGTTTTGCACTTTGACTCTTTCATTCACTTCGCACTCGCGCCTGAACGCGGGCGTTGCACCTGCTGCGCGTTATTTACTGCCACAAGCGGTCGTTTAAAACCATCGACCGGAAGTCTTAACGCTGGAATTAGTTGCAAGTGGCAAACTGGGAGTACCGGTGGTGTGGAACACCATTACCACACTTCTAGTTGCGGTCGGGCAAATGCTGCAGCCTTAACTTGAAGAAACACTTAACTTTTCGCTTTGTGGGCGTAGGCAACCTCATCCTGCAGAGCGCAGTATTAAGGCTTAGCCGTCAGGTGCCGCAGTAGGACGTGTGCAGGTGTAAAGAATGTAGTATAATACCACAGGGGAAGGGAGTGCTTCTAAGCGCTAGACAAGTGGCAGGGATACATTAATTTGCAGTAAGTTCCTTTTGCCGCACATACATATATACCCCCATCCACCGATGCTACACGCGAACACTTACTTCCATTGTTCTTTGCGGCTATTTGTGCTTTTTGTGTGCCGCAATCTCATAATTTTTCCTTGTGTTGAACGCGTTTAAAAATGGCGAGAAGTGGCCACGCTGACATTTGATGCAAGTCATTCTCACATTAGCACTCTTCGCGGCTAACACCTGTGGATGGGGCTTGAGTTGTAGTCGATTACACTGGATTAAAGCGAGAATGTGTAGGAGGGCTAAGAGTGTACTGGAAGCACCATATGGCTAATGGATATTGCGGTAATAACGGAAAGGACGAGAAGCGTTGCCACATGGACAGTTTAGCGATGCTGAAATTTTAACTTTTTGCGATTAACTAGTGACTTCCTGGGGTCGCTC
Organism: Zeugodacus tau; assembly: GCA_031772095.1. NCBI lineage: Eukaryota > Metazoa > Arthropoda > Insecta > Diptera > Tephritidae > Zeugodacus > Zeugodacus tau. The sequence goes on along the minus strand of CM062650.1, from coordinate 30,434,954 downwards.
TATACAATCGGATTAAAATTGGAATTAAAAATAAAGCGGCCACCACCAGAAATAATGCTGACTTCTATCATGATTGACACGGACAAGATTGCGACGCGTTCCGTCAACATGTTTTCATAGTAATTGTTAATAAAGCCTGAACTAAGCAAATTATTTTCTCTTTACAGTCAATGGTGGAAAAATCAGTGAAATTTAAAAAAGATCACATAATGAGCCCCTAAATAACTATAACGGCACAAAACAAGGTATTTATAATTTTTTTAATATAAACAATCATCTTTTTCAAAATCAAAGCATATCAAAGAAAAACATATTAAAATAGTACTTTGTGAAATTTTATTCGCTAATTCCGAAAACTCTGCCGCAGGTACCTCAATTTCAAAGACATGTCCAAACCAAAACTCAAGCTATTGGCATCATAATCATTATTGGTTAATATAAAATCAATAAGCCACAAAATATATCGATAGTAAATTGATAAATCTGGTTAATGAACGAAGAAAAAAAGAAAATATTAAAATTTGTATTTTTGACAGATTTTTAACAAAGAAAATCTCTTTGGTCAAATTTTCGGCATATCTTGGCTCGAAGAAAATCGTTGTAATTAAAATATTAAAAATGCTTCTTTCATTAACTAGATAATGTTATTCCAAAAGCTGTATGCAAGTTTGAACAGACAGAATCATAGAGTTATAGAAGTTCGAGTTAATTTTTTTTTTTAATTTTGAAACCCACCTATCTACTTAATACCTAAGATCTTGTATTGGCAGAAGGATCAACTAGCATTAAAAATTAAAGGTATCTTCTATTGAGAAAACATTTTCATCATCTCTAGTGAAACTGGGCGATATCATACACAGAACAGCAGAAAGCATTTTATATTCACAAAATCACCACTTTTGTCTCCGAGCGATATAATTCCTTTTAAAACCGGTGGCAACTCGTTCGGGCAATAATGGATGCTCTTCAGCAATTAATGTTGCCTACCTTTAGGCGGCGGCAAACAAGTGGTTAGATCACTCCAATTTATCTGAAAATATACGAAGTGACTATTGCGGCAACAAACGTTAGAACCAGTTAAGTAATCGAGTGGCAATTTCTTAATATACCAACACAAATGTCTCGAACTTCAACGGCTGTCTGTGTCATCCACCACACTCTACCAAGTAACAACGCAATGAAGAAAGTTCGGCGATGGCGCTAAGTTTGTGTCACCTATTTCGGCCACTTTGCGCGCGTTTTCGTTCAAACTTTCTAAAACATTAGCGAAACAAATGAATAAAGAAAAACAAGAGAACGAAAAAAGAAAAGAAAAACAAAAGTTTGGTGGCCAAAAACTAATAACCCAAGTAAAAGTAAACTACATGAGAGGCAATGACTGAAGGCGGTGTGGCAAAGCTGCAACATTTGCGGCAGCCACGTAGCAATAAGAACTAAGCAACGCTGACAAGTAGCACAAAGTTTAGATTGCAGTGTTGTGAGCGCGGCGGATGTAGTAGCGGTGGAGCAGCAGTGACAGTGACTGCAAGCCTGCGAACCACCGATGAAGGATTGAAGTGATGACCACAAACTCGGCTGAAAGCGCGCTGTAAGATGCCAGTCACCACGCACTCCCGCCAAGCAATCCGAATGGAAGTAGCGATGTCATCAACCCAATCGGCGCCAACAAACGCAACAACAAAAACAACGAAAGTAACTGCTACAACGTACACAATCATAAAGGCGCACTCATCGCTTTGGGGGTATTGTAAGCAACAACAACTCGCTCATCATATTGCCAACACTGCCAGCAGCGCGTTGGCGGCAACAATCGTCTACTACAACAACAGCAAAAGAAAAAACAATAATAATAGCAATAATGAGAGCAATAGCACAAGTAATACTGGCAACGGCCACAAAATCCATTGTTATTGTTATCATCATTTGCCGCAGACACTTTAAAACCCCAGACAAGGCACTTGCGTTGCTTGCCACAATGCGCCAACTGCGCTCCAACGCGTTGCTCCGCATCATCGTGCAGCACTTAGTCGCGCTTAAAAAGTGCGCGCCCAACTCTGTTCAATGAATTTGTGCTTCTCTCCAACATTTTAGCATTTTCTTTTTTGCGCCAACATTTTTGTTATTATATGGTATTATGTTGTTGTTGGTGCTTCCGGTAATTGAAAATTCTGTTAAAAATTAACAAAAATGTTCAACAAGCTTTTTTACAACGCCACAGCACTATGCAAGCAGTACTATGTCTGTATGTGTGAGGGTGGGTGCCTTGTAAATTTTTACAATCCATTGTTGGCGATTATTTTGCATATTTAAAAAGCGGGCTATTCAAGCGCTTCAGGGGGAAATGCCGCGCGGTGCCACAATGGCAACAGCAGCATAACGCGTTCAACCGCGCAGTATTCGCAGTATTTACGTGTGTGTGTGTCCTGCGTGTGCTCGTATACTCGTCAGAGTGCGAAGTTGGCGCTGGTTATTCTCAATTATTTTTTGTCAGCGCTTGTGTGTAGCGCATTGCTACAGTTTTAAGTGGTGCAGGCGTAGATAACAATGACAACAACAACAACAACAAAACAACTAAAGCAATATGGGACAACGGAAAACAACAATGACAAAGGGGACAATGATCGGAAAATGAATGTACAGTACTTGACATTATTACTCATGTTTTTATTGCCACACACTGTTAGTGTATAATAAATATTTTATTTGTAAAAAATATGTACAAAATTAGTTTAGAAAATTGTTTTAAGCTTGCTGAGGGAATATTTTCGTTAGAATCGATTTTGACGTTTTGACCATGAAATTAATTATTTTCTAATTTAATTAAGTAAAGAAAAATACTATAATTAAATGAAAATTGTGAGAGGTTGGTTCAGGGGTTATATAGGTTTCATGGCTTCAATAAAACGGTAATCAGCGACCCTGAAAACCCCGAGTAACGAGTTTAAAGCAAATACGATGAATTTTTACAAAAGCTGTCTGCCATATTGTTTTGTTGCGGTAAAAAATCTGATCTGATATATCAGTAACCCAAAAAACATAAGGCACACATAGTAGGTTCCGAAGGTCAGAAATTATTGTTTTTGTGTGGCTGTGTAATTAAACCGTTAAACCGACGAGGTTGTAAACAGGTCCATATAAAAAACCCAGAACCAATTCCAAATTATGTTTTTTTTTTTCGATTTCAACGCTGGTGTGCTGTGCTGGTTTTAGTGATGACCGTCCAAGTTTTCGAGTTCAGACACTTCTTTCGATCTATTATTATTCGATGTTCTCAATAATCTCATCATTCTGAAGATTATAAGAACATTATTTTAGATATCTTCCGTTTTTTAGATATCATTAAGAAATAATGAACATTATTTTACATCACTGTTAATGCCGTGTATTTCACCCACAAAAAGTTGAGGTAAAACAAAACACAAGGGATAGCTCCATCATCTGCCCAATTTGTTCGCAGAGCGTTAACAAATTTTCACTTGCTTTTGTATTATGTTTTTCACCCAGTATTCCTTATTTTTGTTTAACAAGTCTTTTAAGGCATTTTTTGCTTATTCGCACCCGGCAGCATTTGCCAAGCACAAACTCAATACACAAATAACCAAAACTACTTACAAATACTGTATGCCGGCACACATACAAATAAAGAAGCAGTCATTATAAAATGGCAACAGAAACAAGAAAAAGGAGCTGCCATGAATATAAATGGTAAATAAGTCAGTTGGCGGTGCGGTGGCAGCCAGATACCGATTCTTCGATCGAAACGCTGGAAAATGATTTTTATGGAAATTTCACGGAACGCGTTTATTCCTGTTTACTTTCAATGCAGTTTTTTATTGCAAAGTTTTTTCCTCGCAGCCATTGTTTGCTGTTTACATTAATACTCTACACAGACACCCATACACCTATTGGTACGAATTCCCGCAACACACTTATGTTTATACAAGCATAACGGTAAGCGCTTGCAGACACCAAAGGGGGTCGAAAAGTTGCCTGTAAACTTCCTATCTTTCAGCCAGCCAACAAGTCTGCCAAGCTACCAAGTTGTCAAGTACTCTGCAGTTTCATCGTTAGTTTCCCCAACTTTAAATGATAATTTTGTTTCAAATTGAATTCAATTGAATATCATTGAAAAATAGTGGAATGAAAAACAAAATAATAACTTTAAGTAGGCAGGCGTTAGCGTGAGTGCATATATTTGTATGCGGCGCCAAGAGATGGGTAGGCACCTCATTCACGTAAATGCATAAATCAGTATGTATATATATACTGTGTACCCTCACTATCTCGCTTAGCGTCTAATAATTTGAATGCATAATGAGGAAGTTACGGAATATTTCTTTTTATTGTTGTTTGAAGTCACTGAAGTGCAGATAGTAAATTAATGTGTGTTTTGTATGGAATGCGCAGAGATAATTTAATTTTAATTTTATATAATCATGGAAAATTGTTCATAAGAGTTAGAAAGATGTGTTGATACTGTTAGGAAGAAGGGGATTTAGTGATTATTTCTACGTCAGTTACTATGTATTGAGTGATTATTATTATATTGCATTTATAAAAGAACAATAAAGCCAACTATCTAATAGTCAATTTGCCTTCAGAATACAGGAGGATATAATACTGTTACAAACAAACCTTCAAATCGGCTTAACGGGGCAATGGTTAGTAAATTTAAATGCATATTTTTCAAGGTGATGAAAAAACTTGATCATTTAGTGATTTTGAGATCTTTTTGAGACATTATTATATGTAGTATAAAAAGCATGTGATTCTTTTTACGAATCCGCCGAATTTTTCTTTTAGCGTCAAAATTTTTAATTTTGTTTGTGCTATATTAAATGGATTAACACATAAAATAATAAAAATATTAAAAATTAAAATGTATATCGTCTGTTTAACCCTCTCATGCCCGAATTAAAATGGGTGGAGCTAACATTATTTTTAGGACAGATATATATTAGTCTTTACTCAAATATGAAGTGTTGAAAATTTCAAAATCTTATGTATCCTGGTTCATTAGTTACAGGATGTGGATAGGCACAAATTAAATTATTATAAATAAACTAAACACTTTTTTCATGATTTTTTTACTTATTTATATAGTCCACTTTGTTTTAAAATAAAACAAATACAGTATACTCTCGAAAAGTAAATGAATGGTATTTTGGGTAATTTACTTTTTCGAATAATTTACTTTTCCAAATATATACATAAATTGTCTGTTTTTATAATATGAAATGCATTTTTAAACTTAAAAAATTCATTCATTTATTTGCTTCAATAAAACATATGGATATACATGAAAAACATATTTACATTTACATACATACATATGTATTAACTATGAAGAGAAAAAATCTTGAATATTCTTTTGTTTTTTTTTTTCGTTTGCAATATATTTTCTGACCATTTTTGTACGACAATTCAAAAAGTCTGACACCTGATTTGCATCGTTTTCATTTTTAAACCAGTGGATCAAGTAGGAGAGTTTATTTACTAAAAAGACGCGATAAACAAGAGAGTAAGTGTTTTTGCAACATCGTAAAAAACGCTGCTTGCTTCGTTTCGAATTTCTTATCACACTCTCTGAAAAGTAAATTAAAAAATTTACTTTTTCGAGGTGCATGTGTAATCTTAAAGGTGATTAACTTTTCCGCGATTATTTACTTTTTGAGAATTTACTTTTCGAGAGTATACTGTACTTGTATGTCTGTGAATACTTTTTGTATAACAACTTTTGTTTAACGATTTTTACCAATTTCTCTCTGCGGAGAACTCTTACTGAATGAACGCGCGCACAGCTCATATCAGAAAAAGTAACTGTAAGCTTGCACAACACATAAGTCTACATAATTAAAAAAATCGCTGGTCAAAAATATTTAAATAACGAGAATTACAAGCCGGTATGTACAATGTTTGAAAGGGTTAATAAAAGGTCCAAATTTGAGCCAATTTTTCAACAGTTCTGACCCTAAGTATTTGTTAACATGATATCTTTAAACTTTTATGTTCAATCATTTGGTAGTTGTATAAAGAGAAACATTAGCCTAATCTGTCAACAACATTTTGATGTACAGCACGAGCAGTTTTTGAAAAAAATACTTTCCTGATAATCACGTTCAAAGTTTCGATACGGGTTATGACATATTTGACCTGATTCTGATTTTTCCCTTTAACAGTATATTTTTTATATATTATACATGGTATGTTTAAAAAAGTAAATGGTAATTTCCTTTTTTGAAAAAAAATTTTGTCCCCCTTAAAATAGCTCTCATTATGCACTTATACCGGCGCTTCTCTAACTCGCTTTTTGGAAAAGACTTTGGCTCTTTCAGCGAATTCTCGTTTGCTTTGTGAAAAACGTCTGTCTTCCCTGGCTAATATGGAGGCTTGGAAATCGTTGCAGTATTTTATTTTTGGTCAAGAATTCTCGAAAAAATAACGTAGTGTAAGCTTTTAATAAACGAAAATCGTCAAGCACATTAAAACAAAGCTGAACATTTTATCATACTTCAGGGGAGTGTATATCAACATAATAAAAAAAATTACATTTGGACTCTTCAAAGCCGTGATATATTTAATTTTACAATTCATTTTATTTTTTAAGTATGAAAAAGTCAATATTTTATGAACTCTGAAGATAACTATCCCTTAATATTTCGTTTAATATTTTTGGGCGATACAATATACCGATTTCTGTCATATAAAATACCAATACAATGAGTTATATATAATACAAATTTTATAACATTGGAAAACTTTTTAGATTTCGAAAATTTATTTGTCCTGAAAGGCAAAAAAACGTATACCACAAATTGGGAATCGGCTGGAGTTCATTCATACATACAAAAACACATTAAGCATGAACCAAAAAGTCTCGATATTTTGTATGGCTTTTACTTATTGACTTTTAGACTCTTCTAACTCAAGTGCTGGAAAACACAAAATAAGCTTTCAACATGCTGACCGCTGGCTACAGACAAAACACAAAATACAAAGAAGGAAAAGTCGTTGACTTGCGAAGCAACAACACCTGCTGTGCCCATCAAGCTACTTGAACTGACAAAACAAAAAACATTAACCGCAACTGAAACACTCTAAGAGGAGGGTTTACGAGAGGCTGTGTGGGTGTACATATATATGTATATTAAACAATTGCAGAGGGGGCACTTGAGGCGTATGAATTTGCTCTTATATTATTATACATATATACATGCAAAGCTTCAAACCTATCAGGTAAACAGCGTCCTTTGAAAAACCTGCATGCAAAAATATCTTTCTTGCAATGCGTTATGTTACGTATACGCCACACCTCTGTGTAAACTTCGCTGCTTGGTCAGTTATTTGCTGATTCCCACTCTTTGCTTATGCGCATGCATACATATTTACAGGAAAATACCTTAAATTCAATTTGCCCACTGCAAAACATAATTTCATTGCATCGTTGCTCCAATTCTATTCACAAGAATTCAATAACAAATTCACTCGCCCAACTGGCCGCGCAGGACAGCGCACAACAACGTGTGCTCTCCACTTTGCATGAGCAAATTATTATTACTTATTGTGTTCTTTTCGCAGCGTGCATTTATTACTGTAGTCATTTGTTGTTGTTTTTGTTGTTGTTACATTTTATAAAATTTATTACTTTGTCTGCGGCATGCATGAGTTATGTCGGCGCAAGTTTCTCTAGGTGTTGTTGGCTCTTTCAGCAATTACAAAAACAAAAACAATCGCTGCTTTCGTCGTATTGGCAGTGTTAAAAGCTTCCGCTTTCTCCACATTTTTTATTTATGTTTCTTGTTTTTTTTTGTTCAAGCTGTTCATGTTCGCCTCGTATTATTGTTATGTATATTCCTACTTGTTTATGTTATTTTTTTGCATTTTTGTTGGTGATGTTATTGTTTCTTGAACAACGTGAACGCCAAGAGTTCTTCCGGCCCCGTTGGGGGTAAAATTGAAATTAGTAAGATTTAATTACGGCTTTTGCAACTACTTGCTGTATGGCCTTAGCTGTTGATTGCTGTTGTGATATGTTGCAGCAGAAACGTTGCCACAGCGGCTATTTGCCGTTGCACGCACACACACACACACACGGTTGCGCAACAACAATATAAACGCATGCAGGCATGTTTATAAATAACAAAACGGTTGCAAGTATCCGTTTGGTGTTTTACACTCAAGTCATAAATAATAAAGCCACGTCTAGACACGTAGATATCAGTACAATTAAAAGTTTTTACAAGCCCACTTCATCCTGTTGAGTGGATAATGAACTATGCGAGTCTAGGGTTGATTAAACTTTAACTTCTGTTTCTCAGTTAGCACAGTCTAAGTTGTGAGCTTTGAAAATTGTTTAGAGGTGTTTAGATGTTGATGTGAAAATATGGCGACTAAATATGGACAATGTGTGGGCGGAAATGTATACATCGCACATTAGATGAAAATAGTTAGTTTTAAATGGTGAAACAATTCGCTTTATTTCATTGGTTCATGAGAAACACAAAGTTTTTAAAATCTTATCCCTAATATATTTATTTCTGATGTCTGATATTTCCTATAATTATAATATATTGAATTTGGTCCTCCTGGTCTTATTTGTATCACATTAGCAAAATGTCATCCGGTAGTAAAATTAGGGATACGTATATACCGTTATATCATATACAGTCCCACAACGCTGATTAATATAATTCTTTGTGTACCTGTGAACTTAGTGCTTCATTACTTTTTGAGGTAGTTTGTGAATAGTATAAGCATCATAATATAAAGTAAAACTGGATATTATAAAAAATACACTGAGACGTACAAATTATAATTTTACCTTATTTATTAAATTAACAAACTTTATTAAATTACAAAAGATTAAATATAAATTTGTCTTAGCAACCAACGTGTCCAAAAGTCTAATTGCAACCAACGCACTGCTGTTAATTCTGATTGGAACAACCTTGAACCTCGCTCTCCATCACATCTCGCTGTTAGCTGCTCAGTGTGCTCTCACAATTGTTTGATTCAACTTGTATTTTACTGCTAAATGCACTGATCGCTCTCACGGCAATTGGTTCGCACTTGCTTTACAACTGCTGGGATGTAAAGTAGTAGCTGTTAACTACAGTGATCGCTCTCACAGCGTTCGGTGCTAAACAGTCTAACAGCTTTCGATAATGTTATTAGGTGGGTGACCAGCAGTTATTACTGCTTAACTCTTCCCCTTCTAAATGAGGGACGTCCACGATCCTCAACAATAATGCCTAAATTATTGCATAAACTTCTGACCAATTACATTGTTGCACACAGAATAGGTTGAGTTATAATTTTTTATGGTTATGGTTGAGTAACTTTACTTTTGGCATTAGTTCCGCAGATCCATACATATATTGGAACAGGAATGAGTTACAAGTTAATGACTGAGATAGAGGGAACGACGAATATGAGTGATTATGCTGGTATTTGTGAGCAAGTTGCAATTACATGGTTGCCAAGTCTGTTTTTCTTAATTCTACTAACTATGGTTATAACTTAACATAAATTTACATTTCATTATAGTTAACAAAAATTTCAAATTACAAAAGTTTTACATAGTGGAAATGAATATTCGTGAGATGCTCAGTTACCTAGTCACCATAAAATTCGATGTAGCAAAATTTAATTTTTTGTAATAAGCCTAGATTTCTGTTATTGGAATATCAAAAAAGAAATGGGGCCAGACTAGTATTTACTTTATATTGTCTTTATGGACCACCCTCCCCTTAATTAAAACTGTACTTCCTTGGTCTTTTTCAATTGTATGTTCCTCATACAGTGGTGTTAACTTATTACCTAGTCTAATATTTCTTTTCACCATAACTTTATCTCCTTCTTTAAAAACACGCTCGATTCTGTTTTTGTTGTGACTTGTGAGCTCTTTTTGTTGCGCACATCTAATACGTTCAGATATTTCATTATTCGGTTCATCAATGGTGGATCTAAATACGTCTACTGGCCTCATTTTAGTAACTGAATGTATTGTTTTGTTATATTCAATGGTTGACAGCAAGATTAGATCCATCGTATCATCAATACATCTTTCCAACTTCAGGCATCTAGCAATTTCGATTAAAGTGCTGTGAAACCTCTCTACTTGACCATTGGAGCAGCTATGCAAAGGTGGAGCATTGATGATGTTAATACCAAAATTATTAGAAAGAAGTTGTCTGACAGTGTTTGAATTCAGCGATTTTTCGTTGTCACAATAAATAATTTTTGCTTTTGGAAAAATGTTCAAAATTTGTATTAATTGGGGCTTTATGTCCAAAATTGTTCTCGACGCTATGGTCTGAACGATTGCGAATTTTGAGAACTTGTCTATACAAGTCAAGAAATACTTTGAGTCGGTAGAAAAAATGTCAATATGCAGGATCTCTCCTGAGTATAGTGGAATGGGTGTATCTGCTATTTTATGTTTCCGATGCTGCCTATTGTACTTCGATTTAGAGCAGATCCTACAGTTTAAAACAACCTCTTTGGCTTTCTTTTCCATCTTTGGGAAAAAGTAGTCCCTCAAGATTTGCTTAACATTTTCCTGTGCTGCACGGTGTGCACGATTATGCTCCGCAGCTATTATTTCCAACTGATCATTCGGGTCAAAAATGTGAGTTACATATGTTTTAGTGTATCTAAATTTTGTACTTGGAAACATTTGCACCAAGTCATGCTGAATGTAGGCGAGTATGGATAAATTACAATGAATTGCGTTAACTACATTAGTATTCACAATGTCCTGAATAGTTCCTAACAGCGTGCTTCTGTCACAAAACTGTATGCAGTGTCTAGTTTTATTCCCAAAAATAATGAAAGTTCGTTTTGATGGAAACTCACTTTCTTCAATAATTATTTGATTCCTAAAACAATTAACCGGTTTTTCAACTACCTCTATGGTGTACGTTAACGATCTTTCGCTGTGAATCGTGGCTGAATCTGAGTTCATATTTTCGTCCATTATATTAACTTGCTGTCGCGAAAGAGCATCGGCAACGTAGTTTTCTTTTCCAGGCTTATAATAAAGCTTCGCATTATGTTCGTCGATAAATGCTTTCCAACGTTTAATCTTTGCATTTGGATTTCTGTCAGACACCGCAAACGTTAACGGTTGATGGTCAGTAAAAATATTCAATTGGCGTACACCATAAAGATAGTTACGAAGGTTTTTTAATGCCCAGACTATGGCCAAAAGTTCCCTTTCATTAGTGGCAAAGTGAAGTTCATTGTCTTTTAGGGTTCTGGAAATCATAGTTATTGGTCTGCCTTCCTGAGAAAGAACGGCACCCAGGCCACTGTTGGACGCATCCGTAGTTAAATCAAATGCTTTTTTAAAATCGGGGTAAGCGAGCATTACGTCTTCCGATACTAAAATGTGTTTAAGTTTCTCAAATGCCTGCAGTTGCTTTGAATTTAAAAGTATTTTCACTCTTTTGGATCTGTAAGCGCTAACTTTTCCATTTTCCCCCTTCAAAATATCAGTCAATGGTTTGGCTATACTGGCAAAGTCTTTCACGAAGCATCTATAGTAGCTTGCTAATCCTAGAAAGGACCTAAGACCGTACAAGGTTTCGGGTGTGGGGAAGTTTAGCATTGTGCTAACTTTATCTGGGCACGTCTTAATGCCACCCCTTGATACAATAAATCCGAGATACTCTGTTTCAGTTTTGAAAAATTTGGATTTGTCGACTGACACCCTCATGTTAGCGTCATATAGACTCTTCAAGACCCAGTCTATGTCTTTTATGTGTTGTTCTTTAGATTCGGAATAAATAATAACATCATCTACATAAACAAAGCAGCTTTTTCCTATCTTTTCCCTTAAGATGTCGTCTATGGCTCTTTGAAAAAATACTCGGAGCGTTTTTTAATCCGAAAGGTAGCCTACAAAATTCGTACTTTCCGTTGCTAACGGAAAAGGCTGTTTTTTCCCTGTCTCGCTCAGCGAGTTCGATCTGGTGAAATCCAGACTTCAAATCAAGGGTTGTGAAGTATTGTGCATGTCCCATATTTGATAAAATCGAAATGACATTTGGTATTGGGTATTTGTCGTCAATGGTATTTTCGTTCAGTTTGCGAAAATCTACCACCAGACGTTTTTTTTTATTGCCAAACTCATCAATGCCCTTCTTGTCCACGACCCAAATGGGGTTATTGTAAGGAGACGTAGATCGTCTTATAATACCATTTCGTAAAAGCTCTTTTATTTCATTGTTAACAAAGTCAACTACCCCCATTGGATATGGATACATCTTAGAATAAATCGGTTCTTCATCTTTTGTACGAATCCTAGCAACTACATTTGTGTTATATGGCAGTGATTCGTTCGGATCGGCGAAAGCCTGTGATCTTTTTTTAATCATATTTGAAAAATTCTCCCTTATTGCAAGAGGTACACTTTCCTGTTGAATTTTCAAAGCATTAATGCTGTCAATTTTTATAAAATATAATTTTTCAATTCCAAAATCATGAACTATTTCACCTTTTTGAAGGTCTACGACTGCATTGACTTGCGTTAGCAGGTCAAGCCCAATTATCGCGTCAAAGCTTATTAAATTTGGTAATATTATAAAATCTGAATTTATGCCAAACAAGTTAATTTTACATTTTTGCCCTACTTTGCTCTCGCCGTGAACTGATTTAACTACGAACGGGCTCGTTAAAGGCACAATGCATTTTAATTCAGTAAGGGGCTTTATAAAGCTTTTTGAAGCTCCTGTGTCCACTAACATTTTTATCTCTTTGCCCTCAACTCCTATTGTTCGTTTGATCCAAGGGAGTTGGGCACCCTTTCTAAAAAATTAATTTCTTCGATATCTTCGATTTCCGGTTCCACAATACTATCGTACGTAGTTTTTGTTGCTACATCTTCCGATGTGTCTGATATGTGGTGAATTCTCTGGACTTTCGGACCAGTACTTCTGTCTGATACAGGAGGTCGCTTAATTTGCTGACCTTGATTGCCTGTATTAAAAGGGATTTGCCGATTATTAGAGACGTGCATATTTTGGGACTTATTTTGCTGTAAAAAATTTCTTGTGGGATTGTGGTGCTCGAACTTCGTTGAGCGGCGGAAACCAGACGTGGATGGATCTATGTCCATTGGTTCGGTGCCCTGATCTCTATTATTACTCGAAAGATTGCGCTTTTCTTGTCTATTTTGGAAGTAGGGGTTTTTATGACCGCTACGTGATTCTATTTGGTTGCTCTTGGTCTCATATATTCTCTTAACTGAAGAGTGACCTCGGTCCTTGTCCTCAAGGTGTTTAGAGTAGTTTGATGCAAACATGTATCGTTCATGATTTGCTTCTACTTCCTGGGCCAGTGCCAAAGCAGATGGCAAATCTGTTGGACGAGTGGAAAATAGTATATCGCAAAGGGGCTTCCTAAGGCCAGAGACAAAAACGCGTAATGCATCTAACCTATATTTATCATTTATTGAGTTAGCTATGTGACTTTCATATGTCATGATAGTTTTATTGGTAAGCAACGTAAGCTTTCTTTCGACTTCGTCGTAGAAATTCAACACCGTCAGATTTCCTTGTCTCAAGGTACTTAGCTCCTGTTCAATTAAATATATTGGTCGCTTATCAGCGTACGTGAAATCTAATCTTGCCACTATAGCCTTAAAGTTAAGAACAGTGTTGAAAGACGCTAAAACAGCATCTGCAGCGCCTCTAATTTTGTTTCTTATAATGGCCACTGCCTGATAATGTTTAGCGCTTCCATCATAAGGTTCATATAATTTATAGGCCGTATGTGCGGCTTGCCTCCAGGAGACGTAAGTCTCTTGCCTACCATCGAATTCAGGCAAAGTTTTAACTAGGTCAAGAGTTTCCTCGCAACGCACGTTACCTGAAATCCTAACCTCTTCGAAATTCTCTACGTTAGCTGTTAGCGTACTTGTAAATCTTTTTGAGATTTCGTTCAACTTTTTGTCGAATTCCTCTTTTTGCGAGCTTAAGGCGGCTGATACCGCAGCTGTTACTATAGCAGTTAACTCCTCAGTATTCATTTTTGATTGATCTTTATCTTTTAGAACTAAACTATTAAAAAAGCTCACTAAATCTACGTCGCACATTAAAGTATTGACCGCGCAAAAACCCGGTATAATAAAATACCGTCTTATATCAATCACAAATCAAGTTAGATTTATAAAAAAAGTTTCAAAAATACATCGAATTCCAATGGTGATCATAGTATTTAAATATATTTATTAAGAAAAAAGACACTGAGCAAGTCACTTACATAATTTACTTTATCTTAGCACGTGGTTTAGTTTGCTACATCCTTAAACATTTTTTTAAGGTTAGCCAAGGCCGTAAGACATCACATCAGGTGTCGCAAAACTTGGTAGAATCCAGTGATTTGTTCAGCAATGGTTAGCTTTTCATGCTTTGGATGCCAAAGCATCCAATTTAAAGCAAAATGAAAAACGTGGTTTAAGCTCCTCCGTAAATGAAAAACGTGGTTTAAGCTCCTCTGTGGGCGGGTTCTTTTTTGGTCAGCAGACAGCAATGTTCACGTGTTAGTTTTAGCTTTTCGGAACTTTTCAGTACTTCAAGAAATCCGAAATTTTAATAAAAATTGAGGCTAAAGATTTTGTTAGCCCCACGTTGGGCGCCAATTATAATTTTACCTTATTTATTAAATTAACAAACTTTATTAAATTACAAAAGATTAAATATAAATTTGTCTTAGCAACCAACGTGTCCAAAAGTCTAATTGCAACCAACGCACTGCTGTTAATTCTGATTGGAACAACCTTGAACCTCGCTCTCCATCACATCTCGCTGTTAGCTGCTCAGTGTGCTCTCACAATTGTTTGATTCAACTTGTATTTTACTGCTAAATGCACTGATCGCTCTCACGGCAATTGGTTCGCACTTGCTTTAAAACTGCTGGGATGTAAAGTAGTAGTTGTTAACTACAGTGATCGCTCTCACAGCGTTCGGTGCTAAACAGTCTAACAGCTTTCGATAATGTTATTAGGTGGGTGACCAGCAGTTATTACTGCTTAACTTACATATCTGTTAAAAAATACCTTCTGTTCAAAGTCACTCATAAGATGAATACCATGAAAAGATATGGTAGGATGAGAGTTCACAAAACATAGTAAAACAAATGGTTAAGATATTGGTAGATTTTTTTTTTCATCTTTACAAGATACTTATCTGGGTTAACAAATGTTGGTCTTATATTTTTTAGAAGAGAAGAGAAGGTCTTGACTATCTTATCTACTTGGCTCAACTTCCTGGACTGATTTCACCCATTTTTGCCACCAAGCTATATTATATTCCAGATTATATCAATATTGTTAATTTTATGAGATATCTCTTAATATTCGGTATATGGGAGCTAGAGGAACTAACTACCCAATTTTACCCACTTTCTATAAAATATCTGAAGTATGAACGATATTTTCGGTAAAAATTTAGCCATATGTAGTGAGGTCCCTATGTTCAGTATTTGGGGCTTTGAAAAGATATAGCCCAATTTGGACAATTTTTAGATGAACAATGATACACCTTCAGTACAATGTTTTATTCCGATATCTGCATTGGTTCTTGCTCAATATATTAGAAACTGAATAAATCAGGAGGAGTTTAAAATTGAGTTATCTGACCTTAAGTATATCAATAAATTTGGTTGAAGTTGGTCTAGTAGTTCGACGCCCATTTTTTTACTAACCTGAGGTAGACACGCCCCGACGGAAGAGAAGGACGAAGTGATCAAAGATACCTTCTATGAGCGCCTAGAACGTACCTATGAGCGCTGCCCCCGCCACGATGTAAAAATCGTGCTTGGCGATTTCAACGCTAGGGTGGGTAAAGAAGGTGTCTTTGGCACAACAGTCGGAAAATTCAGCCTCCATGACGAAACATCACCAAACGGTCTGAGGCTGATCGACTTCGCCGGGGCCCGAAATATGGTCGTCTGTAGTACTAGATTCCAGCATAAGAAAATCCATCAAGCTATTTGGCTGTCCCCGGATCGAATCACTCGCAACCAGATCGATCATGTTGTGATAGATGGACGACATGTCTCCAGTGTCTTTGATGTGCGTACGCTCCGTGGTCCCAACATCGACTCGGACCACTATCTTGTAGCAGCTAAGATACGCACCCGCCTCTGTGTAGAAAAGCGCACACGTCAACAAACACAAGGAAGGTTCGACATCGAGAAGCTGCAATCACAACCGACAGTCGAACGATTTTCTACTCGACTTGCACTCCTGCTCTCTGAGAGCACTCATCAGCATCTCGGTATAAGGGAGCTGTGGGACGGCATATCAAACTCCTTACGTACAGCTGCAACCGAAACCATTGGTTTTCGGAAAAGCCAAAAAAACAGCTGGTATGACGAGGATTGTCGTCTCGCAGTGGAGAGAAAACAGACTGCCTACCTCGCAATGTTGCGATCGACCGCAACACGAGCGGGATGGGAAAGATACCGAGAGCTGAAGAGGGAAGCGAGACGCATTTGCAAACAAAAAAAGAAAGAGGCCGAAATGCGTGAGTATGAAGAGCTTGACAAGCTGGCCGACAGGGGTAATGCTCGAAAATTTTTCGAAAAGATCCGGCGACTAACTGAAGGTTTCAAGACCGGATCGCACTCCTGTAGGACCCCCAGAGGTGATCTAGTTATTGATGACCAGAGTATACTGAGTTTGTGGAGGGAACACTTCTCCAGCCTGCTGAATGGCAGTGAAAGTACAACACCAGGAGATGGCGAACCCGATTCCCCAATCGACGACGATGGAGCAGATGTTCCATTGCCCGACCGTGAAGAAATTCGAATAGCAATTACCCGCTTGAAGAACAATAAGGCGGCGGGTGCCGATGGATTACCGGCCGAGCTATTCAAATACGGCGGCGAAGAGCTGATAAGGTGCTTGCATCAGCTTCTTTGCAGAATATGGTCGGAAGAAAGCATGCCTGACGGTGCTACTATGGACTAAGTAGGCAATTGAAAAGTAAAGTCCTCTCTCGACGAACAAAAACCAAACTCTACAAGTCTCTCATCATTCCCGTCCTACTTTACGGTGCAGAAGCGTGGACGATGTCAACATCCGATGAGACGGCACTAGGAGTTTTCGAGAGAAAGGTTTTGCGGAAGATTTATGGTCCCTTAAGAATTGGCAACGGCGAATACCGCAGACGATGAAACGATGAGCTGTATGTGTTATTCGACGACATAGACATAGTCCAGCGAATAAAAAAACAGCGGCTACGCTGGCTAGGTCATGTTGTCCGAATGGATGAAAGTGCTCCAGCTCTGAAAGTATTCGATGCAGTACCAGCTGGTGGAAGCAGAGGAAGAGGGAGACCTCCACTCCGATGGAAGGACCAGGTGGAGAGGGACCTGGCTTCGCTTGGAATAACCAATTGGCACCAAACTGCCAGAAGGAGGGATGCGTGGCGCGCTGTTTTAGACTCGGCTATAACCGCGTAAGCGGTGTCTACGCCAGTCAAGAAGAAGAAGAAGAGGTAGACATTTACCATATTATTCGTTATTGAATTAAAGTATTCTTAGTAGTTTTTAACATAAACTTTTTTTGGGGCTATCTTCCATTTTTATAGTATTCGATGGGTTACGAAAGAGAAATGCGTATAGTAAGCTTGGTTTATGTGGCTAATTTAGTTTGCGAGTAATATGCTAAATACCCAGTGGTAGGTGAGGCCACGCCCACTTTCCGAAAAAAAATCTACCTAATGTATGTCTCTCCCTATTTTAATACTCTATACCAAGTTTTGTTTCTGTAGCTATGTTCATTGTACTTTATAGCTTTTCGGTTTCGGTTCGATGTTGCAAGTTTCATAAAGATGTCTTAAATTATCGCGGACGGACATACGGAGAGACAGACAAATATAAAACTGCATATTTAACTCATTTAGTTTTAGTTGTTACAAGCAACCTGTAGTGAACAAAACTATTGTATTCTCTGTGCAATAAGTTGCACGCAATTCAACTCCACCTAATTTAGTATAACAGTTATTCCGAATATGTCTAATAATTTATACTAAAATATCTCGTTAATTAGTTATTCTCTAGGTTTCCACACTTAACGTACACTTATTACGCCTTAAACAGTTCTGCATTGCAATGGAATACCAAGAAGTGAAAATTACTACAACCTAAAGTATGTTGGGCATAAACAATTGCACAAAATGCAGCTTCAATTACAGAACTCTGTATAAGCCTACCAAATACTTTCGTACGAATGCATACCAAAGGCCGATTCAGCATCAATACCAGAACCATAAGCAGACACCAGACGAGCAAGAAGCCAAGCGCTTATTACAACACAAACAAGTGAAGCAATGCCTATTGTTACAGGTGTTCCATGTGGTGTGCCGTGTGCTGCTGTGTTGCAGGCAAATACCAATGCCGCGCTGCCCCAATTTCTCACTGTAGAACCAATAAACGAACAGTTGCATACCCACTTGAGCGCTAACGAATTGCATTCGAATGCCAGACATAACAACATTTGCAGCAATGACCAAAAAACGGATCGAAACACATGTATTTACACATGTGTTTGCTGATGCGATTAAGTGCACACACGCATTCACAAATATGTACTTATGTACCAACATTCATATAGACAGGTATGTGTAAGTAACCCAGCAAGTCATGCTTAAATATTTAGCAGCACTGTGATTGCTAGAGGTCGACGCTGATGTGTAGTTAACACTACCGCAATTGTAGCCGCCACGCGCGCGCACACAGACGCAAACAGCTGTGTTTGCATTAACAGCGGCAGGTAGCGGCGGGCAGCGGCGATTGCACATAATTACGCAAATGCTGCTGAAACCACACAACAACGCCGAATGCCACATGCGGCGCGGCGCGGCCCAGCACCGCATTGCTCAGTTTATGGCATTTCGCAACCACAGCTCAGAACTCTTGCAACCGCCGCCACCTCTTACCTTCGAGTGTGAGCGCTGCGCAGTTCAAAGTGAATTTGGAATTAAATTCCACAGCGCCATACGCCAGCCCGTGCACTTACATACGCTGATTATTCGCTAAAGCATATACGCATTCCTATCTGATAACAGCACACATACAGACGCACAAACGCAACGATTAACTTTGCTATTCTTTCGGCAACAATGCATTTATTTCAATGAAAATACCATCAGTTATCCTTCAATTGCCACGAAGCGCCAACGTACAAGCAACAATGTCATCAGTAGCACACACGCCGCCGCCGCCGTCGTCGTCGCCATTTGCACTGCCACGGTTGCATTGTCCTGACATCCGACTGCCTTAAAGCGCTCCTGCCCAAAGCCGTCGAAGTGCCCGCGTTACGTCGGCGCCACCACTGTTGCTGCTGCTGATGGTGATGACGGCGCCGTGGCCACAGTCTTCGCTTCACGTATGGCGGCTGCGGTTCGGTGATGAAGTAGAAATTCCCACGGCTGCGGCGTTGTGAATGTATGCCGAAACGTCCGCGTTGACCCTGCGCACACAGACCGCGCACGAAATTATCATAGCTGCTGCAATGGTTGCCCACGAACGGAAACGCCGGATTCATGGATTGCTTGAAAAACACAGCCGATGAGCTGTGGCTGCACGCTACCGCATCTGTGCGAAGGAGAATCAGTGTGGGAGAGTGGAATGAATTTTTAAGTAGATTGTCAACACATTCGTTGGCGCTGCATGCAGCATTTAAATTACAATCGGTGTGCGAAGACTGAATTCCAACCTTACACACCAATATACTTACTATTTCGCACATCCGTAACCATTACTTGGCAATGGCGTTGCGGCGCCTTTCCACCATTCGGATAAAAATCTGCATGTCCCATTTTTAGACCAGCTCCCAAAGTACCCGCCGATGTGTGCAACACTTGCACGTATTGTGCGTCGGTGGGGTCCAAACGAAAATCTGGTGAGACAACAGCGGGCAGTGTAAAGAGCGGTCCTGCCGGATCAAGTCCAATGATCTGCTCCAGCTCGCCATTCAGCATGGCGCCCGCATATCCAGCGGCATGTGCACCCAAACTGTAGCCAGCCAATGTGACATTGCGTCGGGAGAAATATTCTGGTCGCAAATTTTCCATAGACATAATGATGCCAGCTACTGTGAGACCGACTTCAAATGTCGACATAGACGCAGTCTTGTAGTCTACCTGTGACAAATGACCCCAATCAACAACACACACGCTATAATTGGGATCGAAGTGGGTCCAAGCTAATAGAAGAAACAGATAAGTTTAAGTCATAATTTTTATAATTATTAAGTAAGTATCACTCACTTTTTAACATTTCCTGCACCCATTCCTTGCTGCCTTCGTCGTTCCAACCATGCAGGAATAGCGCCAGCTTGCGGCGTGGGTCCAAGCGATGGAAACCACGCATATCTCCCAGTTGCAACTCGAAGTGTACCTCGTCGCCTAAGCGCATGTTGGAGCTGCAAGATGTTAATAATGTATTGACCAAAACTCATCTTAGTTTTTAGGCAATTAAATTTCGGTTCGACAGTGGTCCAAAATTTATACGTATATATGTTAAAAAAGTTTAGTTAGAGAATTATTTGATCAATTATTATATAATCAGTTCTAAAGGTCTAATTTTTCTTGTTTTTCAACTACAGGAAAAATTGGTTTGTAAAATGAAAACCATGAGAAACATTAATAGGTACGTCATTATTATTCCTTTACCACGTAGGCAAGAAATATTTAAATCTAAAATTCAAAATGTTCGATCTTAGAGTATTTATTAAGTGGATTTTTGTTGGAAATACTCTCGGGATAATACCTATCGTAATCACATGCCTTTACCACCTAAAGTAAAGTTCACTTTATTACTGTCGCATTTTGTAAAAATCAAAGTCATAGCAATAATTCCAAGTGCTTCATCGCTCCTTTAGTTACATTAAATTTGGCCGTTATATGGATTATGGACATGGTTCACCCATTTTTAAGAAATGTTTCCACTAAGTATGGCCTCCACAGCGTGAGAATTTTGAAATACTACTCACCGTTAGAACTAGCCAAATATGTTTTTTAGTCCAATGATGCGCAGACAATTTTTCGTAATACTATAAACAATATATTTTGAAATAATTTGTATTTAAGAGAAATATATAATTAAAAAATATTTTTATTATAATCGGAACACTTTAGAATCATTAATATTAGAATCATAAGATTTATAAAAAATACAAGCAGATCTTCAAATCATATATATTTCAATTGTTCTGGTTGTTGATTTAAACTAAAGTAAGTCAAAGATTTCGCCAAACTTGTCAAGTTTTTCTTCTTCGTCAGTTTCGTTAGTTAATTCTTCATACCAGTCAAGCAATTTGGCTTGCTTTTTCTTTTCTTCTGGACTCCAACCTTTGACATATTCACCAAATGCGGAATCAAATTCTTCAACCGCATCGACAACTCGCTCTTCGAATTCACTCTGGTACTTATCATAGCCATTATTTTCAAGTGCTGTCTTCAATGTGAGTTTCAAGTTTGAATCGTCATCCATGTCTTCGTAGTCAGTCAACATATTTGAAAAACTAATTATATTTTCGAATAGTTCTAAAATATTGTTTCCATCTTCATCTAGTTTGAAACTAGCGGCCTCTTCCGCTATCTTTGACATACGAGTGATATTGGCTTGTAGCAATTCATCTTTTTCTGGTAGCTTCTCCAGATCTTTTACAGCATCTTTAATCATAACGCTTCCATTTTCAAGACCCCACTTAGATATTTTACCTATGGTTCCTAAGAGAAAAATCAGAATCTTTTCTTTTGCTGGATCATCCTCAGCTGAGGAATCTATAGAGACAGAGTTATCTTCTTTTTCTGCAACCTCTACAGATTCTCGTTTTACAAGTGGAAATGCGTTGACGACCTAATAAATAAAAGGTACGTGTAGCAAACTATAATTTCAAAACTTTTACAACAAACTTACATGTACTAACAGCAAAGCACTAACGACAACTATAGTTATTTGCTTCATTTCGGATGCAAATATTTGTATACGGAATAAGTCAGCGTTGTTGAAAGTTTCAAAACACACTGAGTTACAGGGAAATGTTTGAAACTTTTTATATGATTGCAGTTGGAGAACCGGTTAGCTTTATTATACAAAACATAGATGCACTCAAACAAAATTCATGATAAGCTTTTTAATTAGTAAGCCTAACGATCACTAATTGCATAAAATTAATAAAAGTTCTACACATTATTCGTGTATATACAATTTATTCTAACAATTTTTCCTTGATTATTTGTATATAACAAGTATTATGTATTAATATCTCATAGTAATTAGTGTTATTGCAATTGTAGATTTATCTAGAAATCATCTGCCGCAGATCATATAGACTTTTAGTGAAAATAGATTCGCAATATCAATCGGTATTAGTGAGGATCTGTTGAAGGAACGAATTAATCGCATCGTTTCGAATTTGAAGAAACCTTTATGGTCGGCCTATACCGAACTAAAATGAAGTTATGCTGTAAATGTCCGTAAGAAACGAAAATTGGTAATACATAGACGACTGCAGTTAAAAATGATTTTTATGGAAAACGCCTGATATGCAAATACTCCAATAATATTATTTTTTCGAACAACAGTAATGAAAATCACATATAAATCATCTCAACCTCCCATATACAGAATATTAGGTTTTTCAAACATCAGGTGGGCTTGATAATATTACATAGATTATATAATAGTATAGCTTGGTAGCAAAAATGGGTGAAGTCGGTCCAGAAATTACCCCAATGTATGATGATACACTAGACAAGTATATGATAAAATAGTGATTTTTTATCCTCATAAAATTAAAAACTTAATTAAATTAAATAAATTTCGTGGGTATAAAATATTCGTTTACAGCAGAACTTAGCCTTTCATTATTTGTAAAAAGCAATTATTTAATAACTTCAGGTTTAACTGTAGTTAAATGAGAATAAGCCTACCCCTTTTTATATATACACGCTAATCCACACCACTCAACACTGGCACACAATCATCAAAGGTACAACACTGGCATACCAAATTCACCACATCATAGAAACACGCACCCGATTACACACCACCATCACACCAGCAAAAGGATCGTCAGCATCAACAAAGGTCTGTACGACGTCAAAACCTCCACCAATTTCTTCACATCTTGATTTTTACAAAACTTCGCTTAAAATTCAAAACCTACTCCTTGTATAATTTTTTAATAATAACAAACATGTAGTTACTTATATCACCGAATGTGACGTGCGTGTTTATTTTTCGAAGATTTGTTTTATGTGTAAGTACGTTCAAAGGTAGTGAACTATCAAGGAGAAACACCCCTTTTATTCAAACTCAATTGAAATAGTTAAACATCTAAACATCACTAGTCGCATTTTGAGGCCAAAAGATTTATAAAAAGGAACAGAGTAAAGAGGTATTAAAAAATGTACCGTTACATGTAATGTTTCCATTAGACACGTATCGTTCTCTTTTCAATACAAACACTTTTAATACAATCACTCTATATACATATATGAAATATCTTTTTTATTTGAGAGACGAAATATATTCCAAAACCTCCATATTTTCATAGCATATATATAACTATTGTTCTGGTTTTGATTAAAACTAAAGTAAGTCAAAGATATCGCCAAACTTGTCAAGTTTTTCTTCTTCGTCAGTTTCGTTAGTTAATTCTTCATACCAGTCAAGCAATTTGGCTTGCTTTTTCTTTTCTTCTGCACTCCAACGTTTGACATATTCACCAAATGCGGTATCAAATTCTTCAACCGCATCGACAACTCGCTCTTCGAATTCACTCTGGTACTTTTCATAGCCATTTTTTTCAAGTGCTACCTTCAATGTGAGCTTCAAGTTTGAATCGTCGTCCATGTCTTCGTAGTCATTCAACATCCTTGCAAATTGTATTATATTTTCGAATAGTTGCATAATGTTGCTTCCATCTTCATTTAGTTTGAAGTTCGCGGCCTCTTCCGCTATCTTTGACATACGAGTGATATTGGCTTGTAGCAATTCATCTTTTTCTGGTAGCATCTCCAGATCCTTTACAGCATTTTTAATCATAACGCTTCCATTTTCAAGACCCCACAGAGAAATTTTGCCTATGGTTCCTGCGAGAAAAAACAAAACTTTTTCTATTGCTGGATCATCCTCAGCTGAGGAATCTATAAAATCAGAATTATCTTTTTTAACTGCAACCTCTACAGCTTCTCGTTTTACAAGTGGAAATGCGTTGACGGCCTAATAAATGAAAGGTACATGTATCTAACTTTAATTCTTAAATGTTTACAACAATCTTACCTGCACTAACAGCAAAGCGCTAATGACGACTATAGTGATTTGCTTCATTTCGGATGCAAATATTTGTATACGGAATAAGTAAGCGTTGTCGAAAGTTTAAAATCACACTGATTTGTAAGGAAATGGAAGAATCTTTTTATATAGTGTGAGAACTGTTCCGACCTCTAATATATAAAACATAGATGCACTCAACCGCAAACTCATGGAAATAATTCATTTAAAAGATAATCATTAAATTAGTAAGCCTAATGGTTGCTAATTGCATAAAACTTAAAAAATCTCCACAATATTCGTATATTTGTATGTATAAAATTTATTCTAACTATTCATCACTGAAAAATAATTGTCATGTATTAATAATTTATATTATTTTTAATGTACATTGTAAGTTTTTTTTATCTAAAAGTCATCTGCCATAGATATGCCGATGATTATACAAACTTTTATGGGAAATAGAAACGCAATATCAACCGACTTTAATAGGGATCTGCTCAAGGGACCTAATCAATTTTTGTATATTTTACAGGGAAAAAGTTATAGTGTATCTTTTGATAACAGACGATTATTTGTACTACATAGCCATCTTAAAATAAAGATAATTTAGAAAAGTAGTGGTCTGGAAAAGGAGACGGTATATTTTGTTTCGGAAGAAATAAGACAAAACTAAAATCCTATTTAATCCAAATAAGAAAGAAATAAGATAAAAGCAAATGATAAATATGATTGATTTTCAAAACTTAAAGTCTTATTGTGATATTGAAAGATTTACTGCATAAAATACTTCATAAACGCGTTATATACCCCTCTAATGAATAAATGAATAAACACTAATTAATGTGAGTTTTTTGCAAATAATTAGTATTACACAAGCGTTTAAAATAATTAGCCTAAACCGCTTTAGCTTTACACAAAATGTAGCTAGTTGTTTATAAAAGCTTTGGAGCTTTAAACCCTAATTATACTTGAATCGGCATATTTATACACTCGCAACATGTTGCGATGCAATGCAAAATATATTATTCGCCTAACGGTACTTTGTAACACTTAATGCTAACCAAGATATCAGAATGAAGTCGCGTTGATGTCCAAATGTTCAACGTAAGATAACAGAATGCAATTTTATATACTTAGTAGCAATTCTAGACAACGTGACGAGTTTAGTATTGGATGGTAATGGGAATTAGTCAGATCCACCCTTCGTAACCTTGCTGGTAACTATTAAATATGTGATAACAATTAGTGTTAATTTTTCAAAGGAAAAAATTCTGATTATACCAAAAAGTGTCTTCATGAGTACTATCTGAGCTTTGCATTAGACGAATGTACTACATATATACTCGAAGGGATCCTAAAACTGCTCCCTCTAATAATATTATCGAGTTGTAGCCTGCTTCTTATAATAGTTTTGTTCGACTCATGGTTGTCCATAAAAAATTTATCGAGTTATTTCCCCCCTTTGAAATGTAAAAAACGCGAAATTATCTAAATTTGGTTGCGGCAGAATTTGTAACTTCCTTACTTGCTCAGTAATAATTTAAGCCCTTAACATGAGAGCAAATTTATCAATACAATAAATCTACTAAGTCCATAAATAAGCTTTTGCACTTAGAATGCAAATCAGTGTTTTTGTAAACATACAGTAGTGGGCTATTTTTGCCGAGTTCGTGAAAAACTTTAAGAAAGTAATGAACAATTAAATTTAATTCATTTGCATAACAACAATTTTGATTACATGCACGCCGTTATATCTTGCCTTGTAGTAGTCAGAATATAAAATACTGGCCAGATAAGAATATTATAAAATTTTTCAAACTGTTTCGATATTCCTTACGAATAGGAGGTCATTGCAATTCTTAAGTAACAGCCGAGCAATTGTAGATTTCAAATAAGTGATTCAAGTGTTTCACATTGACCTTTTCGATTATGCTGCTCACGGACTTGCACGCAATGTGATGCAAAAACGTATCATTGGCAATCGGAGATCTCTTTCGTAAGTAGTAATATACATATCATTATGATTATCTTTCGAATCTAATTCCTTTTATTTTTATACTCTCGCAACAACAAAGTTGCTAGAGAGTATTATAGTTTTGTTCACCTAACGGTTGTTTGTAACACCTAAAACTAAATGAGTTAGATATAGAGTCATATATACCAAAGTGATCAGGGTGACGAGTAGATTTGAAATCCGGATGTCTGTCCGTCCGTCCGTCTGTCCGTCTGTCCGTCTGTGCAAGCTGTAACTTGAGTAAAAATTAAGATATCTTGACGAAACTTGGCACAAATATTCCTTGGCACCATAAGAAGATCAAGTTCGAAAATGGGCGGAATCGGACCATTGCCACGCCCACAAAATGGCGAAAACCAAAAACACATAAAGTGTCATAACTAAGCCATAAATGAAGATATAAAAGTAAAAGTTGGAATAAAGGAAGGGGGCATATTTGGATGTAATTTTTTTTGGGGAAGTGGGCGTGGCCCCGCCCACAAATCGGTTATTTCTACTTAACTCGCAAACTAATAAAGCTATATAAACCAAACTTTCTGCAGTCGGTTCTCTTACATACCCCACCACACACCATAAAAATAGTTGAAATCGGATAATAACCACGCCCACCTCCCATACAAAGGTTAGGTTGAAAATTACTTAAAGTAGGTTAACTAACTAACGAAAAACGTCAGAAACACTAAATTTTGCAGAAGAAATAGCAGAAGGGAGCTGTACACAGATTTCTTTACAAGATGGAAAATGGGCGTGGCATCGCCCACTTATGGGTCAAAAACCATATCTCAGGAACTACTCGACCGATTCGTATGAAATTCGGTATATAATATTTTCTTGACACCCTGATGACACGTGTGGAAAATAGATGAAATCGGTTCACAACCACGACAACTTCCCATGTAACTCAATTTTGAAATCCATCTTATTCCTTCACTTTATAATGTAAACATAAGGAACCAATGAAGATAACGGAATAAAACTTTACACAATTAGTGCATATCATCTCTGGCTTCACTTGTGAAAAAATTGTCGAAAACGGACCATAACTTTTCAAGGCCCCAGATATCGAACATGTTGAACTCAGCGCCTAAGGATAAATTTTAACCGAAAATATGGGTAAATCTCTCAGATATCTCAATTTAATTCAGAGGAAATTGTTTTCTTCTAATAGTGTGTCCCTGTTCCAAAAATTATTAAAATCGGGTCATAACATTTCCATATACCTAATTAGAGTTTTTCAAAAATACGGTGAGCTTTATTTCGCATATTGGTTAAATTTCTTCAATAAATTGCGAGAGTATAAAATGTTCGGTTGCACCCGAACTTAGCCTTTCCTTACTTGTTTATCTTATTATCATTATTATGTTATAAATAAAGACTGAAAATATTGCGGACTCCAGGGTGACGTTGTGGTCACTCAAAACTTTAAATACGTTTTTCTCAAAACTGTGCTTTCAAACTCGGTTGTCAAAATTTCTCGAGAACTACTCAACTGATCTCATTGTAATTAGACAGGTCTTTGAAATTCAATTTACAAGGACTTGAACGAAGGATTTTTCATTTAGAACTATTTCAAAGAAGTGTCGCGAAATTTGATAATTTTATTTTTTTATAAAAACTGTGTAAAAAATCCAAATCTCAATTTTTTTCCTTCGTCCAGGTTCTAGTTGAAGGCTTAATTAAAAACGTATTTTTTGTGTTATGATCAGATGATCCTGCTTAAAGTTATGCAGTCCACGCGGAAGCCTCGTTGTAAGTTAAGTCACAATGACAGAGTTCTTTGTATGAACATATTTTTTTTTTTCAAAAATTACAGTAATCGGCAGTTAGTTTGCGTAATTTTATTACCAATAACTTAAAAAAATTCAAATACATGATAAGTTTGGAAAAGTGTTTCAAAGGGGCCAACTCTTTTCAGAGGGTAATAACAGACCAAAATATAGAATATAGAAAAAAAAACTAAAATGATTGCTTTGGCACGTGATAATCTGGAATAAAAAGTAGTCTTCGAATTACAAGAAGTTTGAACACATCTCACAACATTTAATACACCAAAATTTTTATAATTTGCGAGAGTTATTAATATTCATTTTCGAACGAACTCTTTTTTTGTTACTTCGCACTAGGCTTTCTTCACATATTTATATTGATTTTGCATAATGCTAATCCGTATTCATACAGATATTTATAATTAATGACACTAAGGTATGCACATAGTTACACAAATTATAGACACACATACGTTGTACGACATTCGAAAACGATTCCGTGGTTTGGCGCAGCACGAATTAAGCTAGTACGCAGCATTCTCTCCTGCATATACCGCATTGAAGCCATCACCGCCTTCCATTTATGAATATGATGCGATATAAATGTGGATCCATTGAATTCCGGTAATGTTATTATTACGATTCCACAGAATATAAACACCAAATAACGCGTTGTTTGCATTTGGATCGCTAGATCGGAGTCTTCAAGTTGGCAAAAAGTGCCAGTAATGACTTAAAAGCATTAATATCAATGAACTCTTAATTGCTTGAGTTAAGCAACAAATAATAAAAGCAACACACTTAGCACACTTTTTGTTTGTGTTTGTTACGAAACTTTTACGGTGTCTCTAACTCCCGTCACTTTCACGATCGGCACACACTTTTCAACGCCAAACTGTTTGGGATGCCCTTTGGCATAGAACTGATGAGTTGTAATGCCGAATTTCATGCGTTTTCCGCTCATCACGTTGACTGCCATTCGATTGGACTGTACGTAGCCGTAGTCACCGCGTTACTACTCAACGCGTCTGATCCGCTCCAAAGTCTAAGCCGTTGGCGCAGCGTTTCGAAGAGAAGCTAGTAGATAAAAGATGCTAAATTATACAGAGATATGTAATAAAACAACAATATTTGAGCATATGTCCAAGAAATTATGTGTATAAGAGACTAGTTCGCCTCGGCTGACTTTAAGCATAGGAGAATGGAAGACAGATATTGGTGCAGCTTTTACCTCATTGATAAAAGCATACTTTGGTCTAGCCCTCTGGTAGTCTGCTTTGTATTTATGTACATACTTACATACAATACGGGTGTAAGCGACCGAATAACTTATAAGCGAAAGTGTTGCATTAGAGCGGAAACCGCAACGCATTATCTCCACTAACGGTGACTGTTGGCTAAGAGATTTTATGTTGAAAACATGAACGCAAAAAAAAAAAAATAACTCATTTGTTAGAAATATAATGGAAATTACTGTGTGAAGAATGCATAATAGTTTTGCTTATCGCACGGTTGTTTATATTTAACACATGACGCTAATATAGATATCAAATATATAAGGTTTTAATTAATAACTTATTGCCATTTTCAAGTTGATTTCATAATATCACTCTCATAGAAACCGCCGTCCCTATTTGCCAAAAATAATACAGCCGATATTCACAATATACGCTTGAGTCCAATTTGTAACCAACAAAATCATTCGCCTTAGATAGGAATAGGTAGTAATCACTTGGTACCAGGTTCATAGCACAATACTTATTTTATTTTATCCGATAATACATGCGTTAGAACAATAATAAAGATTCAGTTTTCGAACGCGAATCCCAAAATACTTTCTTCACCTTCATTTTATAGTCAAATATATAAATAGAGTGTAGTTCATAGCATGACAATAGCCCCGCCAGGCATTTCATTAGCGTGCTCAAACCAATGCTTAGAAGCAAAAGATGCTACTTGACGCCTTATTGTTGGTTTACCATTCGATTCATATTTTAAATTGTTAGCTTTCCACAATCGTTTTTATAACTTTCTTCTTTACTCCACTGTTCATACTCGAAATAAACAAAAACAAAAAAAGGTTGTGTGACCGCTACAAGGTGTTGAATATTTTGATTCATCAAAGGTCTTAGTGTTGCTGGAATATTTAAAATGTCTTTCAATCAAGACATGAAGTGTTATGACAAGCTCTAAGCTAACTATTTGATTTGTAATAGTTGCCAACGGGATACGTTTATAAAGGGTGATTTTTTAAGAGCTTGATAACTTTTTAAAAAAAAAAAACGCATAAAATTTGCAAAATCTCATCGGTTCTTTATTTGAAACGTTAGATTGGTTCATGACATTTACTTTTTGAAGATAATTTCATTTAAATGTTGACCGCGGCTGCGTCTTAGGTGGTCCATTCGGAAAGTCCAATTTTGGGCAACTTTTTCGAGCATTTCGGCCGGAATAGCCCGAATTTCTTCGGAAATGTTGTCTTCCAAAGCTGGAATAGTTGCTGGCTTATTTCTGTAGACTTTAGACTTGACGTAGCCCCACAAAAAATAGTCTAAAGGCGTTAAATCGCATGATCTTGGTGGCCAACTTACGGGTCCATTTCTTGAGATGAATTGTTCTCCGAAGTTTTCCCTCAAAATGGCCATAGAATCGCGAGCTGTGTGGCATGTAGCGCCATCTTGTTGAAACCACATGTCAACCAAGTTCAGTTCTTCCATTTTTGGCAACAAAAAGTTTGTTAGCATCGAACGATAGCGATCGCCATTCACCGTAACGTTGCGTCCAACAGCATCTTTGAAAAAATACGGTCCAATGATTCCTCCAGCGTACAAACCACACCAAACAGTGCATTTTTCGGGATGCATGGGCAGTTCTTGAACGGCTTCTGGTTGCTCTTCACCCCAAATGCGGCAATTTTGCTTATTTACGTAGCCATTCAACCAGAAATGAGCCTCATCGCTGAACAAAATTTGTCGATAAAAAAATTTCGAACCGAACACTGATTTTGGTAATAAAATTCAATGATTTGCAAGCGTTGCTCGTTAGTAAGTCTATTCATGATGAAATGTCAAAGCATACTGAGCATCTTTCTCTTTGACACCATGTCTGAAATCCCACGTGATCTGTCAAATACTAATGCATGAAAATCCTAACCTCAAAAAAATCACCCTTTATATACGAACTTATTTTATAACACCACAAGGTGTAGAATGTGCTGATTCGCCATTGGTCTTATAGCGTTTACTTTTCTCGATGAATATGCTGCCTCTTTCGTAGGAACAGCTTAAGCGATTATTGCCGAATCCACCACCATCCACCGCTGCCAATGTTCTTAGGACCATAAATCTTTCGCAAAACCTTTCTCTCGAAAACTCATGGAGTCGTCTCATCGGATGTTGTCATCGTCCACGCTTCTGCGCCAGACATCAGGACGGGAATAATGAGCGCCTGGCGGTTGCTAGCGACTGTACACTAGGGGTATAACTTTTTTGCAACATAATATTTACATGGCCGTACATGATGAGCAATGGTGAAAAAATATTAACTGCGTTTTTACTTTTTTGTTTTCTTACAAAAAGTTCCCGCACCAACGCAATTGAATTTTTTTTATTTTGATCAAAAAAAAAAAATTTCCAAAAAACGCATTTAAAGTTTTCAAATCCCATAAGCCTCAATGTAAAAATTTGCACTATTTTGTGGATATCTCAGAAACCATGCATGATATTGATATAAAATTTTGATACGATATAAAACACCATAAAATCTACATTTCGGCATCATTAACTCAAAAAAAGTATTTTTTGATTATTTTGCAACAAATATTATTTATTATTATTTATATATAAGAAAAATATAGTTTTTGTTAATTCATTTTCTTTTTTTTTAATTACACATATATTTTATTTAGAGTTAGAAGCAATAAACTTAAGATTTAAACTGCGCTTAGATTTACATTTCGGATAAATGTCTTGTATCAATTTGATGGCTCGTTCTGCGCATATATTCGAGCCCTGTTGGTTTGCAATAAATTAGTCTTCCTTCACCCAGTGTTTTAAAAAACATTTGTGCGCTGCTTTGAAAGGCTTCACCGATGTTTCTAATTTTGTGAATACGGTTGTCGGAAAACCATACGTCATACCAAGCGCCGCATATCAATTGACAAATAGGCTACAGTTTTGTTCGGTGTTTGGCAATGAGTATGAATGTCAAAACGCAGCGTATAGCCCTTGAGTTCCAACGGGCGTTGCTTAGCGATGGTAGAGTCTTAAATTTTATATAAGGAAAGATTTTATTTTTTTCATAATATTTGAACGCTTGTCCCAGCTCATACAGATACTGCATGTCATCGCGCCATTTGATGCATCTTACTTTCAAATTTTCTTTGCCTTGAGCGAAACTTTGTTTTAGAGCATCGAAATTATTGATCATTTCTGAAAATATATCGTACGGAATATTTGGTGATATTGATTTTCCATCCAGTGACTCATCCAGTACATGTCAAAGTATTTTTGGAGTGAGATAACAACTCCATTTTTATGTCCTGTATTGACGGTTGTTTTATCACACACAATCATTTTGATGGAGCCCCACAGTTGAAAATTATCGAGAACTTCCTTGATGCCTTCAAATATGGTTGAACTTCTTCCTTTATCATTACTTCTCTGAACTCATTTTTAGCACCACGGCCTGTATTTCTCTTTTACCGAATTTAAGTTTATTGCTTCTAACTCTAAATAAAATATAGGTGTAATTGAAAAAAAAAGAAAATGAATTAACAAAAACTATATTTTTTATATATAAATAATAATAAATAATATTTGCTGCAAAATAATCAAAAAATACTTTTTTTGAGTTAATGATGCCGGAACGTAGATTTTATAGTGTTTTATATCGTATCAAAATTCAATATCATGCATGGTTTCTGAGATATCCACAAAATAGTGCAAATTTTTACATTGAGGCTTATGGGATTTGAAAACTTTAAACGCGTTTTTTGCAAATTTTTTTTTTATCAAAATAAAAAAAATTCAATTGCGTTGGTGCGGGAACTTTTTGAAAGAAAACAAAAAAGTAAAAACGCAGTTAATATTTTTTCACCATTGCTCATCATGTATGGCCATGTAAATTTTTATTTTTGTTAAATTTTTTAAATTGTTAAAAGTTATACCCCTACTGTACACTCTTATAGAAGATTGCCTCGTTATATTTGAACATTATACATATGTTGCATTGCCTCTTTGAATGTGTTCCATTTGTACTTCAAGCGAAGTCTGATTAGAGAAGATCGAATGAATTTGTACCATATTCATACTTCATAAATACTAAGTAAATATATAAGTAAATGAACTGTTATGTGCTATTCAAGTAGTTTACTCCAACGAGGAACAGGTCTAATAACTACACGAAAATCAACATCTTGCAATAGCGGGGTGTTGACAGGTGTATAAGCTAACTGTTTATTGTGTACCTAGGTTGCGCATTATCGAATTAAAAAAGTAAAGTTTCAAGCTTTACCGGCTTTAAATAAGCACAAACAGTTTATTTTGACAGCAGTTTCGTATATATGTATACAACCCATTATTGTTTTTGTAATTTACTAGTATTGCATTAACGTTGTATTTTGTATAATAAGAACATTTATACAACCAAATATGTTATCAAAGCATGTGGCTATAGAAATGTTAACGAGCACATGCCTATGTTTGTGAAGTTGTCTTTGGTCTACAAAAGCATGTCTTGTGGTAATGTCTTCATTAAAAAACGGCGTATGTCATGAGCCTTTCCCGCCTTCCAAACTGTCTGCCTAGATGATTATTCTTGGCGATAGGTGACTGTAGCTGTTTGAAGATATACAATCCGATTTGTTGCTGTTATGCAGCAAGGTAGAGTCATTTTAGCATATATTTGCTTTATTTTCGTAAGCATTGTTGCTTAATATGTCTGCAGACTCCTACAAGTTGCCCAAAGCTCGGCATATGTTGTTGTGTTTTCTATTATATGTAGTTTCATAAAGTTTTTGTATGATTTAATTTTATTTTATCCTTCAAATTTCAACCTTTTTCATTACCATTCACCTTACTGCACTCCTTGTACCATGTGTGCACATTTGATGTCATTGTCGGGTGTTACATTTCCCGCCTTTGTTTTCAATTTAATGCCTTACCAGCTGTTGAGCTAGCAAAGTTTTCTGCAAGTAAGTATGCGAGTATGTTTGTAAAAGTCTGTAAGTTGCAAACTGCTTCCTCCAAATTATCCCCCATCTGTTAACTTGTACTGCTTGCTTCTCCTTTGTCTGTCTTGTCTCAGCTCCATCTGCTTCAGCATCCTTCCGTTTCATTTAAACTTTTCTCTCATATACTCCTATGGTAAGTATATCCACGACTTTCTGCAATTTCAATCATCATTTCTAGAATTGTATTTGTTTATTGGCTTTTATGCATTTATGCACATATCATTCATGACTCTATTTTGCATACGAATGTCTTACTCTAGAGGTAACTATACAATTTCATATTAAGTTTTTATGTATACCCTCCTCATACTTATAACAGAAGATTATATACTTTTAAATACGGTTAGAAACTAAATAGATTATATTTTTATATAAAGAGAACCAGGGTCCTTTGGAAATAATGCAGAACATCCCGAATTCGAAAATCAGAGTATTAGTTAGCTAGAGATGTAGTAATATATTTCTGCACGATTTTACTATCACTAAGCCTTTATAAAGTTCTATATATACTATGTATACTAATGTTGAGTACGAGTATTTATTAAAAACCTATTTTTCATTTCATTGAGGGTATATTTCAGGCCAGCATGTGTGATCGAATGCTGTTTAGTTGGTTACTGATATACGATTCCTTTGTAGTGTATAGTCAGCTAAATTGTCTGGGCTTCTTGTGGTGTTTACCTACTTATCCGCTCAATTGATTTTGGAATTTTTTTTACTCGTCTTTACTTTATTTTAGGATCATC
This sequence comes from Zeugodacus tau, assembly GCA_031772095.1. Taxonomy (NCBI): domain Eukaryota; kingdom Metazoa; phylum Arthropoda; class Insecta; order Diptera; family Tephritidae; genus Zeugodacus; species Zeugodacus tau. The sequence continues at coordinate 30,399,896 of CM062650.1, read as the reverse complement.
AGTAATGCTGCTTAAACTACCGAAATGAATTGACATGAGGTGTGTTTATATATGTACATAGGTGGGCATGGTTGTACATATAGTATGTGCCAGTATTTAACAATTTATGTGATTGTTAACCTCACAAACTTTTGGAGCACTGGATTGCGTGCTCTTGTCTACTTGTCAATGCATGCTCATTTCCCTTTCCCTCGGCTTCTTCTATTCTTCTTTCTTCTTCCCGCCTTATTCCGGGCAATTGACTTTGGCTCTCATCATTGACTTTTTCGCATTTTCGATTCTATTTACGCCCAATAATCATCATCAATGTCAACTCCGTGCCCAGCAACAATGGCACGCACACCAGCAATGTGCACGGCGTGAAGTGAAACGACGTAGAACAAAAGTGGAGAAAAAAACATAACAAATATGTACATATAAACAACAAAATAAAGAAACAGCAAAACAACGAGAATACAGTACTGCACTGGCAGTAAAAAGCCATAAAACGTATAGCAATTGCAGCAGCAATACGGCCACTTAACGTAGGTGACCGACTCTGCCACGCAATGTGGCAATGTCAATGGCAGCGTGGCGGCATCATCCTTGGTATCATTTGCCAGCAGGAATTGTGCGCGTTGGCAGTTGTGACATTTGATGCCACTAAAAAACACACACACACGCACTCATAGACTGACGCCACATGGCACTGGGGAGGTGTGTGTCATTGCTGTCAGTTGTTTGTTGGCAGTCACAATCTCACCCGGTCCACTCTGCCCAATCGACTTTTCACATTTACTCACTCACATTCACTGTTCGATTCCGCATTCGCATTGACATTTATATCGATTGCTGGCAATTTACTGAATTACTGCAGCGCATGATGAGTGCCGCTAGCTGACTACGACGTACAGTCTTATTCCAATGGCACTCGTTTCTTTTTCAAAGCACTTTTCTGTTCTTCTTCTTCTTGTTCATGTTTGATTTCTATCGACATGAGAGCACTACTTGTTGTTGTAGTTATTTTTGTCATTTCTTTTAGTATTTATTTATTTTATTTATCAAATTTCACAACTTGTTGTTGTTGCACACATCACAAACAGTGTGTTAGTGAAGGAAAATGTGCTTGCAAAGCTTGCATGTGTATTAAGTATCTGAGTATGTGTATGTAATATGCATAATTGAAGGCAATTATGTTAAATAGGTAATAAATAGATAATCAATTAGAGAGATTTTGAATTTTTATGCTCACAAATAATTTCAATAATTGCATTACGGCAATAAGTATAGCTGAGTATCTATCCGAATAAATTAGCACTAAATTTAATAAAGCTCAAGTGCTAAAAGCAGCAGCTCTTGTAAGATCTAAAATACGGTACACAACTAACGATTGGGATGGAAAGACAAAAAGGAAAATTATTAATTCAAACAAAACTTCTTAATATATTATGCAAATTGGCATTGTATAGGACTGTAGTATGACCAGTATTGGGATACGAAACTAAAACTTGGACAAGGGACGAAAGAGACTAAATTGCTGACTTTCAAAAGAAAAAAAATTAGACACAGTCTGAATCGGCCCTGATGAATGGAGGTTAAGATAGAATATCGAACTTGACCAGCTAATTTAAGGTGAAAAAGGTATGTGATTTATGCATAAGACGGCTAAGTGATGTTTCGAGAACACGAGATTGTAGAGTTTAAAGTAAAGTAATGGTTACGAAATCATTCTCCAGCAAAGCAAAGCAAGAGGGCGCCCTACGTTAAAATTAATGAAGATCTGATGAAGAACAGGTACTTTAAGTCAGTCTCATTTTTTCTCTTTTTACTCTCGAATGGATGTCCCGCCTCTAAAAGGGCTAATACTCATACATTAGTATGTATGTATGAGACCCAAAGTGCAATTGCTATATTATTGTATCGTCAGAAGAATGAGATTTAACTATAAATATTCACGAAGTGGCACCTTCCATATAAAAATTGCCGGTTATATGGTTCAAAGTCAAATTCTATAGATACCAAATCTATGGAACTCAGGGCCAATACCGACAAAATTTTGATCTGATAATTATGAGGAGATGGCGAACCCGATTCCCCAATCGAGGTCGATGGAACAGATGTTCCATTGCCCGACCGTGAAGAAATTAGAATTGCAATTACCCGCTTGAAGAACAACAAGGCGGCGGGGGCCGATGGATTGCCGGCCGAGCTATTCAAATATGGGGGCGAAGATCTGATAAGGTCCATGCATCAGCTTCTTTGTGGAATATGGTCGGAAGAAAGCATGCCCGACGATTGGAATCTCAGTGTACTCTGCCCAATCCACAAAAAGGAAGACCCCACGATCTGCGCCAACTACCGTGGGATAAGCCTCCTTAACATCGCTTATAAGGTTCTATCGAGCGTACTGTGTGAAAAACTAAAGCCCACCGTCAACAAACTGATTGGACCTTATCAGTGTGGCTTTAGACCTGGAAAATTAACAAATCAACAACTGACCAGATATTCACCATGCGCCAAAACTTGGAGAAGACCCGTGAAAAGTGGATCGACACAGACCATATATTTGTCGACTTTAAAGCTGCTTTCGACAGCACGAAAAGGAGCTGCCTTTATGCGATGTCTGAATTTGGTATCCCCGCGAAACTAATACGACTATGTAAGCTGACGTTGAGCAACACCAAAAGCTCCGTCAGGATCGGGAACAACCTCTCCGAGTCGTTCGATACCAAACGAGGTTTCAGACAAGGTGACTCGCTATCGTGTGATTTCTTTAACCTGATGCTGGAGAAAATAGTTCGAGCCGCAGAGCTAAACAGAGAAGGTACAATTTTTTATAAAAGTGTACAGCTACTGGCATACGCCGATGATATCGATATCATTGGAAACAACACCCGCGCCGTTAGTTCTGCTTTTTCCTTTTTTTTGGATAGGGAAGCGAAGCGAATGGGTCTGGTAGTGAACGAGGACAATACCAAATATCGAAGTAGGCAATTGAAAAGTAAAGTCCTTTCTCGACGAACAAAAACTAAACTCTATAAGTCCCTCATCATTCCCGTCCTACTTTATGGTGCAGAAGCGTGGACGGTGTCAACATCCGATGAGACGGCACTAGGAGTTTTCGAGAGAAAGGTTTTGCGGAAGATTTATGGTCCCTTAAACATTGGCAACGGCGAATACCGCAGACGATGGAACGATGAGCTGTATGTGTTATTCGACGACATAGACATAGTCCAGCGAATAAAAAAAAACAGCGGCTACGCTGGCTAGGTCATGTTGTTCGAATGGATGAAAGTGCTCCAGCTCTGAAAGTATTCGATGCAGTACCCGCTGGTGGAAGCCGAGGAAGAGGGAGACCTCCACTCCGATGGAAGTACCAGGTGGAGAGGGACCTGGCTTCGCTTGGTATAACCAATTGGCGCCAAACTGCCAAAAGGAGAAATGCGTGGCGCGCTGTTGTGGACTCGGCTATAACCGCGTAAGCGGTGTCTACGCTAGTCAAGAAGAAGAAGAATGTTATAGCAATGTGCTAACGAAAAATATATAAAATTTTCCTAAAAATCCCAAGTACAGTTGAAGTTCCACATCTCCAAGTCTCTCTAACTCGAAGTTTTTTTGTGGATTATAGTGATTCGAGTTAGGGAAGTTCAATTGTATTTCCTGTCTTTAACCTTCGCAAATACAGAGAAAATAAAATGTTCTGCATACTAACATAACCCTTCTTTAAATATTGGTTCTTCCATATACAAGTATGTAAGTACATATGTATATACCATATTTACAAAATATAAATATTTTTTGAACTTTTAATATCTCTAATGAACATGTCAATATTTTACGCGGAATTAAAAAAAGCAGAAACTGTGAAAATTCAAAAATAATACCTGCAAAGTCAGCGGTTTATGTAGTATATTTATAAAGTTACAGATCTGCGCACAACAACAAGGCGATTAATGGCAACTCAACAAACAACCAAATAATGGCGGAAACAATGTGAAAAACTACACAACGCACATATTTGTAAAGGATTACACAAACATGACTCCACATCTGCGTGCATTTGCAGATACACTCATCCAATCACGCACTTCAGCCATACACAAATAAACCTGCAAATATGTCATGCACGCCAACTAATACCGCACAAAAACAACAACATAAATAAGAGAACTAAATAACAAAACTTACAGCTTGGTGTGGTATGTGGAATGCTGAGTTGTGTGGCGCCAAAAGTTCACAATTTGGTATGAAAACACTCGCGAAAAAACGAAACGCGTTCGAAACAAAAACTTGCAAGAACAAAACATACCAAAGTCAACCAGTCTGACGCGTACAAAAACAAAGCGAATGTAAAACTTGTAGAGTATTTGGTGAAGAAATGTGGGAGACTTCCCCGCATGTGAAAGTAGCTTGTCCCACTTGACTTACCGGTATTTTGGTAATGACTTTGTCTATCTCAAGACAGGAGCTCCGTAGCAGCATATCCAGAAGCTCAGCACACGATAAATTTAATTTTTAGCTAACTTAAGCATTTCTTACCAAATCGGTAACTAGTCCGCTGTGTGCTGCTATAAACTTTTACTGCAGGGAATATACAAATGCATGCTTGCGGATGTGTAAACTTTTTGAGGTAAACATGTGGGTATTGTACACAGTTAGGATGTGTACGTGCTGATTACCAGCGTAGCAGGGATTGTAAAATTACGAATTAGTTAGCGACGAACTCATACTTACACATACTATCGCGTTAATATGTTTACCAAACTTTAATAAACACCACGAGAAAAAAACTTTTACCAGAGGTTGTCTACCTTGCACGCTACCTTCAATAAAGTATGCAGTTCGTTTGCTAAACGCCAAAGTTCACCGATTTACTTACATATATGCATATATTAAGACTTTCCTCTAAATACAATTTAAAGTCAGGGAGGGCTATATTCGGGTGTAACCGAACATTTTATCTAATTTTGTAATATAACACAGAATTTGACTCACATATTTGTCATATATATATGGTATAAAGTCCATTGAAAGTTAGAAACCCTAATATTAGGTATATGGGAGCTAGGTGAAGTTATGAGCCGATATTCCCTATAAATGTCTTCAAAATATCTGAGAGACACACCTATATTTTCAGTAGAAAATGTTAGAGGCACTGAGGTCTTCTTGTTTGATATATAGGGCTTTGAAAACTTATGGTTCGATTTCGCGATTTTAGAAGGGCAATGCCGCACTATAAATGCACTGGTGCTTACTTGTTATATTGTAAAGTAAACCATTAAGAACGACTTCAATATTCTGGTATATATAGAAGTAGAACCGATTTGGTACGATATTTACACTATGTTGTCATTGGGATGCAAGCAAAATATTATAAACCGAATTTCATTAAATTGGTGGAGTAGTTTCGGAGATATCGCTTTGATATAGCTTTGTTAGTTTACGAGATACGAGTATGTACAAAAAACTTAGTAGGGGCGGGGCCGTGCCCCCTTATGTCGTTCAAACAACCGTTATGTGAACAAAACTATTATACTCTCTTACCAATTTTGTTGCGAGAGTATATAAATATCGATTTTGCTTTAATATAGTAAAGTACTGTTTTCTAACGCCAAAAAACTGGCACTGAATTTTCAGGTAGCACAAAGAGATATTTGATCGTCCAATAGTAGATTGTTATTGTCAACGGAATAAACGAATAAAAACCGGTAAAAACAGACCTCTACACCAATGTTTCTAGCTATCTATCATTCAACCAGAAACCTAAACCTAATCCATTGGACCTCACTAGATAACTAAAATCGATAGTACTGTGTGATTTCGCGTATTCCTAAATATGGATACCACAGCGCTTTGTGCCTGTTACAAGTTTGTTAAGGCGGATAATAGCTGTCATCGATTGGTCACTTCTCTGCTCGCTATCTTTGGGCGCTGCTCGTCTGTCAAAAAATGTACATGTGAAAGCAACAACAAAGTTATCTGGTTGAATTTGTACAGGAGAGTATGCGGAACCAAATTTTGTTTGGTTCAGCACTATTGCGCAAGATTAAGAGAACATTTTTGCGCAGGCTTGCACCATAAGTGCTGCCTGTGTGTTTGAATTACAGGATAGTGCGTTCTTTTGATTTCTCTATAACGCTTAGCCAATCGATGACAGCTTATATGGGGCATTCTCTGGAAAAAAAGCCACTTGAAAAAAAAGTTCTTTATTTTCTTTGGTAATGATATATCTTGTAGTACATGTAAAACCTAAAATAAAACTATTATTATCAGAATTTAGCGTAACCCAGGATAATTGTATTTTTCAAATTTTTAATTTTTTTTTTGTTTTTGTTTTTTATTTAAAATTATCACGTACTTGAATCTAATCTACGTAATAATTTAAAAAAAAAAGCAAAAACAAAAAAAACAAAAAAAATTAAAAATTAAAAATTTTAAAAGTACAAAAAATATTAAAAAATAAAAAAAAACAAAAAGGGATTAAATGTCTGCTACGTCCACGTCGTTAATCCTGGGTTACGCTAAATTATGATAATAATAGTGCATAAATCAATGATTTTTCATCATGTTCTGAGTTGGTTTTTTATTTGTAGCTCATACAAATATTGCTGTCCCAAAATTCCCTTTGGGGGATAAAAAGGTGATGAAATAAGGAACATTTTAAGATATTTTCGAAAAAAATCGAAGGGGGCATAAATTGTTAAAAATTAAAAAAAAAAATCTTTTTTTGCTATGAAATATTAATTTTAAAAATTTTTACGATACACAGTTTTAAAGTTTGAGAAACTCTATACAAAAAAGTCACATGGTGTTTTAAAATCTGTTCATTAGTTTTAAAGTTATGGCGGTTCGAAAATTTTTTTACAAAAAACTTTGGCCCTTATAATATGGCAATCCCGCGTTACACAGACCTAAAACCATATGTTTTATTTTAGGTTTTACATGTACTATAAGATATATCATTGCCAAAGAAAATAAAGAACTTTTTTATACTCTCGCAACAAAAGTTGCTAAAGAGAGTATAATAGTTTTGTCCACATAACGGTTGTTTGTAAGTCCTAAAACTAAACGAGTTAGATATAGGGTTATATATACCAAAGTGATCAGGGTGACGAGTAAAGTTCAAATCCGGATGTCTGTCTGTCCGTCCGTCCGTCTGTCCGTCTGTCCGTCTGTCCGTCTGTCCGTCTGTCCGTCCGTGCAAGCTGTAACTTGAGTAAAAATTGAGATATCTTAATGAAACTTGGAACACGTGTTCCTTGGCACCATAAGAAGGTCAAGTTCGAAAATGGGCGGAATCGGACCACTGCCACGCCCACAAAATGGCGATAACCAAAAACACATAATGAGCTATAACTAAGCCATAAATAAAGTTATGAAAATAAAATTTGGAACATAGGATCGCATTAGGGAGGGGCATATTTGAATGTAATTTTTTTGGAAAAGTGGGCGTGACCCCGCCCCCAAATAGGTTTTTTATATATATCTTGCAAACCAATAAAGCTATATAAACCAAACTTTCTGCAGTCGTTTTTTTAAGCCACTTCTTAGTACAGTTCAAAAATGAAAGAAATCGGATAATAACCACGCCCACCTCCCATACAAAGGTTAGGTTGAAAATGACAAGTGCGTTAACTCACTAACGAGAAACGTCAGAAACACAAAATTTCACATAAATGATAGCAGAAGGAAGCTGCACTCAGATCTTTTTACAAAATTGGAAATGGGCGTGGCATTGCCCACTTATGGGTCAAAAACCATATCTCAGGAACTACTCGACAGATTTCAATGAAATTCGGCATATAATATTTTATTGACACCCTGATGACATGTGTGGAAAATGGATGAAATCGGTTTACAACCACGACTACTTTCTTTATAACTCACTTTTGAATTCCATCTGAATCCTTCACTTTATAACATATACATTAGGAACCAATGATAATAGCGAAATAAAACTTTACACAAATACAGTATATGATCTGTGGCATCACTTGTGAAAAAATTATCGAAAACGGACTATAACTTTTCAAGGCCCCACATATCGAACATGTTGAACTCAGCGCCTAAGGTTAAATTTTAAGCGAAAATATGGGTAAATCTCTCAACTAATTTAATGTAATTCAGAGGAAATTGTTTTCTTCCAATAGTGTGTCTCTCTTCCAAAAATTATTAAAATCGGGTCACAACATCTCTTAGCTCCCATATACATAATTATAGGTTTTGCAAAAATATCATCCCCTAGCTCCCATATACCTAATTAAAGGTTTTTCAAAAATTCGTTGGGCTTTATTACGCATATATGTATTGGTTAATATGTGATATATCTTAGCAAAATTAAGTGAGCGTATAGTATTGCATATAGTGTACCTTGCTGGTGAAATTGAATGAAATCGGTTCAGGAATTACCTCAGCCCTCATACACTATATAGGACGATTTTCGTTATTCTATTAAACTTTATGCCGAATTTATGGGTAAATTTGTATGTTATCTTAATAAAATTTCTTCAATAAATTGCGAGAGTATAAAATGTTCGGTTACACCCGAACTTAGCCTTTCCTTACTTGTTTTCAAGTGGCTTTTTTTCCAGAGAATGCCCCATATCTAATTAAACGACCTTGACAAGCGCTGGTTTGCTTGAAACATTTTTCTTCTAGCATGAGGCAAATTAAAAGGGGTTCAGCTCTTTAATCATAACAAATTGGAGTTCTTCTGCCTACCTGGAACAGTCAGTCCAAGTGTTATCCCACTTTTTGACGATCAGTTAGGTTATAACTAGCCTTACTCTATTAATGTTGACAATTCCTGAACTCTCATAATATAAGATTTTTTGTAACTAAAAAGTATATTAGTAATATTATATATTTAATGATATATCTAAGCATACATATTCGTACATATTAGACATTTAACACACGGCAATTAACAAATATAACGTGAAGACCTCAAATGCAATAAAGTACTCTCACCACTAAAAATAAACAATATGTCTGCGGTATACAAGAATCACATATCAATATTTCGGATAAAAAAGGTATAACTCAAAATTGACAGTTCCATTGACAGCCTTTTGCTTCTAAAGTTTTTTATCAAATAATTTTCTTATATACGAAATAGCTTAATGTAAAATATTTATTTCCAGTCTGCTTAAGGGATCCGAAAACAATGCCTCAATAATTACGAAAGTTATGATTATTAGAAGCGGTGGGAGCGCGCCGATAGTTTATTTTTCTTCTTTTGCATTTTGATCAAAACCACATTTCTAGACGGTGTATACGATAACTTCAAAACTATTCAACCGATTGACTTGAAAATTAAAATACTTCTTCCGAAATAGATTTTCCACAGAGTGACGTAGAATTTTTTTATTGAATAATTTGAAAATTTTTTATCCAATTTTTTATACGGTATTTACAGCCCAAAGTATAAAATAGATTTTTGAAGTGCTCCCAATTACGTAAAAATTTGTTTTTGAAAAAACATGGCCGTTCAAAATTTATCACTTTTTATGAAAAATTTTGTTTTACTTGTTTCAGACAAAAACTGAAATGCCAATTGTGTACACCAGCAAGGTGTACACCAGCAAGGAAAAATTGATCCACGGCAATGTTTATTCATAAAAAACCATCAGATTATCATGCGGTCGTGGCGTAACCCCTTAATGGTTTTTGGTAAGAAAATGTCCCAAAACCTTAAAATATTGAGTTACATTATATAAAGCTTTTAATGTCAAACTTCGCTTACTGCTTTTTCATAAATTTGTCACATTGTCCCTGTTGGGAAAATCTCATCACATTAAAAAAATGTAGTTATTCGACTAGCGATATCAAGCTACAAGGTTCTACTTCCTCAAATTTCCAGGACATATCATATAAGAGCGCGAGAGGAGACATAATTGTGGATATATTGACTTGGTAAGTCTTATTGTTCAATTATTTATACTCTCAATCTTCTCATAAGTCAATATTTTCTGTAGAAGAAGTTCGTTAGTTCTTTTTTAAATTTATATTAAATTATTTCCCACATGACCGCTGCAAAGTAAATAGAAGTAAACATTTGTCGGAGCACTTAATATGCATTATAAAGTTGTTAATAACATTTCTTTCCTGCAAGCCTTTGACTGGCCTCACATTGAATTGCTGGTTTATAGACAACAACTTGTGGCACGTATGTACGCCCAATTATAAATTCATAAATTTCATTACAAGCAAAGCTCATATGTGTGTATGAAAAACTGAAAACTTTATCAAACCAAATTTATTTAATTAACTTTGTTTTGTTTTTAATGCCGCTTTGTCGGCGGCTGGAATTTTTGTTTGGCGCCAGCACTTAAATTAGGCAAAATAAACGAATGAATGGGAGTTAAGCTCTACATTATTCGCACTTGTGCGCTTTGACAAGCAACAATAACACAATCATGAGTGTCATAAATGTGGGCAAAAATTAATGAACAGCATAATAGTGATAAACTCCTTTGTATATACACATGTATGTTTATGAATATGGAATCATTTGTGTGGGTATTAGTCTGTGCACAACTCATTACTTCATTATACTGGCTTTTGTGGAATTTTCATTTGTGTATTATGAGCAATTTAAGTTGAAACATAATGTCAATTACGCACAAATGACTTTATTAAATATTCCAAAGAATTATGAAACTAAGCATATGAAGAGAGCATAAAAATTATTACACATATGGGGTAAACATATGCATTCGTATTTATTATGAATTTGCAAAGTTTGTTGCCAATTTAATACTTTCAACAAATAAGGGCTTATGTCGTGAGATGTTTGTTTAGTTACTACAACGTTTAGTCATCTGAGATATTCAACTATCATATCATACTTTGAGGACTTGTGGTTAGTCGCTTATTAGTTTTTTGTTTATTGTTAGTTTTGTTTTATAGTTGTAAATTACATTTTAACGATTTTTCATTTTCATTCATTTTAGAGGTAGCCATTCTCCAGGGGTTAGAGTATCAACCAAAAGAGGCCTAATTTGGCTATTTATCCTGAGAGTAAGGAAAAGATGGAAAAGAGCTAAAGAAAAGAAAATCGAATTTTTCCTTCTTGGGCTTTATTATGTATATATTACAAGTCAGGGCAGATTTGAAAAATAAATTATAACCTGCAAGTGTCGATGGTTAGCTCACACGTTGTGGAAGAACATCGGCGAACATACTCCGCATTTTAATGGAACTTACAGTAGAACAATCCTCAATGAACCCACCTAATCATTTAACGAACTGTGGGCGTTAGCACGCAATAGACATATTGGGAAAAACTTTGTAGTTAGCTTAAGTTCCAAATATACATACTCTTTAAGAAAATGTCTAAATAATAATAATAATAATGAAATATATTTGAGTATATCATAATATTATACTATGGAAGTTGGGATCATGTGTAGAAGTTCACGTAAGCGAGGAAAGAAGGAAGAGAAGAGAAGGATGTGACCAAAGATACTTTCTATGAGCGCCTAGAACGCACCTACGAGCGCTGCCCCCGCCACGATGTCAAAATCGTACTTGACAAATTCAACGCTGGGGTGGGTAAAGAAGGTGTCTTTAGCACAGCAGTCGGAAAATTCAGCCTCCATGACGAAACATCGCCAAACGGCTTGAGGCTGATGGACTTCGCTGGGCCCGAAATATGGTCGTCTGTAGTACCAGATTCCAGCACAAGAAAATTCATCAAGCAAAGGCTGTCTCCTGATCGAAACACGCATAACCAAATTGATCATGTTGTGATAGACGGAATGTATTCAGTGTTTTAGACGTGCGTACGCTCCGAGGACCAAACATACACTCGAACCATTATCTGATTTCAACGAAGAAACGCACCTTCCCTCCATGGAGGGAACACTTCTCCGAACTGCTGAATGGCAAGGAAAGTACAACACCAGGAGATGGCGAAGCCATTCCCCAAACGATGACGTTGGAACAGACATTACATTACGCGTGCATGAAGAAATTAGCCGCCTGAAGTACAACAAAGCGGCGGGGGCCAATAGATACGGCGGCGAAGAACTGATAAGGTACATACATGCATCAGCTTCTTTGCAGAATATGGTCGGAAGAAAGCATTCCTGACGATTGGAATATCAGTGTACTCTGCCCAATCCATAAAAAGAGAGATTCCACAATCTGTGCCATTTCCGTGCCTCCTAAATATCGCTTATAAAGTTCTATTGCATCGCGTCTTGGCTCCCGCGTCAATGTTGACAGTCATAACTTTGAAGTTGTAGATAATTTCGTTTATCTGGGAATCAGCATTAACAGCAATAACAATGTCAACCTTGAAATCCAACGCAGAATCACTCTTGCCGACAGGTGCTACTTTGAACTTAGTAGGCAATTGAAAAGTAAAGTCCTCTCTCGACGAACCAAAATTAAACTCTACAAGTCGCTAATCATTCCCGTCCTGAGTTATGGTGCAGAATCGTGAACGATGTCAACATCCGATGAGACGGCACTAGGCGTTTTCGATGGAAAGGTTTTGCTGAAGATTTATGGTCCCTTAAACATTGGCAACGGCGAATACTGCAGACGATGGAACGATGAGCTTTTATCCGACGACATTGACATAGTTTAGCGAATAAAAAGACAGCGGCTACGCTGGCTAGGTCATGTTGTTCGAATGGACGAAAGTGCTCCAGCCCTGAAAGTGTTCAATGCAGTACCTGCCGGAGGAAGCCGAAGAAGGGGAAGGCCTCCACTCCGTTGGAGGGACCAGGTGGAGAGCGACCTGGTTACACTTGGGATCTCCAACTGGCGACGAACTGCGAGGGAAAGAGACGAGTGGCGCGCTATCATCGATTCGGCTATAGCTGGCTAATCGATTCCCACGCCAATCACATACATACATATTATAAGTATATAAGTAAATTGTATATTCACATTTTGATTTAAAATGACGTCTACTGAATAACTTTTCAGAACCTTCTAAAGTCGATTTTTTATATTAAAAAAATGGTGAAAAAGCTACTTACCGTTTACTAGACTTACAGTCAAATTTTAATGGGATATGTGCGATCGTTTTGTTGTACCATCATCGTCCGATTTGCACAAGGAAAGTGCGTTTAATGTTTTATGTGTTTCAGCTTCGACATTTTAGCTGATTTGACAGAGAAACCTGATTTTGCACTCCATAACAGTTGATTTTCCAATTTTTGGATATCTTTGGACAGGCAATGACAAATCTCTTAGCATCTAAGCCACGAAAAAGTTGGACTTATGGCACAAATGAGAGGAGGAGCCAGAGCCAATTTGCAACTATAACTGACATAAGAAATCTTCTGTCAATAACTAAAGAAACATAATTAGATAGTTCAATATGTAGTGAGAATTTAAAAATAAATATTTTAAGTATTTTTGCCAAGAATAACAAAATTTTATGTGAATATAAAAGTAATTCACCCACATTAGGCTTTACTTAAAATAATATGTACTCCAGCTCTGCAGCTTGCCTTCCATGCCTAAACAAAAAACAAAATAAACAGGCCACATCAATGCCATGCAACTCATTAAACAATAACGATACTTTTCAAGCCAAATTACCAACCAGCAAACAAGTGAAGTACCCACACCAGACAATCAAAAACTTCGGCCTCCAATCAAACTACAATTGGTCAAACGCACACAACTCAAAATGTGTTGATTACTAAAATAAGAACCGAAAACTTTTGCTTAAGCAAATGGACTGCAAAAAGCATAGCACAGTGAAACAATGAGCGCTTTCATACAGCAATTTGCACCTCTTGGCAGCGAAGCATTCGGAGCGCACGGGTCAAACGCGGGCGGTGGCTATTGTCACACAAGTGCACAAACTTTAAACTTTGCCCACTCGTAGACCGCCAGTATTTTTTTGCCGCCACTTTCGTTTGGCACTAATAAACAATAGAAAGTTTGCTTTTAGTTATTTGTCGGCTAATGAAGAAATGTATACACTTTAGAGAGTTAGGTACAGTTGAATTGAGTTGCTGCTGAAATGCTGTAATTTCGAAGAAAATTTATTAAATTCACAGCTAGCGGATATTTATTAAATTTTCGGTAGTTTAATAGTAGAAAGTTGCTTATATGTATTGTATACGTTCATAGATACTACGTAAGCATTAGCAACGTACGTTACTCATACGTCATGTCTGTCCACATATGTGCTGCTGCTGCTGTGGACACTTCCACAAGTTCATATTTAGCGGCGAAGAAAACTAGTATTTCATGCACGTTCGATGTGCAAACAAATGCATACGAACATACAAGCATACGTTAGCTGGCGTACATGTGTGTGTGTGTGTGTGTGCGTAATGGCATTTTTATGTTGCATCACGTAGTGGTCATAAGTCATGTTCAGTTGTCTGCTGCAAGAGTCACTGGCCAAAGAGGCGAAAAAAACCAGCAGTTTCCTCACTTAAGACAACCAGTCAAAAGCAAAAGTAAAGAAAAAACTTGTGAGTAGTTCAATCAAAATAAATATAAAAACAGAAATCAGTGTGACAGTGTTGCCACAGGTTGATTTATTGAGGGATCGGCATATTTTAATCATTTTTTATATCTCATTGGTGAAAAATAATACTAATTAACACTCTTGCTGTTATCTACTTATATAAATAAATGGCTTTTTCTCCCAAGGATCGGAAGCTACATTATCGAACAAATCCTATATTTACTCGTTCTTTATTAAGTCATATATCCCGTTGTTTTGTTTTGTCTGATACGGTAAAAACGCTTTATAAGTCTTCAATGTCAGCATAATCCACATAAAATAGTATCCGGAGAGAGTCTATTCAAATTGAGCGGATCCATGAATTCACGAAACAAAGCGAAGGTTTCTCCTCGTACACTTGATTTGGAGTTCTTTAGTAAAATCAACTCGTAAAATCTCTCGCAACATAATATATAATTCCGCTAAGTGGCAGCACTGTTCTCACGCAATCAAAACAATACCAGATGTAGTCACAGTCATCACTTGAACTTGCAACGGATATTACAAGGTGTTGTATAAACATTGACTGTACATGTCCTTAAAGCGAAATTAGATTCACAACAATAGAAGAGGCGGAAGACAGTATAATGCCATACAAAAACAATTGAATGAATGCGGAAGAACGCTGAAGTATATTTAGTGAAGTAAACTAAATATACCCCCGTCAAAGACAAGACAACAATGAGTATGGTGAAGCTGCCAACTGGCAAGGGTAGCAAATAAAAACGATATTTCATCAGCATTGAAAGTGTAGTTACTGTAACTATTATTGTTTTTCTTCCACTGCTGCTTGTGATGAGGCTGCTTTCGCCGCCCACAACCCCATATAATTTTGATTTATTTGCCACGTTGAGTCGGTCACGCTCAAACAGTTCGGTTAATCAATGTTTAAGAAGAAACGAAGACAAGCAAGTGGTCAAGTCAATATCTTGGCACGGAAGTGAAGTGTGTGTGGGTGAGTTAAGGAAATGCGCTGCAGTTGATGCCAATAAGCACAGAGGCTTAGCCACTTAGCAGGGTCGTATGCCAAACAACAGCTTGGGCGTAAGGCGTAGCTTGCTTTCGGAGATTAATAACCAGCGCTTTTGTTATAACTACCTTTCCACAACCATTTTTTTCATACATACATACATACATTTCAACAACATACATTTGTGTTTCCCAACGTTTTCCTCAAAATATCAGTCCAGTAGTTTCCTTTTTTTTGCTATTCTATACTACATACAAATCTTTTTAACCATAAAATAAAGCCAGCAAACAGTTACGATGTTTCAGAGTATTCATTTATGTATGTCAGGGGCGAACGCAGGGGGGAGTTTTGGGGTGTTAAAACCCCCCCCAAAGTAATTGAATTTTTAAATAATAGAATTTAATTCTACATAGTCATTTGAAAAATTGTAGTTTGTTGTTTTCAAAGCAATCTTTCTGCCTACGTTGTATGAATATGTAAAATAAATGAATACATTAGTCACTAACAGCGTTGCTGTTTTGATACAATTGATTAACATTTACAATTAATTACAATTAATACTTTTTTTCTAAATTTTGTGATTTGATACTTTTTTGTTCACAAACGGTCTATTTTGATACTTTTCTGCTGATAGAATTTAATTTTTTGAAACTATGAAAATGTTAAACTAAAAACAAATTGTATCTGGATAGTATTAAAAAGTTGTGGGAATGTAGGCCAATTAAAAAACCCAGAAAATTATAAACTGGACTTTGCCTTATAACTCTGTGGCTGCTGAACTGGATTTAAGGGGAATTGTGAGTCGAAAATGGACTTCTTTTGAAAATTAGTTCTGAACTGAAAAGTCACCAATAAGGTTTCTATTATTTTTTTTTAGAGTTTATTGTTAATCATAATACAGGAAAAATAAAAACTCATTTATTATGACTTTCAGTTTTGGTTCCATGAGCAAACTGTTGTGAAATAAATTTAAATTAAAAAAAAGTATGCTATTTGCAAAAAAATACTTGAGTGTCTTAACTTAACCGCTGATGGAGAAGATCCCGATGATTTCGTTGCTGAATTTAGAATGTGGAAAAAGTTAAAAATCTTTTCTTCACATTATATTTTCTAACTAAAATTTTGAATATATTTTCAGGAAATGGTTAAATCAAACAAAGAGATCCAAAACTTTTTTAGACGCGTTGAATTGTTGCGATGCAAAAATTTTCAAAACAATGCATCGTTTTTTAAAGATTGGAGCAACAATCCCTATATCTGTCGCTTCAAGTGAACGCTCGTTTTCCTCACTTCGCAGGCTTAAAACATATTAAAGAAATAAAACTGGAGGAGCACGCCTGAACGGAATGGCTCTCTTGAATTTCCATAGAGATATAGGCGTGACGGAAGAAGAGATTTTAAATGTTATGGCCCAAAATAAAAGAAGATTAGACTTCAATTTCTGAATAAAATAATGAAACATTGTCTTTTTACCTAAAACCCCCCCCCCCCCCCAAATTTTTTCCTGCGTTCGCCACTGATGTATGTATATACATACATATATGTATACTAGGCATGTTCCTTTAATTATTTTACTGTTTTCGTCGCTTCATTGTTTTCATCTTTTTTATACCCTTCAGCACATAAACTGGTATTATAACTTTTACTGGATATTTGTAAATGCCATGGCTTAAGGGGTTACATGGATTTGGTCCGCAAAAAACCTGATATTTTCAATCATATTTTGTACCTTCAATTTATTTTCAAAATTAAATAGTATCTAGTTCAAAGTTTGTATGGTCTGAAAGATACACATTTTATGAGGGATTACTAAGGATGGCATTAAAAATACATTGATTATCCGATATGATGCATCGAAACTTCACATCAATGTTATGCGATGCATCGAAAATGTATTGATAGTAAACTGGAAAATAAGTTCTGAAATAATACTATTAAAGAAAACTTCGGTAAATAAGTATACGAGTATAACAGTTTCTATTAAAGAATTGAAAAATTATGTTATTCAACAGTTTAAGTTTATAAAAATTGTCGAATACAAAGTAAAACCAATCTTATTCTATATAAATTATAGTTAGTTTTTACAAACCCCAATATTGTTTTCCTAGGCTTTGAAAAAATAAAATTTTAGATTTTATACCATTCCTTTGATTGCTCACTGTTTGACTAGATTTCAAAAATAAACGTTCGGTTGGAACTGATGCAGCGAAAATTGTTAAGTATTAAAGTACTTTATATAATTTAGGAAATTCTCGTCTAACATATCCAATTTATTTGGACTAACTTATGATGATCAGCCCAAATACTAAAGTTTTCAGCTTTATCAGAACTATCGGAAGAGTACGTGTTCATCACTTCGGTTTCTGCAATAGCTTTAACCCTATTATTAATGGAGGTACATAATTCCATAAATCTTTCTAGCATATGAATTCAAGGGGTGGGTATATCTTGTATTAGCTTTTTTCATTGTTGGTATCTGCCCACAATTCATCACTTGCCACAATACTTTGTTTTACCAATTTAGCAACGGCTTTAATTTGTGATAAAACGGTTTATAATTGTTGGATTTTGCTCAGTGATTAGAAAACGAAAGTCAAATAAATTTCATATTGGATTTATAACACAATGAATAAAATAATTTTGATTAATTAAATTTGTTAAGGGCACTATTCCTGAATTATATTAGTAGCTCAAAACAATTCATTATATCTAAATAATTATTAACAATCTTGATCTATCATTCCTTTTTTCTTCCATGAGTGGTATAAAGCATATTCGAATCCTATTTTCTCAAAGTTAATTCCATACAGATCTTAAGCACAACCGCATATTGCGATTATTGTGTCAGGCATATGCTTTAGAACACCGCTAATAGCACACAAAACGACGAACAAGGCTTCCGCATTCTGTCAATTTTATTTCCGCACAAAACCGCCTTGTCTATTGCCAACACAAACTATGTCACCGCCATCTATTCTTATCTCGTCCATAAAAACGTGGGCGTGTAAAAGTAAACAACGTTGTCCACTAAACAAATCCGGCCGTACTTTAGCACAGCTTTAGCTTTATAGCATGCCAAACATTTGAATGGCACTCGACTTCTTAGCCGTCCATTTGAATAAGATCTCTCGTTCAATTCCATTTACACAACTTAGGCTGTAAGTTAGATGGCCTGGAATTCATTTCTTAATTAACATAATACATTAATATTCATTTTGACCTTTGACACTCAACACAATTTTGTGTTTATTTTAATATTTAGCTTTGATGGCTTCATATACGTGTCAACTATTAGTGGAATCTGATAGTTTTGTGTCACATTACTAAAGCTTTTAAGGGAATTAAATAGGTGTAAATAAACACAAGATTTTCTTAAAATGTTATCTGAGATGAAGAATTATTTGTTTAATTCCAAGAATGGGATCATTTAGAAGATTAGTGTTCTCAAGGCAAGGCAAAGTTCTGAGTGTTTTGCTGCTATAAAATGCTTTCATAAAATCCATTAGGATAACATTCATATCAAGCTTAATTAAAATATTTTACTTTTCATTGAAGCTAATGATTATTTGGTGGACGGTTGTACATATTCTCATTGACATAATTTAATGGTAGACCAAAAGACGAGAATTTTCAACAGAAAGAAACCATTGCGAAAGGCGTATTAGATGAATTGGAATGTGAAGAAAAGCAAAGAGGTGATTAGTAGAAGATCTTGGTCTGCATGATATATTTTAGGTAGGTCGGGATAGTCACTTTATTTCTCGAGTATTTCACTCAATATTTATCTGGATTTAGGTGAAACATATTATAACACAACATGTAGTAACACTATAAAGAATTGTGTTAGTTAAGACATATGTATTTCCACCGGAAGTTGTAGATGTAAGATGTTAAACTGATTTGTTTTAAATCCATATTTGTACAATACCTCTGCTATATAGTTTTAATAGTTGCAGCAGTTAGTAACTGATTATTTTTTGCTTTTATTTGCAAACGCTCTGACGCTTTAGCACACTCATCTTTTATACTCACATACTTCATATTTATTGTAGCCAACACTACTTGTAGCCGTAGTAATGAAATTCAATAACTATGAGTACCTGAGCGTGCAGCTAGAAAAGTGAGACTCATGTACGACAACTATTGCAAAAGACGAGTACGAACTATTTCAGTTTATTGCCTGCGAGCGCCATAGTCAGAGACAAAGGTGGCAGCACGTTTGCAAGCTGGCAGGATATGTTTACGACACTTATGGGAGTACTCAACCGGAAAGAGTTACTGGGGACTTTCTGCTTGCCAACCATTCACACAAACATACACCCAAACTCAAGTTGTGGATGCGTAAACGCATGCTTGCACTATTCACTACCATTTGCTCGAAGTAATTGCCGTTGCTGCAAATGTGGCTTTTCTCGTATCGCTTTGTTGTATAGACTTGTTCACTTGTTAGTGTAGTGTTTAGTAGTTAGTGCTACGTCATTGGGCACTTGTGGCGAAATACTAACAAC
The DNA here is from genome assembly GCA_031772095.1 of Zeugodacus tau. NCBI lineage: Eukaryota > Metazoa > Arthropoda > Insecta > Diptera > Tephritidae > Zeugodacus > Zeugodacus tau. The sequence continues at coordinate 30,379,951 of CM062650.1, read as the reverse complement.
GAACGAACACTTGCAATTGCTGAATCTACGCACCGGAGTCATTTATCTAATGGCATTGCTAACATGACTTTTTGAGTGTTCCACTTTAATCACTTTTATTTAATTCTTATTTTTAACTTTTCTATTCGGCTATCTTGTATTTCTGCTAACTTCTGACATGTGTATTTTGCTAAGAGAATTGTTGATAAAAATATATTTCTTGAATTTGCAAAGAAATATTTTGACTAGCACTAACACTTGTGTATGTTATTTGTTGTATTATGGGAATATTTCACAATAATTAGTTCCATTCTTGAGATTATATTGAACACTTATTTTATTTATTTGGTACTTGATACTCCCAAATAAAACCTGCTTTGAGAATAAGTTGATTCTTCACTTCTGTAACCAATGGGCTAAAACTGGGGAGAGGTGTACCAGCTGGACGTGGTGTGGTACAGCAGTTAAGCAATACTGTCTTTGATAGTGAGCATTGGATCCAGCAAGATTCTACTCCGACACACAAGGCAAAAGCACCCAGCACTGGCTTAAAAGCAATATTCCTGGTTTCATAGCTGCATTGATCATCCAGAAGTCCAGATTTGAATCCATTGGACTACTGTTTGTGATCAGAGTTGAAGAACATGGCCTGTCTGAAACAGCATAAAAATTTTGAGAGTCTCAAAAAATCTTTTGTTCGTGCAGCGTCGTCACTTCCAAAAGAAACTGTGCGTGCTGCAACTGATCAATGGACAAGTCGTTTAAGGGCTTGTATGAAAGCAAAAGGTGACAATTTAATTTTTAATAAATTTTTGTACATCGTTCATTTAATATATGTGGGTACATATGCATTATTAAATAAAATTAACATTATCAAAAAATGTATTATAATTTCATTTTTATAACATAGGTAAACAAAATAATAAGACGCAATATCTGTCTTATTTGAGTGAAACTTAGAGAAACTTTATGAAATATGAAGCAATTTAATCTAAGCCACAAACACAATTTTTCTACTCCTGCAAGATGTTACACAGAGTGTAATAATTTTTTTTCAAATAACGGTATGTATGTATATAAAATCAAGCTGAAGGACGAGACGAGTTGAAATCGGGTTCTGAAATGTGGGCGTGGACTCGTCTCTTATTAGGCTTTTGTCTACATATCTCGCAAACTATTAAAGCTATCTAAACCAAATTTGGTGGACACAAATTTCATTGGTACTTGATTATAGAGTATGAAAATGGTTATGTAGAAAACTTAAAACTACTTTGCGCTAATACACTAATACCCCTGACAGACGGCGGCGTTGATTCGGTTTAACTGATTTAATCAAGGTTAATTCGAGAGTTATCTCAGTTTACTCCATTTGATAACTCCCATTTAATCCTCAAAATTTTAGAGAGTTAGTGGGAGTTCGCGGCATTTTCGTTGGCAGCATTGTTAAACTTGGCCGCTTTTGACCTATTGTGAATGAAAATATGCAAACTGACATCTGTTTTTTCAAATAAATGTAAACAAAAACATACACATGCAATGAAATAGCTAATTTTTTCTAAAATGGAAGTTCTTATAAAAACGTATTTATCTCTATTTTTTAGTAATTATTGTTTTTGTACTAATTGTACCGCTAACAACCACAATATTTGCTTTCTATCCAATTTTATTTTACCAAAATGAAAATATTATTGCCAATCAGCAGTTAATGGGAGTTTATAACTCGCTTTGCTGCCGTCTGTCACCTAAAAATTTGGAACTGATTAAAAGCGCAGTTAATCGGGGTTAACTCTGCCGTCTGTCTAGCCTATAACGAAAAACGCCGAGAACAGTAAATTTTATGGTGATGAGATTACAGAAAAGCTACACTCAGATCGGTATGAAACCATATCTCAGGAACTACTCGACCGATTTCAACAAAAAAGCGATTCGTGACCATTCCTACTTCCTCTATGACAAAACTTTAAGTTCAACCTGTTTCTTTCACTTTACAATATATAAGCCAAACACCAATGAAGATATCGAAGCAAATATCAATACTTCATTAGAGGTGTGGCATGACTTATCTAAAAATAATCGAAATCGAACTATAACTTTTCAAGGCCCTAGATATCGAGATAATATTTTTCTTATAATGGCACATCATCTATGTCAAAACCGTGTAAAATCGGGTCATTGCTTCCCCATTGGAATTAAATTAAGAAGTTGCGAGAGTCTATAATGTTCTTTTAGACCCGCCCTGAGCTCTTTCTTATTCATTTGTATTATGTCAGCCTTTGGTATTAAATTTTATGTTGAAGTTCATGAAATGCTTAGCAATGAGGGAAATCAATAATAATTAGTAACACGATAAATATCTTCATAATGATAGTAGTTATATGACACAATCACTTTCATAACATTTCACAGTATACATATGTATTATGTATTTCTGATTTCTTATTTATTTATGCCCACATTTTTTTTGAACAATAATGTTCTCACATGAACAACATTGGTTTATAATTTATTTATAATTGTGTATATACATACCTTGGTACGGACATTCCTACATACTAACTGTACATTGTAAAGTGGGATATGAATAAAGCGAGAAATGAGCAAACAATTGAGCGTAAATTAATTTGATTGCATTCATACATATCCTCATGATAATAACTTGCAAGTAAAAATTCTGTAGAAATTGAATAGCATGAAATATCGTGTAATTTACCTTGCCTCAACTATTCGACCAACTACATTAAATCGCATTAACCTGCATTACTTTATGGCGCCAAAAAGCTCATATGTAAGGTAGCAAAAAAGTTGTAGATTTATTAAAGATTGTATCATTCTTCAGGGAAATGAACAAGTTTTTAACTACTTTATAACGAGTTTGAGTTGAAAATTCGACTATAAAATCGAATGATGTGCTGAAATCTGTATTTTTCTACGAAAATTAATCTGCAGATTCTCAGACAAATTGATAAGATACTAATTGAGAGCAAGAGAGTATGTGGTTTGTATGTAGGTAAAGCAGCGGACAAAAAAAAGTGGGCACACTGGAAATGTGTGATTTTTTGATTTTCTTTAAAAAACAAAGAGTTATATGATAAAATTTGTTATGCAACTACATTTATATAAGTATTTCCAACATAAATAAAAATTTCAGTTAAAAATAAATCTTTTCATTTTCGATTAGAAGCCAAAATATAATATTTCCCATTTGAATTTCAAATATGGTATTTATTAAAAATATTCTTAAAACTAAACGCAATACAATAGAAACATGATTTTTTTTTTTTGAAAATAGGGGCGGAGCTAACTTTTTTTTAGGACAGATATATGTTAGTTTTAACTCAAATATATGTATGTATGTGATTGGCGTTGCAACCATTTGGCCGGTTATTGCCGAATCGACGATAGTGCGCCACCTCTCTCTCTCCTTCCTTGGTCCAAATTTTGTGCAACTTAGCCCACTGAAGGCGTTCTTTCGCATTTTTACCGCAAAAAGTGTGTTTTTGGTTGGCCAACGGCCAGTTAGTCCGGCTTTTTGGAGGCTCCGTAGTACAATCCGTGTTCTGATTTCTGTTCCATTCATTTTCCGAACTTCGATTCTAATGTATTCAACGGTTTTGAATTTGTTCTGAATTCTAATCTGCTTAATATGGTGGTCATCCTTGACTCTCTTCCTTTTCGGGCGTCCGAAGCTAGCTTTGCGTTTTATAGACTCAGTCTTTGGATATTTTTGAAGGCAAACACTGATAGTCTAACTAAACTTTATTTGTTCGCAAATTTAGTGTATACTCAAGTTCTGAGATCGCAAAGCCAAAATTGCTATTTCACTAAATTTTGGCATTTTTGCACTTTCCATTTTATTAGCAATGACGTGTACACTGAATAATGTTCTTAGTATAATAAATACTTTATTGTATATGAGAGCTTGATTTATTAATACTACATCGTTTTAAAGTCACTGCAGGTAAGTGTTCTGTTTTTTTTTGTCCGCTACTGTATATATTTTCCGAAATGCTGAATAGTTCTGCAGATTCTTTCGAACACTTTGCGATAGTATAAAAACTATATATACATATGAGTATCTAACCAAGTATTTGGTCAACTTCAAGCTCAAAGTTCAATTTTAAGCAAATTTTTAATTTAAAGCAAATCTGATTTTTCCATTACGTAATTACGCTGTTGCACTTTCAGCTGTCAAATGTTTTCACACTGATGACAAATGTAAATAATGGTTGATTGCGGATATACAAGTAAACAATCGTGGCAAACACAGCCAATCAAATAATCAGCCTGCGAAAAAAAATATAAATAAATTTGTGTGCATATTGATGTTAGTACATATGTATGTAGTTGGAATCGTTACATAAGCTGAAAAAACCGCTTTAAAATGCAAATTATCGCATACAATGGCATGCAAACTACACTTGCAGAATGGTCTGATAAAGTAAAATTAAACTATTTGCACATAATTTGAAGCAATTATCCGCGTGCACACAATTAACACAAACGATTCGCTGAGCTACATACAAACATATGCGAAGAGCAGAGCTCAAGGATATGCAGCAGGATACATACATATGTAGACTTAAAGCATGGTTTAACTGCTAGGGATGCAAATCCCGATACCCCTAATTTATAGATTTTTTAATGATGTAATATTATTTATTAATAATTATTATTATACTCGTATTATTAATTAATATATAAATATCCCAATAAAAAATGCTTAACCCAGTATTTATCTACTAAAGTACTATAGCACATTGAAATGAACATAAATGATTTCGGGATCCCGAGTTTGTTATTTTGTTATTGCAAAACCCCTGAACTTCAGCAAAATGTATATCCATATGTTGCAGAAACACGCAAAAGTTCACAACTAACGAAATCCAATTGTAAATCCAGTGCGGCTTTGGCGCGTTAACCAGCCAATTCAGCTTTCTACACAGTAATTTGAGGTAACTAAAAACTCATTCACATATACAAACCTGCACGAAAGAGCCCAGTGTGAGTTTGTAAAATGTGCACAGAAAGGAAACTATAGAAAGTATACATGTGTTGTATACAATTCAAGCGCCATTCGCCCACAGTTTTGCCATTTATTGACTGCATATTGCATGTTCGATATGGGCCGGTATCAATGCACCGCACACAAATACGAATAAATACAATCAAATATAGTATTATCTACATGCACCGACACACATGCTACATGTGTGGCATGCCACATGCAAATAAAATTCACGCATATTTGCACTGATGCACGCAATATCGAATGCGCCTTGCTAACGCTTCACTGCGTTTCGGTTACGCTGTGGCAAATGGAAGCGCAAAAAAAAAGATTTTTTCCAAAAGGAATTTGCCATTCAGTTAATAAAACGCAATGTTATATATATGTAGTTGAATTGCGCAATGCAACGGTATAAACTGAAATAATAAAGAATTCTCCTTTCACTTGCCATTCTACGAGCTTTAAGCTGCTACCAAAACTATTTCTGTGCAGCTGCTGCTTTTGGTTTGCGCAAATTCCAGGAAGTGCATAGCTACCTTTACAAATACACGTGTGCGTGCGTGTGCACATTCATATATATTTGATTACAATCGACTATACTACTAAGGCAAAACCCCATTATCTTAGCTATTAGTTTATAAAGTGGCCATGATTCTTGGAAAATATTTCACTGCGAATGCTATTTCTGCAATGCAACGTTTTTTTGCACTCAAGGGCATGGAGAGCTTGAAAAATGCAGCAAAAATGCATTAAATTATGCAAGGAGTTAGCCTTTAGCTGTAACATATTGTTTCTTATATATTAAATATGCGACTCTTGCATGCATAGAGGTCAGGGTGGAGAAATTATTATGGCATAGCTGACGCAAATGCAGCGGCAGAAAGAGCTGATAACATTATATCGTTGTAGTGGCCTGTTTAATTATATATAAATACGTCTATATATAGAATAATACAATATTTATGTATACGAGTAGATAATAAAATAGAAGTGAATTCACTCGTAACCGAAATATGTTATAATATTAAATATTTTCACACCGTCTTAAACTATTTCACATATACATATTAACAATCGATATACAATATGTATGATATACGATATGAAGACATCAGTCATGAGGACGAAAATTATTAAACCTTTTTGTTGAGTCGGAAAAAGTGTGCACTGATTTAATTAATTTTTTGTACCGAATATATAATAGTGCTTTTATATGGAAATATTTAAAACAATTTTACTGAGATATTTTCCATAGTAACCATTATACGCATCATAAAATAGACCAAAGAAACGAAAAACTATATATTCGGTGTAAGGACTCCGAACTCTAGAAGTGTTTTCATCTGTTTCTGATGGCGCCCACTAACGACTCGGTCGGTTTGTTTTTCCCATCCTGTTTCATATTTCCTTTAAATTCTAGTATTGGGAGTCCTGGAAAGTATTCCTTTTTAACCGATTGAAGACTGAGCATTCGCAAGGTAATGCCCCTGCAAGACAGGTACCGGCGAATTCTCCGGTGAAATGCCAGGGAGCGGTACCCGCAGTTTCAATGAAAGTTTCTATGCCATTCTTAAGGACGAATTGACAAAAGTACCCGAAACTATTGTGTACGTGTGATCGTTCATCCCTTTCTTGCACATTACATTCATCATTTAGCAATGTATATATACCTCTTGCACAATTTGGGGAATGGTATTGGTACAATCACGGATGAAAGACCCAATACTGCGAACCAAAACTCCACGTGCACTTTCAGTACTGCGACCCACAAAAGCCCAGAAACTATACCCTCTGTTTTCGGTTAGTTCTACCAAAATCCCAAATGAGAATTTAATAACAAAATCATTAATTATATTACATATTTATTGAAAATATCATGCTATTTAGTTGTTTATTATTATATTTACTTTATACATATATTATCGTACTACACTATATACATATGTATAAAGTAGGTGAAAATGAATATTTGAACAATTTTTGCTATCGGACAAAGGCTGGAGGAAGAGTGGAAAATGTCAAATATCCCGTGCGGTCTGGAAGTGTAAGCTGCGCACATTATGTGAGGACTCTTTTGGTTTCTTTCGGAGTTTTTATAAGATCTGTTCTTTCATTAATTTCACTAGTACTAGATTCATCTGGGAGGAGGGTTTCTATAAAATATAAAGTATTAGAATTTTTATAAAGTTTGTAATAAAAGTTGGTAATAATTACCTTATGTTTCAGGAATTCTAAATCTAACACGGCACCGTTCAAGTCTTAACATCCATGCTCTTGCTGTAGTATTTCCATTGAACTAATTTCGGTGAATTTATGTCCTTGTAAAGCGATACAACAACGTTATGGTTCCTCAATACCAGGTGAAAATGAATCAAAAAAGTCCTCCTAATTAAACATACAAAAAGTTTTTAAATTTCTATGAGCACAAACATTCACTTAAATTTACCCTTTTAATTCTGTGTTTTAGCTGCTAATGGCACGGCCAAGTGAAAAGAGACTTACTTCTCTTCAGTAAGCTCAAAAATACTGAAACTGCTTTGCCCTCTAGCTCATTAGCAAAACCCAGTTGACACACGTCGTGATAATAAACGGTTTCAAAAGCACCTAAACCATGTCGTTCCAATTCTCGTGCTTGTGTTGACCAAAAGGTTTAATTGCACGCAAAAAAATGACATTAAACGTAATATCTGGTGTGTGAATGATTTGTGTTCCATGTAGCAGCGTTTGCGTCCATAGTTTTGGATTTGCTTGCAGCACATATTCCATCGCTTCGAAAGTTCTACGCTGGTACAATAAGTGACACCAATAAGTTTGCGTACCTTTAACGCGCCATATGAGGTTTGAAATATCTGTGTGGAAAATTAATTAGAATTTAAGGCAAGATAATATTGTTATATTCAACAATTATTTACGTATTAAATGGTTTCGCCATTGATGTTGATCATTGTTGGCGTAGCTTCTATTGCGTGCTTCGAATTGACAGTGCAATGAAGTATTTCTGTATCACCCTCTTCAATTCCATATTTTGGCTTTAGAAAACTTTTATTTTACGTTTTATTTATTTAAAAATGCGTGCTTCAAAAATGTAAACTTTAATTAGGCTGCAGATCACTGAATTAAATAAAACACGCAAAATAATACTTCACAAGCAGCCATGATATAAATCAAAACAAAACTTGTTCAAACGCGAGAACTTTGTTTGTTTCTTTCTATCATTCAGGGTGCTGTATGAGAGAAGAGTTGAGTTAAATGTTTATGCACATTTTACCCTTTGTTGCGTATGTGTGTATGTAGTGGTGTTATTAAAATTTCTTTGAATGTGTTGGAGTTTCAGTACCCATGACTTGCTGGGGCTTTACTATTTTCTAAAGTTTTTGCAGGCGGGCTTTTAAAGCTTAAAGCTATGTGATGTCCCCAACGATATTTGTTAATTCTCTGTTTCTATAAATAAAAGCCATTTAGTCTGTATTTTGTCATCTTTTTGATACAAAGTATTATATACAAATTGTAACAAATTGTAACGTAGTAGTATAGATAACTAATATTCACATCAATAAATATTGTGTAAAGTCAACAAAGGCATTTAATGCAAATGTTATGAATCGATTTTGGTTCAAATTGGTTATGTATTTTATTACTTCTCTTCTAACCTCAATAGCACGTCTGATTGATTAGCTGGTCGATCCGATAAGTACCCAACCTGCAAAAGAAGCATGCAAATTTTGGAAAAATTACGTTTTATTTCTCAACACAATACTATTTAGCTGAAAATACGTCTTCTGCATGTTAGAAAGAAAAAACAACTAGCACCGATCCAAATCAGGAAAATAACCAGCAAACCAACGGTTCGTAGCCTACTGTGTTCAATTTGACGCTACCGTTTTATGTGCCTATGTCAATGACATCATGGGTATTCCTTGTTATTTTTTTGGGATTCTAAAAATATTTAATACAGCCAACATATAGACGAACAAAACTATTTTCTTTTCTATCTAATATTTTACCTCGGGTGTAAGAATTCATTTAAATCTATTAAGTTCAGCTTGACAATATTCCGTTGATAATGAGCCTAAAATTATGCAAAACACATAATCGATTATTTGGCCCAAAGCATCACGCATCGATGAAGTTACGTACAAATGTGCATATATATGTGTCTTACAATGGTATGTGTGTATCGCAAAAGCAATAATTTGATACATTTGAGAACTAAAACTTAAATTTCAGTTTTCATCGAGAGATTTTTAATAAAAAGTTATTCGATTAATATTGAAAGAAAGATTAATATATAAAGCAATTATATACTATTCATGCTAGAATTATAGCGTACCACAAGCCAAATATTCAGGGGATGTAGCCACGAACATCGTTTAGAAATCTTTATAATAAATTAAGAAAAGGGCGTACAATATCTATTTGGATTATAAGGTAAAAATCTCCTAAACCAATTAAATTTCAGCTTGATTTCAAACTTCAATTTTTATACTGAACTGGAATATTAAATTACGTCACACCTTGAAGGGGGGGGAGGGCATCATTCAGAAGTGACATTGTGTGACAAGGGCCAGGGGGGGGGCAAAAACTGTGTGACATCACATTTCAAAATTTAAAAAATCGTTTCCCGCTCTGCTGCGCTCCTGGTGCTAGACGACTGGCTGCTCTGTACCACGCCGCATGGCACCTCTCAGTCGCGAACTTACTGGTGTACTATTAAAACATGATGCTTTTGGGTCACATCTTGATTCAATTAATCGATCTACTGACTTAGATCTAGAAAAACGAAACTTCGAAAGTGCGGGTAATGTGTTGGCTGAGATTTGGAGCAAGTCAGTCATTGATAATTTTCCAGTCGTTGCTGAATATGTTGCACCAACTGTTACTGGACTGGATATTGAACAGGCTATGATGTTGAAATGTAATGCTACTTGGTATGCTGAACATGTACGTAAGTCACAATATTTTTTACAAATAGTTAAATGTGAAACTATTGCATGTTGCGGTGTAAGACGTTCTAGTCTTTGGAAATTATTAAAAGAAGGATTTTTACCACCACCTGTGTTAATTAAACAGACATCAGAAGGTTGTGGAGTCACAGGGAGTGATGACAACGATCATCCCATCTTAAATAAGTTCCATATGATAGTTATTGTCCTAGTGTCGAGTCATACTTATTTAAAAGATCGTGTAGCATATGTGGCCTATATTTTTCTTCATATAAAACCACCAATCAACAATCACATAAAAAACAAGAGCTGTTACCTATCGCGAAAAGTCGTCCTCAAAGAATTGCGGCTAGACGTGCCCGAGAGATTCTCTGTTTAATTAATGATGACGATGCTTTATGGATGGAAGAAGAAGAGGAGTGTGTCAAAAGTCCATGGACACAAGACGATTAAGTTTTGTGTTTTTAATTAGCATACTTAAGTATCTATTATTTCTTGACTAGTCATTCGTTGTCTCTGTACTTTAATATTTAACTAAATGTTGATTTTATTAAAGATTTTTCAATAAATATAAGAATAAATAGAATAACCTGTTTTTTTTTTTATTTTATGATAAATCCATAAAATTGAAAAATGGGTGACGTCACGTCAGGGGGGAGGGTGAGTTCAAAATGTGACAACTTGTGACAAGGAGGGGGGGAGGGGTTTAAAAGTCCTTAAATTCGTGTGACGTAATTTATGGATGGCCCCTTTGATATTTTATTGCAATAAAAAAATATAGAAGACAGAAATATATATTAAAAGAAAAAACTTTCTAAAATAATCGCTTACCATTTTTGTACACCACAATCAAATTTAATTCGTTGTATTTTTTAAACGCTAGTTTATACGATTTTTTAATTTCACATGAAACGTAATTTTAAATCTCCGCTTACACATTTGTCATAATCAAGTTCATTTAAATAATTTTCTATATTTAATTATTTTTAATGATATGAAACAGATTTTCCATTTAGTACCATAAGCCATCTGTGTGGCATAATTATATTAAAATGCATTTAATACCAAAAGCAAAGCCAATAATGCCAATACAAGAATTTATACATAATTTGTGGTTGTTTTAATTAATCCCATAAACCATTTATAGTAATTTTATTTCTATATTTCTATTAGCATGGAAATGCGCATAACTAAATATCCTATATATACAAATATCCGCTTTGTATACCTGAGCGCAGTTATTAGCGCAGGGTTTAATTACTAACGAATGGTTAAAACAGGGTCTGTTTATGTATAGCATATGAATATGCCATTTTTTCATCGATTTTAAAGCTGCCTTCGATAGCACGAAAAAGAGCTGCCTTTATGCCGCGATGTCTGAATTTGGTATCCCTGCAAAACTAATACGGCTATGTATATGCGCAACACCAAAAGCTCCGTCAGGATCGGGAAGGACCTCTCCGAGCCGTTCGATACCAACCGAGGCTTCAGACAGGGTGACTCACTATCGTGCGACTTCTTCAATCTATTACTGGAAAAAATAATACGAGCTGCAGAGCTAAATAGAGAAGGTACAATCTTCTACAAGAGTGTACAGCTGCTGGCGTATGCCGATGATATTGATATCATCGGAAGCAACACCCGTGCCGTTTGTTCTGCTTTTTCCAGACTAGATAAAGAAGCGAAGCGTATGGGTCTGGTGGTGAATGAGGACAAGACGAAATATCTCCTGTCATCAAACAAACAGTCAGCGCACTCGCGTCTTGGCTCCCACGTCACTGTTGACAGTCATACCTTTGAAGTTGTAGATAATTTCGTATACTTGGGAACCAGCGTTAAGTACACCAACAATGTCAGCCTTGAAATCCAACGCAGAATCACTCTTGGTAACAGGTGTTACTTTGGACTGAGTAGGCAATTGCAAAGTAAAGTCCTCTCTCGACGAACAAAAATCAAACTCTACAAGTCGCTCATTATTCCCGTCCTGATATACGGCGCCGAAGCGTGGACGATGACAACATCCGATGAGACGACTCTTGGGGTTTTCGAAAGAAAGGTTTTGCGTAAGATGTATGGTCCTCTGAACATTGGCAACGGCGAATACCGCAGACGATGGAACGATGAGCTGTACGATTTATACGACGACATTGACATAGTTCAGCGAATAAAAAGGCAGCGGCTACGCTGGCTAGGTCATGTTGTACGAATGGATGAAAACACTCCAGCTCTGAAAGTGTTCGATGCAGTACCCGCTGGAGGAAGCCGCGGAAGAGGACGACCTCCACTCCGGTGGAAAGACCAAGTGCAAAGTGACCTGACTTCACTTGGTGTTTTCAGTTGGCGCTAAAAAGCAAAAAGGTGGAACGAGTGGCGCGCTCTGGTGGATTCGGCTATAATCGCTTAAAGCGGTTTCTACGCCAAATATATATATATGAATATGCGATATGATATACATTAATGTTTAGACCGAAATCACCAGTTAAATTTCCTTAGTTTGTTATTTGGTATAAAATCCATTTTTCTCAAAACAAGATATATATGTATGTAAATAGGGGAATCTTTTCGCCCTTAATACTAATACAAACATATTGTCCTGGCAAGACTATTTCGATTACATAGAAATTCGTTTGGGAACGAAAACTCTAATCCTGTATACTGTAATACTTTTGTCCTAATATCCAGATACGACGGGACATGTAAATATATTTTTTCTGTAAAAATTACAGATCTACTTTAAACATGTATCTAACTCTTTCAAATTTTTTGTAAGCCCACATAATACTGAAATGCTTTCGAACTAAGTACTTGCTTACTTTTTACATTGTTTTAGGTTATAGTTTGGATTTATGCGCTTTGTGCAGTAAAGCCAACTGCAATCGATTTATTGTAATAAATTAGGCAATCACGTTTAAATTATGCTCTATACTGAGTATATACATTAGGGTGAATCAAATATTTATAAAAAATTTATAGCAAATTCGTATTCTTTGAAATCTTCTAGGTGAATGTCGAAGGAAATATATGCTAAAGTTATCGCTTGATTTTCCCAATTAAACTTTATCAAAAATATCTAAAATCTATGGATATTTTTTTTTTTGAAAATCTAATATATATTATCAATAACAAGTAAGGAAGGGCTAAGTTCGGGTGTAACCGAACATTTTATACTCTCGCAATTTATTTATTTAACTTTATTTATATTATATAATACACAATTTGACCCACATATTCGTCATATATATTGTATAAAGTCCATTGAAAGTTGGAAACCATAATATTAGGTTAGAAGCACCGAGGTCCTCATGTTCAATATATGGTGCCTTAACAACCTATGGTCCGATTTCGGCGATTTTTAGAATGGGGCTGCCACACTATAAAGGTAGTATTTGTGCAAAGTTCTGCATCGACATCTTCACTAGTGCTCACTTTATATATTGTAAAGTAAACGATTCGGATTGACTTCAAAGTTCTGGTATATAGGAAGTAGGTGTTGTTGTGAATCGATTTGGCCTATTTTCACAACATATCATTGGGATGTAAGGAAACTATTACAAACCAAGTTTCATTGAAATCGGTCGAGTAGTTCCGGAGATATGGTTTTTGACCCATAAGTGGGCGCCGCAACGCCCATTTTCCATTTTGTAAAAAGATCTGAGTGCAGCTTCCATCTGCCATTTCTTATGTGAAATTTAGTGTTTCTGACGTTTTTCGTTAGTAAGTTAACCAACTTTTAGTAATTTTCAACCTAACTTTTGTATGGGAGGTGAGCGTGGTTATGATCCGATTTTTTTCATTTTTGGACTGTATTAGGAAGTGGCTAAAAAAACGACTGCAGAATGTTTGGTTTATATAGCTCTATTGGTTTGCGAGTTATGTACAAAAAACTTAGTAGGGGGCGGGGCCACGCCCACTTCCCCAAAAATATTACATCCAAATATGCCCCTTCATAGTGCGATCCTTCATACCAAATTTTATTTCCATAGCTTTATTTATGGCTTAGTTATGGCACTTTATGTGTTTTCGGTTTTCGCCATTTTGTGGGCGTGGCAGTGGTCCGATTTTGCTCATTTTCGAAAGCAACCTTCCTATGGTGCCAAGAAATAAGTGTGCCAAGTTTCATCAAGATATCTTAATTTTTACTCAAGTTACAGCTTGCACAGTCGGACGGACGGACGGACGGACAGACAGACATTCGGATTTGAACTTCACTCTTCACCCTGATCACTTTGGTATATATAACCCTATATCTAACTCGTTTAGTTTTGGGTGTTACAAACAACCGTTATGTGAACAAAACTATAATACTCTCTTTAGCAACATTTGTTGCGAGAGTATAAAAATGGTCGAGTAAATATTTTATACGGAGAATAATTCCTTTCACTTTTCCCTAAACAAACCTGTCTTTGAATTACTTCAAAATCCATAAATTTATAGTTAATAGATAAAATAGCTATAATCGATGGGTCACTTCTCTGCTCGCTTGTCAAAAATTTTGCTTGTGAAGCAACAACAAAGTTATCCAGTTGAATTCGTGCAAGAGAGTATGCGGATACCTCATTAAAAATTCTAACGCCGCTTGCTGAGTGACATCAAATTTTGTTTTACATATACATATAGACTTTTCATAATGGTAAAAACGACTCAAAGGAGAAATTTTTCGCAAAAATGACAATTCAAATATATATTTTTGTTGTTTTTACTTCGATATACACTTTAATTGATTAAATAAAACGTAAGGCATAGACGCAGTTCCAAACAAAAGGGATAACAAAATAGTTTTGTGCAGATTCAAGTATATCCCCACCGAATAAATTATACCACCCTAATATACAAATCTATATATTTGAGAGTATTTACTATTGTACATACATACAAATGTAGATGTACACAGGTACAACTAATAAAGAAATCTATGACGTTTATGAATTTGCGATTGTTTAACAAAAAAAATCCCCTAATGAAAATAAATACACGCGAATTTAAATTATTGATCTGCCTTTTCATTCCACATACGTTTACACCTCTATTTAGGAAGTTAAATAAAGCTGATAGCTGTGTGCATTGTTCGCGCTTTAAATAAAAATGCACCATTTAAAGGTGAACTAAACGTATGTGGAAGTAAAAGTGAATCTAAACAGATGTATATACATACATATGTACATATTTACATTCTAAGCGGTAACCTCGCCAATTACATGCAGTATATGTAATGACTTTTTATAACTGATGATTCATGTACTCCATATAGAACAGGCTTAATGCATTAAAAATGAAACAAATGGAAAAATACATTTGAGCCAACACCCAATCAGTAGTGAACAAAATGCACGTTTTCTTCATTAAAGCAACTACACACGCACATAAACTGCTTAAGGTGTAGCCAAAAACACAAAAGATCTTAAAAACCTAAAAGCAAGACTTCAGCAAATATGTTTGCACGCAAAAGATAATGTCAATGGATTACTAAACGAATATTTGCTAACCGCTTGCTTTGATTAGGCAGTGATAAATCATGTGGGTAAATTGGGCATCTTGTTTATATCATAAATGTGACTAAATGTATTATTATATACTTTAAAACCGACAAAGGGAAACAAAAACAATATGCACACTCGTTATGATGTGAAGTAATATAAGCATTTTATGAGAGCGCCAGCTCATAGTCAGCTGATCGTTAAAAGGTAGGCATGTAAAAAATACTAAAATACAATTCTTATACCCTTCACGTATGCGCTTGGTAAGATGAAGATTTAAATTTGGTATTTTATCCATCATAACTGATTGAAAACAGTACAGATTCCAAACCAAGTAGTTTCAGCTATTACCTTAGCAAGAAGGTAGAGTCGAGAAGAAAATTTTAAGACAGTTCTCCCACATTTTTTCAAAAAGTTCGATAACTGGCACTTCGAGTTACGATTTCTACAACAAGAGAAAGACCGACATTGTTGAAGGCTCTTTGTTCACTAGATCTCTTACGATTTTCAACTTCCGATTTACCTCTGGAGATAGAGATTTTGACTCAATTAAGGTTATGGAATTTCTACGCAGTCTTTTCTCAGAAAACCTTAAGTATAATTAAAATTATTTACCTTGAAATCCGTAACTATTCCGATAACATTCTCTTTGATTATGTAACAAACAATTTACTTTTCTATAGAAGTAATGGCTTTACACCTTAATTATGAAAGGTATAAAACTACATTAGCAAACATTTGTATAATATTAAATATGCCTACATATGAACACAAGCAGTTACCGGAAAAATATCGGTATAAATAAAAACAAAATAATATCACTTACGTGCTTGAAAATCTGTGTGCGAAATGATGACATCAACGACTGAGAAACAACTCCATTAACAGTCACTGTCATATAATTAGCAGCAGTTAATCAACAGCAAATAAAGTAATACAGAGGGGTCTTTGTAAGTTTGTTTTCGTCAAGTTAAATCAAAATAAAGAAGATACTGCACTAAATAAAAAAGTACATACATGGATCACAGGTTATTGCAATGGCATATTTAGACTTCAGTTCGACTTCTGAACTTATTCCAATTGTATCTATTGTTCAGAATACATCAAAATATATGACTTCTAGAGCAAATCTCAACTACATTATTGCTAAATTGATGCTTTAACTTTTTTATAATCTTAAAGTCCATAAGGACTTTACTATTTATGACTATACAGACTTTGGAATACAATTTGGAGTGAAGCAAATAAAAAAACAAATTTATTATAATTCTCTAATTTGAATACAGTAGACTTGCGAGGTAATTATAAATGAAACAAAGTTTTAAACGAAATCATCACTTAAAATATGAAGAACTCACTGAACCTCAACACAATATTCCCCAAATTTAAGCCTCCATGTCTCCGTAATTGTTACATATTTTAATACACTTTATATCACAGGTATTAATATCTTCAATTCTCAGATCAGTATACCACAACCAGAAGAATTTCTTCAATTTCTTTCTGATTGTTACCCCATGTTATGGGTACTATTTATAAGAAGTTTTTGTTGTCCGTTATCTTGTCGCACATATGGAACCTTGGTATATTTAATGTACATACATATATGTATGTATATCAAATTGTTCAAATCGGTCTATTGACTTGTGAGAGGAGAATTTTTTCGTGAAGGAGCGTGAAATCCTAAATATTTTATACCTTTTAAAATAATCTGCGTGTTTGACTAATACATCATTCCTTTCGACAAATTTAATTATATTTGTTTATATACATATAATACTATATTCCACATCTAACCTAAAACTATTGGGACCAATATATTAACCTATCTCTCACACAGAAAGACAAATAGGTTTGCCGGTAATGTAATAGTAAAATATTTTTCTGATTCATATATTAATTAAAGTACTTATGTGTTCTGATTACAAAGAAAATTGATTTGCATATTCATACACACTAAATAAATATTAATAATATAGTTTTGTGGTTGATTTCCGATTTCATTACCAACACAAGTGGATTCAACTGATGCTTCAAGTCACACCTTATCTCATTACCCATTTAGACATACATATATATATACATGTATACTGTATATTTATATACAATCACTTGCGTAGTTGTCCGATTTTGTTATTGCTTTTGGCGTTTACTTTTGCTCGGCTAGTGCTCGCCAGTGAACCAATCAACCGAACCGCAATCGACGCGCAGTTCGCGACGGCGCACCGGTTTTAACTTAAACCACCTTCTCGGATCAGTTGGCAGTTTAAGTTTTATGTTGGAGGCGAGTAGTTCATAATAAATTTGAGTTGTTTTAAAGGCATTCGAAAATAACTGTGTGAAACTTAATCAATTGAATTTGTGTGAATTTCGTAAATTTTTGACAAAATGAAATTTGTCATTTTGCTAGCTCTATCGCTGGCAGTGTTGGCTAGCGCCCAGCATGCGAGCAACTCACACCTTGTTTGCTACTACGATGGCAGCAGTTATGTACGCGAAGGTAAGACAATAAATAATCAAAGCAAATATGTAAATACATACATATGTACCTATGTGATAACCATATACATAAGATAACTGGCATATAATCAATAAATGTGAAAAAAATCAGTTCAAGCTGGATAGTATATAAAAGGAGGGTAATTTTTAAAATAAATAACTGTCAGTGAAATTTGCATACTTCAAATAATTATAAATGAAACCGAAAGTGCACAGCCTTCGATTTTCACTAAATCGGAATATTCTAGAAATTATCTCAAGCAGATGTATATGCTACATACACTTATATGTACATATGTGTTTGTATAAAAATATATACTCGAGTTAAAGGTTATCAAAAGTCGCTCCAAAGCAAAATAGAAAATATTATAAATAGAAGCCGGCGATTGCGTCCGGCTTTGAATTAAAGAAAAACAGTTTTGAATTAAAGTAACAGTCTCCTTATTTGCATATAATCTTTATAATATTACTTCAAGTCCATAGCCAAATTATCTCCCTTGTATTTTGTATGTGAGTACGAAGATGTTTGAAATAAGTGATTAATGTTGAAAATTATATTTTCACTTTTATTTTTTTTTTATATTTTATTCAAACTGATGAGGAGAAAAAACTCATATTACACAGATGTACATATATTTCTATGGAGGCCAACAAACCTCACATATACTTATTTAATGAAATCGACATAGATAGTACGTGACTACACTGATTAAGAAGTGGGCAACAATTATAGACAAACATATATTTACACATAAGTCTATAAGAATCTCAAGCCAGACCGAGCTATTACACTCGTATTTATGTTATGCTATGTGTTTGTAGATATGTAGTTCCCCATATAGACTATATTTTAATTGTCTGTGAAGATTAAAATGTGCCACAAGCACAGTGTGATGATAACCTCTGTGAGCAATTTGTTGTAGAATATTTTGTAAATTTTTAAGAACTGCAATTATTTACATATGTGTGCTTAATTTTCCACACTTATGTCTATTAAAGTAATGACGGGCAGACAACTAGAGTAATTATGAGTGACAAGTTGTTTACAAGAGATAGCTACATACATATGTATATGAATAAGTATATAACAATATACTACATCTAATGGACATAAATATGTACATATATTTGTAAGTACTGTGCAGTCCAAAAAAGTGATTCACTTAAGTGCAGACTTGTTATTTCTTTATATATATGTAAACATTGACCATATACAAATAGTTGTTTACCATTTATGAATTTCAGAATAAATTAAATAAAATTTTTGTTATTACTGAAACCCAAAGTTGGCCGAATTTAGCTACGTATTTATCACACGCATATGCTAAGTACTGCATAATTCATATAAAAATAGTATGTGCAAAATTTACACACAAGTCTTCAAAAAAAGTAGAGCATTTTTAAATAATTTCTATTTTTTCTATTTTTTATTGGAAGTTCATAACTAACCTAATTTAATATTCATTCGAGTTCATTCCATAAGTGTTGGCAGTCATAAGATCAATTACTTTCAATTGAAAAGTTTCCGAGAAAAAAAAATATTTTTTTTTATTTTTCTTTTCATTGTACGTGGGTGGCTGTAAACAATTCAATTTTTTTGTTGACACTTAGCTACCAAAACAGTAATGATATCAACGAGCAGTTGAGGCTAGGCCTTGTGTCTAAACCAGTCAGATTGGTGATTGATTTATAGCGACTTTGGACAAATTGAATATAAAAATAAAAAATCAACAATAAATATACATATGTACCGTCTATTGAATACGTAGAAAGCCAATTATGAATTTAAGATTTTTTTCTATCGTTTCGAAGGGCATTGTTGCGCAGGTAATCGCTAATTATAAAAAAATGTGATCTGCCGTACCCATATGCCAAAGACGTATAAATATCAATTTGCACGCAAATACTCACAAACAAAACAATAAATGTCTTGGAAATCCAGCCAACCATTTTATTATTTATGGCAAAAGTTTATTGAACAGACACATGCAGTGGCTACCAATTAAAGGTCTACCCAGACTGACTGATTATTATAATTTCTGACAATACATATATTTATGTATTTATACAAAACCACATAGTACGTTCATATACAATGCCTTGATGGTTTCTGAGAAAAATGTAAGTCCCCTACTAAAAGCCCCTAATCCACTTCCATCAGCTTAAATTGGCTGACATTTGCGACACTGAGCTCAAGTGCGTCTAATTCATATTCAGTGAGCATTTCAGATGATGCTAATTGTTTAAGCAACAAAGCAGAAATATACAATGAAAAACAAAATTGAAAATATGAAGCAAAACAAGCACAGACGTGTATGTTTGTCAATAAGTAATTCAGTGTTTGCTGTTTATACCATATTCGCAACAGCAAATTATTTGCATTTGCTTTCGCATATTTTCGCCAACACTTACTATACACCACCGTATATACATATGTACATAATAATATAATTTAAACACAAATTTATATTTATAATCGCGAATTACTCCTATACTTGTGTAGTTACATATGTACATTGCTATAAATTAAGCCAGGTGATTTGTTCCTCAAATCTACAATAATCAATAATAATAACTGTATTCAATTACGATTTAAGCGAAAGGTTGCAACACTTTCGCTAATTACAATAAATAATTAAAAAACAGAAACCTGTTTCCTGATTACTCACACATTTAATGACCCTTTCGCTTTCATTATCACATGCATACAGGTCTCTCCAAACTGCACACAAACGATTTGGAACCGGCTTTACAATTCTGCACACATCTCATCTACGGTTATGCCAGCATCAATCCGACATCGAACAAACTTGTCAGCAGCAATGATAAGCTCGATCTGGACATCGGTTCGGGACTGTACCGCACCGTGACCGGTTATAAGAAGAAATACCCACACTTGAAGGTACTGTTGAGCGTCGGTGGCGACAGAGATGAAATGGATCCAGATAACAACAAGTATCTGACTTTGTTGGAGAGCACTAATGCGCGCATACCATTCATAAACAGCGCACACTCTTTGGTGAAGACCTATGGTTTCGATGGTCTCGATTTGGCTTGGCAATTCCCCAAGAATAAGGCCAAGAAAGTGCATGGCAGTATTGGTAAATTCTGGAAGGGTTTCAAGAAAATCTTCTCCGGCGACTTTGTTGTGGATGAGAAGGCCGAGGAACATAAGGAAGAATTCACAGCTTTGGTGCGTGAGCTGAAGAATGCTTTCCGTCCCGATGGTTACTTATTGGGTCTTTCCGTCTTGCCCAATGTGAACTCTTCACGTAGGTTTTATACTTTCTATTCAGATTTTGAATCAGTAAGTTATTATTTGGAATTGTTTACAGTATTTTACGATGTGCCCGCAATTGTAAACAATTTGGATTACGTCAACTTGCATGCATATGACTTCCAAACACCTGAACGTAACCCTGAAGTGGCTGACTTCCCAGCACCCATTTACGAACTGAATGAACGTAACCCTGAAGCGAATATTAATTTCCAAGCACAGTATTGGTTAAACAATCACTGCCCAGCAACCAAAATCAATGTCGCTGTTGCCGCCTACGGTCGCGCCTGGAAAATGACTAAGGATTCTGGTCTCACTGGTGTGCCACCAGTTGTTGAAACCGATGGTGTTGCTGCAGCTGGCACTCAAACTCAGAAACCTGGTCTGCTCAGCTGGCCTGAGGTGTGCGGCAAATTGCCAAATCCAGCCAATCAACATTTGAAGGGCGCCGATGGTCCACTTCGTAAAGTGGGCGATCCGACCAAACGTTTCGGCAACTACGCTTACCGTTCGGCTGATGACAGCGGCGAGAATGGCAT
The DNA here is from genome assembly GCA_031772095.1 of Zeugodacus tau. Taxonomy (NCBI): domain Eukaryota; kingdom Metazoa; phylum Arthropoda; class Insecta; order Diptera; family Tephritidae; genus Zeugodacus; species Zeugodacus tau. The sequence goes on along the minus strand of CM062650.1, from coordinate 30,358,235 downwards.
CTGGGTGGGCTATGATGATCCTGATACCGCAGCAAATAAAGCAGCCTTTGTAAAGGCTCGTGGTTTGGGCGGTATTGCTTTGGTGGACTTGTCATTCGATGACTTCCGCGGTGCTTGCACTGGTGATAAATACCCAATCTTACGTGCTATTAAGTTCAAGTTGTAAATTTAACTTAGGATGATCAACAACGTGGTTAAAGTTATACATTTGTTAAACGTCTTTAAGCATTTTAAGTTTCTTGCTCATTTAAGCCTCATTGTTCGGAGCATGTAATATTGTCACATTTACCAAAAAGAAAAACACAAAATACACAACCAAAAACATATATACCCATATAATATGTCTTTTTATGGATGTTTAGTTATATATATATCTTTAAGAATTATTCGCTTGAACTATGTTAGTTCGGTTGTTCCTTAGTACATAGAGCAGCGTAGCATTCCATATGAGTTTCGATATTAGGAACTAATTAATTACTATTCCCAAAGTCCTAAGGGTATTCCTAAACTAAGGACCCTTGCAGATAGCGTTACACAAAATCAGTCTCAGTTGCCTGCAATCAAGGTTGCAGTAGATATATTGCCGCAAACTACGACCTCATTCATAGAGGCAATCGTGATACTTTTCAGGTTAGTCAAGGTTAGAGCCCTCTTTAACAATATCTTCGATCTACTTTGTTATTCGACTTGTTTAGGTACGTCATCACAGCGGAAAGGCTGGAAAATGCACATTGTCTTCGGATTAGGCGGCAGTCCGTGGTTCATTTGCGTTAGTGCGCTGATTTATCTCGCTGCGATCATAGAAGTTTTGACTGGGGTCTTTCTCCAATAGATCAACAGTCTTGCCAAGCATCTCGGCACTTTTTCCTCCTACATATATCTAGCATTCGGTAGATTAAGGTTGAAGGCTCTTGGCAGGTATACCTTCGAATGGAATTGATTTCAGCCGTTTTAAGAAATTTATGAAAAACTCTAAGCGCTTTGTTGACCCTTGAGGTTTTGATCTAAGAGGTCTAGAAGAGTTTTTGGCATCAATAAGGACCTGCACGGCTGTCCAAATGAAATCCTTTGCAACTTTAAGCACAAGGTTCAGCCTTCTATGCTTAGCTAACTAATAATTATGACTCCATTAAATATATATTTGAAGTTTGTCTGGACGCATACCCAAACCGTTTTGCTATATAAAAAAGAGGGTGTTACAGAGGTATAAATAGCTAGCGTTTTCATCGTTGCAACTAAGACTTTCGAATGTGTATATAAGTAGATCAAAGGGTATGTGTTTGTCTCATGGCATCAATACATAAATTACACAGTGATTTACCAACGCCTAAAGCATGAAATGAATGGACCACAGAGGAGACGAATGTGATATTTGAGCACAAACTAGAGCACAAACACTTGCAATGGTATATCCATCAGTACACCAAGTATCTACATACTCGCATACGTATTTACGCCAAATGCATTTGCATTCATCAACATCAATCGAAGGAAGAACATAAATCGTTACGGCACGACTGCCACAATTGACAACTTTATTTTCATTTCCATCCAGGAATCGCAGCTTGCAATTGGGAAAATTCAAAGGCCAAGCAGAATTGCGACGGCGACAGTAAAAATAGTTTCCACAATGTGACGGCGTATATGTATGTGAGGATTTGCATTTGCGGTCTGGACTTGCTCGCCCGTGTCCACATACTTTGAATGACTGTCACCCATTCGTCTTTGCCACTTCCTTCCTACCAGTGTTGCCACTTCACACAATACTACCGAGGCGAATTCATTCTAAAAATCCAGCTTATTTTTTTGCAATCACCAAAATTTCTTTTATCAGAAACACAGTTACTCTAACAGAATAAGAGAGTACACTGAAGTCGGCCGTGGTTCTAATAGAGGCGCTGCTATAAATTACCGTCCGACTTGGAACTAAAGTCGACATATTATAACTATTCAAATTTTTGATGAAAAATACTATTATGCCTGAGATTAAACCAAACGCTTTTGATGACGAACACTGATAAATATAGATTATATTTTAGATCCTTTAATTATAGTTTCCCTAATCTCATCTTGAAGTGTTCTCGAAAAATACTGATTATACTCTGCACTGCTTCGAGTGTTCGGGCGGGCATTAAATATATATAAATATATTTTGTAATATTAATTTGTACCACAAATTTCGGCTCAAATGGCAACTCTACATCAGCTCCTTGCTAGACGTCTGTGATCTGTTAGTGATTGTTTTATGTGTTGCGGTTCACAATTCAATTCATCTTTCTTCCGGCATTATGCAAGTGTCCGCTTGTACATACGGGTACAGTTGTACCCTTCGTTTTGTACCCACCTACTCTTAGACAAAACTGTGTGACCGTATGCATCGTATTCTGGTTCCCACATTTCCTCCTTTCATGCCCTTTTCCTCCACCTACATGCAGTCTCAAAAGCGTTATTGATATATCAAAATCACAACAAAAACAACTTAACGTGTCAGCTGTAACGGCCATTTTGCATGTAACTTTTGCTGTTGGTGTTTAAGAACTGATTGGTTGTGCATTTGTGACAGGAATATTCCTTGGTAAATGCATCGCGTAGTAGGAGTATTGGAAATGTTTACATATAATTTTCTCATTCTGAGCTCTCATTTATATAATATTATTATTGTTATTATTAACATTTAATATTTATACTCTCGCAACAAAGTTACAAAGTCAGATATTTTGGAGAAATTCAGAGGGAATATCTTTCTTTTAATAATATGTCTCCATGCCTAAAATACGTGAAATCGGGTCATAACTTCACCTAACTCCCATATACCTAATACTAGGGTTTCAAACTTTCAATGAACTTTATGCCATATACATATATGATGGATATGTGGGTCAAATAGTGTGTTATATTAATAAAATTAAATAAATAAATTGCGAGAGTATAAAATGTTCGGTTCCATTCCTTACTTGTTTATAATTAAATTCAGGTTAGTTTCACGTACTCTTTTCAGACATTCAGCTTTATAAGAATTTCAAAAAATCATTGATTTCTTCCAATAATTTCCTTACTCTTTAATAAAGTGAGTGTATTATATATATTCATGAAGAAGATTTACAATTTTCCACAACTGTTTTGTTTTATTGTTATCTGATCCAGTTTGGTTCAAATACTGTATCCATAAAAAAGGTTCAGTAAAAACGCAATTATATTGATTTCAAACATCGAATATTTCTAATTTAAACATAATATTCATACATTACAAAATGGTATTTTTTTAATTTCTTCTTTCCTTTAAAATTTTTTTCCGTCATTTTATTAAGAGTAAATATGAATTTCGTAGCTAACAATAATGACACTGGATAAAATTTCTTACAAATTTTCCATGTACTAGGAACACTAAACAATAATACGTATGTGGAAGAAAAAAAAAACATGACACGTAGGTTGTTCTTGTGACATCAAAACATACATACATTTTCTTATGAAGTACAAACATAAATTACATTTGAAGAAACTATTGCTTAAGGGGCTATACCAGTGTTACCCATGAAAAATTAGGCGGTTTTCGTGAATTTTTTAAAAAAAAAGTACTCGATCGATTGTTTCAGTTTTTTACACACAAATTTTATTTTTACAAAAATATTGAACGGAGTTATATGCTGTCTTCGGAGGTGCCAAAAAAAAAGTTTCCTAATGAGCGAATAAGTTGCTGAAACACAAAAAGTCAAAAAGGCTATTAAAGTTAAATATATCTCCTATACAATGACCTATGAGGGGTCGATCTTTAGAACGCTGCATTCAAAAACTATTCAAGATACAATCTTATCACTTTCACAGGATATTTTTGAAAGTATAAACTATCGAATAAGCAAAAAATAAAAAAGATCGATTTTTTGAAAATTTCACACTGGTATAGCTCCTTAATGTAGAGACCGACCGATTAATCAGCCTTGGTATCGGCATCGGCCAGTATCGGCCACAAAATTAAGCATCGGCATCGGTATCGGTATCGGCCATATTTGGCCCATTCTTAGCCGATTCGTTCTACTTCTTTCGGATTACAATAAAATACATTGTTTTTACGTTTTTGATTTCTTTAGATAATAAAATTTGAAGTCTTCTGTTTACCATATAAAACACAGTGAATCACACACTAAACTAACAATTCATCATGGTGATAATTTAAGTCTCGTATAAAGAAATTCAATAATTTTTCATTAAATGAAATTTTTTATTTAGCACTGCTAGAAACATTCGATTTATGTCAAATATGCACAGTTTTGTTTAAAGTTGTTGAGATTTTGAAGATAATATCATAAAGCCACTATTATAGAAGCATTCGTAACTAGGTTAATTTATTTTTAAAAGTTTGCCATCGACAGATGCTGGACTGGACTATAAGGTACAGGCAAAAGAACCTCCCAAATAAGCTTCCGAAGTTTCTATCAAGTCATTATCACTATTTGCCGACTTTCACAATGCGAGATATAAATGACAAAAGTCATCTCTTTGAAAATAACGGATTACTGGACCTACCATTTTCGAATATTAGCCTTAATGCTCATATTTGTTCATAAAGGAAACAAGTAAGGAAAGGCTAAGTTCGGGTGCAACCGAACATTTTATACTCTCGCAATTTATTTAGAGATTTACCTATATTTTCGGTGAAAAATGACCCTTAGGTACTGAGTTCTTTATGTTTGATATCAGGGGCCTTGAAAAGTCATGGTCCGATTTTGACAATTTTTCCACAAGTGATGTCACAGCTCAAATACAGTATTTGTGTAAAGTTTTATTTCGCTATCTTTATCGGTTCCTTATGTATACATTATAAAGTGAACGAATCAGAAGGATTCAAAATTGAGTTATATGGGAAGTAGACGTAGTTGTGAACCGATTTCGTCCCTATTCCATATTCCACCAGTGTCATCAGGGTGTCAAGAAAATATTATATACCGAATTTCATTGAAATCTGTCGAGTAGTTCTTGAGATATGGTTTTTCACCCATAAGTGGGCGACGCCACGCCCATTTTCCATTTTGTAAAAAAATCTCAGTGCAGCTTCCTTCTGCCATTTCTTATGTAAAATTTGGTGTTTCTCGTTAGTGAGTTAACGCACTTTTAGTCATTTTCAACCTAACCTTTGTATGGGAGGTGGGCGTGGTTATTATCCGATTTCTTTTATTTTTGGACTGTATAAGGAAACGGCTAAAAGAAACGACTGCAGAAATTTATATAGCTTTATTGGTTTGCAAGATATATACAAAAAACTTATTTGGGGGCGGGGTCACGCCCACTTTTCCGAACAAAATTACATTCAAATGTGCCGCTCCCTAATGCGATCCTATTTTCAAAATTTAAATGTTTAAAATTTTAAAATTTTTCACAACTTTATTTATGGATTAGTTATAGCTCTTTATGTGTCTTTGGTTATCGCCACTTTGTGGGCGTGGCAGTGGTCCGATTCCGCCCATCTTCGAACTTAACCTTCTTATGGTGCCAAGGAACAGGTGTTCCAAGTTTCATTAAGATATCTCAATTTTTAGTCAAGTTACAGCTTGCACGGACGGACAGACGGACAGACTGACAGACGGACGGACGGACAGACAGACATCTGTCCGTCAACCTGATCACTTTGGTATATATAACCCTATATCTAACTCGTTTAGTTTTAGAACTTACAAACAACCGTTATGTGGACAAAACTATAATACTCTCTTAGCAACTTTTGTTGCGAAAGTATAAAAAGCTATATTGCTGATTGCTGATTCGCTTTGAGAAAACGCGAATAACTTATTTGTTCCATTAACATATATCTTATAATAATAATTTATTTTAAAATACTGAGTTGTTCACTTATTTTGTGATGTTATTTGTCTTTGTTTTTATTTTGTTACAATACTAATTTACTATATAAAGCAGGGACCGTAACTCTTATGACTTTTATCAAAAAAATCAAAAAATAAGAGTTATTTTTGATTTTTATATATTTAGATCAAAAATAAAAGTTATTTTTGATTTTTATTTTTTTAGATCAAAAAATAAGAATTATTTTTGATTTTTATATTTTTAAATCAATAATAAAAATCAATTCAAATTTTTTATTTATCTATTTATTTATCTATTATTACAATATGCTGCATCATTTCAATTTTTATATGTCACAAATTTTGAATTGATTTTTATTATTGATCTAAAAAAATAAAAATCAAAAATAACTTTTATATTTGATCTAAATATATAAAAATCAAAATTTAAAAATCATACAATATTTCGCATATAGTTCACCTAAAAATCATGATGGTGTAATCAAAACTTTTCTACGATGTTCCTTTATGTATGATTTTTTTGATTAACAAGTAAGGAAGGGCTAAGTTCGGGTGTAACCGAACATTTTATACTCTCGCAATTTATTGATGTAATTTTATAAAGATAACACAATTTGACCCATATATTGCGTATAAAGTTCAATAGAATAACGAAAATCATCATAAATAGTATATGGGGACTGAGGTAATTCCTAAACCGATTTCACTCGTTTTCACCACCAAGATACAATGTATCGAAGACTTTACGCTCACTTAATTTAATATTACTTATAATTAGGTATATGGGATCTGGGGGAAGTTATGACCCGATTTTTACCATTTCAGGTACAGAGAGAAACTGTTATAAAAAAATTCAGAGGGAATGAATTACATTAAAATATCTGAGGGATTTACCTAAGTATATTTTCGGGGAAAAATTACGCTTAGGCACTGAGTTCTTCATGTTCGATATCAGGGGCCTTGAAAAGTCATGGTTCGATTTTTACAATTTTTTCACAAGTGGTGCAACAGATCATATACAGTGTTTCTGTAAAGTTTTATTTCGCTATCTTCATTGGTTCCTAATGTATATTTTATAAAGTGAAGGAATAAGATGGAATTCAAAAATGAGTTATATGGGAAGTTGTCGTGGTTGTGAACCAATTTCGTCCATTTTTCACACGTGTCATCAAGGTGTCAAGAAAATATTATATACCGAATTTCATTGAAATCTGTCGAGTAGTTCCTGAGATATGGTTTTTGACCCATAAGTGGGCGACGCCACGCCCATTTTCCATTTTGTAAAAAAATCTCAGTGCAGCTTCCTTTTGCCGTTTCTTATGTAAAATTTGGTGTTTCTGACGTTTTTAGTTAGTGAGTTAACGCACTTTTAGTAATTTTCAACCTAACCTTTGTATGGGAGGTGGGCGTGGTTATTATCCGATTTCTTTCATTTTTGGACTGTATAAGGAAATGGCTAAAATAAACGACTGCAGAAAGTTTGGTTTATATAGCTTTATTGGTTTGCGAGTTATATACAAAAAACTTATTTGGGGGTGGGGTCACGCCCACTTTTCCAAAAAAATTACATCCAAATGTGCCCCTCCCTAATGGGATCCTATGTTTCAAATTTCATTTTCATAACTTTATTTATGGCTTAGTTATGACACTGTATAGGTTTTCGGTTTCCGCCATTTTGTGGGCGTGGCAGTGGACCGATTTTGCCCATTTTCGAAAGCAACCTCCTCAGGGTGCCAAGGAACATATGTTCCAAGTTTCATTAAGATATCTTAATTTTTACTCAAGTTATCGCTTACACGGACAGACGGACAGACGGACGGACAGACATCCGGATTTCAAATCCACTCGTCATCCTGATCATTTATGTATATATAACTCCATATCTAACTCTTATATTTCTTGGTGACACAAACAACCGTTAGGTGAACAAAACTATTATACTCTGTGCAACAGGTTGCGAGAGTATAAAAATTGTAAAATAACTCTTATTTCCGGTCCCTGATATAAAGTTGTTGATGAAAGAATCGGCATCAGCATCAGTACGGCCCTTAAGCCAACTGATTTAACAACGATTAATCGGCATCGGCATCGGCCAAAATTTTGGTATCGGTACCTTAATGTTGAAAAAAATACTTATGATTTTCATGAATAATTGGATGTTGGAAGGGCTTTTTTAAGTCTTCAACAATGATCTGATCTCTCATTCCGAGGCATAATTTCTCTTGACAGCGCTTCTCCATTAAGAAAATGTCTTGATGGAACCTGTCTATTTGCCAGACAGAGATCCAAATAAGATAAATGTATTTTTATGGATATATTACATCTCAATTGCATATGACATGTTAAGTTCATTAATGAAGTGTTTGTAATTTTTATGGTTTCCTATTTTGGACAACGTTCACAAAACGTATCCAGACGTTTCTGATCATTTAGTTTTTCTTCAAAGCTCTTATCCTTTATCAGTTGCCGTATTTATGCACTCTTCTCACTTTAAATTTTGCCTCGCTGATTTCGGAATTCTCATTTTCTCATCGTTTTGGAGTCTTTGGTGCAAGCAGTTCGTGACTATAAAGTATGAGTCTGTTGGCTGAAGACGAAGTGAAATTTGGATAGTGGTTAGTGGTTTTGGACATGGTTGTAATGCGTTTTTCTTGAATCAAAGAAAATAACATTCACATATATGATCCTTTGGTTCCCTCCAAATTATTGGTATAGCAAATGGCGTAATAGCAGTTTCACAAGTTACACAACATTTATTCGGTTCTGTGGTTGGATACCATATTTTTGTATTCTCACAGATTTTCCAAAATAGTCTAAATAGCACTGTTCTATTAATGACGTAAACGATTTCTAAATTCAATTGAAATATATTGCAACTTAAGACGAACTTATTTGCAGTACTTAGTTTGAGCTATAAATATAGGTAAAACTGAAACTAACACTTCGAGCAAGGCACATTCCCTAATTGAAATATTAAGTCTCTCGCTATGACTTGCTTTCAAGCTACACAAATGACAGAAGATATTTAACTGCAAACTTTAATACAATTTCTTGCCTTACTTATGGCCGTGTTATTATCCTGCTTATTTTGCTGCAACAATTGCATCATTAATTAATTATCATAAACTTGGCAAACGGCCAAGCAATCAAAAAGCAGAATAACTTCCGTTTTGCTAGAGGTAAAAACTGAAGTAAGAAAGTGGAATGCACGACGTTGTCTTACTGTTGATTTTCATAAATAAATAAAGCAATAACAAAAAGGACAACTCACATAAGTAGGGTATAATAAGAGGGATTTTGCAAGAAAATAAGAAAATAAGTAAGAAACCACAAATATGAAATGCTGATGGTCGACAGTTGATAGGCAATGGCTAGCGCAGCAGGTGTTCGTAGCGGAGTGTGAGGTTAAAGGCAGAGCGGAAGTATAGAGTACGTGGCTAACCGCAGTTTTGCGATTACTTTGGAAATTAATTTTGCATGCACAAAAGCGCAACAATTTTGTTTCATATATTTGTACATAGTATGTATATATTTTCTATTTACTTTACAGCAACAATACTCTCTGATAAATCTTCTTAGAAAAATAATTATCAACAAGTAAGGAAGGGCTAAGTTCGGGTGTAACCGAACATTTTATACTCTCGCAATTTATTTATTTAACTTTATTTATATTATATAACACACAATTTGACCCACATATTCGTCATATATATTGTATAAAGTCCATTGAAAGTTGGAAACCATAATATTAGGTTAGAAGCACCGAGGTCTTCGTTCTCGATATATGGGGCCTTAAAAACCTATAGTCCGATTTCGGCGATTTTTAGAATGGGGCTGCCACACTATTAAAATAGTATTTGTGTAAAGTTCTGCACCGATATCTCCACTAGTACTTACTTTATATATTGTAAAGTTAACGATTCAGATCGTCTTCAAAGTTCTGGTATATAGGAAGTAGGCGTGGTTATTAACCGATTTGGCCTATTTTCACAACATATCATTGGGATGTAAGGAAACTATTACAAACTAAGTTTCATTGAAATCGATCGAGTAGTTCCTGAGATATGGTTTTTGACCCATAAGTGGGCGATGTCACGCCCATTTTCAATTTTGTAAAAAAATCTGAGTGCAGCTTCCATCTGCCATTTCTTATGTGAAATTTAGTGTTTATGGCGTTTTTCGTTATTGAGTTAACCCACTTTTAGTAGTTTTCAACATAACCTTTGTATAGGAGGTGGGCGTGGTTACAATACGATTTTCTCCATTTTTGGACTGAATAAGGTAGTACCTAAAAGAAACGACTCTAGAAAGTTTCCTTAATATACCTTTAGTCGTTTGCGAGATATGTACAAAAAACGTAGTAGGGGGCGGGGCCACGCCCACTTCCCCAAAAAAATTACATCCACATATGCCCCTTTCTAGTGCGATCCTTCATACCAAATTTTCCATAGCTTCCATAGCTTTATTTATAGCTTAGTTATGGCACTTTAAGTGTTTTCGGTTTTCGCCATTTTGTGGGCGTGGTATTGGTCCGATTACTCCCATTTTCGAACTTAACCTTCTTATGGTGCCAAGGAACACGTGTTCCAAGTTTCATTAAGATATCTAAATTTTTACTCAAGTTACAGCTTGCACGGACGGACGGACAGACGGACGGACAGACAGACATCCGGATTTGAACTTTTCTCGTCACCCTGATCATTTTGATATATATAACCCTATATCTAATTCGTTTAGTTTTAGGACTTACAACCAACCGTTATGTGGACAAAACTATAATACTCTCGTAGCAACTTTGTTGCGAGAGTATAAATATAGGCGATGGGATGTAACTAAAACTTTTTTATGAGAATAACATTACGGAGGATAATATAAAATTTGATGAAATGAAAAAAAATGAAAAAGAAAAGTTAAGTATGGAGGCGAAAATCATTAATTATATGAATACTAGAAATATATCGTACGTAGATGGGTAGGAGTGCAGCCCTATTTTATTTTGGGGCCAATCTTTTGATTTCTGGTATCACATTTAATCTTTTCGTTCAAGCCATTTTGTGTTTTCGATGAAGGTACTAGCTTCCGATATGCTTTCTGTAGACATATGTAGATTCATGTTTTGATGCCTGATGGATTCCAAGTATTCTGTGTCGGATCTGCGATAGGGTTGAGCATTCACAGAGAAAGTGGAAACTAGTTTCCTTATTCCCTATTAGTTCGCAGCCTCGGCCGATACTATCGTACAGCATGCCCATTTTCATCGCATGTTCTCCAAATGGCCAATGCCTTATTATAGTAGCAGTGAGTCTGAATATACTTTTGCTGGACCAATTTAATAAGTTCTTAGTTCTTTTCTAACCATATTTTCGCCATATCTGTTCAGTTATTTTGCATTTTGTTGTATATTTTCATCTGTTATTGACTAATTGTTGAAATTGTATATTGAGTTCTCTCCTGATCGATCGTAGCGGGCATGATATTAACTCCGCCTCGGATTCATTTAGAAAAGTTCCTGCCTTTGTCAACTCGTCTGTTTTTTGGCCGTGAACCCAAATCAAGTCTCGATAGAGCTTGCCTCCAGAGCTCAAAGCCTTCTTGTAGTTAAGGACTATGCTGGAATTATTAATGGGCGATGCCGCCGCAGGTCTCCTCTTTGCCCAGTCCTTCCACTTGGAAGATGCTAGCCCAGTTCGGCAGACGGATAAAGAGAGAAATGTACAGATTATCGGAAAATACTCCTGTGCCTACTAAGCAGTCCATTTTGGATCCGTCAGTATATACTGGTATGTTATCTTCTTCTCGTATTATTCCCCTTCTCCATTCTCGTCTTGAGGGTATCCTCACCTGGAAGTAACTATTGAAATTCAATTATGTGAGAATGTATTCTCATTTATTGACGTTTACTCTGAGCTGCTTTAGGATATCACTATGTCCAAAGTTCTTCTAATTCCAACCACCCAATTTCTTTATACTTATTGCAGAACATGCTGCTATTTTATGAATATAGATGTCTAAGGATAGTTGATGCAGGATCACATTATCATCGCAGCGCATTAATACAATGTAGTTATTGTTTTAACAATTTCTTACTGTTTGTAAACAGTATCAATATGTCATGAGGAAGAACGATTGCTTCTCCAGAAGGTTCAATTGTAGATAGTACAGGTCCGAACCTTTCAGATAACGAATATGATGCCGAGCATAATATCACAATACTCGACAATCGGAATATCTACAACTTGAAATTATTTCGGAAAAGAATAAAAGCGTTTTTCACTTCATAATTGCTTTTCGTCGATTATGCGTCATAATTTAAATAGAAATGCTTTCGAACCTTAGAACCGAGTATGAGACCAAATAAAACACAAACAATTTAAGTTTTCCACTAAAGAATATAAAAAGCATGCAAATGAGGCGTTCTACTGAGGCTACCAAAAACTTCAGAAATTACAGATAAATACGCTGGTGTTTATGCAACAACACCAGAAAGGCTGTATTGTCCAAGGAATAAGTTCGAAATGCGTTGAACAGTAATGGCATAACCGTGTTTGCAATGCAACAGTTTTTGATGTAACTGAAGTTGTTTCTGTTGCCCGCAATGAGCCCGATTTTGATTGGATTTTTGTGGCGCACACAGCAAAATTTGCATTCACAAGTGCAATTCATTGCTAGTAATCGGTCACAAATCCCCGGCTGTGGCAGCATCGCCACAACAAATACGTACGTACTAAGCATATGAAATGCAATCTTTGTGCGGCCTCCAAAACAAAACACCGATCTCTCGATACCTTAAATGAGATAAATGCACAAAGTAAGTTGTAAACAGACAGATGCAATTGTGCATAGGCTACTGCCACTTCTGCATTTCTGCTTTATATTGCTTTAACTAGAGTGTCAGCTTCGGCATACATACTTTCTATATGGTTTCGTGTCCAACGATTGACCACTGTGGCTGTGCCTACTCTAATCTCTGGCCGCAATCAACTGCATTGCATTTGAATTGAGTATATATTTCCCATCTGTCTACTTGATGTCTTGTTATGATTCCCTTCCCGTACTTTCGCACAAACACAAGTTCACAGCGAGGTTCCGAAATAGATTACAACAGTTCTGCTGCTGTTGCCCGCTCGCTTTCTAAACTTTGCAGTTGAGCATAGTTTTACGTTGATAATCGCATTTTCTCTTTGCAGCCATATTTGTTGAAACTTTCACAATTTATTTAGTTATGCGTTGTTTGGTGTGTAGCATTTGAAATCCATCCTAATCCCTTAAAGCAAGCTTGTGTTGCCTGCCTGCCTGGCTGCATGCGGGCCCTTAGACACCACTTCAATCGGCAAAAAGTTCGATTTATGGAATCTCAATAGGAAGTTTATAATTCATTTTCAAGTTCATTGCAGCGGCAAACAGAAATTCTACAAAGATGGGAGACAGTGAGAAAGGCGTGGTGTGAATTCATAAAGAGCGGCTCAGTGAACATAGTACTGAATTTGCATGGATTAGGAGAAAAATCTGCACTGCACATTTGTATATACATAAGTAGGTAGGTAGTACAGTATACTCTCGAAAAGTAAATTCTTAGAAAGTAAATAATCGCGGAAAAGTTAATCACCTTTAAGATTACACATGCACCTCGAAAAAGTAAATTTTTTAATTTACTTTTCAGAGAGTGTGATAAAAAATTCTAAACGAAGCAAGCAGCGTTTTACGATGTTGCAAAAACTCTTACTCTCTGGTTTATCGCGTCTTTTTAGTAAATAAACTCTCCTACTTGATCCACTGGTTTAAAAATGAAAACGATGCAAATCAGGTGTCAGACTTTTTGAATTGTCGTACAAAAATGGCCAGAAAATATATTGCAAAAGAAAAAAAACAAAAGAATATTCAAGATTTTTTCTCTTCATAGTAAATACATATGTATGTATGTAAATGTAAATATGTTTTTCATGTAAATCCATATCGCTCATTTACTTGAATAGTGTCACAACTCAAAAAACACGATTTTTGAGTTGAGTATGCAGAAATGTGCTCAATTTCATCGTCCATATTGTATAAAAATTTCATTCCGATGCGCAGAAAAATAAGCGGTGGAATAAGAATGTGCCGTTATTAAACTTGTTATGTTGCAATATTGTTTAACCACAATAACGACACTTCTCAGTTGTGCCAGAATTAGTTATACTTTTTTTACGAAACAACGACATATTTTGTGTTACAACACATATTGTCATAGGGTGAAGTTGGTTTTATTTTCAGAAAGAACGACATATTTTGTGTTGGAACGATATTGGTGAAAATTAATTAAATTTTTCATATTGCTTTTTTTCAGCAAAAACGACACATTTAACTTATGACAGCGAAATTGATTTATATTTTTCACAAATAACGACATTATTCAAAATGGGTCACATTTATGCCCAAGAAAAAGCATTAGTACACTCTATTTGGTCCATTTCTGCTCAACATTGTATTTAATATATTACAGGCCACTAGATTTGTCAATAAACTGATGGCAATTTTCTATATTTGCTAAATAAGAGACAATTGAAATCTTTAAACCGCTCTCCTGAAAAATCGACTTTTTTGAGTTGTGACACTATTCAAGTAAATGAGCGATATGTTTTATTGAAGCAAATAAATGAATGCATTTTTTAAGTTTAAAAATGCATTTAATATTATAAAAAGAGATAATTTATGTATATATTTGGAAAAGTAAATTATTCGAAAAAGTAAATTACCCAAAATACCAATCGATTTACTTTTCGAGAGTATACTGTATATTCACGACAGATTTGTTAAAATTATGAAAAAATTGCATTTGAATGGAAGCAATAAAATTAATTCATATATCACAGAACGAAATAGAACTTTCGGAAATTTTAAATGAATGACGTTGCACAATTTGTATACTATGTTAACGAGTAGGATTGAAATTTATATTTATCAAAATGTCCTTATGGATGTCCGTCCGTCCGTTCAAGTAAACATCATTAAAACTTTAGATATCGTGATATATGAGATCTATTACATCTAGAGTGGGGAGCAAAACCGTCAACATGTTGACAGAATGCGAAAAAAAATCCCTATTATACACTTAGACCTTAGACATCATCAAACCGTCGCCGCCGTATTTGATAGTTTGCTTTACCTGTCCACGCAGAAGCTTTTGGAAATATGCCTTACCATCTGATTGGTCATTTCTTGCCCTTAATTGCATAATATTTCTGTTCTCGGCTAAACTTAAGCCTAGTTTTAAAATTTCGCTGCGATAAAGCTTTCTTTTCTTTCTGATTCTTTTGCCTAACCGCAGGAAGCATACCAATTTTATTTAAAGAGCTTCGAACTGTCTGTCCGTGGTATAAAGAAAATTATAACTATACTATACTATAAGATTGAGCGAATCCAATGGTATGCCGCAGATATCGAAATATTTATTGCATCCCAACATCCTTTGGCCCACTACAACAGTATCAACCTCTAAAATAACGTAATTATATCTAAAGCTTTGGTGTACCACTACACAATTAAGTCGGAGAGTATAAAAATGTACGAAACCAACGCATATGTTCTTTCGGTATAAACGAAATATATAAGTATGTATGTATGTGTATGTACATATTTGTAATAAATGTTATCTTCATACTCTGATAGTTTTTTCTGAATATTTTCACATACTTTATTTTCGACGCAAACTGTGTTGCCCATATTTTTCGGCCACCTTCCCACAATCACACCTATAGAAATGGGGAGCGCCTGTCATTGTAGCTGCCCATAATTTACATGTTTGCTCGATCCCACTCGGCCACCAATATTTGTGCTTTTGTTATAAACAAATAAGAACCCATAGAAGCGGGGTTGTGGATATGCATATGGAGTTGTAAGGGTGTGTGTGTGTTCGCGGTGCTTTCGCTGGGCCATTAATGAAGCCCATTGAAGTGCATTTTTTGCACATTCGTCTGAGTTCAGAGATGCAAGGGGCAAAAGGCGCACGCTGGCTTTGCGTTTACCAAATTAATATTTTCATATGTTTGTATGTATGTGTTGGTGTGTAAGTTCGTTCATATGCGTAAATGCACTGCAATATTTCACTTTATTACAAATTTACAACATGAATAATTTCACTTTATTATTACTTTCCAAATTGCAGTAGTCGCCGCTTGTCTGGTTGGCAGGCGAGCCGAAAAGAGGAACTTTATTACAATTTCACGCGTAAGTGCCGACATTCATAAAAGTTGGCAATCGCAATTTGCATGTTTGTTTGTACGTTTAGTTTTTTTATGAGGAGGCTTGTGCCCATCGGGTGCGCCGTAATATACTTAAATTGCTGAGAAGTATTTTAAGCAAATTCTATATGCTTCAAGAGATACCACTTCCAAAGGGCTCGACTCTATAAAAATCTCTTTTATTTTGAGAATTTCCTGAAATTGTTTTTCTCGTGGTTGAACCCAAAGAATTAATTGGTTTTAGACTATACGTGTTGTTTAAATTATTTGAGGAGTATGGTGATTATGTCTTTACTGTTCAAACATTAAGCCGTAGAGTTTACTCGAGATCTTCTTGACATATATATTTCAAAAATAAGTCATAAAACAGGAATACTGGCATTCACTGCAACTACCAAATACTAAAAGTACGGCCCACAGATCTATCAGATCATTCTGAACATATCCGAACATTTTATATACCCGCAATTTATTTATGTAATTTTATATTGAGGATTTGAAATGTTATAGTCCGATTTCGACAATTTTTCCACAAGTGGTATTTGTTTCCGCTCAAATATAGTATTTTTGTAAACATGTGTACCAAGTTTCGTCAAGATATCTAAATTTTTAGTCAAGTTATCCGTTGCACGGACAGATTAATTCTAATATTCTCTTAACAATTTTGTTGCGAGAGTATATACACCAGCTATTAGCTGATAATGTTTGAGATTCTCAAACTAAGGAAATTGAAAATATCCCCGAAAGTAAAATTTCGTTCTATTATAACAGATCATTCTGACCAAATTCGGTTCAAATTTATCAAGTTGTTCATCTGGTATGGTATCTAGGTATTTCGATCTCTTTATTGATTCCTTATGTATATATTATAAAGTGAAGGAATAAGATGGAGTTCAACATTGAGTTACATGGGAAGTTGTCGTGGTTGTGAACCGATTTCATCCATTTTCCACACGTGTCATCAGGGTGTCAAAAAAAATAGTATGTACTGAATTTCATTCGAATCGGTCGAGTAATTCCTGAGATAAGGTTTTTGACCCATAAGTGGGCGATGCCACGCCCATTTTCCATTTGGTAAAAAAATCTGAGTGCAGCTTCCTTCTGCAATTTCTTCTGTAAAATTTAGTACTTCTGACGTGTTTCGATAGTGAGATAACCCACTTTTAGTAATTTTCAACCTAACCTTTGTATGGGAGGTGGGCGTGGTTATTATCCGATTTCTTTCATTTTACTGACTGTGTTAAGAAGTGGCTAAAAACAACGGCCGCAGAAAGTTTGGCTTATATAGCTTTATAGGTTTGCGAGATATGTACAAAAAACCTATTTGGGGGCGGAGCCACGCCCACTTCTCCAAAAAGATTACATCCAAATATGCCCCTTCCTAGTGCGATCCTTTGTTCCAAATTTTACGTTTATAACTTTATTTATGGCTTAGTTATGACACTTTTTGTGTTTTTTTTTGCTGATTTTGCCCATTTTCGAAAGCAACCCTCTCACGGTCCCAAGGAACATGTGTTCCAAGTTTCATGAAGATATCTAAATTTTTACTCAAGTTATCCGTTGCACGGACGGACAGACAGACATTCGGATTTTGACTCGTCTCGTCAACCTGATTATTTTGATATATATAACCCTATGTCTAACTCGTTTAGTTTTTGGAGTTACAAACACCAATTATGTGAACAAAACTATCATTATCTTTTAGCAACTTTTGTTGCGAGAGTATAAAAAACGTTAAATACGTTTAACCCATGTAACCCTTTAAAATTGTAATACTCTCTCCTTTTTGCATGCAATGTTTGTGTCACGTAGTGAATCTAGTTACTTTAGTTTACTCTTTGCATTAATATTTAGAAGTTTAACTATTTATTTTTTAACCAGAAGCTATGCAAGACAGATTTATTATTGTGGTGTATTTATTGCGCCCAGGTCATGAAACAATTTTAATTAAACCCTTTGCCGATCGACTTTATAAACGCAGTATGCTGTGGAGTGAATGCCTCAATTTGATGTTTTTGATTAGAATATTCTTTTTTCCTTTCCTAACATCGCAATCGAATGTTGGATATGTGCACACACATACGTATTTTTGCAATTTACTGTTTCTCATAAAGATACCACGAACTTCGGTTACAACTCTTTTTTACATTTTCTTTTCGTTTTACTATTATATATACATACATACATACATACAGATACATATGTGAACTTTTAATTTTAGCTGTATGGACGCATTGTTTTGGTTGTTGCATCATACATATGTGGGTCAGGTCAACGCAACTAACGACGGGCGCAAGCCAAAAGTGTAATTAAGATGTAACCACAGAATACTTTTTGAATCAGCCAACAGTGATAGCTGAGTGCATACGCAACAATTTTACATTTATATACCACAGATATTGCAATTCTTTTGCAGAAAAAAGTATATGCAAAATCAAAAAAACATTTTATAGTCCTAAAACTCAGCTGGAATTGTATTTTCCGTTAGCAATGCACGTATGTATGTACATTAAAGCAAATCTTTTAGCAACTGCACTTCAAAATTTGTTTCGTCTATTTGCCTCTATGTTGAGGCTTTTTCGTTTCTACATATAAATATGCATGTAGCTGCATGCCCATTCGTGTAACATGTCCGCTTGGTATGAATGTTGAGCCAAACCCCAACATTATGCTAATATTTATTTGAAACTAAGTATTTATGTGTGCCAACTGAATATCGCCATTTTATTTCATTCTGCGCCTAAATGCCTCAGGTAAAGGCAGCAGGTGTTACTTGCCGTCGCGATTGCCAAAGATTCTTAGTAAGAAATATGTATGTACATATGTATTTGAGCGTGGTTACCAGGAGTGGAGTTGAAGCCCTCAATTTAATATGAGTAACAAAATGTTTCCATTTAATCAACGTTTGCTACTGCTCAATTATAACTCTACTGCTATAAATACTTCCTTGAGAACTTCAAAAAATGTTTTGAAATATGTACATATTTTTCGCATAACAACTGTAAATTTGGTCCAGTTATGGCTGAAACATAGTAATAAGTGCCTATTGAAAATTAATGTTTCTTACTCGTCTCTCAAAAGCATTTGTCAGCAAGTAAAATTACTCATGATTACTTCTCCCAAAAAAATCATATAACTCATTTAAGCGTTTTTATGGGTTGCTCGGCTTCAAAAAATTATTATTTTTACATCCTGATTATAGAATATAGAATAATAGACTAATGACCTAAAATTCAAGGTGGTCGAGTAATAGTTTTGGAGATACAGCCTCAATAACTTGCGTGCTCCAGTGTAGCTTTAACTTTAAACACATTTTTCTAAAAACTTTGTTTTCAAAGTCGGTTGTCAAGATTTTTCGAGAACTACTCAACAGATCTTGATGGTGCTTACTATATTCGGCCCAAGTGCAGCTACAATCGTAAATCCGCACCTGTTTGCCTGGCATACACGCTAATGTAATGTCTTTTTATAATTTTTTTTTCATTTTAGCTGCTTTCTAAAACTGTTATTGTACTTTTTTCACGTGCATTGCTGCCACCTAGACTCGTAATAGCGTCTCATTCAAATCACTTTTACATAATTTGCCAATAAAAATTCATAGAATTATCATTTGATAGGTTTATGCATGAACATAATTCGATTATTGATAGCTCAAGACGACCGCGGCAATGTTCATCAGTTTAAGTATTTTTTTATTACCAATAATATTTTCCGCGTGCTCGTTCAAAGTGGCAGCGCGTTCACACGAAGGACATCTGATACGCATCTCTTATATAAACACCATGCCAGCCAGTCAGAGAATGATTACGCTTATCATTAAATTACTTTCCCTCGCCCCGTGTACGGCATGTCTCCACTCCAGCAGCCTTGTTGTGCGCTCAAAAGTCATATCTCTGACACCGACACCGACACTATCTTTTGGCTATCGAGCATTTGTCCCAAAATCAATTCGTTCGCTTCATTGACTCGGTAAACAAAAACTTATCACGCGCCTGAGTACGCACACTCACCTCCCCTCGCTAAATAAATATAAATTTTTGGAATATGGTAGATGTATCATAAAAGTCAAAATGACGAAGATGGAGGCGAAGACGGAGGCGAAGCGAAGGCCACGGCGTGGCGAAACACTACGGAAAGGACATCATTTCATTAGTGCAACATAAGTAATCTCGTAAAAGCAATGTTACCGTTACGCTCGCCGCCTCGCCTCGCCTGCTTGCCTTAGACATGCCCGTAAGCTGCTGGTCCTTGGTATTTCGTATGCGCAAAGCGTATGCGTTTACTTCACTTTCATGTTCTGCCATTTCGTTGACAACATTTTATGCGTAATGGCATATGCGATTATGTGCGTGCGTGTGTGAATGTGATGTGCTCCTCTTACTGATATATATGTGCTCATTTTATAAACATATGCTTGCGCTGGTTTGTCCTTTTCTTATTTATGTCATCAATAAAAATGCGCTCCTTAAAAAAGTGTCAAGGTGCAGCAGAGATATGTCTGCAGATAACTTAACACCACATACGCACACACATCATTTATGCCAAACCATTGCTTGCTTACTTAAATACTTATGTGTGTCGATATGTGCGTTCACCAAGGTGTGTACTATGTCACCTGTATTTTTGGAAAATTATGTCATCTATAAAATAACATAAGCATCATCAAGGATAACTAAAAGGGCAACCAAAAATTGCCTCAAACCGTAACAATAAAAATATTTATATGTTTGAAGGTATGCCAGCAATGAAATACTGTCCTTTAAGATGTGTGTTTATGTGAGTGCATGTGTGGGAATGGGATTTTATAGCGGTGGGGTTAGACCGAATGCGATTACAATCTGGTTGACACTTTCACATTTTTTGCGTGTCGGTGATATTCGCTTGATTGGATTGCTCATATGAAGTGTACAGTGTGTTTCTTTCACAACTCGAAGCTATATAAATATATAGTAATTCTAAAGAGCCAATTTATAGGAGATACACTTAGTCTTATATTGCTTCGACAACAAGTCAACAATCAAGACCAATTTACTTCTTCAATTATAATTAAAACTCGAAGACATGTCTCCCGAATTATCAGAGCTTTATAAACCTAACTTACTGGCATTTTCCTTCAGTATCGCATCACGAACCATGAAAATGGGTGAAATCGGATACAGTTAGTAGCTACAGTTGAGTTAACGAATCGATCAACTTTTGACGGTACTAAGTTATACAGAAGAAATGGTAGAAAAGAGATGCACACAGATTGATATAAGAGCTTGGCGTCGGCTACTTTTGGAGCAGGTATAAAACAAAAGACTTCAGTGCCTATGGATATAAATTTCGATACATTTTAATATATATGTATGTATATATAGATATTTTATTTTAAAGAAACTAATAGATAATATTTATCTTTTAATCTTGTGCCGCTGTTTTAAAAATGGACTTCTCCTAGCCATTAGGTTTCGTCAAAAAAATTAAGTAATATATAGTATAGCTTAGTAGTGAAAACTAGTTAAAACGGTCCAGGTATTACTCCATCCCTCTTATACTATATCTAATGAATTACTAGTGGACTTCATACCGAATACAAGGACAAATTATGCTAGGGTATAAAATATGTGATTACACCCAAATTTATCCCTTTTTACCTGTTTCAACTGGCAACTGGCCTGAACCGGAATTCAACAATGGTCATTCTCAAACGAATAATAACTAAGTAGTAAATTAAAAAAAAAATCAAATTTAGTTTACTTCCCACACACTAGTTTTAAATCCACCACTGTCAATATGCGATTGAGAAGAAAAATTGAGATAAAGTTTTATCGGTCACTCTATCCTTTCTATAACGCTCAACATAGGGTGAGCTAAACAGTTTCAATATGTCCACTCATCGGTTTTTGATGAACCATTGCCATGTGCTCCGAAAGCGATTACCACGGAGGATAGCGTGCCAAAGTGTTTGACCTTGTGTCGGCAGATCACTGATTGAAGTTGGCCGAGATAGCTGATACAAAACACCACTCAAGAGATCACATGAATAATATCATGTCTGAAATATTGAGCTGTGGGTCATGGTTTGTGTCGTGTTTTACAATTACAAACAACAAGGTCCACAACTTCACAGCATCATTTGATGCTACTTGGATCCCCTGTTATACAACGTAATGAAGGTCGAACAGAGTACTTCACCCTGCTTCGAGGAATGCTCTTGTACATTATCGAAGTGTGTGAATAATTTTGCAATGGTCGAGCTTTTGTTCACCACATTCCAAAAAATATTATAAAATATTCTGATGGTATTAAAACATTGACTTGGCATGAATAAAATTCAAGTGTAGAACACCTCACTGTGCCATTGCGTCCATTTCCAAAGCTCGTTTGCCCTCAATCACTTAAGTGACCTCACTAACCTCTATTGTCAGCATGAAGTCGAACGAATATCAAATTGACGCGACTTATTACCGAACGCTTGAGTGTGCGCCGATACGTGAGGAACACACTTGCAATATTTACTCAGGCCAACGATAAATTGACTCTTAAAATGTTAAATCAGCCACCACAGAATAAATGTTTGTAGTAAGCGCCCACAACCAAGTGAACCTTCAAGTGGAACCAAAGCATACACTTTTGTGTCTATGTTTGTATTATGTGCATGGAAAGGTAAGGAATGGAGGCTAAGAATTTCGACTAGACCAACACATGGCCGAGCAGCTGGAAATCTGTGTGCGGTGTAATATTAATAAAGCAGGAATTGACAGATTTCGGAATGACAAATTTGTCGTCAAGACTGATAAATGATATGCAACGTGAAGAAAAATATTGTCGGCGAATTTCGCCGAGTGGGTATATGTAAGTATGTATGTATGCACATAGGTGTCAAGTGGAGGCATATAAATGGCGTTTAGATGAATGGTAGATAAATTTCAATGGCGGCAACTGGCGGTTACAGTCGAGTGCTTTAAGTCGAGTATGAACGCTTTGCTAATGCTGAAGCCTTCACTAGAAACTGTCACACCAACATATAGCTTTCTAGACTAAACTTTCACTGGAAAGGAAAGGTGGAATTAGCTTAAAATGAGAAAAGCATATTTCGAAATTCTGGACATTAAGACAAAATAGTAAAAGAATATTAAAGAAAAACTAAGGTAAACGGTGTAACTAGCTATATATAAATACTTGCCGAGCTGTCGGCAAAGGTGTAATTGTGGGTGTCAATTCACATAGCTAGAGTCTTTTCCTTTGGCTGGAGTTGTGTGCACGTGTTTGTGCCTCAGTTTCATTTCGTTCGCTCAACCGGAAAGCAGGTGCCACTTGCAGCGATTGTAGCGCTAGTGGCGGAAAATTGCCAGGTTTTTGCTAGCAGTCATAAGAATCAGAAAATGAAGAGAATAGCGCTAAAATAAATAAAAAAGTCCAAACCAAATAAGTATAGAAAGGCGTTGTTATTGAAAGTGTGGAAAAATGGGCAAACGTTTATGCGGCCACATTATGGCATGCCGCACAAAACAAATCTATACACACAAATAGAAATGAGCATACAGTGTACATAAATAGTATTTAATATCAGACAATTTTCAAAACTATGTGCCCTTCAAGAATACTGAACAAAAAATATTATTATTATTTTTTTTATTTTCTTGTGACCAACGACCTCGACCACGACTACGACTACGACTACAACCTGGGTCTGGATTTTATACTCTCTCAATTTATTCATACAATTTTATTAGCACCCAAATTGAAATACATATTCGACTAAATAACGAAAATCTTTATATATTGTGGGTACTCACATTTATAAAGTATAACTTTTCAATCCCCCGGATATCAAATATGAAGACTCAGTGCCTTTGGGCAATTTTCCACCGAAAATATCGATAAATCTCTCAGATATCTTAATTTAATTCAGACGAAATATTTTTCTTCTAATAGTGTGTCTATGTACCAGAAATGGTTAAAATCGAATATATGGGTCAAATTGTGTGTTATCTTAATAAAAATATAGCAATAAATTGCGAGAGTATAAAATTTTCGGTTGCACCTAAGCCTTCCCTTACTTGTTTCTACTAATAATGTGCCTTATGCCAAAATTCGGCAAAATCGGGTAATTTCTTCACCTAGCTCCCTATACCTAATATTATGATTTTCAAACAAATGGTGCGCTTTATACCGCATATATTGGTTAATATGTGAGATCTTAGTAAAATTAAGGGATAAGGGTATAACATCGGATATAGTGTAGTTTGGTGGCAAAAATAGTCGAAATCGGTCCAAGTCTAGCTTCCATATAATTCATATAACAATTTTCGTTATTCTAGTGGGTCTATATGTTATGCCGACTCGTTTATGAGTAAAATTGTGTATTATGAAAAATATGTATACTATTGAATTAAATAAATGGATTGCGAGATAATAAGATTTTCGATTTTACCCGAAATTAGCCCATATTTACTTCTTATTATTTCATAATATCTTAAAAATGAATGAAAATAAAAGCAACATGACTTGAGCCAGGTCGGCTTACATGTTTTGCACATATTACCTTTTATATCAATGTGCGCTTTGTCAAAAGATAAAGATATAGTAGTATACATCATATAAGATAATATATGAGTTCCATACATGCAAAATGTAACCTGCCACAAAATTTAATTTTTTCACAATTTTTATACTCTCGCAACAAATGTTGCTAAAGAGAGTATTATAGTTTTGTTCACATAACGGTTGTTTGTAACACCCAAAACTAAACGAGTTAGATATAGGGTTATATATACCAAAGTGATCAGGGTGAAGAGTGGAGTTCAAATCCGAAAGTATGTCTGTCCGTCCGTCTGTGCAAGCTGTAACTTGAGTAAAAATTAAGATATCTTGATGAAACTTGGCACACTTATTTCTTGGCACCATAGGAAGGTTTCTTTCGAAAATGAGCAAAATCGGACCACTGCCACGCCCACAAAATGGCGAAAACCGAAAACAAGCTATGGAAATAAAATTTGGTATGAAGGATCGTACTATGAAGGGGCATATTTGGATGTAATTTTTTTGGGGAAGTGGGTTAACTCATTAACGAAAAACGTCCGAAACACTAAATTTCACATAAGAAATGGCAGATGAGAGCTGCACTCAGATTTTTTTACAAAATGGAAAATGGGCGTGGCGTCGCCCACTTATGGGTCAAAAACCATATCTCAGGAACTGCTCGACCGATTTCAATGAAACTTGGTTTGTAATAGTTTCCTTACATCCCAATGATATGTTGTGAAAATAGGCCAAATCGCTTCACAACCACGCCTACTTCCTATATACCAGAACTTTGAAAACGACCTGAATCGTTTACTTTACAATATATAAAGTAAGTACTAGTGTAGATATCGGTGCAGAACTTTGCACAAATACTATGTTAATAGTGTGGCAGCCTCATTCTAAAAATCGACGAAAACGGACCATAGGTTTTTAAGGCCCCATATATCGAGCACGAGGACCTCGGTGCTTCTATCCTAATATTATGGTTTCCAACTTTCAATGGACTTTATACAATATATATGACGAGTATGTGGGTCAAATTGTGTATTATATAATATAAGGAAAGTTAAATAAATAAATTGCGAGAGTATAAAATGTTCGGTTACACCCGAACTTAGCCCTTCCTTACTTGTTTAAATCAAATTTTCAAACTTTCATTCGAATTTAATAGAAAACGCACGAATTACAGAACACTTGATATAAAATCGTACGAATTCTCATTTCGGAAGAGATTTCAAATCGTATGAATTTCAGAACATACCTGTATAAGTCATAAATGAAAATTTAAAAAAGTACACATTTTGTGAGTACCCACAGAACACATAGCGCACTGAATCACAATTGTGTAAATTTGTTTTGTAAGCAATTCAGCAATAATTTTTTTTTAAATTGTGTAAAAATTTCAAGGCTTATAATTTTTGACACTTCACGACAACTTTATATATTAGGGCCCAATTATATATGAGGGTTGGGGTAATTCCTGAATCGATTTCAATAACTTTTATCACCATTTAATTTGATCAACATATCTCAAATATTAACTGATATATACGATATAAAACCCATCGTATATTGGAGAACATAAAATTAGGTATATGGGTGCTAGGAAAAGTAATGTCCCGATTTTAGCCATTTTTAGAATTTATAATAAATATTCTATAAAACACTTGTTTTTATTATTCATATATACATACATCTATTTCCTATCTTAGGTAGAATACATACATATGTCTACACATTATATTGTGTATATACGTAATCGTTATTACCGAACATTAAAGTCATACTGCTGACATTTTGGTAAAGTTATTTGAGCACTAACATATGCAACCATTATTCGTTACCGCAAATGCTGCGTGTGTTGACAGCTTCTCTGTGTCCAATATGCAAGTGGCAAACTATGCAACTGCAACTGACGTTTGATTTCTTCCTTCACTTGTGTGTTATCTGCCGATTTGTCACAGTTTTGTGCGTTTTCGTTTTCGTTTTCGTTCAATTTCACTTAATCTAACCGCAAAGTCAGACCATACGAAGATTGTAAATACAACTTTGCGCTTATCTCACGCGGGTGCTGTCATGGTGGTTGACAGTGTTGCCAATTTTACAAAATAATGCAATACAGTTTGTAACCTTTCCTCTTTATCTTCTTCAGTTACTTTATAGATTTATTTAGTTAAAATTACTAGTTTCATATTTTGGTTAATACACTTTTGTTTCTAAATTATTATTTTATAATACAAATCTAACTAACAGACAGTTGGCAAGGTTGGATTTTACATGCTACTTTTACCATTCTAACTAATTATTCTATGATGACAACTATGTATTTAAGATTTATTGTTTTAAAATTCCTCTCTGAGACAATTGTGTAAGGCAACACTAGCACCCTTTTAAATAGCCTCTGAGGCATTGATGCATACACATAGTAAAACTTTATTCTGTTCTTGATTTCTTAATATACATTGGCAGTTTTCGTACTTGGTCTGAAGTTTGCGGTTTAACATTTGAAATTTTGCTTCTTCAACTTCACCATAGTACATATATAATATGAACTCAGGATTTCATATACATATACTATTCTCATATGTGAGATTGTACAAAAAGTAAGAAGACTTTTCATACTGTGCACTTTTGTTGCACTATGTAAATGATTTGTCAGTCAATGTAGATCAAAACATTTTTTTAATGAATTTTTGCATTTTCGTAGTCTGTTTAAAATGAGAAAAAACGTTCACTTTGCTTTAACTGAAATTATTCTTGTAGTCACCTGCTTAAATGAGAACCACTTCTTGGAAACATCAATAGTCCAATCCTGTCATATGTCGACAAAATACATAATTGAACCCTCCAAACTGCGGACGCAACCAACTTCGGACAGACACTAAAAGTCTATTAAAAATGGAGCTATTAACACATAAATTAATGTCGAATGATAATTAAAGTTGTCTCGTCAAAGATGAGTGACCCTCGCGTAACTTCGTTATGGTTACCGCAGAAGACTAAACTCGTACTTATTAAGTATAGACTCCGACATAGTGAACTATACTCCTAATTGCAGAGAGTCCCCGAACCACCTCTTTGGATATCCTGTCCAACATAAACATCTAACACCCTTCTGTCTATGGTCAACTTTGTCAACACAGCTCGGTTCCAGGACATTCCGCGATTGCCTATGTCGATCATTTACATGAGACTAGGTTCGGTCAAATCAAATTATTGTTTGCACAAACAGACGAGGAGACGTATGGACTAAAATTCTGAAATTAGTTAACTTTGTCAACTAAGATACACTTAAGGAAGCGGATGGTTTCAATATACATAAAACTGATTTGAAAATTACCTAGATGAATAGCCATATATTAAATATGTATTTCGTATTTTGTTCTATTTATCGTCTGAATTGAATTTGTTTGTTAATTAAATATTAAACTCTAATTACTTATTTAATATAACATATAATAATCCAGTTTGAAACAATACAAAACCATAAAAAAAACTACAAAAGCTTAATGCTTCGTTCAACTATAAGTAATTAATGTGGGCATCCGACAAAAAATATAGTGAAAGTATATAAAACGTAAGCTCCGTCTTACTAATGTTCAGCAACTCATATAAAGCAATAAAAACTTTTCGTTTTGTTTATTTTGGGAGCCACAAAAATAAAACTTTTTGGTTGTTTGCGTTTTCGTAAGAATGTGCATTACGAGATAAATATAATATATATATAGATGTGTGATTGATCAATACTAGCTGCGTTCAAAAAATAACAGGGATTTTCATTTTATGAAAAAAAATATTTATTCATTCGTCTACCATAATGTTGTCGCACTTAAAAAAGTCCCTATTTGTTATTATGCACTTAAGTTAGCGTTTCATCCAAACGTCGAAAAACTTTTCAAAATCGATTTTTGGGATAATCTTTGGCTCTTTCAGCAAACGACGATTCTTTAAGGTTCTCTTATTTTTAGAAAATATAAAAAAGTCACACAATACCATATCTGACGAATATGGGGGCTGGGCCATCGTTACAGAGTTGATTTTGGCCAAGAATTCACGAACATTCAAAGAATTATGAGCTCTTACCAAACGAAAATCGTCATACCCATGCAGCAGGCCATAAGAAAAACCCATTGAGGGACTTTCCAACTGGGCTGTTATTTTAAAGAATAGGCGGTATCAATCTTGTGAAAACAGAACTTTACTAGAATTAACCTATTTTTGTCTTTGTTTATAGTGTAGTTAACATCTCGATACATGTCAAAATAAAAACTGACATTATTTCACACCACTGCAGTACGGACTACTGCCTACATGTCGGTGTTGATATTTTCATATATGGGTATATTTTACCCTCAAACAATCAGCCACTTGTATGACCTTTCATCCCGTGGTATTGCTTTTCTTTGTTGCTTTTTAACCTTTACGAGCGAAAGCCATGCGGACATTTGACCATTTTGACTTTTGTCCGACACAACAACACATGGAGTATGTGTAAGTCGTAAATAACTTTTCGTTTCAGTTTCTACAAAATTTGATGTGGAATAAAGATGCTTAGTTTTCTATATGTATTCTTCTATTTCATTTTACTTAACCCAACTTAGAAAGATTAATGATAACTTACGTGTTGCAACTTTGTGGCTTAAATATGGATTTAATCAATACCCAATCAACATACTAAAGCAATTGTGTAGCAAAAACGAAAATAAATCATGTTAATAAGGACTAGCTTAGACTCGAGCCAAACACAGTATATTGAAAAACTAACTTTTTTTATATATTATACTTTAACAGGGGTTTAACGGGAAATATTTAACTATTTTATTGAGTTATTTAAGCTCAAAAAACTATGTGTATCCAGTTTTTATGGGCCCAGACTTGAACATTTTTAAATCTCATAATTTACGAACACCTCTCGTTTAAGGTGTATGTCGATTAGTATAAGAAAATATCAATAAATATGCAAAATCCGTATTCGCACACCCTAATTTTCAGCGAAAATAGACATTTTCAAACCAATTTTGAACACAAAAACTAGATTTGGATGAAAAATGAACATATTATTGGTAGTGATCGCCGTCCACAATATATTGCTGATGTGATACCGCATCAATTTCTATTGTTCCCTCATATCAAGACCAAATTAATTGATCAACAATTTCATGCATATTTTCAAAATATATGTTCCACAATGGCCTCCTTTCAAAGTCGGCTAAATTTTTCAAAATTGGATGAAATTTATACAAAATATATTGAAGTTGAAATGTTTTCACCATTTTTGAGGACGAGACCACGACTACTCTTCAAACATAGTAAGACCACACATAAGGCCAGATAGAGTGCAATCAGTGGAATATACCGCATACGCTCTGGATTATGAAATGAGAGCACTGCCTCCCTAAATGTGTAGGCTTCAGCAAATTGAGAAGAAATACCTTCCACAACTCATTTTACACATGCAGTGTGAAATAAAGAATATCCAAAATTAACAGTTACAGCCGGTTAATAGCTTAAGCTTTGAAGATTTATTTACGTATTTTCAATGTAGTTAATTATTTTATAGAGCTCATAAAACAATTGCTTGCGGCTTATTGTTTATTAAAATCTCAAAATGTAGCTGTCTATTTAAAAGCAATAATTCATCCGACGTTAGAAATAATCCACCCGCAAATGCCGCAACGACTCACAAGCATAAAATATAATTTCACCGCTGCCATTTCCCCACCTAAATACCACTAAAGTAAACCAACCGTCAACGCCTGCCGTCGCGTATGTCTACTTGTATATGTATGTATACGCAGATGCTATCTCCGCGCCATTCGGCCTACCTTAACCGACCTAATCGCGCTACATAAATCAAGTTCATTGCATTTGCTTTGTGTGTAACAGTATTTAGCATAAAGAATCTTTAAAATAATTACAGTTTCCAAACTTGCTGTCTAGGCACACGGCCCGCGAGGGTCAAAAGCGTATTGTGTTCAACCGACAACGAAGCCTACAAGCCGCCATGTTGCCCAACTGAGAATAAAGCAAACACCTTGACAACAGCGTGCACAAATTTACGTCTTCAACAGTTAATTTTGCTGCATTTGCGTAGGTACGAGGGGGAGTGGAGGTTATAGGGCGTTCTCCCCTGTGCATGAGTGAGATTCCCTTCATTCTCAATTATCA
Organism: Zeugodacus tau; assembly: GCA_031772095.1. Classification (NCBI taxonomy): domain Eukaryota; kingdom Metazoa; phylum Arthropoda; class Insecta; order Diptera; family Tephritidae; genus Zeugodacus; species Zeugodacus tau. Next base: position 30,327,523 of record CM062650.1, on the reverse strand, counting down.
TCACTCTTAGGCTGCCTCACCGCCACCTCCCTTCTCTCACTTTCATTATACAAAGGACAACGTAAGCGACACACAAGCACACCGACGTCATTTATTAGCTGTTAACAAAATGTTTTCTGCTTTAATTTGTATGCAAGGATTTATACACATTTGTTCGCACCTACATGTGTGTATTTGTTGGAATGTAAGCTCTGCGAAAATACACCCTCATTAAATTAAATGATGTGAATATAATGTTAGCGCTGCTGTAATTTGTGTGGGAATTCCGTACCATTCCGTCGTGCTGACGCCCATTCACAATTTCCATTATAATTTCTTTGTTTTTGCCAAACGATGTCTACACAACGGAACTTATATTTATATTGTGGTGAAAGATACGAGCGAGGCTTTCGCAATTGGATTAATGGGAAGAGGTATTAAACTAATACCCAAACACATTTGTGGTCGCTCCTAATGCAGTATATAGAAAAAACAATAATAATATATACAACAGCAACAAATAAGACAAGTGTTTTCAAAATATATTAATTTAGAAGCTTTCTTGTTGTATCCAAATAGTTTTTACATAAATGTGCCGTTCATAAATTAAAATCTGTAGATATACATAGTTGAATATAGCAACTTTGCAAATAAACGCTGGATTAGTTTTTATATACTCAATTATTTATTTATTTGTAAAACCAAGCGACGCGTGGGGCGTAATCCGCAAACGAGCGGAATTTGCCGAGTCTAGAAAGGCAAAAGATTTTTAAGCGTCGAGTTCTCAAACTGCTCAGCTACAGCTGAGATTTGAAATTATAAAAAAAAAAATTACAAATTATTTACTAAAAATAAAAAATAGTTTTTTTTATGCTAACGATTGAGTCAGATAGATCAAATGTGCTGGAATGAGAATTAAAATCATGACATATTCGGCGGAATGGTTCGTTTAACTCAAAATTTGTTCTAGAAGATTTTAGAAGTAATGGTCTAAACTGGGACATTAAACTTAATAGCAGACAAAAGGAATGAACTACAAAAGTTCAGAAGTTTTACTAGGAATATTATGCCTAGCATTTCTCTACGACTACGGAAGAAGATTCAATCTTGACCCAAAGCGAAAATAAACAAGTAAGGAAACGCTAAGTTCGGGTGTGACCGAAAATTTTATACTCTCGCAATTTATTAATTTAATTTTATTAGAATTAAATTAAAATATCTGAAAAATTACCCTTAGGCACTGAGTTATTCATATAGACATCCGGGGCCTGGACAAGTTATAGTCCGATTTCGAAAATTTTTCCATGAGTGAAGCCAAAGGCGGGGCCACGCCCACTTAAAAAAAATTACATCCAAATGTGCCCCTCCCTAATGCGATCCTTTATTCCAAATTTTACTTTCATAACTTTATTTATGGCTTAGTTATGACACTTTATGTGTTTTCGGTTTTCGCCATTTTGTGGGCGTGGCAGTGGACCGATTTTGCCCATCTTCGAAAGCAAACTCAAGTTATCGCTTGCACGGACAGACGGACAGGCAGACGGACGGACAGACATCCGGATTTCAACTTCACTTGTCATCCTGATAATTTATATATATATAACCCATATCTAACGCTTTTATTTCTGGTACAAACAACCGTTATGTGAACAAAACTATAATACTCTTGTACAACATGTTGCGACAGTATAAAAATTGTTTTTGAACAGAGTCTAGCTTATCAGAATGTATATGATAACTAAGATACCATACAACAGAGCCATACTTCAATTCTGTAAAAAGAATGTTAGTAGTATACGAATCACTAAATTCTTTAGACCAACGTTTTACGAACCTAAGAGCACATTTAGATTTTAAAACTATTGAATTTATTTGAGACTTAAAATTTAGCTTTGGGTCCATAGTAACTCCTAAATCAACAAATCTATAAACTTGTTCTAAACTGAAATTTTTTATTACATAGGGAGAAGGGTCAACAGATCTATGAGAAAAGCACATCGTATTACATTTTTCAATATTCAGTGGCATATCATTTTTGTGACACCAAGTAACTAAATAACGATTTTAACTCAGTCCTTTCGTTATCAGAAGTATTTATTGATTTACATTATCCGCATATAATAAAATTTCTGAAAACTTAATTACGGAAGGTATATCATTGGAACGCCTGAAGGGACACTAATTGAATCGGATAACATATTACTAAATATAACTTGTTGTTTTCTATTAGTAAGATATGAGATTTAAGAATTCAAGAAGTCTTGGTTGAAAACCAAGAAGATCCAGATCTATCGAATGTATGTATAAAACATCAGTATTCTTATTGTCCCTAAAACCCATTGACACATGGTTTACGAATTCAAGCAAGTTTGTTGCTGTAGATTTCCCTTTACAAAATCCATGCTGTGAAAATTAATGAAATTGAAGTGATAATAGCTTCAAAAAGTTTGTGTATAGCTGACATGTTAGCTATCCCCCTATAATTCTCAACGAATGATCTAACTCCACTTTAATGCAACAAGAGTTTTTCCACATTGACAGAAAAATACCTAGTTTAAGAGATAGGTTGAAAAGCTTAGTTAAGGGCGGATAGATATATTCTGCACAGTTTTTAAGGGGGGGTAAGGTTTGTTTCGTCGAAAAAAGACCTTTTTTCATGAATTTTTTTAGAAAAAATTATTATTGGTTTATTTGACTTATTATTATATGAAAGTACAACATTTGAAGGATACTTAAAAAAAGTTTTATCGAAAAATAGCGAGGAATAACGGATTTATCGTCGATCTCTGCAGGCACCTCGAAAAAAAGTTGTTGTGCGGTGACCAGCCTACAGCATCACTGGATCATCCGAAACCAAAAAATCAAAATGCTTTCTTTAGTTTATTAGTTTGTCTTTCAACTGACGTCGAGTTTTTTTTAATTTTTTAATTTTTCAATTTTGGTACCATTTTCAAACCAAAATGACGATTTTATACGAAAAAATCGACCTATTTGTTATTGTAAAATTGTTAGTAATTAAAATTTTTGGAAAAACTCGACGTCATTCGAGAGCTATATATATGTAGAATATTTGTTCAAAATTTCAAAACGATCGATGCAGTAGTTTTTTCTGTAGGCTGGTCACCGACTTTAAAAATGACATATTTGGGAAAATCGATTCAAAGTTTTGTACACTCAGCGCAGGTAGCTGGAGGTACCGTTATTCAACCTGCTGTAACTTCGTTAGTTTTGCTCCGAATGACCTAAAATTTTAACACAATATTCTTGAGATGTTGATGGTTCAGAAAAAAAAATAAAAAAAATAATGAAAAATAAAAAGTTGTCAAACCTTACCCCCCCCCTTAATGAAGCTTGAGGGAATCATATCAGGACCATATTTAAACGAATTTTTTACGTAACTAAATAATTTAAGACTTATGTTTCAGAAATGATTGATGCATTAATTACAGTACTCGGACATAACACGTGATGATATGAGAATTTGAATTTCATAGGAGAATTTGAACAATAATTGGACTTGAAGAATTCTTATTACAAATAATATAATTGTCACATGACATGGTTGATTTATATTTCCTCGCGGACGGAGTTAACAAAACCATAAAACAATTTCAGATTACGAATAATATTATTTTTTACTTTGATTATGTAATTTTTTTAAAACATTTTTTGTTAAATTCCGCAAACTGTCGATGCAATTTAGAATATTTTAAACAGTTAAAAAGAACTCCAGTTGAAAAGCTCGAGCTTTTCTATTTAAGAAAAAAAATTAACATATAATTCGACATGTGGCTTTAATAAATATTTAAAAAATCATTATATTCATAAATTAAAGTAAATAATAACTTTTGAATAAAGTGGATTTCAGAAAAACTTACTAGCGGAAATGTTTCAATCCACCTGAAAGCACCTTCTGAAGAATCTAATAGACGGGTACCCAAACCAGTCAATTGCTAATGACAACCTTTCACTTAGGCTGCAAATTTTATAAAATAATTTAATAATAGAATAATCTAATATATAAAATTCTCGTGTCACAGTTTTCGTTCCCATACTCCTCCGAAACGGCTTGACCGATTTTGATGAAATTTTTTGTGCTTATCCGGTATCTATGAGAATCGGCCAACATCTAAAAATAAAAACAAAATATCAAGGGGGCGTGGCACCTCCCATACAAATTGAATTTTTCAAGTCGAATATCTTCAAAAGTGTTTAAGGTAGGAACATGAATATTGGTACAGAGCTACAGGATAACAACACCACTCTCACCTATAAAACCGAGGGCTATCGAATAAGGGGGCGTGGTACCTCCCATACAAACTAAATTTTTTAAGCAGAATATCTGTGAAAGGGTTCAAGGTAGGGACCTGAAAATTGGTATAGACCTATATGGTATCAAAAGCCTTCTTACACATAAAAGAAGGGATAATCGGAAAAGGGGGCGTGGCACCTCCCATACAAACTGAATTTTTTAAGCAGAATATCTGTGAAAGGGTTTAAGGTAGGGACCTGAAAATTGGTATAGACCTATATGGTATCAAAAGCCTTCTTACACATAAAAGAAGGGGTAATCGGAAAAGGGGGCGTGGCACCTCCCATACAAACTGAATTTTTCAAGGTGAATATCTTCAAAAGTGTTTAAAGTTGGAACATGAAAATTGGTATAGAGCTATAGGAAATAACACCATTCTCAAACATAAAACTTGGCGTTATCGAAAAAGAGGGCGTGGAGCCACCCATACAATCTTTAATTATTTTGGTTGTTAATCCACCATATATTTATCTCATTTTCCACCTAGCACGACATTTTGGTTGTTTCTTGCTATTTTTGTTTATTTATCGGTGACAGTAGCGGTTATATCGTAATTTTGGTTGTGTTACGTGCTATTTTTCTTTTACAAAGATGACATGGCAGAAGATATTTTGCATCGCCTGCGATTAGCGACGAGAAATGTCGACTTACAAATAAACGCTGACATCTACAATGAGGCATTAGTCCTTATTGAAGATTTATGTTTACTTATGAGTGGAAAACTATTGATTGAAGTTCATATGCCGGCACCAAGTCGTCAAACAAGGGATTTAGTGAGTCGCGAATTGGAACGCGAGCGTGCTTACGATATAACTCACTTGCAACAACAAGTACAAACAAATGTTCCACTGTTGAATGAACAGCAAAGCAGTGCGTACAATCAGCTAATAAATGCTGTAGATAGTGGAAACGGTGACATATTTTTCCTCGATGCGCCCGGCGGGACTGGCAAAACGTTACTATTGTCTTTAATACTAGCAGCAATACGTGGTCAAGGTGGTATTCCATTAGCTCTTGCATCTACCGGGATTACTGCAACACTGTTAGAAGGTGGAAGAACGGCACATTCAGCATTAAAGCTTCCATTAAACTTGCAAATACACGAAAGTCCTGTTTGCAATGTTTCAAAGCAATGGCACAAGTTTTAAAAAAATGTAAGTTAATCATATGGGATGAATGCACAATGGCCCACAAACGATCATTAGAAGCACTCGACCGAACACTGAGAGATTTGCGCAACAATAATCGTTGCTTTGGAGGAGTGATGATATTGCTGTCGGGCGACTTTAGACAAACACTTCCCGTGATTCCAAAATCAACAGCAGCGGATGAGCTAAACGCATGTCTGAAGTCATCGCATTTGTGGAGGTTTGTTAAAACCATTTCATTTACCATGAATATGCGAGTTTTGCTGCAAAACGATAGAACTGCGGAGGTGTTTTCAAAAGAGCTGCTGCGAATCGGAAATGGACAAGTTCCGATAGATCCTTGCAGTGGATTAATATCGATTCCAACTAATAAATATGAAATCCAATTCACATCTATTAAATATGAACTAATCAGTAGTGTATATCCAAATATTGCTCAAAATTATGGTAACTGCGATTGGTTAAGCACGCGCGCAATTTTAGTAGCAAAAAATATGGATGTCAACGACTTGAATTGGACGATTCACAATCAAATTCCGGGAGATCTGCGGTCATATAAATCAATCGATCGCGTTGAAAATGAAAACGAGGTAGTAAATTACACAGTGGTGTTCTTAAACTCTTTGATGCCGCCTGGTATGCCGCCTCATAATTTGCGTCTCAAAGTTGGGTCTGTGGTTATTATGCTACGGAATCTTCATGCTCCCATACTGTGCAATGGTACTCGACTGATTGTGACCAAGCTAATGGACAATTTAATAGTGGCAAGCATTTTGAAAGACCCGTTCAAGGGAGAGGAATGCTTACTTCCCCGAATTCCATCAACTTCAACAGATTTGCCATTCCAATTCAGACGTTTGCAGTTCCCAGTGAAACTTGCATTTGCGATGACAATAAACAAGTCACAAGGGCAGTCGCTGGAAGTATGCGGCATAAATTTAGAAATGTCTTGCTTTTCACATGGCCAGCTCTATGTGGCGTGTTCCTGTGTTGGAAAACCTTCCTCACTGTTTATTTACGCCACGGAACAGAAAACCAAAAATATCGTGTACCGTGCAGCCCTAAACTAAATATGTACTAAAATTATATATTTTCGAGACTCGATTAAAACTAATAAAATTGAATGAGAATAGTACAAACTTAATTTTATTAAATGGCCAACAAATCCTGGACGTGATGTGTCAGCATTATTGAAAAGAGTAGCATTTTTCAAGCAATTAAATTCAAAAAGCATTAATGTACCCTCGAAAAAAATGTTTATCAGGCAGGTTCTGGCAATTCACTTCCGAGTAAAATTTAGAAAAATCGTTCATATTCTATTAAAACCAATACCGGTGTAATTTTTGAAATGAAAAAAAAATCTATTTTGGGCAGAACGAAGTTTGCCGGGTCAGCTAGTAATAATATATATTTTTAATCAAAAGATAAACAATTTACTAAATATTTTTTATAATTTTAGACTGATACTAGTACTAGATACTAGACTAGTACTTCCATGAATTAATTTTCGATTTTTGGATCGCCCAAACAATTTGTGCTTTGATAAATTCTAGTTAGACCTTGTTTATTCATAAACCGACAATTATGACTTAAAAACAAGAAAATATATTCTATTGAGATAAATTTCGCCATCAGTCTATAATAGATACGTTTGTCATATTACGAGTTTCTTGAAAGTTTCTCACCAAGTCTGAAGCATCGTTTTATTATTCATCGGTTTGTTAAATTTCACTTAAGGATGAAGATGTTCTCCGTAAAGAAAATTACTTTTAAATGGAGCCAAAAGGAAACACAAACTACTTACAAAGACTAAGTTAGATAGAATCAGATGAATATGTGATATGAGTTGAAGATGAAGAATCGTTAAAGCTCTACGTTCGGTCGATTAAAAAGAATATCTTCAACGGAACCAATAGCCCAATCTAGAAATGACAAAGTGAACTCGAATCCTAACTCTTTGTTAAATCAAGAAGACCATAACAAGTCAATTAAACGCGGCCTCAAACTCTCCTTTCAATCGACCAACCAAATTTGTTTATAATTAATTTCGAACTATTTATGAATATAATAAATAATGTCACATTTATATCTTGCGAGAATGACATATAAATAAATAAAATACTGTTGTAGACTATTTAACTAGGGACACATAGGGGAATGCGGTCTGTCAAGTAACTAATGATGAAGCAGAAAGCATCCGGATTTATATCAGGTCTTTGTCTGTCAATTTGATTATTAATCAACATTTTTAGGTAATTCTACCAGTACAACAAGAACAAAGACATATTGAAGAGAATTCGAGAAACTAACGATGAAAACACAACCAAGTTTTTATATTTCGCTTAAAAATAATTTACCGTCTCTTAATGAAATTTAATAAATTTTGACTCAAGCTAAGAGAGATTTGCTCCGAGGAATAAGCCACCACTCTGCACATACATACATATGAATTCCCGAGTGTCAAGTGGGCACACAAATTGCCTTGTGGCATAAACTCACACTATCTGTGGCAAGATAAAATGCAAACAATTTGCCACATCCCACATCAACAAACCCACAACCATGCAAGCAACAGGCAACACAATACGCATTAGTGTATCAACACCTATTCTACAACAAACACATTAACAAAGCAAATTATTATATCAACACGCTGCCGAAGGACTGGCGGGCAGTCACAAGGAAGTGCGTAGTCAGCATGAATTTACATATTCGCAGCTACTTACGCGGACGTTGAAATATGCGAGAGATTTAAATCTAAGCACACACACACACACACACTCATATATGTATATGCACGTATAGGAGTTTGTACAATTGTAAAATGTATGCGAAAGCAGGACTTTGAATACAGCCAAGCACAAATGCACGGGCACTTTATAATATGAAGCTGTACTTATAAGTAAAGCATATTAAATAAATCTTAAGTGAGATTTTGGTTAAATGGTATGTAAGTTCCAGTTGCTTCGATGCCTGGAACGCAGTAAACCTTAAAACTTAGCAGGCACAATAACTAGCTAGTTACCGTTGAAAGCTTTGGCGTAGTGTCCCCATATTTGTCGCTATATATGTATGTGTTTAAATTCTGCATTATACACAAGAATTATGGTAATATATTTCGCAATATACATACATATATGTTTGTTTTTTAATATTACCAGGTTCCCTCTCATTGTTTGTCGTCTTATTGTTCACATATATGGTATTCGACTGTGTCCACAACAGGACATAGAGGATGGCTTTAAAGGCGTTCGTGAGAAGAACAGCAACGATAACAATTCATTTTATTTTAAGAGCCAAGTGACATATTGTATATTTCTCACAGTTATATGGAGTTATGTTCACTTTTCATAAAATAGATAAGTTTTATTTTGCAAATGCCAGCGGAATCGGTACAAGCAAATGAAGATGTTATCATAGTATAATGCTATTACCAGAGTTAGTTAGAGATACAGCTAAATCGGACGGGAGTATCGGTAAATTTTAGACAAATAAAAAGGGAACACTATTAGTCGGTAATTCGTGACAAAAATCCTCTATCTCGTATTGGCTGAAGCTACACAACGTAGCTGAAAAAGTAAGCATCCTCAGCTCAATCCGAAGCAGTTTTTCCGTCGTGTAATGATCGTAGACGAAATATGGAACAGCCGCGGCACTCTAGAGACCAAGGTACAGTGTACTAAATATTTTTCGAAGAAAGCGAGTACCCTTCTAACGACTGGAAAATATTTCGTTTCTGAGGTTAAGAGTATAGATTCAGTTTTGAACTTATTTCAAGAAGCTTACCGTAAATTCCGTGCGAACCCAGTATTGTGTTTGGGAAAAAGTTGCATATAAAAATAAAACCACTACGTTTAAGTGTTACGATCCTGAAACTCTTGATAAACGCAACCAAATTAGCACGAATGGAATTTGAATAATGTAAGCCCTACCTACATATTTACGTTGCATTTCTATATAATTTAATAAATGTTTTTACACTAAAATATGTACGTTTAAAGAAAGGTGTCCACAGAATTTAATTCATCTTTGGCAACAGGTCATCAGTACATACCCTTTTGCATCCATATACAGTTTTCGATATTAATGCTGCATCCATTTTCGCTTTAACCATCACCACCACATGTAAAATCGATTAAAACCATTTGTGGCTTTGCAGTTAATAATGTTTCAGTGGTGGCATCTGATGAATATGGCGCTGATAATTTAATGTTGGTCGGTCAGCTGACGGCTACACAGTAACGAAACGATGAGCTCAGCAAGTCGTCCAAAGGGAAAAGTCAGCTCCAAAATTCGCTTATGAAAAACTGAGCGAATTAATTCCTTGTGGTGAACCAGCTTAAATACTCAGCTGAAAAGCAGTTTTAATGATTATATCTCCCGACACGCAGAAATAAATAGTTTATAAGCATTAAGGGTGTTGTTATGTGTTCTGTCATCACTGGATTGCCTCTAGTGGATTCAGTTTTTTATTGTTCTCAGATGAATCGGGAATGCTTCAGTTTTAATACGTGTAATCGAGATACCTTGACACTCTGTGGTTTGGTGCTGCAGATTTGCAAAAACAATTGACATCTGTTCGGATAATTTCTCTATCGCTCAATGTGTGAGTTAGTACATTTACCCTTTGTAGATAATTTACAGCCCTTTAAAATAAAGTGGTGAATGCTAGCTGCACCCAAAATTACCCCTTGCTAAATTGTATATTAAAAAGGAGGTTTGTGAGTATGTCAACATTTCAAGGTAAATTTATAGACATACATAGAGTTCGCTGATTATTCACTGTTAACCTTTATATGAACATTTTAGTGCTGATGGGCTTATACGTCTGTGCGAGCAAAGGTATTTTAGAGCTTCAGCTACACAAATTCGGTATTTAACTAAACCTGACTTCTTCTTCAATCCTAATTTATGCTTACACCCATTTGTATGCATAACAGTTTAACAAAACAAATCTGCATACATTTATTCACAAATAAGCTTACGGCAGGTCTTCTTCCCTATTGTTGAACATATGTTTGTATGTATTTTGAAACTCCTATTAGTATGTACCACACACATACATACATATACATATATTTTAAATCGTTTATCCATTTGTTGCGCAACGATAAACCCATTATCGGTAATCTGATAATGTCACTTCGACAAGTAACTCCAACTATTGCCAGAAACTCAAATATGCATATTTCGGTACAGTTGTTCACAAAATAATTGTAGTATGTGTAAAGAGAAACTAAACATATTTTCACAGATTTTCTAATTATCAAAATACGTGAGCCTGCAAATTAGTGAATGTTCTAACGGAAGTGAGAGTTTTGACCTACATAATACACAAAAATTTTATTTACGTGGTGCCTTTTCTTTGTCTGCTTAGTCTACAAAAGAAAGACAGAAGCTATGAATAAATTTCGGTTTGTTACACAAGAAAGTCTCATTTTAGCTCAATGCTCTTGATCCAAGGAGACTCCAATCTCATAAACCCTTCTGTAAAATACCTTTTCTGGAGAACGAAGGTAGTGGCTCTCAAATTTCGATTTATCCCTCTCAAATTTTTTGGTCGGTGAGTGACCTTTTAAATTTTGTACATAAAAAAGCCGCATGAAGACAAATCTTAAGAATTCACAACAGCTCGTGACCTCATTCGACGGGTGTTTCTTCCATAATGGAGACGTTTATTCTGCAATTCGGCATTATACCGGGTCAATAAATCGAAATAGGTGAGCTCTGCTACTGTTTTCCCGTTCTCCATTTCACTGACTGAAATTGACTATTTCGGCTGTACATACAGTACTGAAATAGTACTGTGAAATGGTCTCACCGTTGTTGACTGGAGCAAGCAAAGGTTGCACCTATTGCGTCGGCAAATATTGCATACGACATCGACAGGTTTCTCATATAATATAAAACCTCATGTCATGAGTTATCAAATACCCACTTTTAATCGACTTATATATAAAGTAGCCATTTTCAAGACAACTGGGTGTGATTCACCAGGAACCAACGTTTGGTCACGATATTTTCCTTCCAGAAAGGACCGTATTAAGAGGATTCTCCTAGAGAATCTAGGGTGAGGCTCAATACTTATTGGATCGCCATCGCATTTAAAATTAATAATGAATGTTCACCATCGACTTAAGTTTAATATAAAATGTTTAAAACTTATGGAACGATATCTCCTGCTGTTGTTTTTTGTACAACTGTACATACATATGTACGTATATATAAACATACCCAATAACTTTGTTTAAACAATTCAGTGCTATTCGGTGCACAGAGGCTATCATTATTTATACATACATATGTTTGTAAATGCAGCACATCTCTCAATGAACTAACAACATTTACATGAGACGAGGCAAAGGCATCGTCAACGATTGGCGATCCAAATTTTACAGAACTGTTTGGTCTAAATCTAAAATAGTCACTCGAAGCTACTCGAAAGCTTTCGCTGACACATTTATTCGCTTTTCTCAATGCTAACATTTCACAATGTGCCATATTGTGCTGTATCTAGATATGTATGTTCCAATGTATTCTGGTTGAAATTTATTGGCAACCGCTTATTTGCATAGTCACAAATGCCCTCGCCATCGGTTGACTGTAAAGATTTCGACAGTGGTTGTCCAAGTTAAGCGGATTTCTTTATTATGCAAATGCGGTTACACGTCACACGCACAAACTAACGATAAGTTCACAATACAACACACTTTTTTTACATAAATACATATTTATTTTAAAGAAACACATTGGCTTTTTGCATTGGATGTGTTAACGCGTACGAAATATTTTTTGTGGGTACAGTATATATTGACTATATGTAGGTCTGACACTATAGTCTACCGTACTAAATAATCAAAAAACTTGTTTGTGTGATGCCGTTGTTTAAGATTAAACATTTGAAATTGTACGCCCACTTATGGGTCAAAAACCATATTTCCGAAAATACTCGACCAACATCAATGATACTTGGTTTGTAATCCCAAAGTCCATTGAAAGTTTGAAAACCCTATTATTAAGTAAATGGGAGCTAGGAGAAGATATGACCCGATTTCACTTATTTTTGGCACGGAGACAAATTATTTGAAAAAAATATTCGCTGTGAATTTTTTCAAAATATCTGAGAGTTATCTATATATTCGGTAAAAAATGTATGGCTCTGATTTTTAGACGTTTCGATATCTTCACTGGTGCTTACTTTACTATATATATTGTAAAGTAAACGGTTCAGGTCTATGGGAAGTAAGCGTAGTTGTGAACCGATTTGCACCATTTTCATTGGGAATCCAGGAATATATTATAAACCAAATTTCATTGAAATTGGTTGAGTAGTTTCGGAGATATGGTTTTTGATCCATAAATGGGCAGAGCCACACCCATTTAAAATTGTGTATACCAATTTGAGTGCAGCCCTTCTGTAACTTCTTTACAATGAAATTGAAGGCTTCTAGTGTTTTTCCTTACTAAATTAAAGTATTTTTAGAAATTTTTAACTTAACCTTGGTATGGAAGGTGGGTGTGCTTATTATTCGAATTACTCCAATTTTAGAATACATATATAAAGAACTGCTTTCGGATATCGCCATTTTGTAGGCGTGGCAGCGGACCGATTCCCCGATGTACAAAAGCAACCTTCTTATGGTGCCAAGGAACACTTGTACCAAGTTTTATTAAGACAGACAGACATCCGGATTTAAACTCTACTCGTCACCCTGTTCACTTTGGTATATATATATATATATCTAACTCGTTTAGTTTTAGGACTTAAAAACAACTGTTTTGTGAACAAAACTATTAATCTTGTTGCGAGAGTATAAAAATACTGTTTTACAGGTATATCTACATATATAGATCACATCTAGCAATATTAGATTTGATTAAGAGTTGAGGAACGCACTGCGTTATCCTGCTATCACTAAATACCATCTAACCCCATCGCGTTGAGAAAACTTAAAAGTGTGACAGGACTGATGGACGCGATACTTTCTTTATGGCGATATAGAGACCCCATTACCTGACTCAGTTTCTCGTAATCGCCGGGTAAACAAGGTAGATGCTCAGATGTCTCCGCTGCTAGATCCGATGAGCAGATTGCGAGTTTGTTCAGATGGCACCTTTGTCTGCAGTAGCCAGTGTATAATGCCAGTAGTTAATATAGCTTAATATCTTGAAAAATTAGTGAATTATATTGAATTAGCTCAGCCTATGCGGTTGTGCGTAGGGTTTGGGATCCACCACATAAAAACACCCCCAATGAAAAGAACAAAACAGCCTCGGATGAGAGACCCCAATTTTGATGACGACCACTGCAAACGTTTAAAGGACTACGAAATAAGGGCATGCACCTGGAATGTCCGGACCCTTAATTGGGAAGGTGCCTCTGCCCAGCTGGTTGATGTCCTCGTAAGAGTAAAGGCTGACATCACCGCAATCCAAGAAATGCGATGGACGGGACAAGGACTCCGGTGGATGAACGTCTAGCCACAATCCGCATCAAAGCGAGGTTCTTCAACATATCGCTGATTTGCGCCCACGCCCCGACGGAAGAGAAGGACGAAGTGATCAAAGATACCTTCTATGAGCGCCTAGAACGTACCTATGAGCGCTGCCCCCGCCACGATGTAAAAATCGTGCTTGGCGATTTCAACGCTAGGGTGGGTAAAGAAGGTGTCTTTGGCACAACAGTCGGAAAATTCAGCCTCCATGACGAAACATCACCAAACGGTCTGAGGCTGATCGACTTCGCCGGGGCCCGAAATATGGTCGTCTGTAGTACTAGATTCCAGCATAAGAAAATCCATCAAGCTACTTGGCTGTCCCCGGATCGAATCACTCGCAACCAGATCGATCATGTTGTGATAGATGGACGACATGTCTCCAGTGTTTTTGATGTGCGTACGCTTCGTGGTCCCAACATCGACTCGGACCACTATCTTGTAGCAGCTAAGATACGCACCCGCCTCTGTGTAGAAAAGCGCACACGTCAACAAACACAAGGAAGGTTCGACATCGAGAAGCTGCAATCACAACCGACAGCCGAGCGATTTTCTACTCGACTTGCACTCCTGCTCTCTGAGAGCACTCATCAGCATCTCGGTATAAGGGAACTGTGGGACGGCATATCAAACTCCTTACGTACAGCTGCAACCGAAACCATTGGTTTTCGGAAAAGCAAAAAAAACAGCTGGTATGACGAGGATTGTCGTCTCGCAGTGGAGAGAAAACAGACTGCCTACCTCGCAATGTTGCGATCGACCGCAACACGAGCGGGATGGGAAAGATACCGAGAGCTGAAGAGGGAAGCGAGACGCATTTGCAGACAAAAAAAGAAAGAGGCCGAAATGCGTGAGTATGAAGAGCTTGACAAGCTGGCCGACAGGGGTAATGCTCGAAAATTTTACGAAAAGATCCGGCGACTAACTGAAGGTTTCAAGACCGGAGCGCACTCCTGTAGGACCCCCAGAGGTGATCTAGTTATTGATGACCAGAATATACTGAGTTTGTGGAGGGAACACTTCTCCAGCCTGCTGAATGGCAGTGAAAGTACAACACCAGGAGATGGCGAACCCGATTCTGCAATCGAAGACGATGGAGCAGATGTTACATTGCCCGACCGTGAAGAAATTCGAATAGCAATTACCCGCTTGAAGAACAATAAGGCGGCGGGTGCCGATGGATTACCGGCCGAGCTATGCAAATACGGCGGCGAAGAGCTGATAAGGTGCTTGCATCAGCTTCTTTGCAGAATATGGTCGGAAGAAAGCATGCCTGACGATTGGAATCTCAGTGTACTCTGCCCAATACACAAAAAGGTTGACCCCACAATTTGCGCCAATTACCGTGGGATAAGCCATCGCGTATAAGGTTCTGTCGAGCGTATTGTGTGAAAGACTAAAGCCCACCGTCAACAAACTGATTGGACCCTATCAGTGTGGCTTTAGACCTGGAAAATCAACAACAGACCAGATATTCACCATGCGCCAAATTTTGGAGAAGACCCGTGAAAATAGGATCGACACACACCATCTCTTTGTCGACTTTAAAGCTGCTTTCGACAGCACGAAAAGGAGCTGCCTTTATGCCGCGATGTCTGAATTTGGTATCCCCGCAAAACTAATACGGCTGTGTAAGCTGACGTTGAGCAACACCAAAAGCTCCGTCAGGATCGGGAAGGACCTCTCCGAGCCGTTCGATACCAGACGAGGTTTCAGACAAGGTGACTCACTCTCGTGTGATTTCTTTAACCTGATGCTGGAGAAAATAATACGAGCTGCAGAGCTAAATCGAGAAGGTACAATCTTCTATAAGAGTGTACAGCTACTGGCGTACGCCGATGATATCGATATCATTGGAAACAACACCCGCGCCGTTAGTTCTGCTTTTTCCAGACTGGATAAGGAAGCGAAGCGTATGGGTCTGGTGGTGAACGAGGACAAGACGAAATATCTCCTGTCGTCAAACAAACAGTCAGCGCATTCGCGTCTTGGCTCCCACGTCACTGTTGACAGTCATAACTTTGAAGTTGTAGATAATTTCGTCTACCTGGGAACCAGCATTAACACCAATAACAATGTCAGCCTGGAAATCCAACGCAGAATCACTCTTGCCAACAGGTGCTACTATGGACTAAGTAGGCAATTGAAAAGTAAAGTCCTCTCTCGACGAACAAAAACCAAACTCTACAAGTCTCTCATCATTCCCGTCCTACTTTACTGTGCAGAAGCGTGGACGATGTCAACATCCGATGAGACGGCACTAGGAGTTTTCGAGAGAAAGGTTTTGCGGAAGATTTATGGTCCCTTAAGAATTGGCAACGGCGAATACCGCAGACGATGGAACGATGAGCTGTATGTGTTATTCGACGACATAGACATAGTCCAGCGAATAAAAAAACAGCGGCTACGCTGGCTAGGTCATGTTGTCCGAATGGATGAAAGTGCTCCAGCTCTGAAAGTATTCGATGCAGTACCCGCTGGTGGAAGCAGAGGAAGAGGGAGACCTCCACTCCGATGGAAGGACCAGGTGGAGAGGGACCTGGCTTCGCTTGGAATAACCAATTGGCGCCAAACTGCCAGAAGGAGGGATGCGTGGCGCGCTGTTTTCGACTCGGCTATATCCGCGTAAGCGGTGTCTACGCCAGTCAAGAAGAAGAAGCTCAGCTTATATCAGGGAACCTATGGCAAATCGCAACCAAATAGTGGATTTTGGTAGCTAATAGTTGATGTAATAATAATGATAGTTAATATAATTTAAAGATTATTGGGAGAAACAACAAAATCTTTCTATAGTTAGAGAGAATATGTAACAAGACTAGGGTTTCTGTAATTTAGATTACGACTAGATAAAATAAAATAATATGATACGCGTGCCGCAAAATTTTTTTTTAAAGCCTTTATTATTGAAAGTGGTACATGCACTTTTTGTCTATAAAATTAGTAAAATATATATGTTTGTAGAAAATTATATCTACTATTACTTAATTTAATTACTCCATGCTTTTCATATATTCAATGTAGTCCGAGAACAAAGTATGATAATCAATATCTGAAAACGGAGAACGATTATGATCATCAATGTTTGGCTTTCCGGTAACTTCGGCAAAAGAGTCGCTTTCTTTGCTGGTTAAAACATTCTCGTTCTGTCCCTCTTCTTGCGGCTTAGGTTCTGTGACATCTGCATAGTACTCATCACTGTCTCCATAATGTGGTATATCTGGATTCAGTTTACCAAGGCCGTTACCCTTTCTCAGATTTACTCCGTATAATTCACGGCTATCTACTATTGAAGCAATAATAGTGAAAACCAAAACACTGACTAACATTTTCATGTTGATTAATAAACGTTTTTGTTTTCCTTAAGAGAAGAATGCAAGTGCACGGATTGATATCAAATGCGATACTGGCATACAAATGTTTTAACTTTGGCTTTTATAGTGGTTCGCGAATAACTCTTTTCTCGAAAACCACAGAGTTCAGTGGAAATATCTAGATTTAATACTAAACTATGATAAATCATTTCAACTCAATCAACATTTTGAAATAATTATTTAAGCCCTCGCAGCTTATTTAAGCTCTTACACTAAGTTCAGAGGTTTTGTTCATCTAAATCTTTATAACTCCTGTCGAAATCGAAATTAGCCTATACGCGATAACTTGAATTAAAGTTGAAATGTCTCGATAAAGAAACGCATCTGTTCCTTGGCACTCAAAGAAGGTTGAACTGCAGATGATAGGCAAATTCGGACTATTGTCAAGTTTACAAAGTGCCGTTCGAAAAACCAAACAAATAAATTCTAAATCTTAAATTACGCTATCAAGGGCATGGTAAAAAACAGAAAAAACATAGAGTGGCATCTTCGGAATATATAAATTTGGGAAATAAGCATAAAAAATCCTCTAAAAATGTTCGAAGCTCCAGATTTTGAATATGTGTCTATGGCCGAATTTTTAACGAGAATTGCTAAAAACCTTAAGAAATCTAGTCAGTGGATTTGAAAGGCTTTAAATGTTATGGATACAGGTATGAAAGTATAAAACTTTCATATTATATATCGATGCATAACTTCCATTATCACCATTTCAACAAATACTAGGGTCTCCCCCTAGGTTAGCTATTAGCGGTCGATAAAGCGTCCTGAGCCTATTACAAATCTGCAGAGCTTTTTCACTTCTATCTTCGCTGTTTCGCGAGCTTGTTCGGAAAAGTGTGTTCTGAGAAATGTTTTTAGTGATCTCGCAAAGGAGGAACATTCCAGAAGAAAGAGATGAGATGATTCCACCTCGTCCTTCTCCATGCAGCTCCTACAGCTAGCATCCGATAAGATTTTTAACCTTACAGCTTGGATCCCGATGGAACAATGGCCAGTAAGAACCTCTATGACTAAGGAGGAGTAAATTTTACTAAGGCCGACAAGCCTGGTGACCTCCTGCGGACAGAAGGATCTGACATTACTCGCTGACTATGCGCTCAAGGCTAATAACTATCACCGCTAACTATCAAAATGGATCGTCCCTAAAGGTTTTTGCGCTTCGAAGCAATATATACACCGCTGCCTTGAAAAACGAACGCTGTAATGGTCGTGGAGCCTGAAACTAAGGTTGAAGTGGAGTTCCCCACTCCCCCACCTATCTTTCCCGCAGAAGTTCACCGCCGCTCTCCTCCAGCGACTCACTCCCACCCAAACGTTCATTGAAGGAATATGATGGAATAAGAGTAGAGAAGTTGCCAGGGTTAGACTCGGCGGCATGGATATGATCCTATAACCTCGAGATGAAGTCGAAGTGTGCGACGATTCTTGAATACTCAGGCACGCACTCATCTACAAACCCTAAGTCCCCTAAGTCTGATAGCACCTTCCAGCTATATCCACTGCTATATATGTGCAGTAAGGCGTTAAGTGCCAAGGTTGGTGCCGTCCGAAGTGCGCCACTCATACTTTCGAGAACCGCTCGTTGAAAGCTTACTAGCTTTTTCGCTAGTCAGATACTAATGTCAAATAAAATACATATGTACATATATATTGCTAGCAAAGCATAATCAGCTTAATTACTAAAATCTATGCAATGGAAAAGTTCTCCTTCGAAAATATGTCGCACAACGTTAATAAATAAAGATTTTTTATTATATTTTGTTCATGACTCATCTTATTTAAATAAGCGCATATTTAATCTGGAACTGAGATTATAAGCGCAAGAAAATAAAAAAAACTTACGTTGTTAATGAGAGATAGCTTATCTCTTTTCTAGCGAACTGAATATTTTTATTTAAACATAATTCAGCTAAATATAGCGTATGTGAGAGAGTCTTTCCAACACTAAAACAAATCTTTCCGATTAAAAAGAAATATTGATAATAAGCTTTGAGATAGACTCAAAAAATTAATTAATTTTCAAAGAGAGTATGAAAAGACCTGTACCATTTCGAAAAATTTGAATCCCTGCAATAAAACAGTTACGGTAGCATATAACTGTGGCTTTGTTATTCTGATGTATAACTACCTTAATCGCATAATAAATAATTGTCTTTTAATTTCGTTCATAAAACTGTTGGCTTGTTAAGGACAAAATTAATAAAATCAGCTTGATAAGACTTGATGTTCCTAGAAACGCTGGATAGATATGTATTGTATGTTATAATAGATGAAACATCTGAGATCTGTAGGTAGTCTGCTGAATGTTTCTTGCCCAGTGAAAATCGTTTAAAAGCACCAGCAAAGTTATAGACAGTATTAGATATTTTGGATTCATATGGAATCCAGAATTTTCTTCGACTAACACCAATATGATACAACAGCAATTGAACAATACCACTTTGATTTATTGGGTCGTTCGGGCGTTGAGGTTAGGATAATAAATTATTAGGGAATTCATTTTTGAGCATACATCATACTATTATATTATATCTCGTATTATGAATAAAGTAGGGTTTAATATGATTTGAGTAACATTTTTCTTAGAACATTTATCATGATATTATTTCATGCGTCATTCAAAATTCTATATAATAATCATATGATGAAATAATTAATAGAATTCTATGGTTATAAAATTAACATGCTTATCTTGTAATAAAAGAAAAAAACATGACAAAAGGGACGCATAAACTATAGCCGCAACATTCGATTACACGCTTTCAAGAAACCACACACGAAACTCAATCGACATGCAAACCAACTCGCTTTGAACATTTCATTGGATTCAATTGTTTTGTGGTCGCGCTTTGCGGATTCACAATGCCGACAACAACCACACTAAGGTCCACAGCAGCGACAGCGAAAGCGATACCAACAACAAATTGACGATGACAACCACAATCGCTGGGAAATTGTGGGACAAAGGATGAGAATGAAGGCGTGTCATCTGCACAAAGAGCTTACCCACCTAGACCCAACAACAGCAAATAAAAGCAAGGAAAACGCCAACAAAATACATATGTACAAATCGATGCAAATGCAAACAAACTGCAAAGGAGGCTGTAAGGATATACAAACGCTCATATTTATGTATGTATATATATGTTTTGTATGTGAAACCGTGGAAAGCTCCCAGTAAAAAATCTTTGGATTAATACCAAAATAGAGTAATAAAGGAGTAATTACTTGTTCATCCTTTTCGAGCATTAAGTGAGCAATGAAGCATTTTCGTTAGTTTTTACAAAAATCGTTTCCTCCCTTATTTTGGAGGCTAACGCATAGTTCTATTGCTTGTTTATTACTCCAAAATGTATCAATAACGGATTAACCATAACGGCCAATCATAACTGTTAATTTTTGTGGAATTCTTTTGTTTACAATAAAAGCGTATTTTGTCACTTTAAAATAGTCTGAATTTTGTAATCAACGCGTGAACATTATTGTAGTATCGTGAATGTAATCAGATAAAAAGTGGTCAACTGTCGCGAATATATACGGGTAAAAAGTGATAATTAATAAAAAAAAAATTATTATAAAAGATAATGAGTTTCAACTCGCAAATATTCCAAACTCAGGCAATATTTTCGCCGGAAATTATACCAGGTAGTTCGACTAATGGTATAGGTAAATACATAAAATTGCTAAATTAATTGATAAATTAACATTAAATACTTTCTCTTTTTTAGAAAAAAATGAAGAAGTTCTCAAAGCGATAAAAACGGTGGAAAATAAACTTAATTGCCTCTCAGCCGAAATCGGGACGTTAAAAGAAGTTATGTGCAAACATAATGTATTATTGGAAGCGATTGGTAAGATCTTACGCCCAGCAACGATCGACTTGCAATTTTTTCCAATTAATTCTCTGGTGGAACTAGATTCAGCAGAAGAGCTGATCAAAAACAAACCGGAATCCGAAGTGGTGAGACCAATTGTATCATTTATTTTTCTAAAGAGAAATGTTTGAATTTTTTAATGTATTTCTTAATGTTTTCCAGATTAGCTACATAAAATCCAGGATAAATAATATCAAACTGGAAAAAGCCTTAACAAAAATATTTGACGATAACGTTTTGCTGAAAATAAATTGGGATGGCTCGAAAAACAAAACTGCGATAAATAAATACAGACTGTTCAACTTTTTCTTTTTCGGTAAGATCTGAGTTTTGTATATTTTATCTTAAATAAGTTCTACATATATGTATGTATGTATTTTTTCATCTTTTGCAGAATCAGTTAAAGAAACATATTCGAGTTACGGGGATTTTGAAAAAGCGATTAAACTGGCCTTTCGAAAATGTAAGGCAACTTGTTACCGAAAGACCTATTCAATAAAATCTGCTTCGTCTCAGGAAAATTCCAAAATTATAACTTAATTTTAAATCATTATAAATATGCATATACAATGTATTTATAAATTATGTGAAAAACTAATACTTATATTTTGAAAATTAAAACATTGAATTCAATTATTTAAAAAACAGTTTATATGTTTCTCAGCTCTTTTTGGATGTAAATAATATTACTCTTTTTTGTGCTCTTTCTGGAGGCAAAAATCATTACTCTTTTTTGTGCTCTTTCTGGAGGCAAAAATCATTACTCCTTTTGTACTCCTTCTGGAGATAAAAAAGATCACTCTCTCTGCTCTCGTTTCGGAGGTCAAAAAGAGCTCAAAAGAATGCTCGGTTTGCGCTCCATTAGGAGCTCAAAAGGAGTGCTCCCTCGTAAGGACATGCTATGTTAAAAAGGAGTAATAAATGCATGGGCCTCGGAGCATTGTGGAGTAATCCATTACTCGCAAAGGAGCGATCTAAGATTAATCTTTGGATCATCCGATTTTTTACTGGGCAGTAAAAAATCTTTGGATTAATACCAAAATAGAGTAATAAAGGAGTAATTACTTGTTCATCCTTTTCGAGCATTAAGTGAGCAATGAAGCATTTTCGTTAGTTTTTACAAAAATCGTTTCCTCCCTTATTTTGGAGGCTAACGCATAGTTCTATTGCTTGTTTATTACTCCAAAATGTATCAATAACGGATTAACCATAACGGCCAATCATAACTGTTAATTTTTGTGGAATTCTTTTGTTTACAATAAAAGCGTATTTTGTCACTTTAAAATAGTCTGAATTTTGTAATCAACGCGTGAACATTATTGTAGTATCGTGAATGTAATCAGATAAAAAGTGGTCAACTGTCGCGAATATATACGGGTAAAAAGTGATAATTAATAAAAAAAAAATTATTATAAAAGATAATGAGTTTCAACTCGCAAATATTCCAAACTCAGGCAATATTTTCGCCGGAAATTATACCAGGTAGTTCGACTAATGGTATAGGTAAATACATAAAATTGCTAAATTAATTGATAAATTAACATTAAATACTTTCTCTTTTTTAGAAAAAAATGAAGAAGTTCTCAAAGCGATAAAAACGGTGGAAAATAAACTTAATTGCCTCTCAGCCGAAATCGGGACGTTAAAAGAAGTTATGTGCAAACATAATGTATTATTGGAAGCGATTGGTAAGATCTTACGCCCAGCAACGATCGACTTGCAATTTTTTCCAATTAATTCTCTGGTGGAACTAGATTCAGCAGAAGAGCTGATCAAAAACAAACCGGAATCCGAAGTGGTGAGACCAATTGTATCATTTATTTTTCTAAAGAGAAATGTTTGAATTTTTTAATGTATTTCTTAATGTTTTCCAGATTAGCTACATAAAATCCAGGATAAATAATATCAAACTGGAAAAAGCCTTAACAAAAATATTTGACGATAACGTTTTGCTGAAAATAAATTGGGATGGCTCGAAAAACAAAACTGCGATAAATAAATACAGACTGTTCAACTTTTTCTTTTTCGGTAAGATCTGAGTTTTGTATATTTTATCTTAAATAAGTTCTACATATATGTATGTATGTATTTTTTCATCTTTTGCAGAATCAGTTAAAGAAACATATTCGAGTTACGGGGATTTTGAAAAAAGCGATTAAACTGGCCTTTCGAAAATGTAAGGCAACTTGTTACCGAAAGACCTATTCAATAAAATCTGCTTCGTCTCAGGAAAATTCCAAAATTATAACTTAATTTTAAATCATTATAAATATGCATATACAATGTATTTATAAATTATGTGAAAAACTAATACTTATATTTTGAAAATTAAAACATTGAATTCAATTATTTAAAAAACAGTTTATATGTTTCTCAGCTCTTTTTGGATGTAAATAATATTACTCTTTTTTGTGCTCTTTCTGGAGGCAAAAATCATTACTCTTTTTTGTGCTCTTTCTGGAGGCAAAAATCATTACTCCTTTTGTACTCCTTCTGGAGATAAAAAAGATCACTCTCTCTGCTCTCGTTTCGGAGGTCAAAAAGAGCTCAAAAGAATGCTCGGTTTGCGCTCCATTAGGAGCTCAAAAGGAGTGCTCCCTCGTAAGGACATGCTATGTTAAAAAGGAGTAATAAATGCATGGGCCTCGGAGCATTGTGGAGTAATCCATTACTCGCAAAGGAGCGATCTAAGATTAATCTTTGGATCATCCGATTTTTTACTGGGCTTGAAATTGTAAGAAGCAAACAAGGCAAGTGGATGCAAAATACGAGAGGTTGGTCGGCAGACAAGAAAAGGCAAGGCAAGACAAGGCGGCGCGATGCAACAATCCGAAATGAATCAGGCGCTGGGCTCATGAATAAACAAAATGCCCCAAAAAGTTATTAGTTTCAGTGATTGCGGTCATTGCGGATGCGGCTGTTTGCG
This sequence comes from Zeugodacus tau, assembly GCA_031772095.1. Classification (NCBI taxonomy): domain Eukaryota; kingdom Metazoa; phylum Arthropoda; class Insecta; order Diptera; family Tephritidae; genus Zeugodacus; species Zeugodacus tau. The sequence continues at coordinate 30,303,414 of CM062650.1, read as the reverse complement.
CCGTTGAAACGCAAAGCAGCCGCTGTAGTTGTAAGCAGTGATAGAGGGATGGAGGTGGCATTACAATCAGCGGTAGGCGAACGGTTCGCTGAAAAAGTTAAAGGCTGGAATTCATTGAGGCTGATTTTAATTTGCATGGCATTTTTGTTGCACATTACCTTCAACATACCGCTAAAGACTGCTTAAAATTAGATGAGTATTTTTATTTTCTTTTGCCAAAAGAGTTGAAAATTAATTGAAATATTTCCAAGCTTCTTGGAATGTTGAAGATACCTGATTTTCGATTGTGTTTGCTTAGGTACAGAGCGAGTAACTATCCAAGAGACATAAAGGTGTATCCACGTGCGCTACGGAGATGAAATGAAAGTTGTGTTCTCTTAAAAAAAATGTATATTTTACTTCTCTTCCCACAAAAATAGCAGTGCCTGAGCATTTTTGTTAAATTACTCGGTTCCAACACACCTTTGACATTGCCGCACATTTATTATAGGCGCACATTTTCAGCATGCATCTTCTTCTTTCGTAAACTCCCATGGAAATGGAATATCTTTGTAATTTTAACTTTTGCAAATGAATGATTTTCGCATTGTTTTATTAGTCCAAATGAATTTTGTGGCATTTTATTAATTTCAATGTTATGCAAACAAACTTTTAGTTGTGCCCGAATTTTATTCATATTTGCAATGAGTGCGCATCAAATGAAACTTTCAATTGCATGCCTGGCTTGCCGTTATGAATTTTACCGCAAGTGCCGCAAATTCAATAACCACTGTGGCGACCTTTGAAGTCGTTGCTTGAAGTGTTTGTGATAAGTGACTATAAGAAGAAGGGGTTGTGAAAGGGAGTGTTTTAAAAGGGCGCCAATAAATATGGCTGTAAAATGGTTTGAGTTTTTTGAGCATAAACATTTTAGTGGAATTTAATTTAAAACATTAATAGCATATCATAGAACCATTTACTACTGTAGTACAATATTCAAGGTCCGGCTTCTCAACGAAGAAGTGTAAATAACATATTTAACGGTTTTGATTCTTCCATTATTTTTCAATTTGTGGAGATATATCTTAAACTGGTCGCTGTAGAAAGTACATTTTTCAATTTCATTACACATAATTTATCTTAGCTGGTGACCAGTTTTCCCTCTGAGAAATAGTTTCCTTCGATCGAAAGTGGTACCTCAAAGGGTCTAGCTAGCGTTACAAACTGAAACATTTTTCCGAACAACAAATAACAGTTATTTCATGAGACGTTTTGATCGTACAAACGAATCATATACATATATAACCTATATACGCCTCTAGATCTACGAGTATATTTCAAAGCTTAATTACATAAAATTAAGAAAATTAATTTCTTACCCTTAAGTATATACTATATAAGTACTCGGTTGAATAAATCTATTATGTTCTTGAAATAACCCGAATAATTCAACAATTGTAAGCCGTAGCAGCTTTTTGTTATTTAGAGCTGCCTAAAACCCTTCAATCAGCCAAGTAAGTTGAATGCTACAATTGCCCATTCGCTTATAACAACCAGCAAGAGTCAGCCCAGCAACCAGTCAACCGCAAATCCCCTAACACATTTGTCAACACTTCATCATTGTCAATAAGACAAACCAGCTTTGTTATTGTTTTTATTGCTCAATCTGCTTTGGTTGTCTCCATCCCTTGCGTATTACTCGGTCGGTACGCAGCGTTTCCCTTTTGTACTTTTATCAATCTGGCTACTAGTGGATTTTGTATGGATTTAATTTTTTCGTAAATCCCATAAGTGCCGCAGGCCATTTCTTGAACGGCACAGCAGTCACAAGAGCAAATCTGCCAGAAGGAGAAATAATAAATAAAACGGATGAAAAGTAAATAGGCCTTGCTGAAGAATGTGTGTATGTGCAAGTTTGTAGGTGGCTTTTGTTGTACGACTCAACAAGGTAAGTGCGAGCTGAGTTATCAACTCAATCAACATTTTGACAAAGTGTGTCAATAGCAGTTCTATTTGTGTCCAATTTGCGAAAGCGTTTGATACTCTAGTCTGACATTTTTCTAACCTTTAACAGCATTACTTCGCTGTTGGAATGGAGCGAATAAAAATATTAATATTTGGGTAAACAATCGAGGGACTTATGTAGTAGACTAGATTAAAACATAACACAATAAAGCAATAAATATGTATTAGATATGTATAATATGTTTAATAGGCAAACTCTTCTGGTATCTGATAACGTTATATTCGGTAATTTAGATGAATAAGAAGAGGAACCCTTAACTCCTCAACCATTTAGAACTATCACAACTTTATGATACAAACTCTGTGGTCTATTATGAAACAGCTTTTGGAAAATTCTCCCGATCAACCGCAAACAACAACAATCACAATTTATACTGAAACCGAAATAGAGCAAAATAAATAGAGCACCCAAATTATTTAATAGGCTATTTAAGGTACAAGGGGGATAGCACTTGGACTAAACAGTTAAAACAGTTTTTTGTGAAACCAAAACAACTTCTGTAGTGTGCCAATGATAAATCTGCTTAGGTGTTATATTTTTAAGAAGGAAGTGTTGATAAGATTTAAACTAGTCTTCTACATCTAAAATTTGGGAAAGTTGAATTTTGTTTAGAAAGAAGGGCTCAGTGGATCCCTGCGATTTATTTTGACATTATTAAAATTAATTATTTACTACCTTTGAAGATATTCAATTAATTAACAATTTTTTTAAAGCGCTTTTATACGTTTAAGTTGAGTGGTCATACGATTTGTTAAACGTCTTTCGAAAATTGTATCTAAATGGAGTTCTAGTCACTTGCTCACAAAACTTGTTTGATTAGCTCTCCAAATCGGTAATTATTTCAAGAGCAACAATGAAGAATGTCCTTGCATATGTGTGGCTCTCCAAAGAGAAGAGGGTTGCAATTCGTTAACATTTTTCAATGACACTTATATCTCCTTTTATAGTCTCGTTAACCACAACTGAGTGGTAGCATAACAATCTTACTAACTGCGCTAACGTTCATATAATAACACTTTCTGTTTGTTCACCACGCTACTTCTCCACACAAGAAGAGAGCTTTGCTTTTGTTTTTATTTCCCTCAAGCTTTAATTTTTACAGCAGACATTTCGAGCTGTTAAATGCTCGCACAATTGATGACTGACTGCGTGTAAACTATGAATGACCTGCGGCGATCTTCAACGGGAAGAAATCAAGATGTGTCGTAAATGATGAGAAGATAAGGATAACACAACCCGAAAGGAAAGTCATGAGTTAGTGGTCACAAAAAATCACTAGTTAGAAATGTTTATTATACGAGTCTCAAAGGAGTCCTGCATTGATCGAACTGCTATAGGATATATAGGATTCTCAGACAAAGTAGGAGAAATAGTGCGGACATGTTCACATTTTATTTTCATTAAAAGCTAATCGTCCCAATCATTCAGTCAGTCTCTTCTTCCTAGTGTGTATAAATATATGTAAACTAATAGGACAAGAGCGGGTAAGTAGAGTCTTGAATTCGCCTTAAAGAGTAGCGTGTCAAACACCTAATTGGTATAAAGAAAATGTAGTACCATAAGCAAACAACGAAAAAAGCGGTCGTAGCAATGCTACTCCCTCTACTCGTGGCTTCTGTCCGATTAATTAATAGTTCCATACGTTTTAAGACGCCTCGCAGTCAGCATTCCATCCACTTTTTCCTGACGACCATCTTTAAAAGAAACGAACTACTGTTGATAAATACACATAAATACATATATAAATTTAAGAAAAATCCAAATCAAGCATGCTCGTGTATGCAACAACAACTACCAATAGAAAATATGTTGTCAACATCCTGTTCATACATCGCTTCATTTCATTTTGTATGGTTTGTTAAACTTTCGGTCAATTTTAGGGCGAATACTTTTGTAAATATATAAAGATACATACAAATAAATATATGTGCTATATTTGCTTTGAGTTTATTTTGAGTAAATATAAGAGGTGTTGAAACGAAAAAAAGGTTAAAAAGGTAAAGACCAATAATACCTTCGTTTCGAATTCGCAGTTAAGAGTTACTTAAGGGTGTATCCCTGTAGCAACATACATATATGTATGTATGTAAGTTTTGAAACGTTCACCGCTCAATAGATCGAAACTTATTTATTTTTATATTGAAGAGAAGTAAATATTTTCTAAAAATTATTTCCCAGCAATACACAAAAGTACATTACACGAATGTAAGCTAAATTAAAGTCATAGCCAAACTTGTCAATCGCTCATTTTCAGCCAATAAATTAAATAAGCAAACAACGCATAAGCCTATATAATGCCTGAGCACCATAACAATGAGTTCAACAACTAAATATACATGGGCAATTGATGAGCCTGCACTTGTCCTTAGAGCTACGTATTTGTCTCATAAATAATTTGCACATCTCAATTTCACAAGTAAATCATTGCGGTCACTTTGACCCTTGCAAATGTGGAGGCAACAGCAGGCGGCAAGTTTATCCCAACTTCAGAATGTTGCCTTTTATTTATACATATCTGCATACTTATTTATATTATTGTCATGCGGAGAATTCGGTCAGTCTACTCACTTATATACATATACGTATGTATATAAATATAAAGTTTATAAAAGTTTTGGACGTTTCGTTTATTCAAACTTACAAAATTGCAAATACTTTGCACCACATTAGCCCCCCACTATAGTTGCGACCTACTTCGTTATGCATGACAATATCCGTAAGCCATAGATACAGCGGCGATTTTTCATGCAGCACTCTCCAAAGTTTCGGTTCGAATAAAGTGTATAAAGTGGAAACTGTTTTGGTCACTGTCATTGTGGCAGACCTGAAATAACTACAACAACGAAAAGAACAACAGCAACTCTCAGCAGAGAGTAAATAGTGATAAAAGTAAACTTATTTTAAGTAAAGATGATAAGTCGGCATTTGTGCGTTATTATGACAATACCACAACAATAACAAATGCAAACAACAAATATATTGTAAGTGGCAGCAGTTATTTTATCCACCGCAGCGCAAGAAAATATTCTAAATAAACTAACAAATACTATAAACACTCGATTACAACTACAATGAGCATCGTTTCACAAAGCTCCCATGGCCTAACACTTCGCAGCAGCCTGTTCTCGCTCCGCATCTGGTTTCTGTTAAGTCAACAAGCACACCAATTTTTTCCTAAGGCCGTCCGGCCGGCATTGCGATATAAACTTTTCAATTGGTTTGACAAATAAACACATTTACAAAGCCGCATAAAATATAATGGCTCGGTGTCAGTTGTTGAAAAATGCCCGTAAATAAGCTAAGGAACTGGAAATTGACAGCTGCTCCTGGTGGTATAATCAACCATAGGAGAGCAAATAAATTCAAAAGTGCTTGTTTTGTGGTCACACTGCGGGTGTTTCCAAACAACAGTAATGCCATTGCGGCTGTAACAAAAGGGGAGTCGAAATACTAGTAACGCTTTGAATTGGTAGATAAAGGAGAGAAATGGAAATGCGTCCGTAAATACGTATGGGAAAGTCAATCTGTGACAATTGCTTGTTTTAACAAGTTCAATTTAATAGCACAGTTACAATGTGGTTATTTGTTGTTCCACTTAAATTATGTTGTTTTCAATACCACTTTAGGATAATCAGTTGTAAGATGATTATCAATAGATACATAACACTCGCAATTTAAGTCAGCCATCCAACATATTCGAGACGACATTTAGGATTACTGAATTTACTATAATTTGTACTAGAATTCAAAATTTAGTTTATGTCTACTTAAACTACTTTAACAAGCTGGACAAACAGAGAGTGAGGTAAGTCCAATTAATGTAGTATTCCGAGTCCATTTTTGTTGTTACAAAACAAATTGGAGTCCTCCCTCTGTAAGCTATCCCAGCCCAAACCATGAGTGATCCTCCACCAAAATTTCGTCGCTTACATTTCTGCTTTGGTTACGCTTTGGGCCTCCAATATTTTTGGAGACCATCTGGGCCATCTAAATTGAACTTTTTTTCGTCATCCCAAAAACGATATTTTTCGGCGAATCGAAGCCTGGCTAATTTGTGTTTGTTTGTCATTTAAAATACAGGATTTGTGGACGCTTACACCAATTTTTCCAACAAAATCATGAAAATAGAGGATGGCTTTATAAATATTTCGCTGGGTGTATAATATGATATTTCCACACCAATTGTACAAGAATATTGGAATATAGTTCTTGGCCTACATGTCCTGGGGACTATTACAGTATTTTACATTGCGAATTGTTACTGATGTTAGTATACTTGTAAACCCAGATAACAACCCTGAGCTTACATTTTAGAAGTCATGTATAATTATACCCTGAACGGGGTATATTAAGTTTGGCACGAAGTTTGTAACACCCAGAAGGAAGCGTCGGAGGCCCTATAAAGTATATATATAAATGATCAGTATGATGAACTGAGTCGATTTAGCCTTGTCTGTCTGTCCGTCCGTCTGTCTGTATATATACGAACTAGTCCTTCAGTTTTTAAGATATCGTTTTGAAATTTTGCAGATGTTATTTTCTCTTCAAGAAGCTGCTCATTTGTCGGAACTGCCGAAATCGGACCACTATATCATATAGCTGCCATACAAACTGAACGATCGGTATGGAAAACTTCCGCATTTTACTACATATCTTCACGAAATTTGGTGTGAGTTATTGCTCATAGAAATAACTTAATCTCCGAAAAAATTGTTCAGATCGGTTCACTATAGCATATAGCTGCCATACAAACCAAACGATCGGAATCAATGGCTTGTATGGAAAATTTTCGCATTTGACGTGGTATCTTCACGAAATTTGACATGGATTACTGCTTCAGGTAATAATATAATCTCCGAAGAAACAACCCGGCTAAAAAGAATTAGTAAAATGTTTTATTTTTTCACTTACTTTTTCTTACGTCTTTAGATTTGCTTAAACACATAGTTACTAAAAGAAATGCACCTGTGAAGGGTATATTAGCTTCGGTACAGCCGAAGTTAACGTTTTTTTGTTATATGTTAGCATTGTTCAAAATTGTGCATGAATTTGCAAAATGAAACATAGGCATGGCTCCGTGGCATGGCTCCGCCCACTTATGGATCCAACACCATATCTCAGAAACTAATTCCGTTTTTTTACGAAATTCGGAACATAACATTTATTTAGCATCACAATGATATAGTTTGAATGGTCAAAATCGGTTCACAATCACGCCTACTTTCCATATACCACAATATTGAAATCCTCCTTAATCGTATATTTTACAATCTACAAATTAGTCACTAGTGAAGATATCGGAACAAAACTTTGCACAAATATGTGACACCGCCTGTCTAAATTGGACACTAGATATCGAACTTGAAGACCCCAGTGCTTGTGACCAATTATCGGAAATACAGTGGAACTTCCATAACTCGAACTCTTGAATTGCCAATAGAAATCAAATTTCATAGAAATTTCCTACCATAAACCGAACCAAACCAGTCCATAATACAAAATTTGAAATTTTACTATAGAGGCGGAATTTTAAAATAGTCCCTCTATATCGTACGGAGTCGTACAAAAAATATGATATTACACTTATAGATTACATAAATCATCTAACAAAGCTCCAAATATTAGCAAAATTTAAATTTAACTACTGCGAACTGACAGTGTAACATAAAATTTAAAATGTGTCCTAACAATAGTAGTTGATTGTACATTTCTACAGTATATTTCACAGCAACACCACGCGAAGCACAACGACGAAACAACTCAGCGTGTTTACCATCGATATCATAAATATCAAGCACAATAAAAGACATATTTGTTATTATTAAGATGAATGTGACATCTCGTGTCGCAATAAAGTCCATTACACAAATTCATATGTAAACATACAAGTGTATGTAAGTGTAACTATTCACATGTGAATATTTTTATTGCATGAAATATTTCACACATACCTTAATTTCATATGATTTTATTTTGCACACTGTAATAGCAGTCGTCTGACAACACTTGCCAAATGGTGGACACATGAAACAATAAATTGCAATTCCAAGTCACTTGAACAACGAAGGTCATCCTCTCTTCGCGTAGGATGTATAATATATGTATATACATAATGTCGTATCAAGTATATCAAATGGTCTGTGAAAAGCGTCTGTGATAAAATGATAGCAAAAACAAAACTAGTATAACATATATTTCCATATCAAAAATGCACAAACAAGAAGTAAGGAATGACTACATGCAGCTGAAATAAAGCATTCGATTTCAAATAAAAAATCCGACGTATAATTATTACAATAAAAAACACCTTTTTGAGACGACTGCTCAAAACGGAGAGTCTTCATTTTTTGAAATCCTTTCAGTATTTGAGTATTTAGTATTAGGTTGTTAGGATCGTAAAAACTTGCTCCAAACGACTAATCCCTTCTCATCCTTTCTTCACCAAACTAAGTACATTCGTGTTAGTACGAATGAAATAATGTAAATATTCCATTTTCAAGATGCTATCTTCTCAATATTTTTAGTCTTTTGTAAACAGTTCGTGCAACTTTAAAATGATATGATATTACAAACAAACTTCATATAACACATTTTTTTTTTTTTCAAAATAAAATATTGTACATACATTTTATTTTACGACAATCTTGCGAATATGCGAGACCATTTTCAGTGGCATTCATGGCAAGTTTACGGAATTCACAATCAGCTGATATTGCCACAGAGTGCTCATTTAACTTATATTGCCAATTTGTCATTTTTATATAATTGCGACGTTAAATGAGTACCACTATTATTTCATGTACTTGATGTTATTGTTGTTGTTTTTACATTTCTCTCGTTGGCACTGTCACTATCACTCCCAATGTTGCTGCCACAATCATTGTTGCTGATGCAAGAACTGTCACTCTGTCAGTGCTGTCCACATGTCATGTGGCCCGTTCTGTTTGCTGGTTAACGCCGAGGAATGGAAGAGTCAAAAATCTTACAACCATGTTAAATATATACATGTTTCATTGAATTAAAGCATTTGTTTTACAATATTTATAAGGACACTGAGTCAATTAGGTCTGAGAAAATATAAAAAGCTACTTTGGGCAATGGGAACATTTTTCATTTGGTCATCAAATACTATTGTTCGAAGAATAAAGATATCATTTTGAAAATATATAAAACGAAATGATTCTCGTCTTAGACTGAATAAACAATTCATCCGTACGATATATGGTAATATGAATTGATAATCGCCAGCATTTAAATCATTGATATCACAAAATTGAAATGTTTTAAAAACAACATACACATTTTTTTGAAAGATAATACATAGTCCCATCCTAATTGTACAATGGTCAAGATGCAAGACAATATCAGAAGAAATTTTTTAACGCACAATCTGCTTCATTAGTTTAAACCCAACATGCTTCACTACATTAACTGTATTTCATTTTACAACTATACCCAAAATTAATTTGCTCCGAACTTTTATGTACCTGCCACTAGAATATAAAATGTTGTATGTATTTTATTTAGACAATGAAACGTTGTAATCGAAATCACTCACTAATTATACTCTCGCAACAAAATTGCTAAAAGACTATCATTATCTTTGTTCACATAACGGTTGTTTGTAAGTCCTAAAACTAAAGGAGTCAGATATAGGGTTATATATACCAAAGTAATCAGGGTGACGAGTAGATTTCTATTGGTACAAGAATTTCTTGGCATCATAAGAAGGTTAAATTCGAAGATGGACCACTGCCACGGCCACAAAATGGCGATTACCTAAAACCTATAACGAGCTATAACTAAGCTATGAAAGTAAAATTTGGTAGAAAGGAACGTACTAGGAAGAGGCATATTTGGATGTAATATTTTTGGGAGAGTAGGCAAGGCTCCGCCCCTACTAAGATTTTTGTACATATCTCGTAAACTAATATAGCTATATCAACCAAACGTTCGAATCATTTATTTTAGCCATTTCCTTATACTGTTGAAAACTATTAAAAATGCTTTAGTAAGGAAAAACAACATAAACCTTAAATTTCGTGGTGATATCCAAAATTTTAAATGAGTGGCGCTCCGCCTATAAAATCTGGTTCATAATATATTCCTGGCATTCCAATTAGATATTACGAAAATTCACAACCCCGCCTACTTCCCATATCACAGAACTTTGAAGACGATCTGAATCGTTTACTTTACAATTTATAAAGTAAGCACTAGTGAAGATATGGGAACAGAACTTTTCACAAATACTGCATTTATAGAATGCGATGTGATGCACATCTCCCTTCTAAAAATCGTCGAATTCGGACCCATATATCGAACATGAGGACCTCAGATCTTCGAATAAATTTTTTACCGAAAATATCGGTAAGTTTCTCAGATATGTTGAAAAAATTCAGAGGGAATATGTTTCTTTTAATAACATGTCTCCGTATACCTAATATTAGGGTTTTCAAACTTCTAATATACTTTATACCATAATTCCGAATACCATTATGTCTAATTGTGTGCTATATTAATAAAATTAAACAAATAAATTGCGAGAGCATAAAATGTTAGGTTACATCCGAACTTTGCCCTTCCTTACTTGTTTTGATTTTACTTCCATACGTAAAATATTAGTCAAAAGAGAGCAGCTCTCAAAGATGATTTCAGACTATCTGTATTGGCTTTGCCCTGCAGTTAGCCATTCTTGCGTACTTCAGCACATGTAAAATTGGTTACAAATTTTATTAGTTTTATATTTTTATGGTGAAAAAGTCTTACTTTACAATTGATCCATCACGACTACATCATCTTCCCACTACACATTCACACAATTTCGAAATATTTACCAACCTCATAAATGAAGGCAATGTGACATTGAAAATTAAGACAAAAAAAACTTTAATTGTTATTTAATTCCAAAATATATTTAAGTTTTTGTGAACTAAAAAAGTAAAAGGAAACAATTTATTTCTATACTTTGGCTAGCTTTTAAAATTTAGATTTTGAAATAAGTATTTTATGTACTTATTGCGTTCCTCGTAAACCGTACTCACAAAATATCAATGATACCATACTCTGCCATACAATTAATTCCATTGTGCGCCTACATTTCTCACAAACATGTTTATAGCGCCCGTCTGTTCCATGCAAAACATTGTGCTAAAAATGGTACAATATGGTGAAAGGGACATTCAGCTATAGTTAATATTTTAAATTATTACTTACATTGAGAAGGGCTCTCCTAACATTGCTTGAAGTGGGTCAATAAGGCTGCCGTCGTATCCATCAAGTGTTTGCAATCTGTAGTCGTTATTTGCACCAGCCACACGGAAATTTTTGTAATGCACAGATTCTGTGTGAGTTTTCCCCCAGTTATCGACGTCATGTGTCAAAATCAACAGTTCGTGCGCTCCACTCTCTGCCGTTATTTCGTGCAAACGGTGTAAACCGATGAAGTACTCATTAATTTTCTCACCGTATAAGAAACGACCAAAACCATTAACAAATTCGTCTGTACTCTTCTCGTTTAAAAATTTTCGTTGATCTGCATCTAAAGTGGCAAGGAGTATCCAACCATCTCCATATTGTTTACTCTCACATTGAATTCCAATTGGCAGCAGCTCAGCGTTGCTAATTTTCATACTATTAACCGAGCTACTGCACTCAAATTGCGGGTGTGTTAATATGTCTGAAGTGCCAACAGTCTCACGTCTCCTGCGGTTTTTTGGCATTTCTTTCTTACCAACAACTTCTTTTAAATTCGTGAGGACATTTTTTATACTTTCTAAGGAATCATTACCTTCAGCTAACAAACGGTTCAATTCAGAACTGTAAAATTTATAATATTCATATACAATACTACTTTTTATGTCTGCTATACGTACACTTTTGTATTGAAATTCAGCGTTTCATTTTTACATTTGTAGTCCCACAACTTCAGAGGTTCTGGGGTCACTGAATTAATCTGTATATTACCGAAATTATTATCGCACGTCGCCATAAAACAAAGCATTGCTGTAAATACATTTTCCAATGACATTGTCTGTAAAATCTTACGCCGGTCCTCACTCTTGAAACAACGCTTCAAAACTAAATTATTTTTACGATTCATCATTCATTTGCCAAAACTCGCAATATAATATATTAAGGTGGTCCTTATCTTATGTCGTCTCAGTTTCGATTTGTTATTATTATTCATGTTGCTCATTTTCACTGGGAAACAATTGTTGATGGATGGAAAAATAAAATCGGGCATTTTAATGAATACATAATGTTGTAGTTTTCGTCTTTGAATTCGAAACTTAAAAATCTTTCACAATTAAGAACTGTCCTAATGTAGTATATAACTTTGCATTATATACTCTTGTCACTCTCAGTTGCCTTACTGATAAGGCATAACCACATATGTATGTGTATAGGCAGTTCTCCTGCAAACCATTGCGAATTTGGTGCAGTAGAGCTCTAAAAAAATTCTAAATTCAGAAAATAAATAAGTAAATAAATAATTAAGTATTTATTAATTCGTAAATTGCAGATAACCTTTTCACCACGTTTTGTGTGTATATTTGAATTTCAAAGAATTTAATACACACATTCATATATACATCTACAAACATAAGTATGTTTTCACGCTTTATAGGATTCCCATCTATCTTATTCTTATTATTATATTATTTTTATACTCTCGCAACATGTTGCACAGAGTATCATAGTTTTGTTCACATAACGGTTGTTTGTGTCACCAAGAAATAAAAGAGTTAGATATGGGGTTATGTATATATAAATGATCAGGATGACGAGTGGATTTGAAATCCTGATGTCTGTCCGTCCGTCCGTCTGTCCGTCTGTCCGTCTGTGCAAGCTGTAACTTGAGTAAAAATTAAGATATCTTGACGAAACTAGGCACAAATATTCCTTGGCACCATAAGAAGGTTAAGTTCGAAGATGGTCGAAATCGGACCAAAAACCTATAAAGTGTCATAAGTAAGCCATAAATAAAGTTATAAAAGTAAAATTGTATATATCTCGCAAACCAATAAAGCTATATAAACCAAACTTTCTGCAGTCGGTTCTCTTACGTACCCCACCACACACCATGAAAATAGTTGAAATCGGATAATAACCACACCCACCTCCCATACAAAGGTTAGGTTGGAAATTACTAAAAGTGGGTTAACTAACTAACAAAAACGTCAGAAACACTAAATTTTGCAGAAGAAATAGCAGAAGGGACCTGTACTCAGATTTTTTTACAAAATGGAAAGGGGCGTGGCATCGCCCACTTATGGGTCAAAAACCATATCTCAGGAACTACTCGACCCATTCGAATGAAATTCGGTATATAATATTTTCTTGACACCCTGAAAACACGGACAAAAAATGGGCGAAATCGGTTCACAACCACGACTACTTTCCTTATAACTCAATTTTTAATTCCATCTGAATCCTTCACTTTATAATGTAACCATAAGGAACCAATGAAGATAGCGGAATAAAACTTTACACAAATAGTGCATATCATCTCTGGCTTCACTTGTGAAAAAATTGTCGAAAACGGACCATAACTTTTCAAGGCCCCAGAAATCGAACATGTTGAACTCAGCACCTAAGGGTAAATTTTATCCGAAAATTTGGGTAAATCTCTCAGATAATTTAATGTAATTCAGAGGAAATTGTTTTCTTCTAATAGTGTGTCTCTGTTCCAAAAATTATTAAAATCGGGTCATAACATCTCCATATACCTCATTGTAGGTTTTTCAAGAGTATCTTCTCCTAGCTCCCATATACCTAATTATAGGTTTTTCAAAAATACGGTGAGCTTTATTCCGCATATATGCATTAATATGTGAGCTATCTTAGCTAAATTAAAAGAGCGTATAGTCTTGGATATAGTGTACCTTGCTGATGAAAATGAATGAAATCGGCTCAGGAATTACCTCAGCCCTCATACACTATAGAGGACGATTTTCGTTATTCTATTAAACTTTATACCGACTTTATGGGTTAATTTGTATGTTATCTTAATACAATTTCTTCAATAAATTGCGAGAGTATAAAATGTTCGGTTGCACCCGAACTTAGCCTTTCCTTACTTGTTAATAATTGTTTGCAATCAATTATATACATTACTTGAAAATACATGAGTTCAAGGGAATGACTTCTAAGAAAATTTATAGATCTATATACTAGTATTCTGTATTGTTAAAAAAAAAGGCATAAAATTATAATTGTACTGTATTGTATTGTTTTTATTTTGATATTTTCCCATCATTTCGCATTTGAATATTCCAACAGTTTTTCTATAAGCTATACTTATAGCTTTGTATTAAATATTTCACAACTTTTTTAGCAAGAATATTTTAAAATTTTTGAATTTCAGGTTTTCTATATTTTTTAGTTCTTTCAAAGAAACATCTGACATACTACTTCGAACCCTTTCTATATTTAACTTTTTACCATCAAATTGATATGCCGGAATATAATGAAAATGTTCCATGTCATCAGTATCAGTGTAAGTCAAGAGCAGTTCAAGCGATTGATTGTGTATGAGCTGCATAAAATTATTTATGCCAATAAAGAAGTCAGTATCGCTGTCAATGCATTTTTCATCGCATGGAATTCCATTCAAGAGTTTTTGGTATAGATCATGTGACATATGCGAATGAACACGTCCTATTAACACTAAATTCTTCGAGTATCTATTGTCCTCACAAAAAAGGTTTCTAAGACTTTTATCCACACATTTATAAGGCTTTGTTACCGTGGGTTCCGGTTCGCTGCAAACAAAAATAAATCAATTCATATAATTTTACAGGATTTTTGAAAATAATTGATCGGGTACTTTTGCAGGACAATTTGGATTTCCACAAGAGTTTCAGAAATCGATTGTAGTGAATCCACAAAATCTGTCATAGATTCGATCGCGTTTTCTACCCTGTATAAAAATGTATGTATTAATGGATATTTATGTATGTGTGAGAGTCTACTTACTTATTTAAATCGCCTTCAAAATGATCACAAGTTGGCTTATTAAAAATGAAAAAATAATATTACATTAGTTTAACGAAAAAATCAATAGTATATCCAAGTACTATACCTTTTGATTACCAGTATAATTGAATTGCTGTGGTGAAAGTAGAAATGTCAACACCGTAAATGCGCGCTCCAAAGAATTGATTTGGGCCATTTTAATGAATTATTTTGCTTGTATTTAAATGACAACTCAAACTGTACTGAGCGCTTCTACATTTTAATTCAACTGAATTCTATAGGTACTATGCTATCTCATATTGAGCTGTACATATGTATGTTAATTCATAATACATATTCAATAATCAACAGTTTGCTGATTACTCTGTTCGACTTATATGTATTATGTATCACGTCACGAAACGAATAGAATTCCGTAAGTCTATCTGTCCGCCGTTTACGCAAGCGATAATTTGAGTAAAAATTGCGATATCTTGAGGAAAATTCGTGCACTTGTTCCTTGGCACCCTGAGGAGGTTGGTATTTTAGATGGGTGACTGGGTCTGAACCATTTCCACTCACATATAATGCCATTAAACAAAATGAATAAAATGGGATAGGAACCACGCTAGGAAAGAGTATATATTCGGGAACGTGTTTTCAGGTAATTTTGTAATTCAGACTGACTTCACCCATTTTCCTCACCAAACCATAAT
The DNA here is from genome assembly GCA_031772095.1 of Zeugodacus tau. Lineage (NCBI taxonomy): Eukaryota > Metazoa > Arthropoda > Insecta > Diptera > Tephritidae > Zeugodacus > Zeugodacus tau. Next base: position 30,287,733 of record CM062650.1, on the reverse strand, counting down.
ACTAGTATACACAAGACTATACATTCAGGAAATATGACAAATATATCTCATATATTTTCCGATTTATTCGGTATAATACCAAACGGTAGCTTGAAAATCCCATTATTAGGTATATGAGGGCTAGGGAAATATTGAAGCGTTTTTTTATCAATTTTTGGCAGCAGTCAAAGTCAACTATAGGTATACATGTTATGACCCGATTTCGAATATTTATACTCTCGGAACCAAGTTGCTAGTTCTTGACACCATAGGAATGTTGCTTTCAATGGGCGAAATCGGACCACTGTCACGCCCACAAATATGCGAAAACCGGAAACACATAAAGTGTCATAACTAAGCCATAATTAAAGTAATGAAAGAATATTGTACAATTGGCCGCACTATTAAGGGGCATGTTTTGATTTTTGGAGAAATGGGCATGGCCTCGCCCCCTACTAAGTTTTTTGTACACATATCGTAAGCTACTAGAGCTATACATATCAACCAAACTCTATAGTGTCCTTCCTTTGGACATTTCCTTATACAGTCTAAAAATGGAGGAAATCGGATTATAAGCACGCCTACCTCGCATGCAAAGTATATGTTGTACAATCTATAAATTAAGCACCAGGTATCTGAACAGAACTTTGTACAAGTACGTCATTTGTAGGTAAATCTGTCAGATATTCTAAAGAATTTCACAGAGGATCTGTTGCTTATAATAGTGTATCTCTGTGCCGAAGATGGACAAAATCTGGTCAATATTTCCTTCAGCCCCATATACCTCATATACTGATTTTCAATGATCCGGTGGACTTATATATCGTTTAATATTAGAGATATCTTTGCAAAATTAAATGGACGTAAATCTTGCATATGGTGTTGCTTGGTGATGAAAATTAGTGAAAATGGTCTAGGAATTACACCAGTATTCATATACTATAAATAATGATTTCCGCTATTCTGGTGGACTTTATACCGAATATATGAACCCCATTGTGTTTGTCATAAGATAATTACATAAATACATTGCGAGAGTATTAAATGTTCGGTTACACCAGAACTTAGCCCTTCCTTACTGAGTTTTACATAAGGTTTGGCATGCGTATTTTCCCATTTTTTCAGATACTCTCATTAGTCATTGGGACAGAAGAATATTTTCCATACTCACAATATTCGAATTTTGTTCTTCAGTACACAAACCCAGCATTATCATAAATTTGTTGGACAAAAATAATACAATTATCATACAAACCACCGAATTACCAAATCATCCGAGGAACATGAAGAAAAGTCTTATTTTTGAAAACCATTAAACATTTCTATTAACACGACAGTGTACATTCAAAAGTATTATGCTGCTTTAAAAATTGGAGGTACATTCAATGAAGTTTTTCGTAAATAGATCTTAATTTCAGTATTTGGATACAAGTACAATTTTAATTTTTTATTGATCGCTTCTGCATGGACTAAAAAACCAACAGAATTATCTCGGCGATTGGTACTATGCTTGCCCAACAGTTTCACTTTGTTATTGGCCCCAAATGCCACAGTTTGATAATGATCATACCATTGCTTCTGCCTTTCATCGTTCTCCACTATGAGCAATTCACACATTTGGCTATCGGTAATGGCACGCAATTTATCAAAGCCAATAAAATATTCGCCTTGAAATTCGCCAATACCATTTTTTTCTGAATCACCTCCTAAGTCACTACGAAAAAGAACGGTACTGACATATCGATGGGCGATCAATAACCAATCGTCACCATATTGATTATTATCACACCGAACAGAAAAAGGCCTCGGCAATTGTGGCAACTTTACAGCTAATTCTCCGACTTTTCGTTGAGAACAAAGATTCGAGTTGGTGGTGCTAAATTGACATAAAAGAGGCACATTTAAGTAGATATTCCAACTTATTATTGTTATATGTACATATAATTTTAATACCTTAGGTGAGTATGGATGGATTTTATATCGCTAATAATGTCTTTAAGTTGCTTGTTTGCCTTTGTTTGGAATTCCACCACATCATTAATGCTATATACAAAGAATTTGACAAACAAATTATTAATTTTTAACATACATATATGTATATACAGTCAAACCTGGATAAGTGAGAATTGGATTAGTGAGAAAACTCTATAAGTGGGAGTAATAGCTAGGACCCGTCATTTTAAGCTTCCAAAACCTCTATTAGTGAGAAACAAAAACCTCTGTAAGAGAGAGTCGTTTTTGCCTCATAGACCTCCGTAAGTGAGACTGCTACTTATCTGGTCTCTATGAGCGAGAGACGAACTTTATTTACAAGTTTAACATCTGCAATTTTATGACTCATTCTTAACTTTTGTGAAACTTCCGACCATTGTTTTGTATTTTTTTCGTGGAACTAAAAATGCTGTTACTCTATGGCATTCTTTTCGAATGGACACGTGCGCTTGTTTACCGTGCTGCGTACCTCTATAAGAGAGAAACACTACATATGTATGTACGTGCATTAGCGAGAAACTCGGGTTAGTGAGAAACCTCTTTAAGCGATAATAAGATTGTGCTCCCTTGAACTCTCGCTTATACAGGTTTGACTGTATTAATGATGACTTTGTTCAATACGTACCCACTCAGGTTCCTTATCTCTGGAATTTCGCATGTTTGCTGCAAATTCTAGTACCAAGAAGAAAATATTAAAAACCTTTTCAGTTTTGCTATTCAAGTAGAAGTAATGTACAAAATACTTCTATCAAAGAAAAATATATACGCACGTCATCTCCACCAATACGCATTAATGACGAGACGTCAATATCTTGCGAATTCAACTGTATATTACTTCCTGGGCTGGCTAACATAATATTAAACACCGTCAACAGTGTATCGATAGCAATAGGCTCCATATTTATTTATTTTATTTTAATAGCTGCCATCGATTGGTCACTTCTCTGCTCGCTATCTTTGGGCGCTGCTCGCCTGTCAAAAATTTTACATGTGAAAGCAACAACAAAGATATCTAGTTGAATTCGTGCTGGAGAGTATGCGAATACCTCATTAAAATTTCAATAGTCGCTTGCTGAGTGCTACCAAGTTTTGTTTTACTCATTTTAGAACCATTTTACTATTGTGAACGGCTCAAAGGACAAATTACTGTCAAAATAATAAAAATTGTTATACACAAATTTGAAATTGAAAAGGGCAGGCGAAGATAAATCGTTAGTATTTTTGTATTGAATTTATTGAATAAAAAACTTTAATAAAAATTAAATTTGTTGCAGAAAACGTTAGAGATAGACGATGGTTGAAGAGTTCAGTGCGACCAAGTATATACAATTCGATTTCAGTGCTGCCAGTTTGTATGAAAATTTGGAAAGTTTGTTCGATTGGCTTGTCTATAGCAGTTAGCCAATCGATGACAGCTAATGTTTATTTTAATGTGAGCAGCAACCAGCAGCTTTTGAACACAACGAATGCACGATTCCAACTGATCTCAATAAATAGATACTTTAGATTAAGTCGCCGCGAATCGAGAGAGCAACTAATACGTACCATTTATTATTATTTTATTTCAGTTGAACATGTTATTAATAGAAAAATTTGCTCGCTAAATTTGATTAAGATGTCACAGAAATTTATGATATTCTCGGTATAAGGGCTGATATAAGCGAGGAGGTTCTCAGAAATAGTATCTTGGGTTTAAGAAAGTTAAAAAAGGAGTAGAATCTGTTTTGTTTCAAAATCGATCTCGATTTAATTGATTTTGTTTCTGAGACTGCCGTGAATTCTAATAAGAGAAAAGAATCTCTGGTGACCAAATCTGAGACAACTGTCACAGCCCAATCAATACATTTTTATACTCTCGCAACAAATGTTGGTAAGAGAGTATTATAGTTTTGTTCACATAACGGTTGTTTGTAAGTCATAAAACTAAACGAGTTAGATATAGGGTTACATATATCAAAATGATCAGGGTGACGAGTAAAGTTCAAATCCGGATGTCTGTCTGTACGTCAGACTGTCCGTCCATGCAAGCTGTAACTTGAGTAAAAATTGAGATATCTTGATGAAACTTGGAAGACGTATTTCTTGGCATCATAAGAAGGTTAAGTTCGAAGATGGGCATAATCGGACCACTGTCACGCACACAAAATGGCAATAACCGAAAACATATAAAGAGCTATAGCTAAGCCATAAATTAAGTTGTGGATATGAGGATGTAATTTTTTTGGGGAAGTGGGCGTGACCCCGCCCCTACTAAGTTGTTTGTACATATCTCGTAAACTATTTAAGCTGTATCAACCAAACTTTTTAGAATCATTTCTTTTATGTACTACCTTATACAGTCCAAAGTGGAGGAAATCGGATTATAACCACGCCCACCTCCCATACAAAGGTTATGTTGAAAACTACTAAAAATGCTTTAATTCAGTAAGGAAAACCACCAGAAGCCTTAAATTTTATTATCAATATGGTACAGAAGTGCTGCACTCAAAATAGTATACAAAATTTTAAATGGGCGTGCTTCCGCTCACTTATGGGTCGAAATCCATATCTCCGAAACTACTCGACCAATTACAATGAAATTCGGTTCATAAAATCTTCCTAGCTTCCCAATGATATATTGTGAAAATAGTCCAAATCGGTTCACAACCACGCCTATTTACCATATAACAGAACTTTGAAGTCGGTCTGAATAGTTTACTTTACAATATGTAAAGTAAGCACTTGTGAAGATATCGGAACAGAACTTTCCAAAAATACTGCATTCTAAAAATTGTCGAAATCGCTCGATAAATATTCAAGACCCTGTATATCTATCTTCTAACAAATTATTTAACGAAAATATAGATAAGTCTCTTAGATATTTTGAACAAATTCAGAGGGAATATGTTTCTTCTAATAATATGTCTCCGTGCCAAAAATGAGTGAAATCGGGTCATAACTTTCCCTAGCTCCCACATACCGAATATTAAAGTTTACAAACTTTTAATGGACTTTATACCATATATATGCCGAATATGTGAGTCAAATTGTTTGCTATATTAATAAAATTAAATAAATTGCGAGAGTATAAAATCTTCGGTTACATCCGAATATAGCCCTTCCTTACTTGTTTTTAATCGTTTTGTTATACTCTCGCAACAAAAGTTGCTAAGAGAGCATTATAGTTTTGTTCACATAACGGTTGTTTGTAAGTCATAAAACTAAACAATATAGGGTTATATATATCAAAATGATCAGGGTGACGAGACGAATTGAAATCCGGATGACCGTCTGTCCGTGCAACGGAAAACTTGAGTAAAAATTGAGATATCTTAACGAAACTTGGAACTCGGACCATTACCACGCCCACAAAATGGCGAAAACCAAAAACCTATAAAGTGTCATAACTAAGCCATAACAATCGCCCACCTCCCATACAATGGTTAGGTTGAAAATTATTAAAAGTGGGTTAACTCACTAACGAGAAACGTCAGAAACACTAAATTTTACAGAAGAAATAGCAGAATTCCATCTGATTCCTTCACTTTACAATGTATAAATAAGGAACCAATGAAGATAGCGGAATAAAACTTTACACAAATAGTGCATATCATATCTGGCTTCACTTTAGAAAAAATTTTCGAAAACCGACTATAACTTTTCAAGGCCCCTGTTATCGAACATGTTGAACTTCGCGCCTAAGGGTATAGGAAACAGGAAATTATTTTCTTCTAATAGTGTGTCTCTCTTCCAAAAGTTATTAAAATCGGATAATAACATCTCCTAGCTCCCATATACCTAATTATAGGTTTTTCAAAAATACGGTGGGCTTTAATCTGCATATATGTATTGGTTAATATGTGAGATATCTTAGCGAAATTAATAGAGTGTATAGTCTAGGATCTAGTGTACCTTGCTGGTGAAAATGAATGAAATCGGTTGAGGAATTACTTCAGTCCTCATACACTATATAGGACGATTTTCGTTATTCTGTTAAACTTTATGCCGAATTTATGGGTTAATTTGTATCTTAATAAAATTTCTTCAATAAATTGCGAGAGTATAAAATGTTCGGTTGCACCCGAACTTAGCCTTTCCTCACCTGTTAATGCTGTATTTCTTTCAGTACTTCAATTCAATATTTTTAAAAAGACTCAACTTCAACTTCAAGTTAAAATTTTTAATTCAAATACTATATCTCTTTTATATGTATACACATATATTTTACATTCGGAATACAAAGCATATGGGTTAATCAAGTTCTAATAAATAAATTTTAAAGACGTTTCCAGTAATTTTCGCATCAACTCTTCACTTCCGACTATTACTTTAGTAGCGATACAGTTAACACAGTACATATATTCATATGCTCATATTCAATCCCAATATACAAACACCTGTTCAAATTTAACTCGTATGTATTAAAAAATGTTCAGAACGTATTGTAACTTTCCTTGATGTCTGCATTTTTACAATTCACTCCACTCATCGTTCCTCAAGTTGGAACTTCGTTTCACAGGCAGACTTATGGTTTAATATCACTTAAACTAGTTGTTATCGCTTCATGTTGCGCTTCGTATGTTCGCCAAAATGAAATCTTCAATCTGTGCTAAGAGCACTCTTTCTGCCATCTGATGGTTCAACATGCTCATAACACCAACGCCTTTAAAGCGACTGTATGTATTTACATATGTGCAAAGGGAGTAAGTGTATAAAGAATTATATTAAAACATTTACATGAGTTTAATATGGACGTACTAATAATCTGTTGTGTAATATATAGCGAAACACCTGCCTGCGTTTATATGGTACATATGTATGACGCGGATATTCTGGCGTCAGTTGCCATCTGTTGGCGTTCACGCTCGCGTAATTTTAAATGTGAATTTATATATGTACTTCCTAAAACTGAATTTTCGAATTTAGTTTAGTTGTTTACTTTTTAAAAGCCACACTTGACTCTCACTTGACTCAGCTCTGACTCTGCGATAACCAAGTTCTAGGAAATGTTTGGTTAGGAGTGAAAAATATTGAGCTTTAGTGAAACCCTTCCATGTTTTGGGTTTAACATTTAGTGACATTTTAAGTTCATTAACATGTTGGATCTTCAACTAACGTTTCACTAGTGATTCAATACTCAGCGCTTATCTTAGAACCGGACATGACAGCACCAAAAAAATTTCCGCAGTATCTCCAATAAGATCTCTAATGGTATGTTTTACAAGGACTACGATTCTTAAGTAAGTACCGACAATGTCCAGTTCCTTATATAACTACTATATGATCCGGTGCACCACGATCTACGGAATGTTGTGGATGGTTGAAGAAGTATCTGATTTGTATTATTCGAGCTGTAGACCGAAACTATTGCAAAGTTTGAAGAAAATGGGTAATCTCACAAAGTGTTTACACAATGTGTACGATACATTCTTTATACATACGATATATTCCGTAAAAGTGAACGAATAAATCTCACCGTCAAAAGTATTGTTGGTACTTTATCAAAATGGTTTTAAGTTTGGTAGGTATACTATAGATCAAATATTCTAAATTACCCAACATGGTACGAAATATGTGTCCGGTATATTTTTATGTCTTATACGATTTTCAAGAGATTACCCACTAAATATTTAAAGAAAGAGTCCGTATGGATATTTCTATCTATTGGGATATTAGGAAATTTAGCTATTTTCGCCAATTTTCCACCAATCTGCGTAAATCCATAAGTGAATACCTAATCTACGTATAGGAAGAATGTTCACCACACGTGCACCTATATCTAACAGCAATATAAATAGTACATACATATGTGAAGAGTTCGTTTTCCTTTGTTCACTTAAGTCAACTCCCTAAACACAAATATACTTGGCAAATAGACGAGTGAAGTAACTGGAAGTATGAGCTTTAAAGCATTCGTGAGAGTCACAAAAACATCACAAATTACAAAAATAAAAACAGCAACCATTGACCTTACGACTAAGGGAGGCATTCCAGCAGCAAACAACACCGTCATTCACAGTTTGAACTGAATGTCGGTAATTTATAGCTGGTCCCTCAGCGTTCATACACTTGATTTATTGCTGTTATTGAAAAATTTCGCCGTAATTTTATTTCTGCCTGCATTTTTTGTTGTTGTTACTTGCAACGAATTTCATGTGGCCGGCATGTTAGTGAAGCGTCTATGAAAAAGTGCAGCCACTGGCAGTCGGCTTTGGTAATGTGCGGGGGGGTCGGTTGGTGGTGGAGGGATTTGTGTCGGTGACAACATGTTTTCAATATTAAAATGCATTTGACCCGCGACACTACTCACTGATATGTTGGCGTTGAGAGAGTGTAGTAAAGCGATTGCACTGTGCCACTGTGCCTTCACAAGGTAGTTTAAATAATGGTGTACTTTTAGTGAAGGTATTATAAAATTGAGGAAGGATATTAGAATAACAAATTGTGATTGCATTTATGGTTAGCTTGAATCATGTTTGTTTACGTAAGGTTGGATATTAAAAATTCCAATTAATTCAAAAAATGTTTAACGCGTTGATCTAAAATGAAAAGCCAATGTTACAGAAAAACATAGCACGGATTTGTGTAAAATTTGTATTGCAAAAGTCCGAATTATATGTTGGTTAAATACTAGCATTTGGAGAGAACAAAATTCATTAAAGATTAAAATTATCAGAAAGCTCAATTATTAATGTCCATCCATTCCATTCAATCCATTTGTAAGGCCAAGCGAATAATGTTGGCGTCTTTCATTGAAATACATTTTATGGTAAAGATGGTACAGACAAACTGCATTAAGATTGGTATAAAAAATGAAAAATGGTCGAGGCACCGCCCACTTATGGGCCAAAACTCATATCTCAGGAACTACTTGATCCATTTCAATGAAATTCGGTTAATAATATGGCTTTGGCATCCCAATGGTATAGTTTGAAAATTGAAAACGCGAAATCGGTTTGCAACGCCGCACACTTTCCTTATACCACAATAGTGAAGTCCATCTAATTTGTTTACTTTACAATACATATCAAGAACCAATGAAGATATCGTAGGTTTTTCTGAGTGGTGGACCACTGAACCGAATCTCATCGCAATGGTTTGCTGCCACGCTTTTTGGTGTTAATTTTCATCCTCTAAGCCTAGTGGAAGATCCTAAAATTGGAGAATGTTGTTCACATGTGAAAAACCAAATAGTTTTAACTTCTGCAATGGAATTTTGCATAATTATTTAACCGATTGCTCTCAGTTTTGGTATCATACAAACATGCTACTCAAATTCTTGTTTAGACTACGGAGATCAGGATAGGTGAGGTCAGGTTGGGTCACGGCGTAGATCTCCGCAACTGCAGAGAGTTTCACTTAAACAGCTTCGACTGTCCTTTGTGGAATCCAAATACTCCTAACGGATCGCCAGATCCGCATGATTCGACAAAATGGTCTCTATTACAAAGTTCATAAGTCGGATAAAGTTTCCAATCACTTCGCAGGGTGTGTGCCAAAGGTGTGCCTACCGAGGTGTTTTAACTTTAATCTGACATTGAAGGAGGAAGTATATATGAGCTATTTTTTCCAAATATAAGTGTATGGTATTATCTTTTGTAATACAAATGTCAAATTAGGCTTAATTTTCAGAATGCTATGCCAATTTATCATATATATCAGGAAATTGAATGGCATATATTTATGGCTATTTAAACTGAAAATTTAATGAACTAAAATGCACCCAAGCAACCATACTGTCAAAAGGCAGCTAAAGCACTGCGAAGGTGACATACTTGCGTTTCACCAATGCAGGCCAGCGCACTCGAACGAAATCGTGCCACTCATAGGGATGTTGACATGTTGCAAAGTTCACGTCAAGCCAGCAGTTCACATGCATTCTTGTGTCATTTGCACACATTATTTATATTTTTCATTCATTCATTTGGTTCTGGACAATTTTTTTAAAAGTCTACAAATCTACAAATGTAGATACTTACACAAAAGCTTCAAGCCGGTTGTTTAAAGTGTGCAAGCGTGCGACATTACGAACTTTGATCGACATTTGAGCTACAGCTAAGCAATCCTTTTGTTTGTTTTTTTTTTTAGCCGACGCTTGGCTGTTGCCCTCCTGTCCCCATTGTTCAAGGCGCGATGACACTGACACCGGAAATGAACACATTTTCCGGCTTCCCACTATGAACAATGATGATGGCGATGCAGAGGACGCTGCGAACTACAACAACAACAGCTATGCACTATGTGGAGAACAACATCGTGCTTACGTTCATCACATGGGACCTTTGCACGGCGAAGGAAATAAATGAAAATCAACAATGATGAGCAAAAAAGAAACAAACAAGTGAAAATGTAGCACAAACAATGTATTAAAACAAAAAACATAAGTACAATGAATGAATGTGGCACAAAAACCGATGAATGAAATGTTGGAATGTGTGCATTTGAACCACATAAATGTAGATAAAAAATTACACACGTAAATGCTTTTTAAATCAACTCGTACTCGCATATGTTTATATGTTTTTTTATTTCTTTCCGCATTTAACGGTGCTTTAGCTCACTTCTGCTTGGCATTCATTGCAGTTATTAACTAAAAAAATTAAATTATTTAAACGAGTGCAAATGATCGAAATGAATTCGGAATGAAAACATAACAAAGATTTTTTAATATTTAATTTTATATTTTATATTGTTTGCTATTAATAATTTATGCCTTTGTGTTTTTATTCTCGAATATTTAATTGCCAAATTTGGAAGTACTTCATATATTGTTGTTGCCGCAGGGAGTTTATTAAATACACAAATTCATATTCGAAGTAAAAACTTCTATTTGAAATGAGTTTTCCCGTTATGACATGATTGTTTTATGGATATACATAGTAGCATATCTGATTAAAGAAATATATTTTAACATGATGCAGCCAACCATAAATTAAACATAACAAAGCTATACGTTTTGGTACGACATTATCCTTATTCAGGAATCAGGTAAAAGCACTTAAGATCTAATTAATTCATACACACTACATATGCAATCCAAACACCAAACAAACTCCCCTATGTGATAAAAACAACCAATCACTCACTCACTTTTAAACAATAATCAAGCTTCTAATGAGTGGGGAGTTAAGAAAACTTCAATACAACTAAATCGTGAAATGCTAAGATGAATACCTTCCTTCGATTCGAAACTACGAGTATAAACAGCATAGTAGAAAAAATAGATCTCCTTTGAATTACTTTAGAATATCTGAGATATTTAAATATATTTTCAGTAAAAATAGACTAGTTACACAAGATTTGGGAGAAGCTTGGTTCCGATATTTTCAGGGTGCTTAATTTACAGATTTTTAAGTGAACGAATCAGGACTTCAAATTTGTGGTATACGGAAAGTAGACATGGTTGTGAACCAATTTCTCCCATTTTCTACGCTATAAAGATGTCAAGGAAATTTTATGAACCAAATTACGTTGAAATTGCTCGAGTGGTTTCTATTTCAAATTTCGTTTAGATTGGTCATAACACGATTTTTAGACTGGATAAGGAAGTGCAAGGAAATGGTTCCAGAGAGTTTGGTTGATATAACTTTAATAGTTTACGAGGATAGTACAAAAAACTGAATACGGACGGGGACCACTTTTCCAAAAAAATTACGTTAAAGTATGCCCATACCTAGTGTGATAATTTGTACCAAATTTCACTATTATGATACGAAAACCGCGGAGTGTCGATTCGGCGCCGGTCACAGCAACTCGCACTGACGTACGGAACGACTTAGCGCATTTTACGTCGAGATCTTAAATTGAAAGCGTACAAAATACAGTTTGTGTAAGAACTGAAACCGCTCAACCTTCCCAACGGCATAGCCTTGCTGTATGAGCTCTTGAAAAGAAGAATCCGACGTTTTAGAGCCAAGTTCTGTTCAGCAAGGAGGCCCATTTCTGGCTTCATGGGTATGTAAACAAGCAAAATTGTCGCATTTGGGACGAAGAGCAACCTAAACAGATTCAAGAGCAGCCATTTCATCCAGGAAAAAACACGGTTTGTAGTGGTTTGTGGGCCGGTAAATCATCAGACCATATTTCTTCAAATTGATGGTGAGCACGTAACCAGTTATCGCGCCATATTAAACGAATATTTAATGTCTGAAATTGAAGCTCGCGATTTCGGTGACATTTGATTTCAACAAGACGGTGTCACTTCTCACACACCGAAAATTGGACTCAACGGATGGATCATCTGAGACATAGTCGCGGCAAACATTTGAAAGCGATAATATTTAAGAAATAAATGCCAAAGAATATTCTTTCAAATGATAATAAACATTCTCCATTAAATTTGAATGTTCCTTAATTTTTTTTCTTTAAAAAAGTAGGGAACCTCGAAATTCTATATCTCCCTTTACTCTCTACATCAGTGGTCGGTTCTGCTTGGCACAATTGTGCCGACTTCTTTTCACACGTACGCTCCTCTCTATCATTCAGTCGTTGTCGAACCAGCAACGAATGAACATCGGGCATGGCTGTGGCACTTTGCATAAGTTAAGGTTTTAAGCTGTTTAAAAACAATAAAAGGCTTTTACGATCTCATAATAACTAATAACTAATATGAAGCAATGAGCACAGAAATGCATGTTTTATGGCAAATGGCAAACATTCTCAATGTAAGGTTCCAGAGTTCTCACTGGGTTTCTTTTCTTTCGTGCTCACCTACACAGTCGCAATTGCTCTCGTGCCGACCACTACTCTATATCTCTTTTAGATTTAGGTGTTGCAGACAACCGTTATGAGAACATATTATTATTTTACTCTCTTTGCAACATGTTGCGAGGGTATAATAAAATTTATGGATGATGTATCAATTAATATTATTAATTATTAATAGCTGAAACCCAAAGTTATATGGCCGCAAGTATATAATGATCAAGAAAAGTGTTATACCGTCGACTAACATAAGACATTCTTTAGAAGCATTAATGTAGTTTCTCTAAGTAGACCTACCATTATTTACTTGAAATTTATAATGCTGGCAGGAGTTCGTAGTTATACATATATATTTACTCATTATCCGGAAGAGGATAAAGAGTACGTATCGAATGATCTGAAAACAGTTCTACTAAAAATAATCTAATCAAACATCAAATTTATCTTAATCTTAAATATAACGCAGATATATTTACGCACTCAATGCATTTTTCAGAAATTTACGCCAGTTAAATTTTAAAGCTTTAACTTGAAACATGATTCATGGCCATTCTACCTCACTTAATCGTTCATTACAAACAAGTTGTTTTTCGATTTTCTATTATTTTTAATTTAATCAAGAATAATTTATGTAATTTATGTGTAAGTATATACTATATACATAGTTTACCATCGAGGGCCTAAACATTTAAAATATATACTAGGATAATGACGAGAGTTGAAAATACACATGAAAGATTGCAAAGTAAATAATTTTTTTATCGCCACAATTACTTTATACATTTTGCGCCAAAACAGACTGAAGGTAATGTCATTTTAACGTATTTTTAATTTTATTTTAATTTGCGAAAAAGCTTTTCTCCATTACCTTTCCGAGGCTTTTATTTTCTTTAATTTTTAGGACGATGCTGCGGTTATGTCCCATAAGTGCTCATAATATGTATGTATGCTTTGCTTTGTTTAACAAATAAAAATGTGTGCTTTTCTTATTTTTATATACAAGTGCATATAAAATTCTGCTAGCACTTTACTGACCACTGCTCGTTATTTCACGGCACAATTTTTGTACTTTCATGCAAGTTTCATTTGTTGAAGCAGCAATGTGCTTTCTTTTACCCTACAGACTGTGCACATACTCGCCTCCCGGGGAATGTCACTCATACCACATGCGGTATCTGCAATTATTATCCACCCCATGAGCTCACAGCGATATTTTCTTAATAACCATGCCATGTAGTTGTGTGCAACGGTTGCTTATATGGCTTTGGTTTTACTTGCTTTGTTTTTGTTTTGTTTGTTTGCTGGTCTTATTAGTGAAATGTATGTATTCTTCTGCATGTGGGTTGTACACAGGCCTCTGACATTTTATTCCGCCATTTTTAATAAAATGAGAGTTATCAATTTTTTAACCAGTAGCAACATTGCACAAGGCTATTATAAACGATTTAATTTGCAACTTTTCTGCAGAATCTTTTTTCAGCTTTGTTCCCTTATCAACAAATTCACATTTGAAAGCAACAAAGCTATACAATTGAAATAAATATATAGCAGAGTGTATGGTTTTTTTAAGTGTTGGTAACATTTTTCTATTCTAACTATCACTGAATACATATGTCTACTTCATTATTAATATAAAATATGCGATCAAATTTGGCCTGAGCTAGTTCTTTTACACTCGTCAAGCGAGTAGATGAAATAGATTGATACCACCACTTTTTGAAATTTGTAGAAATTTGATCGAAATATGATAGTTAGTTAGTAGCCATTAGTTTCCAAATTACAGTATGAAATAGAGATTTATTTACGTATAAATAAACATAAATATCAGTAGCTCAAAAGGAGAACCTGAAAAAATCTGCTGAATGAACTTTAGTTAATTTTTCTATAGACCTTCAATATCCGTTCGGAAAATCGCATAGATTGAAAATTGATTAATGAAAATGCATATTGTTTAAACTTGTTGAAAAGTCTGCACAAAATTTATCAAGATGGTAAGCCTATATTAATAATTATTATAATTTTTGTTTGCATCCGATTTTTTTTTTTAAATTATCTATGCATTTCTTTTATAGTATGGATTCCATCTCTTTTTTGGTAGGTAGCTTTGATGTCGTATAAGATGTAACCTCTCTTTCGATGCCGAGATTCACCATCGGTTTTTGATGCACCTCGCCAGGATCTCATATAGACAGACTACCGACTAAAACGCAGCGTGGGTCATAACCCATAATCAGAATAGTTTCTGTAACATTTCAAGACCGCCGACAGAACAGGGACCGAAGAAACATCGTGTCACACCGGCACACACTTCTGCCGTCATCATAGACAAATGCTTGAGTCCTGTGGAGGCCTATTTTACAATCCCTCAGAAAACGTAATTCGTAAAGTAGATTTTTTGACATATTACTCAATTTTGTTAGAAGGCTAAGTATTTAACGCATCGCCTTTGTATGCATAGTAATTTTACATTAGTTCAATAAAGACTATATGAATTTCAAAACTTTAATTATCATTAATTTCTTTATAGATATTTGTGATTGGGTTTCGCTCGAAAAATGGCATACTTACTTTTTGTAAGTACAAGTGTTTTACAAAAAATCGTTAAGAAATTTGAAACCCTTTGCCAAAGTACAGCATAGGGATTTATTATTCTTACAACTACTATTTAAAATACGTATGTGTGCATTTGTCGCTGAGCAGCGTAATCTCATTAACACCTCTGTGGGCATTTGTCCAAGTTATAAACACTTAACGACATACGCGTCCTACGCTATGCCCAACCCGTAATTGCACGCAATTGAAAGAAAGCGGAATACTTAAGAGGATTAATGACATAAACACTTAAGTATGCTCCTGAAGTGTTTTTTTATTTATCCAACGTTTACGACAAGCCAAGGTTTTGAAAAGAAATCAAAAATTGCTATAGAAAACAATATCATCCACCATGAGGTTATTTCGGTTCTTAGTTAAATACCGCAATTTATGAATTAGGTAATATAATAATAACATGCAGGCAGTGAGGGAGGTCGTCTACTATGACCTAACCTCCAGAATATATTTTACTTCAAACATGATATTTGCTTCTTAAAGAAAGACATGCCAATAATCGAAAAAATATCATACGTGATGATCAATAAGGACAGTGTAATATACATACATATGTTCTATAATCTAAGGTTTGTGGTACTCAAAGCTCAGGTCTTCTGCGAGATTAAGAGTATAAAGTGCAGAAAAAATTTACTACAGACATTAAAGCCCAGAGAATTTTCAGAGATATGTACAGCGCCAATAGAAGCTAAAAAATCATAAATTTTGACACCACTTCAAGTGCTAAACTAATCAGAAAGAAAATGTAATGCAGTAAAAGCTATTTAACAAATATCATTATGTTAATAAGAGTATCTACCAATTTTTATTAAAATTGCAAATACATACATGCAAATGTGCGTTACTATAACCACATGAGATTATGCCTTGCATACACTCCGCCCGACTATAATCACATTCTTGCAACAGTTTATCAAGCGTTTACGCTTGTTAAGGGCTTGTGAGTATTCACGCTACCGACACACTTAATAATCTTCACAATATAATTGCATGCATTCAACGCAAAGAATCACACTCATCCGTCGATGTAAGCAACATGTGAGAAATTCATTATTTCACTTAAGCATTCAAGTAAACAGACAGACACACCATACACATTGGACTATTTTTTTGCTTCATACTTACCATGTACTCGTACATATATATGTATTTTATGCTTGTATGCAAATGTACATATGTGTTTATGTATTTGCGCTTCTACCAGCCCGGATTGAAGCGACGATTAAATGCATTTTAATTTAAAATGTAATTAAGTTTGGTGCACCGCAGATGTCTTTCAGTTGCTCGGGAGTGCTAAAATCATACCTATGATATACATCATACATTCATATGAAAACATAGCAAATATACTTGTATACATACATATATTCGAGGGGACTAACAAAAGTTCGCTGTATTATTTAGTGGCATGACGAACAGTTAAAACTATCATTAAACTTTCAATTCCTTATTGACTTTTCATACTCTTTCGAACATACTTAGATCGAAGTTCATTAAGGGGATAACCTATTTTTGTGAATTTTTTTTAAAGAAAGTACTCTTTCGATTGTTTCGAAGTTTTTTGCACATAATAAGATATATTTTCAGCTACATTTCAATTTTTTTACAAAAATATTGAAAAATAACAGAGTTATATGCTATCTGCGGAGATGCCAATAAAAAAAAAGTTCCCTAATTGCTGACATGATTCCGGCCAAATGAGTTGCTGAAACAAAAAAATTCAAAAGGATATTAAAATTAAATATATTTCCTATACAATGACCTATGTACGATTTTTTAAAAATGGCCTAGTTCTGAGGTAAAAAAATAGTATTTTTTTACACGCCAAATTGATCATTTTCAACCAATCAAAAGGATCGTAGGTCATTGTATAACAAATATATTCAAGAATACTCAGTTTAAATTTGAAGTCGATCGGTCAATGTATCGTTGAGTTATCATGTCAGCAATTTTGAGAAATGTCTTTACGAAAAAAACGCGTTTAAAGTTGCGACTATAGCAGCTTATACCTGCGAGCGGTCGGTCTTTAGAACGCTAACATTCAAAAACTATTCAAGATACGATCTTACCGCTTTCACAGGATATTTTTATACTCTCGCAACAAAGTTGCTAGAGAGTATTATAGTTTTGTTCACATAACGGTTGTTTGTAAGTCATAAAACTAAACGAGTTAGATATAGGTTTATATATATCAAAATGATCAGGATGACGAGACGAAAAACCTATAATGTGTCATAACTAAGCCATAAATAAAGTTTTGAAAATAAAATTTGGAACATAGGATCGTATTAGGGAGGGGCACATTTGGATGTAATTTTTTTGGAAAAGTGAGCCTGACCCCGCCCTCAAATAGGTTTTTTGTATATAATTCGCAAACCAATTAAGGTATATAAACCAAACTTTCTGCAGTCGTTTTTTTAGCCACTTCTTAATACAGTAAAAAAATGAAAGAAATCGGATAATAACCACACCCACTTCCCATACAAAGGTTAGGTTGAAAATGACTAAAAGTGGGTTAACTCACTAACGAAAAACCTCAGAAACACTAAATTTTACAAAAGAAATAGCAGAAGGAAGCTGCCCTCAGATTTTTTTACAAAATGAAAAATGGGCGTGGCGTCGCCCACTTATGGGTCAAAAACCATATCTCAGGAACTACTCGACAGATTTCAATGAAATTCGGTACATAATACCTTCAGGGTGTCAACCTGATGACACATGTGAAAAATTGATGAAATCGTTTCATAACCACGACAACTTCCCATATAACTCAATTTTGAATTCCATCTGATTCCTTCACTTTATAATGTATACATAAGGAACCAATGAAATAGCGGAATAAAACTTTACACAAATAGTGCATATCATCTCTGGCTTCACTTGAGAAAAAATTGCCGAAAACGGACTATAACTTTTCAAGGCCCCTGTTATCGAACATGTTGAACTCCGCGTCTAAGGGTAAATTTTAACGGAAAATATGGGTAAATCTCCCAGATAATTTAATGTAATTCAGAGGAAAATGTTTTCTTCTAAAAGTGTGTCTCTGCTCAAAAAATTATTAAAATCGGGTCATAACATATCCTAGCTCCCATATACCTAATTATAGATTTTCAAAAATACGGTGGGCTTTAATCTGCATATATGTATTGGTTAATTAATTGGTCATACACTATATAGGATTTTCGTTATTCTTTATGCCTAATTTATAGGTAAATTTGTGTGTTATGTAAATAAAATTTCTTCAATAAATTGCGAGAGTATAAAATGTTCGGTTGCACCCGAACTTAACTTTTCCTTACTTGTTGAAAATGTGAACTATCGAATAGGCAAAAAATAAAAAAAAAACGATTTTTTGAAAATGGCACACTGGTATAGCCCCTTAAGTGGTTTTGTCCGGGGAAAAATTACTCAATGAAAATAAATAATACATGTTTAGTTAAGACTTTCAATTATAATTTGGTCAAAGAAAAAAAATTAAAAACAACAAGTAAGGAAGGGCTAAGTTCGGGTGTAACCGAACATTTTATACTCTCGCAATTTATTGATATAGTTATTTTTATGATATCACACAATTTGACATATATATTCATCATAAAGTCCAATAGAATAACGAAAATCATCATATATGTATAGTACATGAAGGCTGAGGTAATTCCTGAACCGATTTCACTATTAAGACCTTCGTATTTTTGAAAAACCTATAATTAGGTATATGGGAGCTAGGGGAAGTTATAACCCGATTTTTACCATTTCAGGTACAGAGAGAAACTGTTATAAGAAAAAAATATTTTCATTAAAATATCTGAGGGATTTACCTATATTTT
The DNA here is from genome assembly GCA_031772095.1 of Zeugodacus tau. NCBI lineage: Eukaryota > Metazoa > Arthropoda > Insecta > Diptera > Tephritidae > Zeugodacus > Zeugodacus tau. Next base: position 30,268,648 of record CM062650.1, on the reverse strand, counting down.
CGGTGAAAAATTAACCTTAGGCACTGAGTTCTTCATGTTCGATATCAGGGACCTTGAAAAGTCATGGTCCGATTTTGACAATTTTTCCACAAGTGATGTCACAGCTCAAATACAGTATTTGTGTAAAGTTTTATTCCGCTAGCTTCATTGGTTCCTTATGAATACATTATAAAGTGAACGAATCAGATGGAATTCAAAATTGTGTTATATGGGAAGTAGACGTAGTTGTGAACCGATTTCGCCCATATTCCACCCGTGTCATCAGGGTGTCAAGAAAGTGTTATATACCGAATTTCATTGAAATCGGTGGAATAGTTCTTTAGATATGGTTTTTGACCCATAAGTGGGCGACGCCACGCCCATTTTCCATTTTGTAAAAAAATCTCAGTGCAGCTTTCTTCTGCCATTTCTTATGTAAAATTTGGTGTTTCTGACGTTTTTCGTTAGGGAGTTAACCCACTTTTAGTAATTTTCAACCTAACCTTTGTATGGGAGGTGGGCGTGGTTATTATCCGATTTCTTTCATTTTTGGACTGTATAAGGAAATGGCTAAAAGAAACGACTGCAGAAAGTTTGGTTTATATAGCTTTATTGGTTTGCGAGTTATATACAAAAACCTATTTGGGGGCGGGGTCACGCCCACTTTTCCAAAAAAATTACATCCAAATGTGCCCCTCCCTAATGGGATCCTATGTTCCAAATTTCATTTTCATAACTTTATTTATGGCTTAGTTATGACACTGTATAAGTTTTCGGTTTCCTCCATTTTGTGGGCGTGGCAGTGGACCGATTTTGCCCATTTTCGAAAGCAACCTCCTCAGGGTGCCAAGGAACATGTGTTCCAAGTTTCATTAAGATATCTTAATTTTTACTCAAGTTATCGCTTGCACGGACAGACGGACAGACGGACAGACGGACGGACGGACAGACGGACGGACAGACATCCGGATTTCAAATCTACTCGTCATCCTGATCATTTATGTATATATAACCCCATATCTAACTCTTATATTTCTTGGTGACACAAACAACCGTTATGTGAACAAAACTATGATACTCTGTGCAACAGGTTGCGAGAGTATAAAAATTAGCTAAAATTTCATTACATTTCATGTTCTGGGAATTAAAAATTCATCGAGAAATCTTGAACGCCTTCTGTCACCAAAATCAACAATATAAAAATTTGGGTCGCGCTACGTAATTAACGAAAGCTTGGACCCGGCTACACTTGGTATCACCAATGGCGCCAAACAGCCAAAAGGAAAAATTAATTGCGTGATGTTGTTAAATTACCGCCTTAATACCATCTTGCTCACCCAATATGACTGTTATAATGTCTGAAAATGGTAGGGTGTGGTTAGACCCATTATAGAATATACAATAATATAATTGTTACATAGTGATTAGGGGAAAAAATTAACAAAATTATATTCGATTACATTAAAGCTAAGCGAACTTTTATTATGCCCCCATATATAGGTTCGTAATTTTTGTTCACAGAGATTTGTGTATAAGATTACACCAGCCCACATACAATTGGATATACTATGATGTGTACATATGTATATGACTAACAACTTTGCAAACAATGCAAACATATGTATGTATGTGCACTGTGAGATGCTTTCAGCTATGATAAAAACGTACATAAGTACTACAAAACTGTCGTCATCATCTCCATCATTTTCAATGCAACGGCAGAAAAGCAACAGTGACTGCAGCGCAACGCTTCTGTATTGAAGCAATTACTGCCGCCGCACTCTTTCTCCACATGCTAGGAATTTTTCCATTCTTTGCAATTCACAGCATCATTTTTCTTTGTAAATATGCCACAGCTCATTTTTTGCTGCACTCCTTTTACAGTAATTCATTTCTCGGCTAGCTTGTGTACTTACAGCATTTTTCAGCATTTTCTTTTCATTTTTAATCGCCATAAATCGTCATGGGCAACATTTTCAATTAAATGAAGGCATTCAGCGAACTCGCATACTTGCAAACTCTCCCACCTGTAATCCTGGAAAATCATGTATGTGGATATGTGTTTGTATGTGTAAATATAAGCAGGAATGCAGGTTGTTTGGTTTGTTTTCGTTTCGCTTTTACTGTCCATAATTCGTTTACTTTTACATGTATACGAATACTTAGCACCACGCTCGCCTAAGCGGATAAAGTACCGCTTGGGACACACCTCTGATTGTAAAGTGCCACACTCTCAAATGCATAGCCGTGCTCTTACGTATGCCGTAAATACCCATTACGTAAAAGATTAAATTCGGTGTAAGTACATGTATGTATAGGAGAAATGTTTACATTTCAAAAGTGTATATTTACAATGATCAATACTAATCTCACAAACCACTGACCTAAACTATCCTAAGCATGGTAGATACTTTACCTTCGTTGCTCATTAAAGCACAGCTTAACAAGCAAGGAAGGGTTAAGTTCGGGTGTGACCGAACATTATATATATATATATATATATGGTCGTCTGTAGTACCAGTTGGAGATCCCAAGTGTAACCAGGTCGCTCTCCACCTGGTCCCTCCAACGGTGTGGAGGTCGTCCTCTTCCGCGGCTTCCTCCAGCGGGTACTGCATCGAATACTTTCAGAGCTGGAGTGTTTTCTTCCATCCGTACAACATGACCTAGCCAGCGTAGCCGCTGTCTTTTTATTCGCTGAACTATGTCAATGTCGTCGTATAAATCAGGTATACGAAATTATCTACGACCTCGAAGTTATGACTGTCAACAGTGACGTGGGAGCCAAGACACGAGTACGCTGACTATTTGTTTGATGACAGGAGATATTTCGTCTTGTCCTCATTCACCACCAGACCCATACGCTTCGCTTCTTTATCTAGTCTGGAAAACGCAGAACAAACGGCGCGGTTGTTGCTTCCGATGATATCAATATCATCGGCATACGCCAGGAGCTGTACACTCTTGTAGAAGATTGTACCTTCTCTATTTAGCTCTGCAGCTCGTATTATTTTTTCCAGAAATAGATTGAAGAAGTCGCACGATAGTGAGTCACCCTGTCTGAAATCTCGTTTGGTATCGAACGTCTCGGAGAGGTCATTCCCGATCTTGACGGAGCTTTTGGTGTTGCTCAACGTCAGCTTACATAGCCGTATTAGTTTTGCAGGGATTCCAAATTCAGACATCGCGGCATAAAGGCAGCTCCTTTTCGTGCTATCGAAGACAGCTTTAAAATCGATAAAAAGATTGTGAGTATCGATTCTTCTCTCTCGGGTCTTTTCCAAGATTTGTCGCATGGTGAATATCTGGTCCATTGTAGATTTTTCAGGTCTAAAGCCACACTGATAAGGTCCAATCAGTTCGTTGACGGTGGGCTTTAGTCTTTCACACAATACGCTCGACAAAACCTTATATGCGATATTGAGGAGACTTATACCACGGTAGTTGGCGCAGATTGTGGGGTTTCCCTTCTTATGGATTGAGTAGAGCACACTAAGATTCCAATCGTCAGGCATGCTTTCTTCCGACCATATTCTACAAAGAAGCTGATGCATGTATCTTATCAACATTTTATACTCTCGCCATTTATTGATCTAATTTTATTGAGATAACACAATTTGACTCATATATTCGGCATAAAGTCCACTAGAATATCGAAAGTTATGATATATACTAGTATATGAGAGCTGGGGTAATTGATGAACAGATTTCACTTTTTTTCACCACCAAGGTACACTATATCCCTCACATAATTTTGATATTATCCGATATATGGGTGTTTTTGAAAAACATACCATTAGATATATGGGAGATAGGGGAAGTTATGACCCGATTTTAACTACTTTTGGTAAAGAGACACGCTATTTGAAGAAAAAAGCTCCCTTTAAATTATATTAATATATCTGAGAGATTTTCTTCATGTTCGATATCCGGGGTCTTGAAAAGTTATAGTCCGATTTTGACAATTTTTCCATAAGTGATGCCATACCTCAAATACAGTATTTGCGTAAAGGTTTATTCCGCAATCTTCATTGATTCTTGATTTATATAGTATGATGTACCGAATTTGATTGAAATCTCTACAGCTCGAATTCCAGCATCAGGTTAAAGAAGACGCACGATAGTGAGTCACCTCGTTTGGTATCGAACGGCTCGGAGAAGTCCTTCCCGATGCTGACAGAGCTGTTGGTGTTGCTCAACGTCAGCTTACACAGCCGCGTTAGTTTTGCAGGGATACCAAATTCAGACATAGCGGCATAGAGGCACCTTCTTTTCCTGCGGTCAAAAACAGCTTTAAAATCGACAAAGAGATGGTGTGTATCGATCCTCTTTTCACTGGCCCTTTCCAAGATTTAGCGCATGGTGAAGATCTGGTCAAATGTAGATTTTCCAGGTCTAAAGCCACACTGATAAGGTCCAATCAGTTTGTTGGCGGTGGGCTTTAGTCTTTCACACAGTACGCTCGATAGAAAATTATAAGCGATGTTGAGGAGGCTTATCACACGGTAATTGGCGCAGATTGTGGGATCTCCCTTTTTGTGGATTGGGCAGAGTGCAGTGAGATTCCAATCGACGGGCATGCTTTCTTCCGACCATATTCCCCAAAGAAGCTGGTGCCGCCGTATTTGAATAGCTCGGCCGACAATCCATCGGCCCCCGCCGCTTTGTTGTTGTACTTCAAACGGGTAATTGCTATTGGAGGATGGGACCATGTGTAGAAGTTCACGCAAGTGAGGAAAGTTTTTGATTGTCATTCACTTGGGAGTGGCCAGAAACGATTCTTCTCCACATGGTCCAAGCAGCTCACGACTTCCGGTTTTAGACCAAGTATCCTCTGGGTAGCGGCCATATAAAGGAGCGCAAATTTGGTGTTGGATTTGTGGTGGGAGAGAGACTCCGTCGCAGACTCCTGGCATTCACCCCGGTGGATGAACGTCTTGCCACAATCCGCATCAAAGCGAGGTTCTTCAACATATCGCTGATTTGCGCCCACGCCCCAATGGAAGAGAAGGACGATGTGACCAAAGATGCTTTCTATGAGCGCCTAGAACGCACCTATGAGCGCTGCCCCCGCCACGATGTAAAAGTCGTACTTGGCGATTTTAACGCCAGGGTGGGTAAAGAAGGTGTCTTTGGCACAACAGTCGGAAAATTCAGCCTCCATGACGAAACATCGCCAAACGGCCTGAGGCTGATCGACTTCGCTGGGGCCCGAAATATGGTCGTCTGTAGTACCAGATTCCAGCATAAGAAAATACATCAAGCTACTTGGCTGTCTCCTGATCGAAACACGCGGAACCAAATCGATCACGTTGTGATAGACGGAAGACATGTCTCCTGTGTTTTAGACGTGCGTACGCTCCGAGGACCAAATATAGACTCGGACCATTATCTGGTCGCAGCGAAGATACGCACCCGCCTCTGTGCAACAAAGAACGCCCGTCAACAAACACAAGGAAGGTTCGACGTCGAAAAGCTGCAATCGCAACAGACAGCCACGAAATACTCTACTCGACTTGCACTCCTGCTCTCTGAGAGCACTCATCAGCATCTCGGTATAAGGGAACTGTGGAACGGCATCTCAAACTCACTGCGTACCGCTGCAGCCGAAACAATTGGTTTTCGGCAACGACAAAAAACAAGCTGGTACGATGAGGAGTGCCGTCTCGCAGCGGAGAGAAAACAGACTGCCTACCTCGCAACGTTGCAAACGACCACAACACGTGCGGGATGGGATAGATACCGAGAGCTGAAGAGGGAAGCGAGACGCATCTGCAGACAAAAAAAGAAAGAGGCCGAAATGCGTGAGTACGAAGAGCTTGAGAAGCTGGCAGACAGAGGGAATGCTCGAAAATTTTATGAAAAAATGAAGCGACTTAACGAAGGTTTCAAGACCGGAGCATCCTCATGTAGAGACCAAGGTGGTAATCTGGTAACCGATGTCCAGGGCATACTGGGATTATGGAGGGAACACTTCTCCGACCTGCTGAATGGCAGTGAGAGTACAACACCAGGAGATGGCGAACCCGATCCCCCAATCGATGACGATGGAACAGATGTTCCATTACCCGACCGTGAAGAAATTCGAGTAGCAATTACCCGCTTGAAGAACAACAAAGCAGCGGGGGCCGATAGATTACCGGCAGAACTATTCAAATACGGCGGCGAAGAACTGATAAGGTGCATGCATCAGCTTCTTTGTAAAATATGGTCGGAAGAAAGCATGCCTGACGATTGGAATCTCAGTGTGCTCTGCCCAATCCATAAAAAGGGAGATCCCACAATCTGCGCCAATTACCGTGGGATCAGCCTCCTAAATATCGCATACAAGGTTCTATCGAGCGTACTGTGTGAAAGACTAAAGCCCACCGTCAACAAACTGATTGGACCTTATCAGTGTGGCTTTAGACCTGGAAAATCAACAACTGACCAGATATTCACCATGCGCCAAATCTTGGAGAAGACCCGTGAAAAGAGGATCGACACACACCACCTTTTTGTCGATTTTAAAGCAGCTTTCGACAGCACGAAAAGGAGTTGCCTTTATGCCGCGATGTCTGAATTTGGTATCCCCGCAAAACTAATACGGCTGTGTAAGTTGACGTTGAGCAACACCAAAAGCTCCGTCATGATTGGGAAGGACCTCTCCGAGCCGTTCGATACCAAACGAGGTTTCAGACAAGGTGACTCACTATCGTGCGACTTCTTTAACCTGATGCTGGAAAAAATTATAAGAGCTGCAGAGCTAAACAGAGAGGGTACCATCTTCTACAAGAGTGTACAGCTACTGGCGTACGCCGATGATATTGATATCATCGGAAGCAACAACCGCGCCGTTTGTTCTGCTTTTTCCCGCATGGTTAAGGAGGCGAAGCGAATGGGTCTGGAGGTGAATGAGGACAAGACGAAATATCTCCTGTCATCAAGCAAACAGTCGGCGCATTCGCGTCTTGCCTCCCACGTCACTGTTGACAGTCATAACTTCGAGGTCGTAGATAATTTCGTATACCTGGGAACCAGCATCAACAACACGAACAATGTCAGCCTCGAAATCCAGCGCAGAATAACTCTTGCCAACAGGTGCTACTTTGGACTGAGTAGGCAATTGAACAGTAAAGTCCTCTCTCGACGAACCAAAATCAAGCTCTACAAGTCGCTTATCATTCCCGTCCTGCTTTACGGTGCAGAAGCTTGGACGATGTCAACATCAGATGAGACGACACTAGGAGTTTTCGAGAGGAAAATTTTGCGCAAGATTTATGGTCCTAAGAACATTGGCAACGGCGAATACCGCAGACGATGGAACGATGAGCTGTACGAGTTATACGACGACATTGACATAGTTCAGCGAATAAAAAGACAGCGGCTATGCTGGCTAGGTCATGTTGTCCGAATGGACGAAAACACTCCAGCCCTGAAAGTGTTCGATGCAGTACCCGCCGGAGGAAGCCGAGGAAGGGGAAGGCCTCCACTCCGTTGGGGGGACCAGGTGGAGAGCGACCTGGTTACACTTGGGATCTCCAGCTGGCGCCGAACTGCGAAGGAGAGAGAGAGATGGCACACTATCGTCGATTTGGCTATAACCGGCTAAACGGTTGCAACGCCAATCACATACATACATACAATTGCTATTCTAATTTCTTCTCGATCGGGCAATGGAACATCGAGGCCATCAACCAGATGGACAGAGGCTCCTTCCCAATTAAGGGTCCGGACATTCCAGATGCATGCCCTTAAATCGTGGTTCTTAATACATTTGCAGTGGTCGTCCTTCCTGGCCAACTCCCAAGTGAAAGACAATCAGACACTTTTCACACTTACGTGTACTTCTAATTATGACTCCATCCTCCTAGTAGTAGTTATTACCCGAGTTACACACCATTTTCATGGTGTGTATTGGTGTAGTAAAAGGAAATATGACATGTAAGTGTGGTTTATATATGTATGTAGCTTAAGTAGTTTGCGAGTAAAAAATCTATTTGGGATCACACCCACTTAAAAATAATTACATTCAAATATGCCACTTCCTAAAGTTTTCCTCGTTGCCATATATTTATTGTATTGCTTTATTTCTTTTTTTCAGACAGACGGACCGACAAACATGCGGATTTCAACTCTACTCGTCACCCTGATCAATGTGTATATACAACTATCTATCTATATCTAATTCGTTTAGTTTTAGGTGAACAAAATTATTAACCTCTCTTAGCAACATATTGCGAGAGTAAAAAATTGGTGTATTTGAGAGACAAATATATAATTGGTGCATTCCTCGAAATATTTTCTGCCACTACAAAAACCACATTCGTCCCCAAAAAGGTGAAAAGGATAATTTATCGAGATATTCGACAAAAATGCAAATTATGCAAATTATTGTGGAGACAAATACAAATATTAACATCTGCGTTCATAATCCGTCTATATTATGATTACCGAGAATATCTAATACTCAGTTCTTTTCACTATTTGTTTTCTGGTCAAACTTCCCTACTACTGGTCTTACCCCATTTAGCGTAGAATTTCGTACACTCAAAAAAGCCATGGATATATATTCATATGTATGCACAAATGTATCTATCGGGCGTGCAAGAGGTCTCCACAAATCACCCATAAATCAAATTATCAATTGAGAAATAGAAACTCAAAATTGACGCGTTGCAATAACAACAATAAAATTACAACAACACTTTTTGCTGACATGACTGCAAGTGACATTGAAAGAAATATAAATTTAGGTATGTGTACATTTTCAGATATATATACATATATGTATGTATATGTGTGTGTGAAGTTGCATGAGCAGCAAAGCGTTAAAAATGGCTGTCATAAATTAATGAGAAAGTTCGCAAGCAATCAAACAAATAAACTGCTCATCAACACACACATACCCACACACAAATGCGTTCTGTCGCGTACTTATTCAGTTGCAAACTAACTAACAAACAAGCAAACAAACAATAAGAGCACATCACAAGTGACAGACACAAATGAAGGCGAGTAAAAATTGAATTGAAATTTCAGAATTGCATCATTACTCATTTACAGATGCCGCCGCAGCGACTGAAGTCATTTCGTTCGCCGCCTACTCCTCTATGCACCGCCACTCAACGCACTCACAATTCAAATTGTTTTGCTGTCACAGGACATCAATCGCTTCATAACGCGTTGCTATTTGCAGCAAGTGCAACGTTGCTCTCTGTAAATTTGTATGTATGTGCACACGAATGCGATGTGCGTTTCGAGTGCGTCGCTCTCTCTATCGTTTCCGTTGCGCCACGTAAATCATATCTTTAACACTGCAGAGAGTCAACTCCTCCTTTTTTGTGTGCTAGTCAGCCCGTTTAGAAGTTGAATTAAATTTAATATCGGCAATTTTCATTTTCAATATACTCACTTCCAATTTTCTATTTCATTTCGCATCATCGTCCTCAATTTAGCATAGAGCAATATGTGCGATTTTGAAGTATTTTAAGTAATATTCTCTGATGTTTTCGTGTGATTTTTTGTTAAAATCGGTTCATAACTTCCCCTAGCTCCCATATACCTAATTATAGGTTTTTCAAAAATATCATGGGCTTAACAGTGAAATCGGTTCAGGAAGTACCTCAGCCCTCATATACTATATATGATGATTTTCGTTATTCTTTTGGACTTTATGCCGAATATATGGGTCAAACTGTGTGTTATCTTAAAAAACCATGTCAATAACATACGGGAGTATAAAATGTTCGGTTGCACCCAAAGCCTTTCCTTACTTGTTTTTATTACTCATTTTTACATTAGAGGTTTCAATCGGTTCAATCGAATGCAGATAACTGGGAATCTGGGACAGTCAATTATCACAAGTTTCCCTTGAGGTGAATTTTTCACCAGCAAGCTCATTCGCCACAGACAGAAAGAGGTAACAGAGTAATCTAGACCTAGGTGGATGGGGATGTACAAGAACCTCCCAAACAAGCTACCCGAACTTCTGGCGATTCATTATCGATGACGCGCTTTTCATAACCAGTAACCATTCGCATCAGAAATGTATCGATTTGGTGTGATTCAGCAGTGATTCGCATATGGATATGCGGTTCATGAAGAGTATGATACCCTTACTTCAGTCATTAATTGAAAACATAATGTGGAACTATATTAAGAATAATTTAATTTCCTTCCCTAACTTGAATTTCTATAACTCGAACTCTTGAAGTGGCAATAGAAGGCAACTTTCAAAGAAATTTCCTTCCATAAATCGAACTTTTCGACAAGGGCATAATACAAAATTTAAAATTTTACTATCGAGCCAAAATTTTAAAAGAGTCCCTCTCTATCGTACGGAGATGAACAAAAAATATAATATTACACTTATGGATTGCATAAATCATCTAACACAAGGCATGGGATACCGACGTCAAGAGCCAAACAGTAGCAAAATACAACAAACAAAATTACAGAAAACATCTTTTAACTTATGTCCATAAAACTTTGTGTGAAGTAAATAAATAAAGGGGTGTATAAATCTATATTTTACAGCTTTTTGAAAATTTATATGTTTTAATGAAAATTCGATAACTCGAAGTCTCTCTAACTCGAAGTTTGTTTGTGGGTTATGGTGATTCGAGTTAGAGAAGTTCCATTGTATATCCAGTATATCAAGAAAATGTTGTTCTTGTAGCCCGGGATCTAGCTCTTGTTGAAACACTTGAACGAAAAGTCAGAAAATTTTTTTGCTTCCTCAGTGTTCAGCCTTAAAATCAGCAATTCTTACAACGTGTGTTAATTTATCTAATTATATATTCGCTTCACAAGAATTCTGCAGAAATTCAGTTGATAATGGTAGAAGCGCAACTAATTAATTTCATAGGAGTTAACCTGAATTTAAAAAGTGCCATTTTCAGCTGGAATCGAATGTTCTGAAAATGTCAGCCCAGCAATGACTTCTAGCGTTTCATACGGTAACTACTACTATCGTCGACATTCCTCTATGGCTTAGAACGAACGTTGCAGCCAATTTCAGTATGTCTTGTTGTTGTTGTTTAGTAGTCATTGCCGTTGGCTATTAGCTGTTGCGTATACGGCTCGATTAACACACTGCCACGTTGGCTACGGAAACGTGACGATCATATAAATCACCAAATTGACATTTGTCGCCGGCGCGCACAAACCTTCGTACACGCATACTAACCTTCCACCTGAATGGCAAAGTTGTGAACAACGCAGCGTGTACAGTTACGACAAACACTTTGAAATGCCGCCAGCAATTGTGGAAACTTCGGACAATGGAGCAACAAACAGTGGCGTGTTAAGCAGTGAGCACAATAACAAGAGAGACAACTATGATAAAGGGCAACAACAATGTCAAGCGTTTGCGGCAACAAATGGCAACTGTCAACTGCACTAATATTTATGTAGCGCCACAAGCGCCCGGTATCAGTATCAGTCGAAGGTCAGTCAGTCAATCTGTCAGTCATTTAGTCAGTAAGTAATTCATATAGTTAGCGCTGGACGAAGCTGGTATTTTGCCGGGCTACACAGTGGCCTCTCTGTTGGTGTGTTTGTGGTGATTCTCTGGGATTGTCAGAAGGATTAAACAATACCGTGTTACATTTGGAGGCGAATAATGTTAAGCTGACGGTTTATATGCACACATATATGCACATTTACTTATGATCACAAATTCATGCGAAACACAGCAACACAGCAACATGCCACACGTCTCTTTGACATTTAGTTATACCACAACCAGCACAGGAGCAGTGCGACCCCAAAAACAGAAAGTAGACATAGTAAGTGTTTTATTTATTAAATATAGCATATAAACTACAAACACTTAACTAATAACGCTTTAATAACATTTTTTCCAATTCTAACCAATTTTACTTCACTTACTTCTTTCTTCAATCGCCTGCTGTTTTTATACTCTCGCAACCTGTTGCACAGAGTATAATAGTTTTGTTCACCTAACGGTTGTTTGTGTCACCAAGAAATATAAGAGTTAGATATGGGGTTATATATACATAAATGATCAGGATGACGAGTAGATTTGAAATCCGGATGTCTGTCCGTCCGTCTGTCCGTCCGTCCGTCTGTCCGTCTGTCCGTGCAAGCGATAACTTGAGTAAAAATTAAGATATCTTAATGAAACTTGGAACACATGTTCCTTGGCACCCTGAGGAGGTTGCTTTCGAAAATGGGCAAAATCGGTCCACTGCCACGCCCAAAAAATGGTGGAAACCGAAAACCTATACAGCGTCATAACTAAGCCATAAATAAAGTTATGAAAATGAAATTTGGAACATAGGATCCCATTAGGGAGGGGCACATTTGGATGTAATTTTTTTGGAAAAGTGGGCGTGACACCGCCCCCAAAAAGGTTTTTTGTATATAACTCGCAAACCAATAAAGTTATATAAGCCAAACTTTCTGCAGTCATTTCCTTTAGCCATTTCCTTATACAGTCCAAAAATGAAAGATATCGGATAATAACCACGCCCACCTCCCATACAAAAGTTAGGTTGAAAATTACTAAAAGTGGGTTAACTCACTAACGAAAAACGTCAGAAACACCAAATTTCACATAAGAAATGGCAGATGAAAGCTGCACTCAGATTTTTTTACAAAATGGAAAATGGGCGTGGCGTCGCCCACTTATGGGTCAAAAACCATATCTCAGGAACTACTCGACCGATTTCAATGAAACTTGGTTTGTAATAGTTTTCTTACATCCCAATGATATGTTGTGAAAATAGGCCAAATCGCTTCATAACCACGCCAACTTCCTATATACCAGAACTTTGAAGACGATCTGAATCGTTAACTTTACAATATATAAAGGAAGCACTAGTGAAGATATCGATGCAGAACTTTGCACAAATACTACCTTTATAGTGTGGAAGCCCCATTCTAAAAATCGGCGAAATCGGACCCTAGGTTTTCAAGGCCCCATGTATCGAACATGAGGACCTCGGTGCTTCTAACCTAATATTAGGGTTTCCAACTTTCGATGGACTTTATACAATATATATGATGAATATGTGGGTCAAATTGTGTATTATATAAAATAAATAAAGTTAAATAAATAAATTGCGAGAGTATAAAATGTTCGGTTACACCCGAACTTAGCCCTTCCTTACTTGTTTAATTTATTTTTGTGCGCTGCTCTAATTACTGCTTGATTGCCTGCATGCAAGCATACTCATATCAAAATGTATTTTCGTATATAGTCGAACATGCCACAAATCTAGTTTTAGCTTGATTATATTAAAAAAATAAATCTAGTTAATAATAAGATTCCAATAGCCGTGATCGTCTAGTGGTTAGGACCCTACGTTGTGGCCGTAGTAACCCAGGTTCGAATCCTGGTCACGGCAATGCTTAGAATTTAAAAAAATTAGCATTGTCACGGATGGAAGAGTGTTTTTTTTTTAATTTTTTTACTGCAAATTTGGTTTAAATCACCTTCACCTTACGTACCTTGAGTGTTTAGAAGATCTAATCATGCTTCTTGATGCTAATTAACTAATGTAATGTCTTTCTTTTAAATAGTTCTATAGCTTGTATATACAAATGACTGGGCGTTTAACAATTTGGAAGGGCTTATATGAAAATCATATCTTTGGATCAAAAGCATCTTGATATATGAGAACCACTCCACCAATCTCAAGCTACATAATCACGATGTTCTAGTGTTTAAAAACGCAATCTGTTGACAATCCGCCTACTACCCCTTTGACAAAATTTTACAATACATGAAACGTTCACAATACTTATATAAAGCACCAACGAAGATATTGGAATAAAATTTGAACTAATAACTGCATTGGAGATCAGGTATTGCTTATCTAAATTTTTTTCTAATTGAACTATAACTTTGTAACGGATTTCCAAAATCTGTCGTTTACGCTGAAACTCTACCCTGAGTTCGATCACTGGATTGTCAAATAAAAGTCACACTTTAATAGCTATACTCTAATCTTTATTTCTAATTGCTTATAACTTACCACTTTTTTACTCAAAACTCTACTTAACAACTCTAACTTATAACTTGCTTACACTTTGCTCGACAACCCTCTCCTTAGTATTGTCCTCACTCGACAACTCTCTTATCAGAACTGTGTCTTGCTGCCAGTCCGGCAGCTCTTAGGGGCCTGCTACACCTTCAATATGTATCGTGATATTTGGATCGCGATCTATATTGAATATTGATGGATTACTTCGCGACTGCTAGACGTTCAATATATATTACGTCAATATTTATACGATGTTGTTAGTGTTTTCATAAGAAAAAATATTTAAAAAATTTATTTGTTTATTTTTTGTACATTTTTTCATAAAATTTCAGAAGAAAACCTAAGAAAATCATGTTTAGCTATTGTTTTTGCTCCCACAGCAATTCATTATATGTAACCAATATTTGGACGTTATCAAAAAACCTTGGGCAGATGAGTTGCATAGCTCTGGCAAAGATTCTATTGTAAACAGTATAGTTTATGTTCATTTATTATAATAAAGTTAATTTTAAAATTTTGGCACTGTTGTATTTCACCAATTCGGACTTGTAAATCACAAAATATGCTACACATTCAATATTTATCTCGCGATCCCCGATCCGCGGTCTGGATTTCAAAATATTTAAATATTTTGTGATATGGATCACGATCCCTCAATATTGCATGCTAAACGTTCAATAAATGTCGCGATACAGGAAATATCACGATAAATACTGAACGTGTAGCAGGCGCCTTATATAGTCCATTGCTAGCAAGTTATCGTCACTCGAACATTCTGGCAACTACGAATATTGATGTCTAGATACATCGGGCAAGTTATTGATTTCGATTGTCAATTATAGTTTATGCTGGTGCCATTTTCGTTACAATATAAATTCCTTAGATATTTTAAAGAAATTTAGAAATTATGTTTCTTTTTCGCATTCTTTGATCCTTGAAAGTATCCAGACTATGTATAAATAGTTCGGTTAAACCCGAACATAGCCCTTCCTCACATTTAATTAATTTTTAAATAGATCAAAGCACTGAGAAATTATTACACTATACGACAAAATGGACTATTTTCTGGGTATTGGACCAAACGGGTCCGGGAGGCGTATTTTGCAAATATCTCGATTTTGGACGATAACTTCGAAAATCGGAGAATATACCATTTTTACTTATGACTCAAAAAGCAAAAAAAATATTTTGGGCCAATAATTAAAAAAAAATCGAATTTGCTGTATAGTGTTATTAAACAATCGTTTCGGTATACATTTTAATACAACTGTCTAACTTTATTCCACATACCTATTTCAGGTTTCCAAAATCACTTTAAAAATGCTTCCCGCTCACAATTTATTTACACTTTAAACGCTGGACTGACCGCCGTGGGTTATGTTTATACCTTTTACTTTGTAACTTTTTGTTTTTCCAGCCGAAGCTGCAACAAATTTACTGAAAGGATGAATAGCGATAGTAGAGTTTATCAATCTGTAAAATATACGCTAAGACGTGACTGAAATTAAAAATCGAACTGAATATTTTGGCAATACGCTATCTCTCAATGACGGTGTTGATGTATCAGCCACAGGATGGGCCAAATAACAACAGCTAGAAATTAAAAAGTCAACAAACAACTTGCTTACGCCAACAGCAACGTTAATGGTGTAGGCATATTGACACCGGCATAGGGCACCTGTTAAAAGCGCAACAACAATCAACACAAACAACACAACAGGACACAAAGAAATGGAAAAGAAAAAATAAACAAACGCTTTCAGCAGCTGTGGAATGCATTGTAGCGCCATTAACACAATTGTATTTTCACCTCGTTTAAGCATTTAATGAGCGACAGGCGGAACTGCAAAATCTCGTAACTTGAGGCATTACAAGCGGCACACGAATTCCGCATTTCAATTGCAATAAAAAACCAAACGAAATATACGCAATGAAAACGTCATTTGATAAAGTGTAAAACGATAATGTCATTGTTGTTGTTGGTAGATTTAAGCGAACTAGTTGGCAGCATACGCTAAATATTAATGAGGAGTGCTATGACGTCAGTCTGCCCAACAACTACAGTTCTAATAAAGACCGGGGTAAACACTAGTTGATAAAAGATACCGTTAGGCAAACATGCAACCGACGGTAGTTGCTTACGCTTACACAGAGCAAGATGCGGAATTACTGTTGTTTATAAATGCACCACAATGGCATGGCTTTTAAGATGCTTCTAATACTAGATGTAGAATGCACTGTAGTATTTAAGGAGAAACAATTACAGTTGAACTTCCATCACTCGAACTCTTCAATTGACAATGGAAGTCAAATTTCATACAAATTACTTTCCGTAACTCGGAAGTGTCTCTAACTCGATGTTTTCTGTGGATTATGGTGATTTGAGTTAGAGAAGCTCAACTGTATGTAAAAAATAAATTTTGTGAAACAAATTTTGTCAAAAAAAATTTAAAAAAATCTGCTTTTTCGATACTATTCAGAATCAAATTGTTTTGAATGAATTGAAAAGTGAAGTTAATGAGAGCATAAATAGCATAAAATTATAAAATTTTTAAATATTAAAATATTAGAATTGAGCTCAAATATTGTAGTGCTTGTGGATTCCCTTTGGAAGTCTACCAGAAAATTAGCCTCGCCGATGAAATTAATCACATTATGAGTCACTAAAGCTGCTTTCAGTTAATCTGTAAGTTTAATTCTAGATCTAGTCTGATCCCATTATGCGCGACCAAAGGAAATGGCTGATGTAATGTAGATTAGTATTACTTATACGCCTCGGTGTACAAAAGGTAAATACGAGAAATCTTGGAGAATTTAATTTGCAACTGGCTTGCATCAAGCAACGCAAGTAAGTTTGCAAAAGTAGCAGACACAAAATAAATCAAAATACTTGCAAAACTTTATGTTAATTTATATATTAATCTACATTCATATGTAGTAGCTCTGAACCAGGTAGTTCGTAGTTTGCTTAGAGCAAATTATAATGTTGAGGCAGAACTTTGCACCAAATTGTTGAGCGGTAAACTTGTGGGATATGGTTTGATGTGCATGTGTGTGAAGTGCAATTGCACTTTATTATCGCTATTTTACTTTGCTACCACAATTTCCAGTGTGGTTGTTGAATAGGTGTGCAGGTAACACAAATTAAATACTCATTTTAGGCTTAGCATTTGAGTTTGTCAACAAATTTCGTTCTTTCTTTCTCCCTTTTTGTTAAATTTATACAATAAAAAAAAATTGTAATTGTAAATGAAAGGTGTGTTTGTACCTTTGCTTGCATTCTCTGGAATACAACTAGAACTTACAAAACTTATATTATAAACTAAGTATTATCCGCACTGAAGTAATCAACTTAATTATATGAATAAATTATTTCCAGGTTTTAATAAAGTTTTATAATTCAACATTCGTTATTACCAGTCAACCGAACGGAACTGAATTTACTATATTGGATATAAGGATATATGAAACTAAATTATGTTTAAAATAACATATTCACTCAGAATCATATATGAGTTTCTAAAAAATCATTTGGCTGTAGCCTTTAAAATAGTCCCCATTCGATATTATGCACTTGTGCCAGCACTTCTTCCAATCGTCGAAATACTTCGCAAACTCGATTTTGATTATGGTTTTTATATCAACCGATATTCCCAGTAAGTTTTTGGAAAAAAGCGGCGAAGATCTTAAAGGAACAAAAAGAAGGAAAGAAGTTTATTAAATATGAACTTTAAGTGCTGAACACAAAGACGACGACACGACACGACGTAGCGACGGCTGATCACAAATGTCGCTTTGAAGCCAGCGTCTTGAACATTTTGAAGACGGCAGCGACATATCAAACAGCAATTTCATTGTTGCCGTACTAACATCTTTCACTTCAATAAAATTTACATATTTAGTTTAAAGTGAAATTATTTACGCAAAAAATTTAAAAATGGTCGATTTATTTGTTTTTAATAATCGATTCTTATTATAAATGATATATCAAAGCTATTTTACGTTTCTGCTGGCAAAATAACGTCATACTTGTGAGAACTTTGAATAATTTTACATTTCACATGTTAGTGGCAGCTCTACAGCGGCCATTGTCGTCGGCAAAATTAGAAACATTTCTAATTTGGCGACAGCGAAGACTTCAACCCTTTTGTGGTGAAGTCGTGCTGTTGCCAAAAAATCTGTGCCCTTAAGAACGCGTGTATTTTAATATTTGACAGATGTCGCTCGTCGCTTGTCGTCTTCTATGTGTTCAGCACATAACTTCTATTAATGATGACATCTGTCAATACTAAGTAATAGAAAAACACAGGGCGTTTCGCAAGATTTAAATATACAAATTTCTTCTCAACATCTTCCTTAAATTGTATATATACAGTCATGTGAAAAATAATAGGGACACTTGCTTGAAAATAGGTAAAAAATAAATTATAATAAAATTTAAAAAAATTATCAAAAATGTAACATGCAATTGTTTGCTGGGATGTCAGTGAAGTAAAGAACCATTATCAAAGAAAAAATGTTGATCATTCTGTGAAGTAAGATCGATTTTGAGTGTGAAATAATAGGGACATATGACTGTATGTATATATAATATTTAAGGTCATTACAAAATTAATTTTAGAAACAATAATTCGTTATACAATGGCAAATTATATTAATTCGGCCTCAGTGGATGATAACGCTATCGTACGTTGCCTTTTGGTAGCCCAAGAATTGGCAAAATTCTGAAAAGAAAAACATACCCAATTGTTAAGCGGCGATTACTTACATCATTTGCCCATCCAGCGTTGCAAAAATCAACGATGTCATCAGACCTTCTCAAATAGACTAAGCCCTTGTCAATAGTTCCCTTGAGATAGCGCATGAGCTTTACTGCAGTCCAATGAGCCTTCCCAGGGTTCGGGCTGTGTCGGCTTAGCGGATTGACAGCAAAACAGATATCAGGTCGCGTGACCTGAGCGGAAAACAGCAGGCATTCAATAGCCATTTCCCTTTTGTCATCATTATTACTTGGGCACATCTCCGCGGACAGCTTTGGTTCACGTCGAGGGGTGTGTTTACAGATTTCATTCCTCCATACAGAAACGTCGGATTACATCGGCAACATAGCAAGATTGGTCGATCCTTAGAGTTCTTTGCTTGAAATTTTGAGCTATACGCATACCCAAAACCGATGCAATTTTCAGAGAGCTTATTTTTCAGTTTGTCCAATAGCTTTGTATCATTGGCAAAGCGGATAGCATCATCCATATCAACAGCGACGAACAGTATTCTTTTGTCAGCAACAAGAGTGTAATTGAATGTCTCGTCATAATCGATGTGCTGTTTCTGGTTGAATCCTTTACCACAAGATTGGCTTTATAACGCGCAAGATCTCCGTCAGCATTTACCTTTCTCTTAAAAGCCCATGTGCCGGTGATATTATATTTCTTCATACATTGCAGATTGTCAAAGATTATGTTCATAATTTGCAATCGCTTCTTCAACAGTGTTTGGATCATATTCATATTCAGTTATGCAAAGATTATAATTTGGTCGCAACATATTCCCCAATCGCTCGGAGCGACGGACTCCTTCATGGTTCAAATCTGTTATACAATCGGTATGTCATTGATTCAGTGCTGTAGCCTACGAGATTTAGATTTTAACTTAGTGCGCTTTTTTTGGCTACGTGAACCATTGCTTTACAATAAACTCCGATTGTTATCTCCGCATTGTGCTCGAATCAGTAGATATGCCGCAGTTACATCAGTTTCAGCCCAAAATCTGTCAAAAATTTGGAAAACATATCCAATTGTCTTTTTAAAACCTTACTGCTATTTTCGCTATAAACTGAGATCCTCAGATTCGGTAGCTGAGCTTTGAAAATACATATATCTAGTAATCTAACTTCGACAATATTAAACGGCTTTTGATCGATTAAAGCGCTTAGATGCCATACAAAAAAAGATGATAATTTTTACACATTAATTTTTAATCGAATATAAATCGAGTTGAAAATGCAATGCAACTCTGCAGGTTATGGTCCACGCTGAACATTTTGCTGTATTTATTAATGTCAGTCAGCTGATGAACTGACCAACTTCTTATGAACAGCAAAACCGAAAATGTTAAAAGATAACCCTTTATCGATGAGTCGGAGGTGCGAAGATAATTAACATTCTCCAGGAACTATGAAGTCCATACGGTGGCTTTGCAAATATTTTAGGTAACAATTCCATTTGCTAATGCCATAAAATACATTGTTCGTACCTTCCTTTCCCAAATCCCTGAGATATTAAATTACCAGTATTCTTAGTACTCAGCGGCGGGAACTTACTTTCAAAAATTAAGCCTACTGAATAATGCGACATCTTTACTCAACTATGCATACTAGAATTCATTTACATCAAATTTAGCGGCATCTAGCGGCTGTTAGTAAAGCCATATTGATGTGCCTTCAATTATTGTGAATAGAAAGTATATAATTTATAGATCACAATAAATATACATTAAGATGAAAATTTGTTAAATACAAATAAATTCGATTTGTTTGACTAATTCAATCGTATCAAACAATCAATTCAAGTTTGTTATTGCATTTCGACATACTTGTCATATTGTACAACAATGATAACAAAGTACTCATTTTTCAAATGCCCAGCATGTGTTGGCAGCATACCATATATTTCCAAATATGATTAGCACAAAAAAAGTAAAATTTTAGGCAAACAAGAAACTTTGTGAGTAAAAAATCAAATTCATATAAAACATTGCGAAGAGTATCATAAACACACATGATCATTTCTTCTTAGCGTCCTTTAAACCAGCACCGGCATTAAATTTGAAGAATATGATGTCACCATCTTCGACACCATAATTACGTCCTTGTTGACGATATTTACCAGCGGACTTGGCAGCTGCTTCTGAACCCTCTTCCTTAAAGTCGTGGAAGTGCATTACTTCAGCCATGATGAAACCTTTCTCGAAATCTGTATGAATACGACCAGCAGCTTGTGGGGCCTTGGTACCTTTCTAAAAAGGAAAATGATCGAAAATGTACATTGCAATTTCCGCACTCAACAAACAATACACAAACATGTTACCTGAATTGTCCATGCTTTGACTTCGTCGGCACCGGCAGTGAAAAAATACTCGAGCTGTAAAGCTTTGTAGCCAGTCACAATAATTTTATCTAACTGACTTTTGCATTTAACTTCTTCTTCGTACTCCTTGCGCTCCAGATCATCCTTCTCAGCTAAGGTGTGTTCAAAAGCTCCAGAGAAGGGAATAATAATAGCGCCTGGATCATGTTTATCCACCCACTCCTTAATTTTGGGCAACCACTTGTTCTTCTTGCGTATAAAGTCCTTTTCAGACAAATTTACCAGATAAATCACTGGCTTAGTTGTAAGGAACAGATACTTATTTAGGGTTTCAATCTAGTAAAAAAATAATTGATATTAAATATAAAGTTAGTATAAAAATATTACAAAGCTTACATCATGTGCATTCCAGTCAGCAAACCGTAGCTGTTTTTTCTCATCCACTAAAACACCTTTTATTTTTACCATTGAATCGTATTCGGGTTTGAGTTTTTTATCACCACCCCTCGCAACGACTTTTTCTAATTTATCTAAATTCTGCAAAAGCTTCTCTTCGTCCTTAAGTCGTAGCTCTTCTGAAATAATGTCTAAATCACGCACTGGATCTACTTCTCCTTCAACGTGTGTAACATCAGGGTCTTCGAAAGCACGACACAAGTGGAAAATAGCATCACATGCGCTAATATGTGACAAGAAGGCATTTCCAAGACCTTGACCTTCAGATGCACCCTTTACCAAACCGGCAATATCTACAACATTGAGGTAGGCAGGCACTTTCCTAAAAAAAAGGCGATATGAAAATATGAACCAAACAAATTTGAGAAAAGTTATAAATTATACTTACGAGGCTGGCTTATGATAATCACATAGAAAATCGAAACGATCATCAGGCACTGGTACCCTACGTGCTGAAATAAGGAAATCACTATTAACGCGAATTTAAGCAAGTGGCGTTATAAAATTTATACAGTCGCTGTATTCTTAAATACTACTTTTGCAATCATAATTGAAAAATCTTAAACGAGACTTGTTGCATCTTCGCGTATTCATTTAAAACTGGTTTTTATTATACTACTAATCTGCAATGGACTATCGCTGGTGGTAATGCACTTGAATGTGGCCAATCATTGCAATTTTCTATAATTTCCTGCAATTTTAAAATGTCCACGGGCAATAATGGCCATTTCGAAGACGATTATAATTTACCATACCCAAATCAACTGTATAGTTTGCTCTCTTTTTACATCATGGCAAGTATGTCCATTGGCAGACATTTTAGCGAAATCTTTAAATTTTTGCACAACCGAGAAGCAATTTGCATATGAAATTACCAACGCCCATTATTGCTTATTTTACTTGTTTCATTTAAACTAAACAACAAAGTTATACGCGTTTGAAGGATTGGTTAATATCTCTCTGCACAGTGGCCAACGGCAGCGCAACTAGTCGTAGAAACGTGTTTTCGCAGGCTCTATGTGAAACAATTTTGTTCACTAAATTACTATAATTTCATACTGTTTTCCGATAGTCAAATTGGTTATCTGGAGAAAATAGCAAAAATATATATAAAGCTTGCAGGTATAGCTGAGGAAAAGTAGAGTTGGACGCACCTTCATTTGACCTTTTAGTAGACTACATTGATCTGTACAATACAGTCATGTGCTGCTATCCCAGCAGCACAGAGGATAGTAACTAAGGCTATTAAAATCTCAATTATCAGAATTACATATGAAAACAAAAAAATGTATTCCATGATAGTTTCCTAAGGCGTCTGATATCAACTCTCGGAGATTTCCATATACATACATATATGGTAAGGCAATATTTAAAATAACATGCAATGTAAAAATTAAAGTTAATGGGGATACTTATTCTCATTTGGATCGATGGTGCAGAAAGGGAAGTTCTCCGCTGGTGCAGCACTCTTCGTCAGTACGTTGAAGAAAGTCGACTTGCCAACATTGGGCACACCTACAATACCGATGCGTAAGTTGGTGCCAATACGACCAATAAGTGGTTTACGTTCGGGCTCAGCTTCCTTTTTAGGTGGCATTGTATTGTTTTATTTATCTGCAAATTAATATACAATTAATTAGTAGATAATAGTATTGTTATGTTTATAAAGCATTTTGTCTATTTATGGTAAATATTAGTCTCGTTGGCAGCAACATTAGAGTGGTAGCGACTGCGTGTAGTTGTTTCATTCAGGCACATAACCTCAATGTGGCTAATAAAACTTACTTCTTTGCGTTCAAGGGATCTCGGTGGTGCAAATTTAAAGTTAAATTTGTATTATTATCACAAATAACTTATTATTTTAATATAATTCACTTGAAAATTAATATTATTTTACGATCCAGCCGGCAAGGGATCAATACGGTCGCACACATGCACGTAAAGAGACGTCAGCTGTCAAATCAAGCCTGGAGTTGTGACGGTTGTTTATTGTGAATACAAAGTGAGACATTCACAATAGCCAATACTAAAAACAAAAATAATTATTCACTGATCTAATTATTTATGAAATTTACTTATATATTATTATTCACACAGTATTATTCTTCTTATTAAAAATATATATAAAATGTTGGAAAATATCCCATGTCTAATGGTGAACTTCGGAATTATACGACAAACTTTTATATAAAACTAATTTTCTCATTTATTAAAAGTTTCTAATTTACAAAGTCCATAAAAAGTTGTATAAGATTTAAGATACGCCAGATATGTAGCTGAGGTAATATGCATTTCGATATACTACATGTTGGGTTCCCCAGCAAGATAAGATCAATCTGTGAAAATGAAAGAGTGAACGACTACCTTCTTGAACTTTCTCACTTCTTCTCCATGGTGACCCTCTTACCAATTGGAGGAAGGAGTAGAACCGCCTCCCAGTTGTACCAAGAGGTCTCTGCTATAACACGTTGACGACATAACGTAAGACTGCTAGTCACCTCTTCATATACCTAACGAACCCGACTCTACAAACACCTCTCCCCAATGGTCCGACCCTGTCGAAACAGCATGTTTCCTGGACCTGTCGTTAGATGACCTCAACGACAACTTAACTTATTCTTTCCGTTCCAGCAAGGCTGGATAATCGTTAAAACAACAACATGAGACCAATCCTCCGCACTGTTTACCGCTAAGTACTACCCGAAAGAGTTTCTGCAACATGTGGTACACACCAGGGTCCAAGGAATAATCACGTGCAGATCGGGTTACTCTTTCTTGGGTGGAAACAGACAGCGAACTGCTATCCCACCCACCATATTTGCTATATTTTTGTTTCCAAATTTAAAATAATCACTCTTAAAGAATGTATATCGAAATTTACAAATGATCACATCAATGAAAATTCGTGTATATAACCAAGCTCTTAACTAATAACTTGTTCTACCGTTAAATGCGCTGAATCACATAACGTAAACAAGTGTATACATATGTACATGTATATATAGATATACAATACTGTATATTATATATACATATGGATAATTGCAACCAATTTAGATTATAGTCTTGTTCGAAGACCAGTTTAATCCCAATGATCTGAATTGGATCTTATTTCTAAAGAATGTTAAGGTCAAATCACTTAAACCGTTATTGATTGATCATTATCGGTGCAAGTGATTTACCATGCGAAATTACACATACATTTCTAAGTTTGTTCGCTTTATGTGTCTGCCATTGGCGGCGATATGTTGTTGTGATTCCGTTGATGCTTCATATATGCTTTAGATAAAATGCTCGAGGCACGTAGATGATTTTATTATGATTATTCTTCAAAATGCGAACTTAATTAGGTGCACCATTTACGAAAAAGAGTTCAAAGTAGTTGAAAATGTTATGTGGGAGCTGTCGTAGTAGTTTGCTTTAACTTGCTGTGCCGCGGAGGTAATGTGGAAAAGAAAGGTGCATCACGTAGAAGCAATCTTTTCTGCGTTATGGCTAATGCGAAATTTCGCATACTAATTACTTTCGAACAGTTGTATTCGAATTAGTTAACAGGAATGTGTGCATAATTCCATAAACGCATGTGTGTGTGTGTGTGTTGCAACTTTGTTGTTTTACTTGGATGTTATTAGACACTTAACGGAACAAAAGCATATAAAATTCCCTTAAACATTATATTCAATGAAATTGCGGTTTCTATCAAGATGCGTTTTTAATAGCATTTTAACAACATCGTCTGCAGGAGAACCCAAAGCCGCAATGTGGCTTCACCAACAGATATTGAACAAAGGTTTCGATGCTTTTATCAATTCTTGCTTTGAATGCACTACAAACTGCCTTAACCACATGAAACTACTACTTTCAAGGACATTTTACACATGTGTCACGTGAATACCGTACTGTCTCAAAGTAAGTATTTTGACCGCCAGTCAAGCAAGTAGCACTTGTCGTCTTTACAATGGATAATGGCCAAGAAGCAATTTTGCGGTCAATCGCAATTTACAACCCTAAACGGTGGCACTCAATGCTTTACCGTAGTCTATACGACATTGTTGTTGTTGTGTTATATTAAAAAGTAA
The DNA here is from genome assembly GCA_031772095.1 of Zeugodacus tau. Lineage (NCBI taxonomy): Eukaryota > Metazoa > Arthropoda > Insecta > Diptera > Tephritidae > Zeugodacus > Zeugodacus tau. Next base: position 30,243,055 of record CM062650.1, on the reverse strand, counting down.
CAATAACAGTAGTTTATATTTAATTAAGTTGAGACGCTTGAATGCGTATACGTTTGTAGGCTGCGGTCATCGGGTTCGGAGCTTCAGTCTTTTGTTTGTTCGGTTTCACCTGACAATGGAGACGTTGCAATTGAGAAAGGTCAGTTATGTGGTAAATACTAGTCATTGTTGTTAATACATACATGAAAAACTATTTTAAAGCGTAAAAATATGAAAGTAGTCCAACTATGTGAGACTATGTAAAACCTGTGTTTTTACGGTGCACACATATGATTCTTATGGTACTAAGGAGCAGAATATTATTTTACATATAAAGACAATATTTCGAAGGAAGATTAAATTTAAACAGTAAGTAAGGAAAGGCTAAGATCGGGACAATATCAAATTGTTAATGCCTGAGTTACATAGTTGAATTACAATTAACTGTTGTCAATCAAATTAGATTTAATATATTTAAGATAACTTCTCTAACTCGAAGTTCTCCATAACTCGAACACTTGAATTGGTGATATAGTTTAGAAGCCAAGCCAAGCAAATAAATAAAACTGTGTATATATCAATATTTTACAGCTTTTTGAAAAATTTTAGGTTTTAATGAAAATTCTATAACTCGAAGTCTCTCTAACTCGAAGTTTTTTTGTGGAATATGGTAATTCGAGTTAGAGAAGTTCCACTGTATATAACCGGAATTTTCGGTTTTCTTAAGTATTTATTCATTAGTCTACATTAATATTGGCGCTTTTAAAATACATAGTCCCCATTCGATATTACGCGTTAATGAAATATTTTTCAAGCTCGATTTTTGGTATAGCCTTTAGCTCTAATGTTCGACCGATTCCCAATTTTTGACCAATGCCGATTAATTGGCCAATTGGCAAACTATTTAAATTTGGAATGCCAATGCCGTTCCCTTAATCATTCATTTATATTAGGTAGTATAGCAACAAAAGAAAAACAAAGACATATACATCACAAAATAAGTAAGTATTTTGGAGTTTAATTAACCGACTTCTCACGTTTTATTTTAATTAACTAAAATGTAGTTTTTTAATTTAATTTTATTTTGCATTATATTTTTCAATATTTGATAAAGGATCTACCAAAACATCTCGGCCACATAATTAAACACGCTAGTGATTTGATTAAAAAAAAAACAATTTTGCTTTTCATTCCATCTTTACCTTCCCGAATTATTCGGTGAAATTTCCAAATTGTTGTCTAACCTTCATTTTCAATTGCCGCCAAATATTCTCAATAGGGTTCAGGTCTGGAGTGCACGAAGGCCGGCCTAATAAAGAAATCAAATTTTCGCCCATCCATCGTTTAGTTGACTGCGATGTGTGTTTGGCGTCGTTATCTTGCTAAAACGGCCAAGTAACAGGCATATCGTCGTCGGAATATGGAAACATAACATCTATCGGTATAGGAATATACTGGTGCTGATCCCTATGATGCTTTAGTGTATGAAGATCTTACAAAGCGAAGCATTTAATATTTAATTAATGCAAAAGTAATGGATTTATTTTCACTAGACTTTATATTATTATTAGTTGGTTTATATGCCAAAAATAATTCGTAATTATCCCCTGGTTTCGGATCTTGTCATGGATATACCCAATATCCCAGCAACCGGTAAAATTATTTTGAAGAAACAAGGCAATTAGTACGACTTAGGGATCCTCATCGGAAAATTACAAAAATCTATAATTTCACAAAATATCAAATCTAACCCAAAACATCGACAAAAAAGAGGAAAAAATAAAGCGCGAAGAAAGAAAATTTAAATAAAACTATCAAAAAGTATGTGTTCCGGAAAATTGAAATGGTTATAGATGACAATGATGAGCAAGAGAATCAATATTTGAAAACTACAATGAAAATTAATGTGACGATCCGGAAAATGTTTCGTAAAAATTACTTTAATGGTGGTGCAACATTCAAAAACCACTATAACGGACTGTCATGAACTATTGCATTGAAAATAGGAAAAAACATAGGAAACAGTTCTCCGAAAACATTTTTAATACCATGGACTATCCGCAACATTCCTCTGATCTTTGTACAATTCAGAATCACTGGGAGATACTACTATGACTTTTTTTTTTGTAAAATTTGATATTTTTTTACATAATTCTTGATTTTTAGCTTAGTAATAGCATTTTTTTATCGAATATCCTTTTTGGTCAACGTTCCCCCAATTTCATCAAATTTTTTTCTCAAACAGAATAAAGAAAGAACAAGTAAGGAAGGGCTAAGTTCGGGTGTAACCGAACATTTTATACTCTCGCAATTTATTTCTTTAACTTAATTTATATTATATAATACACAATTTGACCCACATATTCGTCATATATATTGTATAAAGTCCATTGAAAGTTGGAAACCATAATATTAGGTTAGAAGCACCGAGGTCCTCATGTTCGATTAATGGGGCCTTGAAAACGATTTCGGCGATTTTTAGAATGGGGCTGCCACACTATAAACGTAGTATTTGTGCAAAGTTCTGCATCGATATCTTCACTAGTGCTTACTTTATATATTGTAAAGTTAACGGTTCAGATCGTCTTCAAAGTTCTGGTATATAGGAAGTGGGCGTGGTTGTGAAGCGATTTGGCCTATTTTCCCAACATATCATTGGGATGTAAGAAAACTATTACAAACCAAGCTTCATTGAAATCGGTCGAGTAGTTCCTGAGATATGGTTTTTGACCCATAAGTGGGCGATGCCACGCCCATTTTCCATTTTGTAAAAAAATCTGAGTGCAGCTTCCATCTGCCATTTCTTATGAGAAATTTAGTGTTTCTGAGGTTTCTCGTTAGTGACTTAACCCACTTTTAGTAATTTTCAACCTAACCTTTGTATGGGAGGTGGGCGTGGTTATTATCCGATTTCAACTAATCTCATGGTGTGTGGTGGGGTATGTAAGAGAACTGACTGCAGAAAGTTTGGTTTATATAGCTTTATTGGTTTGCGAGATATATACAAATAACCGATTTGGGGGCGGGGCCACGCCCTCTTTCCCAAAAAAATTACAACCAAATATGCCCCTTCCTAGTGCGATCCTCTGTTCCAAATTTTACTTTTATAACTTTATTTATGGCTTAGTTATGACACTTTTTGTGTTTTCGGTTTTCGCCATTTTGTGGGCGTGGCAGTGGTCCGATTTTGCCCATTTTCGAAAGCAACCCTCTCACGGTCTCAAGGAACGTGTGTTCCAAGTTTCATCAAGATATCTCAATTTTTACTCAAGTTATCCGTTGTACGGACGGACAGACGGACAGACAGACATTCGGATTTTGACTCGTCTCGTCACCCTGATCATTTAGATATATATAACCCTATATCTAACTCGTTTAGTTTTATGACTTACAAACAACCGTTATGTGAACAAAACTATAATACTCTCTTTAGCAACTTTTGTTGCGAGAGTATAAAAAAAGTAGGGCTAACTACACCCACATTACATAAGAAAATTTTCAAGTATTAAAACTGCTTATAATTAATCTAAATGGTAAACTTTTCCAATATATATTCGAGGCGAAGCTGACACATCAAGTGTGCAGTTGCATTTAAAATGTTATGGCTGAATTAGGCACCTAAAACTTTTGAACAAAAAATTTAAAATTAATTAAATTAAAAAAATAAATTTAATTAATTCTGTTGATTTAAATTTAATATAGCCATGGAAATAAGGTTAGCAAATAAAGAAATTAAATTGAAAAATATTTTTATTAAAATATAATAAGCTTAAAGTACAAAAAATAATACGAAATTAGCTTAATACACTCAGAGTAAAGAGTACGATATTTTACAATTATATTATATTTAAATGTTGCAGCCACAGCCCAGACGAAGGGTACAGGAGGAAAAGAAGCAGAAAGAAAGCTACAAACAAAATGTGAATTACTTCAACACACTTTAATTAATACTCTTTGTGCGGCTAATTACACTAATTATGCCACTGTGGCATTTTATTGCTCCAATTTACAAATTAATTCTGCCGTCAATTGGCATACTCGACGCACCATTTTATTCACATTTCACATGCAACTCAATCATACCACTTGCAACATTTAATATTCGTACTCGTATTAACAACATTTGTGCACGCTTAATACTCACGTACATACATACATACATATAACCGCTATCCTCCTATTGGCTTTGGCATTTCCATTTGACTCTGTAAACTTGCTCGTATTCTATACTTGAAAAGCTTAGCTTTAACATTTATTCAACCAATAATTAAAAGTACGCTGCTTCACATACATCTTTACATACATATAAATGTGTATTGTTAATGTAAATATGTATGTATACAGTTGGAAATTAAATTACTTCCTTTGAATTCCATAGTAACTTGAGGATGAATAAATTAATTTTTTGTACTAATGCCAGCAGCTGCTAATCTCACGACTTGCTGCCGTCAGCAACGAAAATCAACAACGCTGAGAACAGCGATCCGCGCTTGCGTTCTACTAGCGAAACAAATTGGCTGCGGTTGGGGAAATATGTAATAGCGCCAAGTCCAATTGTGTTTACCGAGTGCAATTTTGGGTGTGGCCTGCCCGCTAAGCAGGTGGACTTCGTTGAATTCTAGTTGTATTTCCGAATTAAACAACTTTTTTTTACTTTTCATCCAATTACGGAAAATATGAAATGAATTAAGTGAATATTTGAAATGCATATTTCTTTGTGCTACACAAAATATTTATTGCTGCTAATTATAATGCTGGCTCATTAAATTCGGCTGCTCTGCGCTATTTACCGCCATTTGGAGGATGGTCTATGCAAATTTTTTGATTTTTATGCGTTGTGCGGGTACTAATTCGTGGTGGGTTTGTATTTTATGTTTTCACCATTTTAATAACCCATAATTAAGTAAAATTATTAAATTATATGGTTAATTCTACAAAAATGCAATTCAAAATATATTATTTGTCTTTATGTTTCCGCGGTTAAAATTAAAGGAAAATTGTTGCGGCCATTACATAAAGCTAATAAATTTTATTTCGGATCTGTTGGAAATTGGATTAGGAAAATCTTATGTAAAATATATGTAATCATAGAATATTTAAAAATATCGTTTATACCTTGTATAAAAGGAGAGCCACTCCTTCCTTGGATATTTTTCTCCTACTGCAGTGTCAGGAGTTTATGAGGTAAATGAGTTAAATTCATCCAAAATGGACCAATTCAGAAAATTCATCACTATGAAATGTTTCCTTTTTGTAGCAGCGGCTAATATTTATCGAAAGGTTTAACTTATTGTTTAATATAATCAAAACGGTGGACACTTTTAAATTATTTTTATGCTCTTGCAATGAAAATTTCTAAGAGAGTATTTTAGTTTTTTTTCACATAACGGTTGGTTGTTAGTCATAAAACTAAACGAGTTAGATATAGGGTTATATATATCAAAATGATCAGGGTGACGAGAAAAGTTCAAATCCGGATGTCTGCCTGTCCGTCCGTCCGCCAGTGCAAGCGGAGTAAAATTTAGATATCTTGATGAAACTTGGAAGACGTATTTCTTGGCACCATAAGAAGGTTAAGTTCGAAGATGTGACCGAAAACATATAAAGAGCTATAACTAAGCTATTAAAATAAAATTTAAATTTCATTATAGAGATGGTACAGTAGAACTGCACTCAAAATGGTATACAAAATTTTACAAAACAACTTGACCAATTTCAATGAAATTCGGTTCATAATATCTTTCTAGCTTCCTAATGATATGTTGTGAAAATACTCCAAATCGGTTCACAACCACGCCTACTTCCCATATACTAGAAATTTTAAGTCGATTTGAATCGTTTACTTTACAATATATAAAATAAGCACTAGTGATGATATCGGAACAGAACTTTGCAAAAATACTGAATTTTAAGAGTAACATCGTCCTTCTAAAAATCGTCGAAATCGGTCCATAAATTTTCAAGACCCTATACATCGAATATGAGGTCCTCAGTGCTTCTAACAAATTTGTTTACCAAAAATATAGATAAGTCTCTCAGATATTTTGAAGAAGTTCAGAGGGAATATGTTTCTTCTAATAATATGTCGAACTTAGCCCTTCCTTACTTGTTTTTACACAATTCTGCCACTTAAACTTCAATTTGGTGCTGATCAATAATTTTAAGCTTGTAGATAGGATCTAATTCAATATTTTTATACTCTCGCAACAAAAGTTGCTAAGAGAGTATTATAGTTTTGTTCACATAACGGTTGTTTGTAAGTCATAAAACTAAACGAGATAGATATAGGGTTATATATATCAAAATGATCAGGGTGATGAGACGGATCAAAATCCGAATGTCTGTCTGTCCGCCCGTCCGTCCGTCTGTCCGTGCAACGGATAACTTGAGTAAAAATTGAGATATCTTAACGAAACTTGGAACACACATTCCTTGGTACCCTGAGGAGGTTGCTTTCAAAAATGGGCAAAATCGGTCCATTGCCACGCCCACAAAATGGCGAAAACCAAAAACCTATAAAGTGTCATAACTAAGCCATAAATAAAGTTATGAAAATAAAATTTGGAACATAGGATCGTATTAAGGAGGGGTACATTTGGATGTAATTTTTTTGAAAAAGTGGGCGTGACCCCGCCTCCAAATCGGTTATTTGTATATAACTCGCAAAACAACAAAGCTATATAAACCAAACTTTCTGCAGTCGTTTCTTTTAGCCGTTTCCTTATACGGTCCAAAAATGAAAGAAATCGGATAATAACCACGCCCACCTCCCATACAAAGGTTAGGTTGAAAATGACTAAAAGTGGGTTAAGTCACTAACGAGAAACCTCAGAAACACTAAATTTTACAGAAGAAATAGCAGAAGGAAGCAGCACTCAGATTTTTTACAAAATGAAAAATGGGCGTAGCGTCGCCCACTTATGGGTCAAACACCATATCTCAGGAACTACTCGACAGATTTCAATGAAATTCGGTACATAATACCACCCTGACGACACATGTGAAAAATGGATGAAATCGGTTCATAACCGACAACTTCCCATATAACTCAATTTTGAATTCCATCTGATTCCTTCACTTTATAATGTATACATAAGGAACCAATGAAGATAGCGGAATAAAACTTTACACAAATAGTGCATATCATCTCTGGCTTCAGTTGAGAAAAAATTGTCGAAAACGGACTATAACTTTTCAAGGCCCCTGTTATCGAACATGTTGAACTCCGCGCCTAAGGGTAAATTTTAACTGAATATATGGATAAATCTCTCTGATAATTTAATGTAATTCAGATGAAATAGTTTTCTTCTAATAGTGTGTCTCTGTTCCAAAAATTATTAAAATCGGATAATAACATCTCCTAGCTCCCATATACCTAATTATAGGTTTTTCAAAACTACGGTGGGCTTTAATCTGCATATACATATGTATTGGTTAATATGTGAGATATCTTTGCGAAATTAAGTGTATAGTTTTGTGTACCTAGCTGGTGAAATGAAATCGGTTCAGGAATTACCTCAGCCCTCATACACTATATAGGACGATTTTCGTTATTCTATTAAACTGTATGCCGAATTTATAGGTAAAGTTGTGTGTTAACTTAATAAAATTTCTTCAATAAATTGCGAAAGTATAAAACGTTCGGTTGCACCAGAACTTAGCCTTTCCTTACTTGTTATTGTACTAATTGTTTTCAATTTGTACATTTCTTTTGAATTTTTTCAAGATATATTTATAATTCTGTTTTCACTACGATGTTTTTAATGTTTGAAAAAGACCTGTACTATATATGTACATTAGGGTGGCCCTTATTTTCCAAAGTATTCCGATTCTTGATCGCACCCCCTAGAAATATGCGAATAGCCCAAAAACTAGTATATACAAAGTTTTGGGTCAATCAAAAAAGGTTTAGAGGTTGCGCAAGGAGCTTGAAATCCTGAAAAAAATAAGAATATTTGCCATTTTTATGTCTCCGTATTTCAAAGCCACACTATCTGGTTTCCATACCGTAATAAGATCCATAAACTTTTTTTATCCTCCATACAACTAAGGGCCACCCTAATGTACATACATTACTTTCTATGCTCCTGAAAATCAGTTTATTGAGTCAGAGCTTTCCTGTAAACGATCAAATAAATAAATTTATTTTGTGGCAATTACCCTGGAAGTTATATTATATACATATGTCGATAAATACATGAGTCATTATAATGAGTTTTGGGCTTTAGAAAGTATTGATATATTTAATTCACTTTGTACTCGTAAGCTTGAGTATTATGAAGGCCAGCTTCATACAAAATCTATTGCCACATTCAAAACCCGCCATTATTCGAAATAACATATTTAAATTATTTGTCAATTAAGATACAAAAACCTAATTTAACAAAGATGCCAAGTGGTTTAATAAATTTTGAAAATTGTTTGTGCTCACAACCTCTAAAGGGTACAAATTAGTACAGTAAAATGCGTAAATAGGGTAATAATTATATCGGAGACAAATCGTGCTAAAAACCAAATTAACTTTCTATAGGATTTTACCATTTTGAACTTCGCCACTTTAGAATAAAAAAAAAAATTATTAAAATTAAAACAAAGCACAAATTGCACCTTTTATATTGAAAGAGTACGATTCATAGCACTTAAATATTGAATATAACGGTCTCCGTCCATCTTGCTTATACTTATACTCATATACTTATATATTCGTTAATGATGGGTTATATTTATTAAAAATATATGGACGTACTTGTTTTCGATAGTTCTTATATCTATAACTTCGCCGAATAAATATATATATTTTTAATTTCTTTCAGATTTGAGATGAGCTATCCCATCCAAATCAATCAATCATCATATTCGAATAGTTGATCTGCTGCGAGTATTTGTATATTTGAAAATTGTTTGAAATCCAACAGCCTTTGATTTTTGTTTGTTTTTCTTTCTGAAAATGTCAATTGAGCGCATTTTTCGTGAGTTTCACTTTTTTCAATAAAAATAGAAATTTAATAAACTTGCACTATTCGAATAGTCGACAACGAACGGTTAACGGTTAACCGGAAATGAGCGGTTCATCGAATAGTCGACAACTTACGACTTTCCGGTTACTGCAAATCGAATATTATAATTCGATTAATGTCCTATGCGGTTAAATCGGTTAGTCGATTAGTCGATTATCAAGAGCTCTAATATGAGCGTTTTGAACAAATTAATAATATTTAAGAATTAATGCCTAAGAAGTTTGATAAAATAAAAAAACGGCTTTCAAAGTTTGCCTCTAATCATATACATATTAGATAACTCTAACATCAAGTAAATTTTTCAAAATAGTCTTATATATTTTTTTTTAATTTAAATATTGTTTTTATAGAATAGGTAGCACTAATTTTGCCAAATGAAATATGAGTGTGCATGCATCTCTTTCATATCATATCGAAATACATTTATTCTCTTAAATCGTATTTGTATGCATATAAAAGCGTATCCCTAAAGTAGGCGTTCACCGCCTCCTATTTAACTGGCTAACATTCACATCCTGCAGCTCATTATTTCACCTTTATGTATTTTCTTGTCGTATTGCTAGACAGAGTTTTTTCTGCTTGTGTTATTATTTATTTTTTTATTTTATATTTCCGTCGCGCTACGCGTTCCTTTCCTGGTTTTATTTTACATTCCAGAGGGTGCAATGGCGTATAATTTTTCATGCAAACAATGTGAATATATTTAGGCTGCAAGCCGCATATGAATATGACTGAGGCTGTGTGAGGAAGAGCCTGCAAGCAGGAACTACCCTCGTTATAGCAGCTATGTAACATTTAATTCATATATACATTTATTATTATCATCATTATTATTGGTGAATGTTGTACATAATTTTAATAATAAAGAGCAAAGGTGCTCAACATTTACAATACAAATACATTCGTGGCTCTTTCGATGTGCACCACCATAAAAGACAAAAATTGGATAATCGCTTGAAGGAAGTGTTAAACCGTTAAATACAATTATAACACACATTTTTATACCGCATTTACATAGCGTGTATGTAACCAACAGCAGATTGATGGGATCAAAGAAAAGGGGAGTCTAAATATATAGGAAATTATCGGTACACAATTAGTATGGAGAATGTGCGAGGGATTCCACATGTCTTCTGGTACATTTTTTCGTCTTTTTTGTGTGAGATAGATATCAAAATAGTTAACGTAGATTCAGTAACTTATTTCAGATAGGGAGAGGATACTGAAACGGAACTCGTTGATGCACGCTGTTCAGTGCGCTCGCACTAGTTACGAATTACTCACTCTCGATTGTATTGAGGCTGATATGGGTGCCTGATTAAATAGATAACCATCACCTTTTCATCGATTTTAAAGCTGACTTCGATAGCACGAAAAGGAGCTGCCTCTATGTCAGTATGTCTGAATTTCGTATCCCTGCGAAGCTTATACTGCTATGTAAACTGACGCGGGACAATACCAGAATCACAGTTTGAGTTGGGAAATACCTCTCCGAGCAGTTCGGTACCAAACGAGGTTTGAGACAGGGTGACTATTTATCGTTAGATTTCTTTAACCTGATGCTGGAGAAACCTATAAAAGCCGCAGAGCTAAGTACATCTCTGAGTACAGTTGCTTACAAAAGTTCTGCCGTTAGTTCTGCTTTCTCTCGGCTTGACAAAGAAGCCGTCGCCACGACGAAATTACTCCTGTCATCAAACAAACGCATTCGCGTCGTGGCTCTCACGTTACTGTTGATAATTATAACTTTGAAATTGTAGATAATTTCTTCTATCATAGAACCATCATCAACAAAACCAAACAAAAAGACAGCGGCTGCACTGGCTAAGTGATGTTTTTCGAATGAATGAAAGTACTCCAGATTTCCAAGTGTTGGATACAGTATCCGCTGGTGGAAGCAGAGGAAGACCTCCTTTCCTTTCGAAAGATCAGGTGGAGAGCGAAAGGATTTCGTTTGGTATATGACAAAAAATCATGAGAAATCACAAAATCGTGAGAAAAAGGGACCAATTATTTACATGTACACATACATTTTTATGGATTGCACTATGTTTGAATTACCAAATTTCCTTGAGAACAAGACAAGAAAATGAACTTTAATTGTCTTAGTTTTTGTTCAACCTATTTATATTACATTCAGAGTTGTTCTTATAATCATAAAGATGTCTCAGTAAGTGTTCGAAATTTCGTATCAAAAATTTAATTCTTGATAGGTTACTCCGTTTTTAGTTATTCGGCATATTGTTAAATTTCACTGATTTATTTGATATTCTATGTTTTATTTGGAATATTTTCTATCGATCTTACTTGATAAAGCTCAAATAGTTTATAAGTACCAGGTTCACTAAAAGTTAGTATTATTTTTATTGGACGGTATCACTGGAATATAATCTTTGTTTTTTTGTAATTACACTCAAAACCAATTGGTTTGAGAATCATACTACAATTCGGCTTACTCAAGATTGCAAAAATGTTTAAAAGCAAATTTCTTGTATGAGTGAAACATTATTTATTGGGGATAAAATCGTTATGATACTAAAACGTGACTTAATGAGAGTTAAACGAATAACCATTCCAAAAATGCAAACGTGAAATGTCGTGATGCGATCTCATGAATGTGGGATAGCACGCGTATTGAACTCGATTTTAGCATCGATATGTGACAATTTACATGGATCCATCCATCATTCCTCTCTGCAGTCCAATTAAGAAGACTGTATTAAAAGAAGCACCAGACATTCAACAAAATAATTGAGTCTATATTTCGGGATGTGCCCATAATAATTCTCATTGAATATTTTTAAATAGGAAAACACATTAACTGTGACTCCCATATCACGCTATTACAACTTTTGAAGTTGTAGAACTGAAAAAATTCTCACTGGAAAGAAATCCAGAAATAGCCTCAATGTGGAATAGATGGTGACTAAGGCCTATTTTAATTTTTAATTTTAAAAAATTATTTCCATTAAACATATGGCTTTAGAAAGCTAGGACTCTGCATTTGGTGCACACTCCTCAAAAGAAAAGAGCTTAACCCAATGGGTGATACTATACAATATATATTGTATTTAATAGATATACATATACATTTAACTTTAGCTTGAAGAATATTTGGATTTGAATTGCGACTTACTACTTCCGCATGTAGTAAAGCTAAAGACAATGGTGGAAATAATTTTAACAAAAGTTCTAAATGCAATATTCCCTATAATCCATATACATATTATATATGTATGTGTATAGGTAATTGTCCTCTTTGAAATAATCCAAACGCGCCAAATGATTATTATCCATGCCGCGCTCACCATGTACTTTGGTTGGCCGGTTGGTTGCCCCTGCCACTTTTCGAAAAGCATGCCAGCCACAGGCCTGCTAGTATATAATTTTATATATTAAATTCTTTATTATTTGTAATTTTAAGCGCTCCCCGTGTGGTGATGTGGATTGGCATTCATCTCCCAGCAGTGTCGCCTGCCATGTCAATAAGTGGGTATGTACCTAAATGCTGGCATGTACTTGTAAACATCGTCATTGTCGCTGTCCCATGGTGATAATCACTTAATTTGTAGCTCGTGCGCTGGATAAAGAGAAAATATAATACCGCGACCTTATTAGTGGCACAGCTAACAATGATGGGTTTCTGACATATGAAAACCAATAGTCACATTGAAATTCGCAACAAGAGGGAAATATCGGCGAACTGTGATAAGTATGTACGTAAATATTAATGTAAGAGGATTAATAGTATTAAAAAACTGTATCTCGTATTTATATAAAGCAACGTGTGTGCATTAAGCATTTAAATAATTTATATTTTAATAAATAAAAGTGTTGAGTTCCTTGAATGTATAACTAACATTTATGCAAGTCGAATACATACCGGCCTTATTAAAATAGGATTTATTCATAAAAATACTTCTTCTAATAACTATTACCATAGTCAGTCAATTTCAATGTTCTCAATGTAATTCTGGCTTAAAATATTTAAAGGATAAATTCCGGGTAACCTATACAGGATTAGATCGTCGAAATAACACCATTTGGCCGGATAGAATCCGGGTTAATTCAGGTGACGTTGAATCGGCTGTTGTGGGAATTGTATGCCTAAGATCTGGAGGGACCACAATGTATTTCAAGAGCTTGCATGAGTTTTTTTTTTGTCCAAACACAAATTGTATCTCTAAGGCCTTGACTGGTTTTAGAAGGTTGAGTAATTCCTGAGATATATTGGCAACCGGCTTTGAAAACACAGCTTTAAGAAAAAGGATGTTTAAAATTTTTGGTGACAATAAAGCTAACCGGTACTTGGTTTTTTGTACCAGTTTACTGTCCAAGATATCTACTTTCATGTAAACTGAACAGATGCCACACAACGCAATACGAATTCAGTTTGTAGAAACTAGCGAAACATTTTTGGCATCAATTACAAATACCCGATATTTCACATTATTCCTAAACTTATGAAGTTAGCCGATATACATATGCTATATAATGATTCAAATTAAAAATTGTTAGTATAAAGATTGATTACTTCCTATTTTTGAAATACATAATATTATATCAAACATAATATTCCCTCATTTCCTCATTTGATAACATATTGAAGTTTTCCGAAGGTACGATATTTTTGGCTTTAGAAAGACAGACCCGATATCATATATTATAGAAAGAAAAAGTGACTATACTTTTGTATGCATTGACTGTAATTGAGAGTTGTTACTCAGTTAAAAACTGAGTCGCGAAATTAATCCGATTATCGAAGAAAATCCAACACCAAGGAACCCAAGCAGAAATCAGTCATTTAAAAGCTCGATCATTTAAAAATATATAAATCTATATCTGAAGAAAAGAAAACTATAACACTCTGTGCAACATTTTCCAAATGCATTCAAAATCAGACCAGAATATGCAATCAATGCGTACAAGATAGTCTTGCTTTACAAAGAAATGATTGTTGCAATGGAAAAATAATATCAGCACACAAATTGCACGCTGCAACCAATTACAGTCAATAATGACACAAATAAAATGCAAAAGTTATAACAAAAACATAGGAACAATAACAACTACAACTATAAAACAATGCCATCAACAACAATGTTGAACGCGGCGCACCATTTGGCGGTGGAAAATTTAGTGAAGGAAAAAATTAATAGGACCGCATTCATTAAATCCATTTAATGCAGAAGTGAAATTATTACGCGCAAAACAACCGTAATTGCTGGTTGGGAGGGAGACAGCGGCAATGAGGAGTAAAGTAGTTGCAAATTCGAATGGCAGCAATGCCACAACGCTCCTAATAGTCGAGTTCAACGTTTGACGAACTGACTACTGTTTGCAACACCCCACAAAAAGCCCGCCACATCTCTGATAGCCACCATTGCAGCGACTCACCGGGCTCGTACTGTCGGTCGGCGCCGTTGTTAGGGGATAGCAGCGATTTGGCGGTGCCTGCAACGGATGCCAAGTATCCGCCATTAAACTGACCAGTAATTTGCGTTAAAACAGTGCGAAAAAACCACGAAGGAGAACAACAAAAGAAAAACTGCTAAAAAGACGTTAAAATTCAATGGCGGATTGTGGCGCAAAACCGGTAGCTAGCAGCGGCAGTAAAAACTTAAAACTTACTGTTCATACAAGTATAAAGTGAATGAATTTTGTTGTTGTTTTTGTAGCATTTAATATCGGCCAGTGTTTTTCTTTGTTTTGGCCACACTTTGCGCAGTGGCAATTAGCTTCTTAGAAATCGCATTGCAGAAGTATTTTTTATTTATTTTTATTCCACCTCTTAGAGCGGCCATTTTGTTTGCATGAGTCAAATAATTTGTGTTCGCATGCGAAATGTTATTGAAGAAATGTTCAATTGACCATTTGAGTGCGTTTATTTGTGCTAACGTCGTAGAATAGGTGGAAAAGTATTATAATAATCAAGAAATGATTTTCTTGATAATAACGGTGCAAAGTAATACAATTAGTTCGTAGAGAGTAGAGAAAATAACTCGACATAGCTTCTTTATATTAATATTATTACATATTTTTTCTTATAAAAAAATAGTGCTATATGTATAGTGTTATTATGATTTAGATAATTATAATATGCCATCGTTTAAAATAAGTAATAGCGTTTTCTTTTATCGATGAAAATGCTGTCTCTTCATATTTCAACATTATACAAATGCTCTTTAAGTGTGTTCCAATTTTTTACATGATTAAAGTACAAAAAATTTCACCCTATTACGCTTCAACTCCCACTCACGTTTTGAAAACCCGAGTACAGGGCAAAATAAATGCTACAATTTTTGGGTGGTAAGGAGTCGCTGGAGGAGAGGCGTGAGCTTTTTCACGGATGGGTCGAAGTTGGCGGGAAAGGTGGGTGGCGGAGTTTACTGTCGGGAACTCCGCAACAACCTTAGTTTCTGGCTTCCCGACTATTGCAGCGTTTTTCAAGTGGCTGCTATTAAGGCAGCGACGGATATATTACCTTTAGTGAGGTGACGATCAACTCCGATAGCAGAGCGGTGATACTAGCCTTGAGTTCACTGTCTATGTGCTCAAGGTTGGTTAAGGAATGCATAACTTCAGTGGCATCGTTATACTTTCCGATTAGATTCGTCTGGGTTCCTGGCCACAGCGGAATCGCGGGAAATTGTAAGGCTGATGAAGTAAGGTAGGTAGTAGCTATTAGTTGATTGGGCAGTTGCCAGTTCCTTTTGGACTAAGTTGAATCGCAGGAGATCTACCGAGCTCATTGTCGTCGGTAAAGTTTACCTTTACTTAGTCCCTGCACGGTTAAGAAATTAACCGGATGCTAGATGTAGAAGCTGCCTGGAAGAGGACGAGGTGGAATCATCTCATCACTTTCTTCTGCAATGTCCCGCCTTTGCGATAATAAGATCTCGGATCTCACTTTTTCGAACAACCTCGGGAAATAGCGGATATATAAATGAAAAATCTCTGCAGATTTATAGGCATTTTGCCGACTCCTAATAAAATAAATAAACTTCAGTCAAGAAGCCCAATTTACGACCACTTTTTGCAACAATTCAGGCGTATGTCAGGAACAAACGACGTTCCGGAGTAAATCTGTTCATAACAATATACGGTAAAATCGACATACCAAAAAGGGTATTGGACTAAATACACTATATTCGGAAATTAATAATAATTTCATTTTACTAATTTTTTCGAAGTTCGAAATCGAATATGTCGATTTTGTAGGCCATCTTCGAAAATCGGAGAATACTAAATGTCTAAAAAACAACCGTTATTTCTGTTCACTTGGTGGGTTTGCTCGTGAAGGCAAAACGACTAAATAAGTGCGAAGAACGACCACAATGGTTCCATTATTATGATCTGTAGTTATGAAAAGAGAGACAATTTCTGGATGTAGAGTTACAAGCTGATTGCTTCTCACTATATTAATATATAATAGTAAATGAAAGATCTTCATACAATATCTTAGAAGTTTTATAATTTTGAGAAACCTTATTATCTTTCGTAAGCTTTACGAAAAATATATTCTCAAGTATTTTCCTTATCATAATAAAATTTGGATACTCTTCGAATTATGATTTTATATACATACATGATCTCCGAATAAATTTACTACGATATACGCTACTAATAAATTAATTCACCATAATTTATGCAAATACAAAAACGCCAGCAATTGCATAAAATAAAGAAACCATTAAAAACCAACAGCAACGCAACACTAATTATGCTTTCTTGTTGTTGCATTGGTGCCACAAAATGGCAACAATCGACGCGGCCTACCCGTATCACAACTAAAAAGCAGCAAAAACGAAAAAAAGTGAATTGTATTCATTAATGCAGGCGCAGTACGCAGACGCAAAAGAAATATGCCAAAAAGGCGAGCGAAAAAAATGCGAAATTTGTAAAAACAAAAGCAAAAGCATTTTAACAACGGCAAACAAACGGGATTGGAGAAGCGCTGACTAAAGTTAAATTGTTGATAGTGGTGAATGGTGGACGTTGCTAGCTGACAGGCAGGCAGCGTTTACATACATTGCTGGTTGATTGCCTGCCGGCACGCCATCGCCAACGCAAACGTAAACACTCAGCGAGCGGCAACCGACAACAGGCAGCGCCATTGCTGTTTGGCTGGTTCGGTGGCTACAAAGTTGGTGAGTAAAGTAAAGCGGTCTGACGGGACGGGCAGTTTTTAAAGCGCTTTTTTGCACTTCAATGGCTGACGCTGCAATATAAGCAAGAGCAATGCTTAAGAATGGCGGTTGGTTGATGGTTGTGGTGGTGGCGGTGACGCTGGTTACGACGAAGACATAGCGCTTTCGTAGTTTTTTTGTTTTTTTTTTTGCTTTTGTTGAAGCGCTCTAATGTGCGTGTTGTTATTTACTGCAGGCATGCGATTCTCTGCCACTCCATCCACCTTTCGAAGTAACATTTTTCTGCATAATTCCTTCGTGTTTTATTTCTGGAGTTTGCCGTTTTTTGCTGTTGTCCAAGTAAATTAATTTTAATGTTCGCATTTCTTGGTAGTTGATAGCGCTCCCTGCTGTAATGAAATGTTCGCCGGTACGTGCTTTGGCGCAACGTCTTCGTTGCCACCAGTGCCATCGGTGTCAGTGCAGTCCCGTAGGCAACTCTACTTGATACTCGATCATTGGCCGCTAATGGCACGACTAAAACCACATTCCCACACACACAATGTGTTAGACTGTGCAAATACGACTTGTAAAGAACGAAAACTGGTTGCACGGAGTATCACTTGGTACATGGCGCACAAGTGGCAACCATTCGCATTACAAACCGATGTGCCATTGTAAATGCTATGCAACCAACGTTGCAAGGTTGATGCCACACGAATGACTTCTGTTGTTACTCCTTAAGCACCAACAACAACTGGGCATAAGATACTGCAACAGAAACGCAAAATAATCGCTGCTGTGAGGTTTCGATAAAATTGCAGTTTCTTTTCGTTGATAATTGTCTCTGCTGCTACCAGTTGTAATGAGCTGACCGTCGCCGTGGACTACGACGCTGAGCTTGCTTGGCTTGCAGTTAAGCTTTCCGTTTGCCATTTGCAGCAGGAAGCACAAGCATTTGTAGTACGACCAGCTGTGTTCGTTGCATGCTCAGTATTTACTATGCCCCATTTCGACTAGCGTCAAATTAGGTAATTGCATTGCATTAGATAGTTTGTATGTAAGTGTACGGATTTTATGTAGTCAGCAATTCGTTAGTTGCGCCATTTTACGCTGCTGGTTTCCACGTAGCGACAGACAATAAATTGCATGCAACCATTAAGTAGCCATGCGAAAATTATAGATTACTCTTGGCACAGTTAATTTTCCACAGAATCTTGCTACTGTATTCTATTCATTGACGCATTATTATTAATTACAATAATTGAACCTTTTTCTAAATAACGGTATCAGTTGTGGGCTTCCGGTTGAAGTGGCGATATATAGTTCAGATGAAATGTTTAACCGATAATTGCCAAATATATAGGTAACATTCCAAATTACATTCCGACCTTAGTAAAGGTCAAAGAGGACCGTTGTCACATCGAGATTCACGCTGTGAAGTTCAAATTTTTTCCGGATGCTAGCTGCCTGGAGGAGAACGAGGGGAAATCATTTAATCACTTTCAAGAAAAAGATTTCTCGGATATCACTTTTTCGAACAATCGCGCGCAATAGTGGATATAGAAAACAAAGGGCTTTGCAGATTTGTCGAATCCTAATACGTAATCAAGGGAGGTATACTGGCTTCACAAGGGACTGTCTTTCATAGTTTACGTGTGTTTTCCTTCTGGGGAAGAGCCATACAATCTAACCTTAGCTAAGGGTGTGAAAAGTTTTGGTATAACCAATAATTTCAAAGTTCCATAGAGAGAGGTAATGTAGAGAGATTCTAGTTTTTGAACTTGGCGTTTGAGAGGTAAATGTCTCTTAATTACCCTTACGACCCTGCTTAATTCTCTCTACCTTAGAAGTAGAAGTTTTTTGTCTGTATACTGTCAGTACCGCCCCAAAGCTTTATTCTCATCCGTCCCATGTTGCCGTTGTTCCAAAACTTG
The DNA here is from genome assembly GCA_031772095.1 of Zeugodacus tau. Classification (NCBI taxonomy): domain Eukaryota; kingdom Metazoa; phylum Arthropoda; class Insecta; order Diptera; family Tephritidae; genus Zeugodacus; species Zeugodacus tau. The sequence goes on along the minus strand of CM062650.1, from coordinate 30,223,993 downwards.
GATCATTTTGGTCTATGGCAGCTTATGGGGTGTACGCATGGGACCTACTTACATAGACTCACTTAATTTTACTATTACATTTTGCTTCCTATTCGAGATGTTTAAACCAAGCTCGGTTACTATTCGGTATTCCAAGTTTCATACTGTAAGATGGTACGACAGTGGAATGAGTTAGCAGGAGTTTGGTAGATCACGGGTACTTTTAAACAAGTTTTTCTGTAGCTGCATCTCTGCTTTATTAATAGCTCTTTATATCAATTCGGTTAACCACATTTAGTGGGCGTGGCATCTGCAAAACGAACCTTTCACAACACCAAAAAACAAGTATTTCATAAGGATATCTCAATTTATCGTCTAGTACTATTCACCCAAGTGCTATATGGACATCCCGAATTCCGCTCGTATCTTCATCCTGATCTCTAGGAATTAAAATTTTATGTTGGCAAACTTTCAGTTATCTTACTTAAGACTGAAGCAGCAAACTTCTTTTTCGCACAAGAGAATCTCGGTTTCTTTTATCTCCGAACTGAAACGAATATTTCAACTTAAAAATGATGCCTCGAATTTTAAGTAATTTCTATGATATTTAGTATATTTTAATTAAATACTTCATATTTATCCATAAGCATAAGTGCAAGTAAATAAGAGTCAGACACGACGCGAGCCAAAATATGAAACATCTGTCAAACGCGCACAGGATGTGAGCTGCATGAAAATTGATACTACGCAACATGCGCCCTGGAGGGAAGTCCACTACGGCACCCATGCTATAATTATATAGTTTGCGAATAAGAGAAAAAAACTAAAATCATTACTATGTGTAGTTATGAATAAATTCAATTGCGCAATGCGAAATGATGAATTGTAGTGATTGTTAAGCAACTCAAAACTCAAAATGGATTCGCAGCGTAATCAGAAACGCATCCATCAGTGGCACTTCCGCTTAACGACAAAAGATCGAGATTGCTAAATGCTGGGTGTAGCTTAATACATTGTTGTTTTTGTACGTACCCCTTGAGGCAATGACAGCAAACGAGTTGACAAATACCGCCAGTACAAATGATTTCCAGTTTTCCATTTTTTAAATATTTTCTTATTAAATAAACACGAATCGCTCAAAGGATACGTTATGCACCCTGGGTGCTGCGCACTGATTTGTTGTAATATAAAAGGGGAATGTGCGAGTGGCACAATGAGTAAATAAACAAAATAAAATGGGTGCCAAGTGTGTACATATACAGGCTCACAAATATATATAAACATACATATATACGGAATATGAAAGGACTTCCGCTCGTTGGCAATGTCTATAATTATATTAAAGTCCGCTTTCAATGAATAAACTGTAATTTAAGAATAAATTACTTGGAAGTTTGTACTCTATAAGCTTATTTACTCTTACCTCGAAAATGTTGTTAAAATGGAGTTTGCATTATATTCAAAATAGCAAGAGAACTTTCCTAAAGAGTTATGCATGTATCGCATACAAAACCATAGCTTCTCTCTAAAAATTATTTGAAATATTGGATTTTCTTAAATACAAATTTCTACTTAACAAACCACTTAATACAAATGTCATTACAGTTGTAAATCCATTTACAGTAAATCTGAGTAAATTCAACTAAAGAGGTCATGTAAAAATTGCACCGAATCACCATAGAATTTACAAACAACCATGCAGCTCAGCCTCAGTACTTACCTCCCTCCTACTTACTTAATTTGCTTTTGATTTTTTTTATTAGCGTAACCCACACACAAATGCATTTGGACAATGGCAACGTTTCCGGTTTGACATGTGACAAAAATGCATGCCCTCAAGCCAACAAAAAAGGATGCAAGCGAATAAAGGACATTTTCCAAATGTTGTTGTACTCCTCCTAACGCTACAAGCGTTCTTTATATATGAACGTACAGGGGGTACAGTGGGCGTTACACGAGCTACGCCCACTTAAAACTGAAATCACGACGAACTCTGAGGTGCGAGTTCCTTTAATAATAATCCTGTTTTATGACAATTCTACTCTCCGACACACATATACAGTACATTCCAATTTTATGCCACTAATTCTGTACTCACTTTATGTACGTTATTAATCGAATTGTTGTATTTAGCACATAATGTCCTGTGCGTTGTGCGCATGTGTGTTGGTTGGCATGTGCGTCAGCAGCAGGCAGCATGCACTCTTTGTAATGCAACGCAAGTAAGTAGGTAAGTAAGCAGTCGTCCAAGCGCTACTGGGCGGATACGGTGAGCAGCTTCACACATGCATACTGAAATATACGAGTATATGAATGAATATGTAGAATGCACGCGTGCGTACACTACTCGCCCAGTCAGTTTATACGGCAGTCAGTCATCCGTCCAACCAACCAGCCGGCCTACCGTTCTGCCTCTATTACCCGCCTTTCGGCCAGCCTTCAAATAATTTTCGCTATAGGGCGATGGTAGGCATGCGTACAACTGCCGTATTTGGTGTTGGCGATTTTTTTTTTTCATTTTAAATTCAACCGTTCTTTTCGCTATTTATGCGTAATTGTTTATACTCGGTAGACTAGGTTCGGCGTTATGGAACGTGCTGCTGATGCATTACATGTTTGCATTATTTGAAGCTGATTAGTTGCATTGAATTGCTGCATGGGTGCAGTTGCCTGAAGGAGTTGTTAATTTTATGCATTTCCTGCTCAAGTGCCCAACATCTGTGCGGAAATTTAATCTGCTTTGTATGTTTTAATGTACTTTTGAGAAAAACAATCACTTAAATGGAAAGAAGTTTCATTGCTTTAACGAAATAAACAATTTGTAATTCATTATTTGCTTTCGCATTCCTGCAAAATATCAGTATAATATAATATGTATAGTAGTTATGGAGAAATGGCAAGCCATTACCTTTTCAGTCCGTTTATATATCTAAAACCCAGAAAAATCAATTTTAAGTGTTGACAAGTCCAATAAATATATTAAAAAATTAATTAACAGCAAAAGGGCGGACTTTAGTTGAAATTTGACAATTTCGATCACAACTCAACCAGTCAAACATTTTTAGTTGAATTGTTATAGTCTTACAATCCTATGGTAATATCTTTGTCAACAACATCAAGAACTGAGAAATCAATTAAAGACTTGAAGTATTCAGTTCTTTTTCGAAAACTTAACTGAAAGCAGGTTATTAAAATCTGAAAATGTTTAAATGAAAGCAACTCTTAAAGGCTATTTCAGATGTCTTCAAAAGTTTAACTTTTTTAAATGGTTTTTAGAAGTTTTTAGTAATTAATTGTTCATGAAGCCTTTGTCACAGTATGACATCCGTAGTAGTTGTAGTTGTAAAAATGTCAAAGCTAATGTTAATTATAATATTTGATCACACTTCTGCAAACTTTATCCAAATGATATTATTAAAGTGTTTGTTTCAAAATCATCTTAAAATATTAGTCAGTGATTTCGAATACTCGGGTTTTAATTTTGGTAAAGAAAGATACCGAGAGCTGAAGAGGGAAGCGAGACGCATTTGCAGACAAAAAAAGAAAGAGGCCGAAATGCGTGAGTATGAAGAGCTTGACAAGCTGGCCGACAGAGGTAGTGCTCGAAAATTTTACGAAAAGATCCGGCGACTAAATGAAGGTTTCAGGACCGGAGCACACTTCTGTAGGACCCCCCAGAGGTGATCAAGATTTTGATGACCAGAGTATACTGTGTTTGTGGAGGGAACACTTCTCCAGCCTGCTGAATGACAGTGAAAGTACAACACCAGGAGTTGGCGAACCCGATTCCCCAATCGACGACGATGGAACAGATGTTCCATTGCCCGACCGTGAAGAATTTAGAATAGCAATTACTCGCTTAAAGAACAACAAGGCGGCGGAGGCCGAATATGGTCGGAAGAAAGCATGCCCGACGATTGGAATCTCAGTGTACTCTGCCCAATCCACAAAAAGGGAGACCCCACAATCTGCGCCAACTACTGTGGGATAAGCCTCCTTAACATCGCTCTATCGAGCGTACTGTGTGAAAGACTAAAGCCCAACGTCGACAACCTGAATGTACCTTATCAGTGTGGCTTTAGACCTGGAAAATCAACAACTGACCAGATATTCACCATGCGCCAAATCTTGGAGAAGACCCGTGAAAAGAGGATCGTCACACACCATCTATTTGTCGACTTTAAAGCTGCTTTCGACCGCACGAATAGGAGCTGCCTTTATGCCGCGATGTCTGAATTTGGTATCCCCGCAAAACTAATACGGCTGTGTAAGCTGACGTTGAGCAACACCAAAAGCTCCGTCAGGATCGGGAAGGACCTTGTCGAGCCGTTCGATACTAAACGAGGTTTCAGACAAGGTGACTCACTAACGTGTGACTTCTTTAACCTGATGCAGGAAAAAATAGTTCGAGCCGCAGAGCTAAACAGAGAAGGTACAATCTTCTATAAGAGTGTACAGCTACTGGCGTGCGCCGATGATATCGATATCATTGGAAACAACACCCGCGCCGTTAGTTCTACTTTTTCCCACCTGGATAGGGAAGCGAAGCGAATGGGTCTGGTGGTGAACGAGGACAAGACGAAATATCTCCTGTCATCAAACAAACAGTCAGCGCATTCGTGTCAGCCTTGAAATCCAACGGGTGCTACTATGGACTGGAAAGGTTTTGCGGAAGATTTATGGTCCCTTAAACATTGGCAACGGCGAATACCGCAGACGATGGAATGATGAGCTGTATGTGTTATTCGACGACATAGACATAGTCCAGCGAATAAAAAGACAGCGGCTACGCTGGCTAGGTCATGTTGTTCGAATGGACGAAAGTGCTCCAGCTTTTAAAGTTTTCGATGCAGTACCCGCTGGTGGAAGCCGAGGAAGAGGGAGACCTCCACTCCGATCTTGGTGAAATCGGATATTAACCATGCCCTAATTTAAATCACTAACTACAAATACGAGTAGAACCATTTAGACCAGGAATCACTGGACCAATTTCAATCCGATTTGTTCCTGCTAAACTGGTTTTGATAGCTGCTATCAGATGTCAGCGGTATCTTAATAAAATTAAACATATACATTTACAACAATCATTTTTTCGCTTATTGTAGGAATTTACTGCTGTTGTATGAAAATTAGTAAAAACTAGGTATGGTAAAACTCATTTTAGAACGCTGTAACATAAGTAATAGAGGAAGACATATGCACATTTATATTTTTCCCCTTTTTCTATCCACAATACTTTTCAAATGAAAACAGGATCTGCTATATTCCAATGTCAATTGTCAATTGCATTGACGTACAAAAGCCACAATCGGTGACGTGAGAATAGTATGAACATAACGTATTAAAAAAAGAGTTTTAAAATATTGTTATTAACACCGCAATGTCATTCAATTGTCATGTAAATACCAGGTTAGCAAGTCCCTCAAGTGCAACCCACAAACTGCACGCATTTTTCAGTTTATTAAAAAACGGTCATCTATGAGATACACGCATGCCCTTTTCCAGCGCTATAATTGCTGAGATGCGTGCAATTCATTGAATGCGACAAACCGACAACAAACGCAATAACAGACCGTGACAAAAATTGTCGTATAAAAACACGAACGTCACAACAACTGACGCAACAAATTTAATTTGAAATATGCATGCTAAAAAATTCGAAATATAGAATATTAATGAAAGCAAAAAAAGTCATTCACTTACATATACAAATGTAGCGGGTATGGCAGTGCTTATACTGCCACACATATGTGTTGAATTTATCAATAATACAGTCGGGAAATAACCACAAAATATAACTGTCGGTTGGTGGAAATAGTCTAAGTTATTTGAATGCAATAATAAGGGAATAATCTATTGAAACACGATGCTGACACACTTCGATCATTACAACTTTCAAGAATTCCATTTTCCTATAGATTATCTTTTTGTTTTACAATAGTAGACTTAGTCATAATTTAATGAAGTCATCAAAACAGGAATTAACGGCCTCTATAATCCGTACATACCTCCAACTACGAAAATTAAAATATAGGCCTTTGCTGCCGCTTTATAACGAATTTATCAGTTAATAAGTCAGATATCTTACCGAAGTTAAATGAGTTAATATGTTTTACTGTTCTCAATATGACTTCTTGCTTAAAATCGCTAAATCTCTCGAATATCACATAAACAATTATCGTTGATCCAGTTTACTTTTTATTATCACATATATCTGACATTATGAGGTATATTTTCATGGAACTGATTGAGATATCCTGATCCTTGATATTCTTCTTGATATTAATTTCAGAAATATACTTCATTTTCATGGAAGTTTAGGTTGGTGCTCTGCGCAGGCCTACTTGATTTGCTTCATTTAAAAGCTTTGTAGGTAACAATCCTATGGATTGTCCTGCTGTAAAACGAGATCAATAATGGGAAGAGACCGACTAACCACTACAATGACAAGGCAATATTATATGACTTTTTGTGGGAGTTTGTATGACAGCTCTTAGTAATCTTCTACATTCTCTTTGGGTTATCACCGGTTTCCACGCAGTTCATGAAACTGATTGAGAATATTTTCTTGATATTCTTCTTGATATTAATTTCAGAAATATGCTTCAAATAATGCCTTTAAGTGTGTGCGCTTTCTAGAGTTCATACCGTTCTTCTTTATGCAGCTTTATATCATATATAACGATTGCTGAAAGGATATAGCTACAAACGACTTTACAAAAAGTGCATATATAAATATTAAATGGAAATAATTGAAATGAAAGAGAATTAAAATTTAATTAATCATATCTTAGCTCCAGAGTTATCGATTGGAAAGTCAAAAAAATAAAGCTTCATATGTATTGATAAGTCAATGTAAAATTATGCAGAAATTCTCAATGTGAAATTATCAATGATTTTTATCATATGATTCTAATAGCTACTCAATTTTATAAAGCGTTTTGTGTTATAAAGTTAAAAGTTCGGTTTTAAAAATGAAGTGATTATTATAGTATATATAGTTGAAATTTGACAACTTTGTTATCAACTTGAAAACAATTTTAAGATAAGTGGTTAGTATGATAACAAAAAATTAAAGATTAGTACAACGGGGGAAGTGGATTGTAATAAAATATAACTGAATAACTAGTATATATGCACGTACACAAATTATAGGCATATTGCATACATAACTCCATTTTGTTATTGTTGATATTAGCATGCCTGTGCACTTGCATTATCAAGCAAATTGTAAACATTCCGTATTACTTTATTATTGTTGTGTTTTTTAAGTTCAACTTTTAATATAAACTATATTGTCATATATAATACAGTTATGTATGTAATTTGAGTGCAACAATTTTAATGAAAATTTATCAAAGTGTAGTGTAAAGCAAACATATATTTTTGTAAATCAACGCCTCCTTGTTGAGCGTTTTGTTTGACATTTTGCAAAACCTGTTATTTGACTCATTCAGTCAACAGTGGGCGTGTATAATAATAATCAACAATGGTGGAAGGGGAAAAATATGAAAATTTTGTATTCAACTGCTTCCATTGGTTTTTTTAATGAGTGATGCGCTTTATTTTGTATACCTAATAAATCTTTAAAGATATGATCCCAGATATATGCGCTATTATCACAATTTAAAAAAATATCGTTAATTAAAGATGAAGGACATACACCTTCCTTTTTGGAAACTTCGTAATCAGATTCTAGATGTTTGTAGTAAGTGAAAGCTGCAGATTTTCCGAACTTGAAAGAAGACCGTGACGTAGCTTGTGAATAATAACTACGTATAGAGCGAAGAGAGATGCTTACTATAGAACAGCATGTTCTAATAGTCAGGTTATAAATAGTTTCCCGTAGAATTTGTTGGATGATATTATAAGTGTTAAACACTATTAAATGAAACCAATTTTTGGTAGCGATATACGTTATACTAAGGAAACTTTATCAATAATAGCGACATATAATAGCGATATCATGATAATAGTTTCAAATGATATTTATAGTAAGAAAATATTTTTATGGATATCGCACGCGATGTCTCTAATACTCACAGAAAAATTAACTGGAAGCAACGAACTCAGAATACTGGGTGTGAGCTGATAAAACATATTGATTAATTCACTTGTCCATATTTCGATTACTATTTTTTTGGTTTTAGACACAAATATAAGACGTACACTGTGACATTTCTCGAGAATAAAGAAATGTAAGTAATTAAGCAAAAATATTATAGAATTGCTCTCAAAGCTCTGCCAATTGGGTTTCCCAGAATCTAACATTACTTGTATTTTCAACATTAAAATTTTTAACTCAACACTCATTAGTTCGAAAATAAATATTGTATTTAGCATAAACTAAATCAACAGCATTTTTATTAACCACTCAGGTGTCACTAATGAATTTATCGTCAGTATTCAAAGGCATTCAAGCGGACTAATTTCAACCCATTGATAAAGTGTTAGCAAAACAACTTTTGTTGGTCAACAACAGAGACCGTGGCAACAGGAGCCAGTCGCCAGTAATTAAATTAAAAAAACAAAAACATTCAAAACAAGTAAGGAAGGGCTAAGTTCGGGTGTAACCGAACATTTTATACTCTCGCAACTTATTTATTTAACTTTATTTATATTATATAATACACAATTTGACCCACATATTCGTCATATATATTGCATAAAGTCCATTGAAAGTTGGAAACCATAATATTAGGTTAGAAGCACCGAGGTTCTCGTGTTCGATATATGGGGCCTTAAACACCTATGGTCCGATTTCGGCGATTTTTAGAATGGGGCTGTCGCACTATTAACATAGTATTTGTGCAAAGTTCTGCACCGATATCTTCACTTGTACTTACTTTATATATTGTAAAGTAAACGATTCAGATCGTCTTCAAAGTTCTGGTATATAGGAAGTAGGCGAAGTTGTGAAGTGATTTGGCCTATTTTCACAACATATCATTGGGATGTAAGGAAACTATTACAAACCAAGTTTCATTGAAATCGGTCGAGTAGTTCCTGAGATATAGTTTTTGACCCATAAGTGGGCGACGCCACGCCCATTTTCCATTTCGTTAAAAAAAAATTTGAGTGCAGCTTCCATCTGCCATTTCTTATGTGAAATTTGGTGTCTCTGACGTTTTTCGTTAGTGAGTTAACCCACTTTTAGTAATTTTCAACCTAACTTTTGTATGGGAGGTGGGCGTGGTTATGATCCGATTTCTTTCATTTTTGGACTGTATTAGGAAGTGGCTAAAAAAAACGACTGCAGAAAGTTTGGTTTATATAGCTCTATTGGTTTGCGAGATATGTACAAAAAACTTGGTAGGGGGCGGGGCCACGCCCACTTCCCCAAAAAAATTACATCCACATATGCCCCCTCATAGTGCGATCCTTCATACCAAATTTTATTTCCATAGCTTTATTTATGGCTTAGTTATGGCCATTTATGTGTTTTCGGTTTTCGCCATTTTGTGGGCGTGGCAGTGGTCCGATTTTGCTCATTTTCGAAAGCAACCTTCCTATGGTGCCAAGAAATAAGTGTGCCAAGTTTCATCAAGATATCTTAATTTTTACTCAAGTTACAGCTTGCACAGACGGACGGACGGACGGACGGACGGACGGACAGACAGACATTCGGATTTGAACTCCACTCTTCACCCTGATCACTTTGGTATATATAACCCTATATCTAACTCGTTTAGTTTTGGGTGTTACAAACAACCGTTATGTGAACAAAACTATAATACTCTCTTAGCAACTTTGTTGCTAGCAACTTTGTTGCGAGAGTATAATAAAGCATGAATGGAGAGTACATGATGAATAAATTTTTACAATTCCCAATAAACACATAGCACAGAGGTCGAGGAAAACTTTAGCAAGCAAGCTGCTGGAACGGAAACAACAACAATAATTAACCAAGTGATTTTTTGAAAAAATATAAACGACAAACTTTGGCTTTGGTAACCACGTGTGCCACATGCCACATGCAGCGTTATTGTCTGCTACAAACTGCGGCTTCATTCAGCGCAGTCAAACACCAACCAACGGCAATAACAACTACAACAATAGTTGAGGCATACAACTACTGTTGACAACAAACCACAAAATAACGCCGCAAGGAGCAGGGAGCTCTTCAACAGTCCATGCGCTATACACTTTTGTGTTGCCTGCGCTGCCTTGTCATTTATCCACCACATGTCCTGGCCGTCGCATCCTGCCCGCATTCGCCTTTCATTTGTACTCTTATAATGTTCACTTTTAATTGTTTGTGACTGCAATATAAATTAATATAATAAGAAAATTTTGCGCGCTATTAAGCATTGCAACGTCAAGGTACAGCCACAGTTTCGCTTGATCCTTTTGAATTTTCCCAGCAAATGCGAGTATATGGCACACACATACAAGAAAACACAGCATCATTATTCGAAATAATTCTCAAAATTGTCGTTGGTATGCACGCAAGTATGAGTATGTGTGTGTGTACTGTGCAATATTGTCTATTACCAAATTGATATTTATGTTCGTGCCACATTTGTGCCGCTCAATTGTCACCCCACTAGAACAAAGAAAAAAGAGTGATACAGGCAAACATTTGCTCACACTCACACACAGAAGTATGTGCTTAAACATTTGCAAAGTCAATTTGTCAATTGCCATAAATGCATCGACAAGCAGTGTGATGGGATACTGAGAATGCTGTGATTGTATTGAAATCATAGTGGTGTTAGAAAGGTGAGAGCAGAACCGGTTACTTTAAGTCGCATAGCTTCATGCTTCCACCAACAATTTTATATTCATTGGAAGCAAGCTAGGCTAATTACAAAAAATGGTCTCCTTATAGCTCATATGGAGTGATTACAATTAGACTAAGACAAGAAGGTACCCAAAATATAATCTATTTTGCTAAGAAATTGTATACATATGTATATGATAATAATAATACACATTTTGTCGATTTTCCGAGTTTTTTCATAGACTATATTTTGGGAAAGTGTCTGTCATATGTGCGGTGTCTACTGAGCTATTTCTTCGTGGAAGTTCAAAATCAAAATTTGTTCAACTTACAGTTGCATAAAATAAATTTCCAAAAAACCCGATTACTCACAATACCAACTTAGGTAACCTCACATTTCCGAATGTCACTTTTGAGTAATAAACACAACTGACAAATTTCACCAATAGCCTGCTGTGTCATTGACACAAAGTACTTTCAGCAAGCAATGTTATCGATGCCCACATACTAAATGACACCATGAAAAAATCCTATTGTGTCATAGATTGTAAGCACACTGCATATTAAACCTTCGCAGTGGAAATTGACCATTGACAAAAGTCAAAAATGTTACATAAAAAAGAATATTGAATGGCATTCACACATAGTATTACCGCATTGCCACATCGCTATTGTTATTTTTCGATTGTCACTTTGGTTGGTATCAATTGCTTGGCAAACAATAAATTTACCCTAACGTACATTTTCGTTTTACCTATTTGTGTATGTATGTTCTTTGAAAAATCGCAAAAAAAGAGCATAACGGTATATAACATATACTCGTATACGGACAATGACGCTAATTTAACGACTTCAGCTTCCTCATTTTGAGCGCTTCTGTACAAGCGAAATTGTTTCCAATTTTTTCATAAAATACTATTTCACTATAATATTTCGGCTCATTCAAAGTAAAATAAATCGCTAAAAAAGTACCAAGGATTCTGTTTGAAAAGTGCGTGCATAATTTTATGTTATTTTAAATCAGTTATTTATTTTGTTGGAGGAATATTAATAAAATAAGATAATTTTTATATGTGTTCAAGTATTAATTTATTGAAGTCATTTAGTTTATATTTCTTTCAAATATTAATGTATATTTTATCGTCCTAAGTTTTGAGACCAAAATAGTAAAATGCTACAAATTTGGATTAACTGTGTAAAAATAAAAAAAAAATGCAATCGTTTTCTTAAATAAAACAAATTATTCAACTAATATTTATTGACGAAGGTTTTATGCCGAATATCCATGTCTTCCACATACTTTTTTTTGTTAGCTCTTATTTCGAGGGCGTAGCTTCTAGCTACTTTAAGATATAACTCATTTGGATCCAAGATCATAGAGGTATCGCTACGAACTGTAAATCCGATGAGCTTGCGCGTAAGGGCACCCAAGCTGCAATCTCATCAGGTTGAGAACAAGCTGGTGACCCACAATACTCCTGTCTCTATGCGTTGGATCAGTGGTCACCGAATGAGCACGGTAAGCGTTGCACAACGACCAGTACCTGTGCGACTGCGAGATCATTCTGGCCAAAGGTGGATCGCAGGAGATCCACTGAGCTATTTGCTCTTAGTAAGATTCAGCTCGCCGTAATGATAGAAGTCCTTACTGGAGACTGCCCAATGGGGCTATATGCACTGATGCTAAATATAATAACAGATGCAAATTGTCAAAGTTACATGGAAGAAGGGGAGATTGAGACACCGAGATACTTTGTCCTACATTCTCAAGCTTTCACTAGACTGCTGCTGAATCATCTTGGCAGGACAAATTAATAGTCTGTACAAATTCGTAAAACCTATGCTAACCTCTTTAACAGTAATAATACACCGTAAGCCCATATTATAGAATAATTTAATGATATACTTATGAACAAACTCAATACGGTTGATCTACCTGAATCATGCTCATAAAAAGGGTATACTCGAATTCAATTACTGTACTGTAATGTACTGTATTAAACTATTAAGATGCTTCAAAAGCGCCTAAGTGTAGAGAATAATTCAACTAATTGTAATTTTTGCATTCGAATGGCAACGATGTCCTTCTATTTGGGTTTCATACATATGTATAAGTAGACACAAGATATTAACGATTTTCACTTCTAGCTATAAATTTTATTAACTCAGCAGTCTAATTTAAAAAATTTCACAGCAACGAATGGATTTTCTCTTTTCATCCCTTGGAATCGTTTGCTTTAGAATAGGAAAATTAAAAACAAAATATCATTAAAACTAATCCTACTAATTACAGCAAAATATTAATATTTCTCTTGATATTTAATTTCAATAATATTGAGTTATTGAATTCAAGCTTTCAGTGTTGAATACACTTAATGTGATTCTTAATAAGACAACCTGATTACATTCAAATACAATTAAATGTAATTTTCTAATTAAATCATTAAATCCATTTATTTCTTAAATGGGTGGTGATTTAAGTATAGGTACACACAGTATACAATACATAAGTGTCTACAGAAAGCATTCATATTCAAAGTCAGAGCGATTGTATGTGCTAATGTCTCTCATTGTATGTCATAATTCCCACCAAAATTAAGGAGTGGGAGTGACTTTATAATGCTACTTGTATATATGTATGTAGAGACCATGTATACAAGAGCATGTAGAATTTCAACAAATAACCGTTCATTACGCAATTGAGCTTTAAGCAGCCCCTATGGCGCTTTCAACACTTGCCGACTAACACAAGAGTATTTAATAAATAATACATATCAGTAACCAATAGAAAGATACTTTCTGACAATTTGCATACATATGAACGTATATCAATTAAATATTTCAATAGTAATACTTAGTTCCCATTTACATTGCGGATTGTAGAGTTTACACTTCTATTTAAATTCTTAATTTGTGTTGTAGCAAAATCGTATTTTTTGTCTGGCAAAGACATAATAATTAAAATTGAACACGAAAGTTTTTTGAAACAAATAATCAATTGATCCTAAGGAATATTTAAATTTTCCATTTTAAAATATATTATGCGGAGTTACGAGTAGTGTAAAAGAGAATACACAGACTGAGTTTCTAATATTAATATAATGATTTTGATTGGAAAATATTGTTTTTGAGAACAACGAACGATGAACGTGTAATCCATTGGTGTTAAAAATATATATTTCCCTCCATATATCTGCCTCTGACACATGCAAATTTTAGATCTCTTCAAATACAAAAATCCTTCTCAAAATTTGGAACGAAGTCATGATTACTAGCGTCCATCTAAGCCTTGTATGAACAACTATACTCTTGATACATATATTGATTTCAGATTTTGATCAGCAAACATTTTAGTTATCATAAAATTTCCTATTTGCTTAACTCTCCACGAAACAACCATTCAGCTTGAGAGGTGACAATTGCCGTCGCAAATGAACAAGAAAGATTTTTTTCAGTTGGCACTTTTCTTATTTCTTTGTCAATGGAACATTACTACAGCAACGATTTGTTTGTTTGCTTACCTTCCTTCTTACCTACCTATGGGACATACCTCTCTGTGCACCTTCCGCCAATTCGTGTTTGTCCCTTGCAATCGACTTACCTTCCACGTTGCCTACCAATTTACCTCCCCGAACTGTTATTTACCGCCTTGTGCCTTGTGCCTTGCGTTACCCAAAACTATCATTTCGCCATGGGTATGTCAGTTTGGAAAGTTTTTGTTTTGAAAATGATTAATGCTAAATGGATTATGTCAAATTGCGTAAATGTCATGCTGCCAATTTGTATGAATCCATTGTTGCTGTGACAAATCATCTGAAGTGTGTGTAGAAAAAATGCTCAAATAAATTCCATACATGAATATACTATATGTACATATCGCTCATTTACATGAATAGTGTCACAACTCAAACAAGTCGATTTTTACAGGAGAGCGGTTTACAGATTTCAATTGTCTCTTATTTAGCGAATATAGAAAAACAACATAATTTATTTATTGAATAAATATATTAAATAAAATGATAAGCATAAGTGGACTAAATAGAGTGTATTAAAGCTTTTCTTCGGCATAAATAAATAAATATGTAAATGTGTCGTTATTCCTAGAAAAAAGCAACATGAAAAATGTAATTATCTTTTCACAAATATCATTGTTACACAACACAAAATATGTCGTAATTTCGTAAAAAAATATAACAAATTCTGGCACGACTGAGAAGTGTCGTTATTGTGGTTAAGAAATAATGCAACAGAACAGGTTGAATAATTTCACATTCTTACTTCACGGTTTATTTTTCTACCTATCAGAAAAGAATTTTTACACAATATGGACGATGACATTGCGTAAATTTCTGCATATTGAACTAAAAAATCGTGTATTTTGAGTTATGACACTATTCATGTAAATGAGCGATATGTAAAAATAAGATTGGGTATATGGTACGAATATGCAAATTGAAGTTGTCTGTCGAATGAAATCGTATGTCATAGTTGTACAAATATGATACAATAATACAAAACTGTTAGCTTTCTGAAAGTATGGAGAGATAATGTTGAATTATAGATTCCCAAATTCTCTTTGCCACCATAAACTTAATTTAATTTAGAATTGAATCGTCTGAATTAAAGTAAGCTTAGTTGTATCAAGTTGGTATCTCTTCAAGCATTGAACCAAATTAAAATTGAGCCTTATCGACAATATTTAATACAATGAATGACATTGAATAACATAATTTGGGCACGTTAAATCGAAGAGGATCGTCTGAAGGACGTTATCACCCAGACACGACCCACTTTCATCGATAGAATGGGAATTGTTCGATCATGGCAACTCCAGGTGATTACTCCTTGTTCTGGTATATGCGAATGATTTCGATGGTGAAAAATTCACCTCAAGGGACAGTCCCAGTTTTTGTCAATTGACGGTGTAAATAAATTGGATCATTCCTACGATACGCAATTATTGATTTTTGAACTCTCTCAAGAAAGTTGCTAAGAGAGTAGAATAGTTTTGTTGAACGATGAGTTGAAATCCGTATAACTTGAGTAAAAATTAAGATATCTTGACGAAACTTTCGACAGTGGGAGGATTGCTATCGAAATCGGATTATTGCCACGCCCACAAAATGGCGAAAACCGAAAACCTATAAAGTGTCATAACTAAGCCATAAATAAAGTTCTGAAATTAGTATTTAGTACAGAGGATCACACTGGGGAGGGGCAAATTCTGATGCATTTCTGATAATGGGAGTGATTCCGCCCCCCGAAAATATTTTTTGTATATATCTCGGAAACCAATAAAGCTATATAAACAAAACTTTCTGCAGTCACTTCACTTGAAAATAGGTAAAATCGGATGATAACCACGCCCTCCTCTCATACAACGGTTGTGTTCAAAATTAGTAAAAGTGCGTTAATTCACTAACGGAAAACATCAGAAACACTAAATTTGACAGAAGAAATGCCAGAAGGAAGCTGCAATGAGATTAAAAAAAAAATTGGTATGGCGTCGCCCACTTATGAGTCAAAAACCATATCTCATAAACTCAACCGATTTCAATAAATTCGGTATATAATATTTTCTGAACTCCCTGACGGAATAGGAAATCGGTTCACAAGCACACCTACTACCCATATAACTCAAATTTGAATTCCATCTGAGTCCTTCACTTTATAATATATACATTTGGAACCAATGAAGATAGCGAAATAAAACATTACCCAAATACTGTATTTGTACTATGACAACATGGAAAATTTGTCGAGTTCGGACCATTACTTTTAAGGTCCTTGCTATCGAACATAAAATATCGGTGAATCTTTTCCTTCTAATAGTTTGTCTCTATACCAAAAATGGTTAAAATCGGGTCATAACTTCCCATAGCTCTCATATACCCAATTATAGGTTTTTCAAAAACGGTATGCTTTATTCCGCACATATGGGTTAATATGTGAGCCTATAATCTTGGAGCGTACCTTGGTGATGAAAATGGGTTAAATCGGTTCAGGAATTACATCAGCCCATATAATGATGATTTTCGTTATTCTATTAGACTTTTTGCCGAACATATGGGTCAAATTATGTTATCTTTATAAAATGTAATCAATAAATTGCGAGTGCATAAAATGTTCCGTTGCACCCGAACTTAGCATTTCTTTACTTGTTCTAATTAAATATAGTATTACATAGTTCCAAGATGCAGCGAGAATTAGAAAATAAGGAAAGGTAAAGCTTTTGTGTTATACTTCTACCGAAGATTGACTTTGAAAACATCTATTCAGCATCAGGTGCAGTTTCCAGATAATATACAGCCACGAAAATAAATAAGCTGAACTAGTAAAGGAATCAAAAACATTGAGCCGTAGAAATATTGTAATTGGAGTTCCAATTCGGGAAAATAAATTGGGATCGAATAATCGAAAATAATCTCATAAAATGCTTCAGTAAGCATGGAATTAGCCCACTATATAGGTTTCTAAATATATGACTATTCTAATTGAAGCTTTTGGAGCTTATCAGTATAGCTTTAAAAGTTGAGGTCTCACAATTGTAGAAAAGATTTGAAAGAAGATTATATACAACCACAGCCTCTTTACCGACTTTAAAAACATTTACATCAGCAACCTTAGCCTTGAAATGTGCCATTTATAGAAATAGCATATTAAAACCAAGAGAACTTTTCGATCTCAATTAAACTTAATAAGCAATTACCATCATCTCTTCTCGTTGGAAATCTCGGAATTCTATAATATTTTTAATAATTCTTAGAGAAAAAATTTATAACTGGGAATTTAAAAGCAAGAAATCGAAAAGGGTAAGAGCCTTGAGGACGGTGAATGTTTTTCATCAGTAAAGTGCTATTTTCTTAACTGGAAATTTGTATGAATTTTGCTGTACTTGTAGCTCCATATTCGATAGATATATAAGCATATTAAAAAGTGACTAACAACTATTTAAAGCTCATACTGTATATACAATTTTTTTTTTGTTTCGCTGGGAATCAATATTTTATTAGATAGTTGGAAGTGGTGACTATAAAGTCCTTGGAGTTTCCGTTGCAATTTCACTTGACTTTTTTCTTGAAATATGGTACTTTCAACAGCTGCATTTTTCTTCATTGAATATTTCCCCAAGTTGAAGTAATTAAGACAATTAAATTAATTAAAACGATGCCTAACTTATTATTTACCGTAATTGTAGTAAACGAAGAACGAATAGCGGAACGCTGTTTTAAAAATTAACGATTTTTTTTCGAAAACCAGCAGAAACTAGGCGATTGAAAAATATTCCTCTGCTACTTAATAATAATTGATATTTTTGAAACGAAAGGCATTTACATACATACATACATACATGCAAACAAGCGTTGAAAACTGGCTTGCGGTTTATGGAAAAAATAAAAATAAAGTTCCCTGGCACCTTTCACGGAGCTAGTTAAAACAATGACATGCAAAGGACATCAATTATTCAATGCTGCAACTGACAAAGTGCATAACTGCCAACTATCGTACCCACAAGGCTGCAAGTGGTAAAAAACTGAAAAAAGGAAGAAAGAATATTAAATACGTCCACTTTATTGTTGCAGAAGTTATGCTTTTTTTATTATTGAATGTTTTATTTTTTATATGTAGAATCTGACTTATTGACGACGGCTGTCAGTGGGAACTCAATGTGCCGATTTGTGGTTGAACCAGCTGAGAATATGCCTTGTGGTCGACATATGGCTCGTTAGGCCACTTATAGATACACGCCGATATATAATTTGAAATGTTACTGCATTATTCACAATGTTGCTGCACAAAAAAACTAAATAAATCACATTGCGTGTTGCATAACTATGAAAGTTTAGAATTTTTTCACACTTGACTAACAAAGTTACTGATTTCTTGTTGTCAATGGTTCAAACAATAAAGGTATTCATAGGTGTATAACGCAGTAATTTCAAAGTGCCTAGTGTATATACATACATATGTATTAGGGTGGATCAATTTGTTTTTTTTTTATTTTTGCTTCGGCATACCTGTAGAAAGTTGCTGTTATTTCAAACACTCATATATTCGCAAACATTTGATAAACGCTATTTGATGTTCTTAGCGATGCTATGTAATTAGTATTATTACTTGTTTTAATAGCAGAAATATCAAACACGACGAACGACAAGCTGTCCTATCTTTGGTTTGCCGGTGATGTTACCAGTTTCTCAAATACCTACATGAAATGCTATCTGTTCATAAAACATGAATTAAACCCCATAAAACAACAAACGAGCCGACAGTTCTTGAAGTATTTGAAAGATTATGAATTGTAGCTGTTTAAAAGGATAGCGTATTCCCAAGCGAGGAAGTAAGTTTCTTACCAAAGCTCAACCAGAAAAATTGTGATAGGCGGTGTAGATATAGTTACAACTGTGAAGAATAAAAAAAAAGATAGAAAAGAAAAAAAAAATATCGCGTAACACAAAGATAAACTATTTTGACA
This sequence comes from Zeugodacus tau, assembly GCA_031772095.1. Classification (NCBI taxonomy): domain Eukaryota; kingdom Metazoa; phylum Arthropoda; class Insecta; order Diptera; family Tephritidae; genus Zeugodacus; species Zeugodacus tau. The sequence continues at coordinate 30,204,815 of CM062650.1, read as the reverse complement.
AGCCCTGTTGTTCTTGATCTTTGGCTTTGATGACTTTTCAATTGAAAGCAGCAGCTCATATGATAGTTTTCTCGTACCATCTAGTCCTAACCAAAAACACCCGGAACAGGTTAAGGGAAAATTATCACCATCTCTGCAAAAAATAGATAAATTTACCGTCATTAGCCCTTAAGCTAATGGAGGTGGAATTCAATGGAGCTAAGATGGAGGTGGAATTCAATAAGACATCACAGTGGTTTATCTGTCAATTGCATTCAAATGAGTTACCACTACGTCATCTTTTATTACATTTAGACGGAAAAACTACAGGCTAAATGCTTTTCGGGCGACATCGGATCTCAATTATTATTTGTCAAACAATGCCGATTGTCAAATTTACCGTTATACCTATAATATTACCTGAAATAACTAGGGAAGAGCTTAGTACCGACCAAAATTATTTATACGACGGCTATCAGTACTGGTATATTTTCTTCTGATTTAGCTAACTATTCTAGATGGCTAATAATAGCTAAATGAATTCTAAGATTGTATGCCACTTAAACTGACCCAGAAGAAGAGCTAGTTGTATTAGCTACGTACGTTATGAAAGTTTATGGAACAATGTGGTTTACAATAAAATGTAATACCTCGTGCATAAACCATTAACCTAAGTCGTTATTTGAATTCCGATATGAAAGCAATCGTTGACAAAGTATTCCTACGGAATGGATATTTTGATCGCATAGAAAATCTTCTCATTGCTATGCTTGATGACGACAGATAGGTTATAAGGGATACTGCATATCGATGAATTGTAAAAGCAAGGGAATACTCGAAATATTCGAACGTTTAAAGTACCCTCATTCAACTTAGGTGCCAAAGGTTACACTGACATTATTATGTGGCGAGACTGTGATATTACTGAACCACCTCTAACTTTAAATATGTCTGATGAAGCCTTGGACGGCATTGTCAAAAGCGGTCTTGGTACATGCCACAACTAAGACGTGGAGCACTCCATCAAGTTAGTACAGAAGCATCGAGTGCAGTTGGTGGGGAAAATAATTCTTAATAAATGTTTAAAATTCAATTAAATTTTTTTTAATATTCGACCGAACTGGTGTACTTCAAAACATTAAGCCAGATGTTTGATATTTTGGATGTTTGTTTTAATTATTAAAAGGCCTTTAAGAAACAAAAACAAAAATTGTTCTCCATACATTATCGATCGACCTTAATATGTAGGTATCCAGAGAAGGTCCTAATAGGTTTCCATGACAAACTTCTCAAAGTTGGGAATAACACTTCTTGCAAAATTTTTCCAGTGTTAAGATCCATGGAATGCCGTTATTATATTATTATACATATATAGTACTAATCTTACATATTACATCTCATACTTTCTTGCCGCAGTCATAGGTTTATTTATCTATCATCACCAACTATTATTGTTCAAGGCCTGAATCGAAGCGGTCCACATAGACTTTAAACTTTAGATATCGATAACGGTCGCCAATAACGGTTAAGTTCAGACATATGGACAGATGATTCCTCCGGCCCACAAACCATGCCAAACCCTTATTTTTGCTGGATGAAATGACTGCTCTTGAATATCTGCCTGTTCCTCGTCGCAAATACGGCAATTTTGCTTGTTTACATACCTATTGGTCAGAAATGGGCCTCATCGCTTAACAGGATTCTGGACGACTGGAAAACATCGGATCTTCTTGGCACTTTTCAAGAGCCCTTAGAGCAAAGCGATGTCGCTTGGGAAAGTAGAGCGGCTTCAGTTCTTGCACAAGCTGTATTGTATACGCTTTCAATTTAAGATCTCGGCGTAAAATGCGCCAAGTTGTTCTATACATCACCCCGAATTGCTACGAACGGTGTCGAATCGACTTTCCACGGTCTTCGTGTACGGCTGCTATATTTTCTTAACTGCGTGCTGGACGTGGTCTATTCGAATACTATCCAATAATGAATTCTGGGTCTCAAGATGGGTAATGGTGTGGCGAATAGTACGCTCATGGATCTTAACGGTATTCCATGGATCTTAACACCGATTATGTTGATCATAAGTTGACGTATTCTTTACAGAAAGTGAATTTTCGTAATAAAGTTGAACAATACTGAACAAAAATAACATCACAGCTTGACACGACTCACGCGTGAACTGTCAATAAAAAGGATATTGGCAAAAGAACCTCTACTTGGATCGTCCGTTAGGAACATCTGACTTGTACAAATCATAAGACATATTCAATATATCCATGTACTTTTATTTATGCATATTTCTTCAATTATAAGACCAATGTTTGATAATTATTTAAATAAAATGATGTTATTCTTTAAATTACTAGTTTCAAAAGAAAATGTGTAGTTAAATTATAGTTTTTTGTATGTTGTTATTGTATGGAAAATGTCATTCAGCTGGCTATTGGGTTTGTATTCTATACAACAATAGTTAATAAAGTGGTTTAAAGCTACTTGAGTTGACTGTTGGGAATATGCAGATTCATATATACATATTTAGGCATGTGTGTGTTTCCAAATACATGTGATTGTGCGACTTCCATTGCCGAGTCTCGTAACCCTGGTAATCTGTTCACATGCTGCTACTTCTAATAAATTACACCCTCCGGCTGCACTAATTTATGGGTGCGAAATTTGCACACGCTTCAACACAACAGCAACGCACTGCCGTTATTATTTCTCAAGCTGCTGTTGTTGTTGCTTTTCACACATATAGTGTCAGATATTCAGTTGTTGTGCCCGGCTGTCATTATTATAACTTCGACTACTTAATACGCTTGTGCCATATTAGAACTTCCCTGCCAATTTGCCGGAATGACAGAGAACGTCAACAACACCAAAAAGCACCAACAAGCAAGCACCCAAAAATTCTCTGGCAGTCACCCTCAACTACGTAGAAAATTTAAAATCAAAATAAACGCCCACAATTTGGCAGGAAATTCTAAGCTTGTCCCTGGGCATTGTCGATGTGCGTACATGAGTTGGTGTATAAATCAAAATTCTCACCAAGTTTACACAAATGTGTATGTGTATGTGGACGTATGCTTACCCACCCAATGGTTAACTGGTTGATCTTAGCAGGCGAAAGTCCATAACAACGCCGAACATTCGTAGTATTCGACGCTTTTTTTTAGAACCTTATGTGAGTGTGAACTCACTTCAGATTGTTCGTACTCACATACACACATGTACGCACACAAATGTACTGTGGGTCGAATCAGCCTGCCTTGTCAATTATGTGAGTCAACTGATATATGAGCTATTGCTGTCGTTTTTCCCAACAATAAAAATGTCTCAGGCTTGCAGAAGCTTCAGCATTTTACACAGCAAAGCAGTTGATGTGCTGAAAGAAATTTGTCAAAGTGCATTCAATCGGAATAATTTTGACACATGCACACATAATTGTAAATTTTGATGCACAAATGTTCGAGTGAACAACACAAACAGCGCTAATTTGGAGTACGAGAAGATTGTACATTCTTCGGCTAATTAGTTTTTTAGGGTCTAGCTATATTGATATATTTTACTAGAAATTTACTAGTATATACGCTATATATATCTGTATAAAAGATATACCAGCTTCAAATAAAAATGCTTCCGGTTTACCGTTTAACATTTGGGAACACCTTTAATTCGTGGAGTTCGAGAAGATTGTACATTCTTCGGCTAATTAGTTTTTTAGGGTCTAGCTATATTGATATATTTTACTAGAAATTTACTAGTATATACGCTATATATATCTGTATAAAAGATATACCAGCTTCAAATACAAATGCTTCCGGTTTACCTTTTAACACTTGGGAACACCTTTAATTCGTCAAAACTGAATATTCGCAAGCATCAATCTGACGAGGAAGTGCTTAAACGAATCTTAATAAAGATAGCTTCGCAATTTCACTGATACATATGTATGTGATTGGCGTTGCAACCGTTTAGCCGGTTATAGCCGAATCGACGATAGTGCGCCACCTCTCTCTCTCCTTCGCAGTTCGGCGCCAGTTGGAGATTCCAAGTGTAACCAGGTCGCTCTCCACCTGGTCCCTCCAACGGAGTGGAGGCCTTCCCCTTCCTCGGCTTCCTCCGGCGGGTACTGCATCGAACACTTTCAGAGCTGGAGTGTTTTCGTCCATTCGGACAACATGACCTAGCCAGCGTAGCCGCTGTCTTTTTATTCGCTGAACTATGTCAATGTCGTCGTATAACTCGTACAGCTCATCGTTCCATCATCTGCGGTATTCGCCGTTGCGAATGTTCTGCGGACCATAAATCTTGCGCAAATTTTTCCTCTCGAAAACTCCTAGTGTCGTCTCATCTGATGTTGACATCGTCCAGGCTTCTGCACCGTAAAGCAGGACAGGAATGATAAGCGACTTGTAAAGCTTGATTTTGGTTCGTCGAGAGAGGACTTTACTGTTCAATTGCCTACTCAGTCCAAAGTAGCACCTGTTGGCAAGAGTTATTCTGCGCTGGATTTCGAGGCTGACATTGTTCGTGTTGTTGATGCTGGTTCCCAGGTATACGAAATTATCTACGACCTCGAAGTTATGACTGTCAACAGTGACGTGGGAGCCAAGACGCGAATGCGCCGACTGTTTGCTTGATGACAGGAGATATTTCGTCTTGTCCTCATTCACCTCCAGACCCATTCGCTTCGCCTCCTTATCCATGCGGGAAAAAGCAGAACAAACGGCGCGGTTGTTGCTTCCGATGATATCAATATCATCGGCGTACGCCAGGAGCTGTACACTCTTGTAGAAGATCCGGCATCAGGTTAAAGAAGTCGCACGATAGTGAGTCACCTTGTCTGAAACCTCATTTGGTATCGAGATGTCCTTCCCAATCATGACGGAGCTTTTGGTGTTGCGCAACGTCAATTTACACAGCCGTATTAGTTTTGCGGGTCTTCTCCAAAATTTGGCGCATGGTGAATATCTGGTCAGTTGTCGATTTTCCAGGTCTAAAGCCACACTGATAAGGTCCAATCAGTTTGTTGACGGTGGGCTTTAGTCTTTCACACAGTACGCTCGATAGAACCTTGTATGCGATATTTAGGAGGCTGATCCCACGGTAATTGGCGCAGATTGTGGGATCTCCATTTTTATGGATTGGGCAGAGCACACTGAGATTCCAATCGTCAGGCATGCTTTCTTCCGACCATATTCTGCAAAGAAGCTGATGCATGCACCTTATCAGTTCTTCGCCGCCGTATTTGAATAGTTCTGCCGGTAATCTATCGGATCGAATTTCTTCATGGTCGGGTAATGGAACATCTGTTCCATCGTCATCGATTGGGGGATCGGGTTCGCCATCTCCTGGTGTTGTACTCTCACTGCCATTCAGCAGGTCGGAGAAGTGTTCCCTCCATAATCCCAGTATGCCCTGGACATCGGTTACCAGATTACCACCTTGGTCTCTACATGAGGATGCTCCGGTCTTGAAACCTTCGTTAAGTCGCTTCATTTTTTCATAAAATTTTCGAGCATTCCCTCTGTCTGCCAGCTTCTCAAGCTCTTCGTACTCACGCATTTCGGCCTCTTTCTTTTTTTGTCTGCAGATGCGTCTCGCTTCCCTCGTCTCGTCATCCGATTCATTTTGATATACATATACAACTACTACAACTATGGTTGGCTCGACGACAGAAGTTCACGATGTCGTTTTACCAGATCTGATTCATATATTCGATATAAAATCCACTCGAATATCGTAAATCATTATAATATGTGGACCGGACCAGACTAAAGAAATTCCAAAATTACACCAATATATACGTTATAAAGTCAACCGAGTCAACCTTATATTGGAGAAATAATTGGTGGAGTAAGTAATAACCCGATTTTACTCATTTGGGGCTCCGAGGAATATTACTGTAAGTACAATTTATCATCTGAACTTCATTAGCATATCTGAGAGTTTTACCGTTATTTTCGATTAAAAGCGTTGAAGCCCGCATGTCGTCCGATCGAGAGCAGTAGTTTTCAAAATAACCTGTATATGGGTGTGGGCGGGGTTAATATGCGATTTCACCAATTTTAAAATTTTATTATTATATCTCAATTTTTTCGGAAGATATCGCTTACAAGGTCAGATAGACAGACCTCCGAATTTCAACTCGTCTCGTCATCCGATTCATTTTGATATACATATATAACTACTACGGTTGGCTCGACGACAGAAGTTCACGATGTCGTTTTACCAGATATTGAAGATGAATGCGATAACTGTATCCCGGAAGATTACCTAGGGCACATTGGGCATAAGAAAACTGTCAGCGCGAAGGATGCAGCTGTTGCTCCCACCACGTGTAACCGTGAGGTCAGTTCACAGGCAGGTTTGACGCTGGTGAAAGGACGACGATTGGAAAATGAAAGAGAAAAAGGAACATTTATGTATCAAGAGTTTCGAGCTCAAAGAAAGCTGTGTTGAGAAATAAATTGTCATTTTTCTAAAATTTTAATTTTTTTTGTAAACTAATAATTTTTTTATGCTACCTATATAATGATGACCAGATGAAATTATATCTGCCTGTCCGCACCTTCACGCGATAACTTGATTTTAAATTGAGATATTGTGATATAGCTTGATATCCTTGTTGCTCGGCACTTTATGGAATAAGAGAATGGAAAAATGCTTTACATACATATACTATATGTACTATGTAGAAGTACTGGATATCAACTATACAGACAGCAATATTACACGTTTATTTGATGGTAACCTTTTGAATGCTCATACGAACGACAACCATTTTGCATTATCAGATAATGAATTTCTAATCCAAGTAATCTTAACTACAGGACATCCTGGCAATCTTCTATGTTGCATTTAGAGGCAAACATTCTAAAAGTTCGCAAGGACAATGACCCATGAGGGCACAGGTGCAACTAATATAAAATATAAAGAATATACTCTACTTGAATGCAATCCATATGTGAATTAGAAAAATAATAAGATTCCAGCATGGATACCAAAATTGCATTTGATATACATACGTGCATTTGATCAAATGTACGAAAATGAAACTAAAAACTTTTATTAGCCTTCATGCAAGGGAAATTTTAAAACATTCAACATTTCGATTATTGCTGATAACACACAAACTGCCTAACAACTCAAATACATTATTATTGTCGGCAAATGCAATACAAATTCTCACACTTCCTGTCGCAGTCGGCAATAAAGGCAAGGACTCACATTTCTTCAATGAATGGAGCGAAAAAAAGAATTGCAAAATGACTACTTTTTGTTCTATTGGCTGAAACTATTTTTTCGCGCACGAAAACGTGGGAGAATCGCCACAAACAATGAGCGCACTGGGCGACTAAACAGGCACACAAGGTACAATCGCACAATGCGCACGTAGGGATACAGGATACGCAATTGGATTTTTTGGGTGCTTGACACAAACAAGTGCAGACGCAGCACTTTGAGTCATTCGATACGGCCACGCAAGCAAAAGGGGATAATAACGAGGCTAATAGACGGTATCAAATTTAACTCGTACACCAGCAGCAGCAGCAGCACCTCATCAATGTGGCAACAATAATAAGCCAGCAACAGAATGTCTATGGCACCAACAGCAGATAGTCATCTTGAACCGAAAAGTTCCAATGTCCTAGCAGCAGAGCAGAGCACCAGAGAACATCAAAACTTACAAAAAAGAATCCGATATTAAATGCTCAACGTGGAAGACACACGAAAAGTAAGGTGAGGTAATTGTCTACTTGACGCTGACATTGAGTGTCCTTTTACTATGAGAAGCAATGCCAAGCAGTATGCATTTGTGTGTGTGTGCGCATGTGTGTTTGTTATTTTATACACTCTCTGGCACTTGAGGTTAAGGAACCTGCGATTTTCATACCTCAGTGGTTTCTTTTTCATATTTGGCCGCCGCTGTTGTTGGTCCTTTTCAGCTGTTTGTTCTTCATCTTTTCATTCATATGCAAGTGCTTAACTCTTCCACTTGTTATGCTCTTAATAAGTAAATTGTTGTTGTGGTTGCACTATACTTGCGTGTTACATAAACACTTGTAGTTGTTGTACTTCAGCTGACGCTTCGCCAGATGCAGGAAATGTACTGCAGGAAGGATTACAAGGATTAAATGGAAGCGAATTGCAGATGCAATAAAGCATTTACTGCAGACAAGTGACAGGTTGTATAGCAGATATATGTATGTATATGTACAAATAATTTTTAAATCTCTTCTAAATCGAGAATATATTAGGTATTAGGTTAGATATTATTAGGTTCCTCAATCAAAACTATACTCACTTTCTCAGATATTTCAACGTTCTGACATTAAATTTCGGTAGATGAAGAGTGAAATTACTTAATATATTTGTATAAGGTTGAAGTCAGCTAGTGTGAAATTTCAAAAAAAATTTTTGTTACATATTTCGGTACACCTTTAAAAATAACATATTAAAATTTCAAATCGATATCTCAAATAGTTTTTGAGTTATAGCAATTTAAAGAGCAGCCGCTCGGTAACAGTGAAAACGATTATTTTATCTTTAAACGCGTTTTTCTCGAAACAGCATTTTCCGAATTTGATGCAGTGATTACTCAAAAACAAATAATCCGATCACATGTTCTATATATAGTTCTCCGTACAATGACCTATCGATTTTTGATCTGATCAAAAAATCGAATTTTGGCAGGCCAAAAACAACCAAAATTTTGGATAAAATTCGACTTTTTTTTTTAAACGCCGCCATATTGTCAATTTTTGATTTTTTTATCGTAGGTCATTGTACAGACAATATTATCTAGTTTAAGGAGAATTTTATTTTTTTAGATTTCATCCACGGAGTAGGCCGGAATCACTGCAGCAGTGAAGGACCTTTTTTCGCACCGTTGTAGATCGACTATAACTTAAAAAATATTTAATTTTTTCTTTAAAAAATTCACTTTATATTCATGAAACATGTATAAATATATTCTTAAAATTTTTAAATAATTGATAAAGTATTTTTTTTAATAAATATTCCCAAAAATCACCTTTTTTTTATCATTTCACTAGGTGTGCCCTTAATTTCACAAAATCAAACATCACGCATTATGAGTAATTTGCGTTCTCTGGAAATGTTAGAAATTTTGAGAAACTAATGAAAGCTCGTATTTGAATTTTGGGGAGATTGATTTTAATATTTATTTAATCTGCCAGTTTAAGGCCTAGCAATACGTAATAAAATCTTAAATCTATTTCGAACTACACAAGCCTAAGAAAGTTATTGAGCTATTTCGGTGGTATGTTACTCTTTGGTAGACTGCCAGATCACTTTTTTAAGCGTATTTAATAGCAGGGAAATTCCAAGGCAGTGGACAATCGGTTTACAGGATCAAGAAGTTTATACATATATTTATTTTCGGGATACCAAGATCTTTATGAATATGTTCATTACGGATGTACCATGGTGTACACGTGATTGCTCTTAACAAATGGAACATCTGCATTATATCAATATTACTTGCACGGTTCGTATCCCACAGTGAAATACCAACATGCGAATCGGTTTTATGACCGCCTTATATATCAAAACTTTGTTGTCAAGGCTAAGTTTAGAATTTTTGTTTAAAAACTAATTAAATTTGCTGCTCTTATCTTCAATCCGGTTATTTTACTAGATATAATTTTTCTTCGCGAGAACCTTCTATTCAGATGAATACCAAAATAAGTTAACTGATTCACTTGGAGACTTTTAAAATTTGATAATAGTTATTAAAATTAAAATATTTGATATTATTAAGTGGTAGCTCAACTCTGTGCCATTTTCAGAGAGGCGGGTGCGGAGCCATTAGAACTGAATTAGACCAAGGCTTCACAAACAGATGTAGAATTAATAAATTCACGAAATAAATAATTTTCAGTGACACAGGTTTTGATATTTAAAAAATACAGTAAAAGCTCTTTATTCGCGGGGTATATGTTCCATAAATATGCCGCGAATACAGAAACCGTGAATACGGGATGGTAATTTATATGGGATTATAGGGGATATGTTCCTAGGTGACAAAAAAAAAACAAATAGGTATATAAGAAATGGCTTAATTGAAGTTTTTAAACATTTTAATTAATTATCTTAAGGCTTAGGCAATGGTTTGAAGAATTTTGTAATTTTTTCTTGCTTAGCAGTTTTCAAAAGCTCCTTCAATTCAGACTGATACACAGCAGTCGCATTAGCAATTTGTCTCTTAAAAATTGGACTTCGTTCCATACACGGATCAATGTTCATAAAGAAATCGCAGAGCTCATTTGCCATTCTTAAACCTTCACTAAGATTTTTCAATTTGAATGTCACGTTTCCAGTGCTTGTTGAAGCCTCTTTTTCAATAGGTTGTGAATTTAACATTTCCTCCAAGTCGGTTTCAGTCAAATCTTCATCTTGCGATTCAAGCAATTCCTGAATGTCACTTGATTCTATCTGTTCGAACCCATCTCGTCCTATTCCATTCGCGATTTAAAAATAAGAAATAAGTATCGTGGTTGGCGAAAAAAATTAAAAAAAAATCGCAGGTGATCTAGTCGGGTGTGCTCATATAATTAAGCCAATGTAACGAAACCTTAGCAATCACGATCTGTGTAAAAAAAATATTAAAAAAGTGAAGAGTTTATTGGTTCCATTTAATTTAAAGTGTTTTTTTGAAAGTTTTCTAAAAAATGGGTAAGAACAAGAGTTCAGTTCCATGTGAGCCCCTTCTACATATATGGAAATATTACCAAAAATTCAAAAATATTGCAAAAATAGTGGAATATTTAGCATGTTCTTGTAATAAGATCTATTTTACTTTTTTAATAGTCCATTAATATTGGGTTGGATACCTATTGGAATAATTTTATTATTATGTATGTACTTATTAGATCCGCGAATAAAAATAATTTTAGTCGCGAATATAGAAATTGGGTCTCATTTTTTTAATCCGCGAATAGTGAAAACGCGAATAAAGGAAGCGCGAATAGGGAGCTTTTACTGTATATATATTTTATTTGATTAAAAAAGTTACTGATACCATAAGTGTCGTGATGAGCTAGGCGAATGGTTATCTGGGCCTCAAAGGCAATGGATACTTCAGAAACCCAAAGAGTTAATAAGAAATTTCTATGCGAATCTGCATGACCTCAAAAAAAATGGATCGAAATAGCTAACCCTCTAACTTGAATATCAAACGAACGTGTTAGTTCATTAATATTTTAGTAAGTCAAAGCTCTTTGAAAGGTCGGTGCCTCGAAAGTTCAGAATTTACCAAAAAAAAAACAAAAAAAATATAGATTTTATCCATATTTTGAATTTTTTGGTAATTATATTCTGTAACTAATATTTTTTTTTAATCCTGTATTCGAAAGTCGAATCCAGTCGGAGACAATTTTTTTGCTTATGACTCAATCTTTCTAAAACCCAAAATAAAATCGATTTTAACGTATAGTGTAATTGGATAGTTTGATGTAATAGAGTTTCATCTATTTTTCATTTGTAATATATATACGTATAAAAAATATTTACATTCACTGTAATAATGGCCATTTGTAAATTCTAACAGCCCTATTCTGTGCACTTGACAAAATAACAAAAAACTTTAAAATTTTTTCAGATTTTTATCAAGTAAGAACTTTTGTGGTATTCTGTGACAATTTTGATAAAATAAAAAGCTTCAGTACGCATAGCTTTTCCCCACACGTGTGGGAAACAAAATAATGTAAACAGAAACAGCTGACTCTGTCCAATTATATTCGAATTGAATTGAAAAATTGATTTGAATTATTTTTTAACGTAAGTTTTCAAATACATTTCAATATTTGTTGTAAAATAGTTAATAATTTAACTTCAATTTTACAATAAATCCGTTGCTTTTGGTCTAGACTTTTCTTAGGGTGCGCAAATATTATATGCTCCGAAGCTGGCACTATTTTTCATGCAAAAGGCCGTTATTTGGATGAGTGCAAAGCCGTAGAATACTTCATAATATAATACATATACATATGTCCTTTATAATATATTTAAAACTGTTTGAAATGCAATTTTGATTTAGTTGGTTGTTATGTTTAGCTTCAGAAAAGTTCCTTGGGGACTACGAAATCTAAACTTTGTTCTTTGTTGGCAAAAATTTGCTAAGCTTTAATCGCATGCAATATATAGAAAACAATTTCGTCAATGTTACCCTCATTATCCTCATTTTTTTATAAAAAAAACGGAAAAATAAACTTCTTAATATATTACAAAAACGGCTCAATAACGCGAGCCATCCACATGTTCATATTTTGCCTTTTTGTATAAAACTAACGACAAAAGTAAAATATCTCCATTGCAACAAATTCACTTTCACAACTATCTACAGCGAGATATTTTCTTTGTCAAGAGCATTTTACTTCTTAACAACTTATAAAGAAAAAAACTTTTTATTTTAGACACAGAATACGAAATGCTTGATAAATTTCAATTTTTTACAAATTAGAAATTTGTTGAATTTGTAAAGTGCACAGAATAGGGCTGTAAGTCTATTCAAGTAAATTTGTTGCGTGCCGTTGCTTTGCATATCAAAATATAAGTAGTTATTAGTTTTCATTTGTATTTGTAAGTGCATAAAAAGTATGCCTATATATACACATACGTTAATAAATAAGTATATAAGTGGGTGAATAACTGTGCGTGCATTTACCACTATTGAAACGGACAACTGTGTATGGCTTTAAATTAAATTCCCATTATATACAATTCATTTCATTTAATACGGCTTATACATATATACATACATATAAACAAATATACTAGTCTTATAATTTGTATTTAACCAACCGCGACTATTTTGAATGCAATGCAATGAAAAACCACATTTTCAAATGCTTCAACAATGCAATTATATCTAACCCTTTTATTCACTTTTGTTAAAAACTCGCATACGAATGTGCGTATGTGTATTGGGTTTCATTGTAATGAAATTATAAGTTACAATATTAGCATGAAAATAATATGTCGCAGTTGTAAACGACCTCATTAAAGAGATGCGTGGAATACAAAATGTCGAATTTGTATTTTCATAAATGTAAAATTGAACATATTTAACAAAATGAAGTTATTATAGGAATTAAGGTAAAATTTGGACGTATCCACAAACACCCTTGTATTTGTTAAAGTAATTTTAATGATAGTATTAATTAGTTTCTAATATTGTATTCTGATATACTATTTTTGTAATATTCAAAGCGAGAACTAATTTCCTTCAGTTCTTTAACCGAGATATTAACCTAATTCTGATAGACAGGGATCTTAAATTGATATTCTCGAAGAAAGAAAAATAAAAATAATATTAATACTAATACTAATACCAACCATTTAGATTAATATATACTGTGCCCAAAAAATAAGGTGACATTGTATTTATTTTGAAAATTCTTTATTTATTCTTCCAAATCAATTTCATCCTCTTCAACGTAATGCCCTCCCGATGCAATGCACTTATGCCAACGGATTTTCCAAGCTTCGAAACACTGGTTGTAGTCACTTTCAGGGATCGCTGCGGCTTGAATCTCCTCTATCGTATAAAAACGGTGACCCCGGAGCGGTCTTTTGAGCTTGGTGAACAGCCAGAAGTCGCACGGCGCCAGATCAGGTGAATACGGTGGTTGCGGAACGATATGGGTTGAGTTTTTGGCGAAATTTTTTCCATAAAATTCAATGCTTTTGGTACCACTCGCGCTTGAGGCCCAAAACATCCTTCAAAATGGTATTGGCTGAGCCTTTCGATATGCCAATTTCATTTAATAGTGTTAGTTAATCGACGGTTTTTCAACACCAAATCTTTGATAATTGATGATTTGATGGACGCTCTTCGACTTCGACACGTTCACGGCCGGCTTGGAACTCACTATACCACTTGTAAACATTTTTTTTAGACATAGCCTCATCACCAAAGGCTTTCTGCACCATCCTCAACGTATCCGCAGCAGAAAATTGATTCCGTAAACAAAATTTAATGCAAATTCTTTGCTCAACAAATTTCGACATCGCAAAAAACGAAAAACTCACTTTTAGCAGCTCACAAAACGACACGTATCTCAAACTCTAATGAATATTTTGACATGAAATTTGACATAAATGTGACTGACAGTACTACCAACCTAAAAAAAAATAATTCTCCAAATCCTTCGACGCGCAATTGAAAAATTTCGTTCAAAAATTTAAAATTTAGCCTTTTAAATAATTGAACCCCGTTTGTTTATTCCCAAAATGGGAAATACCATATTTTTGGTTATCTACTTAAATAAAAAAAGTAAAGGTTGAAGTTCCTTAACTGAAATCACCATAATCCACAAAAAAATTCGAGTTAGAGAGACTTCGAGTTATAGCAGTTTTCATTACAACATAAAATTTTTATTACGCAGTTTTATTTATTTACTTCGCATAAAGATATTTGGTTTGGGACATAAGTTAAAACATGTATTCTATAATTTTTGACAAAACTTTTTTCTTTTTGTTTTTGTAATCGAAGTAATTTTGATTTTTTGGAAGTAAACTTAATTTTTGAAAATAAGTTTTAAGTGCTTTCAAATAACTAATAAAAACGCACTCACTTTTGGATGCAAGTCAAAATCTAAATTAGTTTAAGAGATAAGTAAATTCAAAGTCAAAACATTTTCCTGTACAAGTTCTTTTTTGGTTCACTGTATATTTTTTGCTTATTTGTTTCAGTGAAAATAGATTCTAAGTTGTTTAGTGCTTTGTAGTCAGTGCAAAGGAACGCGTTTCATAATTTTTAGATGGCGGTAGAATAATTTGATCTTCAGAATCCTTATAGTTTTCCATGACGTTAGAAGTCATATTCGAAATATTCGGCTCTTCTGTTATAAATAAATCCGGCTGATCAGAACTCATTGTCCACCTCAATATAATTTGTAATAGTAACATTTGAAGGGATATTTGTTTTACTTATTCTTCATCCATAATTCCAAATCAGTTTCCATTAGTTTTTTTCAGTTTTACAAACGGAAAATAGTACTGGTTTACTGAATGTCAGAAAAGTATTTGGCCAAACTATGAACGAACTTCTCTCAGAAATCGAATATGGCTTAATTCTTGAGATAATTTTCATCCAGCATTCTTTGTAACAACCATTCAGAATTATAGTAAACCGATTCGATAGCGTGATACTTTGGGGCCTTCAAAAAAAGAGTTTGTTTATGCCATGACGTTTCATTTGAGTAAAAATAAAATTGTCAATGCCTGAAAATGAGGAAAAGAAAAATGTCACGGCGACCAAATTTAGCGAAGATGGTGAACTAGTTCATATCGTAAATATAAAAGCTGATCGAGTCGAAGTATTGTCTTGGAGTCGAAAAGCACGAAAAGTAAATTTGATTTGTAAAAAACCTCTAAAATTTAGAAATTAGCCGAAATTTTAAAATGATTTATGTATGTATGAGTTTTATGATTCGTTATTTTGATGAGAGCTTTAACTTTTATAATTTAAGAAGTGTCTGATAACTTCAACTATAATACATACCGCGTTTAATTAAATCGAAATCCGAAACGACAATATTCACAATCTAACCGCGTGACTGAAGAACTAAACCGTTGACTAAGGCAAAGTGTCAAATGCTTTCGCGACACCCGTGGAGTAGACCAAAGGACAAAAAACATGAATACGAGCACTTGTATTGTAATATATACACTCGTATAAACAATTTGTTAAAGTGCGCGTGTGTGTATTCACAGTTGTGTCTCTACAAAAGGATGCCGCGTGTATTTATATGAGTAACAGACTCCTGCTGTTCGGTGCGTTGCTGAATCGCTAAGGGGGAGAATGCTCGTTTATCCAAAGCATGTAGTATGATGCATATGTATTCAGATTTCAAAGGAGCAGTGGGTCTACGAAAGCAATAAGAAACTCAACCGAAATGACAGCAAAACAAGTTGTAAATTAAAATAATAGCTGTAGAAAGTGTCAAATCCGTCGCAGTAGCAGAGCATCTTTTATTTTATGGCATTAACGAGTGCAATGCATTTTTTATAACTTGATCATATGTATGTATGTTTCATATATGTACATACGTTTATTGAATATTCCAATCACATAAGAACAACGAATTGAATAGCGCGCAAGCATATTTCCTATATGAATGCTGGCTACGAGTGTCAGCAGGATATGGCAAGGACATGCTTATGATTAATGAATGTGTCTTCAATTAATTTTCGTATTTTTTACATGAAAATTATTTACATATTTCGACTATCCATTTTCATTTTTTTAAATACTGCCTGTTTTTTATACCCGAAAAATTGTGTATCAAACTTCAATTACCAGTCGACGACAGTCGGTAGTTGAGCGTGAACGGTGGCGCCACAAATTAAATAATTAACAAACCGCCGCGGCAAGCCAACTAATGAAGCTATCGCTGGGAGAAGAGGGCGCTGACAATAGAGGATGTATGCACATACATATGTAGTGGATTGAGGCTGATGGCGCATGTGGTGGCGGCGCAGCGACAAAAGTGTCAACAGCAGTGTTTGGCTGAACAGAAGGATGTCCTGAGAATGATTAAGCACTTGGGAGCTGTGAATAACCTAAGCATCGCTAAGTGGTTAAATATGCGCGGGCGCAAGACATTTCATTCAAAACATAAATCTATATGTACTCGTACATATTGTGGTTGGCGCAATCTCGGCATTTCTCCGCATCTCCGCCATGCGGCGCTTCGACTGGTCGCACTTCAACACTTTTGTGGAATTTTTTAATGGGCTTTACTGGTATTTTCATGTTCACACATTGCTTTCATTAAGGAAATGTGTAAAATTTCATATATGTACATATGTGTAGATATGTGCGTGTGTTTGCATACACATTTGTGCGCCACTTTGGCTGTGATTTGGCGTTGTAGTACTCATATGTGTCGCTTTGTGGTTGCTTCTGATTTTATTTATCACTTGGCGTTGTATTTGCTGTGTTTTTTTGGCGTTTGTGTGACGTGATTATTTATGTTTATCACGCGTTAAATGCACCATTATCGTCATAATAATCGTAATTAAAAACAACTAATTTATGGTTGTGATTTATGCATACATATATACATATATATATATTTTGGAAAGATGTCTATGTGGCAGGCGTAATAATTAATTGCCGCAGATGCGGGAGAATCTCAAAATTCCCCGAAAGGAAAAAAAAATAACTAAGTTTGAAGGAACCGATATTGAAATATCTCACAGATCGTCAAAATGTAAGGAATGTGAAATATTTCGAGATGCAGATTTTTCAAGATTTTAAAATAACAAATGTGGCTTTTGGAATCGATATTCAATATCAACTGTAGTTGCAAACCAATTTTTGTGAAATATTTACCTTAAACTAAGGGAAACAAACTCTGAGATAACAATTTTAAAGCCAACTTCTCGCATCAATAATATATATTTATATATATAGAATTTTTTTATCGCTTTTATCGAACTTAAACAAATATTTACAGTGTAGAATAAGAGTATTGGTGCTCACCAAATTTGATTCGGATATTTAATGAATACATACATACATATGTATATAAATATGCATGTGTATATGGTAGTAGCCAGTGTAGAGGTTGTGGCCCCCTTTCTCCGCCTAAAAGCGAGCTGTGTCAAGGTGTTATGTGAATTTTGAATAACAATATTCTCTGTCTGGGTCTGGCAATTACACTGTTCGGATCATTTGCCGGTCAGTCACTATTGGGTACCAAGGAGATCGCTTCTCAAGTCGTAGTTTATTAAGAAAACACATTAATTAATTAAGTTAGTATTTTCACTGAAAGACCAATTGAAATCTATTTATAATTATAATCATTTCAATGTTATGTATTTAATTCCACAAATTTCTCCTTAATTTGAAAGTATTACAAAATTATAGATTCCTTACATTTTTGGTATCAATCACTTTTTCAACTAATTGTCTTTTGTTTTATTTGCATGTCTTGAAAATATTTGATTTTTTCAGTATTCGTATTACTAATTGTTGCGATTTGTTATAATATTTTCATTTATTTTCATGTACATATGGGCATTTCCGCCATGTCGAACGGGACAATCGTACACCTTTCCACTAAAATAAAATATGAACTAAAATGTTTTTAAATTTTGACAGTATAATTTTTTAATAGCTCTTCATTAGCTCTACATTTAGTGTTAAGGTTGATTTTGGAACGGTTTTCATTTTCAAGATAATTGAAAAAAACCAAGGCATTCGCACGGGACAAAAAATGGAAGTCGTTTTTGGGGACAACGTTTCAAACGGCGATTTCAGCGAATTGTGAAGCAATATTCAAATGTTTTTGATTGTAAAATGTTGCGCATTGATGGCCTTTAAAGATGGTATGAATTTCATCCAAAAATAATTTATAGTTTGTTTTTAATTAATTATTAACCACATTCGCACGGGACATGTCGCACGGGACATTTTTTCCATCATAATATTTATGTTGATTTTGTTGTTATAATACGTAATTATTTAACAACAAGTCCAATAAAATGGCTTAAAAAAGTAGTAAATGTATTTATTTATTTATTTTAACTAATATCCAAAGAGAAACACAACAAAAATTCTGTAGTATGAAATGAAAATAGTATTATGAATGTGAAATACAGTTTTTTAAGAAAATGTTATCCTCGGGAATAAACATTTTTGGATTTCGTTATCTGCTAGACTTTTCGTTTGAAGTCCCACTCCATTCGACGGCTCCTTGCAAAAAAATTATATTCTAATGAAGACTATTTTAATTATTTTATAAAATCAACCAGGCTTGATAATATAAATTTGATTTTAAACTGAGAGCAGTTACAAAGCAACTAAGTGATTTCTTAATTTTAGTTAAGAGATTTATCAAGAAAATAATATGTCGTGCGTCACTTTTAAAGGCAAACGATTTTCTTCTGACAACATTGTTAAAATGAGCACTCTTATTTTGATTTGTAAGCCTATAATTTTCACCAAAATCTATTTAAATAGCTAGTTAGTGGAATTTAAAGTGCGGTTTTTGCTCATATGTAAATAATATATAAATGTATATATTTACATACTTAAGTCAATTTTATAAAACAAAAAAAAAAAATTTCAATTTTTAAATTCCACACCTACGATGTCGCACGGGACCAATTTTATGTAGTTACCAAAACCACAAATCTTCTGATTTTTCAACAAGGTTTTTTTTTTATTTTAATTGTATAAAAATTTACTGTTTATACCCAAAATTTGGTGAGCTTGCTGCTTTTATTTGCGATGCAGTGGGAACAAGTGTTGTTTTTTGATGTCGCACGGGACATTAAAATATAGGATAATAAGAGAGCAAAAACTTACAGTTATTTGCAATCGCATGCTTTCTTATGCATTTTATTTTGCTCTTTGTACCCTTATAAAGGTTTTACACAAAGTAAAAATTATATATGATATGTTTCTTTAACAATTTTGACGAAAAAACAAATGCAGTAGAAAAATGGAAATGAGAAAAGTTGCTCCTATGCGACTTGGCTTTCGAATATCTCGTAATTGGTTATGAATTAGTTTAAAATTAATTTAATATAAATAAATTTAAATATTTTCCTATGAAAATATGCAAAAACTTTGTAATTCTAATAATGTTTAATATTTTGTCTGTGGTGGACCTTCTGGCGGAAATGCCCATATGACGTTCATGTTTCCAACCAATTATGAGTAGAAATTACGTCACATTCTCTACAATTTCATCTATGTATATTTTCTAGCTAAAGAGCCAAAGAGTTTCGCCTTTCTTGAAAGTAAATTTAAAAAAAAGTAGGTTGAAAAACTTCACTCTCCACTGGTGACAGTCACTGTCAAAGTCGATAAAATTCTGAGAGGCCCCCGAACATTTGGAGAGACATCTATAACAATTTTCTTGATTATATATTGGAGAACTTTCAAAGGCCGTTTGATGGTTGCAAGTTTGATTTGAAACCTTTATTTCTGTAGGTGAATAGAAATTCACCGCAATTTTCTACTGAAGCAGTACACAGTGTTCCGCTTGTATGAAGCCGCGACCATAAATACTTCCCGTTGAGATATCGCTATGAAATTTTCACCAGAAATCTAGAAAAATATTTTAAATCATGTAGGAAAAAAGCAAAGTATCAACCAATTTAATACAGTTAATTTTTTCACAGCCATTCAACAGCCTTTATAATTAGAACAAAAACTTGTAATGTCTCCTCTAGTAAGCAGTACATAGATTGAAATAACGTTAACATATCCTTCTTTCCAAGCTTTCTTAGCCCAGTTATAATGAGTTTGAACGTAAAAATAGTGAATTCATAGGGCATTAGTATTAGAGACCGACCAATTAATCGGCCTTGGTATCGGCATCGGTATCGGCATCGGCCATCTTTGGCCGATTCTTTATACTTCTTTCGGATCACACTAAAATACATTTTTTTACCTTTTTGATTTCTTTAAATTATAAAATTTGAATTCTTTTGTTTACCATATAAAACACCGTGATTCACATTTGACTAAACTAATAATTCATCACGATGATAATTTAAGTCTTCTTCTTCTTGACTGACGTAGACACCGCTTTAAGCGATTATAGCCGAATCCAACAGAGCGCATTCCTCCTTTTTGCTTTTTGCTCTTTGGCGCCAAGTGAAGCCAGGTGACTTTGCACCTGATCCTTCCATCGGAGTGGAGGCCTCCCTCTTCCTCGGTTTCCATCAGCGAATACTGCATCGAACACTTTCTGAGCTGGAGCACTTTCGTCCATTCTGGACTATGTCTACGTCGTCATCTTCTGCGGTATTCGCCGTTGCCAATGTTGGGACCATAAATCTTCCGCAAAATCTTTCTCTCGAAAACTCCTAGTGCTGTCCCATCGGATGTTGACATCGTCCGCGCTTCTGCACCATAAAGTAGGACGGTAATGATGAGGGACTTGTAGAGTTTAGTTTTTGTTCGTCGAGAGAGGACTTACTTTTCAATTGCCTACTCAGTCCATAGTAGCACCTGTTGACAAGAGTGATTCTGCGTTGGATTTCAAGGCTGCCATTGTTATCGATGACAAGATTAAATTGAAGGTTTTATTTAGCACTGCTAGAAAGATTCGATTCGATTCAGTTTTAACAACTTATTGAGATTTTGAAGATAATGTCATAAAGCCACTATTTTAGAAGCATTCGTAACTAGGAGAGTATATTTTTAAAAGTTCGCCATAGACAGGATCACGTAATAATAACTTGGTGCTGACCTGGACTATAAGGTGCATGCAAAAGGACCTTCCAAACAAGTTCCGAAGTTTCTATCGAGTCAATATTAGGGATGCAAACATCGTGAAATGAAACATCGATGGTTCGATGTATCGATGTTTCTTCAAAACCCATCGAAATCAAAAACATCGGCCATTAAAACATCGATACATCGAAACTTCGATGTATTTTTGAACTTTTTTAACGTATTTTAAATTTAGTGTGAAAAGCTAAAGGATACAGAAGCAGAAGCATAAATAAATGAAATGTAGTACGTCTTAAGTTGATACCTTTTATTTCACTTAGCATTATATGTCTGTTAAAGTTTTTTTCTCAATAAATAACAGAATTTCAAAACAACGACATGGAAAGTGTTTTCACTGTCATTTCTTTTCGATTTTACTTCTGAGTGATAGTTGCCCTGGATTTAGAAAACGGTTGTTTACTCGGCACTGAAGTGACCACAATGTGTAAATATTAATAAGTCTATTTATACAACTCCGGAAACACAGTATTCATGTCAACCCAAACCCTATTGGCTTCTGATTGGTAGGGGTAACAGTCGAGATACACTTTCTCTTCAACCTTCCGTCCCTGTAATTATAGATAAATTTGACAGCTTACATTTCACTTTTTGGTGGACCAAATGTTTATTCTGGTTCCAAATATCAAACGAGTATTCTGTTTCACACTCATCCGAAGATTCCGTTGTATCAGCGCGATTCTTTGATTTGAATAAAGTATTTCTTTTAGCCATAGCAACTTTAAAATGCAGTAATTTGAATCTCTGATCTAACACAGTAGCCTACGCCAGAATTAAATTGTATAAATAAATCATAAAAGTAGCCGCAGTATTGTCCAAGCGCACATTCCCTTAATGAATTATCCGTATTTTACAAAAATCGAATTCCAATGTAATAAAGCGTATCCAAATAGAGGTTTCGAGTTAATACCCGAAAAAGTGTGAAGTCAAATTTTTATATAAAACATCGACATAAAACATCGTTGAAAGTGACATCGATGCATCGATGTTTTTAGATTCGAGACATTGATGGTTAACATCGATGCTTTTTGACGGAAACATCGATGTTTCAAAAACATCGATACATCGTTTGCATCCCTAGTCAATATCCCTATGTGACGCCTTCCACAATGCGAGATATAAATGACAAAAGCCATATCTTTGAAAATAACAGATTCTTTTTACTAGACCTACTATTTTCGAATATTGGCCTTAATGTTTATATTTGTCTTTAAAAGAAAAAAGCTGATTCGCTTTAAGAAAACGCGAATAACTTTTTTTCTATCAACATATATCTTATAATAATAATTTATTTAATTTTTAATATTAAATAAATGAATAAACAACTTCATCATATGAACTGAGTTGTTTACTTATTTTGTGATGTTATTTGTCTTTGTTTTTCTTTTGTTACTATACTAATTTACTAAATAAAGTTGTTGATGAAAGAGCGGCATCGGCATCGGCCGATTCTTTGCCAACTGGCATATTAATCGGTATCGGCATCGGCCAACAATTTGGTATCGGTCGGACACTAATTAGTATTTTGATGATTGCAAATACATCCGAAACTTTCGGCACCTAACTTTAACACTTTTATTACCTTAATTCTCTGATAAAGACAATATAAAATAAACCAAACGGGAGATCGGGGGGGGAACACAATTAAAACTTTATGTAAACAAATTGAAGACGCAAAAAAAAATTACAAACAAATAGGTCACTTTAAAATTTAATTTCACAAAAACCACTAATCATTTTGGTCTGAATTAACCTCATAAGATAACATAAATACCTTTAACTTCAAAATCCATTAAAAATAATATTGATTCGCTAAAGTTCTGATGTGCTTTGAAAATGTACAGGTATTCATGCATTTAACTCTATTTTTAGAAAGTACCGTTAGATTTGTAGGAAAACCTGGTTTGCAAATAAGAAGTTTGGACATTTTAGAGGCCATTGGTATATATTTTGACAAAAAAACGTGAGATGGATTTTTTGATTTTTGGCTTCTGGCGGAACCACTGTGCACTGAGGTCCTCATGTTCGATATATGGGGCCTTAAAAACTTATGGTCCGATTACGACGATTTTTAGATGTACTAATGTAGATCTCCATTAGTACTTACTTTATATATTGTAAAGTAAACGATTCAGATCGGCTTCAAAGTTCTGGTATATCGAAAGTTGGCGTGGTTGTCAACCGATTTGGTCCATTCTGATAATCGATGTTCGGATAATAGGGATCCCACTGTATATGGCCTTTTCTTATTTTTAGACCGTATAAACTACCGTATATAGTATAATATTTTGATCAATGTAGTTTTGACTCAATCGGTATATTCAGCATAAACATAATGGAAGGATATATAAATCGATTCTATCAAATCACAAAATCATGGCATATAATGCTCTGTGATTTTCTTGGATATTAAACCCCAAAGCAATAGAAAGTTATATTTTTCACTTAAAAACTAAACTTTTCAACCACCAAATAATTATTTATTTACACACTCGGATTAATCTCTGCAAATTGTATACCATCAAATTCATTCAAATATATTCAATTTGCAATCTGTTTCTCATTTCAAATACAAATCACCGATAAATGCACAACGAATCCGCGTTAATAAAATTTAAATCACTTCAGTTCACAAACATCAAACAACAACAACAAATGTGTTTAACTTGGATTATGTAAAAGCACCATCATACCCTCAAACCTCATCCACACATTCACTTTATAACTGTTAAACCACTGGTGTCTCAATAGAGCTTAAAAGCATTAAATAAACTGCCGGCATCACCATCAACAATGCTCCCCCGCAAGTAATGTAAAGCACGTTAATATTTCGACTCATTTCCAATGCACCCTCAAAGGCTAACACATCCTGCATGACTACAACACATCCTCCTTGCTGCCACATCGAGATATAAAAGCATCTGTTGTAAGCTGGGGAGTGGAAGTTTTTTCAAAGCTATTAGAGATTGTTTAATGCGACTTGAACCAAAACATATTTTATGGATATGACCCCATCCATACCGCTCGAATGTTACTTTTGTGCGGGTGTGTGATTTAGGTTTGGCATTTTCAAGTGCAATTTCGCCGTTATCCTGTTTAACTTGTTGTTGTCTAGCCATAACTGTTTTCATTGCTGTTTTCCTTGTTACCGACTGTTCCACTTTGTTCTTGTTGTAGACGAATTTCATTTACCACCCACATTGCCAAATATTTAGACGTGATTTCGCAGCCCCTCACTGTTTTTGCGGTGCGGCCGTCAATGTGACGCAAGGGGAATAACGAATTTATTTATTTCGGTATTTTTATTGAGTAATAGTGGGTGGCAAATGGGTGGTGATATTATGATTCGCAGGTTGGGATTTTTTGTAGCTCTAGCTCTCCCTTGTCTCCACATTTCCACTCAACTGTCTGCACATTTAAATGTCGTTAATGGCGGGCAAAACTGCCTTTTTGGGCAGGACCAACATTTAAGCGGCATTTATTGCTTTCGTGGAGGGTTGGCTGCGAGAAGTGCAAAGGATCATTGAGCAGTTATTGAAATTAATTGGAAATTATTCTCATATTCAGCGGTCTAATGAGTTCGAATCAATTAGAAATAATTGCTTTTATAGAAAAGTTTAACATTTTAAATGGCCATTTTAGAGGATTTGACTCTCATTTCAATTAAATATCAAATAGTTTTTTGAGTGACTAAACGAAGTTCTTGTTAAATAATAGTGGAATGAAAAGAAAACTATCGAAAGTCATTTTAACTGTTAATTACGTTTTTATCTTGAAATTACTTGAAATTGAAAAATTTAATGTTTGCATACATTTTAGCTAAACTTAGTTTATATAACACATTTAACAGTTATTATAATTTTTATACTCTCGCAACAAATGTTGCTAAAGAGAGTATTATAGTTTTGTTCACATAACGGTTGTTTGTAACACCCAAAACTAAACGAGTTAGATATAGGGTTATATATACCAAAGTGATCAGGGT
Source organism: Zeugodacus tau (assembly GCA_031772095.1). Taxonomy (NCBI): domain Eukaryota; kingdom Metazoa; phylum Arthropoda; class Insecta; order Diptera; family Tephritidae; genus Zeugodacus; species Zeugodacus tau. The sequence goes on along the minus strand of CM062650.1, from coordinate 30,179,568 downwards.
CAAAAGTCAGGGCGTGGTTATGATCCGATTTCTTTCATTTTTATACTGTATTAGGAAGTGGCTAAAAAAAACGACTGCAGAAAGTTTGGTTTATATAGCTCTATTGGTTTGCGAGATATGTACAAAAAACTTAGTAAGGGGCGGGGCCACGCCCACTTCCCCAAAAAAATTACATCCAAATATGCCCCTTCATAGTGCGATCCTTCATACCAAATTTTATTTCCATAGTTTTATTTATGGCTTAGTTATGGCACTTTATGTGTTTTCGGTTTTCGCCATTTTGTGGGCGTGGCAGTGGTCCGATTTTGCTCATTTTCGAAAGCAACCTTCCTATGGCGCCAAGAAATAAGTGTGCCAAGTTTCATCAGGATATCTTAATTTTTACTCAAGTTACAGCTTGCACAGACGGACGGACGGACGGACAGACAGACATGCGGATTTGAACTCCACTCTTCACCCTGATCACTTTGGTATATATAACCCTATATCTAACTCGTTTAGTTTTGGGTGTTACAAACAACCGTTATGTGAACAAAACTCTTTAGCAACATTTGTTGCGAGAGTATAAAAAGTTCGGACAAGTACAGGAACTGAACTCAAAGACTTATCTAGCACAAAATATATTTAATAGGAATTTATTCATGTCATTCTGCAGATTTGATTCGCATTCTCCTTCGGTCATATGTCTATATTGATAGAACCTAAATTATGTTTTAAAGTATTTATTTTACTTAATCAAGTATGTAATAGCTCTAATGACTTATGTTACCTTCATATTTAATTGAAGATTTTGTTTAGCGACGGAACATATTTCGTTCAGTGTACATAGTTTTGTTCGATAGCTTATTGCCATTTTGAAGGTAATTTTTTATTGCACCTCTGATATAATCCAACGTCCTTAGTGGCAAAAAACTGAGACAGTCTATTTTCAAAAGCTTCCTTTGAGATTATCTTTTCACCAACAAAATGTGTTTGATCTTTTGGGCCCAGGTCCGGATAATAAAGTCACTATTGATGTATGTAGCCTAGGATGCGCATAATTCTTGGAACATAATTCTTCCCCTAATGGCCAAAGCTGCTCGAGTGTGAGTGCCTCAAGCCTGTATCATCCCTTTTTATCCAGTTTCAAAAGGTTGTTGTGTAATGTTTAGCCCATTGGAAATTTAAACTGATTTATTTTATGATCAGTCGGTATCAATGTTTTTTACGAATATTTCGGTTCTAGCGAGAAACTAAATGTGCATGAAAGATGGAAGGTAATATTAATATGAAATACTACATTCCACATTCTCTTTGGCATCGGTTTTCATATAGATAGATAGATAGATGGATAGAACTTCTTCTATTAACAAGTAAGGAATGGTTAAGTTCGGGTGTAGCGGAACATTTTATCTCTCTCTCGCAATTAATTTATTTATTTAGTCCATTAGAATAACGAAAAAATTATATGAGGGGTAGGATGATTCCTGGAAAATGGATTTCATTAATTTTCGCCACCAAGCCACATTACACCCAAGGTTATACGCTCACTTAATTTTGTCAAGATATATCGCATATTAACAGATATATATATTTTTTACCAATACTATCGATAAGAAATTATTCATCAGCACTGGGGCCGTGGAAATTTATAAATCGAGTATGATAATTTTTAAATGAAGAATAATGTTTTCTAATTTCGTGATTTGATATACATATGTATCTGTTGTATCAATGCTGCTGCTTGATATGTAATTTATTTAGAAAGTTCAAGATACCGAAAAATATTGTATTTAATCAAATGGTAAGAAACTGATAATTTCTTTATTAATTAGGTAGCAGCGAATTGGTTATAATACACAAAATAGAAATTTTCAAGATGATGTGAACATATGCGATAATAGCCTCCGAAGAAAAAAAGTTCAATTTAACAAGTAAGGAAGGGCTAAGTTCGGGTGTAACCGAACATTTTATACTCTAGCAATTTATTTATTTAACTTTATTTATATTATATAATACACAATTTGACCCACATATTCGTCATATATATTGTATAAAGTCCATTGAAAGTTGGAAACCATAATATTAGGTTAGAAGCATCGAGGTCCTCGTGTTCGATATATGGGGCCTTAAAAACCTATGGTGCGATTTCGGGGATTTTTAGAATGGGGCTGCCACACTATAAACGTAGTATTTGTGCAAAGTTCTGCACCGATATCTTCACTAGTGCTTACTTTATATATTGTAATGTAAACGATTCAGATCGTCTTCAAAGTTCTGGTATATAGGAAGTAGGCGTGGTTGTGAAGTGATTTGGCCTATTTTCACAACATATCATTGGGATGTAAGGAAACTATTACAAACCAAGATTCATTGAAATCGGTCGAGTAGTTCCTGAGATATGGTTTTTGACCCATAAGTGGGCGACGCCACGCCCATTTTCCATTTTGTAAAAAAATCTGAGTGCAGCTTTCATCTACCATTTCTTATGTGAAATTTAGTGTTTCTGACGTTTTTCGTTAGTGAGTTAACCCACTTTTAGTAATTTTCAACCTAACCTTTGTATGGGATGTGGGCGTGGTTATTATCCGATTTCAACTAATTTCATGGTGTGTGGTGGGGTACGTACGAGAACTGACTGCAGAAAGTATGGTTTATATAGCTTTATTGGTTTGCGAGATATATACAAATAACCGATTTGGGGGCGGGGCCACGCCCACTTTTCCAAAAAAATTACATCCAAATATGCCCCTTCCTAGTGCGATCGTATGTTCCAAATTTTACTTTTATAACTTTATTTATGGCTTAGTTATGACACTTTTTGTGTTTTCGGTTTTCGCCATTTTGTGGGCGTGGCAGTGGTCCGATTTTTTTTCGAAAGCAACCCTCTCACGGTCCCAAGGAACGTGTGTTCCAAGTTTCATCAAGATATCTCTATTTTTACTCAAGTTATCCGTTGCACGGACGGACGGACAGACGGACAGACGGACAGACAGACATTTGGATTTTGACTCGTCTCGTCACCCTGATCATTTAGATATATATAACCCTATATCTAACTCGTTTAGTTTTATGACTTACATACAACCGTTATGTGAACAAAACTATAATCTCTTAGCAACTTTTGTTGCGAGAGTATAAAAATGTATAAGTTGAAGGTTTTACAAGCTGGAATCGATTGACCCGAACTCTTCGATACATTGGAGGATTTGAAAGGGAGCAACTTTCTTTTTCACTATTTTATCAATCTTTATATATAAATTCTTCTGTATTTGTGAATGTCATTGAACTCCTCCTAAACGGCTGGACCGATTTGAATGAAATTTCTTATGTGTCTTCAGGTGGATTCGAGAATGGTTTGTTGTCACCATTCAATCCAATTTAAATAGTTAATTCTTAAAATTAAATTTTTAAAATTGTTTGATGTTTTATATTTGCTAAAAGAAGATGGCGTCATTGTTACATTATAGAAACCGTCTAAAGGTATATAAAATTAATTTTGATTGGGAAATGTTTTATAAATGGATGTGATTACTGTAGGTGTACCAACTTTTCAATACAATTATATATAAATTTCAATTGGTCCCAACAAAAAAATACTTTGTTTAATATTTTAATAGCTTGAAATGTCAAGTATGACACTGTCTGTCGTGTCTACTAGTATAATATAATTTTGATTATCTAAAAGATTAGTTTAAGCCAAAGAAGATCGATGTTTTTTAACTATGCGACAGTTTTAATTTCCAATAACGTTTATATATACAGCCTTGGCCAAAAGTATTAGGCACCCACTAATTACTGAATTTTTTGTTTTAACAAGTGAAATAATGAAGTTTTATTAGTAAAACAGTGAAAATACAATGAATTAGTGATAATAACATTAAAAAAAATATATAAAAAAAAATATTATAAAATATTTTATGAATTTCTTAAAAATGACAATTTTTAGTTTTAGCTTAATTTTTTTTATTACTTTTAATATTACAAAATTTATTCGTTTAATCAACAGTTAAACACCCATGTAAGACATTTACAAAAAGAAGTGGTAACTTTGATAGCCACATTTGAGAATACTTGTATTTTAATGGGGTGCCTTATACTTTTGGCCAAGACTGTAGAAAATTAAATTTGTAAATTTCCAATTTTAGGTAGTGAAATAAACTGTAATTCTATGTAATTACTGTATGTATACCCATTATCATTGAAGATTAACTTACGTGACGTACTTAATCCTTTCCGATCTTTAAACCCAAGTAAATCATAAACGCCACCATAATTAATAAAACAACATTGAAATTACTTAAAATGCCGATGCGCACATTTATTTGTAATAATCGTAATAATATTAATATTTTTTTGCAATATTTAAAAGTATTTTACAAACATATCGTGGATCTTTGGAACATTGAAAGCAACGCTGTTGCAGAGTTAGGCACAATAAACGATGAATCTTTCACTTCAAAATCTAGCGCCAAAAGCGACGAATGCTTTCAATATTACGAAGATTCACATTTTGACTGCTTACACACCACATTACATCATCATAAAATTAACGCTTTTGTTTTAATTTCTAATGCCATAAAATTAAAAAGTAGTATTTTGGTTTTTAAACTAAGCAAGCTAGTATCTTTAAATGTATATGTTAAATATATGCAATATGTATTTGTTTAGTTGCAGTTGCACTTGTTTATTACATATACATAAATTTTACTTTATTTAAATATTTAAGTTTTTAGCTAAAAATCAACAATATTTATTAAATTTATACGTTTAAGATTCTTTAGTTTTAGTTTTATTCAAAAACTAGCTATGCACTAAGTATATAATATTTTCATTTGTGTTTATGTGCAGTGTATTTTTGCTATATTATTTCATTTGTTTTTTTTTTATAAATAGAGTATAGCAAGATTTTATTTATTTTAGTTTAGCAAGTGAAGCCCAACGCTAAATTATAAATTTCCATTTAACCGTTATTACATTATATTTAAGAATTCCATAATATTCGTACATATGTATTATCAAAAGTAGAAGTAGCACATGCCAAATACAGGGTGACTCAAATGCTTAAAGTTTATCGGCTTAGCATTTCGATAAGCAGATTCTAGCTGAGTTAATGCAACACTTAATTGTTTATTTTCTATCAATTGGACTAGAAATCTTTTTCTATTCATTACCCGTTGCTACAAGTGATATTTTATTTCGAAATGAATAAGTATAATTAATTTTTGCTGAAAGTTTGCTTTCTTGTTTGGTTCTTCATTTTGTTATTTACTATACTTTTGAATATATAACGTGTGGTGTCGCTTTTTCATAAAAATTTTGAACAATTTACATTCTTAATGTTTACAACACTGGTTCTTCAATATGTGTATTTCGCAGCTATTTACAAAATTTTCGCCCACCGCTTACTTGAAACGAAGAGCATTTCAATTTATATTATTTAGAGTTTTGTTGTTGTACATAGAGTTTAGCATTTTTGATTGTTTTATATTTTTAACAACACATCGTTACAAGCGTTATTTACAATAGAGTTTGTATGTCAACATGTTTCAACTTAACCCACGCTTAAGCTGCTGCTTTGCAAATTTGACCTTCTTTCTATATTTATGTAATGTTGTCGAATTAGTAGACCGTTGGACCCATTCCGAATGCCACCTCAATTGGTGAAAAGAAAGGGTCCCAATGACCCTCAAACCATTGGTGGCTTAATATCCACCAAAGTGCTGTGATGATCTAGCCCCGGGCTGGGCGCCGAGTTGCCAACCAAATGATGATGATGGTGATGATGCAAATGCGCATGCGCATGTTGCTGTTGCTGATGATGCTGCAACTGCGCCTGCGCTTGTGCCTGCGCCTGAGCCTGTGCTTGCGCCTGGGCTTGTGCTTGTTGTTGCTGTTGTTGATGATGTTGTTGCTGAGCGTGCAGCATGACTGGGGAACCGCCAGCCATATTGTGCGGTGATGACAGATGCAAGCCGCTGGCCAACAGTCCACCAGTTGGTGTTGTATTGCCACCGCCGCCGGACTGATGAGAGTTGGGCGTGCCGGGATGACTGCCGTTCCCAGTTTGCTGTCCGTTGCTACCGTTTAGACCGTTTGATTCGCCCGATTGGTTGCCAGGCTCCTCCGAATCACTGCATGACTCCGATGAGCCCTTCTTCATGCTGCCACCTTGCCCAGTAGCGTTGTGTGTCTTCACATGCTTAGCTAGGTGATCGCTGCGCATAAAGCGTTTGTTGCAGATGGGACAAGCGAAGCGCTTCTCGCCCGTATGCGTACGCAGATGACGTTGTAGCTCGTCGGAGCGTGTAAAACGTTTGCCACAGAATAGCCAATTGCAAACGAATGGTCGCTCACCGGTATGCCAACGCAAATGCGCTTTCAAATGCGAAGTCTTGCCGTACACTTTGCCACATCCCGGTATGTGGCACGAGTGTATATTCTTCTTGCGCAAGTGCACACCAGCTGGTCCCAACCGCTCAGCTTCCTGGCAATTCGGACAATCGCATGTGGCGCGACCGGCGTAACGTCTTTGTGAACGCGGCGATGGTGTCGACGGCGTTGATGCTTGCGGTGAGGCCGCAGTGGCGGCAGCCGACGGAGAACTGTGTGGCAGTGAGAACCCACCCACACCTTGACCGGGCAACATGCTCTTGTATGTATCCTGCAGCAAATGTTGGCCAGAGCCCAACAGATGTGCCGTATTGGAGAGTGAATGCGACAGCGCAGATGAGTAGTCTGAGCCGGCGGCTGTTGCATAGTTGGCCATGGTTGAGTGCATACCAGCGCCACCCATATCTAGCCAGCTACCAGCAGCGCTGTGCATATCCCACCAGCCGGAATTAACGCTTGCTGCCTCAGCCGCTTTATGTGCTGATGCAGTGACCGCATTGAAGGGCCAATCATATGGATGACGTGAGTAGACCGAACCGAAAGTAGCGCCCTCCACTTTGCCCAATAAACCCTGATGCATGTGGTGATTGTCGGAGACCATGCCACCGCTTGGACTGCTCGTATTCGGAAAGTACAGATCGCTACCATAAGCTGAGGGATTGCTGACAGCAGCACAGGATGAAGATATCGGGCGACTGTAAGGATAAATGCTGAAATTATTATCAGTTATAAGTATCGTTGCTCAATTGGTGGTTTGGTGGGATTGTGGATAACAAAAGGAAGGTGTAAAGGTTTAAGTTACATAGCATTAAGCGCTTACCTAGCTGTGATGTTCACCATTGTATTGATGCCAGATGACGGCAGACTGCGTGAGGAGGCAGCCGATGAGACGCCGCTCAAACCCAAATTGCTGCTGGACGAACCAGAACCCGATGACGAAGAAGCGGAAGAGATGGTGCATGGTGAGTGCTGACCTCCAGCTGCACTACTCGACGGTGAAGTGGGACTCTTCTTCCAGGGATGGAAACCTTTTCCCACAGCAGCATCGGCAAGCGGCGGTGGAGATTTACTAGACAATTTATTGCATTGAGCAGCCAACATTGCCAGCGGTGTGCCACGCAGACTAGGATGATCCTATAATGAAAGTAAGACAGAAAATTAAAAATTGCTTGCAGAACTTATATAACTTAGAAATCTATGTAAATTTAATTAAAAAGCATATGCATGAGATAGATTAATACTAACGGCAAGTGGTTCACAGTTGAAAGCAACCTTTTGCGGTAATCTGAATCAAAAGACAGTCAAACAAATTGATGTAGAAGCGTGAGAATATTCCACGAAGTGCAAACCAATTTCAAACTGATCTGAATACAAATTGGTTATGTTCAATAAGAGGAAATACAACAAAATACACCGAAAGAACTTGGTCACACACGGTGTTCGCCAAGCGCTCCACGTTAAAATAAAAAAAATTCTGATTTGCTCACAAAATCTAATTTTGAATGCTACGCCAACTCAATTTCCTCTCACAAACAAATAACTACTGCCTACAACAAACAAATCTAACCAACTTAGTATTAGCAAATCCTCATCATGCATCTGCCCCACCAATTATCCATTCATACTTCTACACCGACTTTTTGATTTATTCTATTTCAAATCGCCGCCGCACACCAACAACTCTCCAAACATTTGCCCAAAAAGAGTCTTCGAAGAGTCAAGAAGAGGAAGTCATTAAGATCCCAAATAGCGCCGGATTCAACTCAACCAAAAGGAAGATACATGAAGTAGAGGATATAGATTTTTGACTTCATTGCCGCGCAGCACTTGCGAAAGCGAAACGAAAGATCGTAAATCCTGACACTTGTTTGAGATTCTTGGTAAAAATGTACTTATATTTCATTGGCGCCGAATTTGGTTGCCTTGTTTCATTTAATCTGAAAGTCAGGCGTCAAAGGTACTAGAATGTGTTTGATGAATGGTTTTCGAAGTAATTGCTTTCTCACCATGGTTTTTAATTACCTACAGTTCGTACATACAACTATACCAATTAGAGTGTGAGAATGTTCTGAAAGGTCAATGAAATTATGTAATATTTAATTATATATATTAACTATATATTAGGTATTTATATAATTAATTATTTAGTCGGCTATATTTGATGATATACAAATTTTAGCTTTGTCAAACAACTTTGTAGCATCCGTTAAGGTTGGACATATTTTAATGAGCTTTGCAATTATCGTTTATCAAATGTTCACACTTCGTAGCTTCATCGTGAATACCATAACGATGCCCCAGCCTTCATATTCACCAGGCATTGCTACGTGTGATTTTTTCCGAAAATAAAGAGAAAAGGGCCTTCATTTTACAAACATAGGTGAAAGTGCCAAAGACTATCCCAAAAATTAGGTATAAGAAGTGTTTCGACAATTGGATACTGGCATAAGTGCATAACATCGAATGGGGACTATCCTGAAGACAAATTAATATATATTTTTATCAAAAAAACGATAATTCCCATTATATTTTTAACATACCTCATATTTGATATAAAAATTGGTGATATTAGTATAGAATCTATTATATTCTTTATAATTATTTATCTTTCCGTACATATCATACGGGTCGGTTTGTGAGAAAGAGATCAATAAAATATGCGAGAAAACTTGTTCCCAAAATTAATAACATGAATATGAGTGAATTCTGTTAGTTATGTTGACGTTAAAGTAAATATTTCGGTTGTATGACTAAAGCTTAGTGATCTCATTAACTACAATATAAAATAATTTGGTTATAAAAAGGTGGAAATCGGAATGGAAACAATTATAATAAAGAGTTGAGGTCATTTGTTACAAAAAGTTTTCGAAACATTTCAAAACCCACATTGTATATCCTTACAACTTAAGATTGTGTGTAATGTTGGAAGCATGTGAACTATTCGTTTCCTTAGTTGTTATAAACGTATTGAAGAATATTCTTAAATTATATCATACCGCGAAATAAGAATGAGCTTTAAAGTCTTTTGGCAAACTAACGAAACAAATGTAAGCAAATAATAATTTTAATCAACTCAATATACAAATGAATAAATAAAACTGATATTACTGTCTAGTTTTATAATTCCTTTTTAAATAACTTAGGTTTTAAAAAAAATTTAAATTATTTTCCCTAAAATAAGTAAAACTCAATTCAATCCAATACATTGATATAATATCTCTTATATTTATATAACCTCTACTCTTACATACATATACATAAAATAACTTCAATAATTTCATTACCTCAAGTAAAGTGATTTGCATTTTCCAATAGTAGCATTCGAGCATTAAAATAATTGAAAGTTGTCTTGCAGCAAATTATGCAAACCACAACAAGTCGATAGCCACGCAGCAAGAAATTCACTTGCATTAAACAAGAAAATTTTCAAACATATATAATGAATTATTAATTAATAATGTGTCAAGCAGTAAATTCCGCCATTTTACTTGTCCGACTGTTAACCTACAATTAAAACGGTATATAAATGACAAAATTGTCTAAATAAATCAAAATTGTTGAAACGTTTGCACAGGCGCACATTCATTAAATGCCCCATTTATTCATATGTATTTGCTCCTCATCCTCTTCCTCCTCCTCCATGGTATTCGTACGAATTACGAATAACCGCAATGCCAACCGCTAAATTACAATTACAATTCAACGCGAAATCCACTGCATCGCATGCAACGAGGCAACATCATTTAGACGTTTGCAACATGCGCTAACGGTCAACGGTGGCAGGCGCGAAATTGCGATTGCAATTGCATTTATTTTAATTCGGCAACAACGGTTCAAGTTCACTTTAACGGGAAAATTGCTAACTACTGACTGCCTGCCTGCCTGCTTGACTAGTCTTCTGCTGCCGGTTGAGCATTTGATTATTGGGTAATTGCATTAATTGCGATTACTACCGCAACAACAACAACAATAACGACGAACAAGCGAAGATCTGGCGCACGGTAGTCGCGCGCTTTTCATTGGCCCAAAGTCGACATTGCCAATTGGCAATCCGTCTACCCAGCTTACTACCTGCCGCAGACAAACAAGAAAACCGTAAAGATATTTGGAAGGCAGCCACAAATTTCAGCTACTGCATTGCGCCAAAAAAAGACAACGGCAGATTAATAGCACTGAAATGCCTCGAAATTAACATCTTCTCTTCTGCATCCGCTTCCATCGCACCTTACACGTTCGCTCTGGCTTGCTGCAGCTTAGCAAGTGCTGCAAAATGCAGCTCACAGTCAGACTACGTAGATTGGCAACCAATTGCTCGATAATAATTTACTCGCAAAAAGAAAATAAATTCGCCAAACTACGCCAATGGAATAGTAAAATTTTAGCGGAAGCTACTATTTTGTAGATAATTGCGTGTTACGTCTGAGCGGCAGCCCACACTGCGTCGAGTTGCAACAAAGTACGTACAGCAGAGATCTTAACGCGAACGTAGTTAGAGAATTTCATTTTTCCCTCAGTTGCCTTTCATACAATTCATGCCTTCTCTCCTGTTCACTCTGTAGTCTCAGTGTTACCTTATGGGTTCCTATTATAGCCTTTCCCTTACACTGGACTGGATACCGGATAAAAATGAGCAAAAGAACTCAGTTAAATTAAAAGAAATTGCCCACGTTTAGACGCACAATTTTCAAGGTAATTCAACTTGTTTGGCATACATAGTTGCGCACCATTCTCAATGGAGCACGCTGTGGGCGCTCGCTCACGTGCGCCTAACGCCGATTACGTACTCTTATTCAATGTAACTACTTCTACACGATTGCAGTCGTGTATCTGAGTGTGTATTTATCAACCCACCAACTTAACAAACCACTTACTGGTATATCTCTTATAGCTGGCATCAAGGTGAACCAGAGAGGCTTGACTTGTATCGTTAACCCACTATTCTCCCAGCATAATGACTATGAATTTAATGAAACAAGCTGTTACACTGTAAGAAAAGTGGAAAAGGAGATCAGTGATCACCGTCCGTGCTTAAATCGTTCTATATACTCATACTCGTAGCGAAAGTGGGACATAAATTTGGTGCTTCTATGGAAAATGGATCACAAAAGGCAAGAAAGCAAGGGGTAATACTATAACTGAAAGGATATAATAAATCATAAGATTTGCTATGTTTAATCTATACTAATATTATAAAGCTGAAGAGTTTGTTTGTTTGTTTGAATGCGCTAATCTCCGAAACTACTGGTTCGAATTGAATCATTCTTTTTGTGTTGGATAGTCCATTTACCGCTGCGACCAATATGAAACAGTGGTAAATGTGTAAAAAACGGGGGAAATTATTTATCTTTGAGGGCTTCCGTTCCTTGCGCTGCGAAAGCGGTTCAAGATACACAAAAGTTATGTATACAATGATAAACTAATCATAATAGAAGATAAAATTCATGGGATTTGCGACAAGTCCCTAACTGATTTTGGGCTTCCTGCATCAAAAAGAAATTATTCGCTTTTGGACCCGTTAGAAGTAGCATTGCGAAAACCATATGATATAAATGAATTAAATGAGTATATTATTCAAAATGAAGCAAGATTAGTTAATGACCAGGTGACAGCGTATAATGGTGTTCTGCAAAGTGTTCGTTTCAATGAAGGAAGATTTTTTTTGGACGCTCCCGGTGGGACCGGCAAGACATTCATTACTATCTTATATTAGCAAAAGTAAGGTCTCAGGGACAGCTAGCCTTAGCAGTAGCGTAGAAGCTCTAGACAGAACTCTTAGAGATCTTAGAAGCTGTGATAAAATCATTGATGGGATTACTGTTATGTTTGCTGGGGACTTTCGACAAACTTTACCCGTAATAGTAAGGGGAACTAGAGCAGAAATTGTAAAGTCTTACCTTAAAAGTTCTCCATTATGGAAGTTTGTATATATTTTATTATTTCGATTATTTTTGTTCAATAGCTGACTTAAGAATATGAATAGAATCGTTACTAAATTCCAAAAATCGCGATCTAGAAAAATTATCTAGAAACAAATCTGAATGCTGCTGGCTTTCGACAACGTCAAACGAAAAAGGTGGTGGGCGCATCAGTTGGAGCCGGTTCAAATGTTGGCCAAGCAGGGTTGACGGACAAATTTTTTTTTTATTTTGAATCTTTTGAATCGTTCAGTTTTTTGCCAATAGTGATGAGATTTTCTATGATATATTAAATGTGCAACAAGTCAACCAAGAAAACTTTTTACTGATATTAATATTTTCTTGGCAAATTCTACAACTATAGAGATTCTAGATTTCTAACGGTAGTCATAATGCCAATGAACATATTGCCATTTTTGGCACCTTAATAATGCGTTAACACTGCATTTACATAAGCTTATTAAATCAGAATTATTATTGAAACTCAATTCGGCAGGTGCTTCGTAGCCAAACACGCAAAGCTTTCGCTGCTGGGCATGCCAAAAGGCACCGTATGGTTGAAAACAAGAAACTGTGCAGGTTTAAGCTTAATTGAGGCAATTATGGTGCAGCTGTAATATTGCAAATAAAACACTAAAATCAGTATGGACATAGCAGTTCATATGTTCATACCCCAGTATAACCTTACAACACGAACAAAACAGCATGGCACTCATTGCAAAAAAAATGCGCTTTACTTCAATTGTCTGCGATTTAATTTGATTAATCGATTAATGGACTTGCGATTTATTGCAGAGCGAGTTCGAACTACAAATGTCTATACAAACAAACATGCTTAACGGGTCAAAAGTCAGGTTGTATGTGTGTTGCTTATTGCAGCACTGCGCTAATCCCTTCCCTGAACCGCCACCAACGGCTTGATATCAAAGTCTTTACCATTATCAACTCACCGGGTAGCCGTCAACAGCAAATCCAAATCGGTTTTGTCTGAAAGAGTGCAGTGAATGTGGAAATTGGACGAAAGTAAGGGAGAGAGAAAGTGGCGTTTGATTCGTGTTTAACCTTGTTCTTTATGCATTTTGGCGTTTCTTCCATACCCTCTGCTGACTGTGGCGCCACTCGGACGTCGCTAAACTGTCTGCGCACTAATTTCTTTTCATTTAATAACAATGAGCCTATTGTCTAGCAATTTGCCACGGTTTTGCTGCCTACAAAAATGACTTCGGTAAAAAAACTGGTAATGGAAGCAACGGCATATTATGCTTGAAAACAAGGTGAGGCTAACAAATCATACAACTGCGAGGAAGGCACTACTGTGCCCAACTCGAATACATTGCCCACTCACTGTGCGTTCTGGCTGCAGCGGCATGCAAACCGTTTGAAATCGTCCGCACCACAGCACACATCATCACACCCAAATCAAAGCGGATCAGATCAAAGGTTCGCCCACTCCAGCGGTAACCACAACTACATATACTAGGGTGCACGTGTTTGTATGTGTGTGTGTATGCGATCGATAACAACAAGCACGCTAACTTATCTGGCAATCAACGAGAATCTGATTGTGTGGCGCGCTTAAGTGCCACATTGAATTTAGATTTTTCACTTTTTATTGCTCATTAAAATGTCCATCTGCAACAACAACAGCAGGTCGTATGTGCTACCTAGTTGGTGAGTACAATATACCATATATTGTGAGTAAACAGGTATCTTTCGTTTCGGCTCTCATGGCTGTCACTTTGACATTTGTTACTACACTGATTGTGCGTGTATCGTTGGTTCTTTGTTCATTGCCATTGTATTTGTTGTTATTAGGGCTGCTGCTGCGCACTAAATCATTAGTTGTGGCACCTGCTGTGAAAATTATGACACCGCCTATTGATGTGCAACTCGTTGCCGCTATCTCGAAAAGGTGGCAATCATGCAGCGCTACATCGATGTGATTGTATAACACTTATGTGCATATATGTGTGCCTCTACCAGTATAAGCGTTTTTAAATACATATATAATACATGTAGCTGATTAGCTTATTGTGTTTACTAATATCTTTCATTTGCATTGTCACTTGTTGTGTTTCGAACACTATTGTGTTGCTATAAGAACAAAGCACTCAAACAGTGTTAGAAACAAATATATGCAGACATAACTGTGTATGTACTTGAGAGTTACATATACAGGATTTATAAGGATTTGAACATTTTTTTTCGTAAGCAGATTAAAAGTCCGTATTTAAAGCTTATTTTGTTGGAAAAATTCTTCGATACATACGAAGTCCTTCTAAACGACTTGATCGATTTGAATGAAATTTGTTATAACGGGTGATTTTTTTGAGGTTAGGATTTTCATGCATTAGTATTTGACAGATCACGTGGGATTTCAGACATGGTGTCAAAGAGAAAGATGCTCAGTATGCTTTGACATTTCATCATGAATAGACTTACTAACGAGCAACGCTTGCAAATCATTGAATTTTATTACCAAAATCAGTGTTCGGTTCGAAATGTGTTTTATCGACAAATTTTGTTCAGCGATGAGGCTCATTTCTGGTTGAATGGCTACGTAAATAAGCAAAATTGCCGCATTTGGGGTGAAGAGCAACCAGAAGCCGTTCAAGAACTGCCCATGCATCCCGAAAAATGCACTGTTTGGTGTGGTTTGTACGCTGGTGGAATCATTGGACCGTATTTTTTCAAAGATGCTGTTGGACGCAACGTTACGGTGAATGGCGATCGCTATCGTTCGATGCTAACAAACTTTTTGTTGCCAAAAATGGAAGAACTGAACTTGGTTGACATGTGGTTTCAACAAGATGGCGCTACATGCCACACAGCTCGCGATTCTATGGCCATTTTGAGGGAAAACTTCGGAGAACAATTCATCTCAAGAAATGGAACCGTAAGTTGGCCACCAAGATCATGCGATTTAACGCCTTTAGACTATTTTTTGTGGGGCTACGTCAAGTCTAAAGTCTACAGAAATAAGCCAGCAACTATTCCAGCTTTGGAAGACAACATTTCCGAAGAAATTCGGGCTATTCCGGCCGAAATGCTCGAAAAAGTTGCCCAAAATTGGACTTTCCGAATGGACCACCTAAGACGCAGCCGCGGTCAACATTTAAATGAAATTATCTTCAAAAAGTAAATGTCATGAACCAATCTAACGTTTCAAATAAAGAACCGATGAGATTTTGCAAATTTTATGCGTTTTTTTTTTTTTTTAAAAGTTATCAAGCTCTTAAAAAATCACCCTTTATCTTCAACTGGATTCGAGAATGTTATTTAGACATCATTTGGTCCTATTTGAAAAGTGGATTTAATTAATTTTATATTATTTAATATAAGTATTTTAGTTATTTATGCATAAAGCAAGAATTATTTATACAGTAATAGGATCATAAAAATTCAAAGGACGATATTCTAAGTTGAATTCCACATGATTGTTGCTTATAGTAATGAGCGATGTAGCTATTTTTAAATCACTGTGATTTCAGTGATTGCTATTTTTAAATCACTGTGATTTTATATTATTACTAGCAGACCGCTTCGGCTTCACACGAGTTTAAGCAAACATTTCAAAAGTTATAAGTTTTTACACACTTTCCCGTTTCTTACGTGGGTTCATGAGGAAAGTTCGAACATGAAATTATATTTTATTTGTAATGAGCTAAAACTTATTACGACCTCTAGTCTTTGATGTCCGTTGTCTTTCTCTCTGATTATGAAGGCGTTGGGAACGCTCAGAGTTCGACTCCCTAGTGCGAGCTTGTATATTTCTAATATTTTGTTCTTCAAGCCGCTGCACACGCTTTACACTCGACCCTCAAGCGCGTACTTGGGAGGTTTTGAAATTTTGTTCAGCAAGCAGCTGGGAGCGCTTGTTACTCGACTCTCTGGCACGAGATTGCGATGCGAAGAGAATGACTTGCAAGACGATTTTCAGTTTCACATTAAGATTATCCATCACGGAGTTGTTTTGATACCCTCACCTGGGAACTATTTTCCGAAAGTTGAGATTCTAGCAATAAATATAGCCTATGTTACTCGGGGTGAATGTAGCTTTCCAATGGTGAAAGAATTTTTGAAATCGGCACAGTAGTTTTTGAGTTTATTCATTACAAACATACATACAAATATTTCCTCTTTATAATAGTAGTATGTTTTTGTAATCACCGCACTAAAATTATAGAAATCGCAACTGAAACTGTTACTGTGATCCTGAGCTGCTATTGCTACAGAGATCGAATTAGAATTAGAATTACTGAATTCCTATATGTACTGTGATCGAACAAAAGCACTGAACTTCTCTATAGCTACAGTGATCGAGCTCAAATTAGTGAACTGCCATTGCGATTGTAAATCACTGCTATTTACAAAGTGAAATATCGCTCATCACTATTGTAAACTGATTTCGCACATTTTTTACCCGTGTTATCAGGATGTCAAAAAAATATTATATACCGAATGTTATTGAAATCGGTCGAGTAGTTCCTGAGATATGGTTTGTGATGGGGTACGTGAGAGAAACGACTCCAGAATGTTTGGTTTATATAGCTTTATTGGTTTGCAAGATATATACAAAAAACCTATTTGGAGGGTGGGTTTTATAACTTTATTTATGACTTAGTTATGACACTTTATCTGTTTTCGGTTTTTACCATTTTGTGGTCGTGGCAGCGATCCGATTTCGCCCATTTTCAGTAGCAACCCTCTCACGGTCCCAAGGAACATGTGTACCAAGTTTCGTCAAGATATCTTAATTTTATACGGACGGACGGAAGGACAGACAGTCATCCGGATTTTAACTCGTCATTTTGATATATGTATGTATATAACCCTATATCTAACCCGTTTAGTTTTATGACTAACGAACAACCGTTATGTGAACAAAACTATAATTCCCTCTTTAGCAAATTTGTTGCTAGAGTATAAACATAAGTTACTTAATTGAAACGAGGATATTAGTTTCTAGTTTTATATGCATTTTGGCGCATTCACTGACATGAAAATATCAAAATCGTCATTTTAACTATTTTAATGTACACAAAACTTCATTAAGGGGTTATATACAGTTAGACGGCCGAAAAAAAGTGAATTTTCCAGAATTTTTTCTGAGAAAGCTTTTTAATTTATTGATCAAAAATTTTTACACATATTATGGTATCTTTTGACTGTATTTTAAGACTTAGTTTTAGTAAAAATATTTATTTGAAAAAGAGCTACAGCTGATCTCCAGGAGCTCCTCTCAAAAAAGACGTTTTGCGGTGACCACTATATCTCGGAACTGGATCATCCGAAATTAAAAAACCAAACAGATTTCGTTAAAATAATGTTAAATCTAATTTTTGACAAAAATTTTTTGACAAAATGGCGGTTTCTCAAAAAAAAAATCGATTTTTCACCGAAATTTCGGCCTTAAATTGTTTATAAAAAAAAAATATTTATCGGAGAGAAAAAATCTACGATTAATTACTAAAAAATATATTTAAGAAGGTCGTGTTAAAATTTGAGATTAATCTGTCTAGCCGTTTTCGAGTAATGTTGGTCACCGACTTTGAAAACACCATTTTGAGAAAAACGCGTTTAAAGTTTGGACCTTGTACTTAAAAGCACTGTGAAACGCCTTTTCAAATTTTTCATTTGCTTGTAACTTTGAAAATTTTCACCGGAACGATATGAAATTTTCTGTGTGTATTCTTAAATATATGTACATTAAGAAAATGAAATAAAAAAAATCGATTTTTTGAAAATTCTAACTGTATATAACCCCTTAACCAAGTAAATTTTGTACTAATAACAAGCACGTGATAATGTTGCGACTAATTGCAAATGTGATGTCGATAATTTTAATGTAATTACTCAAATTTCAAACTCCACGTGCATAAAGATATGCATGTAGTCACATACGAGTAAGTATATTTAAATACAACAACATGCACCATGTACAAGTATGTGCAAGCATAATTTATTTATACAATATATTTTGTAATTTCCCAAATTAAATGCATTAACGTGGCACATAAAAGACACTTAAAAGAGGCTGCATCGAGTAAAGTCATGAACTGAAAAACGATGCGTAATTAACTGTTAACTTTGCCGAAGATCAAATTCGTGAATTTTGTTGCTGCTGCATTTTTATAGCCCTGCAGGAAATATGTAGTTGATGTGGTTTGTAGCGATATTCGGTGATTTCAATAATAACAATAAGAACATGTTTCACAAAATTTTAAATAAATAATTGTTAAAAGAATTTTGGTTAGATAACGAAGAAATTAATAATTATTCAATTTAAATTTAATGCTATAATTCCCTCCTCGCTTTATTATGTCAATCTATTTGACTTAGGCTAGTTGCTTGTTCGATTCGCCACACTATAAGATATAACGAATTTTGATTAGACAGCTTATACTACTCAGCATTTGCGGATAAAATATACATTTTTTCTTCAAGGGTAGATTTTTCTACCATTAAGTATGCTTACAAACACAAATATATCTTTATAATATCAGACGCTTGGGCCCGATAAACGTGAAAGAGGGTAAACAAAAAATTAATGTTGTCCCGACGCGTAACGAATTAACGCACAAACAACCAAAGTAACTGTGGTTTTGCAAGCTAGTGGCAATTGAAGCCTAAACTCTGCACTCTGCAAAGAACCCAAAAATTTCGCTGCCTTCAACTTCATTTATCTCCGTTGTCTACTCAATCTTCTCAAGAGTTGAGACAACTGAGTTTCACTTTTTTATGTATGTACATTTAGGATATCGTCCATACATATATAGTTTTATGGTCAAAGTTGTTAAATGACTGATGCCAGCTACTGCTACGTCGCTACAGCTGTATAGTATTTTGTGTTTTTAATACGTTTATTGTTGTTGTTGCTATTTGGCGAATTTCATTCGTACCACGCGCAACTCGAAGCTTAATGAGTTTTTGGAGCAGTGCAGACCGCGCTACAATGCGCCTTCTTCGGACCAACTGAAGCGCTCTCCGCAGCTCACTATATGTCTGGTGTGTTTGTATATGCGTTGACCCATCAGTTAACAGCCACACATACGCACACTTTCAACGCTCACAATCATTTAACTTAAATGCGTTTTTCCAAGGAAGCCCCCAAACACAACAACTATGGGGCAACGCGCATGCGTTGAAATGTTGAAAATTAAAAATTTCAAAGCACCGCACAGCTGTAAGGACGATAGTGAACCCTTTTCCCACACAACCACACAAGTGTCAGCGTTGCGTTATTTTATTTTTTATTATTTAATTTTCTCTTTATATTTCAAGCATGATTTGCAAGATTACGTTATTACTGTTGCTGTGGTTGTTGCTACTTTTAGTTGGCCTGTTCATATGCCAATTTTATATATTTTTAATCAACTTTCAAGCTCAATGCGGCACTCGGCCGCGGTTGCGCGACGTCTTCTGAGCGAGTAAATGAATTTTTGCTTGCCGTAAATTAAGTTTGTTTAGTCATCAGCGCTGTCAGTTGAGGGGGGAACAAAAAACAACAATAGCACTTATTGAAATCGAACAAAACGCTAGAGTGTGGCCATAACCGCTACCACATCAATAAGTGGCAATAATTATTCCCACGCTTAGTTTGTAGCGCCCAAAATGCTGTGTTGTCTACAATATTGTTATTGTTGTATTTATTGCTTGCCGACGTGGAAGCACTTGGAATTTTGCAGTTTGCACCCATTAGTTAACACTTCGTATGCTAATATCAAAGCGACCACAAAGCAGAAACAACAACAAATTCAACAACACACCACTCGATTGGCTTACAAGTAAGGGTCGCAGTCGGAGCGCAGAAGGCAGAGCGCACAATCATGAAATGAAAGGTTAGCAGCTACTCCACTCAACTCCTGCGGGCAGTATTCCACCGGCACCACCGGCGTGACTCCAATGTGCATGAGCTTTCAACAGTAGCGACAGCGGCAGGAGCACTTTGCGGTTGCGCTTGTGGGCTTGGCTGGCATATTAAATGAACACAATAGCCAATGAACTTTTTAATTGCCAATGAAATTGCTTAGCGGATGGACAGACAGTTAGCCAACCAACCGCCGAATGCTCGCCCTCCGACGAATGCGACGAATGCGGCCTTGCGAAAACATATGTACTCGTATATACAGAATTCAAGCAGTTAAGGGCTTGTCAGACTGTCTGCAATTTATTTACCTAATTTCTTATTCGACTGTTGTGCTTAAAGTTTATTTGTTATTTGGCGCCATGGATGAACAAGAAGCAGTTTCGAAATATTAATTTCTTAACTATTATTTGCACAGCGAAAGGGAAAGCAAATTTGTAAACGATTTCATTTGGGAAAACATTAAAAGTAGTTGCTATTTCAATCGCTATATACTTTAATTAGATTAGATTTGGATCATAGTATACTACATTCTCGATAGTCATATTCTTATGAAAACTATGATTTACTATGGATAATGCAATATAATGCAATTAGGAATTGCGGTAATTGATTGAGATTAAGATTAATTTTTAAAAATGGGACCTAGCATTTTGATTATTCTTATGAGGTCCAATTTACAATTTTTGATTTCGGATGATATCCATGCTTCGAAACTCATAATATAATTACTGGTTTACTAAAGTAGGTTTTGAAATAAGATTTCATTATTTTTCTAGTGGCTTGAAGTACGATCAAACGTCTTATATCAAAAAGAGGAGAGAGGAAAAGATATATCTAGAGGAAGAAAGAAGAGGTTTAGTTCGGTACCAAAACATTTAGGCTGCTGTGATCAATTAAGATGGTCACGTTAAAGTTGAGTGAGTTCAAAAAAAGTCAATAATATTTCTAGTACAAAAAAACTTTTATTTGAAGGGTGATCCCAGTAGTGGTACTCTTTTAATAGCCTTTTTTTTACAGAACACTCGTGAGTCCTATTACGTTTACAAATTGCGAGAATTTATTACGAAAATTCGCGTTCTGTAAAGAATGTGTTTCGCCGCTTCGCTCAATTTATGATCAACATAATCGGTTTACTGAGTGTACTATTCGCAACGCCATAACCCATCTTAATACCCAGCATTCATTATTGGATACCATTCGACCGAATAGACCAAGTCCAGCACATAGTGAAGAAAATATAGCAGCCGTAGCTGAGAGTGTGAACGAAGACCGTGGAGAGTCGATTCAGCGCCGTACGCAACAACTCGGACTAACGTATGGAACGTATGGAGATCTTAACTTGAAAGCGTACAAATATAGCTTGCTCAAGAACCGAATCAATTGTGCTTTTGAAAAGCTCCAAGAATATAGGACGTTTTCGAGCCAAATTCTATTCCGGCCCATTTCTGGCAAAACAATCAAAATTGCCGCATTTGGGACGAAAGCAACCCGAAGAGATTCAAGAGCTGAGCTGACATTCAATCTTAAAAAGCAACGGTTTGGTTTCAAAAAGAGGGCGCCACTTCCCTCACATCGCATCAATCAATTGATTAATTAAGTGAACATTTCTATAAGCAGATATGTAATTTCACGTTTTGGGCCGGTCGATTAGCCACCAGGATCGTAGGACCATCTGAGACGTAGCTGCGGCCAACATTTGAAAAAGAGAGAATTGTTTGTGTTTTTTTCTTTAAAAAGGTAGGAAACCTCGAAATGGATCACCCTTTATTAGTTATCATACCAAAATCCAATATCTATTTGGAACAATAAAATTGAATACACATTGAATAGTTTGGATAAGCACGTGTTTGCTTGAATAGCTTCTTTCTTCAGGAAGTCGTTAATTTCTTAAATTTACAATTTAATTAAAGAACATTCATAAATACGAAAATAAACACGAATGCTTGAAAATTTCCTCTAGTTGCATTTTCAAATACACCAAGTAAAACGAGTCAACATAATAGCAAATTTAATGATGTATGGCACATATAAACTCACGCCGCACACGACGAAATCGCTGCCAATTACCCTTTGCTAACTGTAATGACCTCAAAGGCATTTCTGCAGAAGTTCATAAAATGCGCTAACTGAAAATTGTATTTATTAACTGCCAGCCGTAAAATAATCGTACACAAAACCTTTACTGCAAGTCATTAAGTCGTAAAAATCCTGTTGGCACATTAGTCAAATGCAATATTTGCATTCGGCATATGAGCGTACTCTATTTTATAACCCGCACAACTACCACATAATAAGCATATACATATATATATATATATATATACTTATATACCACATTTAGTTACACATTCAACGTGATGCGCTGTTAGACAGGCCAGAAAGAGAAAGCAGACATATAAAAGTACAAGTAAGTAGTTGCCACGCCCACAAGCATTTATTGCAAAAAATAATAGTAAGTAGCATGTCATAAAAATGAAATGTGAAATTTCCAAACACTCATAATGAGTATGCAAAAATGAAATGGCAAATGTGTAAACAGATTAAAAGAGAATAGAAAATATAGAAGTAAAATTAATAATCATTCAAGTCTTGGCAATAACTAGTTTAGTTACATGCAAGTTTATATACAACTGTCTAACGGTAATAGAAAAAAATCATTAAAAATAATATCAGCAATTGTGTTAAGTAATGAAAATATTGCATTTACATACAGACACATGTCTGTGCATTTCTGTTATAATGTTTCCGTTTCATGGTTGCATAACTAAATATCTTTTGCCATAAATGTGGCCATCAAGTCAAGCCTAATAATAGTTGTCGGTAATTGAATGCCCATAAACATATAAATGTGTTTAGCAAAATGCATGTCTACATGATTATATATAGTCTACTAGTATTATATATTCGCCTGCATATAATTACAGCTTTTAATACAGTTGTTGACAAAGGCGTCTTATGATGTTTTCAACAAAGTTGTTTACTATAAAAACAATACTGAAATGTATTTAAAATTATTATTATTATTTGGAAGTAATGCAACTGCGCTTTTTACTTATTTATGAATAGTTTAAGTATTTTCACATCTCTGTTTTGGTTTTTTCCATTACAGATGGGATCACGAGGGAGATAATCAAAGATTATATATGAAGTGCCCTGTTCCAAAAGCATGACTTTCTGATATGAGATATTCGTGAGTTTGTATGACTAGTTAGTAGAAAAAGAGTCACCATACTATACACTCCTACTGACATCTAATTATTACAATTATATTTAGATAAAAAATTTTAGAGCTTTGAAGCATTATTAAAGGGTACCAAAAAATATATACCACATTTACAGAGCCATCCATTTCGAGGTTCCCTACTTTTTTAAAGAAAAAAACACAGAAAAATGGGGAATGTTTATTATCATTGAAAGAACATTCTTTGGTTTTAATTTTTTAAAGATTATCTCTTGCAAATGTTGGCCCCGGCTACTTCTAAGATGCTCCTTCCGTTGAACCCAATTTTCGATGACTAGTTCGAGCATTTCGGTTGGTAACTGGCGAATGATAACCGTGATGTTTTGCTTCAAAGCCTGCACCGAAGTGGGATTGTCCGCATAGATTTTAGACTTTACACATCCCTACGACCAGTCCAAAACGTAAAATTTTGGGTGTGGGAAATTGCACCGTTTTGTTGAAATCAAATGCCTTTCGCGAGGTTTAATTTCAGGCATCAAATAGTCGGTTAACATGTAAATTTATGTAAATTTTGTCTACGTAAATTCACCAGTCAGGATAGCATAATATAGCATAACGTAGCATAAAAAAAAATATTTTATTCAAAATGAGTAGATTTCCATACCCACTGTCAGATTCGGCACAGAATCACACAATTGCTATTAATTATTAATTCTTTCCATTGGTAATAAAAAATACGCACAAATGGGAAAATTATTAAGCGAAAAAAAATTTAATATATTTAGAATTAAATATATATAATTAAAGATTTTTCATGTTGTAATATTCTTTTTCGATTAGTGGCAACACTGTGATAAAATATGGTTAATGAATAGTGAATATGTGTTCAACTTAAGCCCACAGTACCATAATTTGCATTATTTTATTTCAATACACTAAGTGTTTCTTCACAACCAATAACCATTAAATTAATTGCTTTTGTACAACAGTATGATTTGTAATTGAATGAACTGAATATGCATATTTTAACACGCTTTAAGATAATCTTGAATGCGCATACATATGAGTGTATGAACGAAATATAGGTGCATGAGTACGCGTAAGCGTGTGGCAATTATAAATGTTTCTGTGATCGAAAAAACATTTCATCAAAGCATATTTAAAGTCAAATAGCGCAGACAGCCAACATTTAATAGCCGCCACAGATCAACACCAACAACCGCAACGGTAAATGCGTATGTTTATAACACCGTGCGTTTATGGGTGAGATACACATATGTAAGTGTATGTATGTTTGCGAGTGTATAACTTTATTCGTAGATATACATATGTATATCAAAGAGCAGTGAGGCGTTGCAGCTCTCCTACGTGCAGAAAATACTGCTGCAATTAGCAAAACATTTTAGTGCTGTGTACTCCCAGGTCAGTGTTTAGTTGTATGCATACTGCTGCACTTCCCGGTTATTAGACACTCGTCAGTTTTAATTAAGCGCCAACCGCATTTTGATAACACCATTAAATGCTCATGAAACATTTACATTCCTACATACATAGGTATATACAATACATATGTACAGACGAACCCACAGTCGAAGTATGTAATGCAAGCATTTCAAATATTATATGTAAGTGAGTAGACGCTTAAAACACATTAAATATTTTTATGTTCGCATGACTTTTACTTGTCCTTTTTAATTTCTTCTATACACATTTCTCTTGATATACGCCAGCTATCTAGCCATCACGAGCCAAGTATTTTGCTGGTAGGAGCCAATTATACTCCGACACCGTTAAACTATAGCCGACACCGAGGTGTGTGCAGCGCCACTTTGGAGCAAATTCGAACCAACTCTGCGGCATTTAGTTTAATTATCCACACTTTCGATGGAAATTCGAATTTGTTGAAGTTTTAGTTGAAATAGTTGTAGTAGTTTTAATGGTGTTTGCCAACAAAAGTTCGATAGCAGATAAAACACTTCAAAAGTTTTGCAATTACACACTTTGCATTTCAGCGTACGGAATTGTACTCCAGTATGTACTCAAAGACAGAACTACGTAAAAGTAAATAACTACACAACCAGCACAAGTGGGAGAGCTCTCCATGTCATCACCATTTTCCTATTCATTCAATTGTTGTTTTTGTTCTAAGCACTCAAAAGTTACGCTGCTTTATAATTTTCCTTGAGAAGTTTAATATTTACCTAAAATATACGTCCGTGATCAGAATTTTGTTGGAGTCACTCAACTAGGGAGTAATTTTGTAACTACTAATAGTTTTCGCAAAGTCTCTTTACAGTTGTTCAAAACTACTACTTTTTGAAAATACGAATCGACTTATCAAAGAACACTATTTTTCCCAACTTTACCAATATAATGATTTAGTTATGTATGCTAGTATTTATAATATTTGCTTTTTTATACTCTCGCAACAAATGTTGCTAAAGAGAGTATTATAGTTTTGTTCACATAACGGTTGTTTGTAACACCCAAAACTAAACGAGTTAGATATAGGGTTATATATACCAAAGTGATCAGGGTGAAGAGTGGAGTTCAAATCCGAATGTCTGTCTGTCCGTCCGTCCGTCCGTCCGTCCGTCTGTGCAAGCTGTAACTTGAGTAAAAATTAAGATATCTTAATGAAACTTGGAACACTTATTTCTTGGCACCATAGGAAGGTTGCTTTCGAAAATGAGCAAAATCGGACCACTGCCACGCCCACAAAATGGCGAAAACCGAAAACACATAAAGTGCCATAACTAAGCCATAAATAAAGCTATGGAAATAAAATTTGGTATGAAGGATCGCACTATAAAGGGGCATATTTGGATGTAATTTTTTTGGGGAAGTGGGTGTGGCCCCGCCCCCTACTAAGTTTTTTGTACATATCTTGCAAACCAATAGAGCTATATAAACCAAACTTTCTGCAGTCGTTTTTCTTAGCCACTTCCTAATACAGTCCAAAAATGAAAGAAATCGGATCATAACCACGCCCACCTCCCATACAAAAGTTAGGTTGAAAATTACTAAAAGTGGGTTAACTCACTAAAGAAAAACGTCAGAAACACTAAATTTCACATAAGAAATGGCAGATGAAAGCTGCACTCACATTTTTTTACAAAATGGAAAATGGGCGTGGCCTCGCTCACTTATGGGTCAAAAACCATATCTCAGGAACTACTCGACCGATTTCAATGAAACTTGGTTTGTAATAGTTTCCTTACATTCCAATGATATGTTGTGAAAATTGGCCAAATCGCTTCACAACCACGCCTACTTCCTATATACCAGAACTTTGAAGACGATCTGAATCGTTTACTTTACAATATATGAAGTAAGTACTAGTGAAGATATTGGTGCAGAACTTTGCACAAATACTACGTTTATAGTGTGGCAGCCCCATTCTAAAAATCGCCAAAATCGGAGCATAGGTTTTTAAGGCCCCATATATCGAACACGAGGACCTCGGTGCTTCTAACCTAATATTATGGTTTCCAACTTTCAATGGACTTTATACAATATATATGATGAATATGTGGGTCAAATTGTGTATTATATAATATAAATAAAGTTAAATAAATAAATTACGAGAGTATAAAATGTTCGGTTACACCCGAACTTAGCCCTTCCTTACTTGTTATATATGTTATTATAGCGGAAATACAGAGATGATGAAGTCACAAAAAAGGTCACCTTTTGGCTCTCTTTCTTCTGTGATCAAATGTATTATTGGGTTCTAGCGCTGGATCAATGAACCTCTCGTGTAGTCGGTAAGCGTTGATCCATAAGCAACCTTTGAATACCTACGAGATCAACATAAGAGTTACAACCTATACAAAAACTTAATGGAGAATCCATATATTCTCTTGTATCGAATTAAACACACCAGCTTTTTTGTTACTTATATATCGAGATTTGTTGATAAAAGTGAGAGCTCAAATATGCAGAGCAGAGAAATGACATATCGAAGACAGCCACCATTTCAATATTCTCAACGAACTATCTAGGTTACATCCAACACCTTCTATTAATTTTAATATAAGAAATATACTAAAGGGTCCATTACTCAAACATTTACTGACAGCTTGTGGCAGTTTATAAATACCATATTAATGATGTCAGCTGTATTTAAAGATACATACCTATAAACTATACTAGAATACTTCAAGAAGTTCCATTAATAGTCTAGTGAAAGACAACACTATGATTCTCTGTATGCAGATCAGTACAGAACAGAGCAAAAATCAAGTACCCATCTTTCGAAACAAACAAGTGACAATAGGAAATAGAGAAACAATTCGAAAAAAGACTAAATGAAGACAAAACATGTTTTGGTTTGTTTATACTAAGCATTAGAAGCGCTAAGTTCTTGCTACCAAAATACACAAAGCATTAACGAGGAGCACTAAACAGAAGAAACTACTGTAAGAAACTAATGCAAGTACACAGAGCCTAAGCTAGCTTGAAACAACAAGAACCGAAAAGAAGTACTTGAGAACACATTGAAAAGGCGATTTGTTGAAGAGGAATTTCATAGCAATAATGACCAAAAGTATTCAGAAGACAAGTGAGTTGGAAAAAATATTGAAACAAAACAGCGAACTTTGAAAACCTGTACGAAAATAGCTGTACAACTGTTGGAACAAGGATTTGCAACACTACAATGGCACATGAAAGACCTAACATGAGTGCTTGAACCAGATCCTCAAGAGCGTCTTTTGTATTTACTTTGTATTGTTGTCACGATTATGGCTACAACAAATACTCGAACGTAGAAAAGCCACAGCTAAATTGGAAGTACAATGCACACAATGAGAAATTCTGCTGCTTGTGTTTTTATTTTTGTTATTGGAAGTAGTGTATATAAAATAAAAGGTATATAAAGCATGTGAGTGCGAATTTCAGCATAATTGTACACACACATATATGTAAACAAAGATATAGAAGATACATATATGAATAACTGATTGTATGGCTTTCTTGTGCTATGTGGCAGCATGACACACAGAATTTTGCCGAAATCATCATCGTGAATATGCCAAAAACCAAATCAGCTAAAAGCGGATTAGCACACTACAAAGCGGATAAACACAAGCAGTGCTCAGCACTTCAAAATCCACTGATACACTCTCAGCGGATGCTGTGCCACAAGCAAGCACTTTTAATGCGAGACAGTGTCCTACGGTGATAATTGGCGCAGCGGTACGATCTCACACAACACATTTGACGTGTCTTTGCTGCATTCTCTTGCGGCGCTTTTTGGCTTCATGCTGCACTCACACTCGTTGCTGGACCCCTTCGTGCCGCGCGCATATCTGCGTTTGATTTGCGTTAATTTGTTTAAATTGTTGCATGCCGCAAGGATCACAGCGCCGGCGAAAAGACACCTAAGCGCGCTATGAACTGCTGCCGCTGTCATTGCCGACAAGTAGAGCGGTAATGGTAGCGGAGCTAAGCAAAGCGTCGACTACCAAAATGTGTATGTGTGCGTCGGTCCAAATCATTATTCATTTACCCCAGATATAATTACAACAGCGTCAGCAAACAATAACAAATTATTCATTACAATAACAAATACGAGTACATTAAAAGCGGTTAACAATTTATTTGCCGACCTGGCAGGCGGTAAATGAGCAGTAGCCGGGGAATGCTCCTTTTCCACTGCTGCTTTGATCGACATTACCGCTCTCGGTTTCATTCACACGCACTGTCCCACTTTGACCCTATTTACCCCTCCCCCACTGTGCCATTAAAAGGCAACAATGCGTTTGCAACAAACGAAAAAGAAATTTGTAACAAAATAAATGCGCTGAGCGCACTAATGACATCGCTGCAGCGACTGCGGCGCACTTCCGTAGTCCATTAACATTTCGTTGCTACTAAATGAGGCAAATTAACGCTGCGGGAAGGACGAGCGAGCGGTGAGTCCTTTTTTGCAAACATTACCGTTGCGCTTTTATTTATTTACCGCTCTTGGCAGCTGTGCAGGCATTTTTATTATAAAACTAAAAAAAGTGTGTGCTGAAGTACTATGTGCACCATTTTAGCTATTTTTTATTCACGTGCTGAATTTGATTTTAATATAAATATTTTGAGTACGACTAAGAGCCAACTGAACTTACAACCCAATTGTGTAAAACGCTAGACAACCGTATACCAAAATATACATTATGCATGGCTACCAAAAACCACTCACAGGCAATTGAGTAGTCACTCGCCAGTTTTCAGTGTTTATCTATTACTATCTTATCCATTATTATAGTATAGAGATGTGTAAATATTAGTTAACTGGTCTTGAGCAGTATTATGGGACCTTTGGAAGTACTACTTAAAATAAATTATAAACAAAATGTATCTCCAAAAAATCGTTATTCCTTGAATACGTTTTTTCTTTTTAATATCAATAATTATAATTATATAGTATAGTATATATATAGTATATAAATATAAAAGTAATCCTTAACCTTAATAGTAAATAAATTCAAACTCTTTTAAATTTGGCAAAATTAATCAAATTAAATTGTATTTTTTATCAATAAGAATCTGATAATATAACGACGAATTTATATACAAAAAATCTACTATGGTTTTCTACTTTTTTCAAAAATGCAACCTCAGGGTTGTTAAGTATACTGACAGCAGTAACCATTTGCAATACAAAATTTAGTAATAATCTTCGTCTTCTTGTCTGGCGTAATACCAAGCGAAGACAGGTCCTTCTCCACCCGGTCCTTCCATCGGAGTGGAGGTCTCCCTCTTCCTCGGTTTCCACCAGCGGGTACTGCATCGAAAACTTTCAGAGCTGGGCACTTTCGTCCATTCGAACAACATGACCCAGCCAGCATAGCCGCTGTCTTTTTATTCACTGGACTATGCCTATGTCGTCGAACAACACATACATACATCATTCCATCTTCTGCGGTATTCGACGGTATTCGAATGTTTAAAGGACCATAAATCTTCCGCAAAACCTTTCTCTCGAAAACTCCTAGTGCCGTCTCATCGGATGTTGACACCGTCCCCGCTTCTGCACCATAAAGTAGGACGGGAATGATGAGGGACTTGTAGAGTTTAGGTTTTGTAATAGTCGCCAAGGCAAATAAACTGGCAAGTATATCTCAGTAGTCTTACACAATTGGCTTGCTAATTAAAATTTTTATAAATTTTATATTTTTCTGACATAAAATTCCATCCAAGAAGGGTTAATTTATCGCTTTCATATATATATTTGATTTTGTATAATAATATTTTTTTTTTGCAAACCTAAATTCCTCTTACTGTGCGGAATTACGCAGACGAAAGCAACGGTGCTTTTCCACAAACATTCTTTTTAGCTTTTATTGTTATTACGGTAGCAGAATGATTGCGTGACTTTTGACATATTCATTTTTTGTTTAAAAATATAAAGTTGCCTTTTGCATTTAACCGACAAAATAGTTAAGCAAATTCGAAATTCACAAAAGGAACCGCAATGATTAACTTAGTAATCGCAATAGTGATAATATCCATACATTAAGTAAATAAAAAGAAAACAGCGCTCGCTAAATGATCATCAGCAAGACAATGATTAACGCAATGCCAGATATTCTATGATCATCTACAAAATACACGGACATTTATACATACATAAATAATCATCATGATCAACATCATCACTAACTCTGTCAGTCGGCACGTCTACATCAGCTAGCCGCTTGCGTGTCAATAATTGCCGAGTATTTGTTATTTTTATTTATTAATGAAACTACAACAATAAAACACTTTTTATTATAGTAAAAGCGGTACTGAAAATATCGGCACAGGCAACTATTTAAACCACAACATACTATTATGTGCCTTTGGTATGTATGTAGATATGTAAAGACATTTGGTTGCTTGTCGAAAATAAAGTATTTAGCATTCAATTCCACAAATCTAGTGTCGTGTGTCCCCCTAAGGAATTCACAATCGCTTTGAAATGATATATGAAATGGTCATTTTTACAAATTACCTTTGTAGTTTTTTAAATACTTTTTGTGTTATGTTTCGTTTTTATTATAGTAATTTCTTTTGTGTTAAATTAGGCGTTTCTCAGTTCTCAGTTCTCGTTTTTCTCTTGGCATTGTAAAACTGCGAAAGTTATTTTAATTATGGTGTAAATGATAGATTTGGGAGAAAGAACTTTTTATGATGCGTTCGTATATACGAGTTTATTTGTATCCAAATTAAAGCTGGAAATTAATGAGCATTTAGAGTAAGATTGTAATATGCCAGGATAAAGAATAAAAAACTTAAAAATTTTAATTTTTTTTCTGTTAATTTGGAAACTGCCGCTTTAAATTACAAAATTATTTTGTTAACAGTCAAACCGACATGGAAAAAATTTGACTATCGGAAAATTAAATTTTCAGCTACAAAATTACTTAAGTAAACAACTTTTAAATACTGTTTTTTATTGTTTTAGTCTTAGAATCGAATCGAACAAGTAACTCTCATAAATGAAATATTTTATTAGACTGGCATAATCAAAAAGATTTAGAATTGAAAGCGATCACACCAATTTAATGACTTATCAACACACTACATAGTATTTAATTGTACTGTTTAGCTATGATCCTAATAACAAAGAAGTAGCCAATGGAACAAGGAACTGTCATAAGTGGACTAAATGACATAATAGGTATACAAAAATATTTTTTTTAACACAAAATTAATATTTTGCTATGAAAACAATTTTTCATTTAATTTTACATTTAATTAACTATTCAATTAAGAACGGCAATATTTATATCGAAAATAATAAGAAACAAACCACCAACAAACAATCAGCGATTAACTATTAAAAACACACGTCAAACAATTTTGGACTCATTAATCAGTTTCTGGTATTTCATATCAGAAGTAACACAACCCACAACAGCCGCAATAGAAACGGTTTGACTGGTTAAGAGATTCACACACAAAAACCCACAACAAACGACTTAACCACAAAACAGTCAATCAGACGGACATGCAGTTGTATTAGAGCCGCATTTTTAACATTACACCAGCCAGTCAATCAGCTAGTCATTGAAAGCGTTTGACTCATCATCCGTCTTTTCCGTCCGTCAGCGCGCCAGTCATGTCCGCGATCGCCTACTTCAATCAATTCGAAAAACAGGTGAGACGCCACACAACCACTGATTTGTGTGCGGTTAAATACATTCGATCATTTTCTAACTCTTTTCAGCCACTAACTCGCACCAAAAACCAGCAATCCCTGCTTTGCTGCTGCAGATCATCTTCTTTTTCCACTTTTTGTTTTTACAAATAACCAAAGCGCAGCGTTGAACGTGTAATGATCATGCGATCATTTTCAGTTTTCGTAGCATTTTCATTGCCTCACCGCCAAACACGGATTACCTCACAGCGGCGGCGTTTAGTTGTACCGCCTTGCTATTGGCCAGCTTAACCGCTTTGAACGTGCCACAGGCGTCTAACCAATAAATTCAAGTTGTTACCCACTTTTCCGAAGCGACGCGTCACTCACTTACCATGAACGTGTGTTCCCACATTCGTCACGAAACTCTCTTTAACTCGCCCGCTTGTGACTGCAGTCACCTACCAAAGCAATAGTGGCGGTACTGCGGCGAATAGAACACAACACGTTCATACTAGCGATGAGCACTTATGAAAAGTTGTTGACGATAGATCTGGCAGCGGTGGTCGCATGTGCGGCGGTAAGTGACCGCAGGCTATATAATCGGTATTCAATTGAAATATGAAAAAATAGCTCCGACATGGAAAAACGTGCAAATCGATTTGACTCGATTTTCAACGAGCAAAAACTGTTTTTTTCGCTTTTTTTAGGTAGAGGCTAACGCAAGTCATGAGCTGTCAATAATTTCATTGTCGTTGCTTTTTAGTAGCTTGGTTAAGCTTATCTGCTTGATTCACTTTAGTCATTCACGTCTAGACAAGTACAGCGCTTCCTCAACTCAAACAAGCTGAATATACACACACACGTAACTGGCATTTATAAAAGTTGGTAATACGAAAACTTCTCTATCTTACATAAATAATAATTTTCCCCTTTTCGCCTAATGTGATTTTCAATATTGTTTCTACGTTTACCACAGCATCCATTAAGTGCCGCCTGATCGAACGTCGATCGCACATTACCAGCCAGTAGATCAGTGCATCATTAGATCGTACTTAGCTCTAGCAATCAATAATCACTCACTCACACTTGTTTTGTAGCTGTACACGTGTGGTTTAATGAAAAATATTTTAATTTAAAGATGTTTACATTATTTTATGTTAGATTTAGTAGGAGGTTTCTTAAGTAAATTTAATTAAAAAATAGCTATCCCGCTTCGTTGGAGCTGGATAAAAACTCTTACTTCCACCATATTTGCTAGATACTAACCTATTGGGAATCTTACTCAACAAATAATAATGCGAGGGGATCAGATTTATGTCGGTCCAATGGAAGTATTCGCAACATAATCAATATGTGGATCATACCTGAAAAAGCTCCAAACGAATTCTGTCTTCCAAAAATCTATGCTATTTTCCTA
This sequence comes from Zeugodacus tau, assembly GCA_031772095.1. NCBI lineage: Eukaryota > Metazoa > Arthropoda > Insecta > Diptera > Tephritidae > Zeugodacus > Zeugodacus tau. The sequence goes on along the minus strand of CM062650.1, from coordinate 30,145,695 downwards.
CCAAATCATTTGAAATATTTTAACCAGCCGAGCAACTTAGATTACTCCGTATTCGTTGATAAATACCAAATAAATAAAATGATAGATGTGGTTTTTAGATACCGAACCATAGTAAGATATATTTTTGCTAGACGGTCTTCTATTTTTCCTTCAACAAGTTGATTTAGTTATTCGCAGGCCTTATTAAATATACTAATTCATTGCGCTCATATTCGACTTCTTTAATTTCGGATGTTTCATGAAACTCCTTGTAATAATTGAATAATCCTCAGCAATTAACATATTATATGAAGCATTCCCCTTTTTTCGTTATCAAATTTCAACCATTTTTAGTTATATAAGATAATCAATAGTTTAATTAGCAAAACCACCAGCATATCAAGACACAGACATTATTTTGAATAAATCACTGATTAGATCACACGTCTGCTGGCGACAGGTTGTCAGCTGCTTACATATTCTCTGATACACCATCGCCTCTAGGAAAAATATTTGAATTTTGCATTATTGACAACTTAACTTAGACCGAGATCCGGCTTTGGTATTCAGAAGCTATGCTTACAAATGATTTGTTGATTTTGTTGTGTCAAAGACAACATTAATCAAGCTCGTAAGCTTTAAGGCGCTCACACAAATTGAAACTTCTTACATTTGCATAAGGTGTTTAAGCAGATCGATGGCTATTTAGCTGCTGATTTCAACTGATAATCATTATATAGTGGTAAATGCAAAGTCTTTTAATTCGTCTTGTATGAAGAATATGCATACCAATATTGTAAATAATTGAAATTCTTTATTCAAGTTTGATTAATTGCTCTGCTAATTAGAGTTATATGAGCAGTCAAATAATGTCTCAAAAAAAGTTAGTAATAGTTAATAGATACAACTATAATTAGGAATCGTTAATTCTATAAAAAATATACACAATTTATAAAAATGTGTTTGATTACTTTTTCAATTAAAATTTTTTAATATAATCAAGGACTCGAATGTGTTACTATAACCACCGTTACCCAAATATCTTAAATAAATTTCAAAATGTTTGACTTGACTTCTTCAAATAAACTTTCCTTATCGGGTCTTGGAAGAAATTTTCCTTTAATAATTTTTACATCTATATTACAATTTATAAGTTAGTTCTTTAAAAGTATTGAGATAATAGAAGAACCATGCAGGAAGAAATAGACTCTTGACATTTAGTCAAGCCAATTGGTTTTAATAATCCTTGTAGCAGTTATCTATACCCTGCTTGGATGGAAAGAGCAGTTATATAATGGGAGGAACATTTAATAGGTGTTTCGAATGGGTTTCACCAGAGAAAGAAGGTCGTTAGATTGATGGATTTCACTGAGATCTTATCGTACGCAAGACATAGGTTTATTATGTCTACTACAGTATCAAAAACGAAGTAGCTCGAAGATCGCTTTGGTTCGCGAGACAACTCGAGCTTTTGTTTTATTATTTGTGGTGGTTTAACTCCGATCACGCAATTTTATGGGAGGGAGTTGGTCAGACTAATGCTGTGAATATCGTTTAATGCTTTTCTAAAACTAGTTGCGTCAGAATTCCTGTGATATAACCCGTTTGTATCAATAAGTAGCAAATCTCTTCTCTAGAATTATGTAGAACTATGACACTTTCATGTTAGACAGTGTTTGAACTATAAATATACGCAATTTTTTCGATTTCAAGGGCGTTGAAAATATAACCTGATCCTGAGTTCCCTAAATATATTTAAATTAAATTAAATGAATTGTTATTTATCAATTTCCTTTGTAATGTAGAGATACCATAAATGCAAATTCCTTTAATAGTACCTCTTCAAAGAGAAAAGAAAACTCGTAAATCCATTAATCCAATAATAATATAAGGACTAGGTCCACTAAACAATAATATATCAAATCTATCTAAGTCAATAAATTTTGAATTTTTTTAAGTCAATAGAATCTAGATTTAAAAAAAAAATCGCTTACCAACGTACGGTGTATAATGGAAGGATCAAAAACTTACCTGCAAATAGAAAGGGTAAAATAAATATTAGTAATAAGTTAATGAAAATTTCTAGCTAATATTGATTGTAAAGAAAACTCAATTGACGGCTTCGGCTACTGTTTATATCCAACGACAGGCTTAGCCAATTTGTTGGCGACGCCCACAATAAAGAAATCCATATGTCAAACTACATGCACACCATATATACGTATACTTATATGACACAGTGCCATGCAACATGAAAAAATTGTCAGAGGAGTAGACGTAAACACCTCGCATATAAATGTATGAACACATGCGGTCGTAAAAAAGCTGGAAGCGATTCGCCAACAAATTGGCAATGCTTAAATAAGCGCAACACGCTTGATAGTTAGCAAATACTACCAACAATTGTGTACGAGTTTTGAGAGAGCATTATTTATTATTATTATATGAATTGGTACAGCCTTAACTGCCAAGCAATTGACTACCGGTATTTCAAGCGTTGCTGACAATAATGCTGCTATGCACACTCGTATGTATGTATATACGAATCAAACTGAAATGCATAAGTGTGCGACAGAAAAAAGTCAAAACTGACACCCAAAGCCATAAGCTACATATGCTGCCGGCCAGCGGACAGCCTGTCTGGCTGCGAAATAAGGAGTTAAGAGTCCGAAACGCCAAAACTCTAATAAACACATATGCAAAATAACCGCACACAATAACAGGAGCAACGATAAGCAGTAGCAACTTATGAGGTAGCGATATACACGTCTGTAGTTGGCGCTTTCAAAGGGGCGCAAACGCGGCAACAGCGCACACAGCAGGAGATTTGCTTGGACGCCAGATCTGGCTGCTGACCAGTCAGGCAGGCTGCCAAGCAATCGGACAGCTAAAGCATGGATTCATATATATGTACATATATACATATGTGTATGTCTGTATTAATGCATAGTGTGTGTGTGTATTTGCGTTCAAGTGTGGCGCATGCGTCTGAATGGCAAATACAAATCGAATATCACTAATTTAAATGAGCAACACTGATTGCAGTTGCCACCGTTTCCTGCGCTACTAGTCGCGAGCACTACGCCGTTGTTGTTGCGGCAATTGCGCAGTGGCTCCACTAAAGTCGATATGCGCAAATGTTCAAGATAAAATGTGTGAACTCGCAAACGACTGTGATACTGAATGCGCGCATGTGCATATGTGCATTGGCTACAACAACAAAAGAACACAGTTTTGCACCTCCCTTTACGTTTGTGGGCAACGCTCACAATTTATCATCGTACGCCGCAATCACTTTGGTAACGGCGGCACATGGCCATCACTATCCCCACTCGTCCGACGTACTCGTTGCACCGCAATTCATCTGCGTCTCAGCTCGACGCCGTCGACGCGTCATTGCGCAAATTGATTTGCATAACCAATTATAAGCGCATACGTAGAGTGAGTGGAGTACGTAGCGCGAGTAGTGTTTGTTACTGCAGTCTTTTGATTTTCTGCACTGTGAAACAATCTTATCAAATGATTGATGAAAGTGTTCTTGAAAAAAATGTCTTGAAAAGCCGAATAACTAAAAAGCTGGCTCAAGGAATATAATTGTGTTCAGCGATCTAAACTGTTACATCGCATGAGGTCTGAACCGTATGAAATTCGGATCATTCTTGATAATATAATAAAGTTCGCTTACAGTGGTTCATCTCTTTCTCTGTGTCCAATCCCAACAAAACAGATCATATCTCGTATCTACTTGTAGTCAACGTTCATGACATTATGTACATAATATATCTAGTTAGCATAAACTAATCGCTACAGGAAAATACCTAACAAAACAACTTAAACAAATGATTATTTTACTTTATAACATCTCTAGATATTATCTTAAAATTTCAAGTCGATCCGAGCAATAATTTTGGAAATAAAGTTAGCAGAGCGGCAATGCTGGCATTGAATTCGATGATAGTACGGTCTGAGCTGGTTAGGGAGTGTCTAATATCCTTATCAGAAGTTAGGAACTACTTTACAATCCGACTTGTTTAGGTATCCGGCCACCGTGGAGTCGCTGGAAACTGCAAAGCGGACCAGCTTGCAAGGGAGGGATAGTCCGTGGTCAACTTGCGCTAAAGCGCTGGACACACTGACTTCGAACGAGCTCGCCAAATGCCTGCGAAAACGGTCTTTACAGCTGCTGTCGCTTATGGAGGCTCATCTCGCCGCAATCATTGTAGTGCTCACTGTCCAATAGGCACACATGCGGTGTGATTAGAAATCAAGCCAGACGCTAGTTGTCAAAGTTGCTTAGAGGAAGGCGAAGAGGAATCATCCAAGCACTTCCTCATGCAATGTCTAATCATGAGGGTCTTGAAGATCCGTTAGGAGTATTTGGATGTCACAAGGGACAGTCTTTGCTGAGCATTTTTTACACGTATTTCTATGAATTTGTAAACACTGTGCGTATCAGTTGTAGTCAGCTGGTCGAACAGCCTTGCCATTTGCGATTCGGTATAATTTGCACGAATTCAAAAGTCGATTCATTTAATCTTGTAACACATTTGTACATAGCACACACACACACGTACTGCATTTGCCGTGCAGAGACGGCGCGCAAACGCCGTCATTCAAATTGGCGACCACTTATTGTGGGCTGGCGAACACTTTGACTTGCGGTTCACCGCGCCTCGCTACGCTACAGTAGTAGCGTACAGTACAATAGTTTAGCTTGCAGTTTTCATGCCCATACGACTTTGGCTAATTTATTAACTAACTGTGCGTTACTTTTATTTTCCTCGTTTTTATCAGCATCCTTTTGTAGCGCGCGCATTTAATTGTTCAATATATTTTAATAATATTTTTAAGTAGCAAATGCATGTTTTTTCCACTGCTTTGTGTTGAAAATGGTGAAAAATCAAGTGACAGTTTAAATATAATGTTCATAATTAACTCATGTGGTTACTTTTTCTCGTTGCTAATCGCTTTGCTCGCCATCAACTTTTATGTATTTTTGTATAATTACTTTTTATTGCAGGAAATATTGTTGTTATTATAGTGTTTAATAGTTCATATGAAGGAAATATTTAGCTGAAAATTAAATTATGACATTAAAGAATATTAACCGCAATTTATTTAATAATCACGGGTTTTCTCAAAGCTTTATTGTTGTTTTCATATTGTGTTATTTATTGGTTTTCCACAACTCAGGTAATTTGAACTACTTATTGAGAAGTGCATTGAGCACGTTTAGAATTTAAGTAACCCGAGGTCTATATAAACCTAATTTAAATGCCTGTCACGTTGAGTTGTGGAAAGTCTGAATGAATTATACAATTATTAAAATGTTATTTTTTAGAAATACATGAAAAAACCACAATATCTGCGAAGTATCTCAACATGCTATGAGGGTGGTTGGGCCGCAAGACTTCAAAATCAGCACTCGATAGACCCATCTCAAAAACCTCGTGGATGATATTCTATATAAAATTCCGGGACACATCCCACAGCAGGTTTCACATTCTTTAATCACAATCCGAAGGAAATTTTGCATTATTTCAAAACGGACGACGAAACATGAATGCGTTAGAACCCTCCTAATACCAACAGCCGAAACAGTTAATTTCAACTTTCTGCTCCATCGCCTCGAGAGGAGATTCATCAAATTTGGTGTTTTATATATACTTCATTGAAAAAAGGAACTCTACTATTAGGTCTCTTGGCGCCGAATTGCTGAAAACAGTTTAACAAGGAAATTAAAGTTGTATTTCACACATCCGACGTTACCATGACTAAGTCAAATTAGGCTGAGAACTGTTGACCCATCCAAATTTTGACCCGGTTTTGTTTCAAAACATGTCAAAGTCACTCGCCGGGCAAAAAAATTTGTCGAATAAGGAGGTTATCATCGCCACGGATATCTACACTGCACACACTTTCAGAAAAAGAATTTTTCTGACAGGTTGAAGCCGTTCTCAGAGAAAAAATGATTATGGTAATAAATCTATATTTTCCAATATATTTCTTTTGGAAGCTAAGTGCTCCGCTCAATATCGATATGTTGACACTAAACTAAGATAATAATCAGAGTCCACTCCGCAGATCTTTCAGCTCTTTTTGCGACTTTAACTTTTGGGTCTACCATGCAAATATTGAGTGCAAAAATTATGAAAACTACGCAAAAGCCTGCGCTGACATTGAATGATTACGCGCTGCAGAATGATAATTATACCACCACCTCAAAGTAGTAAATATATGAGTTAATGATGATAATTTCTCGAAGGAATATAAAATCAAGCGGCAGGCGCCAAAATGCATGCCAACTCATTTAAAACTCATCAAGCAACAGGGGAATATGGTATGAGAAAAAAACACTTAATTCTGCAAAATTTTGCAACGCAAAGGAACGGCGAAATATTGTGCAAGCAAAAAGCATAAAAAAGCTGTGGTGAGCGGGATTTTAAAGAAAGAAATGAAGCAGAACTTTTAAGAACTTCGCGTGGCTATAAAAAAGGTCTTGAAAATTGTTAACGCTGGCGAACGAAGGACAAGTCTACCGAGCATATTTCGGACATTGCGACCATATGCCTAAAGACTCGACGGGCTGGGTGCATGCGTTGGTGGCGTAGTTGTAGTTGTCGGTGTCGTAAAATGCGCTGATATATTTGGACGTTTTTATAACACGACGTTGATGTATGGAAGTGGATAGGTTTTTATATTTGTGAATGAGGATGCATTGTGTATTTGCCGCTGAGTGAAGGCGTTAAAAAGTAGACCGTTTGTGGCGCAAACAGTGTTGCAATTCACTATTGTGTGTGCAACTTTGTATTGACATTTTTATTTTTTGGCATTGGCAAGCGCCAGCTTGTAAATTTAGTAAGTTTATGGTTAGCATATTTTGCTTTATTTGTTTTTACTTTACTCAAAAAGGTCAGCATGATGTTTTCAGTTTGTGTTATGAGTATTAACGAATGTTGCAAGCAACATTGACAGTCAAGTATGTATGCATAACGAAAATGTGCAATTCTTGAATGGAAAATGCGACTGTGAAAAAGATTTCTGGAGATAACCAATTACCTACTATGCTTTAAGAGATGGAATTCCTACTTTTTGAGATAATCTGTTGATAGAGCTTCAACAAAAACAAAGTAAATAAAGTGGTAAAATTTAAAGTAAAATCAATTTCTATTTATTACTCTTCGTCAGAATCCAAATCATGTGAATATGGGTAAAATTTATGTATATATCGAAAATTCTACATGTTTCCATGGTCTCTCAGGTCTTTGCCACTAGCACCAAGTACTACATCAATTCATTCATGTGTGCATCTCTAAATGAACGTTTCTAAAGAATCCATTGCCAAATTTGTCATTCCTTTCTCGTGACAGTTGACAAACAGCGCGAAGTTCAAGAGTTCATAGAACGCAATGCGCCACAAAGTAGTGTTGCAATATCACAACACAAATTACTGAATGAAATTTCAACACACTAGTGATGCATTAAAGCGTTAATTCAACGTTTGAATGGGTGCTAAAATAAAACGTAAATGGAATTCCAACGAAACTGGAAGCAACTCTGCAACTGTAGATGCATGCCACATAGTAGTACTGTTGCACGAAGCAACTTTGCAATACGTCCAATTTGCCAATTTTATTGTTGAACACATTTTAAATATATCAGAAGAAGTCACTGCACATCAATTGGATTCACACAACATTTTTCCTTGCCGTCGCTTTGTCGCCGCAATGCATTTCGTCCAAACTTCGTCGTGCGTGGCATTCTTTCGTACGTCACATAGCGTTGCAAAGTGGGCGTGTTCTACACATACATTTCGTTACGTTTCAATTGCAGCGAAAATTTCTTTGCAACTTTTAACGCTGAATTTTGAATTTTCCTCTACAACCACTGTCTCACCGCCAGTGTAACTGGCATGCAAGTTAGGATAAAATCAAGCACTCGTGCCGAACAGCTAACAAAATGTATGTTTAAAAGAAATTTATACAAAAAACTCAAATGAAAATTGTGTATGTAAATTTTCCGCTATGCGCCATCTCTACATTTTCTTCTCCTTTAGACACTCTTATACCATATAAAATATGAATGGAGTGTGTCAAGCTGTAGCAGTCTGTACCTATGTAATGCGGGAAATTTTGGAAAATTAAATAATCAATTTGTTTCGTTTTTCTTTCTACTCAAAGAGTGGAAATGTTAAACTATGAAAAGTAAAATGTGTTGTCGGATTATATAGTATATATGTGCATACACACATAGATTTACAGTGACTCGACGTCAATAAAATTTCCATGCCACAACCGCCATACTCACACAAACACAACATCTTTCATTCACTTAGAAATTAAAAAACAAAAAAAAAACAGAAAAAAACTATTCACCATTTCAATTTCTCAATTTTTTGCTTTCGCAGGCAATAAAATATTTTTTCGTCAACGCCCATTCGTAGGTATTTCCCCCTTCCGATATGCATCTGCATATTTGTGCTGGCGAGTGTAATCGCTACATTTGGAAGAATTGGGTGTGTTACACGAGTACTGTACGGTGTATTTCCTTTTGTGATGTATGTATGGTTTGTGCGTCTTGGTGGTTGTATGGTTCGACGACTTTCATATACATACATATATTTTTTGTAGAACTCTCATTCATAACAAATGAAACCGACTTTTGCAATGATATTATTCACAGCTTGTAAGGATTTATCGAAAGAAAATTTTGAAATAAACCGGTTAATATTATTAAAAAGAAGAGATCTACCTGCCTACTAAAGAGCAACGTTCGGCCAAAAAGCTCAAACACATTCTTGAGCTTACTTAGTTGTAAATAGATTTAAGATTTTAATACTTATTGTTAGGCTTTAAACAAAGCAGATTCAATAAATAAAGAAATATTGAAAAAAAAAAAATATAACGCAAATTAATTTTAAACCATAATTGTGAAATATCTTCAAGAACTGTATTCCAATTATTTTCGGAACTTGAGGTTTAGCATAATAATATGATTTTTGACACACAAATATCACTTTGATTACGAATTGGCAATAGGAGCATTGTTCTGCTGTGTTCATGATCCAGAAAAAAATTTATAGAACTTGAAATATGTCTAGATAAGCACGCTGTTCTGTTATTTCCAGACTGGATAAGGAAGCGAAGTGAATGGGTCTGGTGTTGAATGAAGACAAGACGAAATATCCCCATCAAACAGTCAGTGCATTCGGGACTTGGCTCGCATATCACTGTTGGCACTCATAACTTTGAAGTTGTAGATAACTTCGTCTGTCTTAGAACCAGTGTTAACACCAATAATAATGTCAACCTTGAAATCCAACGCAGAATCACTCTTGCAAACAGGTGCTACTTTAGACTGAGTAGGCAATTGAATAGTAAAGTCCTCTCTCGACGAACTAATACAAACTCTACAAGTCCCTCATTATTCCCGTCCTGATGTATGGCGCTGAAGCGTGGACGATGACAACATCCGATGAGACGACTCTTCGGGTGGATTCGGCTATAACCACGAAAGCGGTGTCTACACCAGTTAAGAAGAAGAATATTACCACAAGATAGTACTATACTAATCGATACAAACAAATAATATTTCGGTATATTTCGAACTCCTTACTCTCTTAATTAAGTTCTTTGCCTTTAAAATTTTTAATTATGTTTGCAAAGATACACCGAGAGAATGGTTTTCTATTATTTTTTTTTTGGTTTTTTTTTTTTTATTTCATAGTGGGTTTCGTCTTCAATTAATAGACAGAAAGATTTGTCGAGACGAGAAAGGCTAGGGAGTTTTTTTCGTTTAAAAAAGTGACTTTGAATTATCAAATATGCATTAAAATCATGAGTGTGGAATGATTTTTTTTAACTCAATATTTGTTCTAGATTATAGAAGTATATATCTAAACTGCCTAGATGTACGAGTTAAATTTATTTTCAGAGAAAAGAAATGAACTCAAAGATAATCCATTCTAATGGCTTACTAAGAATTTTATGTCTATAACTTATCTGTGACTAGTGAGAATGATGGATGGATTTATTTAAACCAAGAATATACTGAACTCTAAAGTATTTAGACTATCGTTTAAAAAAAACTAAGAGCACATTTCATTTTTATAAACAATGTACTTAGCCTTGTTTATATATTGATATTCTACGCAGATACTTTCAAAGCCTAGTTTGAACCTGTTTCTATCTCTCAGCTATTTGTGGTGCTCTCATACTGCCGGTCATATTTGTTAAAGCGTTGAATCACTTCGAATCGCCAGCAAAAATCTTGCAGTGAAAACATGAGACCATGGAAAATCAATCATTTTGCTGCGCCAGAGCTGCAGGATAATCAACATTAACGCACGGCAACAGCGGTAATAATGGCAAGTAAGACAAGGTAACGTCAACAAAAGATTGTTGAAAGCAAAACCGATGATGATCAGCCGATGATAGCAAGTAATATGCACACAAGAAACTGCCAGCAGTGAAACGCAACACACACACAGAACTACTCGAACTTTGACAGAAAGTTTAAAATTTTTTAAGCTTTTGAACCAAGTTGTGGAAGTTGAAAACATGAACCCAAAATACAGTAAAAAAAAACCAGAAAAAAGGAAGATAAACACAGCGTGCAACACCAACGCCAAGCACGCCAGATGCTTTTCTCCGGCGAATGCCATAAGAATTTCTTAATGTTGCATATTGCAAGTAAATAAATCCAAAACGAATCGCATTAGAATGTCAATCGGGCAATTTCGGAAAAGACAACACGTCCGCGAAGCGCCAGCCACATGCAAACATAGGTCCATGAGTCGACGACTGACAAGATCACAGTATGAACAGTAAGGCACTAAGTGTATAAAAAAACGACCAAAAGCTCACTGCGTCTGTGCAACATGATCATGCCACCAGCAAACGACCGGTGGAACGACCAACCATGCAAAATGCTTAAGCACACCACCATTACCAGCGCACAAACATAGCCACATAGCGGTTGCGACGAGTTGGGATGAAGCGCGGCGAAATCACTAATCTGTGTGAGCGTACGTTTTGCATTTTGGGCGCCTTCCAGGCAATTTTGACGTTCCATAGCCACCAATGGCCGTGCACACCGTTGCAACACAATTTCATAAACATTACGTGGCATTGTGCGCCAATGCAAAGGCATTGTTGTTCACTTGCCACTTTATTTTTCATATTCAAACAAGTATTTTATTTTATTTAGCCATTTTTACTTTTGCATATTTTTTCTCAAAATTTTTGACTTGTTGTATCTGTTTTCAGCGCATTTATCTTTTGTAGATTTTATATTCATAGGCAAACACTGCGGCGCTCGGAGCGAAATTTATTCATTTTAAAGAAGCAGCAACAACATTGGTTGTTTCGCGAGTCCTGCGCCGCCTGTGACCGACCTCTTGGCTCTTACACAGCGACAACGAATTATGCAGCGTTATTTTACATTTATTTGATATTTATTAAAAATAATATTAAAGAGAGAAAAGAAAGCTAGGAATATGCGTTAAGAAATCGATGTAAAATCATGCTTGCAACAGATGGTTAAAAATGATAAACTTTTACAGAAGAAAAAGAATTGAAGTGAATTAGTAATAAAATGTTGTTCTACAACTCTACACGACTTGCGTTAGATACAAGATTTACCAGATACCAACCATTAATCCTTTGACCTTAGAACCTACTTCGCCAGCCCGGCAGCTTTAAGACTTCAGTCTTAAAATCCGCTATTGAGACCTTCCACCAACAAGCTATTTCGGTCTCATTGCGTTCAAGCGCTCGATTTCTCGAGAAACATTAGTTAACAAGCAGAACCGGCTCGATTAGCTCGGACGAAATCTTTTTGGCTCTGAGCGGAAAGCAAGAGGTCGACTGAACTACTTTCTTTTAACAAAGCTCAACTTAACACAATAGAGGGAGTACTCTCTATAGTCTATGGAATAGGCATACATGCGATGAGCTTAAGAATCCTGAAGGAATGGGAGGTGGAAGCATTAAGTTTTTTCTTCGCCAATATTCAACGTTCGCAAGACTGAGATTGACACATCGAACAAATCAAATTGAGTGGTATAGACCTTAGACGACTCATAAAATTTTTGATAGGCTCAAAGCGTTTCGACAATATGTTTCGGTCTCCGATCCATGTCTTGGAGAGTTTTGGTATCATAAGAAACCAGATCCATGTCCATGAGTATTTTGGTATCACAATGGAGCGACGTCTCTAGCTGTCTCTAGCTCTTCCACAAAGAGCGTCTGAAACTAAGCTAACCAGCAAATTTGTAAATATGAGTTATATAAATGCACATAAAATAAATAAAGGTCCTTGAATCACCAGCTAATATTAAATTGGTGAACATCTTCTTAACATTTCTCCTACTATTTATGGAAATTCCTAAGTGTAAAGTGTAAATCGCCATCAAACATAGTGCTTCATCAAAGCGAATTAACCATCGTTTTCGAGGGTGGTAAAGAGATAGAAACATAGGCTCAAGATATCATCTAGCCAAAATGTCAACTAATCTCCACAATAATTATGGAGTCGTACAGACTTTTTTACAAACTGATAAACCTTTAAGGTAAGATACCTAGATAATACCTATACCTTTAATGCTTGTAAATCCGATTTTGTCACAGCGTGAATTAAAAAAGTACAAATTTTTGTTTTGATTTCCATAATTTACGAAAAAAAATCAAAGCATTAGCAAATAATTTCGGGTGGAAGCCATTTTTCCGACAAAAGCAAAACACAGCAAACACGAACAAAGCGGATAAGCGGATTTCGCACATTGTTAACTCGAACTTAAAACAATTTTGTTGAACAAATTAAGCTAGCTGAACAAAAGCAAAGTAAACAGAGCAAAGAAGAGTGAATGTGAAAAAAACATACACAACAAGCGTCAAAGGACACAACATAAACAATAATCTCAAGTACTTGAGCTATTGTCTGCGAAACGTTGCTATTTTCGAAAGTACTCCATGCCATCAGGACAGCTAGTCAGCTGGGCTGAAATGTACATACATACAAACCGAAGTGTAGCACTAAATCACAATTGCACAGAATGGCAGAGAAGCAAAAGAGCACAGAAGGTCAGCGATGAGTTGAACGCTGCTGTGTCACTGAGACTGAGGCAAATGCTGAGGCAGTGCAGCATAAAGGCACAACGGCACAGTAGCTTTGCAACAAAAGGCAACCACAATAGCGTGTGATGAAGGTATAGCAGAGCAGAGCGCAGAAAAGTGGTACAGCGCGTGCATGCAAAGGACATTTTACACACACGGAGGATGGATGATGCTGAAGCGGCAGCAAAGGACATAGCGCTAGTCTTTTGTGTTGCACGCTACAGTCGGCCACAAAATGTAATTGTTTCTGGTGTTGTTGTTGTTGTTATCGTTTAGAAGTTAATACACGCTGGTCTGCCATATGCGCCGCTCACTTACACACTTAAATATATGAAATATCAAAAGACCAATGTGCAACGGTACTGAACTGACATGTCAGTGGATTTGTTTTCGTTACGGCTACTTAGGACCATGATGTGTGAGGGGTTAAAATTTCTAGTACCGTAGCGAATGCGTTCAAAAGTATCCAGATATATAAATATGTATGTGCGTAAGTGTGAGTGACTGTACTCGCGTGGTTGCGAGTAAACGCACGTTACCGTTAAGTAGCTAGGTTCATTTGCTTAACGGTATATCTCTTAAATGCACCTTTATGTGGCATTATATATTACGCTATGTTATTGTAATTAAACATTTTATTGCGATTATGATTTTGTATCTTTCGACAGTTTGGTGGGGTTTAAAGCGTCTCAAGCTGCTGCACATAAAAGCCACCAAAGGGCTCTTTGTGATCCTAGCCAACTCGGTCGATGAGCTGGAACTTCTGAGTTTTCTCCAGCCTAGACCACCAATTTCTTTTAAATTGGAATTTTTGTAACCCCAGCTTTAGTGTTATCCTCGTCGTAAGCTCTACATTCTGGTCATTCTAAAGGATTCTCCTCTGGGCTAAGAGCTCTCTCTACCAGCAATACTACTATATTTCTTCTTTACTCAAAGTATAAGTCTTTTGGTCTGTCCACTACCATCACTACTGTAAAATAATATAAAGGTAGGGAGTCGTCAAAGGAAACGGAAATATTTGTAACGGGTTGTAAAAAAAATCTTTTAATTAGCTTGGTTTACAGGTTGTTAAATACTTACACCGTCTGTTTATTTACACAAGTTGCCACCCGCATTCAACACAGCATTAAAAATAAAATAATAAAAAATTTAAAAACCCGTAGGTGATGAGTGTCTGTCGACATTTAGGGGCATAAAATTCAAAAATAAAATAAACTTCGCAAGCTCGTCGTCAAAGCATATATTAAAAGCAAAAAAATTAAAGGAACTAAAAGTGTCAACAAAGCTGCAACAAGTACACACTTTTACGACACAGCTATTTTTCCAATTCCCCAGCCTTTGAATCCAAATGCGTTGACAATTTGGGAAACGCTGTTTCATAAATATCCACGGACTGTGAAATGATTTACGTCTGCTCATTTACGCCATTTAGGCAGTGATTTATTTTTACTTTGATACCGAAGAGCGTTATGCTTGCCTGATTGCTGCCCCAATATACAATATGCGTACCACAGAGGCAGTGCTGCATTTGGTTTTCGGCAAGCATATGTACACTTGTGCAACACTTTTAGCTTGTCAACGCATCATGAATGTATACATACATACATGCACATATGTAAATGTGCGCTTCATTTTTGAATTTATTTGCTTTTCAGTTTCAACATTATTTTATTGCCCTCCAACCACTTTTATTGCCCCATAATCAGCTCTATGTGGCGCATAAGCTGTTAAAGCAATAAATGAAGTCGTTGCAAGTGTGTTTAATGATGCGCTCGTTAATCGCAAATGCACACAAACACATTTATGCTTATACCAACAGCTAGTTGCCACAGCAGCACTTATTTAGCATAATGTGGTCTTCGAGCGGCTTCTGGCTTTTTATCTGTGTCGTTGGAGAAATGGCAAAAGGATGCGTTATGCCATGCTAAATTGGCAAATGCATACCATACAGTTCTTTTATCAAGTTGTCAAACATTGCACATAAACATATGTACATATTCGAATAAAAAATTTTAAATATTTTATCTTCAGGTTTTTTTACTTTCTTATTGGATTTCATTTATGTGATTGGTTTGATATCCTAAAATTATACAAAATTTATATTTTAAAGAGCGTCTTAGAATATCTATGTTCCCTGTCACCGGAGAGGGTAGTGGTGACACCAACAAGATAGTGAAAATTAATAAAACGGTTTTCAATAAGACAAAAGTCGGCCGATACTGCTGCAATTTCACGTTCGATATTCGTCAGTAATATTCTCCACAATACGGTCACTTCTTTGTCTCACTGGCAGGGGAACATTTTGTACTGTGCCTGTGGATTCAAATTTTTCCACTAGACGCTCAATTGTTGATCTTACAGGACAGGAATATGAAGACCATAAATTAGACGTAGCGCTCTTAATATTTACGTCACTGACTCCGAATTTCGGAAGTAAATTTTAATAATGTTGACTCGTTGTTGGATCGTATATCTTTCCATGCTGAAATTGCAAACCTTACTGAAGAGAAATGTCAAAAGAGCGGGAAAAAATAAGATGTCGTTTGCAGGCACTATCGGTCAACTTTTGTAGCATTCCTATTGAAAAACACTTTAGATCTACTACAAGCAAAATGATCATTCCTCACCTAACCAACTTTTTCAAAATTAAATAGAAATTTTAGATGCCGTTGATATAAAATTATTAGTATTAGAAAATATGTACAAGAAACATTATCGGTAAATCTTGAAGATCTTTTACATATTAAATTGTTTTATTAAACATTTTTTAAAGAACAAAAGTTATCAATAATTTATTTATATTTGTTCCTAAATATATTTAAAAATTACTGTTTCGAAGGATATTTTAGAAAATCATCTCTTTGCGCTACATCTCTTTGTGGGCTGGTTATCAGCCATACATAGACAAGGTTGAACTCCAGCCGCGTTTAACAACATAACCTTTTAAATAAAAACGGTATGTTTGGTTCAGTTAGAACTCCTTAATAATAGGCGGTTCGTTTCAAAAACCTATATGGTTCATAATCTTAGAAAAAAATAATAAAAAAAAATAAAATAAATAAATACAATTATTTTGAAATCATTAATATAATTATTAATTCTATCACATATTCCATATATATATACCTAAATATATACATACATATATACATTTATGTATAGAAAAGATGTAAATAAAGTCACTCAGTGCTTTATTATATATTTATTACTTCAATGGCAGTAATTCCCATTTACGTGATCTAATATAAGCGCATACACCACAAACGCCGCTTCACTGCTGATATACCCTTATATATACATATGTATGTATGTATGTAAGTAGGCAAGTAGTTGCTCGCATTAACTAATCGCCACACCCGATTGGCGTACGTCAGCGCTTGTCACCTTGTTATTATTTTATTTATTGTTTTTGTTATTGCTAGCCAAGGTTAATACAAACACGTCAAATTAGTTTAACATTGTACATATGAGCAAGCAAATGAAAATTATGAAAACCATATGTGGGCACATAGACCATGTGAATGTATATGCATTTTCAGCTAATTTGGGAGCATTACATACATATGTATATGTGCTTCAACATTCCGAGCGTTGATGTACATGTGTCCACTAATGAAGAGCTGCTCAACTGAGGGTTGACACAGCAATGAGCACACATACTCGTACAACCATAGTAACCTTTGTATGAACTCCGAGTATGAGCTCATGAGGCATAATTTGCCAAAGTTCGTCAGCAAGGGTCTGAAGTATGTAGTAGAAGCATGCTTTGGAATGGCACTGAAAATCAGCTAAACGAGAAGAGCTGAAAAAACCTAATTTCAGAGTGTAATTACGCTCATTAGCGACCCAAAAGGAGAATTGTGTGGCGGCAGCCGAGTGAAATTTAATACACAAACTGGGACAAAGTGTGTAAACTGACGATGTCGAGTGAAGGAACGAGTAACTGCTAACGACAAATTGGTTTGGATTGGTTGGCAAAGCGATGTGTTAAAAGTCGATATGCTAACAACAGTAAGCAGAATAAACAATACACTTCCTAAGGACAAAAAAGAATTTAAGAGAATCAGAATTATACACAAACAGACATAATGTGAGTAAAGAAAATTAAGCGACACCATTGAACATTATTTGTACTACAGGCAATTGACGACTTATGTATGCTACACAGTTGTAAAAGATAAACATGACACTTTAACTGCCTGGCATAGCATGAGAATATACGCATGCGAGTATTACGAGTATTTTAATTAAACGACTTGATTAAAATTATTTATAGCTGTTGCATAACTAAAAAATCATGCCCGAGTGTTGAAAGGTAGTCAATATTATTATAGCTATTATTTCGCATTGAGTATTGTAATTAAGAGTAAGCACTGCTCATAAATAATTTTCTTTAAAAGTGGTAAATTGCGCGCAATGCAAAGTGCAGCATTGTTTACAACAAAAACAAATGCGAACTAAGTGGACAAATTATAGAAACGTGTATTTGTTTTGAAAAAGTCATAAAGAAAAATAATACTTAAATTGCTCAGTAATTATAAGCACAGGCATACATACAGTTAGAGTTGTTTGGTTGCACTTTCGATCCAAATCTAATGAATTATATTTCTACTCTCATTTTCCTTTTCGTAGTTAATATTTCTACGTAGAATATTTTAAGCAGAAGATTATCATAGACCTCTTCTTATTCCACTGACTGGTATTTATCTTTGTCTATAAATATTTTCCGAAATAGTTGCTGGTTCGGCAGACATTTTGACTAATATAGCTTGACCGATAGATGTCTCAACTCAATAGCCAAGCTGCTATTTAAAAGTAGGTCGTTTATTGGCGTATGTCGTAAGAGAAAACACATACTTTCGAAGTTACTTCAACTCACATTTACTCTACAAAGGCTGGAGATCTAAAGGTTATTCCCTTCGAAAAATGCCAAGACTTTCAGATCTGCGTAACCGCCAAGGCTTTGAAACCCGGCAGCATTCTTTAAAATTAAAAATTAATTAATTAGAAATACTTTGTCTATTCAAATTTTTATTCGACATCTAAAGAGAATTCCTGCTATTTTTCGAAGACAAAACGTCAAAATACATTAATGTTTTTAAGCTTGTAACATATGAACTGAGTTGCTTTATAGTTAAATACATAAATTAATGGAGACAATTTGACGGAAAGAACCTTATAAGATTATATATATAAATATTATGGAATTATTGAAAAAAGTAAATTCAAATATATGTAAGTAAACCGCTTAGTTCCCAGGCTACCCGTACTTCTAAATCTTCTATTGTTTCTCAGATTCCAAGTTAAGGTGGTTATCAATATTAAATATCGAAGACGGTTTGAATTGTTAACGGAATTCGAGTCCTCTAAATATATTACAAAAATGTCGAATGCCATTGGAATTCCGATATTTTTCAAATCTTATTTCAACTTTTGATACAAAACTAGTTTAAGAATAAGATCACAGAATTGTACAGTTAGCTTAAGTTGATTTTATTTAAGGCATATTATATGTATTCTAAGGCACCCTCCTACTACTACACAGCTGTCTACATGCCAAAGCACTTTTGATTTCTTACTTTCTGTTTAACAACTACTATACCATAAGCGTCCGTATATCCAAGCATAAGTAACATATATAAATAAAAAATGATATAATAATAAAAATAACAGAAAAATTGCACTTAAAATGAACGCACGCACACTCAAAGCCGACAACAACAATAAAAATAACAACTGCAACAAGTACAACAACAAAGAGTAAAATGATTTATCGTCTGAATTGCAGATAATTGTGATAATCATACCAAAAGATCGCGCAACGTGCAAAGAAATTTAATTTCTGAAATTGCAATCGATATTCTGTGTGCACTTTAAAAGCTTGTTCTGTGAGTCTCTGGCCAAATCCGCATATTGCGATTTAAAATGATTTTATGTTTTTAATTTATTTTATATTCAACGTTGAGAAGTGTGGAATTCACGATTCAACTTTGTATATATTTATATATATATTTTATAGATGTAGATATATATGTATATATATATTTTATAGATGTAGAAGTGTTTGAGAATTTATATAAGCTGTATTTATTGAAGTATGAGTTAATATGCGCAACGAAATATGAAAAACAATATTTAATTTCTAACGGTTAGCGTTTGATGTAATATTTTTATACTCTCGCAACAAATGTTGCTAAAGAGAGTATTATAGTTTTGTTCACATAACGGTTGTTTGTAACACCCAAAACTAAACGAGTTAGATATAGGGTTATATATACCAAAGTGATCAGGGTGAAGAGTGGAGTTCAAATCCGAATGTCTGTCTGTCCGTCCGTCTGTGCAAGCTGTAACTTGAGTAAAAATTAAGATATCTTGATGAAACTTGGCACACTTATTTCTTGGCACCATAGGAAGGTTGCTTTCGAAAATGAGCAAAATCGGACCACTGCCACGCCCACAAAATGGCGAAAACCGAAAACACATAAAGTGCCATAACTAAGCCATAAATAAAGCTATGGAAATAAAATTTGGTATGAAGGATCGCACTAGGAAGGGGCATATTTGGATGTAATTTTTTTGGGGAAGTGGGCGTGGCCCCGCCCCCTACTATGTTTTTTGTACATACCTCGCAAACCAATAGAGCTATATAAACCAAACTTTCTGCACTCGATTTTTTTAGCCACTTCCTAATACAGTCCAAAAATGAAAGAAATCGGATAATAACCACGCCCACCTCCCATACAAAAGTTGGGTTGAAAATTACTAAAAGTGGGTTAACTCGCTAAGGAAAAAAGTCAGAAACACTAAATTTCACAGAAGCAATGGCAGATAGGAGCTGCACTCAGATTTTTTTACAAAATGGAAAATGGGCGTAGCATCGCCCACTTATGGGTCAAAAACCATATCTCAGGAACTACTCGACCGATTTCAATGAAACTTGGTTTGTAATAGTTTCCTTACATCCCAATGATATGTTGTGAAAATAGGCCAAATCGCTTCACAACCACGCCTACTTCCTATATACCAGAACTTTGAAGACAATCTGAATCGTTTACTTTACAATATATAAAGTAAGTACTAGTGAAGATATCGGTGCAGAACTCTGCACAAATACTATATTAATAGTGTGGCAGCCCCATTCTAAAAATCGGTTACACCCGAACTTAGCCCTTCCTTACTTGTTTTTTTTTGTATTTAACTATTCTAAAATTCGGAATCTGTCTATACACAAATTTCTATATTATACTCTAATTTTTGAACTCATGCCTATATAGAGACCATTATATAACAGGAACTTATTTCTTATATGAGGGATATATAGCATATTTGAGAGTCGAAAAATTTAATGACATTTCACAGTTTACACAAGCCCTTCGAAAAACCAAAATTACAAAAAAAATCAGAATTATAAAAAAAATTATTAAGAAAGGAACCTATATTTTTTATTGCTCAATATGTAATCTATTGTGATATCAACTCTAATAATGTATAGGAAATAGAAAAAAACAAACAAATTATCATTATTGAATTATTTACTGTTATCAGTTAGATTAAATAAGTTCTCACTCAAGATTCAAATTATAGTTATTTGATTTGCCATGCCCACTTAAGCATTGTAAAAAGTGTTAAAGTAAGTAAAATAAAACAATAATCACGACAATCAGTAGCACGATTGCAGTAATTAAACAATGACCAGTCATAAAATTTAGCGTTGCAGCAAGAAAACATGCAACAACAAGAAAAAAGTCATGAAAAAACAGACTGTAAAACGCATAATAAAAACACCTTAATATATCGTAATAACCATTCATAATTATGCCCATAATACAAGCAATACAAAAACATGGAAAACAACTTTTTCTACATGACATTTGTGGATATGTAAAAATCAGAGAGTATCAACGCTCGCTAAAGTCACAAGCGGCATTAAGCAATTTCCAACGCATTTCTTCCCTTATAGGTCTATTTATGACTTTTCTTGTGCCACAATTTCCCGCGCAATAACCAATGTGCTGCGCTGCTGCCACGCAACTCAAAGGAACTTGCAAGTCAGCGGCGTATTTCGAACGCGTCGAAGTGATGCGCATGCGCGCCACGTAGACCGATGCGCCGATCATCTACTTGCGAGCGCTAATAGTAAATACAATTTTTTAGCTACACACACACATATATATATTGCTGTAGTTGTTGGTGGTTGAATGCGTACGCAAAACTAACTGAATGACTGGCTGACTGGCTGTCTGACTGCTGACTTTTAGCAGACAAGATAAGCGAAAAAAAAACAACAAAATGTAATAAAAACATAGGAAACCATGTTAATGTCGAGACCGATGCGTACAGCGCATTTGACTTTTGTTATGTTCAGTGAGTCGCGCTGCATCTCTTTTCAATTAAGCTCGACAATTGCCCGCTTTTTAGCAAAGTCATGGCGACTAATTTCATTTGTTAATGGCGTATACAACGCTATGTGGCGCTATACACTTAAGTGAAAAGAAAAAAATCATTGAACGCGCCGCTGCAAATGGTTGCTGCCGCTTAACCCTGCCTTATGCCGCGCACGGCAGTTTATTCATATTTTCGGCTACATTAAATGGATAGAAAACTCATTAAAAGTTATTAAATAATAGTTTGATAACAAAGACACCGCTGGCAACGAGTCGCCACTGTGGCATCGCGCAGCACCGCGCCACCACCTGCGGTTAACGCGTCTGCGCGCGGTTGTGAATGCGCGAGAGAGCGACTTAAAAATCAGTACGGCGTTTGGAGGAAATATTTAGCGCTTGCCGGCGCTTACACTATCTCCAGCAGCGCACACCTGACCACCGCGCTTAGATTTTTCGTTGTTGTGCTGTTGTAGTGGGCGCACCGGTGGCTCCCAATTTAGTGCACAAGCACAATTCTCAACTCGTCCTCTTTTTCGATAATTTACATGATTTTCATTTTCATATTTACTTTAATAATCTTCGACTTTTCAATACGATTAATTACAAAATTAATAAATGACACGGCGGTTTTGCCTTTGTTATAAAGCCGCACAGCGGTAAATACACACCGATCGCTTAGTTGGCGTTAGTGGCGCGATCAATGAATGCGCCTCATAAAATGCTTTCCGAATTTTGTGCCCGCTGCTCGCACATATATTTACATATATGTAGTATAAGGTATGGTAAGGTACTCGTATGTAAATATTATTTCTTAATTTCTTTTGTTAAACTCTACATGCCGCTTCGATGGGAAATACAAACGAGCCGTTAGGTAATTGTTAATTTCGATTTGTTCTTTTTCAATTTTCATATTTTTTTGTTATCCAGTTCATGTGAAAATAATTCAGCGCATCTCATAATATTGTGGCGCCATTATCATATTTTGTATTATACCTCTTAACAAACTAAATTTGAATTTAAGTTAGGCCATCAACGGCGTTTATTAAAAAAATATATTAAATATAAAGGGGAAACGTGAAATCTAACGAATGATTTTTTATAATATATATATACAGTGGAACTTCAATAACTCAAACTTCATTAACTCGTAGTTCTCCATAACTCGAGTAAAATTTCATACAAATTTCCTTCCATAAATCGAACTTTTCGACCATGGCATAATGTAAAATTTTAAATTTTACTATCGAGGCAGAATTTTAAAAGAGTCTTACTATATTGTATGGAGGTGACCAATAAATATGATATTACACTTATGGATTGCAGAAATCATTTACGACTCGGATTGAAAAATTTTGTTTTCTTTAAAATAATAACAAAGATGTAATTCCCTTGTCTCACAAGAGAAGTTTCAATAGTTCGACTTACGTTCAAATTTTTTTTTGAGATTTTTGATAAAGTACGGATTTAGGTTCTAACCATAACGGAATTGATTCAGAATTTTTAATTTGGAGCTGACTCTAAAAGTAAGGAAACCGATTCACAATAGAAAGTAGGTTGTATGTATATACCGAAAAATAGCTTAAGAAGCTAGATTTACAATGAGAACAACGAAAACTTTTCCAAGATCAATTGAAATTCCTTGAATTGCGTTACAATTGCGTCAAGCACTCCTTAGAAAGATTATTTGGATTCAACTAGTAAAACTGGCAATAATTACAATATTAAATTTTAAGGCATAAGGAAAAGTCACACTCAGATTTGCACCTCTTGTAATCTTAAACACCACTGTCTTTATAAGAAATTGCAAGGAAAGCGCTTAATAAAGTCCGTCGAGTGTAAAGCGAAAATGTTAATTTCAGTTTGTCTTGGTAATTTATCATTTCGGTGCGGCTGCGTTCATGCTCGCATCGTCAACTAACTGCTTAAAAGGCTTTAAACATAAGCACACACGCAAGATAAATGATGAGAAAAAATTAAATCATCAAAACACGCCACCAAAAAATTACTAAATCTTTAACTTCGAATTCGAATTGACCCATACCACATATAAACACACACATATGCTTTCTGTTGTTGTTTTAAGTGTATCTACTTACTGGCTGAGCCTGAGCCGCTTTGTTTTGTTGGCGCGGTTAAACGCTTTAATTAAAACCAATGCGCATGTGTAACTTCACTCGTTATAAGCTACGTTTAATTTTTGTGGCTGCGAGCTAAAATCCATTTGTATGTACGAGTATGTATGTATATGCACGTTTTCACATTTTCATATTTTTTCCCAGTGCTAATATGCGTTGTTGTCTCTGTTATAGGTGGCTTGATCCTAGTCAAAGCTTGCGTTGCTTTGAACTTGACCGCCTCGATTGCTAAATGATTGATGTGGTATTAATTTTAATATATGGTATGTATGCCGCAGCGCCGGCATGCCTGTTGTAACGCTTTACTAGTATGTTAATCTAAGGTATTGATATGTACATGTGTGTAAGCTTATAGGCCAGATTTTGTGAAATATTTCTTGTTAAATGTATTTTCGCCACAATTTGACTGGAAGCTTACAAGTCTTTTAGTAGCGTGTAAAGCGCCAGCGGGCCGTTTACAAACGATTCTGTGCATATATATGTATGTATGTAAGTACATGGTAACAGATACTGGTATGTTCTATTCACTACTGATTCCTCTGAAGTGGCAACTGGCTGCTCACTACTAATTTGCATACCCGATACCTGCGTGTTAGCGTTAGAGCATCTGGCGGCTATACCGCTGTATGTACATATACACATACATATGTAAATGTTACTTTTTTCACTGTTGTGGCATTTTCGAACTCAATATCGTTACTTAGCTCTATTTCTTAAATTATTTACCTTCTTTGCTTTCAAGTCATATTTAAAATTTAATTAGTCCGTTGTCATAAACGCTATTAATATTACTTTTAGCCGCTGTGGTTGCGTCTAAGCTAGCCTCTATGTTACGACTTCAAAGCTAATCATGACTTATTGGTGTTATAGTTTCTCCGATTAGTTATTTTCATTCCCCACATAACCTCCGTAGCACTAAGATAAATTATTTGAGTGTTTCTGTTTCTGTTTCCTATACTTTACATTATGTTAGCCAGTTGGCGGCTTACAGCCTATAATAAACACTTGCCGAATTTACATACCTCCATATATACATATATTTTCACACTACCTTCTTATTAATATTTTCCGAAAACTCTCATAAACTGCAATTTGCTAATCGATTTTTTTAAATACATGCTCAACACATTAATTAGCGCGTTCGGCAAGTGTGGGATCTATACTTATAGTAAAAAATATTTTTCGTTATTTCAGCACGCATACTTTCATTATGTAATTAAAATAGTTACAAAAAACCTTACAACACTATGAGTGATGAATTTTACTGAAAATCAGAGCATACCGCTTCGAAACCTAGCATTAGCGAAGTGGTCTACGTTTCAGTGAAATGCTTCGAGCTATACCGAAATTTAATGACTTCTTTACAAAGGTATGATTTCGAAATCTTTAGCGGAAACATGAAAAGCTTGTTGCTAGTTCCGTTCTCAAAGCAACAATTTAATGGTTCAAAAGGGAACAACATTTACCCCCAGTCATTCTGTGATTAGAAACAAAATGGTTGACTTAATCTAAGATTCTTCACTATCAGTATTATCCTTAAAAAATATGGAATATGGCGGAAGAAAATTCTATATTAATATTATATCATATCACCAAATTGCTAAGAGAAGTGCTTAAAATTGAGCCAATAAACAAAGACAAAGTTAAATTTCCAAACCTTTTAAGAATCATTGCAAAAGAACATAACTTTAACTGTTTTTGGTATTTTTGTTTTTTGTAAAATACAAATATGAACATAGATAAGGTCTGTTATGAACTACTTCATAATACGAGTACCTTATTTTCATTTTGTATTTCACCTATTCGAAAAATTTCATGACTTTACTATTTATGGACATAACATTACGGTGATCTCTTTGAATATGTTCTGAAGTCTGATCGGGATTTCATCAAAACAATTGAATAATTTCAAAGTCGGAGCAAAAGCATTTTTCAGAAATCATATATTTATAAAGAAATTAATTAATTAATTGCATGAGATGTCAAAATCAAGGCACGACGCTGCAAGCAATTGGGACCTCAAAGTATCAGAGGAAGAGGTATCGGTAGTGAAGCCAAGTTATCTAAAATTCGAGTTAAGCACTGGAATTCTAAAGGATGATTACTACTCATAGACCATGTGTCGGAACTCGATTTGCTATCGGTAAGGACAAAAACTGGTCTATGCGTGGCTTAGTGCCCTGCCAGACTGAACTAACCAAACCTAAAGGTGAATTGTACATTTGGTCAGAAGGAGGCCCTTAGTTTTAAATCATAAGGCTGATAATATTACAGAAATTCGCAATATATGTTTAAATCAATAATATAGCCTTAAAGATACATTAAATGAGAATAATTTAGACTTATAAAAATTATTTCCCAACAAATTCGTGGTTCTCTTCTTGATTCATGGATTTTCTTAAGAAACTTTTTGTTTTCAGAATTATTTGTAGATATTTAATAGTCTCTCGAAAAACTACCACTTCTCCCTATTTAACTAGGTCTCAAATTCACACATCTCTATAACAGAGTTATAAACCTCAAAAAATCTTATCTAAACAACTTAAATGACTTACCGGATTAACTTGCGGTTTTTGCAGATGCGTTGCGATATTGCCGATGTTCATACCCATGGCGGGTATTTGTGAGCCGTACAACTGTCCGGCCGTCGGTGTCATGTCCGTTAACATTTTTGCGTAGCGTTCTGCTGAGTGCAGCGATAACTGACAACAATTGATTTTGTTTGATTATTTACTAGCTGTTATTTAAAACTTCCGCTTAGAAATATACACTTAAATGCCGAATTAATTATGACAAATTTGTTTGAGTTGCACTACAGTTGCGGAGGATTATGCGTATGCTTTGAGGGGAGATAAATTAAACGTGTTTTGTTATTTTTTCTTTTTATTTATCGAGAACTTGAGGAAGTTGTCACATGTCATGAGTGATCAATCATCAATCATAATTCTGCACTAACAAGGGAATATGCGCTTTTGTTATTCTTTTCTTTTAGTAATTGCCAGATTTCTCACATTATCACTTTACTTTATCAGTTGTTCACGAGTTAGGTGAAATTTTGTTTATTACGGTTTGTGCTGATTTGAATATGCAGTATTTGTTGTTGCACTTTTTACTTTGTTATATAATTGTTTGAGATTTCTTTCTGCACTAAGTTATATGTTTCTTTTGTTTTGTTTTGTTGTTTTTTTTTTACTTATCGCACAGTTTTATTATACATACCATTTCCTTTTACACAACTATCCGTCAAATTTTGATTCTGCGTCCTTTCACTACTTGCAACACCGGCGCACAAACAGTACAAATATAATTTCTTTTCAAATACAACTTTTAACAATGTCAAACAAGAAACGCATCCGATTTTGAATCGTAATTTTTATTGTCCTTTTCGTAATTTTTGAATTTTTGTATTTTTGCCAGTGAACTGGGCAGATTTTTCAATTTTCTTCTTCTTTTAATAATACGTTTTCCTACTTTAAAAATCCTTATTGTGTTGGTGGAACCTCGCTTATTGCCTTTTAGTGCCGCTGTTGTGCCCCTTGTCCGTCTGCTAATCCGACAAAAAGTGCCAAACCGTTGACAGGTAGTTGAATTGTGGTGCGCAGCGTGGCGCCTTCTGCTCAAAAGCGAAACTGCTTGATGCGTGTGAATACCGATTGTCTTGGCTTATCGACGCAGGATCTTTACAGGCGATTTGTTGATGACTTCCAATAGCCACGCGCAATCAGCTGAGGCATACACACACATAATATGAATTGTTGATAAAATTTAAATTTTTGCAATTTTTCGAAAAAAAATCCCGCATTCACTACGTTTTTAATTTTTGTTAAAATTTTAGTTCCTTAGACGCGTTAGTTAGCGATCACTAATTTTTCGCAAAATTCATACGCAGCTCGCTATTTGCTTGGTGTGCTCAAGCCGTCCCAACAACTGTCACTAGCACTGCTGCGGCTGCCATTCGAACGCGTATACCAACTAGCTACACCGGCCGGCCCACTGTGAACGTAGGACGCTTGATTGTTTTTTTTTTAATTATGCTATTTTTTACTATTTCTCTTTTACTTTTAACTGTTGTTGTTTTTGTTTACGCCTTTGGCTGAGCTGTCAGTTGTTGGAAATCCACTTGCGCGTTGTTAATTCGCAAAAAGAATCCGCGCAAATATAGACGGGCGTCGTTGCTGTACGTACAAATGCTGGTGACTGTTCTGCCCGCTGCGACACAAGCGAAAAAAGCTCTCCACAGTCACAAACACAAAGGCAACACATAAACTAACAATGTAATGCACATAAATAAACACACACAAGCGCACACGCGTACACGTACACTTTGTAGCAGTAACGTGGTTGACGCCAGCCAGCACCCCAACGAATGAATGTTGCGCAAATGAAACAACAAATGCCACACAGCCAACACACCAATGAGCCAACCAACCGAACGGCTAAGCAACAGGGAGGAAAACAAAACTACACAAACAGCAGATAGGCGTAGTATTATGTGTATATTTGTTGCTATTTTTTATTGCTGCTGCTGCTGTTCGTTGTATCTACAGCTTAAGCGCACAACAAACAGTCATTGTTGATGGTTACGCTTGTCGTTCACTCGCTATGCTGCGCTCCGGCGCTCTACAATGTATTGTGTCGGCGCGTATCGGATTTGAATACGGCGCTGCAGTGCCAAGAAACTGGTGTTCGCTACTGCCGAGCGCAACATACACGGCGACCAGTCAAGCAAGGCTCACACACGCAAACACAAGAGGGGTCGTGCAGGAGATAGCTGTGTAGCTGGTGGTGGTGGTGGCGTTCGATGAAGCATGGCACCAGGCGGCTGGCTGGTTGGCAAAAGTGGTTGGGACGCGTCCAGCCATTCATCAGCACACAAAGACAAATACTTGCATATGTGTATATGCAGTTAAATCAAATGAATGTGTGTTGTATCTTTCGCTTGATATATGTATACACACGTGCTTGAGTAGTTATACCGCAGTAGCGCCTCTGCTGATGTAGTGTTTGAGAGAGCGCACTCGCGGAGTGATTACAAAAGTAACTGACTGATATTTTTAAAACTGTTCTTTAAAATTGTTATTTTCTTTTTAATTTTTATCTCAAATTTGAAATTAAGTAAATGCGTCTAATTTTTTTAATTTTTCATCTAAAAAAATCAAAACAAAGAATTATGTTTTGTTGCCGTTGCTTTTTTTTCTATAAAATCTACAACGTATCTATACTTGAACGTACATCTGCAAGATATTTTAAAAAATATTTATGTAAATTTCTTACATTTATATTAGAAAAAAATATAAATGTTATATAAAATTTATATTACGGAATTACTGATATTTAGATTACATGATTTAAGGAGACAACCATAATTTTAAATTACATATTTATCATTTGCAAAAAAAAAATATTTTTCATATTTATATGTACACACATTTCAGCTAAAAATTTACATAAAAACCTACAAACATATATTTTTCAATTTGTTAAACTTTTAATTCTTGCAAGTATAAATCAACGTTTGCCGCTCAAACTCTCTCAACCAGTTTTTCAAACGACATCCTTCATGCTAACTACAGATTTTCCACAACAATACTCAGAGAAATTGCGCAAGCAAGCATTCATTCATAAAATTGAGTAGCTCACTTCGTTCATTTCCCCTCCAAAATACACTCCTTGAGTGCAAGCGTGTTGGTACCGCCACTTGTCGGTGTAGTGGTGCGAAAACATGCTATGTCAATTAATTAGTAGCAGTTTTCAGGCGCATCAAGCTATCTCACTTGCTCGCTCTGCGCACTCGGCAGTACTTTGAAACTTGTCGCCTGCTTAACTGCTTGCCTTCTCACTTCAACATATTTACGTGCTGCAACGTCCCATGGTGCCAAACATCCGCCAATTGGCTGCTTGTTTTATTCCAAACCAAGCGATAACCTATAATTAGTGCGATGGCCGCTGCGTGAAAGAGAAAGCAAATATTGTAACCTAATGCGATATTTCACTTCAACGCATTTGAGTGAGAAAATAAAGCAGCAGCAACAAAGTTTCGTGTGCACTAGCACATTTTTTTTAATTCAAAAATAAATTATTTTCTTCGTATTAGCTGCGTTTATAAAAAAACTTACTACACACTGTAGTATCCTGTAACTTCCAAAATTTGTTTACATAAAAACGTTCTGGTCGGAGTAATAAAATATTTATGAGAACACTTCCGGTGTTGAGTAAAGGAATCAATACATTGGTGTGAAATATATTTATATTTATATGAAGATTTTATTCTCATTTTCATACAATAGATAGGTATTTTACTACCACAATAAATTAACTTAATTTTTCTATCGGAGAGTGCTGATATTATTTTAAAATTTAAACTTTCTGATTTCTGCATTTTTGTTATTTTACTTTATGGAACTTTCAAAAAATGTTTAAAGAAAAATTTCAAGTTTAAGTAGAAAATTAAGTTCTTTATATTTTCTTTCTTCAACACATTAGCATTTATTTCAGACGAATTTTAGCTGTAAAATATATATTATCTGACAAGTTAGCACATACAACTTATGAAGCGCGGTTAACTGTTCTTTCTTATTATTATTTTATTTTCATAAAAATTCTACGCACTAAAAAATTATAAAAATAAACGCCATAAATTGACAAAAAATATTTGATCGCTGTGTTGATAATAAAAAAACCTGTAATATATATATAACGCAAAAGAGTAAAAAGAAAGTGTTTTCAGGGCAAATCACGCCAATCAATCCCGTGAACCAGTGTGAACGGCATAAAACAGCACCTCATTCAATTCAACTCCCCGCAACCACACAATCGAAAGCGAGGCAATTGTCAGTTGAGTAACTCATTTACTCCCCACTCACTCAAAATGCACGACAGCAATGGCGGGGGAATAAACGAATAAAATGCTCGGGCACGTCAGGTTAGAAGTGTAGCGCCAGCACAGAACCCTCAAACCAACACAACTACGCCCAAATGGCACTCCTTTGCCTCCACCTCCAGCAAAATTGCCGTCATCATCATCACCATGGTCGCGGTCGCTGCCATCGTCTACACCATCTCCAACGCGGCTAACAACGCCTGACTGCTCAACTCAGACGAATTGAATTGGCCGCTGAGCTGGGATGAAAATGCGTGGCAAGGCCACAGCCGCCCCCAGAGCGAAATGCCACATTTTTCTACATATATATTTATTTACATACTTACATATAATCGTATACACTATAGTATGTGCTTTGAAGCGCGTGTGCGCGTTCGCTCCCACAGAACCTACAGGTTGCGAGGTTGGCCGAGTGGGCGTAGTTTGCGTGTCCGCTAGAATTCCCCGCAGTGACTGTTATATACATACATATGTATGTATATGCTATGTTTTGCTATGTCTATGCTGATTTGTTCTCGTGCTCGCTGTTGAATGCTGTTGTAGCTAATCTGCTGTAGTGCACGCGCTATTATGGCATGTGGCATGCTACGGGTGAAAAAATACAGCTGAAAAGGAATGAAATACCGAAACTTTTGGAACGATGCTGTCGGTTGATGCCATAGAAAAAGTACCGAAAACACCGTTGGTTTTCTATTACCTAAACGCATAAGCAGCAGGCGTGCTTTTAGTTGTGTGTGGTGGAATTTGTGACTGCTGCATCGCCCGTCGAGTTGCTGCTGCTCGCTTGACATGCGTCAAAATATTGTTGTAAAGTAGGAAACTGCGAATTCCAGCGATATAATATACATATGTATGTATATGGTGTTCTTATATGAATACATATAAGTATATGAAACCACAAGCATGTAATGATATACCAATAAGTACATAATTATATATGTACGCATATATTTCTGTGGAGACACATAAGCATGCATATTAGGGTGTATAGTATATCAGGATACTAATTTTTTTTCTCCCATTTTTATTAATAAATAAATGTATGTACAACAAATTTGTATTGAATAAAATAATATAAAATATTTATAAAGTCTAGTAATTATATTATAATATCTTATAATTGGAAATCAATTTCTATAATATGATATATAGCATATCCAATAAATTTAAGCTCTAAAAAAGACAAATAATCTTTTTGGGTTAATACTGACTCTGAAATATCACTCAATCGCTTAAATTAATAATTATTACTATACGATGTTTGCCAGCACTTCTTAACCAAAATTTACACGTTATTCATCCAGCAAGTCCCAACATGGCCATAACAGTTTTCACTTTACAGATATTTTATGTCGCATTTGAACAATATTTTTATACTCTCGCAACAAAAGTTGCTTAGAGAGTATTATAGTTTTGTCCACATAACGGTTGTTTGTAAGTCCCAAAACTAAACGAGTTAGATATAGGGTTATATATACCAAAGTGATCAGGGTGACGATTAAAGTTCAAATCCGGATGTCTGTCTGTCCGTCCGTCCGTCCGTCCGTCTGTCCGTCTGTCCGTCCGTCCTTCTGTCCGTCTGTCCGTCCGTGCAAGCTGTAACTTGAGTAAAAATTGAGATATCTTAATGAAACTTGGAACACGTGTTCCTTGCCACCATAAGAAGTTTAAGTTCGAAGATGGGCGGAATCGGACCACTGCCACGCCTACAAAATGGCGATAACCAAAAACACATAAAGAGGATTACTAAGCCATAAATAAAGTTATGAAAATAAAATTTGGAACATAGGCTCGCATTAGGGAGGGGCACATTTGAATGTAATTTTTTTTGAAAAGTGGGCGTGACCCCGCTTCCAAATAGGTTTTTTTATATATCTTGCAAACAAATTAAGCTATATAAACCAAACTTTCTGCAGTCGTTTCTTTTAACCGTTTCTTTATACAGTTCAAAAATGAAATAAGTCGTATAATAACCACGCCCACCTCCCATACAAAGGTTTGGTTGAAAATGCATAAAAGTGCGTTAACTCACTAACGAGAAACGTCAGAAACACCAAATTTGACATATGAAATGGCAAATGAAAGCTGCACTGAGATTTTTTTACAAAATGGAAAATGGGCGTGGCGTCGCCCACTTATGGGTCAAAAACATATCTCAAGAACTATTCGACAGATTTCAATGAAATTCGGTATATAATATTTTCTTGACACCCTGATGACACTGGTGGAATATGGGCGAAATCGGTTCACAACTACGCCTACTTCTCACATAACTCAATTTTGAATCCTTCTGATTCGTTCACTTTATAATGTATACATAAGGAACCGATAAAGATAGCGAAATAAAACTTTACACAAATACTGTACTTGAGCTGTGACATCACCTGTGGAAAAATTGTCAAAATCGAACCATGACTTTCAAGGCCCCTGATATCAAACATGAAGAACTCAGTGCCTAAGGGTAATTTTTCACCGAAAATATAGGTAAATCTCTAAATAAATTGCGAGAGTATAAAATGTTCGGTTGCACCCGAACTTAGCCTTTCCTTACTTGTTGTTTCTATGGTTCGAAATTTTCGAAAATCTACACAAGGAACGCCCTAATGTACATATGTAAGTTAAGATTATAAGGGGTTTCCTTCAACCATTGTTATTAAAAATATTTCAAAGTGGGAGTGAACAATTGCTTATTGCATTTGCGTTGCTATATGTTAAAGCCCTTAAGTGCGCAACCAACGCAGTAACTGAAGACGTTGAGCAACGCGCAATGGGCGACATACCGACCCCTTTTCACGCAACCAATTTACCACAAACGGAGTGCGTACGTATATAAGTGTGTTTTAATTTTTCCAATTCATTCATACACTTCAATATTTTATTTATTCCAAGCACGCACTTTTCCAGGAGTTCTCCAACATTTATTGCTTCAGCAGTTCTCGCTTACGTACATATCTTTATATGCATATTGGGTTCTTAAGCGTTAAGAATAGTCCACGTATTTGTCCACTCCAGTGGGTGCCAAACAATTCAACCCATTCATTCGATTAGTTCGCAAATTGGGTGTTACCAATGGGTGTGCCATAGCATTGTGGTAGCGTTATACCGCATGTGCAGAAGTGTATTAACCCGAAACAATTGAAACGATTTCATTTCAATACTACCGCTCTGCTCTATTGAATCCATTATATTAGCGAATCATTCTTTTTTTTAACTCCCGTTGTATTTTCTTCGATTTGTCAGTGTTTAGCTAACAGTCAAAGAAATTATTGGCTGGGTCATTGTAATTCGCAGTGGCATTTTGCATACCACAAGCTACACGCCCATAAAAGTTATTGCACTTTTATTTGGCGTTGCAATACATAAAATTAAATATTAAACAGGGAAGGATAAGTTGCTCGATATATGCTTTGCTATACACGGCCTTTGGCGGTGTAACTTCTAATATTTATAATATTTGATAACTATTTAATGAGAGTGTAAAATTAAATGCATTTTTTATGCTACGCCGAAAAACAAATAGAAAATTTGATGTTACCATGTAACAAAAAAATTATCAAGCTTCTCAAATTGGTAATTTTCTCGGTAGAACGATACTTTGTTAATTTTACTAAAACAAAATACACGAGAAGGGAAGTTTTTCACTATTCAATAACGACGTATTTCTTGGCACCATGGTTAAATTCGAAGATGGGCGTAATCGGATCATTGCCACGCCCACGAAATGGCAATAACCGAAACCATATAAAGAGCTATAACTAAGCTATAAATTAAGCTATTGAAGTAAAATTTGGTATGAAGGATTGCACTCTGAAGGGGCATATGTGGGTGTTATTTTTTTTGGAGATGTGGGCCAGCCCCCTACTAAGTTTTTTGTACATATCTTGTAAACTACTAAAGCTATATGAAGGAAACTTTCTAGAGTCCAAAAATAGTGAAAATCGGATTATAACCACGCCCACCTCCGTTACAAAGGTTATGTTGAAAACTACTAAAAATGCTTTAATTCAATAAGGAAAACCACCAGAAACCTTAAATTTCATTATAAAGATGGTACAGAAGAGTTGCACTCATAATGGTATGCAAAATTATAAATGGGCGTGGTTCCGCCCACTTATGTGTCAAAAACTCCATATCTCCGAAACAACTCGACCAATTTCTATGAAATTTTGTTCATAATATCTTCCTATCTTCACAATGATATGTTGTGAAAATAGCCACAACCACGCCTACTTCCCATATACCAGAACTTTGAAGTCGATATGAATCATTTACTTTTCAATATATAAAGTAAGTAAAGATATCAGATATCGGAACAGAACTTTGCAAAAATACTGCATTTAAAGAGTGGCATCGCTCTCCTAAAAATCGTCGAAATCGGTCCATAAGTTTTCAAGACCCTATATATCTAATATGAGGATCTCAGTGCTTCTAAGAAATTTTTTACCGAAAATATAGGTAAGTCTCTCAGATATTTTGAAGAAATTCAGAGGGAATATATTCCTTGAATAATATGTCACCGTGCCAAAAATGAGTGAAATCGGGACATAACTCCCCTATATCCCACATAACTGATATTAGGGTTTCCAACTTTCGATGGACTTTATACCATATATATGACGAATATGTGAGTATAAAATGTTCGGTGACACCCGAACATTGCCCTTCCTTAATTGTTTCAATCTTCTTTTATAATTGAATGAAAATTTAAATTACTTAAGGTAAATTACTTAGCTTGACTGATTAGTTTCAGTGTATAGACCACGAATCCAATGGGCAGTATAATTAGATTTTTAATAAATTGCATAAACTTATATACATATGAAGCTATTGACTATATTTTTAGATATGGAAATAATCTGAATCCAGAATTCATTCTCACCCTATTATACCATTTCTTAAATTTGTGTTGAATTAATAATGTTGGAGGCATGATGAACCAAAGAGATGAGCTAGAATCGTTGAAACAAAGAATTCACAATATTGTATTCATATTGTGAGAACAAACTACGCACCCTAAGTCCCAATAACTTCTGATTACAAAATATTGAATACTGTATGGCAACAAGGTAACGTCCGCAAGGTTACTGCTAAATAGGTGCTTCTCCTGGTCTTAATCCTTAGCAACACCTTTGATGTTCTGAAAAGAGAGTTTGCTGGGACTAATGAAAAAATGTGTGATTTATGGTCGAAAGCGAGACCTGCCTGGCATGTTATGTAAAATCGTTTACTCAGTTATTAAATAAACTTCAATGCAGCCACTGTGTAAACATATAAACATTTGTTTGAGAACATACATATATTCAAAAATGACTTATGAAAACATGAAATTTTCTTCAGACTTATATTTTTCGAACTGATTTATTTATTTTTTTTGATAAATCTGCAATATACCAATTCTGTCGACATGAAATATTATCTAAACAATGCTGAAGATAACTCAGTAGTTTACTTATAATATTTATCATATTTAACCATAACGAAATCAAAAGAAATTTCAACTCATAATATTCAATTATTTAACTTAATATCCACGAATCAATTTATTTTGTCTTGCTTTGCATTATTTATTTTCTTAATGCTAATTTTTCTTCAATGGGTAGACACATTTTTTTTTATTTCTTAGCTATCTAAATTAACTACAACTACCCACTGTAGTCGGTTCGCACCTCACTCCACATGCTTATCAAGGGCGCTAAATATTAATTATGCAGTCTGCTTAAAACCCAATTGGCGCTCAAAGCCGCTTTTATTGCCAGCCATTTTGATTGCTTTAATTACATGCACAAGCATAAGTTGGCGAACTGTCATTTGTCAATAAGAATAAAGCCCGCGCATTCTGTGCATTTCGACCAACACTCTTTACATTGCCACCTTCAACATCGCATCAACGCAAATTTTTAATGATCATAATCATGAGTCGGGAATGCTCGTAACGGCCATTGTTGTCTCACTGTTTAAATCGTCATCAGCAGAACGTGCAGACAATTGAAATGCTTAATTAAGT
The DNA here is from genome assembly GCA_031772095.1 of Zeugodacus tau. Classification (NCBI taxonomy): domain Eukaryota; kingdom Metazoa; phylum Arthropoda; class Insecta; order Diptera; family Tephritidae; genus Zeugodacus; species Zeugodacus tau. The sequence goes on along the minus strand of CM062650.1, from coordinate 30,109,198 downwards.
AAATGTTTAATTGAATTTATTTTATTGCGCTTTTTAATTAAATCGTTCAAAGTTTTGTTGCGAAAAACGCGACAACCGGTAAATACCGCCATGGCACTTGTGCGACTGATGAGTGCTGGTAACAAGGTGGCTGGTGGTAATGGTGGTAGGCGTGACGAAGTTTCGAAATGGCTTCATTATGGCTGCGTTGTCATTCAAATGGACTGCGAATTCGCCGCTTAATGACTTCATAAATGCGACTAATTGAAAGGTGTTTCGTGGCAATCAGCCTCTTCTGCAAATAAAATCATTATTATTAATTGCATGCACATCACTTTGGTTAAAGTTTTCAAGTGATTAACGCTTTATGAGAATTAATAGTATGTACATAAATAGATTATTGAAGTCGTTTAAATACTATATAAAACTACATTTTGTCTAAAACTATATCAATATCTAAAAGAATCTAAAAAGAATTTGTGGACTCACTGGTACTGGTAAAAAATCCGTATCATTTATTTCGAATAGTTGTTCAGATTTTAGAAAATTAAATGGATTATACTGAACAAATTATTTAAATTTTATTAAAATATTTTTCCTGAGTTCAGTTTTTTAAACAAACATAATAAATAGATAATTTGTGTGTTAATTGTTTACAGAAGGCTGAGCATTTTTGTAATGTTCACTGTAAACATCAGATGTTTGATACAAAAATTTATATCTCAAATAGTTCAAAAACGTTATATCATGAAATTTTACAGTATCATATATTTTTTATTAACTTAAGTTGAAAGAAAATTAAGATCGTATCATCCAACGAAAGCTTTCTTCTTGTTGAGGAGAAAATATTTTGAGGAATACTGCCGAGTTGACAGTCCCTGGGCGATCAAAAATCCACTTCCACTCGAGTTACATAGACCCGGCGAAAACCGAAAATATATAAAGTGCTATAACTAAGTCATAAATAAAGTTATAAAAGTCAAACTATGTACAAAGGATCACACTAGGAAGGGGCATATCCGGATTTAATTTTTTTGGGGAAGTGGGCGTAGCCCCACCCCAAAATTGGTTTTTTCTACATATCTTGTAAACTATTAAAGCTATTATATATCAACCAAATTCTCTAAAGCCCTTTCTTTTAGGTACTACCTTATACAGTTCAAAAACCTCCCCACCTCCCATACAAAAGTTATGTTGAAAACCACTAAAAAGGCTTTAATTCAGCAAGGAAAAAAAAAACAGAAAACTTAAATTTCATCATAAAGAAGGTACAGAAGGGCTGCATTCAAATTGGTATACAAAATTTTAAATGGGCGTGGCTCCGCCCACTTATGGGTCAAAAACCATATCTCCGAAACTACTCGACCAATTTCAGTGAAATTCGGTTTGTAATATTTTCCTTGCATCCCAATGATATTTTGTGAAAATAGGCCAAATCGGTTCACAACCACGCCTACTTCCTATATACCAGAACTTTGAAGTCAATCTGAATCGTTTACTTTACAATATATAAACAGAACTTTACTTACACTATTACTTGGATCGAGCTTTTGAAAATTGTTATACAGATGTTATTGAATTTAATACGACAATAAAACAAAACTAATTTTTTAAAACGTAAAACCCTATGATTAAATGGTTTTTATTAATTATTATAAATTTAGTAGTCAACGGTCTTCTGGTTTCCGGCCTAATAACAATCATCCTTCTTAATTAAGAAGGTCTCATATGTAGAATGTAATAACCGAAATTTACAGTCACAAACAAGTTAACTTAACATCAGTTAATAAAGCGATAGTAATTTGGAATCCTTAAATATTTAATCTCAATGTCACCCTCTACGCCAAACTCTTTTATAGCGTTTCCTAATAAAGACTAGTCACATAAATGATACCATCAACGTCTGCAAAGTCCTTACGCAGACACACATAACATCTACATCTAAAGACACTTACCCCATTTACCCCATTCCAATCAAACGAAGTAACTGACAACCGGTCAAGTGGTCACAGAGCGACCTAATACCTAATGGTAGATACTCGAATTGCAGTGTGATTTGAGTAGATTTTGTGCAATTAAGTGCTGCCAAATAAAAATGAAAGTGTACAACAAAAATAGCAAACACATCATATAGACATATACATTGTATGTATGTATAAATAAATTGAAAAACATAGTCACACAAACTGGTCGTCAGATATCTTGCTTACTTATCAGCTTTATGCTGTATGCAGTAAATTCAGTGAATATAATAGTAATATATATAGATATATTTATATACGAGTATAATATGTATATATCGATAGTTGCTGGAGAGCAGAATGAATGTGACACACATATACACTTACAAGCATTAGTAGCCCAGAGTATAGGGGGGTGTACGAAAGTGCCCCCTGTGGACAAGGCAAGACCACCACAACTAAACAATAAAAACCACAAAGACTACTGAAATACTCAAGGCTATTTTACGGATATCAAAATACAATGAAACACAAAGCATTAAGCACCAACCAAACCAAATAGCCAGCAAACACATTGAGTGCATACGCCAGTATGGTCTAGTCGTCGAGATATTACAACTACCAGGATGCGAACAGAACAACAACAAATTTGCTATCAGTAAGAGCAACAACGCACCCTCGAACACTCCATGAATTCCAAATCGCATAGCACATTGTGAATAATATTTATACTTGTTTGGAACTATGGACGGACATACATATGTACATATGTATAAGTATACGTTTGGCAGGGTAAAGAGTAGAAATGAAAGTATAACTGCGAGATATTGCAGACAGTAAAACCAAGCTGAAGTTTAACTTTTGGGTATATTGTTGTTATTGTTTGCGGTTAAGTAAGTTAACTTTTCAAACATCATACTTACATACATACTTAAAAACATATATATAGATATGTATGTATGTACATACGTACAAATGTTTATGAAGTTTACAAAAATAACATTGTCTTATATATTCATATAGATATCTGAACATGTACATAAGTAGTTTAATGTTAGATTTCACTTACACACATACAGACTTAAACATATTTGTATACAACAGTGGGCAGTGTGCGGAGTTGGAGTATGCTGTTGTGCCTTTGTTGGGGGGCGAACGCAGTTGTTAGTTATAGGCGTGTCGCCAAATCGTAAATCAAATTGAAGTGGGTCGCAGCCAGGCGGCCAACAAGCACAATAACAATAGCAGCAATAAGAACAACCAAAACCGCTATTTAGGCAACGACAATATCTGTATTTCCAGAAATGTTAAAGAAAATGTTAAATAACAAGACAACACCGTTTCATTTACAAGTGAATATAAGTACATAATGTGTAACTGCATATTGCTTTTATAAAGAAAGGCATACATACATATTCGTACATGTACCTATTAACAGAGAATATAAATGAGGCAAGAAGCCTTTAAATTAAATAAATCGATAATGAAACAGCACTTTAAGTTGATCACATACTTCGCCTAGAAAACATTTAAGGAAGTAAACCAAAATGTGGCGGTAGGACTTTTAGGTTTTTTTCGTGAGATTGAGTCATAAGCAAAAAATGTGTATTCTTCGATTTTCGAAGTTATGCTTTTTGGATTCGAAGTTCGAAAAAAAGATATTAAAAAAATATATGTAATATATTGTTGATTACAGAATATAACTACTAAAAATCCAAAATATAGATATAATCTAAGTTCAAGATCAAACTTTGACCCTTTAATGTTCATGGAAGGACCAAGGCGCACCTCGAATGAGACTCTTATCATGACGCATTTAGCCCTTAGAACACCAAGTTAGTTTGTTTTATAAATTCGTCTAAATCTCCTTAAGATTGCAAAACAGTTTGACCGCATAACGTCAAATAAAGCCTCGGTATTTTACTGAATATACAATATACGCAGAACATCTGAAATATTCTCGAAGACAGGACAAATTCAGATTAAATGGTCAATATAGCTCCAGTGTATAGTAACCGTAACTATTACTTATCGAAGGACTTTTCGGTCTGTAAGATTTTCTATGAAGTTTAATAATTGTCAAGTTTGCTAACCAATATCTGCAAAGTCTTTAACAATTTTACCACCACATGACAGAATAATCACCAAACGTTCACGGAAAAATATCGGATTTAGATAGGGGATCTATCGTGAGTAGAAAGGAAGAGTGAAATATTGGTAGTAAAATGGAAGAAATTAGTATTTTTTTTTCTAACTACTATCGCGTATTCCTATCCCATATTGCGTATTTAATGGTCATCGATACATTACATTTGATCTCATGCCTCCATTCGTCATTAACATTAAGACACACACCAAAAATTACGATATAAAGGCGAGAGACTAGTAGAAATGAAAGACGTATCTAGGGTTGAGTAATTCACAAATCGTTAATTTAGAAAATCGGTGAGTATTTTTCTTCGATCGTCAGAAAGTAAACAAGCTTCATGCCACATGACCCGAAAACGGCAACCACGAAGAAAGACTTCCAAAGTCTTCGATTTCGCATTGAACACAGAATGTGATCTACAAAAAGGTTATAGGGCTCTACTATTGAGAAAACAGGTTATCGCTGCCACGGAGTCCTGCTTTGGTGACCTACAAAACACGTATTTTTCGGACGGGCTAAAAAAGTATGAGAATCTGGGTCAAATGTATCGAGAAATGAAGGAACTATATTCAGAAATACATTATTATTTTTGCACAATCAACTTTTTTCTTTTGTAGCCTAAGTCCTTGTCCTGAGTAATTATAAGCAAACGCTTAAGGGTTTCAACCATGTTTATCAAATATTATAGAACTTATTTTAAATAAACGTCAATTTATTTTATTAATGCTGCAAATAATATGGTAACCCTTAAATTGAACCTCTGATTAAATTTGACCTCTTCAAGGCTTCAGAATTTGAGCTGCTTATTACTAGCTCACTGTTGAACCACCTTATTGAATTGCCAAGGAACAAGAATAATGTTGACCATCACGAATATATGCCCAAAACACTATCAATCCATTAAAGATTATTTTATTTTCTTTTGGATCACAACCACTCGCACATTCGCATATGTATTTTGCGTAAATTCACTACTACTTGTCTACCTGTCTACCTGCGCTATCTACATGTGTTCGTGTCTCGCCTGCAAAGCTTTCAGGGCCTCTCTATCTCATCATTACCAGTCGCCAATTCTATGGTGGTCGATGTCAAACGCTGGCGGTTTCTTCAGCTGCAGACTCCTTGCAGACAGCAATCGAGGGTGTGACAGACAACAGTAAGAAGGAAAAGAACGCAAAAAGAAGAAGGCATATCAACTGGTGCAACAATTGCAAAACTCCCGAAGAGTTAAAGCTATTGTTGCTGTTTTCATTCCACTTGCACTCGTCAAACGTTCTCTCTCTGTTACTTACTCTCCGAAGATGAAATGCTGGCGCGCTGCTGCTAACCTATGTTTAAATTTAAGAGGGTGCCAACACTCGAATGAGCCGTGTGTGAATTACACCCTTTTGCACCGGTGTATTGCGCTTAATTATTGTAATTTATTATTTAATGTAATTCCTTTTGCAGGCGCCCTCCACATTGAGTAGTGAGCGCAGCACGCTGCACACTGTCGTTCGGCTGGCTGACTGTCAGCACTGACTGGCTGGATGTCTGGTGATGAAATGTCGAAAATTTCCGCAAATTAAGAAAGCACAATTGAGGGATTTGCCATTGATCGATTGCTACTGCAGGCGAAAAGTATAAAATTATTGTAATTAACTTGTTGGCATGTTGCCACTGCAATGCTGCACATGCCGCCAAGATGCTCCATGTGCCATAAGTAAACAAACTGTGGGCTTGACTAGACGAAGTAGTGCGGGAGTGTGATATTTTATTCATTGATGATGACACGTCATTGATTACGCTTTATGTTTGTTTACATTATGACATGATTTGATAAGTATCGTTGGAAGGTGACGAACATAATTCGAAACACCCTTCATTTAGGTATTTATTAACAACATAATTTACATATGGTTTAAGGTCTTAATTAAAGGTGTTAACAAATGTATACAAACGTTATTTTAAAAATTTGAAGATATTAGTACCCAGTACTATTACAATGCCCGCAGCTGTACACACATAGGTTCGTGACTACGTTTCCAAGTAAGTTCTCGCCTTACTTTTTAAACTATTCTCATATAGGATAAAAAACCTTAACGCACTCCAATTGCAAAAGATTTTAAATGTTACTTCCTTGCTTTTCTTAGGCGTAAAATTATATAGCCTCTGGCATGACATTCGCATTATTGTATTTTCTGAAACTAAAACTTGGTGCTTTGACATACATGATCCATTGTCAGAAATTTCCTCAGTAATAGTAAATTATCCGGCAAATGTATCGGACCAAAGTAGACTAAAATATAATCTTACAAACGCCATACATACTGCAAACTCAAACCCGCCCGCTAACGTTCTTTATACCTTCCCAGATCTATTGTACTCCTTCTGGATGACCGACGACAAGCATCACCTTTGCCAGACTTTAGACGACCCTTAATCCGAATATGTTCACTTCAGTCCCCCAAGGTTGCACAACTTCCCTAGTAAATCGGAAGAGTCGTAACGATTAAGCATGGCATAGTAACCACATAATCCATTGAGTTACTGCAAGAGCAAGCATTCAAACAATTCGTTTCGCAACAAGCAATCAAAATAATCAATAGGCAAACAGCTGTTAGTGTTGCTCTAGGTAACCGATCTAGCAACGTTCATTTATACACTTCGCTTCTAAGCAACATAAACACTTGCAATCCACTTTGCATGAAAAAGTTCCTCATAGGTGCATGGAAACGTTTGTAAATCTGAAAAAATAATTTCAGTAAAAATAATTGAATAATTTCTCATTCCAAAGCAATTTACTTGAGTGAACAGACGTGTTTAACGAGCCATAAATATGGCGCATATAGGAAAAGGACCCGGTAAACCTATAGACAAAGGAGCAGCAGGCGACACGCTTAGCATGTCCAGCGGATCCTCCACAGATGGCCAAGGTAATTCACATATTTTTGAGAAATATACACACGCAATTTTTCGGTTATATCATATATCATATAATATACTTCCATACAGAGGCTGCCGACAAAAAGAAAAAGGATCTACTACCCACTACACCAGTTATACCCATACCGGACTATACCGAGGAAGATTTGAATAAGCTTATCATGTATGTTCAGCGCATGACAATGCTATTTGCGTTGGACCACCGTGACTGGTGCGAGGAGACGCTTAATACGATTAGGCGTTGGTTTATGGAAGTTAATTATCCTCTTATGACTATTTTTTATGATCGCAATATACTCAGCGCATGTTTGGGGTTCCCGTTGGCTCCTGTGGCTGACATTTGCTATTATGTCCGCAAGCCAAACCAAATTTTCACCGTCGATGGTTTTCATGATGAGATATATTTCGGTACCATACAGGAGGATGTTGACGGTTGTTTACTCAAAATTATGCAATATGTATATCAGCCAATATTCCGTAACTACAAGGATTGGAATGACAATATTAAGAGTCGCTTCTGCAGAGCAATGGATAAATTTCTATGTTATCTGACGAGTTTGCATTATAAAATGTCCGGTCTTACAGTATTATATGTGCCTTATGTGGTAAAACAGATCTCACGACCAGACGTGCAGCACGATCGTGAGTTCGTTAAAAATCTCGAAGCGATTGTGGTCTATTGGACGACCCAGATTCGTACACTCATAAATGACAAGACACTCGTTGCACAACATGATTTCGTGGTGCCAACCGAAGAGTATGAGTTCTGGCTCTATCGATGTAAGCAGCTAACATTTATGGTAGTAAATATCACAACAGCTCCAGATTCCCTTATTTATTCCAGTTGAAGTATTACAAGGATTAGACACACAGTTGCAACACGAGGACGTACAACAGATTATACACGTTTTACGCAATTCACATTCGGTTTATATAAAGCAAGTGGATGAACTCATCGAAGAATGTCACAATGAAATGGAAGAGGCCAAATCTAATATAAAATATCTCTTTTTGCTCAACGAGCCTTGCTCACACATTGACCAGGCCGAATCACCAGCTGCAGTGCCCGCCCTCATACCACGGATTTTAAACATCATTCGCTACATTTGGTTGAATTCCGAGTTCTATCAGCGGCGAGATCTAATCACAGGTCTATTTCGCAATCTCAGCAATCAAATTATCAAGTTCTGTCTGGATCAGGTAAATGTCGATAAAGTCTTACAGGGAAACTCGCGTTTCGGCATACGCATGGCAAATATGGCAATCGATTGCTGTCTCTCGTACCGAGCCATCTATGATTTAATGTCGAAGGAACATGCTAATCGTAAACCTGAAATTGGTTGGGATTTGGAAAATGCTATGATCTTTAATCATGTGGATGCTTTCATTGAACGTCTTAATGATTTGATTGATATCTGTGAATCGATGATTGTATTCGGCCGTTTGGATGAAACCGAGGCAATACCAAAGCCAACTTTTGGCGGCACTAACGGTGAGGAGTTTGAGCGCACTGCAGAAGGAGTTGAGAAACAATTTATGGTGTTGCTGGATGCTTTGGAACACGACTCTAAGGAACTTATATTGAATGTGAACAAAAATGAGTGGTGAGTTAGACGACATATATACAAAAGCATGCAGACATGTACAACAATACAGCTAAAGACCTCTCGGGAATGCCACGCGTACGAAATGTAGCGCAAAAAAGCCGAGATATGAAGCTCATTGCTTAGAACACATATCATATAGCGGTCCACTATTCAGTATTCGAAATAATGCGCCGAGCCTCAACTTCATGCCACACCACATTTCGTTTCTTGCGAACATAATAGCAAATTTCAGCCACAGTAACTGATAGAAATGCCACTCAACCGCTACGTATTTTAAAATCCTAAATAATCGTCATAAAGGGTTGGTTACCTTTCATGTGTCTAGATTTAATTGTACTGAGAATTCTCTTGCACCAGACACGGTGCGATCCTATTCAAATAGCAAAGTCATGCGCTGCACATAATTTTTTTTCTTATCTATTTTGCTGGGGAAATACTCAGTTTCTAGAGAATTCTTCAAAACGGCAACTTCGATCCCGATCGATTTTAGAAATCTTACCAAGACGTGTTTCTATAGAAGAAGCATATAAATACCTTGACTGATGAAGCTTTGTGAAAATTTTATATTGACATCGGAGGTAAGATATTTATAAAGCATTATACCGTTAAAAAGAAAGTATGGTAGGGTTATGTTTGGGAGTTACCGAAAAAAATATCACAATTTTATCTATTCCTAATAGATTCAACAGGTGCGTCGACAGACATACACTTAACCTAAACTAATTTATTCAACACCAGAGGCCATTAACCGGAAAATATACCTATATTTACTTCGTAAAGATTTATCACTAATTAACTTATTTTTATACTCTCTCAACAAAGTTGCTCAGAGAGTATTTTAGTTTTGTTCACCTATTATAGTTGGTTGTAAGCCCTAAAACTAAGCGAGCTAGATATAGGGTTCAAAATGATCAGAATGGCGAGTAGAGTTGGATGTCTGTCTGTCCGTCTGTCTGTCTACAACCTGTAACTGTAGAGTAAATATTGAGATATCTTCCTGAAACTTGGGAAACCACTGCCACGCTAAAAAATGGCGATAACCGAAAACCTATTAAGAGCTATAACTAGTCCATAAATAAAGTTTAAAAATAAAATTTGGTACAAATGTTCACACTAGGTACGGATATATTTTGATGTACTTTTTTTGTTGAATAATGGGCGTGGGCCCTACTAAGTTTTTTGAACATATCTCGTACACTAATAAAGCTACATCAACCAAACTCACTAGAGTCGTTTCCCTTAGATACTTCCTTGTACAGTCAAAAAAAATAGAGGAAATCGGGTTATAACTACGTCTACCTCCCATGCAAAGGTTTTGTTGAAAACTACTAAAAATGCTTTAACTCAATAAGGAAAAATACCAGAAACCTTAAATTTCATTGTATAGATGGTACAGAAGAGCTGCACTCAAATTGGTATACAAAATTTTAAATGGGTGTGGCTCTGACCACTTACGTCAAAAAGCTTCTCAAAAACTACTCGACAAATTTCAACATAATTTGTTTCCAACATTTCACTTGGCATCTCAATTCTATAGTTTGAAAATGGGCGAAATCGCTTTACAACCACCCCTACTTCCCATATACCACAATTTTGAAGTCTAAGTCCACTTTACAATGAAAAAGTTAAGCACCAGTGAATATATCAGAACAAAACGTTGCACAAATACTGTATTACTAGATATCGAACATACGGATCTCGAAATTTGCGGCTAATTTTTTATTAAAAATATCGGTACATCTCGAAACATATTCCAATTAAATTCAAAGGATATATTTTATCTATAATTTGTGGCTCTGTGCCAAAATTGGGCGAAATCGGGTCAAACCTTCCTGTAGCGATATACCTTATACGGATTTTCAAACATCCAGTGACTGTATACTGTATATATCGGTTAAAATGTGAGATATCTTAGCAAAATTAGGTAACCGTAAAATCCCGGATATAATCTAGATAGCTAACGATTTTTGTTTTCTAGTGGACTTTATTGTGATTATGTGGGTCCAATTGTGTGTTGTCTTAGCAAATTTAATTAAACAATAAACTTTATCTTTACTATCTCTTTAAACCGTTGGGATAAGTGTAAGACTTCTATTTCCGAACGTATTTACTTATCCTTAGTTGATTTCTCTTAAAAACTTAATTTACTCAAAAAATAATATTAAATTTATTCAATTCCAAATTCCTACAGGTATCAATCTCTATAGTGTTTCTACAAAACAACTTTTTTTTAAACACCCAAAATGATGAGAGTTAGATCATCATCAGTTTTAGAGATCTCCTATGTGACTGATAAACACATCAAAATAAGCTAACAGCAAATATATTTTCCATATTAATACAAAATTTCCATTTTTAATACAAAAATTTAATAGTAAATATACGTTACAAATCATGCACGATTGCAGGTACGAAGAGGTTCTAAAATATCGGCGCACAGTGCAGAGCTTTGAAGAGACCATTCAACGACTGATGTCTAATGTTTTCCAACGCATCTGCAACATCGAGGAGGGTCTGGAGGTACTCAATGTAACACTATTCTACTCCTATCGCGCTAGCATACGCAAAACTTATCTGCGTCAAGTCAGCGACGTCTGGATAATGTTCGACAAAGAAATGTCTGATACAACGAAAATGCTAATGGAACGTGTGAAGTTACATGAATCTTGGCTGCCATATTATGTTTCGCGCGCTATCGGCTATCGCATTAATCTCGAACGCTTGCAGTGGCTACGCGATCGTCTCAATACCTCCGAATGGATGCCGGTGGTATCTGAAGCGAAAATAGTGCTTGATAAATTTGAAAATCTTAAAAAAGATTATCTGAAAGAGATCAAAAAGGCGTTCGATGATTGGGTAAATAATTGCAGTAGCCCCACGCTAGAGAGTCGTTTGGAGCGTACTTTGCTCATACGCAGTAAGGTCAAACGCGGCCTGATAGAATGTAATATGGATCGCTCGATATTGAGCATATGCGAGCAAGCACGACACTTTGACAATCTTGGCTTTCAAATACCACCAACCATACGAAAGGTATACGATCGCTATAGCACACTACAGTTTGTCTACAACAGTGTCTTGACCGTATGTTTGGACTACAATCGCATACTAGCCGCACTCTCAGAGCAAGAGCGTGGTCTCTTTCGTGCGCTAATACACGCATGCGATCGCAAAATTGCACCTGGTCTGTTTAAGCTTACCTGGAGTGGCGAATTAAGTGATGCTTATATCGCCGACTGCGCCAAGCACACCAAAAAACTTCAGGACTCATTGGATATTTATAAACGCGCCAACCGCCAGATCGCGAAGACATGTGAGAAAATCTGCGATACAGCCCTAATAAAGATAGCGCTAAGTGGTGCTGTTGAATTACCAGTGTTTGAGTTATCTCTGGCAGCCTCCACACGTAAAGCAACCAACATTATTATAGGACACTACGAAACAATTGTGGACTTACTATTTGCGGTATTCACGGAGTTTCAACCTGTTCTGACTGAGGTGAGCGCTTCAGGTTTCATGACTTTTTTAAATTTTCTGCAGATAACTGATATTTCATCCCTTGACCCTTCAAAGAAAATTCGAATTAGAATTTTTTTCGAAGGTCTGACTTTGAGCTCTTATAGCATCTATTACACTACATATGCGACAAAATCGACTCTTTTTCTGGGCATTGAACTAAACTCATTTTTTCCAGGAGATTGAGTCATAAGTAAAAAATTGTATTCGAAGTTAACATCTAAAATCGAAATATTTGGATTCGAAGTTCGAAAACAAGGACTTTTTAAAAAGATTATAATTAATTACAGACTATAGCAATTAATAAATCCAAAAAATAAAAATTGGTTGAGTTCAATGCTCAATAAAAATAGTACTTTTCCTAACCCTTTGTATCATGCGAGTATGTTTGAGATATCCGATCTAGTATTTTTATCGGAATATATAGACATATTCTAAAATATCCAATATATCTGTATTGTATATATGTATATAACAATTTTTGAACTTGCAGATGGAGAGCGAGTGGTACGAGTATATCATACAGTTCGATACTATGCTGAATGCTGCGCTCATGACCTGTGCCCGCAACTCTTTGCTAAATGTGTACAATCTAGTGCGTTCTGAAGGTGACATACTACCATCTCCCATACTTATACTGGAAGCTGATATTGTCAATGGCAAGGTAAGAACAAAATGAAACGCATCTATTTAATATTGAGTATATACATATATCTATATTTTTATTTTACTTCACTTCTGATTAAACCGCCATCCTGCATTAGATACAACTTACCCCCAATATGAAGGACATCATGCAGCTTTTCTCGGGTATATTCGAGCGTGTTAGCACAAGTCTGGCGATCTTCCCCAGACTCACCGCAAAACTGAAATTGCCAAAGGACTATCAACAACCGTCTTTTTCTACGACTTTTGCTAATGATCTAGAGGCAAAAGAAATCCAGTCATCACTTGAATATGAAGTAAAATATAATGAGGAAGAGATCGAAACATTCTTGATGGGTTGGCGTTATTATCGTGATATTTGGGAAAAAACTGAATTGGAATTCACTAAACACATACTATCCACCGATCAGAAATCGTATATTTTCGAGCAAAGCATTGAGTACTACAGCAGTTTGGCTGATGAGATCGGCATGAAAGATTCCATAGTGAATGTATACTTTATATTGGTTAATCAGAATTTCCTCAAGAACACGCTAATGGATTATATCGAGAAATGGCAGATGTTGAACATAAAACTACTGCTGCGACGTGCCACAACTAAAATTAATGGTGCGTATAAAATATAGAGTTTGTTTTAAATATAGGCTCAGATATGTTAATTTTGCTAAAACCGAAAGATGGGGCTGTTATATAATAAAATTGCTCTCATTTTAGGTGTTTACCGTTATATGCGTAAGAATGGTGATCGCATACAGATTATACCACGTAACCTCAAAGAAGCTCGTGAAGCAACGGAACTATACGAATTTCTATTCAGCGATGCACCACGTAAACAAGCGGAATTTCCTGCAATGCTGAGTCTATTTAAGCTGCTCGATTACTATCTGGTTGAAATACCCGAAGGCACGCGGAAACTTGTCAATAATCTGGAGACTCAATGGGATGCGTATTTGAAAATCTTATTACATTCTAGTGATATGCTGGAAATGACACGTGAGGAATTCAAAAAGACGTTGCTGAGACAAGCAGAGAAATTTAAGACAGTTATGAAAGAGTTTTTGGCAGATTTCTTGCTGAAATTACCAACCTCCGCACAAACGTAAAAAATACTGCTGATTTCTTTTATATACATATCTTTAACATAACCATACTTCCTTTCACATCCCCTTATCCCACTTATCCTTTTCTCCCATAGCAAACCGAAAATCGCACTCAAATACTTAAGAATTATCGAAAATAAAGTAAGAGATTGTTTCAATTTCGAAAAGAGTTTAACTACCGATTTAAGCACATTCCATATTAATCAACCGGATAATATGGATTTGAAGAAATTAGAGAATGAATTACAAGTTGTTAAAGGGATATGGGAGCTCATACTTGAGTGGCAAACAGCCTGGGATGAGTGGCGCAGATCCAATTTCTGGCAAATCAATATTGATGAAATGGAAGATATGGCCATTAATTTGTACAAAGAGTTCAATACCTTAAATAAACGGTATATTGATCGGGATTGGGAGATGTTGCAAGTAACAACTAAAAATGTGGACAGTTTCCGACGTACACTACCATTAATAACGGCGCTCAAGAATCCTTGCATGCGAAAGCGGCACTGGGATAATGTGCGAGAGACCGTTGGAGTGTAAATAAATATATGCTTATGAAAGTGCAATCCTATTGAAAGGAAGCAAAATTATGTGAGCCAAATCTCATCTCATAGAATCTAGAGCTTTTAAAAAGAAATGTAGTATTTTAACCAGTTTCGAAAAACAGGTTTCTCTCATGATTCAATTATAAAAAGTTTGGTAAGTAGTGACAGCAAAGTTTTGACACAGCGTTACAAAAGGTTGTATTTGCGAAGGAAAGAAAAAAGGGAAAAATTAATTCACTTTTTTTGTGAACGTAGTTAAAAATATATTCTAAGTAGTATAAAATATACTACTATTCTCGAACTAAAATTAATAATTCGCATGAAAATATGTCCTGTTTTCTTCTAATAAAGGTTTGAATGTTTAATTTTTATGTAGGTTAGTGACGTCCAATGCAGAGAGTTAATATATATTTAATACCTATTAATAGTTATAGAGAATAGAATATTTAAAAAGAAAAGCTGTTTACTTACCAAACCTTTTATAATTGAATCATGGGATTCTCTAATATTTTTTTAACTTTCTTTTTTTATAATCGGCAGATTCTTGCAAAGCCTCGATAGTTTCATTCGTTCTATATCGGGCTATTAAATTTTTCCTTCTAAGTTCAATACATTTTTACTTCATGACGCTCTCAAAACCACTTAAATTATTTTAACTTTTGCTACATCATCTTTCCAAAGGTAAGCAGCTGTGAATGGTCAGAGGTTTCGAAAAAACAGGTTTTTGATTCGTTAACTTTTTTTATAATATTCGGAAGGTTCTTGCAAGGTATCCAACGTTTCAAGATAGTCTCGTTCGTTCCTTTGGACATATTATCCCACTAAGTTCATTTTTATTTCATGACGCTCTAAACATCACCCATTTCCCCTTAACTTTTGCTACATCATCTTAGCTGAGATTTAGTTCACTGCAATCCTTTCAATAAGATTGTGCTTTCTTTCTATGAAAGAACTGCCATTTATAGATTTTTGTTTCCAATTTAGATACTTCGATGAAAACTCGAAAAAATTCACACTAGAACTTATCATTAATCTGGATTTTCAAGCCTATTCTGAAGAGATTCAGGATATCTCAAATGCCGCTACAATGGAACTGCAAATTGAAAATGGTATAAAAAATATTGCAAGCGTTTGGCGCAAGCAATCTTTCGAAATGGCCTTCTACAGAGATGGTATCTATCGTATAAAGAATGTAGACGATTGTATGCAGCTACTTGAGGATCACATGGTACAAATATCCGCAATGAAATCCACACGTTTTGTGGAACCGTTCATGGAAGTTGTCGATTATTGGGAGAAGACCCTCTCATATATAGCAGAAACCATCGAAATGGCCTTAAATGTACAGCGACAATGGTTGTACTTAGAGAATATATTTGCTGGCGAGGATATACGTAAGCAATTGCCGAACGAGGCGAAACGTTTTGTCGGCCTAACAGATGAATTTCGTATGATTACTTCGAAAATGTTCAATGCCAAGTCAGCGGTACGAGCCACACATCTTCGTAAACCGCCATTTTTGCTCGATCGCTTCAACAAAATGGACGAACGTTTGGAGCTTATACAACGTGCTCTAGAAATATATTTGGAGTCGAAGCGTCAGTTGTTTCCACGTTTCTATTTCATTTCCAATGATGATTTGTTGGAGATTTTAGGCAATGCTAAGCGACCAGACTTGGTGCAGCCGCATTTGAAGAAACTCTTTGATAATCTGTACAAGCTCGAGTTGAAACGTGTTGGCAAAACTATGAGTCGGTTTCAGGGTTTGGGCATGTATGCGGACGATGGTGAATATGTGGAATTCCTCAATGTGTTGTACATAGAAGGTCCCTCCGAGAAATGGTTAAATGTAGTTGAAGATTTCATGTTATCCGTTATGAAAGAGCGGCTCAAGCAAACACGAGCCTCTCTGAAGAAGCTTATTAGTAATCGAGAGCAGTGGTTATCGCTATGGCCAGGCCAAATGCTGCTCACAACATGTCAGATACAATGGACCACCGAATGCACACGCAGTCTAATCCATTGCAAGATGGTCGATCAGAAAAAACCGCTGCGCAAATTGAAACGCAAACAGAATAAAGTTTTGTTGAAGCTATCGGAATTAAGTCGTAAGGAGCTCACAAAAATTATGCGCCTTAAGGTCAACACGCTGATCACAATTGAAATTCATGGACGAGATGTGATCGATCGCATGTACAAGGTGAACTGCAAAGACGTCGGCCACTTCGAGTGGTTCTCACAACTACGTTTCTATTGGCATCGTGAATCTGAACTCTGCGTTATTAGACAAACAAATACAGAGCATTGGTATGCTTACGAGTATACCGGCAACTCGGGACGTCTGGTGATAACACCACTCACTGATCGTTGCTACATAACACTGACGACGGCACTGCATTTACATCGCGGTGGCAGTCCTAAAGGCCCAGCTGGTACTGGCAAAACGGAGACCGTTAAAGATTTGGGTAAAGCCTTGGGTATGTGGGTGATTGTCACGAACTGTTCCGAGGGTTTGGATTACAAGAGCATTGGAAAGAACTTCTCTGGTTTGGCACAAACTGGCGCTTGGGGATGTTTTGATGAGTTCAATCGCATCAATATCGAAGTATTGTCTGTAGTAGCACAACAGATTTTATCAATCATGTCTGCCCTCTCCGCCAAACTCACCGAGTTCAACTTTGAGGGTATCGTAATCAAGCTAAGACATACGGTAGGACTCTTCATTACCATGAATCCCGGTTACGCTGGCCGTACCGAGCTACCAGATAATCTAAAATCAATGTTCCGCCCGATAGCTATGATGGTGCCTGATAATGCTATAATAGCTGAAAATTTGCTCTTCTCCGATGGTTTTTCAAACACACGCAGTTTGGCACGCAAAGTTTTCACACTCTACGAGTTGGCCAAACAGCAACTGTCGAAACAGTATCACTACGATTTCGGTCTACGTTCAATGGTGGCGCTTCTGCGTTACGCCGGACGAAAGCGTCGTCAACTGCCGAACACCAATGAGGAGGAAATCGTTTATCTGGCTATGCGCGATATGAATGTAGCGCGTTTAACGGCCAACGATTTGCCACTTTTCAATGGCATTATGTCTGATATCTTTCCTGGTGTTACTTTACCCGTTATTGATTATAGTGACTTCAAGATCGCAATTGAAGATGAATTGAAAAGCAACGGTTTACAGCTTATACCTATTGCCATCAAAAAGATTATAGAATTGTATGAAACAAAAAATTCGAGACACTCCTCCATGATTATCGGCAATGCAGGCACCGCGAAATCGGTCACCTGGAAATGTTTGCAAGGTGCTTTTGGACGTATGAACACCAATAAGCATCCCGGTTGGGAGGCGGTCATAGTACATCCAGTTAATCCGAAGGCGCTCAATTTAGCCGAATTGTATGGCGAGTATAATTTGGCGACCGGCGAGTGGTTGGACGGTGTGCTGAGCTCGATTATGCGTGTCATATGCGCCGATGAAGATCTCACACAAAAATGGTTGTTATTTGACGGGCCCGTCGATGCCGTGTGGATTGAGAATATGAATTCGGTTATGGATGATAA
This sequence comes from Zeugodacus tau, assembly GCA_031772095.1. Lineage (NCBI taxonomy): Eukaryota > Metazoa > Arthropoda > Insecta > Diptera > Tephritidae > Zeugodacus > Zeugodacus tau. The sequence continues at coordinate 30,091,177 of CM062650.1, read as the reverse complement.
CAAAATTTTAACTTTAGTAAATAGCGAACGGATCACAATGCCGGCACAGGTTTCGCTCCTATTCGAAGTAGCCGATTTAGCTGTGGCCTCACCAGCTACCGTTTCACGCTGTGGAATGGTCTACAATGATTACAACGACTGGGGTTGGCGTCCATTTGTTAACTCGTGGTTGGCGCGTCAAAAACTGCCAGAATATGTGAAACTGGTGCGGGAATATTTCGATCAATATTTGGATAAAGTATTAGATTTCAAGCGACTACGTTGTAAAGAAATTGTCAAAACAAACCAATTGAATGTAGTCATGTCGATGTGCAAACTACTCGAGGCTTTCGCCACAAAACAGAATGGTATTGTGCCCGGTAATATGGATGTGCTGGAAACAATGAGCAAGCTCTGGTTTCTGTTCTCACTCATTTGGTCTGTCTGTGCAACTGTTGATGAAGATAGCCGCAATCGTGTGGATTCTTTCATAAGAGAAATTGATAGCTCATTTCCAATCAAAGACACGGTTTATGACTATTATGTCGATCCGGCGCATGGCACACTTATGCCTTGGGAGAGCATGCTATCCGACTCGTGGAAGTATGATGAAAAGTAAGTGGGAAGAACTACTTCTTTTTAATTGTTATTTTAATGTTTTTTTATTCCTATTTACTATTTCAGTCTTCCGTTTTATAAAATCATTGTACCCACTGTTGATACTGTACGCTATGAATATCTCGTTTCCAAACTACTACAAGAAGAACACCCGGTTATGTTGGTTGGGAATGTGGGTACTGGTAAAACCTCTACGGCGGTCAGCGTTATGGATTCTTGTGATAAGACCAAATATACTGTGCTTTCTATAAACATATCTGCACAGGTAAATGGAAACCATAACCTTTAAATAACTAGAGATGGCAAATTTTCACTTACAATTTCGTTTCGTAGACAACAGCCGCTGGATTGCAGGAATCCATTGAAAATCGTACCGAGAAACGTACAAAGACCTTCTTTGTGCCAATCGGGGGCAAACGCATGATTTGCTTCATGGACGACTTTAATATGCCCGCAAAGGACACTTACGGCTCACAGCCGCCGCTGGAGCTCATCCGTCAGTGGATAGATTATAAATATTGGTTCAACAGACGCAATCAACAAAAGATCTATGTGCAGAATACGTTGTTAATGGCAGCTATGGGTCCACCCGGTGGTGGACGACAAGTGATATCGCCACGTACGCAAAGTCGTTTCGTGGTAATCAATATGACCTTTCCTACGGAAGCAACCATTATGCGCATCTTTGGCACTATGCTGCAGCAAAAACTAATACCATTCGCCAATGACATACGTGAGGTTGCTTTGAAAATCACCTCCAGCACCATAGACCTATACAATTCTGTAGTTACACGCATGCTACCGACACCAGCGAAGTCTCACTACTTATTCAATTTGCGCGACATATCGAAAATATTTCAGGGTCTACTGCGCGGTCATCACGAGGCACAAACGAAACGCGCAAGCTATCTACGATTGTGGGTACACGAAGCTTTTCGTGTGTTTAGCGACCGTCTAATCGACGATTTGGATCAGGGCTGGTTCATAAACGAGGTGAATAACATACTCGGCAAGTATATGGAAATCACCTTTCACAGTTTGTGCCCGAACAAAATTGTACCCATATTTGGTGACTTCATGAGCAATCAAGGTTACTACGAGGATTTGGGTTTTGAAGATCTTCGCAAATATATCAACCGTCAAATGGAGGAATACAACAACTTCCCCGGCATGGCGCGCATGAATTTGGTATTCTTCAAGGAAGCTATAGAGCATGTGACGCGCGCTGTACGCGTCATCTCACAGCCGCGTGGTCACGTGCTGAACATCGGCATTGGCGGTTCGGGTCGGCAGGCACTTGTACGCTTGGCTGCTTTTATTTGTGAATTCGGTACTTTTACAATTGAAGTCACAAAGAAGTACAAAACCGTCGAATTCAAAGAGGATCTGAAAAATCTGTACAAAGTGACGGGCATCAAACAACGTGGTACCGTATTCCTTTTCAGTAATGAACAAGTGGCGGAAAGCGCATTCCTAGAAATACTTAATAATATGTTGAGCACTGGAGAGGCAAATCTCTTCAAATCCGATGAATTCGAAGAGTTAAAAACGGAATTGGAGCGACCAGCTAAAAAGGCGGGCATACAGTTCACAACCGAATCGCTCTACAACTTTTTCATGCAAAATGTACGCGAAAATATGCACGTGTCACTAGCTATGAGTCCCATTGGTGAGGACTTTCGCAGTTATATACGCCAGTACCCAGCTCTAATTAATAATACCTCACCGAACTGGTTCCGGCTTTGGCCGCAAGAGGCGCTATTGGAGGTGGCACAGAAGTTTTTAATGGGCTTCCAAATAAATGTTGCAGTACCCGGCAAAGAAGATGAGAAACACAGAGACAGTTTGATTGTTACCACCGAAGACAGGCTGCAGAAAGCTGTAGCTTACGTGTTCTCTGTGATTCATTCTAGTGTGGCACAGATGTCGGTGCAAATGCTAGCGGAAGTAAAACGGCACAATTATGTCACATCACCCAACTATCTGGAACTGGTAAGTGGTTTTAAGGCGCTACTAGAAAGTAAACGCTACGAAGTTTCGTCGAGCGCAAACAAACTACGAAATGGACTCTCGAAAATTCAAGAAACTCAAGAGAAAGTATCAGTAATGTCCGAGGAATTGAAAATCAGCTCGGAACAAGTGAAAGTCTTAGCTAAGGAATGTGAAGAATTTATTGCAATTATAGAGATACAAAAAGCCGAAGCTACAGAACAAAAGGAAAAAGTCGATGCAGAGGCTATAATAATAAGACAAGAGGAAGTTGTTTGTTTAGAGTTAGCGGCAACAGCGCAGGCTGATTTGGACGTCGTTATGCCGATGATTGATGCTGCAATTAAGGCCTTAGATGCGCTAAGTAAGAAGGATGTAGCCGAAGTGAAGTCTTACGGACGTCCGCCAATGAAAATCGAGAAAGTCATGGAAGCCGTATTGATACTGCTGGGAAAAGAACCTACCTGGGAGAACGCCAAGAAAGTGCTCGGCGATGTAAACTTCTTGAATGATTTGAAGAATTTCGATCGTGATCATGTCACCGATAAGACCCTCAAAAGAATTGGATTATACACCAAAAATCCAGAGTTGGAACCCGATAAAGTAGCTATAGTATCAGTGGCCTGCAAATCACTTATGCAGTGGATTATGGCCATCGAGAATTACGCTAAAGTATATCGCATCGTGGCGCCAAAGCAGGAGAAGTTGGACAATGCAATGCGTTCGCTGGCTGAAAAACAGGCAATGTTGGCCGCTGCTATGAAGAAACTAGAAGAACTTAATGCCGCCATAGCTGAACTATATCGTCAATTAAACGAGAAGACAGAGCTACTTAATGAACTGCGAATAAAAGAGGAAAAGTTGAGGTAATATAACTTATATTACAAATTAATAATCTTAGAATAAAATGATCACAATTTTATTTTTTATTAGAAAACAACTCGAACGCGCCATCATTTTGGTGGAATCTCTGTCAGGCGAACGTGAACGTTGGATTGAGACTGTTGCCTTACTGGATATATCATTCGAAAAACTGCCTGGCGATTGCCTATTATCAACAGCATTCACATCATACCTCGGGCCATTCGATACCAAATATCGTGATATTCTCGTTGAGATGTGGATCGGCTTGATTGTCTCAAATCAGATTCCCTGTACTGATGAAATGAAAATAACGCTCTTCCTCAGCGATGCTGTGACCATACGCGAGTGGAATATACAAGGCTTGCCGGCCGATGACTTCAGCACAGAGAATGGTGTCATTGTTATGGGAGGACAACGTTGGCCGCTCATTATAGATCCTCAATCGCAAGCGAATACTTGGATCAAAAACTATGAGGCTAATAACGATTTAAAAGTTATTGATTTTTCGCAAACTGACTATCTAAAGTCTTTGGAGCGTGCGATGTCAGCTGGTAACCCGGTATTGTTGCAAAATGTTGGCGAAGCTTTGGATCAAGCAATAAATCCGATTTTGCGCAAAAGCTTTACCATGCAGAGTGGACAGAAACTGATCAAGTTCAATGATAAATATATAACTTACAATGATAACTTCAAATTGTACATAACCACCAAAATCACAAATCCACATTATCCACCGGAAATTTCCTCGAAAACGACTATTGTTAACTTTGCTGTGAAGCAAGATGGCTTACAGGCACAACTATTGGGCATCATCGTGCGTAAAGAGAAGCCAGCGCTAGAGGAGCAAAAGGATGAATTGGTATTGACGATCGCACGCAACAAGCGCACACTTATTGATTTGGACAATGAGATCCTGCGTCTCTTGAATGAAAGTCGTGGTTCACTGCTCGAGGATGATGAGCTTTTCGCTACACTGCAAAAATCGCGCCAAACATCTGTGCTTGTAAAGGAATCTCTGGCTACCGCTGAAGTAACCGAGATCGAAATCGATTCAGCGCGTCAAGAATACCAACCGGCAGCCGAACGCGCAGCTATACTCTTCTTCGTACTCATGGATATGTCCAAAATCGATCCGATGTATGAATTCTCACTGGCCGCTTACATTTTACTATTCATACAGTCTATTGAGCGGAGTCCGAAACATCAGATCGTTTTCGAACGTATACAGAATATAAACGATTATCATACCTATTCCGTTTATAAAAATACTTGTCGTGGCCTGTTCGAAATGCATAAACTACTCTTCTCCATACATATGACGGCCAAGATCTTGGAATGTGCCGGCAAACTAGTCGAAGCGGAATACGATTTTATACTCAAAGGTGGTATCGTACTTGACAAACAAAATCAAGCACCTAATCCAAGTCCAAGTGAGTAACAATTTTCGAAAAGTCCGTTAGAACAGCATTCGTATGATATAAATTTAATGTTTCTTACAGACTGGATTAGTGAACAGGCTTGGGATAATATAACGGAACTAGACAAAGTCGCAGGCTTTCACGGCATAATAGATTCGTTTGAACAAAATCCGAAATTATGGCAGAGTAAGTATCCAAATCGAAAGTTCTTCTACATTAAACATTTTATCTAAAAACCTTCAAACAGTGTGGTACGCCACCACAACGCCCGAGAGCGAGGACCTCGTCGGTGAGTGGAACGACAAATTAACTGATTTTGAGAAGATCTGTGTCGTTCGTTGTTTACGACCCGATCGTATCTCTTTCTGCCTCACACAATTCATCATCAATACACTTGGTCCACGCTTTGTGGAACCGCCCGTTTTGGATTTAAAAGCTGCCTTTGACGAATCCATCTCACAAACACCACTTATTTTCGTGCTTTCGCCTGGTGTAGATCCCACACAATCTCTCATCACACTAGCCGATCAATGTAGAATGTCTCAACGCATGTTCTCACTCAGTTTGGGGCAAGGTCAAGCACCGGTTGCTACGAAAATGATCATGGATGGTGTACGTGATGGCAACTGGGTATTTTTGGCCAATTGCCATCTTTCCTTAAGTTGGATGCCCACATTGGACAAAATTATTGCCACCATGCAAACAATGAAACTTCATAAACGTTTCCGTTTGTGGTTGAGCTCAAGTCCACATCCCGAGTTTCCTATCTCTATACTACAATCCAGTATAAAAATGACTACAGAACCACCACGTGGCATAAAGGCGAACATGCGTCGTCTATATAATAATATAAACGAGCAGAACTTCGAGTCGGTTGATGAAACGGGCAAGTACAAAAAGCTCTTATTCGCGTTGTGCTTTTTCCATACGGTTTTGCTGGAGCGAAAGAAGTTCTTGCAACTTGGTTGGAATGTTATATACAGCTTTAACGATTCTGATTTTGAAGTATCCGATGTACTGTTGGCTTTGTATTTAAATGAGTATGAAGAAACTCCTTGGGGTGCATTGAAATATCTCATTGCTGGCATCAATTATGGCGGGCACGTGACCGACGATTGGGATCGGCGCTTGCTCACGACATATATAAACCAATTCTACTGTGACGCCGCTTTAACTACAAACAAATTTCGGTAAGAAAAATATATATTATTCAGTTTTCTTTAGCTGAATATGATCATACATATTTGCAGCCTATCTTCACTCTTAAATTATTTCATACCCGGCGATGGAGACCTGCAATCGTATATTGATCAGATACACCAATTTCCGAACTTTGACAAACCGGAAGCGTTCGGTCAGCATCCCAATGCGGATATCGCTTCATTGATTGGTGAGACGCGTCTGCTTTTTGAGACGCTAATGTCGATGCAAGTGCAGACCACCACTTCGGTAGGCGAGGGTATGGAAACGAAGGTTCTGCGTTTAGCCAAAGACATATTTGCGAGCACTCCAGACGAAATAAATTACGAACAGACCGCCAAGTTAATCGGCATTAATCGTTCGCCACTCGAAGTGGTGCTGCTGCAGGAGATAGAGCGTTACAACTTTCTGCTGAGCAGAATGAAAGTGCATATGCGAGATTTGCAGCGTGGCATAAAAGGACTTGTCGTGATGAGCACCGAACTAGAAGATATTTATCAATCGGTCTATGAAGGTCGTGTACCAGCAGTGTGGCTGAAATGTATGTATATATACTGTTCAACTTGTCTGAAATACTTCAGCTAATGATGCTCCAACCTTTCCAGCTTATCCGTCCTTAAAACCGCTGGCTGCGTGGTCACGCGATCTCATACTACGCATCGAACACTTCTCACAGTGGGCTAAAACGCTGAAACAACCAATGCTCTTCTGGCTGGCAGCATACACCTTTCCCACTGGTTTCCTTACAGCAGTGCTGCAGACGTCAGCACGCGCCACCCGCACGCCTATCGACGAGCTGTCATGGGACTTCTTTGTATTCATCGAGGATGATGCTCAAGCGGCGCGTATAGTACGCGAAGGTGGTGGTGTCTATGTGCGCAATCTATTTTTGGAAGGTGCCGGTTGGTTACGCAAGTTGCAGTGTCTGCAGGATCCGCAACCAATGGAGCTGATATCGCCAATGCCCGTGATACACTTCAAGCCAGTGGAGAATCTTAAAAAGAAAACTCGTGGCGTTTACCAGTGCCCTGCTTACTACTATCCACAGCGCGCGGGTTCCTTCGTTATCGCTGTGGACTTAAAATCCGGTAATGAAAAAGCGGACTACTGGATCAAACGTGGCACTGCTCTCTTACTCAGCCTTAGTGTGTAATCCCCGAGCGACACTGCTCCACTGTAGCCCACCATTCGCTCTAATTAATTTATTGTTATTTTATATAATTTGTTGGACACCTTCATGCAAATAAAGCCAGATACTTTTAAAATATAAACGATATGTAAGCAAAACATTAGCAGCTTGCACGCGCCACACATGCCTGCACAAAGCGCCACGGTAATTAAGTAATTACCTCTAATTGCGAATAATTATCGAGCGCACGCATTGCAGCGTTACATTAACTGATTGGTTTAAAAGCTATGTTGACTTTTTGGCTCTCACTAAATGAGAACTACACACACACATTAGTACCCTATACGTATGTGTAGTGAGTTGCATCGAAATATTTTGGATATATTAGAAAATTTGGTACAATGGATGTTAAAAAAAACATCGACCACGTGTATGTAGAAGAATAACGGTGTTTGTTTCATTACATTTTTTATACCCAATCCATTTTATAATACGACTTCCTTGAGTGCAGTAACGTGCATTGCATTTGTACATGGTTAGGTTAGAGGCTGACCCTCTAGTCAAGGCTCACTTAGAAACTCACTTTGGTAGTTAAAAACGGGCCTCGGTAGTGACCAATTATGTCTCATATATATATATATATATTTGGCGTAGGAACCGCTTTAAACGATTATAGCCGAATGTACCTGAGGGCGCCACTGGTTTTCCTTTTTGCTTTTTGGCGCCAACTGGAAACACCAAGTGCAGCCAAGTCACTTTCCACTTCAGGGATGGGGTCATATGTGGAAGTTCACGCAAGTGAGGAAAGTATCTAATTGCCATTCACTTGGGAGTGGCCAGGAACAATTATTTTGCATATGATTCAAGCAGCTCCCGACTTCCGGTTTTAAACCAAGTATCCTATGAGTAGCCAACAGTCATCCGTTTGAAGGCGAGCTAAAGTGAGAAGGTGAAGCCCGCGGTTTGGGATCCACCACTTAAAAAAACCTCCCCAATGAAAGACCAATTATGGATTATACACTGAAAAAAAAACTAGTAAAACCAAAGTATTCTGCATTTGCCACAAATACTTTTTGCATTAGAAACGTGCCCAAATACTTTGAGTATTTGTTTTAAAAGTGCGAGCACTGTTGAAGTAAATGCGTCAAGTATTTAAATTAACAGTGGAACACTTTTGATCGAAATACGAGATTGTTGTAGCAAATACTTATACATTTATGTTAACAGTAGAAGTATTTGAGATTAACAGTAATTGCTCTTGATTCAAATGTAATCGTATTTGTTTTATTGTTGTGTTTAACACCCCTCCCACCTCTCTCCGCCCACTTCCTATGCACAGTCAAAATTTCAATATCAATTTACTTTTTTTCATAAAAAATATATTTTATTTGAGAATATACAGAGTAAAGTTTACAAAAGTGACAACTACTACTACTACTGCTTAAATACTTAAAAGTAATTGGAGTTCGATGTAAAATCTTAAGATGGTTAAAAGATTTTCAAATAATATAAATTCATTTCCGCATATAGAGCAAGTATGTGTGGGTCTTTCTTCAAGTGCATTTTTATTGAACATTATTTAGCTTGTTTAAAATATTTTCAATTTTGGGAAATTTTTCCTTAGAGGAAATATCATGAATATATCGTTGAAGGAAAATCCACACATATTTGCTCTTTACGGAATATTCAATGTTGAATACAAAAGACATTTTTACAACTAAATCTATAGCCCTAATTAAGCTACCTACTTTATATTTAATGTTGTCAACACAGACATAGAATTCCTTCAAGTTTTGAGGACTCTCACCAACAACAAAAACTCTAGGTTGCAGTGTTAATCCCTCGTTGTGAGCGCTTTCATTTAGATCGTCAAATTTTTGCTGGAAGTTATTAATATTTATAAGATGCACCATCATATCCATTTCTGCATCTGTAATGGAGGGCTTTATGTTTTTATTTACTCTCGGCGGTGTTATTACTGCATGTAGTAAGTTTATAAGATAATAATGCCTGCAATCTAAATAAAAAACCTGAAATTAATAACAAAAATCACACAATAGAAGTGCTCCAAGCATGGCGTCGTAATACGTCAGGTTCAGTTTATCCACAATAATGCGAACTATTGCAGATTGGTCACTTTCTTGGAGGCAACCACAGTTTTCGTACTTCTTTATTATGTCGTTACCTGCTACTGTTTCTTTTAAAACCTCTTCGACGTTGGGTTCGTTGTTTGGGGATGTTGAAGGTGTGCTTGCAGAGCTCAGCCAGCTTCGAATGGATGAAAGGTTTGTTATAGTTCTATCACCACTGCAGCACGTGAGCATATCGAACTAGAAAGACATTAATATAAATAATTTATAAGCGTGTTATAAATGTGTGCGAAACCCTCAATGTGAAAATTTAAACGGATTTGCTTACATTATATTCTAAACGCCATTTTTGCAAGTTGTACCGGAACTTAATTTTGTCCGCAATTAGTTCTCTGGCATTAAAAATTTCGTCAATGTCGTGGGAATGGATCATCTGTAAAATTGCTACACTCTTTAAACCACATCTATTGAACTGTATCAATGCATTTGACGACAAATCCCACGAACACAATAAATTAATTAACTGTCCATCACTATCCAAAATTACAATGGACTCATTGTCGACATTTTCGTTGTAGGGGACTCCATCTCCCAACCGACATTGCTCGGCAAATAACGACAGCTCAGTTGATGGTATCAACTCCTCACTCATAGTGTAAACTAAAATGCACAAAATTGTTTTTAAACACATATTTTTGTTGAAATAAATGTGTATATAAACCATAACATACCTGCAGAGTAGACTTTTTCGCAAATGTCGTCTTTTATATAAAGAAATCACTGTGGAAGTCCCTTTTAAACAGCCTCCGTAAGCAGCGGGCGATGCGGCAGGCACACTAATGCAAATGCAAACTATGTAAGCTCCTTTTGCGCAGCTTCACTAAACGCGAAATGTCTTGAAGTATTCACTTTCAATTAAATTAATACTTACAGCACATATATTTACCTATAAAACCCAAATTAAAGTATTTGCGCACGCAACACGTGTTTCTGCTAGAATGATCGATGGAAAAATGTAAGCGTCCCTGTCATCGTATGGAGAAACAGTAAAATTAAATGCGAAATGGTTGTGACAAATACTTTTACATTTAAAAAACTGTAATCAATGAAAATTAAATACGAAACCTTTAAAACAACTATTTTTATATTAGATTTTAATAAGATGATTTTTAAAAGCACAGCCGCTTTTGATTCAAAAGTGCCGCATTTAAAAAAAGTATTTGAATCAAGAGCAAAGTATTTCCGTCAAGAGTTTTGCTGTTGAAACAAATACTTTTGTTTTACTGTACTTTAACTGCAAAAAGTATTTGATTTAACTGCGGGGTTTTTTTTCCGTGTACAAACCCTTTATATCGACGAAGCGCTTTGAGCTTGTCACAAATTTATTGAGTCGGAAAATTTGGACAGGTTCATTGGAATTGTGACTAGCGAGATGTTTCAATCTGGACAATGCTGGAGGAAGTAATATATAGTATAACTTACCAACTCTCGAAATGTGCCGAATCCAATGCTACCTTGTTGTTTCACCGACTGATAAAAAAAAATAAATGTCATTTCTATTTTCGCATTTTCAGTATGAGTTGTAGAAAGAAAATGTTTTGAAAAATTTAAGTATTTTAATGAGTTTTATTACATATTATACCACAGATAAGAAGTTTAAATGCAATATTATATTTAATAGGGACTGCCTATAAGATCCTCGACAGTAAGTCCAGCTATAAAACTTGCTGCTACTTTAAAATTCCTTGGCCAACGAGATTATCAGAGTCAAATAGGGCAAGACAGCTTTGCAGGATTAGCACCTGATGCTAGTTAGTTAAACTATATCAGGGTCTAAGGACTAAGAAGAAAACCTTAATTAGATATTAATGCTCGAATAAGCGCCGTGAACCTACTATAAATCTGCATAGGCTTTATACATCCGAATACGCTAATTCGCGAGGATGTTAAAAAAAATGAGATCCATGGAATTTGTTTCGATTTCGCAATCAATCGTTCAGTGTTAAACCACAAAAGAACAGCCCAGCTTGAGCGTGATAGCAACTTTCGCTTCCATACATCTTCCGACTACGGGTCTACGTCGTCGAGTACTATATGCAGTCAGAAATAAGGTGCCAAGATCAGTGTGGTCCGAAGCGTACCAACTACTCTTTAAACTATTTTTCATCCTCTATCCCACGTAGACTTAAACAACTACTCTATAGAAATTCGTTAATATTAAAAAAATATTGAAACGAATTAAATTTTTTATAAATATAAATACTTTTTCATTGATAATTGTTCCCCGCTAACGATTTTGTGAACAAATTTTATGGTTTCATAATGCAGAAAAATAAGTGACACTTGTGAAAAATACAAATCAGTGAATTTTTTCATTGAAAATGAATATGAATTAAAATACATTTGTATGATTAACCATACAACATATTTAACAAATTTGGAACTGATAACATGGAATTTCAATTGTTATTGGATTGAAAGACACCGAATAATATTTGAAGGCAGGATATAAGTTAAGTATTAGTAGTTATATATAGTATCTAAATGCCTACATAAGAACAGGTAAAAATGATATTAGCACCAATTTAAAAGGAATGCAACTTAATTTTTTTATTTTATTTGTTTTTTTTTTTTTAATACGATTTACGAAGTTTCCAGCTTGCCATAATTTATTTAATTCATCGCATTTTTTTCTCACTACTGCAAGCAGATACCCCGATACATGAGCTGTGCCGAAATAGACGAATCGATTGGTCGAAAACAAAGCGACTAACGCCAGGCACAATTAATGACGCTGCTGCTGAATGTAGCCTTCGATTGAACCAAATATGGTGTATATATGTATGTACGAGAAACGTCTGAGTGGCGAGTATTCGTGCGCAAACCCCGTAATTATCCTTCGATGCCAAATCGAAAGACATAAAATTTATTATTACGAATTAATAAATTTCTTATACAATATATTGCATTGCCACTGTTGCAACAAAATTTCTTCAGATATATATGTACATACATGTATACACACATTATACAAATGTATCTTACGTGGCTGTGCATGTGGCTATCTTTTCACTTGTCATGCTTCTTTTCTTTTCAGTTAGGTCGCTTGCTTGCGCTGCTCCTTCTTATGTATAGCTTGAAATATATAAGTTTATACAAAGCTATACCCATACACATTGCTGAAGTAACGAAATCCTTGAGAAGAAATTTTTTATATTGCCAGTGATATACGCTTATATGTGTGTACGTATAGACGCAGCACAACAATTTCGCATAAATTTGTTGCAGCTTTGCAACTTTTCACGATAACATCTCGTTGGTATTATTATTATTATTATTTATTTGTGAGTTATTTACCCGTTTGCTGCAGGAAATACTACTAGTAATGGCACTAGCGCACTCCACAGTGGCACGTTTGGGAGCATGGGTACCATAATCAGAGTTGCCACAACTTTTATAATGATACGGCTAAACCAAAAATCGCTTCCTTTATTTTTCAAAAAGTCATTTACTTCGTTTAAAGTATGAAGATCATGAAAATCAGATATAGAATTACTTATGATGAGAGAAAAGTCTTTAAAAGCCCTCCGTTTGGAGAAAGGCTAAAGTGAGAAGTCGAAGCCCGCTTTTGTAGTTGTATATATATAATAAAGTCCTCTAAATATATAAGATTTCTTTTCTTATGAAAAAATGTTAAATTGAAGTGATTTTTCTATGGATAAAAATTTTAAATATATTCCTGCTTCATAAGACTATAGGATTTAAAAAAATATACCATTAGTTGAAGGGCGTTATATATGACTTTTTAAATTGGAAGATGATTATGGCAAGTATTTTTGTAGTAATGAATAATTAGCTCCATTTGGTACTAGATGTTAGCTGTAGATATGGTTATTTGGTACTAAGAATTTTTATATTTGAATATGAGTCATTAAAAAAAATAAGATGATTTCCTATCAATCATGAATGGATTGCACTCATTTTCGTAATAAATGGCAACACTGCCTGCATTGAAGAACGGGCGCTATGTGTATAGGATCGTATATTTCAAATGTTTAATATTGTTGCTGCAATTGTTGTTGTTGTTGTTCTATGCTGTCTACAACAGCGATTAATGTCTGCCATCCTGAAGGTGGAAGATTAAGTTATAGGGTTTTAATATGCCTCGCCACCGCTTAGTCGCTGACTGCTATGAGTCACTGATAAGGTTGGATTAGTCAGCAGTAAATTGCGCTCATGTCATGCACTTTTTTAGTTACACACAGTTGGTTTGGTGGGAAAGGATTAGCTGCTATATGCAGGTCCTAATACGTATAAATTTGTATACACTACATAGATATGTACTGACATGGCACTTCTGATGGTAATGATTTGTGAATGCATTGCATAGAAATAAACTCTAATTAACTTTCTGTAAGCACTTTAAAAGTTATGAATGACTTCAATTAGTAAATTTAAGTGCAGACTGATACTTATTTTTATTAATGTGATATTAATTATTATTTTCGGAGTGCGATTGGCGGTTTGGGTCTAATAAAAATTATACTTTAAAAACTTACTTTTGTGCTTTTTTGACTTTTTATACTGAGGCAAATATGTATATACATACATGTGTAATAGCTCTATCTAAATCTATCATTTAAATAGTTTATCTAGAAGGAACTATCTTAATTTTTTATTTAAAGCGGGATTTACTTACTTACTAACCGGTCTCCACTCCAATTCCCTTATGCAATATTTCATAGGGTAAAACCGGGATAGATGCCGCGCTGGGATAGATGCCTCGTTTCTAAAAACTCAACTACCAGAGAACAAAACAGCAAATTCGTTGTTTACATACGCGCCACATGCACCCCCCACCTCAGTGACGCGCGAATTGTTGTGCTAGACGGACGTTTCTCGCTTGTGTGTCGAATTACATTCGTAGCGGACGCGACGAACGCTTCAAAGTTTCAAACGTAAGTATTCACTATTCCATATCTTTATAAACAGTTAAATGATTACATTTTATTTGATTTGTTTTAATACATTGGTTCTTTGAGAACACATTTAAGAGTCAATCACTGATGTTTGCATTTATTTCATTTATAAAATATTGAGAGGCATCTATCCTTAGTGAAAAGGATAGTTGCCCCGAATTTACAAGGGATAGTTGACTTTAGGGGCATCTATCCCTCTATACTGCACTAATATGGATTCTAGATAACGAAGAAAAAGAAACACCTTCTAAATTTTTAGTCGAAGCATCACCAATTCCACAAATTCCTCTGACTTTAGCAAGGAGAGCTAAACAATCGGCAGATATTCTCAATTCTAGAGAAAAATAAAAGAAAAAGGGATATTACTGACAGGAAAAAGAAACAAATAGAATCTAAGATACACAAGACTGAAGCTACCAAAAAAGACAAACAATAAAAAAGCAAATAAAAAATCCAAAGAACAAATACAAAAAAATAAGAAAGGAAAACCAAAGAAAACTATGACTCTAGTGAAGAAACAGATGGTGACGTGACTGATTGCAGTCATAAAGAAAATGATTATTATTTAAAAGTAAACAAGGATCGTGGATTACGTAAAAGACTAGCTATTTATAGCTCAAACAGTGAAAATGAAGATCACCTCTCACCTAATGCTGAAAAAGGTAAAAAAACCATAGGACTACCCGTGAAAAAAACTAAAAAAACAAAATTTGAAGATACTAATTCTATAGATGAAAATGTTTGCGTAGAATGCTTCGATACCTATAATAACACGAAGTCCAAATCTGATTGGATCCAGTGCATTATCTGTCAGAAGTGGCTGCACGAAACATGCACACTTTTTAAGAACTATTGCTCAAGATGTGGAAAACTTCAAATGTCCGGTTCCACTTAATGAAGGATAATTCCTTACAAATATGTTGATTTTTTTAAATGTTTAAATAATAATTAAGGTTAAACGAAATTATTATTTTTTTTCGTTAGAGATTCATATGAATGTTGATTTTTTTTTTATTTTAAATAATTATTTCTACGTTAAAACGGGAATGTTTCATTTGAGATGATTCTATATGATAGTTTTAATATGTCTAAGCGATAACATGCATAAATATAAATATGGTTAAGCATTTTATATTACCTACACATGAAGATAATAAATAAATATTACATTTTGATTACGTATTCTTGTTAATTATTTAAAAAGGCATCTATCCTCCTAAGTGATTTCATAGTGGGGCATCTATCCATATAGGTAGGCACCTATCCCCAAAAAATGTGTTTCGCAAGAATTACATTTTTGCAAAACCAGTAATGATTAGGTAAATAAATACAGTTTCTAAAGCTTTATGAATGATTAAACTAACTATATTACAGGGTCAATCTAAGCAAATATGTTTGGTATTCAAATAATGAGACACTTTCGAAAAGTGGGGCATCTATCCCGGTTTTACCCTACATGAAATACATATGAAGTTCTCCCAATAAAATGAGATATGATTATTTTCATTACAGCTGATGAAATCTATGAGGAAATATTTTTTCCCCATTACACAAATATAACATATTTTATGATATACCATTCTCACCACCTTAGTTACATACAAAAAATTATAACTGATTGATATAAGATGTGTATATTATTCGCCAGCAAATATTTACAATGTTACCACACGTTGATTTACCACCCATCCGAAAGCCAAACACACAATGATCATTAAAAACTCCAATAAAATGAACAAAATTCCACCAGCCAATTCAAACAAATGGTCAAAGGCAGTGTGTATTGTTGACGGGCCGCGTAGTATCAACAAAATGGCTCAGCGATTTCATCACGGCATTAACGCAAAAAAGGCGTGGCACATGGCGACAACAAACGACAACGGTGACGACGACGACGTCGACGAAACTATGATGACATTTGTATTGCTGGCGCAGCGATACAAGTAACCACTTACGCAGCGACGGCAATATGCGGGTGCTGTCACCCAAACCGTTGTATCGCAGCTATGTATTGTGAAGTTGCGGTGGGCTGAAGGTGACATCGGCTATGTAAAAGCGTTGGGGTAACAACAAGAAAGTCCTACAACTTCAACCAGTGAATTGTGCGTAACCCATGCCACCATGAAGCAATCAACCATATGCCACATGTTTGACGTTGGCCGTGTTTGCTTTTGTTGTCGGCGAATTTTCACTACCACTTGTACTATGAGGTACTTGCCGTTGAGGTGATTATTGCCAGTTGTTGTTTTGGTTTCTCTTGTTTTGATTGTTGTACTGCTGTCAAGTTTTATTGCGCTGTCAGCTAAGCGACGCAACAACATCACTTTAACGTCTGCGTACTCGTACACACTACACATACATATACATAAGAGAGGGTATACATAGAGGGGTAGTAAGCATCATAAAAAGCACAGCGCTTATCCATTTTTTACACCGAACTGAAGAAGGGATAGTCACTGGAATGCACATTTGATATGCTAATTTACAGACGTAATAAAAATGTCACCAGAATTTATTTTCCTTTTTAACAATTTGTGAAAAAAATCACTTCACAAATAAAGCGGAATGCATTTATGCCTTGGATATATTGTGTGGCATTGGAATTTTCTATATTGTTTAGAACATTAAGATGTAGTGGGCTCATATCCAAATTTGTCTCAAATATGTACGTATAAAACCTCTCGGGCAAATGGTAGATAGTCGCGGACACAAAGTAAGACAAGTTAGAAAAGGCTAATCTAAAGTGCTATTAGACAGATAACCAAGCCACGTTATATTAATGAAATATTCCTTTTTTTACATACTCAAATATCGACTAAAGTTAACTGAAAGATCGGGTAATACTAAAATACTATAATGGGTATTCAGGTGCGTATGCCGATCATATTGATATCATTGGAAGCAACGAACGTTAGTTTTGCTTTCTACAGACTAGATAAGAAAACGAATGGGTCTGGTAGTGAATGAGGGCAAAGTGAAATATCTGCTGTCATCAAACAAACAGTCAGCGCATTCGCGTCTTAGCTCCCAAGTCACTGTTCTGCGAATTCTGCAGACGATGGAGCGGTGAGCTGTATGAGCTATACGACGACATTGACATAGTTCAGCAAATAAAAAGACAGCGGCTGGACGAAAGTGCTCCAGCTTTGAAAGTGATCGATGCAGTACTCGAACCACATAAGCGGTGTTTACTTTAATAAAGAAGAAGAATAATTGAAGTGCTGGAGGAAGTAGTAACCGATTTCAAATATTTTTTTATACAAAATGACAATATTTACTTAGAAATCTATCATACTGACCAACAGTATAAAGGCAATATCAAGTTCTTTAATTGAAACACTCTAAAGTTTAACACCTGGTCCATTCGAGTAATTCTTTTGGAAGTACAATCTGAAGAAATTGTACGCTCCAGACTACCTGATATTATCGCTCGAAACTTTAAATTAGATTCGTTCCTCGAGAACTCTGTAACGATCTTGATGAAATTTTAGACAGTTCTTGGAATTACAATTTACAAGAGATTGGATGAGGAATTACTTTTTCAATACAGCTATTTAAAATAAAAAATTCACAAAATTTTAACCAAAATTGTTCTTTAAAACCTCTTCAAACAATCCAGAAGTCTTAACTAAACACCTATTTTATATTGGTCTACAACTTTGCTTCCGCCGTTTTTATACTCTCGCAACAACAAAGTTGCTAGAGAGTATTATAGTTTTGTTCACCTAACGGTTGTTTGTAACACCCAAAACTAAACGAGTTAGATATAGAGTCATATATACCAAAGTGATCAGGGTGACGAGTAGATTTGAAATCCGGATGTCTGTCCGTCCGTCCGTCTGTCCGTCTGTCCGTCTGTGCAAGCTGTAACTTGAGTAAAAATTAAGATATCTTGACGAAACTTGGCACAAATATTCCTTGGCACCATAGGAAGGTTGCTTTCGAAAATGAGCAAAATCGGACCACTGCCACGCCCACAAAATGGCGAAAACCGAAAACACATAAAGTGCCATAACTAAGCCATAAATAAAGCTATGGAAATAAAATTTGGTATGAAGGATCGCACTATGAAGGGGCATATTTGGATGTAATTTTTTTGGGGAAGTGGGCGTGGTCCCGCCCCCAAATAGGTTTTTTGTATATATCTCGCAAACCAATAGAGCTATATAAACCAAACTTTCTGCAGTCGTTTTTTAGCCACTTCCTAATACAGTCCAAAAATGAAAGAAATCGGATCATAACCACGCCCACCTCCCATACAAAAGTTAGGTTGAAAATTACTAAAAGTGGGTTAACTCACTAACGAAAAACGTCAGAAACACTAAATTTCACATAAGAAATGGCAGATGGAAGCTGCACTCAGATTTTTTTACAAAATGGAAAATGGGCGTGGCGTCGCTCACTTATGGGTCAAAAACCATATCTCAGGAACTACTCGATCGATTTCAATGAAACTTGGTTTATAATAGTTTCCTTACATCCCAATGATATGTTGTGAAAATAGGCCAAATCGCTTCACAACCTCGCCTACTTCCTATATACCAGAACTTTTAAGACAATCTGAATCGTTTACTTTACAATATATAAAGTAAGTACTAGTGAAGATATCGATGCAGAACTTTGCACAAATACTATGTTAATAGTGTGGCAGCCCCATTCTAAAAATCGCCGAAATCGGACCATAGGTTTTTAAGGCCCCATATATCGAACTCGAGGACCTCGGTGCTTCTAACCTAATATTATGGTTTCCAACTTTCAATGGACTTTATACAATATATATGACGAATATGTGGGTCAAATTGTGTATTATATAATATAAATAAAGTTAAATAAATAAATTGCGAGAGTATAAAATGTTCGGTTACACCCGAACTTAGCCCTTCCTTACTTGTTTTTTGTAAATTTAAGGATTTTTATGTATAAAACGGTTACAAAAATGTTATTCAAAATATTGGCCGTCGCTGGCTACTACTTTTGACCATCTTTCTGGCAGCATGCGTATTCCGTGCAAATGTCGAGAATTCGGCTCAAAAAGTTATATTTTCAGTTTTGAGAATAAGTTTGGGATGCAAACAGATCTCTACAAATATTTTGTTGAGTTAATGTTGACACAAATGTCCAAGATCGATATAAAACGACTTAATCGATTTAATCGACCAGTGCTTGACCGTAGAGACATCTATTGGAAACTGAGGATTTACATGAGGATCCTGCTAGAAGTTAAGCTGTTAACACGGATGCACCTTTCTCCAAAAAGGCTCGCCGAAAATAATGCCACAATGGTAAAAATGTTAATATTTTTTTTTAACAATTTCAGTAATCCTTCATTAAATGTGTATCTTTATTGCTAGAATCTCAACTTTCTGGAAATAGTTCCAGAAGAGAGTCGAGTAAGGAGCGTGTGCAGCGGCATGAAGATCAAAATATTAGAAATATGCAAGCTCGCACTAGGGTGTGGAACTCTGAGCGTTCCCAACGCCCTCATAATCAGAGAGAAAGCCAACGAACACCGAAGACTAGAGGTCGTAATCATGTTTCAGCTCATGAAATGAAAAATGAAATTTATTAAGAGTATGCGGAAGTATATGTAGGTCGCAGACTGTCTGAGTGGTTTGTCGAACATAAAAATGTCAAATGGTTTAATAATAATATTGCATAGCCTCTGTAATCAAATGTGTACACTTTATTAAGTAAGATAAATGTACGTATTAAATTGTATATGGTATATATGTATGTCAAATTAGCACATAAGCTATTATTGTTTATTTTAAACTGCATATGTAACCGCCCAACATCAGCTTGGAAAAACACCTACTTATGATACATACAAATGAACATATATACATATACATACATATGTATACACATATACAGCTCTATCATTCAGCCCCTTGTCAAATTCATTACGACTGTCAATTTGATGGTTCGCTAATAACACTTCACGTAACAAAAAGTTCAAAACGTCTCTCGGCAACATTGTGTGAGAATTTAAATATGCTAAGGAGTGCATATTTGAAAAATGACTTCACAGCTGGACATACGACCACGCCATGCCGCATGGCTATGATTTAAATCAACGCCTCCTGACGTGTTGAAAGATTGACAATATTAATTGCGGGTTACTAATTGAATTAGGCAAATTTTTTATTGCCAAACTTACCATAAATAGTATGGTTTTAAAACGAGTTCGTGTTTAACTTGACTAGGAAGTGGCATATGATGTCGCTAAGAAATATCATTAAGAAATATTTTAAGAGGTATTGCTGGCATTTATATTCAATATAATTTGGCAAATCGCCATCTGTGTATGGAACTTTGGTACGCCCACTAAAAGTTTATGTTCAAAATTAGTAAAAACGTGACAACTTTAAGAATACAATTAAGAATATCGTACAGCAGGTTTATATTTGTACCGCTATACAATTTTGACAATAGGCGTGGTACTACCAAAATTTAGGTAAACAATTTTAAATTTCATAAGATTCTTCAATGATATATTCGCGACTGAAGATCTCAGAACGAAACTTTACACTCACGGCTTGTTACCTCAAAATTATCTAAATCGAACTAACTTTTAATAACTTTCAAGATCCCAAATATAAAATATCAGGAGCTCGGTGTCTAATGTTAATTTTAATACCGAATATATCGATCAATCTGTAAGGTACATATTCCAATGCAGTTAAGAATCATACTAACCCAACCAAAATTAACAATGTATCTTGGTGCTAAGATTGAATACAATCGATTTAGTACTTAATACAGCCCCGTATATGTACCTAATAAGAAGATTTTTATCATCCGGTGGACTACTGGTGGTATACCATAAATTAGTGGACTTCTTGCCTAATATACCGGGGAAATTGTGAATTGTAAGAAAAATGCAAGGAAACATCCTTGAGCTTAAAGTTAAATATTAAGCTCAGAACTTCGCCTTTCCCATAGTAACCACCAAACCCTTAATATCTATTAGGACCCCCTCTGGTTGATTCTTCAAATGTATGTGTATGTATGTATGTGATTGGCATTGCAACCGTTTAGCCGGTTATAGCCGAATCGACGATAGTGCGCCATCTCTCTCTCTCCTTCGCAGTTCGGCGCCAGTTGGAGATCCAAAGTGTAACCAGGTCGCTCTCCACCTGGTCCCTCCAACGGAGTGGAGGCCTTCCCCTTCCTCGGCTTCCTCCGGTGGGTACTGCATCGAACACTTTCAGGGCTGGAGTGTTTTCGTCCATTCGGACAACATGACCTAGCCAGCGTAGCCGCTGTCTTTTTATTCGCTGAACTATGTCAATGTCGTCGTATAACTCGTACAGCTCATCGTTCCATCGTCTGCGGTATTCGCCGTTGCCAATGTTCTTAGGACCATAAATCTTGCGCAAAATTTTCCTCTCGAAAACTCCTAGTGTCGTCTCATCTGATGTTGACATCGTCCAAGCTTCTGCACCGTAGAGCAGGACGACAATGATAAGAGACTTGTAGAGCTTGATTTTGGTTCGTCGAGAGAGGACTTTACTGTTCAATTGCCTACTCAGTCCAAAGTAGCACCTGTTGGCAAGAGTTATTCTGCGCTGGATTTCGAGGCTGACATTGTTCGTGTTGTTGATGCTGGTTCCCAGGTATACGAAATTATCTACGACCTCGAAGTTATGACTGTCAACAGTGACGTGGGAGCCAAGACGCGAATGCGCCGACTGTTTGCTTGATGACAGGAGATATTTCGTCTTGTCCTCATTCACCTCCAGACCCATTCGCTTCGCCTCCTTATCCATGCGGGAAAAAGCAAAACAAACGGCGCGGTTGTTGCTTCCGATGATATCAATATCATCGTACGCCAGGAGCTGTACACTCTTGTAGAAGATGGTACCCTCTCTGTTTAGCTCTGCAGCTCTTATAATTTTTTCCAGCATCAGGTTAAAGAAGTCGCACGATAGAGAGTCACCTTGTCTGAAACCTCGTTTGGTATCGAACGGCTCGGAGAGGTCCTTCCCAATCATGACGGAGCTTTTGGTGTTGCTCAACGTCAACTTACACAGCCGTATTAGTTTTGCGGAGATACCAAATTCAGACATCGCGGCATAAAGGCATCTCCTTTTCGTGCTGTCGAAAGCTGCTTTAAAATCGACAAAAAGGTGGTGTGTGTCGATCCTCTTTTCACGGGTTTTCTCCAAGATTTGGCGCATGGTGAATATCTGGTCAGTTGTTGGTTTTCCAGGTCTAAAGCCACACTGATAAGGTCCAATCAGTTTGTTGACGGTGGGCTTTAGTCTTTCACACAGTACGCTCGATAGAACCTTGTATGCGATTGTCCCACGGTAATTGGCGCAGATTGTGGGATCTCCCTTTTTATGGATTGGGCAGAGCACACTGAGATTCCAATCGTCAGGCATGCTTTCTTCCGACCATATTTTGCAAAGAAGCTGATGCATGCACCTTATCAGTTCTTCGCCGCCGTATTTGAATAGTTCTGCCGGTAATCTATCGGCCCCCGCTGCTTTGTTGTTCTTCAAGCGGGTAATTGCTATTCGAATTTCTTCATGGTCGGGTAATGGAACATCTGTTCCATCGTCATCGATTGGGGGATCGGGTTCGCCATCTCCTGGTGTTGTACTCTCACTGCCATTTAGCAGCTCGGAGAAGTGTTCCCTCCATAATCCCAGTATGCCCTGGACATCGGTTACCAGATTACCACCTTGGTCTCTACATGAGGATGCTCCGGTCTTGAAACCTTCGTATACTCTATATATTAAATTTGAAAAGGTATACCTTATATTACTTATATTAGTATAGTGATTTGTGTTGGTTATACCGATTTTCATGTTAATATCGATAGCATTAAACAAAACATAGTAACGAAACTATGACCAATGGTATAAGTTGACAAGATACCAAATGCGACCGTAATTCATTAATACAGTAGAACTTCTCTAACTCGAATCACAAAAAAACTTCGAGTTAGAGAGACTTCAAGATAAAGAATTCTTCACTAAAACATAAAATTTTCCAAAAAGCTGTAAAATATAGATTTACTAGCAGACCGGGCCACACGTTTTTGTGGCTAAGGTATACATTAAATTAAGTTGGTCCAATCTTGGCTTCGGCGACGATATTGATTACTCGAGGTTGATTTATGTTACGCAGCATGATTACAACTCACACTACTTTTAATTGAAAAGTACAGGCAATTTTAAATAGTTTGGGATAATTGACTACGTCATACTGGTTAGTAGCTGTGTCAACTCTTTTGGACCGAAATTCTAAATTGTCGCATTAAGATCATCGATATTTTTTTTTACCACCAATATAGGTCATTCAATCAGTCATTTATGGTTATCAAATTGAGGTTTCATGTCAGGAAAACTTCTCT
Source organism: Zeugodacus tau (assembly GCA_031772095.1). Taxonomy (NCBI): domain Eukaryota; kingdom Metazoa; phylum Arthropoda; class Insecta; order Diptera; family Tephritidae; genus Zeugodacus; species Zeugodacus tau. Next base: position 30,067,544 of record CM062650.1, on the reverse strand, counting down.
TTCGAGTCAATGAAGTGAAAGAAATCTGTTGGAAATGCTATTAATCCATCGAGGTGTCAACTGCCAACTATTTCTACAATCGCAATTTGGTATTGTTGCAAAAACACTCATATGTTAGTTGTTAATTGGCGCTTCTTTATGTGTCGCCACAAATTAAATGATTTTAGGCATGCGATAACCCGTCGGTAACAGTTGATCCAGGAATAATTAGCGTAAATCACCTACTAACAGAATCCTGGCTCCACCAAAAACGTTCATCGACAATCAAGATCTTTTAAAGTCCTGTGCAGTACCTCCAACGACTTCTTGAATATTTGGAAAATTTTCGTTAAAGCGCTATTTTTGACGATTTTGCTGACTGGTGTTTCGTTCATTTGCAATTTAGGAGTAATTTCAAGGCCGAATGTGCCGTATATTTGCCTACTAACAGGTGCCAAGTCGCCCCTATTCCCGTTAACCTTGGTGGTGAAAATTAGTGAAATTGGTTCTGGAATTACATCAGCCCTCATCCATATTAATATTATAAATGCGAAAGTAACTCTGTCTGTCTGTTACTCTTTCACGCCTAAACGGCTGAACGGATTTCGATGAAATTTGGAATGGTGATAGATGATAACCTAAAAATGGTCATAGGCTATAAATAATCACTCCATCGTTCTTAGGGGGTAGACAGTAGGTAGATAACTAAATTGAGTTAGTGATTTTTAGTCGCTTTTGTTGGGACTTTTGCTCTTTCACGTCTAAACGGCTGAACGGCTGAACGGATTTTGATGAAATTTAGTAAGGTTACCTAAAAACGGATATAAGATCAAAATGATCACGACATCGTATTTAGGGGGTAGGAAGTAGGCTGAAAACTGAATTGAGTTAGTGATTTTTTTATGGTTTTTGCTGCGAGTTTTGCTCTATCATACCTAAACGGCTGAACGGATTTTGATGAAATTTAGTTAAGAGATAGATAGTACTTAGTTACATTTTTATTATTGGGAAGTTAAGGTAGATGTTAGATGTAGGTATTTTCTTAACCAATCATTCATATCTCTGGGTTTACTCAGATATTATTCTTTATTTTTACAGTCGCCTGGACCGATTTCACTAATTATTTTTTGTGTATTCCAGGGGATTGAGGATGGTTCTTACGGAAAGAAAAATAAAAAAAATTGCCTGAAAAGTCTAAAATCCACACTTTTATAATCTCCCATACAAATAATTTCTAATCTATAGTTATAAAAATGAATTGATGTTCGTTAGTCTCGCAAAAAGTCGAGAATTGGCTAATTTTAGTCTTGAAATATTCGAGCATGGCCAAGAAAGGTTTAGAAAGTAAGTAAATATAGAAAAATTGCGCAGAAGATTGCAATAACAGAACTTTATATGAGTTGACAACAAAATTAAAAAAAAAAATAGAAAACAAAAATAATAATATTTTGAAGGTAGTCATTGTTGCTTTGTTAAAATATTTTTGTCATTGTTCAATTGTATAAGGTTGTGTCGATAGCCCAAAACAATTTTTAACAAGTATGGAAAGGCTAAGTTTGGAGGCAACCGAACATTTTATACTCTCGGAATTTATTGATGTAATTTTATTAAGATAAAAGAAGAATTGAATAACGAAAATCATCATATATTATATATGAGGACCGTAATTCCTGAACCGATTTCACTCATTTTCAACAAGATACAAATTAGGATGACGTAGCCAACTATCTCAAAGGATTTTTATAATCATTGGAATTGCCTGGATTATCACCACTTAATTATTCATTAAAAACTAGCATCAGTTGTCATCATGCTGTATAACATAAATCAACCTCGACTTTGTAATGAACTTTGTATCGTCATCGAAGCCAGGATTGATTGTATATCTTAGCCACAAAACGTGTGGCCGGGCCTGCTAGTATACTATATATGATGATTTTCTATTGGACTTTATGTCGAATATATACGTAAAATTGTGTGTTATCTTAATAAAATTACATCAATAAATTGTGAGAGTATAAAATGTTCGGTTGGACCCGAACTTAGCCTTTCCTTATTTGTTACAAATTGTTTTGGGCTATCGACACAACCTTATACAATTGAACAATAACAAAAATATTTTAACAAAGCAACAATGACAACCTTCAAATTATAATTTTTTGTTTCCTCTTTTATATTTTTCTTGTCAACTCGAATAAAATTCTCTTATTATTATCTTCCTCGAAATTTTTTCATATTTACTCACTTTCTTATCTTTTTCTGGCCTTCCACGAATATTTCAAGACTAAAATTAGCCAGATCGGTTTGGCCGTTCTCGTTTTTTTGCGGCACAAACGAACAGCAATTCATTTTTATATCATATTATTATCAAGCGACAACTATTTTTAATTCCGCACAGGACCATTCAAAAATTTCAAAATTTTTAACTCGTGATATCTTTTGAATGGTATGTCAGAATCTAATAATTCAAAAAGTTATATAAAGGTTTTGAAGCGATCTTAAATAATAAATCATTTATTTTGATAAGGATTAATACTAAGGTATAAATAAAGAGCCTTTTCAAGTAGTGGTAGTGGATATCTTCAATCGTTTTCGCAGCATTCGCGATTAAAGAAAGTTTTTTGGTATTTTTTTACATTATCGGAGTTTTGGTAAGGAACCCTATTTTTTTTTAAACTAAATATAGCCTATGTCACTCAGGGATAGTATAGCTTTCCAACGGTGAAAGAATTTTTCAAATCGGTTCAGTAGTTTTGAAGCCTATTCGACACAAACAAACAAAAAAACAAACATTTCATCTTTATAATATTAGTATAGATATACAAATTAATTTATTTACTTCGCATAAAGTTTTATGTTCATACGTTAAAACATGTATTCTGTAATTTGTTTGTTGTTTGTTGCAATATGCTGTTGTTTGGTTCTTGACGTCTGTATCCCATCCCTGTATTACATGATTTATGGAATCCATAATTGTAATATCATATTTTTTGTTGGCCACTTTCTTTTAAAATCCTGCCTCAATAAAATTTTAAATTTTGTATTATACCCTGGCCGAAAAGTTCGATTTATCGAAGAAAATTTGTATGAAATTCTACTTCTATTGCCAATTCAAGAGTTCGAGTTATGGAGAACTTCGAGTTATAGAAGTTCGAGTTATGGAAGGAAATTTGGACGAAATTTTACTTCTATTGCCAATTCCAAAGTTCGAGTTATCGAGATCTTCGACTTATAGAAGTTCGAGTTATGGAAGTTCCACTGTATTTTCATTAAGCTACGAATATTGAAGATAATAAATATTTCTTAACCCTAAATATTCGCGAATTGTATGAATGAAATATAGCTTCTCCTTCTAAATAAAAAACAACAACAATGGTTAGAGATCACGTTGACCTCTTATAAGTTTAATGTAGTCTTCGGCTTGGATTTGTTTTAAATAATTATTTCATACTGCTAATTTCGGTTCAAGACTAAATACTATCAAATTAATAACAACAATTGTTTATACCCAGAAAACTCAACCGAAAACATGAAATTTTAAATTTGAATATTGACAAAATTTTAACCAAAAAACTCACTTTTTTTTGTAAAATTTTCGCCATTCATTCATTAACTAGATAATATTATTCCAAAATGTGAGCAAAATTTGAAAAAAAATTTTCACAACTTTTCGAGAAATTGTATCTTCCAACTAAGAAATTTTGGTTTAAGCTAAACGCGTTTAAAGCTTACATTAAATTAAATTTAAATGAAAGAAGTAAACATATTGTACTATTTAATAAGATAAACAATTTTTTTTACATTTTGAAATTTTGAAACCCAACTAACCCCATTTAGGAAAATCGGAATATTTATATTTAAATACCAGCTCCACACATACGAATATATCTGTACATATCCGTTTCATTTATCGTTCTAGTAAAACAAACAGCTAATTGATGAAAGTCAACATTCAGGGTACACAAAGGCTCATCAGGAGACAGCACTTGCTTTATTCAGTGTGCATAAAGGATCATCATTAAGTGTTACTACAACCAGAAGCTGATCTACAAATGTCATTAAAGTGTTCTTGCTCCGTTTTGAAATGTTCCAAATCTATATTTATCTTTCTAAAAAAATAGATTCTTGCTTTGTTTCTTAGATGCGATGCCGAATTTCATCAATTACACACCATGTTTACTCATTATTGCAGTTAGGTGCAACAACAGCCTTTGTAACGCCTCACTCCGCATGCACTTGTCGGCGGAACCTTTGCGTATTCATTTATCACTTTCGTCGGGAGTTTTGTGCATCTTTCGGAAATTGCACTCTTTTTTGCACTTATGTATGTGTGCAATTTGACAAATTGTACATTTTGTTCGACAGTAATTTGCCTGCTGCAACTGGTGTGCGCCACTATGTTGCACTGCTGGAATGCACAATTAGTCCTAACAAAAAGTAGCCAATTTCAGCCTACCCGCCGACAGACCGACTAACTGAGGGACCAGACGATTCTTGTTTCCTTTTCAATTGAAATTAATTGACGCAGCAAGCAAAGGGCGTCTCTAATTTGGAAATTCAAATCGATCGACATTGTCATATTATATGCGTTTGGATTTCTATGTTCTGCCCGACTCCGTTGTTCTAGTTTGCTACACGTGTAGTTAATTTCTTTCCTTTCTTTCAATACTTTAGTATAAGCACTTGGGAGTCTAAGAGTATTCTCTTCGCAATAAACCAAGCAGACTTTCATATCAATAAAACGAAAAGAAGAAAACTTTATTCTCGACTTACCGAAGGCATCATATATTTATTGCGTGGTCCTTCCAACGGAGTGGAGGTCTTCCTCTTCCGCGGCTTCCTTTCTAAGCTGGAGTGTTTTCGTCCATTCGAACAACATGATCTAACATAGGCTGATATGCTATATTATTCTTCGTTGAACTATGTCAATGTCGTCTTATAACTCGTACAGCTCGACGTTCCATCGTCTGCGTTATTCGCCGTTGCCAATATTTAGAGGAAAATAAATCTTGCGCAAAACCTTTCTCTCGAAAACCCCAAGAGTCGTCTCATCGGATGTTGTCATCGTCCACGCTCCAGCGCCAAACATCAGGATGGGAATAATGAGCGACTTGTAGAGTTTGATTTTGGTTCGTCGAGAGAGGACTTTACTTTTCAATTGCCTACTCAGTCTTAAGTAGCACCTCTTGGCAAGAGCGATTCTGCGTCGGTTTCGGGGCTGACATTGTTAGTGTTGTTAAACCTAATAGTGAGTAGAAAACAGATCTCGCAGCTAAAATTCGAGAAGCTAATGAATGACTCCTGTGTGATCAAAGGGACGCCTATTTTACACCTATTATAATATTTTCGGGGTTAAATTTCACTCTAGAAAATCATAAATATTTCACAACCGCATATGCTTCGTTTTGTTCGATATGCACTATTTTTGAACTAACTAAATTTACTACAAGGAGATATCTTATCTAAAGACGCGCTTAGTATCTATATTTTCATAGTATTATCACAGATACATAGGCTGTTTAGTATGCATCCATTGCGTGCTTATTCAGTGCATGCTTCAGGCAGAATCTAGTCAAAGATACACATAAACGCTGCCTTTTTTGACACCTGTTTGTTATAATCGTCTACATCCTTACGTCCGCCCCAAGTCTACAATGTATATGGCTGTAGTAGGCTTCATTCATCATTCGATATACAACGAATGGCTAGAAACACAAAGTAGCTAAAGAAAAGTTGGCTTCACCTTTTTTCGATTCATTAGTAGTTGCCGGCGTTTCTTTGCTCTGCTCTACTTTACCTGATATTCAGCACAATTTATTATACTTTGAACATTTCTTGCCTTTCATTTTTGTTTTACATCGCAAACCTATAATTAAATATCTGTAAGTTTGAACTTAGAAAGAATATTAAATTATTCAAAAAATTTTGTTTTTTTTTACGAAAGACATTGGTGGAAACATTCCTTGTAAGAATCTGTATATGTTTCTAGCAAGAGTTACAACATGCCGCTTACACTTCGGCAGATGTTTGGCCAAACTTCTGCTCCAATTTGTGGAGTGTGTCATATATTTAAAACTACAAGTATTGAAATGAGACTGAACAGCCGACGATTACCGATTAATGTATACACTTTTGCGTATGTATGTATATATATCTTATATGTATGATTGTTGGGAATGGCAGTCGATTTTGACGTCTCTGAAGGTTTTGTTGTACTGCTTAATCCGGATTTCCTTTCAAGTTCTAAGTTTCCTTATTATTATTTTCAAGTTCTTTTAAGTTCTGAGTTCTCTTTAGAGATTTGGAATTTTTGTCATTACTATCGATACATTTAAAGATGGTGTGCCCTGGATAATTTGAAATTATTGCCATGCTAACAATACACAACCGTTAGTATAAAGCTCTGTTATATAAATAGCTCTGTTTTAGTCATAAATTGGTTTATCGAGTTTCGGTTTTTAAAGAACCACGTCAAGGTGCCACGAAAAGGGTTCCCTTGGAAAATAACGTGACAAAAGATCACAATCTCGTATTTACAGTCTGCCGATTGAAGCTGCCAAAATAGCTGAGACCCTACTGTCCCAAACCAGGATCAGTCGCAATTCGAAGGAGTTTCTTCGTGGTTTAATAGACGTCTTAGATACATGAATCCTGGCACACACGACAGATTAAGGCAGAGTTAAAACAGTGGACTTCACACGGAAAATATCTGCCAAAGAAAGCGAAAGTTGTCCTGTTGACCGAAAAGGTGTTATCTACCGTTTTCGGGCATAAGGTTACGCTGATTCGACACCGATTTGCTGAAAAATGTATGTATGTATGTGATTGGCGTTGCAACCGTTTAGCCGGTTATAGCCGAATCGACGATAGTGCGCCATCTCTCTCTCTCCTTCGCAGTTCGGCGCCAGTTGGAGATCCCAAGTGTAACCAGGTCGCTCTCCACCTGGTCCCTCCAACGGAGTGGAGGCCTTCCCCTTCCTCGGCTTCCTCCGGCGGGTACTGCATCGAACACTTTCAGGGCTGGAGTGTTTTCGTCCATTCGGACAACATGACCTAGCCAGCGTAGCCGCTGTCTTTTTATTCGCTGAACTATGTCAATGTCGTCGTATAACTCGTACAGCTCATCGTTCCATCGTCTGCGGTATTCGCCGTTGCCAATGTTCTTAGGACCATAAATCTTGCGCAAAATTTTCCTCTCGAAAACTCCTAGTGTCGTCTCATCTGATGTTGACATCGTCCAAGCTTCTGCACCGTAGATCAGGACGGGGATGATAAGCGACTTGTAGAGCTTGATTTTGGTTCGTCGAGAGAGGACTTTACTGTTCAATTGCCTACTCAGTCCAAAGTAGCACCTGTTGGCAAAAGTTATTCTGCGCTGGATTTCGAGGCTGACATTGTTCGTGTTGTTGATGCTGGTTCCCAGGTAAACGAAATTATCTACGACCTCGAAGTTATGACTGTCAACAGTGACGTGGGAGCCAAGACGCGAATGCGCCGACTGTTTGCTTGATGACAGGAGATATTTCGTCTTGTCCTCATTCACCTCCAGACCCATTCGCTTCGCCTCCTTATCCATGCGGGAAAAAGCAGAACAAACGGCGCGGTTGTTGCTTCCGATGATATCAATATCATCGGCGTACGCCAGGAGCTGTACACTCTTGTAAAAGATGGTACCCTCTCTGTTTAGCTCTGCAGCTCTTATAATTTTTTCCAGCATCAGGTTAAAGAAGTCGCACGATAGTGAGTCACCTTGTCTGAAACCTCGTTTGGTATCGAACGGCTCGGAGAGGTCCTTCCCAATCATGACGGAGCTTTTGGTGTTGCTCAACGTCAACTTACACAGCCGTATTAGTTTTGCGGGGATATCAAATTCAGACATCGCGGCGTAAAGGCAGCTCCTTTTCGTGCTGTCGAAAGCTGCTTTAAAATCGACAAAAAGGTGGTGTGTGTCGATCCTCTTTTCACGGGTCTTCTCCAAGATTTGGCGCATGGTGAATATCTGGTCAGTTGTTGATTTTCCAGGTCTAAAGCCACACTGATAAGGTCCAATCAGTTTGTTGACGGTGGGCTTTAGTCTTTCACACAGTACGCTCGATAGAACCTTGTATGCGATATTTAGGAGGCTGATCCCACGGTAATTGGCGCAGAGATTCCATTCCTGAGATTCCAATCGTCAGGCATGTTTTCTTCCGACCATATTTTGCAAAGAAGCTGATGCATGCACCTTATCAGTTCTTCGCCACCGTATTTGAATAGTTCTGCCGGTAATCTATCGGCCCCCGCTGCTTTGTTGTTCTTCAAGCGGGTAATTGCTATTCGAATTTCTTCATGGTCGGGTAATGGAACATCTGTTCCATCGTCATCGATTGGGGGATCGGGTTCGCCATCTCCTGGTGTTGTACTCTCACTGCCATTCAGCAGGTCGGAGAAGTGTTCCCTCCATAATCCCAGTATGCCCTGGACATCGGTTACCAGATTACCACCTTGGTCTCTACATGAGGATGCTCCGGTCTTGAAACCTTCGTTAAGTCGCTTCATTTTTTCATAAAATTTTCGAGCATTCCCTCTGTCTGCCAGCTTCTCAAGCTCTTCGTACTCACGCATTTCGGCCTCTTTCTTTTTTGTCTGCAGATGCGTCTCGCTTCCCTCTTCAGCTCTCGGTATCTATCCCATCCCGCACGTGTTGTGGTCGTTTGCAACGTTGCGAGGTAGGCAGTCTGTTTTCTCTCCGCTGCGAGACGGCACTCCTCATCGTACCAGCTTGTTTTTTGTCGTTGCCGAAAACCAATTGTTTCGGCTGCAGCGGTACGCAGTGAGTTTGAGATGCCGTTCCACAGTTCCCTTATACCGAGATGCTGATGAGTGCTCTCAGAGAGCAGGAGTGCAAGTCGAGTAGAGTATTTCGTGGCTGTCTGTTGCGATTGCAGCTTTTCGACGTCAAACCTTCCTTGTGTTTGTTGACGGGCGTTCTTTGCTGCACAGAGGCGGGTGCGTATTTTAGCTGCGACCAGATAATGGTCCGAGTCTATATTTGGTCCTCGGAGCGTACGCACGTCTAAAACACAGGAGACATGTCTTCCGTCTATCACAACGTGATCGATTTGGTTCCGCGTGTTTCGATCAGGAGACAGCCAAGTAGCTTGATGTATATTCTTATGCTGGAATCTGGTACTACAGACGACCATATTTCGGGCCCCAGCGAAGTCGATCAGCCTCAGGCCGTTTGGCGATGTTTCGTCATGGAGGCTGAATTTTCCGACTGTTGTGCCAAAGACACCTTCTTTACCCACCCTGGCGTTAAAATCGCCAAGCACGACTTTTACATCGTGGCGGGGGCAGCGCTCATAGGTGCGTTCTAGGCGCTCATAGAAAGCATCTTTGGTCACATCGTCCTTCTCTTCCGTTGGTTCGTGGGCGCAAATCAGCGATATGTTGAAGAACCTCGCTTTGATGCGGATTGTGGCAAGACGTTCATCCACCGGGGTGAATGCCAGGACTCTGCGACGGAGTCTCTCTCACACCACAAATCCAACACCAAATTTGCGCTCCTTTATATGGCCGCTGTAGTAGATGTCACAAGGACCCACCTTCTTCCGTCCTTGTCCCGTCCATCGCACTTCTTGGATGGCGGTGATGTCAGCCTTGAGTCGTATGAGGACATCAACCAGCTGGGCAGAGGCACCTTCCCAATTAAGGGTCCGGACATTCCAGGTGCATGCCCTTATATCATTATCCTTAAAACGTTTGCAGGGGTCGTCATCAAAAGGGGGGTGTCTCATCCGAGGCTTTCGTAGATTTTTCATTGGGGGGTGTTTTTATGTGGTGGGTCCCAAACCCAACGCACAACCGCATAAGCGGGCTTCGCCTTCTCACTTTAGCTCGCCTTCAAACGGATGTCTGTTGGCTACCCAGAGGATACTTGGTCTAAAACCGGAAGTCGTGAGCTGCTTGGACCATGTGGAGAAGAATCGTTTCTGGCCACTCCCAAGTGAATGACAATCAAAAACTTTCCTCACTTGCGTGAACTTCTACACATGGTCCCATCCTCCTATCCATCCTAAATGTACTAGCTTTCAAATCATTCGCTGGCCAGAAATTTGGGTGGAATGGTAATATGAACGCCACCACGGAAAACGCCAGAAGATGTACTTTTCAGACGGGCGATTAATATTACCCAGGCTTATTAACATTTTTGCAAAATGTAACCTCTGCAACTTTTATATCATCCATAATTTATATTTAAAACCGTTTCAATCGATAACTACTTCTACTTTTTTATCGACAAGTTTTCAAGTGTCCAGCTCCTTTCCTAAAATGCGTAAATGTTTAAATTAGAAATTATTTCCCATAACATGCATATACAAATCGCTTAAAGAACATTACTCAAAATGTTGTGCGCATACTCTTACGTATCACACCCACTTCTGAGAAATCATTTTAACTTAAATCCAACTTTAGAAAAATATAACGATTCCCACAGTATATTCAAGACAAAAATCATTTTTCTTTTTTCGAAATCAACCAAAACAAAAAAAATAGGCAGCCAACTTGCAGCATTAACGGCAACAATTAAAAAGAAACCCTCAAAATAGAAATTAATTCACGAAAACATGTTGGCCCTTATTGCGAGGATTTCAACACAGCCACACATATACGCGTACATGTGCTTATGTTGTGATGCAACACTTTATCCTTTCGTTCCTCTTTTTAATCATCCTTAACGATGTGTATTTTTTTGTGCAACACAATAACAACAAAATATGTGTGTTTTGATTGCGAAGACTAAAATTTGCTCTTTAATGTCTGCATCTTCCATCATCAACCAACAACCAGCAACCATCAACCGACAGGCATCACCTTCATATTTGAACAACAACAACAATTTGTTAGCCAATAGCGAACATAATAATATCAGCAAAAAATAAGCAACCTTCAATGCATACATCCCGGTTCAGCTAGAGCAATACACAAGTATTTCCATACGGGTATGTAGGTGGAACCGGTGTTATGATGCCCAACGCTTCGCTTTCGTTACAGTTTCTCTACAAGCATACAAATCGGATCTGCTGGCTGGCTGCCCAGTGGCGTCCGTTGTGTTTGTTGTCTTGGTCGCCACGGTTGTCCGCTTTGCGCTTTGTTCTTTGCCGCATTTTTGATTTGAAATCGTGTTGTTGTTGTTGCTACATTTCTCCCTTTCTGCTGCTGCTACAACAACAACGTTTTTAGTTTGGCGTTGGTTGCAGTCTAAAGGCGTCGCAATGCTTGGCTTTTATTTTCTCCGCACCTCGGTTAATTATGCGAAATCGGTGAGTGGCGCCACTGCGCTAGACTTTTTTGTTCTGTTCACTAATTTTTTAATCGATTTCGTTTGGGTAATTTTATTGACCTAAAAATCAATTATTTTTCTATGACATACAATAGTTTAAAGTAAAATTAATTTCTCTTAAACAAAAATTAGTTATACACCTAACAGGTTACACTTCAACGCTGCGCTTCATGTATAGACAGTGCGCCCCTCACATCTTCTCATCTAGCGCTGTTAGCATCATAAGCATGCAGCATATTTTCTCAGCAGCGCACTCTTTCAAAAAATTTTTTTCTTGTATTTTTGCCTTCTTTTACCACCGTTTTCCTTTTTATTGCTTAATGAAGCATTTTTCTGTAGAAACTTTTTAAAAACATTTCGCCGTTGTGGCAACCTGTAATTAGTTGCCTTCACAAAGAGCTTTAAAAGCGTTTAGCTTTTGCCATAGCTATTGCCATTATTGTTGTTATTGTAGTTTGAAGGTGCTTAACCTAGTTGCAGTTTGACGTTTATTTTTTCTGCATAGCTGGCCATTCAATGATCTTTTCTTTGCGCACGGCTGATCCTGTGCAGCTTCGCTTCACACTCACTGCCTCCGAATGTTGCGGTAAGATGCTTATGCGGCCATTGGCCGCTAGCCAGTATCAAAGGCTTTGGCAAATATTTTATTCTTTACATACATACGAGTGGGTACATTTCATGCATCTCTCGTTTCAGCATTGCTTTTGTTTTAAATGCCATGCATGTAGTTGCTAAGCACGCCATGTTGTTTCTTGTTCTTCGGTTACTCCGCCGTTTTTTGTGGGTGCAACCCGCCAAAGTCTAGACGTGATTGTATCACGATTTCTATCGCCATTTTTAAGACAGTTGCATGAACAAGTACATGCCCCAAATACATGCTGGCTTATTTAACTTCAGCAATAAAATGGAAAAAAGCATGTCTTCTATAAAAATTTTGTTATTTTATATATATTGTAATATTAAGTAAAAAATTTGAAATTTATAATTTTTATAATTGTTACAAATAATTTAGAAAATGTGTGGTTCAGTGCATTGAAACAGTATGCAGTTGTTCACTACTCACAACAACAGACTTCATTGCTAAGATTGGGTTTAAGAGGTTTCCATTCATTTGGTTTATTTCCTGCAATATTATACAATAAAATTCTAGTTGTAAGGTCTTGGAACACAAGGTCATCTGCAAGTTGTTCATTTAAGTACAAGGTACCCCATACAATTGAAAGGAATCTAAGAAAGCGTACATTACATTTTCATAATTTGCTATATTAGATTAGATTAAGAATTGAGGAGCGCACTACGAACTAAGATCTATTGTGCTCTCTCCTGTTATCACAATGTACCATCGAACCCCATCGCTTTAAGAAAACTTAATAGTGTTCCAAGGCTTATGGACGCGATACTGTCTATTTGGGATTACAGAGCCCCCATTACCTGACCCACTTTCCTCGCTATCGGCGGACAATCAAGTAATCGATGCTCAGGTGTCTCCGCTGCTAGATCACAGAGTGGCACTGATCCACCCAGCAGATTACTGGTTTGTGCAGATGGCACCTTAGTCTGCAGTGGTCGGTGTAAAGTGCCACTAGTTGAGTCAGTTTGTTTCTTGGTTGCACTATTAGTTGTTTAAATCCTTTCTGGTTATATCCCCCGAGAAACAGTGGCGAAGTACCTGCAAATGCAGCCAGCTGCGGTTCCTACTTCTTGTAGACGGCGATCGAGTGCAAAGAAGGGATCCGGGCCTACAGGCCGGGCACTCGTGCCCTTTTTGGCTAGTTGGTCCGCAAGTTCATTGATTTGTATACCATTGTGTCCCAGATCAATGTTATACTATTGTTGTTGCAAACCCTGTTAAGTTTTTCAATGCAGTCCAGAACCAGCCCCGAATGTGTTTGACATTGTGACTTAATGTAATTTCAGAACTATAGTTTAAATGAACAGGATTATATAGTATTTAAATGTAAAGTTTGAGTAATAAGAAAACACTTCGTGTATCGTTTCACAAATTTCAGCCATCTTGAACAAAATTTAATTTTCGATATGCTAAGAAAATACATTTTTAAAATATTTTATTCATTAGCTACACGGTTATGGCTAGTGCTATATTTCCGACGGCCGCCGAGGGTGGTGTGGAAATAGGAGCAGAAAATCGAAGAAGTAGTTAGTAGTGCTAAAAACACTCAATCAGTTATCGTAAACAAGGAGTGTAAGATAGAAAACTTTGATATAACTCACGTATTAAACGCAGGTATTAAGAGTCAAATTAACTTCAATATGAATCAGCTAAATTAAAAAAACCTTAGTGATATAGAAAGCAGGAACTGATTAATGATAAATTCACATTATAATACAATAAATTATAATTCTGTTTTTAACACATGTATATATAAATGCTAGTAGCTAATATAAATAAAAAAGTGGTATTGGTTAATTTCTAAGCAAATAAAGTGAACAAGAAATGAAGTTACACCTTTTCCACAGTTAGTACTTATTTTTAGCATAATCAGGTGCATACCCTATTGGAAAGTCAACAATGCGGTTTTCAAAATTTCAAATGTATTTTAAGGATTATATTGATATTTTCTTTTTCTTGGAAATATTAAAGCTGAAACTATCGAAATGGAAATAATACATTTTGTATGAATTTATTTATAAAATATTTGTTTTTGTAAATAAGATAATGTTACATCCTAACCGTAATGTTACATATATTATAGACATAATCACTGGAAGTGCTCCGTAAAATAAGCGAAATGTAAATATTTTTAGATCTCAGCAAGAAATTACCAATAAATCGCGGAATATTGAGTTCCCTTCAGAATATTGGATAATAATTTAATACGTTGTGTTAAATTTAGCTGTTGTTATTGCCGCTCTTCAAACTAGAATTAGCTGATGTTGTCTTACAGGGTACAACTATTATGTCAATATCTATACATATCTACATATTTACATTTTATCAGCTGATAATGATCAGTCAAACAAAGGCTGCAGCGATTGCCACCATAGAGAACATACGCAGGTCTCACGACAATAACAATTCCATTCAATCATTGACAAATTGATTGTCACCTTTTAACAAAATATGTTCTTTGTCCGCTTTCAGACTGTTTATTTGCTACTGTTTGCTTGTTGTTGTAGAAGAAAGAGAAAACGACTTGTCGATGTCACCGAGGTGATTACCTCGTGTGCAGTAGTGGAACGAGTAGCTGAGCTCATTTTAATAAAATTAAGTATAGCGACCGACAGGTGAGGTTGAATGGAAAGTAACCGAAAAATTAGAAGGAGTAGAAGAAAAGAAATGAAGGATATAAAAAATGGATGTACACACATACATACAAACGTCATGTGCCAAGTAAAATATCAAACATTTACATCTCCACTACTTGATTAAAGTGTTTGTCAGTTAATAAAAGAGAAAACTTAAGCGCGTGTCTAACAACAAATACAATTCACTTAACAGGGATAGTAACTACAAAATGTGGTAAGGGCGTCATTACGGCTAAAATAAAATCAGTTAATTATGATTACATTTTGTGCGTGAACGAGGAGTACGTGTTTACCAAAAAATCAGCCAAACCAAAAGTTACACACACCCCAGTTTGTTTGTAAGCATGTTTTAAGGACACGCGTGTATCCTTTGTTTCGCATTTTCCAAAAATACAATTTGTGGTTGAATGGTCAGGCACAAGCGAAAGCACACACCGAACGGTAGTAACACGTAAACTGTAGATTAGCAACTCCAACCTTACTAACAAGACCACTTTACTCGTGAATATACATATATATGTATGTATATACACATATGTATTTCAATTTTCCAATGAATGACATCTGGTCAAAACTGAAATATACAAGGTACTATAAAATATGCATATTTCTATATATGTATATACATTTATGTATGTATTACTAAAAAATTTATTAAAGTTGTATTTCTGGACAAAATGAGTTTGGTGGTCCATAAATCATGCATGCGGATACGGCACAAAATTAATTAAAACTGAAATACTTTCAACATAGGCTTCTTTCTATATTATTATATATTCGAGATATTGGTACCAAAGATATCGAAATGACTATTACACGACGTCTGTCGATTCATTCGACCACTGTCACCAAACTCAAAAATAAACAAAATTATATAACTCTGGAACCGATTCAAACACTTAAAATGATTCTTATTTTTGGAATGAAAATCGAGCAGTGGAATCAAAGGGGCCTTGAATGGTATATACTGTATTCTGCTTATACTAGCCGTCAAAGAATCGTTTACCGTATTTCAATGTGATCACATGTCGGTTGATAATTCCAAAAAAACGCGTGAAATGATTGCCATGAAATAAGTCTACACAATTAAAGTCGCTATTGCTCACACCGAAACGGTGGATTCACCCTGTGAACCGAAGCGAATGGGTGTGGAGGTGAATGAGGACAAGACGAAATATCTCCTGTCATCAAGCAAACAGTCAGCGCACTAGCGTATTGGCTCCCACGTCACTGTTGACAATCATAACTTCGAAGTCGTAAATAATTTCGTATACCTGGGAACCAGTATCAACAACACCAACAATGTCAGCCTCGAAATCCAGCGCAGAATCACTCTACAGGTGCTACTTTGGACTGAGTAGGCAATTGAACAGTAAAGTCCTCTCTCGACGAACCAAAATCAAACTCTACAAGTCGCTTATCATTCCCGTCCTGCTTTACGGTGCAGAAGCTTGGACGATGTCAACATTAGATTAGACCACACTAGGAGTTTTCGAGAGGAAAATTTTGCGCAAGATTTATGGTCCTCAGAACATTGGCAACGGCGAATACCGCAGACGATGGAACGATGAGCTGTACGAGTTATACGACGACATTGACATAGTTCAGCAAATAAAAAGACAGCGGCTACGCTGGCTAGGTCATGTTGTCCGAATGGACGAAAACACTCCAGCCCTGAAAGTGTTCGATGCAGTACCCGCCGGAGGAAGCCGAGAAAGGGGAAGGCCTCCACTCCGTTGGAGGGACCAGGTGGAGAGCGACCTGGTTACACTTGGAATCTCCAACTGGCGCCGAACTGCGAAGGAAAGAGAAGAGTGGCGCGCTCTCATCGATTCGGCTATAACCGGCTAAACGGTTGAATGCCAATAACATACATACATAAGATATGTATTAAATTAGCTATAAATGTAAAGAAGGCCAACATACGTCAAATAGTTTTGTCAAAACAATTCCTGAAAACCATTCTATTTTCATGGGTTCAGGGTGGCGTAACCACTTAAAGCAGTTTGAGCATCGTCTCGCACGAAACTACGTTGAGTTTTCCGGAAATGTTCATTTATTGTTTCTCGAACTCCCATTTTCCAAAATATTAAATTATTTCAGTCTCTTTCGACGACTTTACACTATAACTTCCATGCTAGTGCGTCCATGCAATCAAACATTATATTGGTACCGAACATGGTATTGGTATATATTCTGACCTTATTCCCTGTAATAATTTAAAGTTTTTGATAATTTTTTCAAATTAATTAATAATTCTCGAAATATTAGTCATTTCGGTTTTTCGTTACATGATATTACGCTGCGAGAAATGTTATCAACTACAATTATAACTTATGCAATGCACTTTAATAAAATTTTCTAACACTCTGGCGAAAAATACAGATATTTCTGAGAATATATTCTAGGTGTTAACTATCAGCGTTTTATTGTAAGCCTTGCTGTCATTTTCAACCTTCTTAGAACAAAATCGCCGTCATTAATAATTTGATTCTAACTCATGGCAGGAAGTACTAGCACACACCGCAAATATGTGTCTTTTCTCTTTCCTCGTAAAGTCAACAAAACGAAGTTTTCACTACACTTATTTGAACTCAAAGGAGACACACAGTTAATAGTTATCGTTTTACATATCACTGGGCTTGTCACTTAATAACAATGTGGCTCCTGTGCTGCATTTCACCGGCATCGTCCACAGCTGGGGACACGACAAATATACACAATCGTACATACCACATAAAGCCAACAACCAACTCATGTGGTCAACCACTTTCCCGACCTTGCGTCTATACGAATATTGTAATTTATCTAATGCAGTCATTAATTTCGTATTAACAAGGTGTGGATGGAAAATTACCTTTACAATAGTTGCAAAGTCTGCGCTGTGCCTATATACCAAAATAAGACAGTCTATTCCCTTTCAACTCTGCGTTGGTACTAATTTATAATGTATGTCTGTATTTATTTGAATACTAGCGGGGTAATGGGTAATGGAGCGATGTCGTTAAGTGAAAGGAAAGTACACGGTGATAAAAAGTGTCACTAACTATGCACAAATAATGGTACTAAATTATTAAATGATTGTATTATAATTAAGTGCCACTACGTAGATATTCATCAGGGTAACAGTTGATTCGGAAACTGATATTGATAATGCCAAACGTTGAACAATACACAAAAAATAAGGTGTCAAAGACAAAATAAAAACATTTTAATTATAACAAGTAAGGTCGGCTGAGCCTTAACGAGCTTTATATTAACACACGTTCAGCAGATTAGGTCAGGAGATAGGATCAGTTCATGCTATTGTCTAGGAGACGGAACGATTTGAGATGTCAGCAACAAATACATTGTATCTGGATAAAAAAAATAAAATATTTTGAAAGATAACATTAATGGAGTCTTCCCTGATAACGTAAAAAAAAAAGTTTTATGGAAGTATTTAGAGCTAACAAAAAATACCTCTCAGAAAATGTATAAACATATTCCATCTAATGGTTTGATGATGGATGTACTAAATCATAACATTTAAAGAATTACTTAGAGAATATCTGAAGATTCTTCGTTTGACAAACCTTAACCAAACTATCAACAACAAGTAAGGAAGGGCTAAGTTCGGATATAACCGAACATTTTATACTCTCACAATCTATTTATGTAGTTTTACTATGAGAACACACAATTCGACCCGTATATTCGGCATAAAGTCCAAAATAACGAAAATCATTGTATATAACTACTATATGGAAGCTGAAATAATTTCTGGACCGATTTCAACTATATTTGCCACCAAGCTACATTATATCCAATATTTTACGTTCACATAATATAAGATATCTCACATACTAACCGATATATACGGTATAAAGTGCATCGGAAGTTTGAATATCGTATATGAGGTATATGGGAACAAGAGGAAGTATTAGTCTGATTTTGCCATTTTTGGGCACAGAGGCACACTGTTATAAGTAACATATCTCCTTTGAATTTCTTTACAATACGAGAGAATTATCGATATTTAGCCACTTGCACCGAAGTCCTCATGTTCGATATATGGGCCTTCGAAAAGTTACAGTTCAATGTCGACGATTTTTATACGAGCGATGTAACATTGGAAAGTATTACTTTTGTAACTTTATTTATGGCTTAGTTCCATCTGTTTATAGGTTTTCTGTTATCGCCATTTTGTTATATGGGAAGTTTAGTCGCATGCGTCTCTTTCATATCATCCTTACCATAAATGTAAAAAAATTTGAAGTTTTTCTTTAACGAGTCAAGTAATTTTCACACATTAACATTGTGTGAGGTATGGGTGTTGTGATTAACTGGTCCATCTTCACACTATATGTCGACATCTTATAGGGAAAACACATTCAACCTATTAGGGGCGGAGTCATGGCTAAGTCAAATTTTCGTCTAAAATTCTAACTTATAAACTATAGTAAAGCGACATTTTCGCATTATATTTTTGTCCCGTTAAAAAACTTAAAAAAGATCTGAAGTATAAGTTAAAAGTCTTATCCAGAATACATGCCCATACCAGGTTAAATTATCTGTAAATTCAAGCTGATATGGATTTCTTTGTATATGGATATCCACTTGTATTGGCTTGTCGCAGCGAGTGTGTAAAAAATGCAATACTGTGGCGTCACTTTATTATGTTGAGATAAAAATCTAATAATGCGCAACGCATGCGCGCTGATCGAACGATGAGAATGGCGAAATAACGATTAAATTTTTTACTTATAAAAAAACTTTTCTTGCACATTTCGCGATACATTAGCCGTTCGTAAGGATGTTTGTGTACTGGGTTCTGCGTTATACAAAGGAATATGTTACAGATATGTGTGTTACAAAGTTGTGATGCCCAGCACGATAAGCGTAGGCATAAGAGCTTTCAGTTTTTTTTTCACTTTTATGTTTTATGAATTTTATTATTTTTGTGTGTGTTTTTTTTTTTCAAGTACACAGAAAACACTTTGGTCATGCGCTTGCA
The DNA here is from genome assembly GCA_031772095.1 of Zeugodacus tau. NCBI lineage: Eukaryota > Metazoa > Arthropoda > Insecta > Diptera > Tephritidae > Zeugodacus > Zeugodacus tau. Next base: position 30,047,976 of record CM062650.1, on the reverse strand, counting down.
CATTCGATCGCAGATGTGCATTGCGAAAATTAATTTCACGTCTATAAGGAATTTTTAATTAACTTGCAGTGCGAAAGATTTCATGTGAAGAAAAAATATTAGTATAACGTGTTTTGGACTCTTGCACCGACTCCCTATTGGCTTGTTGGTGTGGCAGTATACACAAGCGACTGCCAGTGTACATACTTGTATATTATATTGGAAGCATAGTTAATGTAAATGCCATTATTTCTTAGATATTAAATATTATCTTGGTAATAACATTATAAGTAAAATTTGCAAACATTTTTATATCTGGGTTAGGTTCTATGGTTAATTCCCACTTGGATTATGCAAAACCTGAATAACTGTTTGATATCAAGGCACAATAAATCGCATGAAACCTATCACAAATTTGCTTGTAGTTGTAATTATATTTCCGTCGTCGTAGTTCATCTAATGATACGAGATCCAAAATGTTTTAGACTTGATTTCACAATGGCAGCATTCCAGAATAAAGTGTTTTCATGATTTTAACTCGTCTTCTTTCAAACAACTTCTGCAGTTGACGTACATACAATTTTTGATCTTACCACAGGAACCCCGTTGGAATAGTGATTAGTTAGAACACCTACTACTAGGGAAAGGTGTAGTTTGCTGAAGGCGCAAAGTTCATTAGATCTTTTGCGATTTTTAGATTACTCTAATGATTGGTTTGTGCCCGCAATTTGAAAGTTTTCATACTCATTCTTACTGAAATATAAAGTGCTTGCGGACCCATCAGACATACCTAAATAAAGTATGAAATGCATATAATAAAATGATTGGAATTAATATATAATTGGATTGAAGATTGGGTCAAAGACAGTAGCGACATCTAATTATAAAACATTTCCCAATCAAAAACAATTTTATATCCTAAACGGTTTCTATAAAGTAACAATGACGCCATCATCTTTTAGCACATATAAAACATCAAACAAATTTATAAATTTAAAATTAATTAAATGAACTATTTAAATTGGACCGAATTTGTCTATATATCTTTACATGTCATATTTTTTATATTCTAGTCAAAGGTTCCTGCATCATTAGATACACTTAAAATCTAAATTTTTTATTTACCTATTTTCTCTTATTATCACTTATAGTACTACTTGCAGTGTAATTAGACGAAACGTTCAAGTAATAAAAGCAATAATCATCTGTAACCACGTGGCACGCGCAAAACCATACTAATCACTACCTCGCTTGACTCTATAAACGCATTTCCGCGATCTGTGTAATGCCTTTCCACATGAACTATAACTCAATGTCTTGCATTGCAATGCACGCTACAAATTATATGCGCAATTTGTCGACTTACCTCATCCTTACTTCTGCATATATACAACAACACACCCGCACACCTTATCCTCATCGCTGTGACCAAATTACATCCTTCCGTTCGGGCATGCCAGCCACCGCACACAGATTAGATATTGCTAACGTTGTTTTCAACGCAGCGTGTGTCCTAGCTCATTACAACTGCTCCAGTCTGCCTTGGATGCCACACTCAAGCACACACATGCGCCCGTGTGTTTGTGTGTGTAAAGTGAAATTTTAAATCAGTGCAAATGCTCTCTACGCATTTTCAATTGTCTCGCTCGTAATCAACAGAAAAGCTGTTGTCATTAGTTTCATTTTATAATTTATTATAGTCAACAAAGAACGACCCATGAAACGTATTCGAATAAAATTGATACTCGCACGTATGCGTGTATGTATGTATGTGTGTGTGTGTGTGCAATTACCACCCACCATCCGTTGCTGTATCTCAGCCTCATCATAATCATCATCAACGCTTTAGCCAACACATCTTCAAGCTCACGCACTAGCAACCACACCTACAAACACACGCACACACAATCAGTCATTATACTCTCCCCCACCACCCGCTCATGTTGTTGAGCTCTAGTCCTTGTTGATTTGGATAGTGTGCGTGGTGGGGGATGAGTGCGCTTGGTTAGTGTTTTTGAAAAGCGTGCAAGATTCTCGGCAAATTTTTCAAATTTAAAGTGTCCAACCAAGCGGATGCACTTTAATTTTACGACAATTGAGTAAATTGCGCAGTCATTGTGGTGCCACAGAAATGTCAATGTTGGCAACGGTTATTGTAAGGCATAACCCCGTTACGCTTTGGCCCCACCACTTTTGTTTCATCTCATCTCATCTCATTGTACGTACAACAACTGACACTAATGTGTCAAAGGTCACGTGGCTTTCATTTGCGGGTATTCTCATATTTATCTTTCGGATTTTACAATCACCATTCAAGAGTGGTTGATTTGTAGTATTGCTCAATATGGGGATATGAGAATGGAAATTATATAGTAATTGGAGTTTATTTTCTAATTTGTTAAGAACTCAGCGTTGTCAAGTTTACAAAAAAGAAAACCAGAAACCATAGAAATAACTTATTGTTCAACCTCTGAATAACTCACATAAAAAAATTGTGTTAACCACTAAAACTGGAATAAAACGGAAATAGGTTAAAACTTACGCTGTTTCGATCGGAAGAAATTTTTAAGTCGGGTGTAACCTATATTTTATACTCTCTCAATTTATTTGTTTAATGTTATTAAGATACGAAAATCAATATATTTAGTATACGGGACCTGTGGTAATTCCTGGATCCATTTCACCCATTTTCACCATCAAACTTCATGGCAATACGTTCGCTTAATTTTAAAATATCTCACATATTAACCGATATGCACTGTATAAGGCCCACCGGATGTTTGCAAACCATAATATTAGGTTAGCTCCCATGCTAGGAGAAATTATGAACCGATTTCACCAATTTTAGGTACAGAAACACATTATCAGAAAAAAAATCTTCTGAATAACATTAAATTAGCCGAGAGATTTAGCTATATTTTCATTAAAAAATCACCCTTAGGCATTAAGTTCTACTTCTTCGATATACATATGGGACTTTGAAAAGTTATGGTCCAATTTCGACATTTTCTAAATTAGTGATACCACACCTTAAATACTGTGGTTGTGTAAAGTTTTCTTCCGTTTTTTTTTCATTGGTTCTTGAGGTGTATAATATCTTGAGTTATATTGTAAAGAGAACGAATCATATGGCCTTGAGCATTGTGTTATATGAAAGTAGGCGTGGTTGTGGTAACGGGGTCTAGAAAAAAATCAATCAAATCAAATTTCTTTGAAATCGGTCGAATAGTTCCGCTACATTCAGAAGAGGATGCTAAGAAGTTTCTGCCTCCATGTATTATCTGTATGTCTGGACTCTACAACCACATATTGTATAAAGTCCATTGAAAGTTAGAAACCCTAATATTAGGTTAGAAGCACCGAGGTCCTCATGTTCGATATATGGGGCCTTGAAAACTTATGGTCCGATTTCGACGATTTTTAGAAAGGGGGTGCCACACTATAAATGCAGTATTTTTACAAAGTTCTGTTCCGAAATCTTCACTAGTGTTTACATTATATATTGTAAAGTAAATGATTCAGATCATCTTCAAAGTTCTGGTATATAGGAAGTAGGCATGGTTGTAAAGCGATTTGGCATATTTTCACAACATATCATTGGGATGTAAGAAAACTATTACAAACCAAGTTTCATTGAAATCGGTCGAGTAGTTCCTGAGATATGGTTTTTGACCCATAAGTGGGCGACGCCACGCCCATTTTCCTTTTTGAAAAAAAAAATCTGAGTGCAGCTTCCATCTGCCATTTCTTGTGTGAATTTTATTATTTCTGACGTTTTCGTTTCGTTTGTGAGTTAACCCACTTTTAGTAATATTCAACCAAACCTTTGTATGGGACGTGGGTGTGGTTATTATCCGATTTCTTTCATTTTTGGACTGTATCAATAAGTGGCTAAAAGGAACGACTGCTGAAAGTTTGGTTTATATAGCTTCATTGGTTTGCGAGATATACATAAAAAACCCATTTGGGGGCGGAGCCACGCCCACTTCTCCAAAAAAATTACATCCAAATATGTCCCTTCATAGTACGATCCTTTGTACCAAATTTAATTTCCATAGCTTTATTTATAGCTTAGTTATGGCACTTTATGTGTTTTTGGTTTTCGCCAATTTGTGGGCGTGGCAGTGGTCCGATTTTGCCCATCTTCGAAAGCAACCTTCCTATGGTGCCAAGTTTCATCAAGATATCTTAATTTTTACTCAAGTTACAGCTTGCACAGACGGACGGACAGACAGACATCCGGATTTGAACCGGATTTCAACCGTTATGTGAACAAAACTATAATACTCTCTTAGCAACTTTTTTGCGAGCGTATAAAAAAAAGTCGAAACTGAAGTCCATAATAAAACACCTTTGCATTCGTATATTTTGCATACGATGATTTTTACCTTATTTATTGATCAGAAAATTGAATTTTGCCAAAGAGTCCGCAATCGGCATAATAAACTCATCCAACTGACAATTGACTGACACCCATCATTCAAACGTCAATAGGGGAAGCCGAGCCACACGTTGCCCAGCCGCGGATGCTGCTGTTCGTGCGAACAAATTTGATGGTAAATCATCATGATGATGCTGGTGATGATGATAATAATTAAGTTGTTATTCTTGTGTATAGTGGATATGAACGTCGCTGAAAAGATCAACAAAACCGAGTAAGCACTTGCTGCCCGCACAGTAGTTGCAGCTGCTGTCCCAGGCGGCCTGCTTCCTTTATTGGGATTTTATATTTGCGTACATACATATGTATACGATATACACATGTATGTGTATATACACACATATATATGTGGGTTCGAACGATTGTAAGTTGCGCGTCAAGTGGAGGGGCAGTCAGTTGTTGAAAGCGTCGATTAACTCTTGATGCTGCTGCGCCATTCAATTAACCTATCAAAATGAAGTGGTCATAAAGCTTAAAACTTCTAGTGGAGGGAGAGAAAAACAACACCAAACATTTCCGCTACAGCAGACTCTTTTCATATGCTTTTGTAACCGACTTTCCAATATTAGTTGTGCGCGTTCAATAATAATAGCACGATACACAGCGCTGTGCCACGCATAACCTTTTCTCCCCGGTGGGGCGACTTGTCAGTTGGACACCTGTGTTCACATGCGTCCCATTAGACGCTCACTTGATTTGCGTATTCAATGCGGCATATCCACGAGGGCGGGTGGTTGGTAGGCATTTAGCGGTGCATGGCAACACTTCAGCTTTTGTTTTTCCAGCAGCTGAAAAGTGTTGGTCATCGCAAGCGAATTGTGTGCGGCTACCGCTCAGCCGCAACGCCACTTTGCCACTTGGCAGCATTGCCACTTGTTGTTTGCTGTCAAGTCATGTTGTGCACGCGTTCGATTGATGTGCCGCTCATCGACATTTGCCGCACTTTTATTGTATGAAAATCGCATATATTTGAGACACGCGTAAAAGCATTTTGAGTGATGCTGTATGTTATTAAATTTTTTTGCACAGAAATTACCTTTTAAATGAAAAAATGACTGAATGCCCACATTTTTACATATTACCTACCTCAAGCGACTTCATTGTTCGATTCGGCGATTATTTATTCAAGAAGGGAGGAGCAACGTCACACAAATAACCCTTTTTTGTGAAGAACTCTGCTTTCGTAGTGGTTTTATTTAAAGTTTATTCATTTGCTAATGCTCTGCACGAATCACTGAATCGCATGAAATCTGTGAATTTCCTTTCATTCCTAAACAAACAAGTTAGAAAATTAATTCTGGAGCAATATTTGCTTTTTAAAAGCAGTGCTAACATTTTTGGCAGCAATGAGTGAGTGTCAAATCGAAGACTAATATACTCCAATAGAAGCCATTGTTGATGTCTTAGACCTTACGGAGTGACGAATCGAAAAATGAAATAAATCAATTGTAACAGAGAGTGATTCTGATACCCTTGACTAAGTATAGGCATAATCTATTATATTGAATTGAAAAGCGAAGTTTCACAAGAATATATACAGTTACGAATCTAATCTCCTATCTACATATTATACTCTATGACAGAATAAAAAACTCTTATATAAGCGCTTTAAGGGCTTAAGTGGATTTCTGTAAAATAGCGTATTTCTTTGATACAATCATATATGTATTTCATATAAACAATTCAGCATATCAAATAAATGTTCTGTGAAATTTTTGTTTTAAAATTCCAAAAGCTCGTTCGTTGGTACAACTCCCTTGACGTCTCAAAAACAAAATAAAATATTCGTGTCATGGACAGCATAACTCATTGATGGTCCATCTAAAATCAATAAACCAAAACTATTTCTTGTTAATGAGCGAAGCCAAAAAGTAAATATTAAAATTTACATTTTTTACAGTTTTTTATTTTCGAGATATCGTCTCCGCTAACTAAATTTAAATTTAATTTTGAGATAAACGAAAAAAAAATTTAGCAAACCTCTTACGTTTATTCGCCTGGTACAACTCATCGGTCCCCTTTTTGAGGATACCAGCATCAACCAACAATAATAAATCTAACGAACGTTAACGCGAGAACACTTAATATGAAATACTAGCAGACCCGGCCACACGTTTTTGTGGCTAAGGTATACATTAAATTAAGTTGGTCCAATCTTGGCTTCGGCGACGATATTGATTACTCGAGGTTGATTTATGTTACGCAGCATGATTACAACTCACACTACTTTTAATTGCAAAGTACAGGAAATTTTAAATAGTTTGGGATAATTGACTACGTCATACTGGTTAGTAGCTGTGTCAACTCTTTTGGACCGAAATTCTAAATTGTCGCATTAAGATCATCGATATTTTTTTTTTTACCACCAATATAGGTCATTCAATCAGTCATTTATGGTTATCATATTGAGGTTTCATGTCAGGAAAACTTCTCTTTCGAGTCAATGAAGTGAAAGAAATCTGTTGGAAATGCTATTAATCCATCGAGGTGTCAACTGCCAACTATTTCTACAATCGCAATTTGGTATTGTTGCAAAAACACTCATATGTTAGTTGTTAATTGGCGATTCTTTATGTGTCGCCACAAATTAAATGATTTAGGGAAGCGATAACCCGTCAGTAACAGTTGATCCAGGAATAATTGGCGTAAATCACCTACTAACAGAATCCTGGCTCCACCAAAAACGTTCATCGACAATCAAGATCTGTTAAAGTCCTGTGCAGTACCTCCAACGACTTCTTGAATATTTGGAAAATTGTCGTTAAAGCGCTATTTTTGACGATTTTGTGTTTCGTTCTTTTGCAATTTAGGAGTAATTTCAAGGCCGAATGTGCCGTATGTTTGCCTACTAACAGGTGCCAAGTCGCCCCTATTCCCGTTAACCTTGGTGGTGAAAATGAGTAAAACTGGTTCTGGAATTACATCAGCCCTCATATACTATACATGATGATTTTCTATTGGACTTTATGTCGAATATATACGTAAAATTGTGTGTTATCTTAATAAAATTACATCAATAAATTGTGAGAGTATAAAATGTTCGATTGGACCCGAACTTAGCCTTTCCTTATTTGTTACAAATTGTTTTGGGCTATCGACACAACCTTATACAATTGAACAATAACAAAAATATTTTAACAAAGCAACAATGACAACCTTCAAATTATAATTTTTTGTTTTCTCTTTTATATTTTTCTTGTCAACTCGAATAAAATTCTCTTATTATTATCTTCCTCGAAATTTTTTCATATTTACTCACTTTCTTATCTTTTTCTGGCCTTCCACGAATATTTCAAGACTAAAATTAGCCAGATCGGTTTGGCCGTTCTCGTTTTTTTGCGGCACAAACGAACAGCAATTCATTTTTATATCATATTATTATCAAGCGACAACTATTTTTAATTCCGCACAGGACCATTCAAAAATTTCAAAATTTTTAACTCGTGATATCTTTTGAATGGTATGTCAGAATCTAATAATTCAAAAAGTTATATAAAGGTTTTGAAGCGATCTTAAATAATAAATCATTTATTTCGATAAGGATTAATACTAAGGTATATATAAAGAGCCTTTTCAAGTAGTGGTATTTTAATTAATTTTTTTTTATATAAAATCGCTTATTGTGACAAAACAATAATAGTTAGAGGTATGATGTCGCGACGTTTTTTGTAGATAATGATAAGTTCTACAAAATTGTAGTACATCACTTTGTTATATCTTCAATCGTTTTCGCAGCATTCGCGATTAAAGAAAGTTTTTTGGTATTTTTTTTTACATTATCGGAGTTTTGGTAAGGAACCCTATTTTTTTTTAACTAAATATAGCCTATGTCACTCAGGGATAGTATAGCTTTCCAACGGTGAAAGAATTTTTCAAATCGGTTCAGTAGTTTCGGAGCCTATTCGACACAAACAAACAAAAAAACAAACATTTCCTCTTTATAATATTAGTATAGATAATAGACAAAAGTGTTCCTTGGACCCCCTCTTACAAGGATTTAATTTTAGTGGCGTCTTACGTAGAAAGAACACGAACTTCTCCCACATTCTCCACATCTCGCGTAATATTTATCTACATTACATAGTTACGTAATTATGAAAAATGACTGAATCAGAATGTAAATGGAGATAAGTCAAACATTATCAAAAAATCAATCACCTTTGTCACATTCATAGTATATTAATCGAGTACCATAGGATGCTCATATTAAGTGTGTACTTTTCCACAGATATACAGAGGTAGTCAAAATTATTTACACATCAGACGTTTTTTTACAAGTTTCACACAAAAAGCTTTCGCTTGTTGTTGTTGTTGTCGCAGGGTAACAAAATGCTATGTTGTTGTAAACCTTGATCTATTCCTGAGTGAATGAAGTCAGTTTGGCTAGAATTGCTAGAACTATGGCGGAGAAATACGCAAATGAACTGAAGACTCTCAGTAGTCAAAAGTATTTACACACATTTTTTTTGCGTCAAAAGTATTTACACACGGCGATTTAGCCTTTATCCTAGGATTTGGTTTAAACAAGAGTAGTAATTGGATTCTATTGCATTCATAACAACCTAACTCAGCCTTAAAATATAAAAATTGGTAAATAAAATGTCGAAAACAAAGGAATTATCGATTATAACTAGATTGGAGACTGTTACTAAGTTTAAGACTCGGGTTTAGGCTTCGGAGTTAGTAAAACTTTATAGAATTTAAAGGAATACTGTTTATAATGTTATTAAAAAGAAGGACACGAAATATTACAAGGGCAATTTAAAGATAACTGGGCGGAAACCTGTGATAACTCAAAGAGAATGCAAAAGATTAGTAGGAACTGTCATACAAAATCCCACAAATAGTCCTGTTAATATTGCAGCAGCATCGAATCAGCATATTGCATGAACAGTCAATGATGCTACACTGTTAAGGACATTTAAAAATAGTAACATAAATACCTACGTTGTGCATAAAGTTGACCACTTCCGAAAAAATGAAAGCTTTATTTCCGAAACCAAAAAAGCGATATGCCTCTCATTTGCCATTGATTGCATCCTAAAGCCTGTCGTGGGCAGATAAAGCTAAATTTTAGTTGCAGGGCTTCTTTAGTAAACGCTTTATGCATTTACCACGTGAAAAGAAGAATAATGCAGTTTAGACGCTAAATAAAGTCGGGAGAGACATTATGATTTTTTGAAATTTTTTTGGAAATTTTCCTTACTTCTGTTTTGAAGATTTGGTACTAATTTAGGGACCCTAAATCATCCGGATATATCAGAATTCACATAACCATGCCATTCTAGTGGTCCGTCGGCCTTTTCCAACTATTGACTACATTTTACAACAGGATAATGCTCCATTTCATAAAGGATCTTTACCTATAAAAGTTTTAAATAAAGCAAATCAAATTGACCTTCGCACAGCCCTCACCAAAACTTTAGTGAAAATGTTTGGTCTTTCGTTAAATATCAGAGGACAATTGATATAATAACCGAAAACGCCGAAATTACCGACATTTGGTCTAAATTAACTGTTAACTTAGCGCACAATTGTGTTGAATCAATTCAGACCATAAAGCAGGCTGTTATTGATGCCAAAGGCGGTGTAACCAATTATGAATTTATCGCCTTAGAATAGTAACTTAGACTAAACATTAAAACTAAAAAAATTATCATTAAATAAGAACAGGAAAATAGAGTTCAAGTTGTGTGTAAATACTTTTGACGCAAAAAAAATGTGTGTAAATACTTTTGACTACTGAGAGTCTTCAGTTCATTTGCGTATTTCTCCGCCATAGTTCTAGCAATTCTAGCCAAACTGACTTCATTCGCTCAGGAATAGATCAAGGTTTACAACAACATAGCATTTTGTTACCCTGCGACAACAACAACAACAAGCGAAAGCTTTTTGTGTGAAACTTGTAAAAAAACGTCTGATGTGTAAATAATTTTGACTACCTCTGTATTTATTTATTACATTTTTTAACAGCAAAAAAGGGTTATATGGTGCTTAAGCAAACACTTCGCTGTATAAGAATGAGCAAAAATAATTGTATGTCGATCAAAGAAAGCACCAAATGGATGGGTGTTAACCCATGAAGGCGCGCAACCACTTTGTCTACCATTGAGACTGTGCAAAGGTTCAATTGGAGCGTCCAACATCAAAGCGGTACAAAGAAAATTTCAAAACCTCCTACCACCAAACTTAACAATCGCCAAAGGAAACAAGCAAACAAAAAGCGCAAGGATTATGAGCAAAAGGGTTCTGTCAACGGCTCCGGCATTTGACTGTTGACAGAGTGACGCATGTTCTCGTATGCTTCAGCGCTCTCGAATACTGGCACACAAGGCCAGAGACACCAACTCCAACATCCAATAGGATGTGTGGGTTGCGCACGCATACAGGCAGATAGTATGCGAGTGTATATGTTTATAACAATGTTAATTCACAATGTCAATGGGAATTCGACTTTGAAGATGCGAAGGTGCGTACGTGTGCGTGTGAGTGTGCAAGTTGGCTTTTGAATTCGAAATTGAATGCTAATGCTAATGCTAATGTGTCGAAAGGCAGAGAATCGGAAAATTTATTCAATTGCTGACAATTGAAGTAAATCACTTATTGGCCTTATTGTTGCTGACTCGCGATATTATTGCCACGATGTTGCAGCCGCATAGTAATTGTTGTATGTTGGTATTCGTGTTGTTGGTTTAGATGCCATTTTCTTGCTGTTATTGCCTGCCATTTCTGTCGTTGCCGTTAGTTGAGTTAATTTGAATACACGCGTTTTAGATTATTTGAATACGCGTTAGGAATACTTTCTGCTTCACTACTATATATTTATATATACATAAATATGTATATATGTATGTACACTAATACAAACCAATTTACATGAATTTGTTTGAACAACTTTTGCTGGAAATAATTTGAAAATTGCCAATAACGGTATTTGAAGTTAGTGATGTTGATTAGAGAAAAAGGAAATTCGCTGACGGTAATTTATTGTTATTCAGAAAATTGGTATCTGCTATATTTACGATACATTTTTCAGAATTCTATATTTTAAAGGACAAAATGTGTCATTCAGACAACCGCTTTCAGCACCCTTGAAATAATATAATAGCTTTCCCAATTACAAAAAAAGATAACTTTGTAACTATTACAATTAAATCTTAAGTCCATAGTTTTGCCATAGTTTATAATATATTATAAGAGACCATTATTCTTCTTCTATTCACGTTCTATTAGAAACATACAATTTTGTACTAAAAACCTTTCGGACCGTTTTGTGATTGCTTGATTCAGTATTGTTTGAACACACTTCAAAGATGGACACCAGTAAAGAGAAAATACCTCATATCTTATAGTTTTTTTTTCAATAAGGCGATAACATAAGCTAATTGGCCGTTGTTATGTATTGTTATTGAAAGACCCAATCACGCGCAATTATGGTTTCGTCGATAATGTAATAATAGCAATTTGACCAATAAAAATGAAATTGTGTTCTATCAGAACGACTCACTCTCATTGACACTTATTAGCCGGAAGCTCCGGGTGCTTGGTTGGGAGGTTCTTATGCAACCACTATATATGTAACAAAAGAAAAACAAATACAAATAACATCACAAAATAAGTAAGGAACTCAGTTCATATGTAAATATGAAGTTGTTATTCATTTAATTTAAATTCAAAACTAAATAAATTATTATTATAAGATATATGTTATAGAAAAAATAAGTTATTCGCGTTTTCTCAAAGCGAATCAGCAATATAGCTTTCTTCTTTCAGGACAAATATGAGCATTACGGCTAATATTCGAAAAAAGTAGGTCTAGTAAAAAGAATCCGTTATTTTAAAAGAGATGACTTTTGTCATTTCTGTCTCGCATTGGCGTCACATAGTGATAGTGACTCGATAGAAACTTCGGAAGCTTCTTTGGGAGGTTCTTTTGCATGCACCTTATAGTCCAGGCCAGCACCAAGTGATTATTACGTGATCCTGTCTATGGCGAACGTTTAAAAATAGACACTTCTAGTTACGAATGCTTCTATAATAGTGGCTTTATGACAGTACCTTCAAAATCTCAACAAGTTGTTAAACAAAACTGTGCGTATATGACATACATGAATCGAATTTTTTTGAACAGTGCTAAATAAATCCTTCAATTTAACACTAAACCTACCAGAGCGGTCAAATGACCGCTTTTGAGACTTTGAAAAATAATTATTTAATATTATATAATATTTATTTTATATTAATTGTTTAACTTTTATTTCAAAAGTGGTCATTTGACCGTCATCTGTAGAAATAGTTATGCATATAAAATGTGTCAGTAAGTTTAGTGTTAATACAAAATTATTGAATTTCTTTATACAAGACTTAAATTATCATCTTGATGAATTATTAGTTTAGTCAAATGTGAATCCCTGTGTTTTATATGGCAAACAGAGAAATTCAAAATTTATACTTAAAAAAAGTTAAAAAAATCTATTTTAGTGTTATCCGAAAGAAGTAGAAAGAATCGGCTAAGGATCGGCCTAATATGGCCGATGCCGATACCGATGCCGATGCTGAATTTTGTAGCCGATACTGGCCGATGCCGATACCAAGGCCGATTAATCGGTCGGTCTCTACAGACGTATGTTAGCCAAAATAACCAAAATACTTTTACTATATACATATATAAGCTGGGGTGCACAGAGATAATTTTACACTGTTGGTAACAGATCACATTACGTTTACTTATATTTGTAATAATTCTTCTAAATTCAACGATATATTCGGTATAAACTCAGCCATAAACTCGGAGGTCTTTATATACGGTATCTGAGGCTTGGAAAAGTAGCCAGTAGTAGTAGTAGTAGTACAATAATCCGATATGCAGAATAAAATCAATATAATATTTTTTTTATAATATTAGACCTACATAGTGCGGAGTTCAGATGTTATTTGAGTTAGAGAATGAATTGAATTCTCGACTCCACGTGCTCTGCGATATATGAGTTACTCTTAAATTTAGTTCTAAAGTTACCTCCATAAAAAGTTAGTTATCTTTGAACTTTTCTAATTTTTTAAGAGAATACAAATTTATTAAGATTTGATGAGAACCATATGCTAGAAAAGGGTTTTCGAATCGTTCGATGTGCTATAAAAGCAAATCTTAGAAAAGTTTCTTGATCTTCTCTTGAAATGATCACATTAGGTACGAAGCGCAAATAATTGTAGAGTAATCAAAATTCGTTTCAAAGATTTACTGTTCTGTATTCATTGTAATTCAACAAAAAACTTCCGTCAGATGTTGTCAGCTTATATTTTAAATTTGTTGAAGAATCATATTCCTAAATGTCCTTTACTGCCTTTCTTATATGGTTGTCAACACCCACAGCTTCTAGTTTTTCTTATGAACAATTAAATCGTTCACCATATACTAACATATAGTATACTACACATATATGTATGTAGGAGTTACTCCCATAAGAAATGTGACGCCAAATCATTAGAAGAACATATTTCTATGAAAAACGCGAAAAACCTGAGCTGCAAGGTAGAGGAAATCAAATAAGTAGACTCGAAAATGGTATCAAATTATAACACATTTGTTGCACTCTGCAGATGCGTGTGATTTCTGCGCATATAAAGGACTTGTGTGCTCACCATAAAGACAAGGCTAATTTCGTAGATTTCAAATAGCAACCTGCTGCGATAAAATCTTCTCAAAATGCAATGCGTAGATTCCGGCACTCAAGCAAGCAGACGCTCGAACAATGCTTGCAACTTAAGAAGAGACTTGTCAGGATGTGTCAAGGATATCCTTTACAGTAGCAATGCATAAAAATTTGTACGAAATTATTGAGGGGAAATGCAAACAAAAGTGGAGAAAATTGGAAAATGTATGGAAATATATTACAAATTTATTTATTATACACTAAAAGCATATACATACATTAAACTTGTCACATGAGCACACTACAACAACTGCTCGAGCCCCCTACAAATATAATTCCTTTTTTATCCGAACTCGCACATTTTTTCCGTTGAATACAATTTACTTGCCGGCAGCGGATGTGTTGATGTAGTAAATTTTGTCAAACCGTATTGATGTGTTTGTGTTCATTTGTATGTATTCGTATGTCAACATGTCCTTGTGCGAGTGCCTTTGAGTGCTAGCGAATCGTTTGCCTATTCCACAGCTCCCCTTAACGCTGACACGTGCATTTGTTTGCATTTCGACTACAGTGACAATGTGCAACAAAATAAAAAACACGCCACTGGACAAAGATTCATCCTGTTCTCTGCTTTTTTCCTACTTTTTCCGCACATTCCAGCCGGTTTATTCAATTTACTGCAGCAAAAATGTTGTCACTGCCCATGCAGCACTCATCCTTCGTTACTAGCGGTCGGCGCGTTGTCATGCTGCCCTCACACATTTGCACATGTTTTTTTTTGTTGTTTATCAATAATATTTCATTGCTGTTGTTTATGCATTTTGTTGTTGCTGGTCGCTTTTTGGCAAGTTCATAAAAATTCAAGAGCTTTTTATATGCAGTGTTGAAAGCACTTTTTTATACAGTTGACATATTTGGTTGTTGTTTTTTTGTTTGTGAGCTATTTATCATTGATTTATGTGCATTTGAATGGCGATCAGATACTTAAGTGAAGCACTTCCGCTTCCGACGTTGGTGTGAGATTCACTCGACATTGGACATATTTTGCACATTATGGAGATTTCCATGTGCATCCAATTGTCACATTTTCGTTAATTTTTTTCTGTGTGAAGTACGTTGTAACTTACTTTGAAAGTGTTACAATCTACATAAATATATTGAATGAAACAAGAATTTGGTGAGAATAGGTTCTTTATGTAAATAAAATACATTTATAAAAATTTAATATTATATTAAAACAAGTAAGGAAGAGCTAAGTTTGGGTATAACCGAACATTTATCGCAAATATTATTAAACTAGCTCACAATTAGAGGAAAATATTTGGTATAATTCGGCTAGAATAACAAGAATCCTTATATAGTATATGGGGGCTGGGATAATTCGTAGACCGTTTTTCTCACCACCCACCTACAACATATACAAGATTATATGTTCACATAATAACCGATATCTGCGCTATAAAGTCCACTGTAAGTTTGAAAATCCGTGTATTAGGTCTATTTGAGGCTGCAGAAAGTATTGACCCGATTTTGCCAAATTTTTACATAGAGGCACACTAGTAAAAAAACAGATCTCCTTTGAATTACTATAGAATATCTGAGAGATTTAAGTAAATTTTCGATAATAGGTCACAAACACCAAGGAAATGTTACGCACCGAATTTTCTTCAAATTGGTCGAGCAGTTTCTGAAATATAATGACAACATCCGATGAGACGACTCTTGGAGTTGTCGAGAGAAAGGTTTTGCGCAAGATTTATGGTCCTCTGAACATTGGCAACGGCGAATACCGCAGACGATGGAACGATGAGCTGTACGAGTTATACGACGACATTGACATAGTGCAGCGAATAAAAAGACAGCGGCTACACTGGCTAGGTCATGTTGTACGAATGGATGAAAACACTCCAGCTCTAAAAGTGTTCGATGCAGTAACCGCTAGAGGAAGCCGAAGAAGACGGAGCTGTTCGAAGCACTGAGTTGGCAGTTGGAAACTTTGAATGCATTTTTCTCAAAACTTTGTTTTTCAAACTGACCTCCATCGTATCTCAGAAATGACTCGGGTGACTTCAAATTTGTTGGATGCTCGCAGCACATGTAACCGCATTGAACGTTCTTTTATCAATAAAAAAAAATTCCAAACATTTTCTATAGCAAAAAACTAAAAAACAAACTTCATAATTCGCATGTTTTTTTTCAAAAGTCTTCCCAAAGTCCAATTTTTGGTATATTATTTTTTGTTTTAGATACGCCAATCAACCGAAATCTTGGAGAAAATCCGAGGTCCGTTTTTCCGATGCGGGGTGTTCATGTTCTACATAATATTTTTAGCTTAAAATTTGTATTAATACTGTCGCTAATGTTAATAAATGATGCTAAGCTTTAAGTTTAATAAGTAAATACTGGTCGTAGAAAAAATGATCCCCTTAATATAATTTATAACAATATTTAAACAATTTCGACCGAATTTATTTTGGAGAAAATACCATAAGGATGAACAGATTGAGATAAAATTTGAGAGTTTCTGATGTAGTTAATAAGTATTTTATTAAAGAATTTGAAATAATTTTGAACGCTTTTTTTTGAAACCAGTCACAATATTGAACTTTAAATCCTCTGCGGATTTATAAATTGTATTTCATATAATTATTTGTTTGAAAAACACATTCGAAAGATTTGATATTCGTTATAAAAACTGTATAATCTATAATAATTTTATAAATTTTTAATTTGTGAGTTTCAACAACCGCTCTGAATTCTGTAACTAAATGAACACTCAAAATATTATTTTATTTAAAAATTCTTTCTTTATCCTCTATATTTTTACTCGTTAAAAAGAGTAATGTCGTTGTTCGAAACACATATTCGCCGCTTCTTTTCTTATTTATCTAAAATAGCACAAACTACAAACAAGTAATAAACCAAAAATACCACAAAGTATGGTAAGTAAATATTACCGTAAAGTAAATATTTTCACTCAAAAACATTTAACACCGCAAGCTAATGACTTGGAGGCCGATTTGTAAGGTGCTATGTGTATAGTAATAAACTCGAATCGTTAGCCTGTGCCACATGTACATATGACGGCGAATGTAGAAACACCACTCGTATGCCTGTCTGTATATTTATGTGAAGCTATGCAACATGTAAGAGGTGCACATAAATCATAAGCGATTTCCAACCGTCAGACATTGAGCGGCCAAAGCCTATATATCATTGCGCTATATACGCAAAGGTCAAAGTTAAAAAAGAAGGAGTGAAACAACATGCCGTCATTTAAGGGCTCCTCTGAGAGAAAAAGTTGTTAAAGTCTCACTATGTGCCGTGACCGAGTTATCTTGCAATGTAGTTAGTTAGTCTTAATACTATGTGAGTTGTTATTGTTGGCTGTTATTTATTGCATGTAGGCAGACGCTTAAGCTAAAAGAAAAAAGTTTGTTGAGAAATAAAATATATTTTGGAACAAGTAAGCAACTTTGAGCAGAAACATATGACTTTCGGCGGGCTTGCAGTTAATTATAATTTGATATTTGCGACAACTTGGGTCAGGATATGTTAAAAGGAATCTATTAGCAAATCGACATTAACCAAGAATGCGATATGGGACCAACGATGACGCCAGAAAAGGGATAATGAGAACAGCCTAGAAAGAAAGAAAGAAACTTTCAAATTCAATATATAAATGCCTCAATTGATATGGTACCGTTACTTTAAATTTCAATTATTTGAACTATAGTTTAAATTATTTATTATAAAATTTAATTAGTATACAAATTGTAAAACTCCGAAGTGGAATTTATCAATTTTAAAGGCTTATATTAGGCTAAAGGAATCTGCAACCTGTCATACTATACGAATAAACGATTTTACTAATTTAATATCAAACTCTTACATACTTATCTAAATATTTCAAAAAGGGAGAATTCTTCACACATACATACATGTATGTAGCAAAAAGCCGTATGTATTTACAGCCGCATGATAAATCAGTTCACTACAGCCCTTACGGCTGTGAATTTTTCACTTCACTCGATAATTATAGTGTGCAATCTTAAAATCACATTTCGTTTCAGTTTCGGTTTAAATTCTTTTTTGCCTCGATTCCACTTCATATATCATTGTGTTTATATTGCCCTTACTGAATTTACCATTCCACTTTTTGTTCTTTTTTCACTATTTCTTGATTCTTGCTTAAATTAGATATTAAAAACATTGCCAGACTGAACAATATTTCAAATATGTCATTTTTTACTCTTCCAATATACTTAAGTTGCGCCCATTTCTAAGCTTTTGATTACCTGATCCAGTAGTTTGATAAATCTTGAGACCCAGCATTCAACAGCCAACTTTGAGAGTGTTCATGAAAACCGTGGAGAGTCGATTTGACACCGACTATATATTATATATATGTATGCCAAATAACATTCTTTCGAATGGTAATAAACATTCCCCATTAAATTTAATTTGAAAAGTGTAATTTTAATTTCATATTAACGTTATTAAGTTGAGAGAGAGATAGAGAACGGCTATTAAGTTAGCTCAACAACGCTGAGTTCAAAATTATATATGCAAATTATGGTATAATGAAAATCAACTGTGCTGTGCACCTATGGCATATCATTAAATTTATAACAACGATCAGTTAAAAAACTATCTTATTAAAATAAATTCTTACGCTTCTTCTTCTAACAACAGCACCATAACATAATCATATTAAGAATTAATTTGCGTTAAAAATATCTGTGGCGCCACTGACCGGTCAAAACTAACATGCAGTGATTATGCCAAAAATAATCTATACGAATGTGATTATGCGCAAGATCATGCATAAAGCCCCGATTTCACAACTCATCCACCCCCATTGCACAGTCGCTTCTTTACTATTTACTCATTGCTCTTTCTTTCACATAATCGTCCATAGCAAATCGATTTCGAAACAAAAATCATAATCAATTTGTTCCGCTTTTTGTGGTCAAACTGTTTGTATTTTTCTTCCAAAACACTGCATTGTGTGTGCATAAGCATTTAAATACATTTTAATTTTCGAAACACAGGCGATGAATAAGGGAACGTATCCTTAGGTGATGATGACTCGTTGAAAGTGGGATATCAGTGAATGACTATATGTATATAGATAGGTGGACTATACGTAGATGCATGCACTGCGGGGGTGGACACACTTATAGCCGTCCGCAAACTAACCGTATATAAAGCATGTGTACACGTAAGTCCTACGATAAACAAATGTAGAGAATCGTCAATCGTCTACTTTGACTATGAGCAGCACACAATTATATGCATATCCTTATAAGTACCATATATTCATTGTGCTCACATAAAAAGACGAATGAATAATAAAATATGTATGTGTCCACACCGCGACCAACAGCAACAACATCGGAAAGTGTCGACAATAAATAATGAAAGTAAAAATGAAGGTGAAGGAATAATAAAAAAAAAATACACAGTCATTGTGGGGCCATTAGTTGTGGCACCAGACAGAGCACGCGTCTCACAGTTGCTACGATTTTTCGCTTCCACACATGAGTGGAATTCTATTACTACTACTAATATAAACATGTATGTATCTATGTATTATAATGGCATTAGCGACAATGCACAACATGCGGTGCTGTGAAAATGAAAATTTCAAGCCTTACATAAGTCGTGGTCCTTGCTTCGCATCATGGCACCACAAGCACCAGGACACAGCCCCCATTATCGCCTTTATTCTTTATGCTTTAAATACATTGGTTGTTGTTTTTCTTTATTAAGGCTTATTTTGAGTGAGTTATTTGAGGAAAGTCGGAAATGAGAATCTTTCGAACGTTCGTAGATCCTTTGGGCGTTATAAAGTGATAAGCTTATCGTTGAAAATGTCACGGCGGGATGTGATGTTTTCATTTGGAAAATTTTTAATGCAGTTGTAAATATATTGCAGATAAGCATGACTAAGAAATTTTTTGAAATGCATATTTTTAACAGATGTTTATTTTATGTTTTCTATCAAGTCATATTATTTACTTAGTTTTTCATCACTTGTCTTCT
Source organism: Zeugodacus tau (assembly GCA_031772095.1). Taxonomy (NCBI): domain Eukaryota; kingdom Metazoa; phylum Arthropoda; class Insecta; order Diptera; family Tephritidae; genus Zeugodacus; species Zeugodacus tau. Next base: position 30,027,858 of record CM062650.1, on the reverse strand, counting down.
TCTTCTTCTTAACTGGCGTAGAAACCGCTTACGCGGTTATAGCCGAGTCCACAACAGTGCGCCACGCATCTCTCCTTTTGGCGTTTTGGCGCCAATTGGTAATACCAAGTGAAGACAGGTCCTTCTCCACCTGGTCTTTCCACCGGAGTGGAGGTCTCCCTCTTCCTCGGCTTCCACCAGCGGGTACTGCATCGAAAACTTTCAGAGCTGGGGCACTTTCATCCATTCGAACAACATGACCCAGCCAGCGTAGCCGCTGTCTTTTTATTCGCTGGACTATGTCTATGTCGTCGAACAACACATACAGCTCATCATTCCATCTTCTGCGGTATTCGCCGTTGCCAATGTTTAAGGGACCGTAAATCTTCCGCAAAACCTTTCTCTCGAAAACTCCTAGTGCCGTCTCATCGGATGTTGACATCGTCCACGCTTCTGCACCATAAAGTAGGACGGGAATGATGAGGGACTTGTAGAGTTTAGTTTTTGTTCGTCGAGAGAGGACTTTACTTTTCAATTGCCTACTCAGTCCATAGTAGCACCTGTTGGCAAGAGTGATTCTGCGTTGGATTTCAAGGCTGACATTATTATCGGTGTTAATGTTGGTTCCTAGGTATACGAAATTATCTACAACTTCAAAGTTATGACTGTCAACAGTGACGTGGGAGCCAAGACGCGAGTGCGCTGACTGTTTGTTTGACGACAGGAGATATTTCGTCTTGTCCTCGTTCACCACCAGACCCATACGCTTCGCTTCCTTATCCAGTCTGGAGAAAGCAGAACTAACGGCGCGGGTGTTGTTTCCGATGATATCGATATCATCGGCGTACGCCAGTAGCTGTACACTCTTATAGAAGATTGTACCTTCTCGATTTAGCTCTGCAGCTCGTATTATTTTCTCCAGCATCAGGTTAAAGAAATCACACGAGTGAGTCACCTTGTCTGAAACCTCGTCTGGTATCGAACGGCTCGGAGAGGTCCTTCCCGATCCTGACGGAGCTTTTGGTGTTGCTCAACGTCAACTTACACAGCCGTATTAGTTTTGCGGGGATACCAAATTCAGACATCGCGGCATAAAGGCAGCTCCTTTTCGTGCTGTCGAAAGCAGCTTTAAAGTCGACAAATAGATGGTGTGTGTCGATTCTTTTTTCACGGGTCTTCTCCAAGATTTGGCGCATGGTGAATATCTGGTCAGTTGTTGATTTTCCTGGTCTAAAGGTACACTGATAAGGTCCAATCAGTTTGTTAACGGTGGGCTTTAGTTTTTCACCCAGTACGCTCGATAGCGATGTTAAGGAGGCTTATCCTACGATAATTGGCGCAGGTTGTGTGGTCTCCCTTTTTGTGGATTGGGCAGAGTACACTTAGATTCCAATCGTCCGGCATGCTTTCTTCCGACCATATTGCGCAAAGAAGCTGATGCATGCACCTTATCAGCTCTTCGCCGCCGTATTTGTATAGCTCGGCCAGCAATCCATCGGCCCCCCGCCGCCTTGTTGTTCTTCAAGCGGGTAATTGCTATTCTAATTTCTTCACGGTCGGGCAATGGAACATCTGTTCCATCGTCGTCGATTGAGGGAATCGGGTTCGCCATCTCCTGGTGTTGTACTTTCACTGCCATTCAGCAGGCTGGAGAAGTGTTCCCTCCACAAACACAGTATACTCTGGTCATCAACAACTAAATCACCTCTGGGGTCCTACAGGAGTGTGCTCCGGTCTTAAAACCTTAAGTTAGTCGCCGGATCTTTTCGTAAAATTTTCGAACATTACCCCTGTCGGTCAGCTTGTCTAGCTCTTCATACTCACGCATTTGTTCCTCTTCAGCTCCCGGTATCTATCCCATCCAGCTCTTGTTGCGGTCGATCGCAACATTGCGAGGCAGGGAGTCTGTTTTCTCTCCACTGCGAGACGACAATCCTCATTATACCAGCAGTTTTTGGGCTTTTCCGAAAGCCAATGGTTTCGGTTGCAGCTGTACGTAAGGAGTTTGATATGCCGTCCCCAGCTCCCTTATACCGAGATGCTGATGAGTGCTCTCAGAACAGGAGTGCAAGTCGAGTAGAAAATCGTTCGGCTGTCGGTTGTGATTGCAGCTTCTCGATGTCGAACCTTCTTTGTGTTTGTTGACGTGTGCGCTTTTCTACACAGAGGCGGGTACGTATTTTAGCTGCTACAAGATAGTGGTCCGAGTCGATGTTGGGACCACGAAGCGTACGCACATCAAAAACACTGGAGACATGTCGTCCATCTATCACAACATGATCGATCTGGTTGCGAGTGATTCGATCCGGGGACAGCCAAGTAGCTTGATGGATTTTCTTATGCTGGAATCTGGTACTACAGATGACCATATTTCGGGCCCCGGCGAAGTCGATCAGCCTCGAACCGTTTGGTGATGTTTCGTCATGGAGGCTGAATTTTCCGACTGTTGTGCCAAAGACACCTTCTTTACCCACCCTAGCGTTGAAATCGCCAAGCACGATTTTGACATCGTGGCAGGGGCAGCGCTCATAGGTACGTTCTAGGCGCTCATAGAAGGTATCTTTGATCTCTTCGTCCTTCTCTTCCGTCGGGGCGTGGGCGCAAATCAGTGATATATTGAAGAACCTCGCTTTGATGCGGATTGTGGCTAGACGTTCATCCACCGGAGTGAATGCCAGGACTCGACGACGGAGTCTCTCTCCCACCACGAATCCCACACCGAATTTGCGCTCCTTTATATGGCCGCTGTAGTAGATGTAACAAGGACCCACCTTCTTCCGTCCTTGTCCCGTCCATCGCATTTCTTGGATTGCGGTGATGTCAGCCTTTACTCTTACGAGGACATCAACCAGCTGGGCAGAGGCACCTTCCCAATTAAGAGTCCGGACATTCCAGGTGCATGCCCTTAAATCATAGTCCTTTATACGTTTGCCGTGGTCGTCATCAAAAGGGGGGTTTCTCATCCGAGGCCTGTGTTTCTTATTCACTGGTTATTCGTTTTTATGTGGTGGGTCCCAAGCCCAACGCACAACCGCATAAGCGGGATTCGCCTTCATCACTTGTACGTAACCCATATTGGAGAGAGACTTTAAATCACATAGAAGTAAGAACATTTTGAATAATTGAGCTAATTGCGGGCCTACTGATGAATAGCTAGAAGAACTTCACATTTATACTTTTTAATCTAAATAATCATGGTTGAACTGAAACCGTTTCATATATTTTAGTTTTTATTTAGTCCGAAGAGCAGCCATTATTTAGTTAAAAAACGCTAAAAAACTAATGTCAAATTTAAAATGGTTATTCCACATTTTTGGAGAATAATTTCATTATTGTAAGAGATATTCATATACATTCTTGATAATCAAATAAATAGTTTTAAATCCGATGAATTATTTCTGAGTTCTCACCAATATGAAATTTCGTCAGGAACTTCCTGAACAATATTTTTCAAAATAGTATATTTTAACTCTCTCGACGAACCAAAAACAAACTCTACAAGTCGCAAGATTATGGTCCTCATAACACTAGCAACGGCGAATACCGCAGACGATGGAATGATGAGCTGTACGAGTTATACGACGACATTGACATAGTTCAGCGAATAAAAAGACAGCGGCTACGCTGGCTAGGTCATGTTGTTCGAATGGATGAAAGTGCTCCAGCTCTGAAAGTGTTCGATGCAGTACCCGCCGGAGGAAGCCGAAGAAGGGGAACGCCTCCACTCCGTTGGAGCGACCAGGGACCACTTGGGATCTCCTACTGGCGCCGAACTGCGAGGGAAAGAGAGGAATGGCGCGCTATCATCGCTTCGGCTATAACCGGCTAAACGGTTTCCACCCCAATCACATACATACATTTGTTAACATCATTATTTTCCACATAAGGTCTTTAACTGGTCTTTAAATTCTTGAATTTGGTTACATTTATTTAACTTTAAGCCAAAAATGTCTCTTGGTACTAGTTTGTCAGGAACAAGGAATAATCGTAGGAATTCATGAAAGCGGTTCCAAAATGTCCGATTTTGCATCTAGGCCAAAGCGACATCAAAACTGTATATCAAAATTTGTTAAAACCTCACTAATACAGTGCTACGCAGCGAACGGAAAACAACATTGATGATCGGTTTTGATGAATGATTTTGCGGTCAGCAGTGGCGGATTCGATAAGGAGCGGTCAAATACGGACCATGACTGTAAATAACAAGAGATATAATTGTTCAAATAATACATAACGGGTGATTTTTTTGAGGTTAGGATTTTCATGCATTAGTATTTGACAGATCACGTGGGATTTCAGACATGGTGTCAAAGAGAAAGATGCTCAGTATGCTTTGACATTTCATCATGAATAGACTTACTAACGAGCAACACTTGCAAATCATTGAATTTTATTACCAAAATCAGTGTTCGGTTCGAAATGTGTTTCGCGCTTTACGTCCGATTTATGGTCTACATAATCGACCAAGTGAGCAAACAATTAATGCGATTGTGACCAAGTTTCGCACTCAGTTTACTTTATTGGACATTAAACCAACCACACGAATGCGTACAGTGCGTACGTAAGAGAATATTGCGTCTGTTTCTGAGAGTGTGGCTGAAGACCGTGAAATGTCGATTCGTCGACGTTCGCAGCAATTGGGTTTGTGTTATTCGACCACATGGAAGATTTTACGCAAAGATCTTGGTGTAAAACCGTATAAAATACAGCTCGTGCAAGAACTGAAGCCGAACGATCTGCCACAACGTCGAATTTTCAGTGAATGGGCCCTAGAAAAGTTGGCAGAAAATCCGCTTTTTTATCGACAAATTTTGTTCAGCGATGAGGCTCATTTCTGGTTGAATGGCTACGTAAATAAGCAAAATTGCCGCATTTGGGGTGAAGAGCAACCAGAAGCCGTTCAAGAACTGCCCATGCATCCCGAAAAATGCACTGTTTGGTGTGGTTTGTACGCTGGTGGAATCATTGGACCGTATTTTTTCAAAGATGCTGTTGGACGCAACGTTACGGTGAATGGCGATCGCTATCGTTCGATGCTAACAAACTTTTTGTTGCCAAAAATGGAAGAACTGAACTTGGTTGACATGTGGTTTCAACAAGATGGCGCTACATGCCACAGCTCGCGATTCTATGGCCATTTTGAGGAAAACTTCGGAGAACAATTCATCTCAAGAAATGGACCCGTAAGTTGGCCACCAAGATCATGCGATTTAACGCCTTTAGACTATTTTTTGTGGGGCTACGTCAAGTCTAAAGTCTACAGAAATAAGCCAGCAACTATTCCAGCTTTGGAAGACAACATTTCCGAAGAAATTCGGGCTATTCCGGCCGAAATGCTCGAAAAAGTTGCCCAAAATTGGACTTTCCGAATGGACCACCTAAGACGCAGCCGCGGTCAACATTTAAATGAAATTATCTTCAAAAAGTAAATGTCATGAACCAATCTAACGTTTCAAATAAAGAACCGATGAGATTTTGCAAATTTTATGCGTTTTTTTTTTTAAAAAAGTTATCAAGCTCTTAAAAAATCACCCTTTACAAATCAGTTTATCAAACACACCTCCATGGCACCTAAACCAACGCTAAAGAATGGCACATGAAAGCACATTTGACGTTTGCAAATAAAAGTCAGATAAGTGTCGAAATATAGTCTTTAATGACGATATGTAATTAAATTTGGTGTGTCAAATTATTGCTAGAAATATTGGAGGGATTCGCATCAGGAACGAAGAAGAAGGTACTTTGATGAAATGGGTAGTATTCTGCTATATTGAAAAGATATCTACATAGTTTATGTCCACACATAGTATTAAAGTTAGTATGTATGTAGATCTTTTGGACAATTAGTTGATTCCATAACCAGAAATACTTTGCAATTTTGTAATATTTTATTGTTTTTTGCAAAAAGTTCTTATATATATAATTATAATAATATGTATGCGGTATATTAGTATTACTTTGATTATGATCTCCTAAGAATAAGCAAAATCACAATTGTATCAAAATCGCTATTAATGACTGAATAAATATTGAACAACCTGTCACTTTAGTCTCAACAGATTCTGGGAGGCACACAAATTTCTTTCAAATTAAAATCCCATAACGAATTAGCTAAATTCGATTCTAGCTAAAAATATTATTACATTTTAATTACCCAATTGCTATACAATATGAATTTCTTTTCGTTTCTTTGAGTTCTAAAGTAAACCGAATTTCTTGTTAACTTTATCAGGATTAATTAAATAGAAATGAGTAATAATAAACTGGCGCAACTGCTCCCTAAAAAATACAAAGACAGAAGGTCTGACCCGACATTTAAAGTCAACATTTATTTTAAATGCACAAAACAACAACAAATGTGGACCATATGTTGCAATATTTTCTAATAACCTTTTGCCCAATAGAAAATTTTGAAAAAGTAAAAAACAAAAAACAAAACGCTAACAAGTAAATGCTTACATGAGAAATACATAAATCTATAATCATCGTTGGTCTTGTAGTTAACGCCCACTTTACCGCAGAAAAATACCGCACCGCTGTGCTGCACAGTACGCCAACAAACTTTGTCGTCCTTTTCAACAAAAACTGCATACATACAAACATATATGCAAGACGATCCTGCCTAAATCCAAATGGGCATAACAGGCTTCTCAATATTTTCTAGTTAAGTCATATGGTCACATAACTAGCTGCTGCACACGCGCAGACACACACACACATATGATATATATATATAGATATATATATGTATATGTATGTATGCACTGCTGACCATAGTGATAATCTCTCGCATGTCCTGTGAGTCGGTTAATGCTGCATTGCTGCTTGCCACGATCACCCTTAGATCTCGAGTTGGCCGCTTGTCAATAAGCGTGAAAAACAACCGAATTTCATACCGACAAAAAGACAAATTCTGCAGAAAAACTTCGGTCCGTAAAACGAAACACAAAGCGCCATGTACGACAACTACAACACAACTGCCACTAGACCCTTCGTCACTTTGTCCTCTCACATTCGATACACGCTCATTAAATGCGCTACTTCTTTGACATTTCGGTGCATTGCGGCTTCTTTTGGTGATATCTAGTTTTGTTTTATACCCCTTAGTGATTGGGGCGCACGGACTTTTTCAAGTGGTGGCAACCTGTTGTGCAACATCTTTATTATTTACAGTTTAACTGCAAGTAGCGAGTGCTGCAAGTGATGCAGCCAGCATGTGCTGCATTATGAAACAGCTAAGTACTTTTTCTACAAGTATGTGGCGATTTGACACTCGTTTTGCGGCCATAAATCTGAATTTACATGTTCGGCTAAGTGGCTCGTGTGTAATATAGTAGTTACGCAAGAAACTAAGATATAAAGTGTGTAATCCACAATTGTATCGCTTGTTATATTGTTAAAAGTGTCAAATCACTAATTTTCTGGGAAGATTGAAAGAACTTTCTTCATGCTATGTCAATTTGAAAGAAATATGTACATACATATGAATGATACGTATGTATGTATATATATGTTTCAATGAATATACTACATCGAGAAAAATCGGCTTTTGGCATTAGAAGTTATTGCTCTACTTTTCTCAATGAGCACTTGACTTTTTTTTGAATATTTTTCGAGCCACTACCAAGAGTTAATCAAAAAGGTAATGTAACTAGGTCACAAATTAAGGTATAACCACAAATTTGTTATAGGAGATCACAGTGGGGAGGGAAAATTTTAAAAGTGCGGTAGTCCCCCTTCTAAATATAAAACAAGTGTCAATGAAGTCTTCAGAATTAAATCTTTACTTAAATAGTCTCGAGGTTTAAGGCATCTCTTTTCTAAACTTGGACGAAATTCAACCATAACTTTTCAACTAAACAGATATACATATAGCTAAGTATATACTGAAATTTGAATTTTCGGTTGACTTTATATTCTCTTTTCTGAATATATGTGAGGAGAAATGAAATGAAATATTCAGTCTATTAATTACCTTAAACCTGGTAAAACACCGTTTTGTTCTTGACTTAATCACGTGGACAGTTTAAATAAGTTTAATTTCGAAACAAATTTTTAAAATACAGAAAATCAGTTTCCCAAAAAGTGTATGTCTTTGCGAATATATCAGTATTCAAAAAATGCGGTCCACATATATATTAAATTAGAAGATGGCTCCCATCACACTTGCACCACGGCTATGTTGCCATTCCAGCTGACGTTCCTCCATCTGAAGATCATGAAAATAATAGTTATATCCATCCGAAAAAAACAACACACAGCGCCAATTAGATTTCCATCTCTATGTATCTGCACAAAATGTAATATTGATCTCTTCGGGCATCGTTAAGGCATGATTTTTTCTTTAGTCTTAATATTTTCAAATATGGAAAAAAATTAAAAAGTAACTTTAAGTTAAAAACAAAAAAATCTCAAGCAATTATATTGGTCTGATAGAGAAGTGCTAACCTGACGACACGCAGTGTATATATAATATTTCATTGAAATTGAAAAACAAGTTTACTTGAACACAATATGATTTACCGTTAAATATTATTGACAATTTTTCTCATATATTCAATAAATTAAATTTCGTCCCTTTGGTTGAGCTAATCCTGATAACCTATTGGTCATAAAGAAAAATGTAGTAAAGAAAATGAAATAAAGCTATTTACAAGTTCCTCTTGATGCATACAAAATACGAATGCATGAAATATTTGCTCCCGAACTTAACCTTTCGCTACTTGATTAAGTAATACAGCAAGTTAGCTATTGTCAACTCATGTAAATAATCGTTGCTTTTCTTGAATTCATCGATATATCGTCGATCGATATAGTATCTACAATTAGATTTCTAGCTTTTCAAATTTGTAGCTGGCGCTCACTACATCTTCTCAGGACATGTGTAAGATCCTAGATTTCTTCGAAAGATTTTAGGAAACGTCCAAGTGGAGGTATACTTATAATTTGGTATTGCCTCCTGAAAGCAGAGTAGCAAGTAGAATGTATGTTTTAGGATAATCTCTAGTCTAGTACTCTTGGTTTCTTGGTTGTCTTTTCTGGAATACAAATATACTGCTGGCTCTCCTAAATGACGTGAATCAGCCCGAGCTTAGCACTAAAAGCTTCAAATGGAAAATGATAAAAATGTTTATTTAAAATGTATAATTAAAAGCTAAGTATTTTTTATATTTACTAAAGACTAAAATAATTGCATAATTATTTTTAAATTCTTCACTATGCCATCAATTGTATGCAATTAATTTATCTAATACTCACTATTTTAATATTCAAGATAAGTAATTGCGTTAAGTTGTGTTCTCACGATCCAAGATTGATGTGTAACTTCTAACAAGATATACATTTAGAAATATTTTTTTTTATTTATCTGGTTTATTATATTTATGGCAACATACATAAACTTTTACAAGAACATATAAACAAATACTTTTAGCTTCATGGATCAAACCGCAGCCTAATCATTACATTATGTTGACTCTTAATTCACATACCTCGATGAATGGTTTCAGGGCATTAAATTTTAAACTTTCAATATTGAAGACGATCAAACTTTTATGAACATATACAGAGGTAGTCAAAATTATTTACACATCGCACGTTTTTTTACATGTTTCACAGAAAAAGCTTTCGCTTGTTGTTGTTGTTGTCGCAGGGTAACAAAATGCTATGTTGTTGTAAACCTTGATCTATTCCCGAGCGAATGAAGTTGGTTTGGCTAGAATAGCTGGAAAAATGGCGGTGATATAAGCAAATGAACTGAAGACTCGCAGTAGTCAAAAGTATTTACACACATTTTTTTTGCGTCAAAAGTATTTACACACGGCGTTTTAGCCTTTATCCTTGGATTTGGTTTGAGTAAAAGTAGTAATTTGATTCTATTGCATTCTTAACAACCTAACTCAGCCTTAAAATATAAAAATTGGTAAATAAAATGCAGAAACCAAAGGAATTAAGGATTATAACTAGATCGGAAACTGTTACTAAGTTTAAGACTCGGGTTTAAGCTTCGGAGTTAGTTAAAATTTATAGAATTTGATGGAATACTGTTTATAATGTTATTAAAAAGAAGGAAACGAAGTATTGCAAGGGCAATTTAAAGATAATTGGGCGGAAACCTGTGATAACACAAAGAGAATGCAGAAGATTGGTAGGAACTGTCATACAAAATCCCACAATTAGCCCTCTTAATATTGCAGCATCATCGAATCAGCATATTGCATGAACAGCCAATGATGCTACACTGCTAAGGACATTTAAAAATAGAAACATAAATACATACGTTGCGCATAAAGTTGACCACTTCCGAAAACAAAAAAGTTTTATTTCCGAAACCAAAAAAGCGATATGCCTCTCATTTGCCTTAAAATGCATGCTAAATCCTGTCGTGGACAGATAAGGCTGAATTTTAGTTCCAGGGCTTCTTTAGTATACGCTTTATACCTTTATCACGTGAGAAGAGGAATAAGACGCTAGAAGAAGAGGTTTAGACGCTAAATAGAGTCGGGAGTGACCTTTTGATTTTTTGGGGGAATTTTCTTTACTTCTGTTTTGGAGATTTGGTAATAATTTAGAGACCCTAAATCATCCGGATATATTAGAATTCACATGACCATGCAATTATAGTGGTCTGTCGGCCTTTTCCAACTATTGACTATATTTTACAACAGGATAATGCTCCATTTCATAAAGGATCTTTACCTACAAAAGTTTTAAATGAAGCAAATCAAGTTGACCTCCGCACATCCCTGACCAAAACTTTAGTCAAAATGTTTGGTCTTTCGTTAAATATCAGAGGACAATTGATATAATAACCGAAAACGCCGAAATTACCGACATTTGGTCAAAATTAACAGTTAACTTAGCGCACAATTGGGTTGAATCAATTCGGACCATAAAGCAGGCTGGTATTAATGCCAATGGTAATGTAACCAATTTTGAATTTATTGCCTTAGAATAGGAACTTATACTGAACATTAAAATTGTATAGTTATCATTAAATAAGAACAGGATAATAGAGTTCAAGTTGTGTGTAAATACTTTTGACGCAAAAAAAATGTGTGTAAATACTTTTGACTACTCCGAGTCTTCAGTTCATTTGCTTATTTCTCCGCCATATTTCTAGCTATTCTTGCCAAACCGACGTCATTCAATCGGGAATAGATCAAGGTTTACAACAACATAGCATTTTGTTACCCTGCGACAACAACAACAACAAGCGAAAGCTTTTTCTGTGAAACATGTAAAAAAACGTCCGATGTGTAAATAATTTTGACTACCTCTGTACATAATGTTATTGTATGTTAGCACAAAAACAAAACATACCAACTGATGCTTGAATATACGTATAGTGTTTGTGGTATAACCCAATAATATAAAATATCAAACACAACAGCATATTGTACTGCATACATATACTATAAAACATAAGAAAAATTAACAAATCATAATATCATCATTTATCATCATTAAATGTAGCCAACAAATGTTCTGCATGCCAGTAGGCAGTGCATTACAGGTACCTGTGTACATGGCTACACATTTTAAGTATGTTTGTACAAGTATGTGTCGCAACATTAAAGCCAAGCGCGCCACACGCATGAGACTAACGAAACTTGTGGATTATCATGTGTACATATGTTCATATATGTTATTAATTGTTTCTAAAGCACACACACACAACAGCAACAACGCCAATAGCTGAAAATGGTGTGAACGCGTTCCTAAATACTGTTTTGTATGTATATTAGAAATTTATTGTAAATAACATAAATAGTTGCAGCTAAGTAAAAGCCAAAATCCCAGCCAGCGAACCAACCAACACGCTTCGGTTATAAATCAATCAAATGCTTCGTTATATGTGTAGCCACGGGCTTCAATTGCCACCAAAACTGAACCGCTTGAAGATTATCTACAAGTAAACACCGAAAATATGCGTCAGCCAATAGACGAAAAGAAATTCAAGGCACACAAGATATTGTTTATTATAACTTTTCTTGTTGTATTAAAGCAGAGATATGGGAAGAGGCTTGCAAAAGGGCCTGCTTACCCCTCCATTATGCCATCATATAAATTTAAAAAATGATGTTTTACTCTTCGAAGCCACCACGCCGCGATCGCACCGGGTGCAAATGGGCCGCCGACCAGCCAACTGTCAACACCACACATCAAATGCCACGCAGCATGCGACGGCCGAGACGCATGGAAATGAGTGCGTGACTGACAGTGTGTCTACTTTGTCGCGCATATTTGTGTATGTATGTGTAGGCCTTAATAGAATTTGTTTTAGGGAAAACTATCGACCAACAGAAAACATAAGGCACAACAATAACATTTTAGCCACAAGCTAGGCTCAACGCTTTTACCTTAACATTTAATTGCAGGCTTAGTGCGGCGGAGTACGCCTTAGCTGTCTTAAAAGCGTAATAAAATACTTTGTGGCTATGAGCTGAAAACTCTGCAGCTAGCACCAGCTTAGCTCCACTCAGCTCGGGATTGGCGTGATTTGGAGCGCGCGTCTGTGTTACTGTGGCCGCGTTTGATTTGTTAAAGCTGGCGTTGGCGTGTTTCAGTGTATGTGTGTGTGTTTGAGTGTAAGAGGTGCGAGATCGATTGCATCGCTCATTCAACTCGAAAATTGATTGATGCAGTTTATTATGGCCGCCCGGCACATAAATCAATATCGTTGTGCTTGGCTGAATAGACAGATAGATATGCCTACACATATGTATATGTACAAGTATATATCTGTAAACATACCTACATACACTTGTGCACTGCAGATTTAGGTGTAGCCATGAGGCTCATGAGTGTGCAATCAAAATATCTATAATCTGTGTACTTGACTGGCGCTTGTATGGAAGATCTTTAAATTTAATTAAAATTTCTTTTCTTTGATTTAAACTTAATGAATTGTACGTGGTTTGTTGTTGTTGTTTTTAAGTTTAATTTTGTCCCATAGCCAATGGCGTTTGCGGCGCTCATCGTAGCGTATCGAATGTATATATTAAGCACTCGTATCTGAAATTGACAGGTGTGGCGCCTTCGCATTTTAATTTTGTACCTCTTAGCAGTTTGTCTTATGACTTATAGGCCTCTTTTAATAATACACATATTTCATTTAGGAAGACATATTTGCGTTTTGGCTTTAAATATTTTGATTTTCGTTAACACATTAATTAAACTGGCATGAGTGAGCTAATCAATGGCTTGAATAACGGTTTTAATTATAAGAAAAATAAAAATTAAAAATTCCATAAATCCGTGAAAATATAATAAAAATCTAAGAAAACATAAGCTCTCTCTCTCTTGGTTATCAAGATTTCACGGAAACTTCTCAATCGATATTGTTGAAATTTTAGACAGGTGTTCTAGATAAAATTGACAAATAACTGTACGAAGGATATACAAGATTAAATTATTTTTACTACCATTATAAAAATTCTTCTCCTTCTTCTTCTAAGGCTAAAATTAACCTTCTAGTATGGGCTAATTTGTAGAACGTTGCGAGAGTTCGAGAGTCCAAATGTGAATATTGTTTGAAATTGTGGAGAACAGAAGAGTACATTATTTCAAAATGTGTGCCAACATATCCGTCACACCGAAAGTTGAAGAAGGAAGCGAGAAGCATTTGCAGACGAAAACGAATGAGGGCGAAATGCTTGAGTATGAAAGTGTGAAAAGCTAACCGATATGGGTAATGCTGGAAAATTCTACAAAAAGATTTAGGACCCCCAGAGGTGATGTAGCGATTGATGCCCAGAGTACACTGAATTTGTGGAGGGAACACTTCTCCCACCTGCTGAAGGGCAGTGAAAGTACAACGCCAGAAGATGGCGAAACCGATTCCCCAATCGAAGACAATGGACGGTAAGTTCCATTGGCCGACCATGAAAAATTTCGAATAGCAATTATCCGCTTGAAGAACAACAAAGCGGGGGTGGGGCCAATGGATTGATGACGCCCGAGCTATTCAAATACGGCAAGGAACTGATAAGGTGCATGCATCAGCTTCTTTGCAGAATATGGTCGGACAAAAGCATGACCAACAATTGCAATCTAAGTGTACTCTGCCCAATCCACAAAAATGGAGACCCCCCAAAATCTGTGCCAATTACCGTGGGATAAGCCTTAAATATCGTATAAGGTTCTATTGAGCGTACTGTGTGAAAGGCTAAAGCGTCAACAAACTGTTTGGACCTTATCAGTGTGGCTTTAGATCTACAAAATCTACAACTGACCAGTTATTCACCATGGCCCAATTCTTGAAAAAGAAGACACACACCTCCTTTTTGTCAATTTTAAAGCTGCTTTTGACAGCACGAAAAGTAGATGCATCTATGCCGCTATGTCTGAATGTGGTATCCCCGCAAAACTAATACGGCTGACGCTGAGCAATACCAAAAGCTCCGTCAGGATCTGAAAGGAGCCAAGCCGTTCGATACCAAACGAAGTTTCAGACAAGGTAACTCACTATCAAGTGACTTCTTTAACTTGAAGCTGGAGAAAATAATACTTGCCGCAGAGCTAAACAGAGATGGTACAATCTTCTATAAGAGCTGCTGACGTACGCCGATGATATTGATATCATTGAAAGCAACAACCACGCCGTTAGTTCTGCTATTTCCTGACTCGATAAGGAAGTGAAGCATATGGGTCTGGTGGTGATTGAGGACAAGACGAAATATCTCCTGCCATCAGACAAACAGTCAATCGCGTCTTGACACCGACGCCACTTTTGACCGTCTTAACTTTTAAGTGGTAGATAATTTCGCCTATCTTGAAACCAGTATTAACACCTATCTCTCGACGAAGAAATACTAAACTCTACAAGCCAGCCCTCATCATGTCCGTCCTGCTCTATGGTGCAGAAGTAGACGTTTTCGAGAGAAATGTTTTGCGGAAGATTTATGGTACCTTGTACATTGACAACGGCGTAAAAGTTCTGGAGCTCTTTCAGCTCATAACAAATTACAGTCGGATGATGCAATCCACAAGCACGGGGATTTAAAAATCAAAAATGAAAATCAAGTAATTTTGAATGCAAGTAAAGTTTTAATTTTATTACATATTATTATATATGGACTTTTATTTATCACCTAGAAAACATGTTGAAAGAACATAACAAGATTGGGGTTATTATTTTTCTAATACATTATTACATACATACATATATACATTCGAGATACATAATTAATACTAACTTTTCATATTTACAATTAATATTTTTAATTTAATACTAATACCATTCAATATAAATATGTTTAAACATTTCGAAAATTGAATGAACTATTAAAAAACAAATAATTATACAATAATAAAACCTTAGTAATGTTAGTTAAACTTAGACAA
This sequence comes from Zeugodacus tau, assembly GCA_031772095.1. Lineage (NCBI taxonomy): Eukaryota > Metazoa > Arthropoda > Insecta > Diptera > Tephritidae > Zeugodacus > Zeugodacus tau. The sequence goes on along the minus strand of CM062650.1, from coordinate 30,012,531 downwards.
CAACAACGAAAAGCCACTTTGTAACGCAGATATTTTGTATACATATAATCTCAACTATATTGAACAAATAAAAAACAAAACAATCGATGTACTTAAATATAATAAGCAGCAATCTGGAACCCTTCCAGATTCCATGGATTGATTTGTCAACATCAGTGCTTAGGCGGTGGCATGCGAATGCTGATATGCGGCTGCTGTCGCCCAAGGATTGTGCGCGTGGTGGTGGAAAGCGCCGGCGCTGGCGTAGCCCGCACTCGCGCTGAAATCCGGATAGGCGGTGTACTCGGATTTCATATGCAGCAGACCAGGATATGTGTGTGATGTGGTGGTGTGTTGTAGGTGGTGATTCACAGGCGAGCTAGAACCGTTGGAGTCACCGGGCGAACTCATTGTGAGCCCGTACTCGGCGGCCAATTGGGACTCACTTTGCATTGCAAGCGCGGCATAATGTTGGCTACTCGTTCCTGTGGTCGATAAACTCGACTGCATGTGTTGTGGCTGTTGTTGTTGTTGCTGGAGGTTAGGCGTTGCAGCTGTTGAGGTAGTTTCAGTATTTGTGTTGTTGTTGTTGTTGCTGGCAGGACTGCCCTGCATTGACTGTTGCTGTAATATGGCACTGCGACTAATTTGTTGTTGTTGATGCTGTTGCTGCTGCTGCTGATTGCTTGTATGGCTGTTCCACAAATCGAACGAAGTGCTGCTCGACAAGGGTGAGGATAAGGACACGGAGGAATTGGAAGCTACGGACTGTTGCTGTTGTTGTGAGCCGGTATGTTGTTGCAAACCGCCGCTATACAGACCAGCGCTAGAAAGCGGATGTGTATGATGGAAGAGCGATGTGCTTTGGTGGTACAAATTCGAATAAGCGTTATAGCCGCTCATTGCGTCTGGTTGTTCGGTCTTCATTTGCAGTTGTGTTGGCGTCGCTGTGGGAGCAGCGAGTCTGGACGCGGCTGTGACTGAAGCGGCAAGCGGTTTCGTCGTGCTATTATTGTTGTTATTGTTGGTGATTATATTTGCGGCGGACGAAACACTAGACTGACTTGCAACCGAAGATTTGGAATTATTTAGACTGCCGCTATGCGCCGTTGTCTTTTCCTGTTGATTATCCTGGACTTTCTCTGGCTTTGCTGCGGCTGATTGCTGTTTAGCTTCTGCTGCAAGCGCTTTCTTGCTCTTCTTGTCTTTAAAGTGTGTCTTTTTGTGCTTGCTCAAGTGATCGCTGCGCGAGAATTTCTTCGAACAGATCGGACATGCATAAGGACGATAATTGGTATGCGTACGTCCATGACGTTGCAACTCATCTGACCGCGAAAAGCGCTTGCCGCAGGTCAGACACAAGAATGGCCGCTCACCGGTATGCCAACGCAAATGTGTCTTCAAATGTGAGGCTTTGCCGTAGAGACGCTCACAGCCGGGTATATGGCAAATATGTTGTTTGCGTCCACGCTCATCAGGACCCACAATTGGTGGCAAACCGGACATTTCGTTAGCACAATTGGGACATGTGCAACGCACTGAGCGACGCTGCAGTTGTGTCTGGAAGGCGATGTCGTCAAAGTTGAAGCTGGGATACGCCTGACTCGACCAGGGCTGATAAAGACGATCCTGGTGCGTAAACCAAGCGCCGGCGGCTGCGGCCGAAGCGCTCATGCCTACGTTGCCGTAGTAATCCGAGGCGTATTGGGCGTACGGAAATTGTGTGCTGCAGAGGAGGAAGGAAAAAGGAAAAATTGAAAAATTATTATACGGAAGTGACGGAAATGCAAAAATGAAAACTCAACGGCACTAAACTGTGCAACATATTTCATATTAAAATAATGAATTTTGCTAATGCAACTTACCGTGCAGGCAACGCGGCTGCCGCCGAATAGGTGTTCCACGAATAGGCTGCACTCGCAGCCGCAGCTGCACCTAAATCCGTATTTGATGCAGCGGCTACGGCTGCCGCAGCGGCGCTAGCATGTGCAGCCACCGCTTGGGCGGTGGTCGGTGAGCCGGAAAGTGGCGACACCGACGATGAGGTTGCCGATGCAGGCGGACTCGAGGAAATCGATGCAAATGACTGGGCGGGCGATGGAAATATGCTGGTTGGCGAAACAGACGCCGATGAAGGTCCCGAATGTTGACTCGACATGGGCGAAGCCGTGCCGGTAGAGGATGATTGTGGCGGATATTGCATTTCCATTTTCATGGCAAGTGCCGTACAAGCGTCTGTTGATGATGCGGCTGTTGCTGATTTCTGTCCATAAAGCGAAGTGAAATTACTGGCGCTTGTTGCGAACCCACCGAGATGTGTGTTGCTGTTGCTGCTGCTGTGACTAACTTGGCCTGCCAATGTTGAAAAATGTGTCGCAGTTTGTGTAATTGTGGCTGCTGCTGCAGCGGCTGCCGACAACGATGTAGCACCGGGCTGTTGCTGTTGCTGTTGGAGGTGATGATGATTGCTGCCGATGGACGGCATTGTGGCGGCGGCAGCAGCGAGCGAGGCGGTTGTGTAGGGATTCAAATAATTGCACGCAGCGTCAATCATTTTTATATATTTTATACAAATTATATTAGTTGCCTAATATGGGGTCTCACTCTTCTCTTAAGTGTTTAGTGCATACACTTAGTATTTGTCTTGTCTTATTTTAAACTGTAAACGTTTGATTTTTTATCTTTTTTATTGTAAATGTCATTGCTCTCACGTGTCTTTATTTTACTTTGCTTTCACTATTATTTATTAAGTTTTACACTTATTCGCTCTTCTTCATTATGGCACACTTTACACTTGTTAACTTCGCACTATGATTATAGCTCCCCGTACGCCGTCGTAGTGGGTGCACTATATAATTACGAGTTGTGTTGTTTTATTATTACGGCTCCTTTATTTTGCCTTCTGTTTTGAGTCAATTTTCTTTCACTTACTTTTCTTAGTTTTGCGTACTTTTATTCTGAAGCACACAATTCATTCTACACATTTTCTGCTATTCCAAATTAAATTGTTCGCACATCAAAACGGAGTTTCAAAAGCACAAATGCACTAATCAATATTCTCAATAATTACAAGCTTTGACCGAAATTGTTGCGTAGCCGCTAGTTATAAAATTGGTCAGCCAAAAGCGTATGCTCCAGTTGTTTGTTCACAACTTCTTATTTTATTAACTGTGACTGTTGTTGCTGCTACAATTTACTTAATTCAATTCGCACAAAACTCACAACTCGGTGCTGGATGATGACGATGGCTGGTTGTGGGCTACTCGAAATTGGGCCTCCACGGACGCGCATACAAAATAATGATGACGATCACAATGACGACGTTCCGTAAATTGCGCCGCAAACGCGTTTACTGAAATAATTACTGGGCTAGTAGTGTTGGCTCGGAGTGTGGCTGTGGCTGTTTGTCGCAGAAGCTGAACACTGCTGTGCATGGAGATAGCACGATACAACGATACTGTGATACCAACGTACTACCAACACTAATTATCGTTGCCGACTGAATTCCAAAACGCAGCGAGAGAGTCCAAATAGTGCCAAACGACCGAACGAACGCGGCACGAAAATCCAAAGACGAGTCAAGGCAGCAGCACAAAAACAGACCCAACAAATACGAGCGGTGTGTGCATGCAGGGGAAATCGCTTATACAAATGAGTGAGTGTGAACGTGCGTGTATCACTGTTGTTGCGGATTGGTGGTGGTTCATAGGCTATTTATGTATGTTTGTAGATTTAGTGTTTTTTTGGTGGTTGTTTCTTGCACTAGAAATATATGTGTGTGTTTGTTTGTTTATATGTACTTATGAGTAACTCTGCTCAACGAACGAACTCAGTGTCGTCGAGTCAATAGTTCAAGGTGTGGTGCGGCTTTGCGGTATGTATGGATGCGTTGTGTCGTGTTAGACGGTGCGGTAGAGAGTGTTGCAAGTTTAAATGCGTTGCGCGTATTTTATTAATTTCTGAATACAGCGAGGTGCGGTGCGAGTGAGATAGCAATAGACACGGCAGCATAATGGCAGGATTACTACTGCACGCGTGTATGTTTGCAGGCATTAGGTAGCATAGCAGCAAGTACCATATACCAAAATTCGGAAAGTATTAATTTATTGCTGGCTGCAGACGTTTTGCCGTTTCAAAATGTCTCTTTCTTACCTCCAATGCATAATGCGCCGCTAATCTTTGTCTGACTAACTAACAGACAAACGTCCTGTTACCTGTGCGAGTTGTTGTTGTTATTATAGTTGTACAATTAAAATAAGCGTTATGTCAAAATAATTCCATGTAATTTAACAAAAAATTATACCAAACAAAACTAATCGCCTATATTTTTGTTGTTTAAACATACAAACAATTCTACTTTTTAATTTCGGTTTTACTTTTGCTTTTTTAGCGCATCCCTTTATGACGTAAATGATGAAATGCTTAGCTTTTGTCAACAAAGCCGGTAAACGAGTTAATGGCACTACGTCAAAAAAGGCAAAATACTACTGCTTACCAAGGTGCATGAATAGTTTTTAAGAACATGCACATTAAGTCAATGTATATGTTGACCTTCAATTCTAGGTCAATGAAGGCGAAGGTGTTTAGGAATGTCAATTTTTAAACAGTCGTCATTTACTTCATATTTTACATGGAAAGTAGGGTAGATTGGAATATGATTCATAAAAATGTTATGCACTAACAGTTGCATACGTGCTAAATCTAGTGTAATAATAGTGTACTTTTGATCGTTATAAGTTTTCTAGAACTTCAATTTACACATACGCCTTAAGCGACTTAAGTTGCTTCTAGAGGGCACATTTAACCAAATGAATATTTATAATTATAAATATAATACTAATTTTTAGAACTTTTCGAAAATCGAATACTCGGTATATATAAATGCTCTTTCAGTTATTATTTTTATTATTATTTAGTTTAGTTTTAAAATTATAATACTTTTATAATTTTAAAGTTTTAATAATTAAACAAGCAGATCCAATTAATAAAGATTCTTCAATATATCTTCTAGTTATAATCCAGTTTCATACTTAAAAGTATCTATATACAAATGTTTGTCTCAATGTTTGGTTTGCAAGCAATTTTACATATTCATAGACCTTTCATAGCATATATTTTTTAAACCAAAGACATTTCTAGAACGCATCGTTAAGTTTTACTAAAAGTTGAGTTTCATAACCCTTTTCCAAAATTTTAGCACAACAGTTCCTAAACAATGCACCACTCGTGACTCTCTTCAAATTATGTCTCTGAATAGTCACACTCCCAAATCATAACTCTCAATATGCAACAAATGTAACACAAGAAATACATACATACAAATAAATGACAGCATTTATAGAATTTCTGAAAAATAAAAAAAAAATAGCAAAACGTATGACACCAAAACTTAAGAAGTAACGACGTCAACGCAAAAAGTAATGAAAAAATGGGAAATAAAGCACACAAATTGGAATTGAAATAAATTTTGTGGTTGCGGCCCAATGAAATAACTGTATTTAAAGGGGCGTTACCAAACACCGATGTAGTAGCAACAACAGCAAGCATTGCCACACAGTCGCACAACAGCTGCTGGCACCGACTAATAATCACAGCTGCATGCCTATAAGCGCATTTGTATATGTGAGTGAGAGAGAGAGCGCGAGGCACAGTGAGAAAATGAGCATAACACTTGGCGGAGAGACGATGCCACAGCATTTGTATTGTTGTTACACCACTCAATTTTATTCGACCTCCTCCACACATCCCTTATTTCCACCCACATTTAAATGAAGTATCATTCCACGTGCCGCATAGCTCCATTTTATCCTTTTACTTGGCTTAGTTTTTGCTTAACGAACTCTCAGTTTCATATAAATTTTTATTTCCATATGTATGTATGTACATATGTACATAATTTTAGAAATAAAAAAATAGTATTTGGTATACGATGAAAGAATGAGGCATGAAAATGTTATAAAAATATAAATAGACACAGAATTTTTCACATCTTTGCTAAATATAGAAAAGTTTAAAAAATTAGAGAAACAGCTCTTTGTAATCAATTAAAATAATTTTATTATAAACAATTTCTTAATACTATACATATATGTAAATATTGTGGTAACACTATTAAAGTGGCTCAAGTGATTCAAGACTTGAAGCCCATTTATAGGCAAACAATTGTTGAAAATGGCTTGTCTGTACTTGTCTGGTTAGCTCAGATGTTCTTTTCGTAGCCCTTCACTCCCCACAAACAACAATCTCCCTCCTCAGAATTATTAAAAGAATTGGCTAAACCAACCTGTAACTTCAAGCGTTCGTGCCCACCAAAATTATACACAGCTCCCTAGTACGAGTATAAAGCAGCCAATGCTTGCCCCATTCCCATACTTAAGTACCTTCGCCTGTGAGACCTGATATTCGGTTACGAGCCCTGCTTGTAATTGCGGAGCTAATGGCGTGTGCGTAACATATAATGAAACGGAAGATACAATTATACTGAAACTGCTTGCACTTATCGCAGTTAATGGAATGCCTTTCGCACCCATATGATGGACAGTGAGTAACACACAATAAGCTCGTTGTACAATGATCTAACAAGAGCGAAACAAACAGTAACCAAAATAGAATTGATAAAAAAATAACAGCGTTCATCTTAATGTTGTTGTTATTGTTGTTAACAAGATTTATGACGACTAAGCTGATTGAATGTCTACAGACTGGCCAATGTACCAATGAGTGCTGTTGAATGTTTGAATGCCTGAGTCTGCTTCTGATTTGGTAGCAAGATGAAATGCTATTCAGCTCATTTTCACAAGGAGCCTTATCCACTTATGTGACTGTGCATAGATATCGGCTGTGGTGAATCTATGTATGCGCTATGATGGATAGTAATCAATTATTGTTGTAGCTATTTGTTAAAGTACGTATATGTACGTATAGTGCGGCGCGTGGAAGTGGGCAGGCAGTGATCTATGGGAAATATGTTGCGTTAAATCTAGGACAGTGGTTGGAGAGATTGTACTCTTGTTGTGGATGTTACGCGTGCTTAAGATTATAAATTAATGATAAAACACTCGAGCGCGTACAAATATATGTATGTTTATATATAATAAGGTAATAAAAGGTATTACATATGACTTAAGGAACCATATGTTTATGTGCCAGGCCTTTTACTAGGTCACATGTAGAAGTTGTTTATGGAAAAAAATATTTCTACTTCGTTAGCTTGAGAGCCATTAATTATAATGAACAATGCCAATGTAAGCTCTTAATTTTATATACATTTTTTTAAATTTAGGATTACTACACAATAGGTAAATTTATACCTGCAATTGTTAAATTTATTTATTTTAATACATTATTTAACCATAATTTAATTATTCAATTTTGTGGATGCCCCCTAAAATATATTCGAAAACATAATAAAATAATAAATTAAAACAAAATTTCAGAATTTATTTTTAATCGGAATCGAAGTTTCGATTTTGCTGTATACAGTACGATGACGCAAAATCATTAATTTCATTTCATTTTTTTATTTCACTAATTGTTAGTAAAACATATTAAAAATATCTTGCCAAAATTTGAAATGACTCCGTATTGTTCGATTGACTTGTCTATTAAAGTCAATAACTCTCCTTCAGGTCACGAAAGCGCCAAGTGTTGTTGTTATGACTGTTATGATTTTTTATTTCTGGTGATGAAACAGACATCTTCTAAAACGACTTTTTTTTGAAGTCGCGTTCAAGCTAGTTTTAGAAAGTGGCAATTAAAAGTAAATTCTAAGCTCGTTACCCGAATATACGCAAAATTGTTAGTTTGATTATGATCTGGAATTTGAGCTCGATATTATTTTCGGTGGATATATTTCATAGTATATAATTACTTATGTACATATATGTATCAAATATTTTTAATAATTCAATAAATTATTAAAATTGTTATACGGGATATTTTTTATAGTTAGGTACTAAGTTCTTTAACATTTCAAAATTTCGTTTCAGAAGTAGGAATGAAAATTCACAGTTTAGATTTAAACTCGACTTAAGTACATATGTGTGTGAGTATGGAATTTAAAATCGTTATAGAGTTAAAAATCGTCATTGAGGTTCACGAAATGGTAACTGTATATATTAAAGTTATTTAAATGTAAAGTAAAATAAAAATATTTTTCAACACAAATAATGAATGTAGGTACTGTGCGCAATTAACTCTTAACTCTTTCGTTTTGACTTTGGGGCGACACTACTGTTTAAGTCTACAACAAACAACTGCAAATTTAACGCCTACCTATAATACATGCATATGCTAAAGGAGTGCAGCATGGGCTTAACGTTAGCAAACTAAATTAAAATCGTTATATTTAACTTGGTTTACGCACTGAATTCAAGAAAATCGGTTAAGGTTCAGCAAAGGTAGTTAAAAGAAAAGGAAAAATCGGTCATTCCTTGAAAAAAAGTCAACATATTATTTGGGATATGGAAAAGTTCCCGGTACAAATGACTTTAGCCTTCATTAATATTCTCGCACCCACAAACAATACATTTCCTTTGTATGATGGGCAGCAGGCAGAAAAGTTAACATGTACACACATACACACAAGCGCTATAAATGCCGCCATGCACTCGAAGTTTTCCCAGAGTTAATCCGGTCAAGTCATCTTTTGTTTTATAAAATATTTACCAACTCCGCGAGAAAATACCAAACAAAATCACCTTTGTTTGGGAGTTTATATGCGCCTTTGTGTTAACTGTTAATAGTATGTACATATGTATATGTATGTATGAAGGTATATGTATGTATATAGCTGTTCGTGTGCCTACCTATATTTGACCCAAGGCAAGCTGAGCGAAAAACAATAATCCTTTAACCAACTAGCGGAGTCTTGTTGTTGTAGAGAACTCAAACCGCAGTTCATAAAATCGTTTTACTACTAACTTAGACATAGAAAATGTAGGCTACCAACATGCTAACAAACAATTGCGTTCACACATACAAATATACATTTCTACTAACTATTAACTGGAAATGTCAAAAATGTGTACTGCTCTCTGATCATTTCACGCAGACAATTCAGCGCTTCCGTTAGTCTAGTCTAGCCGCAAACGCTAACATCCTTGGACACGGTACATATTATACAAAGGCACTCACAGAGAATGCCTATATAAAAGAAAAATATTTTCTGGTATTTAAATTTGTTTTGTTCGGTCTACTGTTCGTCGCTATTCAGAAGTCTGCAACATAATGACATTGCAAAAAGTCGATTCATTAAATTGGCTGTACAATGTTGTTCACATTTGTTGTTGTTTTGCCTGTAGCATAATCCTTTCCTTGTGTTTGGTAAGCCAAATTTTCACACTGCACCACCCATGGTCCGAACTAAGTAAGCGTAGGCTGAACAGCAACACCAACGTTTCGGCACAATGTCCTGCATCCATAAAATGTTTCTCGGTTCGTTATGCAGATAAGTTGTTAATTGGATTTATGCGATTTTCGCGTGTAATCCATATTCTGGCAGCAAATATTTTGCCATTTTGCAGCTCAACGAAAGGGGGTTACGAAAGGATTATTTATTTAGAAAAATCTCGGTATAATCCAGGGTTTTTTGATCATTGACTTCCAAAGCCATATGCAATTGATTTGGCCTTTCTATAGCTGAGTAGGTGACTTTCGTAGAATTTATCTCCAAAATGATGGTTTGTTTAGGATTAACCCTTTAAGCTCAAACAGAAGCGGAGAAAGGGTAATAACAAAGAAATATTGTCATTGTAAATATACGATAAAGTTGTTATTTGTTTATGGAACACTTTAGTTCTTTCGATATTTTTTTTATATTTTAATTGAGAAAACATATAAAATTGCGCTCTAAATATCATTAAAATTATATTTAAGTTATGAAATCTATCAAATATGAAATCATCGTTGCCAAAGTCGAGTTTTTTATTTTATATGCATATTATAATCGTCTAGTAGGTCAGATGAATATAAAAAAATACAAAAATTTAAAACATCCGTACTTAATCATTGCCAGTCAACTTAGCTGAAATTAAGTATTTTATTACAAATTAAAAAAAAAAAACAACAAATAGTGCAAATAATACGAGCTCATATAGAAAATTTGTAAAATATTAGCGCGTAACATTAACAAGTGCAATGAGACTGAAGCTTGGGTCAAAATACTTTGTTTAATCTCACAATAGATAAATTGAACCTAAATAAATAATACAAAATAGAACTGAATATATATATATCGAAATATTACATTTAAGAGGCTTCAAATCTTAAATGCTCAAAATGAGACCATAAAACTGAGAATTTCCTGATTCGGAAAATATCTGAATAATGTGGTCTGGTGTTTGATATGAATAAACCATCCCTAGCCAGTACATATATTAATTTTCAAAACGGTTGACTTTCAAAATCAACCTTGGTCTCAGTCTAGATCTGTTTTGTATATTTTATTACTATTAAAATTTAATGATTAGGTTTATCTCTAAATACGAATTAAAAATGTCTAGTACTTGAGCTAGCCCCATACCCCTAATATAATGATTACCGAGGTTGACTTGTTATCCAAAATATTAAAGTGACATCCTTTGGTTGAGTTTATCAGCGCAGATATCTCAATAATATTAACTACGGATATATTATTATGTCACATCACTAATATGATGAATAGAGTGATTTTTGTTAGTTATCTTGATTTCAATAGGAATATTTCAGATATACATAAACATGCACTAGAGGCAGTAAGTGAGACGCTCACCCCATAAAAACCGTCAAAAACATTAAATTATGTTACCGGGATTATGGGATCAGTTGGAAATCCCAAGTGAAACCGGATCGCTCTCTCCTGATCTTTCCAACGGAGGGGATGCCTTTCTCGTCCGTGGCTTCCACCGGCGAGTATTGCATCGAACACTTCCAAAGCTTGATAGTTTGTGCCCATCATGACGTCGGCAACATGACTTAGTCCGCAAGCCGCTGTCTTTTTATCCACTGGAGTATGTCAATGTAGTCGTATAACTCGTACAGCTCATCGTTCCATCGTCTGCGTTCTGCCAATGTTCAGAGGACCATAAATCTTGCACCAACCTTTTTTCTCGAAAAATCATAGTGTCGTCTCAACGTATGTTTACATCGTCCACGCTTCTGCACCAGAAGTAATAACAGAAAAAACGATACTCAAATTTGTATTAAATATTTAAGATGTCACATCTCCAAAAACCATACCCCCGGAACTACTCCACTGATTTCAAAGAAATTCGGTACATACTATTTTCTGAACTATAACTTTTCAAGATCCCGGATATCGAAGATGAGGAACTCAGTAGCCTAAGGGTAAATTTTTACCGAATATATCGGTAATCCTCCCAGATATTTTAAGTTATTCAGAGAGAGTTCTCTTCCGCGTCTTTGTACTAAAAATTGTTAAAATCTGGTCATAACTTCCCCTAGCTCCCATATACCTAATTATAGGATTTTCAGAAATACGTAGGACTTTATCTATACTACTATTCTAAAGAGGAAAGGTTTGTATGTATGTATGTTTGTGATGAATAACCTCAAAAACAACTGTACCGTTATCAAAAATTCTTTCACCATTGGAAAGCTACATTCACCCCGAGTAACATAGGCTACATTTTTTTGCTACAATCTCAACTTTCTGGAAATAGTTCCTACATGAAGGTATCAAAAAAACTACGTGATGGAGAATATTAATCTGAAACTGAAAATCGTCTTATTCAAGTCATTCTCTTCGCATCGCAATCGCGTGGCAAAGAGTCAAGTAACGTGCGCTCGCAGCTGCTTGCTGAACAAAATTTAAAAACCTCCCAAGTACGCGTTTGAGAGTTCAGTTTAAACCCGTGCGAAGCCGGAGCGGTATGCTAGTACCTTATAAATCAGTTAATATGTAAAATATCTTAGCCAAAGTGAGCGTATAGTCTTGGATATAATGTAGCTTGGTGGTGAAATTAGTTAAGGAATTACCTCAGCCCTCATATACTATATATAATGTTTTCGTTATTCTAGTGGAATTTATATCGAATGTATGGTTCAATTTATATGTTATCTTATTAAAATTAAACAAATACATCGCGAGAATAGAAGATGTTCGGTTACACCCGAACTTAATCGTTCCTTACTTGTTTTTGAGTGTGTCTTGTATTATTTATGGTATTATTTATCTGTAACCTGTTTGGCAATAAAATATACTTATTTTATAATTAATATGACTTCAATATTTGGTTCAAATGCACAAAATGTTATTCCCTTCACATGCATATATATGTACCTATCAAAATATAATTTTCATCATTTTGTTAACTTAATATTTTACTATTTTCTATATATGTATTCATATAATACATATGTACATATGTATATTATAAGCCGTGGAATGAAATCTCAAACTCCAAAGCTAACATATGGTTTGAGCGAGCGCGTCAAAATCTAATTTATGACATCACCTGTTACTTCGATTTATGTTGTTGCTTTTACTCTTTTGCTAAGGAAGGCGCCTAAGGCACACATGTTCCAATTGAGAGAATTATGGTGGAATTTCTGTAACTTCTGGCACACCCCCAACTACACTCGCCAGGCCAGCAAGTGCATGATACGATTTCCTAAGAATTCTCTAATCTAACTGCTTTGATGCAAAAATCAAACTCCGAATTCAAAAGGAATTACCAAACAAGTGTATAAATAAAACCAAAACGAACTATCAAGAAAAAATGTACGAGCGTACGAAATGACACCGTAACGTCAAATAGCAACAGCAAATATGCAGTAAGCAAGAGTGTATAACATTTTTTTTTTATTTTTTTATTAATATTTCGCTTGCATTCGAGCAAGTACGTGTATGTTTGTATGCATGTGCGTTTGTGGGCAGCCACACACACTTCTCACAAATTGGGTCGAGAACAATCGAAAAGGCGTACAATAAATTTCAATAATACACATTACTTTGTCTATTGGCCAGAGACCGCTCCAAAAATTTTAATTTATTGCCCGCCAACATGAAACGCTCATTGCTGCAAAACCTAACCAAAAACTACACCAAAATATGTGTGCGTGTGTGTGTGTGCATAGTATATAGAAATTCACAATAATTTTGGTTATATAAACGCCGTGTGTTTGTGCAAATTTATGTGTTTGTAAGTATGTACATATGTATATACCTGCGTACTTAGTATTTGGTAGAAAAAGAAGAAGCAGAAAATATGTCTAATTTGTGCGTCGATTTGTCGTTAAAGTCACAAGTGTCAAAGTGGCCTTATTGTTGCCTTTGTTGTTATGCCGTTGCGCATAGTAAAAATCGTATGCCATAAAGAAATCACAATTTACGCAGAATTGTTAGAATTCAATACTAAATAGCTGACCTATGTAACGGCAACAACAAAATGCATGCACAAGTGCGCAATAAGACACCATTGACGCACTTGTGTCTGCATTACATGCTCATTTGGAACTTTTGAACAACAAGTGCAACAATGCAACAATGCCCACATTTATATATGTACATATATGCATGTACATATGTATGTATGCATGTGCAACTATGCATTTTTTCTTGCTACTCTTCGCCATCAGATTGGGAATGACATAATTTTTATTTGCTGCCGCTGTATTGTCTGTGCCTGCAACACGCCTTTGATTGTGCCGCACCCCTACTTGCCTGTGGCAATAGTCATGTGTATGGTTGTCCGCGTCGGCGGCGTGTTCTAAAAAGGACACAAACGTAAACGCAGTGAGTTGATTGTTTCCAAGCTGTCTATTGTCCAAGAAGCTACATTGTTTTGAGATGAATTTAACTGTGCGAAAAATGCATTCGTTGCACTGACCGTTTTTCAATGTACTCTTTTTCGAACAGTTAGGAAAATATGCAACATTTGACATTTTTATTACGTAGACCGGGTGGCGCTAAAAAGAACTTGTTCACCAAATATTTTCTCACAGAAATTAGTAACACCACAGCAGAAGGCGTAAGCCACTTTTGTATGCAGTTGATGCCTATATGTATAGTCTGGAATCGGTTAAAGTCACATCGGGTTAAAGTCAAGTATCTTGCAGGACCCGAACTTGCAACCTGTAGTACAGAGTATATTAGATTTGTCTACAAACAAGTTAATTGTTACCGACAAATTCTCGAGAGTGTTTTCTCCATAAACAGACTCCACAAAAAATGCAACAGGTATTCATTGACCACATAAATCTTGTAGGACCCAGCAATCATTATTGGATAATATTCGACCGAATAGACTATGTCCAGCGTGCGGTGAAGAAAATAAAGCAACCGTAGCTGAGAGTATACACCTAGACCGTAGAGAGTCGATTCAGTGCCGTTCGCAACAACTCAAATGACGTGTGGAACGACCTGACCTATTTTAAAAGATTAAATAGAAAGCGTAAAAATACAGTTTGTGCTAGAACTGAAGCCGCACGACTTTCCCAAGCTTATATAGCATAGCTTCGCTCTATGGACGCTTGAAAAGTTCCAAGAAGATCCGACGTTTTCGAGCCAAATTCTGTTCAGCGCTGAGGGCCATTTCTGGCTCAATACATGAAGAGATTCAAGAGCTATCATATCATACAGAAAAAACAACTGTTTGGTATTGTTTGTGGTGTGGTCGTCGGTGGAATCATCATCAATCATGAGAACGTAACTGTCAATGGCGACCTTTATGGCGACATGATAACCGACTATTTGAAGCTCGTGATCTCTGCGACATTTGGTTTCCACCAGGCGGAGCCACTCCCCACACATCGCATCGATTGGCCACCAAGATCGTGTGATATCACACCGTTAGACTTTTTCCTGTTTGAAAGAGATAATCTTAGAATAATCTTAAATGCCAAAGAATGTTCTTTCGGATGATAATAAGTATTCCCCATTAAATTTGAATTATTTGTTTTTTTTTTTCTTGAAGAAGAAGGGAATCTCGAAATGGATCTCCCTTTATATGTACATAAATATAGTCTTTACGATACTTACAAAACGAATCTCCTTATCTCCTTTGTGCTGTGAATATATTAGAAAACTGACCGACTTTTTGGTTAAACCCAGCCTGCAAACTACCGCCAGTCAGTTACCATATACATATATACAGTCATAAGTTAGCGATTGTATATACATATTAAAAATTTGAGAACGTCCTTTGAACTATTTCACAATTTTAATCGTATTTATAAACTACTAATGTTTCGCTGAGCTTATAACGGGTGATTTTTTTGAGGTTAGGATTTTCATGCATTAGTATTTGACAGATCACGTGGGATTTCAGACATGGTGTCAAAGAGAAAGATGCTCAGTATGCTTTGACATTTCATCATGAATAGACTTACTAACGAGCAACGCTTGCAAATCATTGAATTTTATTACCAAAATCAGTGTTCGGTTCGAAATGTGTTTCGCGCTTTACGTCCGATTTATGGTCTACATAATCGACCAAGTGAGCAAACAATTAATGCGATTGTGACCAAGTTTCGCACTCAGTTTACTTTATTGGACATTAAACCAACCACACGAATGCGTACAGTGCGTACAGAAGAGAATATTGCGTCTGTTTCTGAGAGTGTGGCTGAAGACCGTGAAATGTCGATTCGTCGCCGTTCGCAGCAATTGGGTTTGTGTTATTCGACCACATGGAAGATTTTACGCAAAGATCTTGGTGTAAAACCGTATAAAATACAGCTCGTGCAAGAACTGAAGCCGAACGATTCTGCCACAACGTCGAATTTTCAGTGAATGGGCCCTAGAAAAGTTGGCAGAAAATCCGCTTTTTATCGACAAATTTTGTTCAGCGATGAGGCTCATTTCTGGTTGAATGGCTACGTAAATAAGCAAAATTGCCGCATTTGGGGTGAAGAGCAACCAGAAGCCGTTCAAGAACTGCCCATGCATCCCGAAAAATGCACTGTTTGGTGTGGTTTGTACGCTGGTGGAATCATTGGAACGTATTTTTGCAAAGATGCTGTTGGACGCAACGTTACGGTGAATGGCGATCGCTATCGTTCGATGCTAACAAACTTTTTGTTGCCAAAAATGGAAGAACTGAACTTGGTTGACATGTGGTTTCAACAAGATGGCGCTACATGCCACACAGCTCGCGATTCTATGGCCATTTTGAGGGAAAACTTCGGAGAACAATTCATCTCAAGAAATGGACCCGTAAGTTGGCCACCAAGATCATGCGATTTAACGCCTTTAGACTATTTTTTGTGGGGCTACGTCAAGTCTAAAGTCTACAGAAATAAGCCAGCAACTATTCCAGCTTTGGAAGACAACATTTCCGAAGAAATTCGGGCTATTCCGGCCGAAATGCTCGACCATAAATCTTGCCCAAAATTGGACTTTCTCGAATGGACCACCTAAGACGCAGCCCATCTGATGTTGACGATTTAAATGAAATTATCTTCAAAAAGTAAATGTCATGAACCAATCTAACGTTTCAAATAAAGAACCGATGAGATTTTGCAAATTTTATGCGTTCTTTTAAAAAAAAAAGTTATCAAGCTCTTAAAAAATCACCCTTTATTAGAAGACATTCAGAATATTATATAAACACATATGCTTTATATTGAAGTATAGAACTTAAATGTAAATTTCGAATACTTTCGAGGTTCGGTCGCAGTTATTGTTCTTATTGTAGTGTTTCATTACAGTAGCAATAAAGGATGGGGTGTCGAAACCATGATTGCTCATTTGGATACCCACAGAGAGCAACGATGATGTCCAACTGAGCGCCTGCTGTGTAAAGTGAAGCGTTAGATTATGCCGCTAGCTACTGCAAAGTGTACATGCAATGCAGGTGTCAAACTAAAGATTTGTATTTCGATACAACTTTGGTACATATGCTGAAAATGTCTTTAGATTTTTACTTTTGCACAGTAGTAAACAAGAATCGAAATTTTTCTGACTTCTGTTTGGTTTTGGTTTTATTGCTTTTGTATTGGGCAAATCACTAAGAACAAAAGATTAGACGGAGGAATTCAATAGAGGGATAAAGTCTAGAAAGCGTGTGAAAATTCAATATTATGTTAGTAAATGAAATATGTAAGAAATCTAAAAACTATCTAGTAGGAACGGGCTAAGTACGAGTAATATCTCCAGGTACTAGCATTATGTTACATATAAATTCAACATTCGTTATTAGACGAAATAATCAATCGATTACAAATCATGTACATATGGTGTCTTATTAACTTCAGCTTTAGATAATATACTCACTTGAGTTCTTACTACATTTAGCTTAACTAAATTTTACTACCGAATTTCGTAATACTGCGCTTCCGCAAACATGACAGCCGGCGGAAGACCTGTGACGACAAATACCAATCAACTCATGGAAAACATCGAGTTAGACCGGCATGTGGCATCTCGTGACATCGCCCAGGAGATGGAAGTCAGTCACCAAACCATTTTAAACCATCTGCAGAAGGCTGGATACACAAATGATGTTTGGGTGCCGCATGATTTGACGCAAAAAAACTTCTGGACCGAATCGACGCATACGATATGCTGCTGAAACGGATCGAACTCGACCCATTTTTGAAGCGGATGGTGTCTGGCGACGAAAAATGGATCACATACGACAATATCAAGCGACAGCGGTCGTGGTCGAAGGCCGGTGAATCGTCCCAAACAGTGGCCAGCCGGGATTGACGGCCATGAAGGTTTTGCGGTGCATTTGGTGAAATTGGAAGGGAATCATCCACTATGAGCTGCTCCCATATGGCCACTACTATCTACTGGGAACGACTGGACCGCTTGAAGCAGGCGATCGACCAGAAGCGTCCAGAATTGGCCAACAGGAAGGATGTAGTGTTCCACCAGGACAACGCCAGACCACACACTTCGTTGATGACTAGTCAGAAGCTACGGGAGCTCGGATGGGAGGTTTTATCGCATCCACCATATAGCCCGAATATAGCGCCAAGTGATTACCACCTGTTCCTGTCCTTGGCGAACGTTGCTGGTGTAAAGTTGAACTCAAAAGAGGCGCAAATAAGGAGGGGGCTTCTACGAGGGGGGTATTATGAAGTTGCCGTCTAGATGGAAACATGGTGAAAAATATTTAAAGTACATATATTGAGAGTAATCATATACTAAAAATGTATTAGATGAAAAAGATACAAGGCGGTCAGGTATAGTTTTTTTAAGAGCTAGTGATAGCTTCCCTTACTCGAATCACCATAATCCACAAAAAATCTTCGAATTTGAAAGATTTCGAGTAATAGAAGTTTTCATTAAAACATACACTTTTTCAAAAATATATAAATTACAGATTTATACACAGTGTTATTTATTTACTTTTATACTTATGCTCTGTAATTTTGTTGGTTAGAGACAAAAGAGGCTATTGTTTAACGTCTTGACGTCTGTAACCCACGCCTTTGTTGCATAATTTGTGCAATCCATAAGTGTTGTATCATATTTTTCGCCTCCTTTGGAAATTCTGCCTCGATAGTAAAATTTTAAATTTTGTATTATGGCCTGGAAGGAAAATTGTATGAAATTTGACTTCTAGTGCCAATACAAGAGTTCAAGTTATGGAGATATTCGATTTATGGGAGCTGAACTGTGTTAATTAATTAATTTATTTTATTATAAAAATTAATTAAACATTTATTGCCATACATTTAGTTGATGTTAAAAGCAATGTATTCAATATTATACTGATTTGTTTTTAATATATAGTACGACGAAATTGTCTAAATCAGCACTCAGTTGCTTATTTGATAGTTTCTGCACGCTTTGTCGCTTGTTTTTTTTTTGTTTCTTATTTTTTTGCCAGTTTATAGTGAAAATCAGCTGTGATGAAACAAAATACGGCAACAAAGGGCGCTAAATCAGAGTCTTCTTCTTCTTCTTGACTGGTGTAGGCACCGCTTACGCGGTTATAGCCGAGTCCAAAACAGCGCGCCACGTATTCTTCCTTCTGGCAGTTTGGCGCCAATTGGTTATTCCAAGCAAAGCCAGGTCCCTCTCCACCTGGTCCTTCCATCGGAGCGGAGGTCTCCCTCTTCCTCTGCTTCCACCAGCGGGTACTGCATCGAATACTTTCAGAGCTGGAGCACTTTCATCCATTCGAACAACATGACCTAGCCAGCGTAGCCGCTGTTTTTTTATTCGCTGGACTATGTCTATGTCGTCGAATAACATATACAACTCATCGTTCCATCGTCTGCGGTATTCGCCGTTGCCAATTCTTAAGGGACCATAAATCTTCCGCAAAATCTTTCTCTCGAAAACTCCTAGTGCCGTCTCATCGGATGTTGACATCGTCCACGCTTCTGCACCGTAAAGTAGGACGGGAATGATGAGAGACTTGTAGAGTTTGGTTTTTGTTCGTCGAGAGAGGACTTTACTTTTCAATTGCCTACTTAGTCCATAGTAGCACCTGTTGGCAAGAGTGATTCTGCGTTGGAGGCTGACATTGTTATTGCTGTTAATGCTGGTTCCCAGGTAGACGAAATTATCTACAACTTCAAAGTTATGACTGTCAACAGTGACGTGGGAGCCAAGACGCGAATGCGCTGACTGTTTGTTTGACGACAGGAGATATTTCGTCTTGTCCTCGTTCACCACCAGACCCATACGCTTCGCTTCCTTATCCAGTCTGGAGAAAGCAGAACTAACGGCGCGGGTGTTGTTTCCAATGATATCGATATCATCGGCGTACGCCAGTAGCTGTACACTCTTATAGAAGATTGTACCTTCTCGATTTAGCTCTGCAGCTCGTATTATTTTCTCCAGCATCAGGTTAAAGAAATCACACGGTGAGTCACCTTGTCTGAAACCTCGTCTGGTATCGAACGGCTCGGAGAGGTCCTTCCCGATCCTGACGGAGCTTTTGGTGTTGCTCAACGTCAGCTTACACAGCCGTATTAGTTTTGCGGGGATACCAAATTCAGACATCGCGGCATAAAGGCAGCTCCTTTTCGTGCTGTCGAAAGCAGCTTTAAAGTCGACAAAGAGATGGTGTGTGTCGATCCTATTTTCACGGGTCTTCTCCAAAATTTAGCGCATGGTGAATATCTCGTCTGTTGTTGATTTTCCAGGTCTAAAGCCACACTGATAAGGTCCAATCAGTTTGTTGACGGTGGGCTTTAGTCTTTCACACAATACGCTCGACAGAACCTTATACGCGATGTTGAGGAGGCTTATCCCACGGTAATTGGCGCAATTTGTAGGGTCTCCCTTTTTGTGTATATAGCAGAGTACACTGAGATTCCAATCGTCAGGCATGCTTTCTTCCGACCATATTCTGCAAAGAAGCTGATGCAAGCACCTTATCAGCTCTTCGCCGCCGTATTTGAATAGCTCGGCCGGTAATCTATCGGCCCCCGCCGCCTTATTGTTCTTCAAGCGGGTAATTGCTATACGAATTTCTTCACGGTCGGGCAATGGAACATCTGCTCCATCGTCGTCGATTGGGGAATCGGGTTCGCCATCTCCTGGTGTTGTACTTTCACTGCCATTCAGCAGGCTAGAGAAGTGTTCCCTCCACAAACTCAGTATACTCTGGTCATCAATAACTAGATCACCTCTGGGGGTCCTACAGGAGTGTGCTCCGGTCTTGAAACCTTCAGTTAGTCGCCGGATCTTTTCGTAAAATTTTCGAGCATTACCCCTGTCGGCCAGCTTGTCAAGCTCTTCATACTCACGCATTTCGGCCTCTTTCTTTTTTTGTCTGCAAATGCGTCTCGCTTCCCTCTTCAGCTCTCGGTATCTTTCCCATCCCGCTCGTGTTGCGGTCGATCGCAACATTGCGAGGTAGGTCTGTTTTCTCTCCACTGCGAGACGACAATCCTCATCATACCAGCTGTTTTTTTGACTTTTCCGAAAACCAATGGTTTCGGTTGCAGCTGTACGTAAGTTTGATATGCCGTCCCACAGCTCCCTTATACCGAGATGCTGATGAGTGCTCTCAGAGGGCAGGAGTGCAAGTCGAGTAGAAAATCGTTCGGCTGTCGGTTGTGATTGCAGCTTCTCGATGTCGAACCTTCCTTGTGTTTGTTGACGTGTGCGTGTTTTCTACACAGAGGCGGGTGCGTATCTTAGCTGCTACAAGATAGTGGTCCGAGTCGATGTTGGGACCACGAAGCGTACGCACATCAAAAACACTGGAGACATGTCGTCCATCTATCACAACATGATCGATCTGGTTGCGAGTGATTCGATCCGGGGACAGCCAAGTAGCTTGATGGATTTTCTTATGCTGGAATCTAGTACTACAGACGACCATATTTCGGGCCCCGGCGAAGTCGATCAGCCTCAGACCGTTTGGTGATGTTTCGTCATGGAGGCTGAATTTTCCGACTGTTGTGCCAAAGACACCTTCTTTACCCACCCTAGCGTTGAAATCGCCAAGCACGATTTTGACATCGTGGCGGGGGAAGCGCACATAGGTACGTTCTAGGCGCTCATAGAAGGTATCTTTGATCACTTCGTCCTTCTCTTCCGTCGGGGCGTGGGCGCAAATCAGCGATATGTTGAAGAACCTCGCTTTGATGCGGATTGTGGCTAGACGTTCATCCACCGGAGTGAATGCCAGGACTCGACGACAGAGTCTCTCTCCCACCACGAATCCCACACCGAATTTGCGCTCCTTTATATGGCCGCTGTAGTAGATGTCACAAGGACCCACCTTCTTCCGTCCTTGTCCCGTCCATCGCATTTCTTGGATTGCGGTGATGTCAGCCTTTACTCTTACGAGGACATCAACCAGCTGGGCAGAGGCACCTTCCCAATTAAGGGTCCGGACATTCCAGGTGCATGTCCTTATTTCGTAGTCCTTTAAACGTTTGCAGTGGTCGTCATCAAAATTGCGGTCTCTCATCCGAGGCTGTTTTGTTCTTTTCATTGGGGGGTGTTTTTATGTGGTGGGTCCCAAACCCTACGCACAACCGCATAAGCGGGTTTCGCCTTCTCACTTTAGCTCGCCTTCAAACGGATGTTTGTTAGCTACCCAGAGGATACTTGGTCTAAGACCGGAAGTCGTGAGCTGCTTGAGCCACATGTAAAAAAATCGTTTCTGGCCACTCCCAAGTGAATGACAGTCAGAAACTTTCCTCACTTGCGTGAACTTCTACATATGACTCCATCCTCCGATCAGAGTCGCGTAGGGAAATTTCGAGTAGATTAGCTTCAAATCTCCTCGGTGACGAGATCAACAAGTGTAATTTCAGTAGGTGGAAATCTTACTAAATCCAGTTGATTAGTGATATAATCTACTCAACAGCCAAAATCTCGCGATTAAGTGTCGATTGGAAGTTGCTATTACCAATATATGCTTTCTGGCGCCAACTGAAAACACCAAGTGAAGCCTGGTCACTTTTGACCTGGTTTCTCCAACGGAGTGGAGCTCTTTCTCTTCTGCGGCTTCCTACAGCGGATACTGCATCGAAAACTTTCATTAAACTTAACAATACTTACAATAAATTTCCGTATCCTTCAATTCAGTTTAGTTCCCTATAGAGGCCGCGGCCGTTGAATTTATATCTCTACATATTAACTAAATAAAGACGAGATGTCGCCATAACAATATGTTCATTGCATATATTCCGGTCACATTTGTAGACATTTTATCTGCACTGATGTTTTCTAATTACGCCAACAGATGGCGCTAAATTGACAGCTGCCCCAATTAGTGCATTAGGGTTGCCGAAATGTACCGAAATGTTTGTATAATTTTTTTTTTGTTTCTACAAATAGGTAAAATGTACAAATGTAAATATTTTAGATATTTGATGTATGTATATATATTTATATGCAGAAAATCTACATATTGTTAATAATAACATAACATTTAACATTAACGTGTTATTATAGTATTACTAATATTTAGTTTGAGTTTTTTTTGTACAAATTATTAAGCGTGTGGCAACCGTGATTGATACATTGTTTTGAAAGCGTTCAAAGCGCTTATCTGGTCGTACAAGCGTTTCAAGTACGAATAGTCAACGAAAGCAAGTAAGGCCATCATTAGGCCTGGATCTTCAATAATTTTTACTTAAAAAACCTTAAATAAATATAAAATTTAAATTTAATTCAATGCTGACAGTGTAATATGTATGCGAAGTGAAAAATGTGTTAAGCATATTGAAAATTTAAATATTTTCAAAACTATAAGTCTGAGTCACAGTATTTATGCATATATATGTATATAATCCTTATCTAGAGAGCCACACATACCACAATTCGTTGTTAAACCGGGACCGCCAAAATAATCACAATCTTGGCAAAAATATATATGTATGTATATTACAATATCATGAAATTTGAAAGAATATTGTAAGCTTTTGTCTCGCTCTGTTAATATTTCTGTTCGATTTTTTCTCTGGTGAGTTCGTATACGTGAGTGCATTTCACAATGTTAAAGCTTTTTCAGTTCAATTTTGATAAAGATTATACAAGATAATGGAGTTTTTAATCATTTGAAACATTTGTTCGGTAGAAATGAACACTTGAATGTGTGTAACCTGCTTAACTATGGGGTAGTTATTTGTATAAATCGGAATTAAATACTCGCTGGATTAGCGAAAGCAGTATATGTTCAACAAGTATAATGTGCATGGAAGTTCGCTTTATGATTGAACTCGCTGTTCACTTATTTATGTAAAAATACAATGCGTTAGAAGAGTTGACTATAGTGATTGTTTGCGTGTGAATGCGTTGCATGGCATAATCGTTGCTTATTACTCATATACGGTCTGCTTTAGCAATCGGGCTATATTGTTCATCAACTGAGTGAAAACGAAGTTTGCATCAGTTTCCTACACTTGACTAAAGAATCAAATGATTAACGGGACCTTTTTCACAGCTGATTGAAATACTACGTTTTTCGACATGGAGTTTTAAATAAACGCATTGTAAAATGGAAATATTCTTGTGAATATGAAAATTTGATAGAATATATTAATGAAAAATTTCATTCATAGCAATAGTTAACCTACTATGTATGTAATTGGCGTTGAACCGTTTAGCCGGTTCCAGCCGAATCGATGAGAGCGCGCCACTCCTCTCTTTCCTTCGCAGTTCGGCGCCAGTTGGAGATCCCAAGCGTAACCAGGTCGCTCTCCACCTGGTCCCTCCAACGGAGTGGAAGCCTTCCCCTTCCTCGGCTTCCTCCGGCGGGTACTGCATCCAACACTTTCAGAGGCTGACATAGTTGGTGTTGTTGATACTGGTTCCCAGGTATACGAAATTATCTACGACTTCGAAGTTATGACTACTATGCAAGAATAAAATATACAAAATATCATAAAACCCCTATCTATTGAATAGTGGTGAAGAAAAGGGTTCTAACCCTGGTAATTACCATACAAATTACTTTTTATAATTAAAAAAAAACCGAAAAATAATTAAGAAAGTACCAAAAGTTTACTTAAAGTAATAAGTTGTGTAGCATAACACGGCAACTCGACATTCTAAATTTGTGCCTTTTTAGTATGATGCAACCCAGTGAAGTGCCCAATGCCTTGAAAATGTCTCAATGTCGCCTTTTTAGTACCAAAATCTGCACGAAACCCGCGCCAAATGCCTAACGTTTTCCTTCATTATATGGCATTCTATCGCAATTTCTTTCAATGTATTTTAGATTTCTTACTTGTATGTTTCACAATGGTAAAAAGTGTGGTGCGCTCGTGCAATCGTTCCAGTTTGTTTTAAGCGTTCAATTCATTGTATATGCCTACAAGTAGCAAAAGAATCAGCTGGATAACGGGAAATTTTTCACAGCTGAGATCACCTGTTCGATTTACTACATATTTCGACACAGAGTTTTAAATAAACGTACTGAAAATGGAAATATTTTAATGAAAAATTTCATTCGTAACAATAATTAATTGCGTGTGTATTACTCTTCCTCACCACCTCTGAGGTTGCAATATAGGCGCGTTACCAATTTTTTTTAGTATATATATAGTTCAAGAAATAACGATCTAAACAATCTACTATGCAATAACAATACATATAAAAGTCACCCACAGCGAAATCTTAACTAAAAAACCCTATCAAAAGAATAGTGGTGGAGAAAAGTGTTCTAAACCTGGTCCACGAAACGGTTTAAAAGCACAAAAAAACAATAATAAGCGTACAAACTTATTCTAACAAAAAAGTCGTCCTTTCAAAATATCAAATCAAATGAAAATTACATTCAATTATGAACAATAATTCAAAAAAAAGACAAAACCAGACTCATATTATATTCCGACCCATATAGACAGTTAGTCAAACGGACCCAGATTTAATTCCAACTAATATCGACAAACAAAAAAATTACTAATAATTTACTAAAAGTAATAAATATTGTAGTATAACACGGCAACTCGACATTGTAGATTTGGGTCTTTTTTAGTACCACGCAACCCGCACGAAGTGTCCATTGCCTTGAGTTGTTGTTGTTCATAGTACCAAAATCTGCACGACAACCCGCGCCAAGTGTCGATTTAGTAGTATTTATCGACGTAAGTCCTCGCGAAATCTCTTGCGTTCCTTCATTCTATTGCATTCGCATCGCAAATTCTTTATATGTATTTTAGATTATCTACTTGTAGGTTTATACAATGGTTCAATTGGATCAGTTAATTCTTCAGATCATAGAGAAGTAGATCGATATAAAAATAAGTAAAGTGTTATTTAGAATTGAAATTAGCTATCTGCACGTACAGATATATATGTAAGTATACAATATAATTAGTATTTTTTAAGCTCATGAGTCAACAAGAGAATTTGTGTAATTCAGTAATTTATTAAGTCGCAAAATTCGAATTTATATTTGAGCAGTCTCTTCTTTCTTGATAATAGTTGTGAAATTACTACACAATACAAACAGATTCGGTAGACACATAGGAGGGAAAAGTGCGGAACCGGCACACTCTCTAGAAAATATTCTACGTTACAAATGACAAAGAAGGAAATGTAAAAAAATAAAGTCTAAATATATGTAAGTATTTTCTATGGTGCAAAAGGGTTCATTACGTTCGGTTTTTTATTATACTCTCGCAACATGTTGCACAGAGTACTATAATTTTGTTCACATAACGGTTGTTTGTGTTATATATATATAAATGATCAGGATGACGAGTGGAGTTGAAATCCGGATATCTGTCCGTCCGTCTGTCTGTGCAAGCGATAACTTGAGTAAAAATTGAGATATCTTAATGAAACTCGGAACACATATACTTTAGCACTCTGAAGAGGTTAGTATTGAAAATGGATCGGACCATTGCCACGCCCATAAAATGGCGAAAACCGAAAACATATAAAGACAAGAAAGGAAGAAAAAGAAAACATACAAAGGATCGCACTATGAAGGGGCATATGTGGATGTACTTTTTTTTGGAGAAGTGAGCGTGGCCCCGCCCTAGTAAGTTTTTTGTACATATCTCATAAACTACTAAAGCTATATCAAGGAAACTTTCTGGAGTCATTTCTTTTTGGTACTTCCTTATACTGTCAAGAAATGGAGGAAATCGGAAATGGTATACAAAATTTGAAATGGGCGTGGTTCCGCCCACTTATAGGTCAAAAACCATATCTCATGAACTACTCGACAGATTTCAATGAAAATCGGCTTATAATATTTTCTTTACACCCTGACTACCCGGTTAAAAAATGAGCGAAATCGGTTCACAACCACGACTACATTCCTTATAACTCAATTTTGAATTTCATCTGATTCCTTCGCTTTATAATATATATTAGGGTGATTCAAAAAAAAAAAATTTTGTTTCTTGCAACAGGCTTAAAAGTTTCAATTCAACGTAAGAAGATGTCAGTTAAAATTTGAGCCCTGTCCGCATCGCGTGTTTCTATTTCCCGTAAGAATAACATGGAAAAATTATTCTCTGCACTTTTTGAATTTTATTGCTAGTCTGTCATGTATTATAAAAAAGAGACTTCCACTTGTCTTTGTAGAGAATTGAACGCTCTACAAAAAAGGTCTCCTATAATTTTTTGAGAAACCTAATAGTTTACAAGTTATTCAAGACCAAAATTTAATTTATCGAAAATTTTAAGGTTTTTGATGCATTTCAGCGAATTTGATGGTTTTATTGGAATAAATTACTCAAAAAATTCATGTTTATATGAAATTTAGTTTCTTAGACAATCATTGATAATAATTCTCGGTAGTCATCCGAAGAAAAATCGAATAGTCTAAAAATTTATTATACATTTTTTTTATGAAAATAAAAATCATGTTAAATTGTTTTTCTGTTCATCCAATAGTTTGTAAATGTTCTAAAAGTTGATGTAACTCATTTAAATTCTCAAAATTATGGGTGAAAAATTATTTCATTATTGATTCAAAAAACAAACAAAACCAATTGTTAGTTAATATATTCCTTCCGTGAGTATTTCAGATGATTAAAGAAAATATTTTGTGTTTAGATTAAACAAAAAAGCTGAACTATGATTTTGAAGCTAATTGATGCTAATTTTCAATAAATTAAACTTTGGTCTTGAATAACTTGTAAACTATTAGGTTTCTCAAAAAATTATAGGCGACCTTTTTTGTAGAGCGTTCAATTCTCTACAAAGACAAGTGGAAGTCTCTTTTTTATAATACATGACAGACTAGCAATAAAATTCAAAAAGTGCAGAGAATAATTTTTCCATGTTATTCTTACGGGAAATAGAAACACGCGATGCGGACAGTCTTAATATTAATATTAAGGGCTCAAATTTTAACTGACATCTTCTTACGTTCAATTGAAACTTTTAAGCCTGTTTGCAAGAAAAAAAATTTTTTTTTTTTGAATCACCCTAATGCTAACGGTATTTAAGCATACACGCTTCTTCTCGTTATAAACAAATCTAGACTAACTTCTCATAACACCGATCGCTCTATTCGCTCATTTAAAGTAGTGCCTTGCCCTTCTCGACTTTTGTTTTCTAGTCTAATCTCTTAATAATGTCGTAGACAGTAACAATGGACAGTGAACTTAATTTTGTTCTGATTTGGCGATTTCTTGGACATTTTTGTCTAATAAATACAACATCACTGCTGATTGTGTCGATTTAATCGATAGTTTTTTGGTATTTCAAATAAAATGTATAATTATAAAATGAAATTTAAAATTTTTGTTAATTTATCAGTTACATAATACCTTGAACTATGTTTAGCTGCAAAAATTTGTTTAATATACATAGTTGATTTCTAATTGGCACAATTACAGTACAATTACTTTCATAAAATGGTGTCCGATTATAAGATAGAGTCACTGTATGTATATCACAATATCATGAAATTTGAAAGAATATTGTAAGCTTTTGTCTCGCTCTGTTAATATTTCGGTTCGATTTTTGCTATGGGAAGTCCGTATGCGTGATCATAATACGGCAACTGGAAATTGTAGATATATGTGTGTTTAGTACCAGAATACTTAATGGAAGCGCGAAGTGTCCAATTAGTAGTATATAATTGAGGAAACCCGGGGGAAATGTCCAGCGATTTCTCTCATTATATTGCATTGTTATCGCTATTTCCTTCATTGTATGGGTGAGAATTAATTGAGATTGGTTTATCTTCAATTATGCATACTTGACTCAGCACAGGTTAGAAAAGCTTAACTTTTAAAGCTTAGATGCACTTATACTGCACACAACGTATAAGGAGCTTCAACTTCAGCACTCTTTTGTTATGGTTTGTGGGTAGATTTGTCAAAAGTGCAGATTTATTTTCAAAATTAAGTCTTTAAATTAAAATATAACCAAAATTTTAAACCTAGCATGTTTCTCAAAATTTCATACAAAACAAGTAAGGAAGGGCTAAGTTCGGGAGTATTCTTAATGTATATATTATAAAGCGAAGAAATCAGATGGAGTGCAAAATTGAGTTAAATGGGAAGTAGGCGTGGTTGTGAACCGATTTCGTCCATATTCCACCCGTGTCATCAGAGTGTCAAGAAAGTTATATACCAAATTGAAATCGGTCAAGTAGTTCCGGAGATATGGTGTATCTGAGTCTGAGTGTAGCCATTTCTTCTGTAAAATTTAGTGTTTATGGTGTTTTCCGTTAGTGAGTTAATGCACTCAATGCAAAATGTAGTAATTTTCAGCATAACCTTTGTATGGGAGGGGGGCGTGGTTATTATCCGATTATCCTATTTTATGGGGTACGAAAAGGAAGTAACTGCAGAATGTTTGGTTTATATAGCTTTATAGGTTTGCGAGATATATACAAAAACGCACTTTTCCCAAAAAAAATTGCATCCAAATATACCCCTTCCTAGTGTCATCCGTTGTACGAAATTTTACTGTTATAGCTTTATTTATGTCTAAGTTATGCTACTTTATGCGCTTTCGGTTTTCGCCATTTTGTGGTCGTGGTCGGACAGAGGATTTCCGATTTCACCCATTTTCAATACCAAACATCTCATGGTGCCAAGGTGCATTATATTGCGAGAGTATAAAAATATACTATATATGTTCTGACAACAACTCAAGTTTTTGTACCACATCCACACTAGGTAGCTCTTTTTAGATGCTGTTGGTTTTCCAGATTTGGAATTGTTAGAAGATGCAAACAATTGGACCCAACCACACTGAATTTCTGCTCCTTTATATGGCCGCTGTAGTAGATGTCACAAGGACCCACCCTCTTCCGTTCTTGGGCGGTGATGTCAGCCTTTACTCTTACGAAGACATCAACCAGCTGGGCAGAGGCATTCTAGGTCTAGGCCCTTAAATCGTAGTCCTTAATACGTTTGCAGTGGTCGTCATTAAAATTCGGGTCTCTTATCCGAGGCTGTTGTTTTATTTTCAATGGGGAGGTGTTTTACGCACAACCGCATAAGTGGGCTTCGGCTTAACACTTTAATTCGCCTCCAAAATGATGTCTGTTGGCTACACAGAAAATACTTGCTCTAAACCGGAAGTCGTGAGCTGCTGAGCCACATGCCAACAAATCGAATCGAATTCTTCTACACATGTCGTGTCAGTTGACACGTTTTTATTCACTTTAATTATCACTTATACCATTATATCGCTAAATGAAATTTACATAGTTACTTTTTATATTAAACACTCAGTGTATTCTAATTTAAATTCCCAAAAATTAATATTTTATCTCAGCTGGCAAGAATTCAAATTTTTACAAAAAATTCTTACTTTTAGATGCTCTCACCCTGGAATAAGTTGGGCATCCCTTTATCTCAAGTTTTGAGAGAGAGTTATACATCTCTTTATCTTTGCTACTCACACACTTCTCAGTGATGGCAGATCATAAGGATGAACCACCGCAGAAGCTGTCTAAATTGGATCATGGTGAGTAAAATTATTTTTACATTTATTATACTCTCGCAACAAAAGTTGCTAAAGAGAGTATTATAGTTTTGTCCACATAACGGTTGTTTGTAAGTCCTAAAACTAAACGAGTTAGATATAGGGTTATATATACCAAAGTGATCAGGGTGACGAGTAAAGTTCAAATCCGGATGTCTGTCTGTCCGTCCGTCTGTCCGTCCGTGCAAGCTGTAACTCGAGTAAAAATTGAGATATCTTAATGAAACTTGGAACGCGTATTCCTTGGTACCATAAGTTAAGTTCGAAAATGGGCGGAATCGGACCACTGCCACGCCCACAAAATGGCGATAACCAAAAACACATAAAAAGCTATAACTAAGCCATAAATAAAGTTATGAAAACAAAATTTGGAACATAGGATCGCATTAAAGAGGGGCACATTTGAATGTAATTTTTTTGGAAAAGTGGGTGTGACCCCGCCCCCAAATAGGTTTTTTGTATATATCTTGCAAACCAATAAAGCTATATAAACCAAACTTTCGTTTATTTTAGCCGTTTCCTTATACAGTCCAAAAATGAAAGAAATCGGATAATAACCACGCCCACCTCCCATACAAAGGTTAGGTTGAAAATTACTAAAAGTGCGTTAACTCACTAACGAGAAACGTCAGAAACACCAAATTTTACATAAGAAATGGCAGAAGGAAGCTGCACTGAGATTTTTTTACAAAATGGAAAATGGGCGTGGCGTCGCCCACTTATGGGTCAGGAACTACTCGACAGATTCGAATGAAATTCGATATATAATATTTTCCTGGAACCCTGATGACACGTGTGGAAAATGGATGAAATCGGTTCACAACTACGCCTAATTCCCATATAACTCAATTTTGAATCCTTCTGATTCTTTCACTTTATAATGTATA
Organism: Zeugodacus tau; assembly: GCA_031772095.1. NCBI lineage: Eukaryota > Metazoa > Arthropoda > Insecta > Diptera > Tephritidae > Zeugodacus > Zeugodacus tau. Next base: position 29,981,385 of record CM062650.1, on the reverse strand, counting down.
CATAAAGAACCGATAAAGATAGCGAAATAAAACTTTACACAAATACTGTATTTGAGCTGTGACATCACTTGTGGAAAAATTGTCAAAATCGGACCATGACTTTTCAAGGCCCCTGATATAAACATGAAGAACTCAGTGCCTAAGGGTAATTTTTCAGCGAAAATATAGGTAAATCTCTAAATAAATTGCGAGAGTATAAAATGTTCGGTTGCACCCGAACTTAGCCTTTCCTTACTTGTTTTTATTTACTTTGGAATCCCTTTCAACGGATTACGTTTCTGTTTTAGAAGATGATTTCCCAAGTGCATTAATTACTGGTAACACTAATGGGCCGGACCCTCTTGGTTGTGTCGGTGGGCCAGGAGGACCAGACGTTGGTCTTGGTGTCAATGTAGTCGGGGAACCCAACAAACCCCCAGCTCAAGATCCTGGACAAAGTGGACCACAAATGAATGGCACAAGGGACGATAACATGGGAGGAACGCAAGGTGGTGGTGGTGCAACCATTTCACTGAGAAGTAATACCAGCGCACGTAATAATGCTGGTACTGAAGAAAGAGGCTGGCGTGAATCGGTGACTACTGATCTACGAAAACACCTTCTTCATAATCTTTTTCAAGCAATATTCCCAACACTTGATCCGATAACCATGGCTGATAAACGTATGTCCAATTTGGTTTCTTACGCTGAAAAAGTTGAAAAAGACATATATGAGGCAGCAAAGTCACAGTCAGAATATTACCATCTACTGACCAAAAAGATCTACAAGATACAAAAGGAGTTAGAACAGAAGCGCATCAAACGAAAGGAACAGGATCCTGGACCAAGTGGACCACAAATGAATGGCACAAGGGACGATAACATGGGAGGAACGCAAGGTGGTGGTGGTGCAACCATTTCACTGAAAAGTAATACCAGCGCACGTAATAATGCTGGTACTGAAGAAAGAGACTGGCGTGAATCGGTGACTGCTGATCTACGAAAACACCTTGTTCATAAGCTTGTACAAGCAATATTCCCAACATCTGATCCGACAACCATGGCTGATAAACGTATGTCCAATTTGGTTTCTTACGCTGAAAAAGTTGAAAAAGACATATATGAGGCAGCAAAGTCACGGTCAGAATATTATCATCTACTGACCAAAAAGATCTACAAGATACAAAAGGAGTTAGAAGAGAAGCGCATCAAACGAAAGGAACAGGATCCTGGACCAAGTGGACCACAAATGAATGGCACAAGGGACGATAACATGGGAGGAACGCAAGGTGGTGGTGGTGCAACCATTTCACTGAAAAGTAATACCAGCGCACGTAATAATGCTGGTACTGAAGAAAGAGACTGGCGTGAATCGGTGACTGCTGATCTACGAAAACACCTTGTTCATAAGCTTGTACAAGCAATATTCCCAACATCTGATCCGACAACCATGGCTGATAAACGTATGTCCAATTTGGTTTCTTACGCTGAAAAAGTTGAAAAAGACATATATGAGGCAGCAAAGTCACGGTCAGAATATTATCATCTACTGACCAAAAAGATCTACAAGATACAAAAGGAGTTAGAAGAGAAGCGCATCAAACGAAAGGAACAGGATCCTGGACCAAGTGGACCACAAATGAATGGCACAAGGGACGATAACATGGGAGGAACGCAAGGTGGTGGTGGTGCAACCATTTCACTGAAAAGTAATACCAGCGCACGTAATAATGCTGGTACTGAAGAAAGAGACTGGCGTGAATCGGTGACTGCTGATCTACGAAAACACTTTCTTCATAATCTTTTTCAAGCAATATTCCCAACACTTGATCCGATAACCATGGCTGATAAACGTATGTCCAATTTGGTTTCTTACGCTGAAAAAGTTGAGAAAGACATGTATGAGGTAGCCAAGTCACGGTCAGAATATTACCATCTACTGGCCGATAAGTTCTACAAGATACAAAAGGAGTTAGAAGAGAAGCGCATCAAACGAAAGGAACAGCAAATGTTAATAATGCAGCAACAGCAACAAGGAAGTGGTGGAGGGGAGTGGTCCAAGTAATGCGGTGCCAGTTGGTCAAAGTCTTCCTCATAATTAATTAATCGTATAATGAATAAAGTGTACTATTTATGTATTCAATAAATATGACCTAATTCTGCAAAGCAATTTAGCGTTCATACATACATACATATGTTTGTGTACACTATATGTACATATACATATAGGAAGAAACATTTTGTATATTTTATGACAAGTACCTTTTATTGTTTAAACACGAAAAACATACACATTACTAAGAAATAAATGGCATTTTCAAAATTTTGGTAAGTACCTCGAGATACTTAAGTGCGATGCATTTATGTGCATTCTCCTCTTTAGTGCCTCCAAAAAGTTACCGGGTATACTGTACTGTATTGCAAACAAAAACAGACTCAGAATTATGGTCCTTAGTACATTGGTAACGGCGAATAACGCAGACGATGGTATGATGAACTGTTTGAGTTATACGACGACATATGTAGACATACTCCAGCGAATAATGAGCGAATGTTGTCTCTTGGTATTTCCAATTGTCGCGATTAATACTCGTACAAGGCGGTAAGGTAAAGATCTCTCTTAGGAGCTACCACATGCTACGTAGAAATTAACGGATATATTAGTTTAATAGCAAAAAAACATTCAATTAAATATTTCGCATAGAAGCTACTAATTACATTTCGATATCGAACGCAACAACTATAGTTATATAATACTAGTATACCCGGCCACACGTTTTTGTGGCTAAGGTATACATTAAATTAAGTTGGTCCAATCTTGGCTTCGGCGACGATATTGATTACTCAAGGTTGATTTATGTTACGCAGCATGATGACAACTCACACTACTTTTAATTGCAAAGTGAGTGGTGATAGTACAGGCAATTTTAATTAGTTTGGGATAATTGACTACGTCATCCTGGTTTGTAGCTGTGTCAACTCTCTTGGGCCAAAATTCTAAATTGTCGCATTAAGATCATTGATATCTTTTTTTTTACCACCAATATAGGTCATTCAATCAGTCATTTATGGTTATCATATTGAGGTTTCATGTCAGTCCGAATGTGCCGTTTGTTTGCCTACTAACAGGTGCCAAGTTGCCCCTATTCCCGTTAACCTTGGTGGTGAAAATGAGTGAAATTGGTTCTGGAATTACATCAGCCCTCATATACTATATATGATGACTTTCTATTGGACTTTATATCGAATATATAGGTCAAATTGTGTGTTATCTTAATAAAATTAAATCAATAAATTGCGAGAGAGAGAGAGACCCGAACTTAGCCTTTTCTTATTTGTTAAAAATTGTTTTGGGCTACCCACACAACCTTATACAATTGAACTATAACAAAAATATTTTAACAAAGCAACAATGATAACCTTAATAAATAATATTTTATTTTTTTGTTTTCTCTTTTTATATATTTGTTGTCAACTCGAATAATTATTCTTATTATTATCTTCCTCGCAATTTTTTCATATATACTCACATTCTAATCTTTTTCTGCCCTTCCACGAATATATCAAGACTAAAATTAGCCAGATCGGTTTGGCCGTTCTCGTTTTTTTGCGCCACAAACGAACAGCAATTCATTTTTATATTATACTAGCTTTTACCCGCGACTTCGTCCGGAACATGATAGAGCAAAACTCCCAGCAAAAACCATAAAAAATCACTAACTCAATTCAGTTTTCTCCCTACTTCCTACCCCAAAGTACGATGACGTGATCATTTTGATCTTATATCCCTTTTTAGGTAACCATCTATTACCTTACTAAATTTCATCAAAATCCGTTCAGCCGTTTATGCGTGAAAGAGCAAAAGTCCCAACATTCACTAACTTAATTTAGTTATCTGCCTACTGCCTACCCCCTAAGAACGATGGCGTGATTATTTATAGCCTATGACCATTTCTAGGTTATCATCTATCACCATACCAAATTTCATCAAAATCCGTTCAGCCGTTTAGGCGTGAAAGAGTAACAGACAGAGTTACTTTCGCATTTATAATATTAATATGGATTATTATCAAGCGACAATTTTTTTTTAATTCCGCACAGGACCATTCAGTAGGGAATCGACCGCGTGAGTGATCTTAACCCCCAACCCGTACCACCGAGCCCGAGTGATGCCTACAACTCTACAACGCATAGTTAGTCGCCCAGCGCCTTTTCAAAATTGTTAACTCGTGATATCTTTTGAATGGGATGTCAGAATCTAATAATTCAAAAAGTTATATAAAGGTTTTGAAGCGATCTTAAATAATAAATCATTTATTTCGATAAGGATTAATACTAAGGTATAAATGAAGAGCCTTTTCAAGTAGTGGTATTTTAATTAATTTTTTATATAAAATCGCTTATTGTGACAAAACTATAATAGTTACAGATATGATGTCACGATGTTTTTTGTAGATAGGGATAAGTTCTACAAAATTGTAGTACAGCATTCGCGATATTAGTATAGATTAGTATAGATATAATATTTGATTTTACACGTTTTTGTGGATAAGGTGTACATTGCATTAGTAAATTTATCAATATAGTGAAAAATTCTTACGCATAAATACGAAAACATTATATCCGGTAAATTTAAAAATGATTGATATGCATTATTGTAGATCTGTATTGAGCGCATATCAACATAATTGGTTAAATTCTGTATGTATTTATTGAAGAATATATCAAATGGGTAAATTACAAAGTGGGCTCAATCTTTGCTTCGATGGCGATATTGATTAGTTTCTTCACAGCCAGTCTCGTTCTATTGCGAAGACGAGGTTGATTTCTGTTACGCAGCTCGATGACAACTCACGCTACTATTAACTGCAAACGAAGTGGTGATAGTACAGGCAATTCCAATGATTTTAAAAATTATGTGGGATAGTTGACTTCGTTATGCTGCTGTCAACTCTCCTGGAACGAAATTCTAAATTGTCGCATTGAGATCCTCGACATCTTTGTTATTTACCATCAATATTGGTCGTTCACTCAGCCATTTATGTTTATTATATCGTTGTTTTAGGCGATGAATAAGTGTCCTTAAGTCTTCCCCTTTCAAGATCATGAAATGAAAGAAATCTGTTGGAAATTTTATTAATCCGTCGAGGTGTCAACTGCGTCCTTACCATTTCAAATACAGTGGTCCCCGCTTATGTGCCCCCCGCTTTAAGTGCCTTTCCCGCTTAAGTGACAACATTTTGCGACATCGTTGTTTTTCTCTAAATTTACATATATAAAATTCCCCGCTTAAGAGCCTTCTCTTAAGTACCTTTCTAGCTTAAATGTCTGTAATATTTAGGCAACATTACAAAATTGTGTGCTATTTCCCCCTTTTAGGTGCCTTTTAATATTTTTGACATTGAATACACTGAGAATTTTCAAAAGGAAAACATATATGTACATACATAGTTTTGTTATGTTTTTTTTTCATATTTATTGATATTAGTAAGTATTTTTGTTAAAAATAAGAAATATATGTGACATTCATTCTAAAAGAAACATGTAAGGAGGGCTATTTATATTATGTAATATACAATTTGACCCATATATTCGTCATATATATTGTATAAAGTCTATTGAAAGTTGGAAACCATATTAGGTTAGAAGCACCGAGGTCCTCGTGTTCGATATATGGGGCCTTAAAAACCTATGGTCCGATTTCGGCGATTTTTAGAATGGGGCTGCCACACTATTAAGATAGTATTTGTGCAAAGTTCTGCACCGATATCTTCACTAGTGCTTACTTTATATATTGTAAAGTAAACTACTCTGATTGTCTTCAAAGTTCTGGTATATAGGAAGTAGGCGTGGTTGTGAGGCGATTTGGCCTATTTTCACAACATATCATTGGGATGTAAGGAAACTATTACAAACCAAGTTTCATTGAAATCGGTCGAGAAGTTCCTGAGATATGGTTTTTGACCCATAAGTGGGCGACGCCACGCCCATTTTCCATTTTGTAAAAAAATCTGAGTGCAGCTTCTATCTGCCATTTCTTATGTGAAATTTAGTGTTTGTGACGTTTTTCGTTAATGAGTTAACCCACTTTTAGTAGTTTTGAACCTAACTTTTATATGGGAGGTGGGCGTGGTTATGATCCGATTTCTTTCATTTTTAGACTGTATTAGGAAGTGGCTAAAAAAAACGACTGCAGAAAGTTTGGTTTATATAGCTCTATTGGTTTGCGAGATATGTACAAAAAACTTAGTAGGGGGCGGGGCCACGCCCACCTCCCAAAAAAAATTACATCCAAATATGCCCCTTCATAGTGCGATCCTTCATACCAAATTTTATTTTCATAGCTTTATTTATTACTTAGTTATGGCACTTTATGTGTTTTCGGTTTTCGCCATTTTGTGGGCGTGGCAGTGGTCCGATTTTGCTCAACCTTCCTATGGTGCCAAGAAATAAGTGTGCCAAGTTTCATCAAGATATCTTAATTTTTACTCAAGTTACAGCTTGCACAGACGGACGGACGGACAGACAGACATTCGGATTTGAATTCCACTCTTCACCCTGATCACTTTGGTATATATAACCCTATATCTAACTCGTTTAGTTTTGGGTGTTACAAACAACCGTTATGTGAACAAAACTATAATACTCTCTTTAGCAACATTTGTTGCGAGAGTATAATTAAGATATCTTGACGAAACTTGGCACAAATATTCCTTGGCACCATAAGAAGATCAAGTTCAAAAATGGGCAGAATCGGACCATTGCCACGCCCACAAAATGGCGAAAGCCAAAAACACATAAAGGGTCATAACTAAGCCATAAATGAAGTTATAAAAGTAAAATTTGGAATAAAGGATCACACTAGGAGGGGGCATATTTGGATGTAATTTTTTTGGGGAAGTGGGCGTGGCCCCTCCCACAAATCGGTTATTTGTATTTAACTCGCAAACCAATAAAGCTATATAAACCAAACTTTCTGCAGTCGGTTCTCTTATGTACCCCACCACACACCATGAAAATAGTTGAAATCGGATAATAACCACGCCCACCTCCCATACAAAGGTTAGGTTGAAAATTACTAAAAGTTGGTTATCTAACTAACGAATAACGTCAGAGACACTAAATTTTGCAGAAGAAATAGCAGAAGGGAGCTGTACTGATATTTTTTTACAAAATGGAAAATGGGCGTGGCATCGCCCACTTATGGGTCAAAAACCATATCTCAGGAACTACTCGACCGATTCGAATGAAATTCGGTATATAATATTTTCTTGACACCCTGATAACACGGACAAAAAATGGGCGAAATCGGTTTACAACCACGACTACTTTCCTTATAACTCAATTTTTAATTCAATCTTATTCCTTCACTTTATAATGCAAACATAAGGAACCAATGAAGATAGCGGAATAAAACTTTACACAAATAGTGCATATCATCTCTGGCTTCACTTGCGAAAAAATTGTCGAAAACGGATCATAACTTTTCAATGCCCCAGATATCGAACATGTTGAACTCAGCGCCTAAGGATAAATTTTAACCGAAAATATGGGTAAATCTCTCAGATATCTCAATTTAATTCAGAGGAAATTGTTTTCTTCTAATAGTGTGTCTCTTTTCCAAAAATTATTAAAATCGGGTCATAACTATGAAATCGGTTCAGGAATTACCTCAGCCCTCATATACTATATATGACGATTTTCGTTATTCTATTAAACTTTATGCCGAATTTATGGGTTAATTTGTATGTTATCTTAATAAAACTTCTTCAACAAATTGCGAGAGTATAAAATGTTCGGTTGCACCCGAACTTAGCCTTTCCTTACTTGTTTTAATTTTGACAATAGGATTTTTTAATAGCCCTTCATTAGCTCTACATTTAGTGTTAAGGTTGATTTTGGAACGGTTTTCATTTTCAAGATAATTGCAAAAAACCAAGGCATTCGCACGGCACAAAAAATGGAAGTCGTTTTTGGGGACAACGATTCAAACGGCGATTTCAGCGAATTGTGAGGCAATATTCAAATGTTTTTGATTGTAGAGCGTTGTGAATGGATGCCTATAAAATTGATAAAATTCGCACGGGACATGTCGCTCGGGACATTTTTTTGCCATATAATCATAATATGGATGTTGATTTTGTTGTTATAATACGGAATTATTTAACAACAAGTCCAATAAAATGGACTGAAATAATAGTAAATGTATTTATTTATTTATTTTAACTAACATCCAACGAGAAACACAACAAAAATTCTATAGTATGAAATGAAAATAGTATTATGAGTGTGATATACAGTTTTTTCAGATAATGCTGTCCTCGGCTATAAAATTTTTTGGATTTCGTTACCTTAAAAAAATAAAAATTTTAGAAAAGCAACTAAAGGATTTCTTAACTTTAGTTAAGAGATTTATCAAGAAAATAATATGTTATGCGTTAACTTGTCACTTATAAAAGCAAAGATTTTCTCCTGCCAACATTGTTAAAATTAGCACTCTTATTTTGATTTGTAAGCCTATAATTTTCGCCAAAATCTATTTGAATAGCTATTTCAGTGGAATTTAAAGTGCGGTTTTTGCTCATATGTAAATAATTATATATTTACATACTTAAGTCAATTTTATAAGACAAAAAATAATTTTAAATTTTTAAATTCCACACCTATGATCTCGCACGTGACCAATTTTAAGTAGTTACCAAAACCACAAATCTTCTGATTATTGAACAAGGTTTCTTTTATTTTAATTGTATAAAAATTTGTTGTTTATATCCAAAAATTTGCAAGTTTTCTGCTTATATTTCCGGTGCAGTGGGAACAAGTGTTGTTTTTTGATGTCGCACGGGACCTTAAAATGTAAGATAATAAGAGAGCTAAAATTTACAGTTATTTGCAATCGCATTCTTTCTTATGCATTTTATTTTGCTCTTTGTACCCTTAGAAAGGTTTTACACAAAGCAAAAATTAATATGTACATGATAACTTTCTTTAACAATTTTGACGAAAAAACAAATGCAGTAGAAAAATCGAAATGAGAAAAGTAGAAAAGTACTTGACTTTGGTATATCTTGTAATTGGTTATGAATTAATTTAAAATTAATTTAATATAAATAAATTTAAATATTTTCCTATGAAAATATGCAAAAACTTTGTAAATCTAATAATGTTTAATATTTTGTCTGTGGTGTAGCTTCTGGCGGAAATGCCCATATGTGTAACTATTATACTGATTTGTTTTTAATATATAGTACGACGAAATTGTTTAAATCAGCACTCAGTTGCTTATTTGATAGTTTCTGCACGCTTTGTCGCCTGTTTTTTTGTTTCTTATTTTTTTGCCAGTTTATAGTGAAAATCAGCTGTGATGAAACAAAATACGGCAACAGAGGGCGCTAAGTCAGAGTCGCGTAGGGAAATTTCGAGTAGATTAGCTTCAAATCTCCTCGATGACGAGATCAACAAGTGTAATTTCAGTAGGTGGAAATCTTACTAAATCCAGTTTATTAGTGATATAATATACTCAACAGCCAAAATCTCGCGTTTAAGTGTCGATTGGAAGATGCTATTACCAATATATGCTTTCTGGCGCCAACTGCAAACACCAAGTGAAGCCTGGTCACTTTTCACCTGGTTTCTCCAACGGAGTGGAGCTCTTTCTCGATAACGATAAACGATAATCGAAAAAGCAAACGAAAACAATAAATTTAACAATACTTACAATGAATTTCCGTATCCTTCAATTCAGTTTAGTTCCCTATAGAGGTCGCGGCCGTTGAATTTATATCTCTACATATTAACTAAATAAAGACGAGATGTCGCCATAACAATATGTTCATTGCATATATTCCGGTCACATTTGTAGACATTTTATCTGCACTGATGTTTTCTAATTACGCCAACAGATGGCGCTAAATTGGCAGCTGCCCCAATTAGTGCATTAGGGTTGCCGAAATGTACCGAAATGTTTGTATAATTTTTTTTGTTTCTTCAAATAGGTAAAATGTACAAATGTAAATATTTTAGATATTTGATGTATGTATATATATTTATATGCAGAAAATCTACATATTGTTAATAATAACATAACATTTAACATTAACGTGTTATTATAGTATTACTAATACAAATTATTAAGCGTGTGGCAACCGTGATTGATACATTGTTTTGAAAGCGTTCAAAGCGCTTATCTTGTCACACAGGCATTTCAGTAGGAATAGTCAACGGAAGCAAGTAAAGCAGGCCTTCACTAGGCTTGGATCTTAGTTTTTACTTAAAAAACATTAAATAAATATAAAATTTTAATTTAATTCAATCTTGGCGGCGTAATATGTATGCGAAGTGAAAAATGTGTTAAGCATATTGAAAATTTAAATATTTTCAAAACTATAAGTCTGAGTCACAGTATTTATGCATACATATATAATCCTTAATAGGAGCCACACATACCACAATTCGTTGTTAAACCGGGACCGCCAAAATAATCACAATCTTGTCAAAAATATATATGTATGTATATTACAATATCATGAAATTTGAAAGAATATTGTAAGCTTTTGTCTCGCTCTGTCAATATTTCTGTTCGATTTTTTCTCTGGTGAGTTCGTATACGTGAGTGCATTTCACAATGTTAAAGCTTTTTCAGTTCAATTTTGTGTAAAAGATTATACAAGATAATGGAGTTTTTAATCATTTGAAACATTTGTTCGGTAGAAATGAACACTTGAATGTGTGTAACCTGCTTAACTATGGGGTAGTTATTTGTATAAATCGGAATTAAATACTCGCTGGTTTAGCGAAAGCAGTATATGTTCAACAAGTATAATGTGCATGGAAGTTCGCTTTATGATTGAACTCGCTGTTCACTTATTTATGTAAAAATACAATGCGTTAGAAGAGTTGACTATAGTGATTGTTTGCGTGTGAATGCGTTGCATGGCATAATCGTTGCTTATTACTCATATACGGTCTGCTTTAGCAATCGGGCTACATTGTTCATCAACTGAGTGAAGACGAAGTTTGCATCAGTTTCCTACACTTGACTAAAGAATCAAATGATTAACGGGACCTTTTTCACAGCTGATTGAAATACTACGTTTTTCGACATAGAGTTTTAAATAAACGCATTGTAAAATGGAAATATTCTTGTGAATATGAAAATTTGATAGAATATATTAATGAAAAATTTCATTCATAGCAATAGTTAACCTACTATGTATGTAATTGGCGTTGAACCGTTTAGCCGGTTCTAGTCGAATCGATGAGAGCGCGCCACTCCTCTCTTTCCTTCGCAGTTCGGCGCCATTTGTGCCTTTTTAGTATGAAGTGCTGAACACAAAGACGGCGACACGACACGACGTAGCGACGGCTGATCACAAATGTCGCTTTGAAGCCAGCGTCTTGAACATTTTGAAGACGGCAGCGACATATCAAACAGCATTTTCATTGTTGCCATACTAAAACCTTTCATTTCAATAAAATTTACATATTTAGTTTAAAGTAAAATTATTTGTGCGAAAAATGTAAAAATGGTCGATTTATTTGTTTTTAATAATCGATTGTTATTATAAATGATATATCAAAGTTATTTTACGTTTCTGCTGGCAAAATAACGTTATACTTGTTAGAACTTTGAATAATTTTACATTTCATATATTAGTGGCAGCTCTACAGCGGCCATTGTCGTCGGCAAAATTAGAAACATTTCTAATTTGGCGACAGCGAAGACTTCAACCCTTTTGTCGTGAAGTCGTGCTGTTGTCAAAAAATCTGTGCCCATAAGAACGCGTGTATTTTAATATTTGACAGATGTCGCTCGTCGCTTGTCGTCTTCTATGTGTTCAGCACATGATGCAACCCTCGTGAAGTGCCCAATGCCTTGAAAATGTCTCAATGTCGCCTTTTTAGTACCAAAATCTGCACGAAACCCGCGCCAAATGCCTCACGTTTTCCTTCATTATATGGCATTCTATCGCAATTTCTTTCAATGATTTTAGATTTCTTACTTGTAGGTTTCACAATGGTAAAAAGTGTGGTGCGCTCGTGCAATCGTTCCAGTTTGTTTTAAGCGTTCAATTGGAGCAGTTAATTCTTCAGATCATAGAGAAGTAGATCGATATAAAAATAAGTGAAGTGTTATTTAGAACTGAAATTTGGAAATTGAAATTACCTATCTGCACTTACAGATATATATGTAAGTATACTATATAATTAGTATTTTTTAAGCTCATGAGTCAACAAGAGAATTTGTGTAATTCAGTAATTTATTAAACCGCAAAATTCGCATTTTTATTAGAGCAGGCTCTACTTTCTTGATAATAGTTGTGAAATTACTACACAATACAAACAAATTCGGTAGACACATAGGAGGGAAAAGTGTGGAACCGGCACACTCTCTCTAAAAATAAAGTCTAAATATGTATAAGTATGGTGCAAAAGGGTTCATTACGTTCGGTTTTTTATTATACTCTCGCAACATGTTGCACAGAGTATTATAATTTTGTTCACATAACGGTTGTTTGTGTCGCCCAGAAATAAAAGAGTTAGATATGGAGTTATATATATATAAATGATCAGGATGACGAGTGGAGTTGAAATCCGGATATCTGTCCGTCCGTCTGTCTGTGCAAGCGATAACTTGAGTAAAAATTGAGATATCTTAATGAAACTTGGAACACATATTCTTTAGCACTCTGAAGAGGGTAGTATTGAAAATGGTCGAAATGGGACCATTGCCACGTCCATAAAATGGCGAAAACCGAAAACATATAAAGACAAAAAAGAAAGAAAAAGAAAACATAGAAAGGATCGCACTATGAAGGGGCATATGTGGATGTACTTTTTTTGGAGAAGTGGGCGTGGCCCCGCCCTAGTAAGTTTTTTGTACATATCTCGTAAAATACTAAAGCTATATCAAGGAAACTTTCTGGAGTCATTTCTTTTAGGTACTACCTTATACTGTCAAGAAATGGAGGGAATCGGAAATTCATTATAAAGATGGTACAGAAGAGCTGCACTCAAAATGGTAAACAAAATTTTAAATGGGCGTGATTCCGCCCACTTATAGGTCAAAAACCATATCTCGGAAACTACTCTACCAATTTCAAATTGGAATTGGTTCATAATATCTTCCTAGCTTCCCAATGATGTGTTGTGAAAATATTCCAAATGGGTTCACAACCACGCTTACTTCCCATATACCATAACTTTGAAGTCAATCTGAATCGGTTACTTTTTATACTCTTTATACAAAGTTGCTGCTTCCTAGTACGAACCTTTGCCAAATTTTACTTTTATAACTTTATTTAATTTTCGGTATTCGCCATTTTGTGGGCGTGGCAATGGTTCGATTTCGTTAGTTAGTAAAGTTACAGCTTGCACAGACAGACAGACTAGTTTCTCGCTAGAGCATAGCACTATAATGCAGGTGGCCGAAATGTACCAATTTGTGTAATTTTGTTGTTGCTACAAATAGTTAAAATATATTTGATATGCATACATATGTGTTTACATATATTATTATATATATTATACATGTATTAAAGTATTACTAATGCTTTGTTTGAAATTTTTGTGCACAAATTATTAAGCGTGTGGCAACCGTGATTGATACATTGTTTTGAAAGCGTTCAAAGCGCTTATCTGGTCGTACAAGCGTTTCAAGTACGAATAGTCAACGAAAGCAAGTAAAGCCAGCCATCATTAGGCATGGATCTTCAATAATTTTTACTTAAAAAACCTTAAATAAATATAAAATTTAAATTTAATTCAATGCTGACAGTGTAATTTTCAATGTGTGAAGTGAAAAATGTGAGAAAATTTTGTTAAATATATTGAAAATTTAAATATTTTCAAAACTACAAGCCTGAGTCACAGTATTTATGTATGTACATATAATCCTTATCTAGAGAGCCAGACATACCACAATCCGTTGTCAAACTGTGACCGCCAAAGAATTCACAATCGTGGCAAAATTATATATGTACACTTATCAACAAAATAATAGCGTGTTTATAGTTTAGCTGATACTGTTTTTTCCAAATCGTGTTGTAAATATTAGTATTTTGTTTTGATGATTTTATCGTTGTTTGATTATGATGAAGGCGAAATAGTAGCGTAGGATTAACAACAACTTGCATAATTTATTTGTAGATCTTACATTTTGGGCACATGATAACCATTGTTTCATTAAATGTGCTTGGCCAATATAATATAGGTGTAAGTCAAATATTTAAAAAATAAGTGTTTTTTTCGAAGTTTTTTTCATGCCAATATAGCATTTGAGTATTTGCATTTTATCTTCCTATGAACACCAAAAACTATTCAAAATGGGTCGTAGAAGCCCCTACTACACCGATCCAAAGCATCGATTTGTAAAATATTTATGCATGAACAAGTAAGGAAGGGCTAAGTTCGGGTGTAACCGAACATTTTATACTCTCGCAATTTATTTATTTAAATTTATTTATATTATATAATACACAATTTGACCCACATATTCGTCATATATATTGTATAGAGTCCATTGAAAGTTAGAAACCCTAATATTAGGTTAGAAGTACCGAGGTCCTCATGTTCGCTATATGGGGCCTTGACAACCTATGGTCCGATTTCGGTGATTTTTAGAATGGGGCTGCCACACTATAAACGTAGTATTTGTGCAAAGTTCTGCATCAATATCTTCACTAGTACTTACTTTATATATTGTAAAGTTAACGATTCAGATCGTCTTCAAAGTTCTGGTATATAGGAAGTAGGCGTGGTTGTGAAGCGATTTGGCCTATTTTCACAACATATCATTGGGATGTAAGTAAACTATTACAAACCAAGTTTCATTGAAATCGGTCGAGTAGTTCCTGAGATATGGTTTTTGACCCATAAATGGGCGACGCCACGCCCATTTTCCATTTTGTAAAAAAATCTGAGTGCAATTTCTTTCTGCCATTCCTCCGGTAAAATTTGGTGTTTCTGATGTTTTCCGTTAGTGAGTTAGCGCACTTTTAGTAATTTTCAACCTAACCTTTGTATGGGAGGTGGGCGTGGTTAGTATCCGATTTCTTTCAGTTTTGAACTGTATAAGGAGGGCTAAAAGAAACGACTGCAGAATGTTTGGTTTATACAGTTTTATTGGTTTGCAAGATATATACAGAAAACCTATTTGGGGGTGTCCCCACACGCCCACTTCCCCAAAAAAGTACATCCAAATGTGCGCCTCCCTAATGAAATCCTATGTTCCATATTTTATTTTCATAACTTTACTTATGGCTTAGTTATGACACTGTATAGGTTTTCGGTTTTCGCCATTTTGTGGGCGTGGCAGTGGACCGATTTAGCCACTTATTAAATCACTGCCCTGCTCTATGCAGTATTTTACAGGAATTCTCTTACCCCATATACAATCTTCTTAAAGAACCATCAACTACCAACATAAAAACAATATCCAATTTCATCTCCAAAGCCCAATTAAAACATCTAATCTAAAACGAATTAATTATTCACTACAGCATATTATTACAATCTCCAAACAAAATACCTTTATATTTATAAACCCGTATACCGAAAGTTTAATAACACTATATACTAAACATAAGCGAAATGTACATATACTTATTCTTAACTAGGCAAACGTATTTCAAATTAATATTAGCCCACAGCCGAAGGCCCTGTAGCTAGTAGTATAATAATAGTAGTCTTTATTTATTTATAATTGTATTTCATTTAAATAAATAAATAAAATGATATTCACATACATATGTATACGCAGAAAATCAACATATTGTTAAAAATAGCATAACATTTAACATAAAAGTGTTATTAAAGTATTACTAATGCTTTTTTGAGTTTTTTTTTGTACAAATTATTAAGCGTGTGGCAACCGTGATTGATACATTGTTTTGAAAGCGTTCAAAGCGCTTATCTGGTCGTACAAGCATTTCAAGCACGAATAGTCAACGAAAGCAAGTAAAGCCAGCCATCATTAGGCATGGATTTTCAATAATTTTTACATAAAAAACCTTAAATAAATATAAAATTTAAATTTAATTCAATGCTGACAGTGTAATTTTCAATGTGTGAAGTGAAAAATATGAGAAAATTGTGTTAAATATATTGAAAATTTAAATATTTTCAAAACTATAAGCCTGAGTCACAGTATTTATGTATGTACATATAATCCTTATCTAGAGAGCCACACATACCACAATTCGCATCTCTCTCTTACACATATAAAAATTACGGCGAATGAATGTGCTGTGCGTATGTGTTGATAAAAGCTGAAAAACTTTGTAGGTGTAGTGGTGTATGAGTTAAGTTAGTTTTAGTTTCCAACGGCTGCACAAAAGGTATAAATTATTATATATGTATACATACAAGTATGAAAAGAATCAGCTGGTTAACGGGAATCTTTTTCACATCTGAGATAACCTGATCGATTTACTACGTGTTTCGACACAGAGTTTTAAATAAACGCACTGTAAAATGGAAATATTTTTGCGGATAAGTATTTGATAGAATATATTAATGAAAAATTAATAGTTAACCTACTATGCGAGAACAAAATATACAATATATCCTCAAACTCCTATCAAATGAATAGTGATGGATAACCTGGTTCTAAACCTGGTAATTACCATACAAATTATTCTTTATAATCCAAAAAAAAAAACCGAAAAATAATTAAAAAAGTACCAAAAGTTTACTTAAAGTAATAAATTGAGTAGCATAACACGGCAACTCGTTATTCTCGATTTGCGCCTTTTTAGTACGATGCTACCCGCGTGAAGTGCTCAATGTCTTGAGACATTTGACTTTTTTAGTACCAAAATCTGCACGAAACCCACGCCAAATGCCTAGCGTTTTCCTTCATTATATGGCATTCTATCGCAATATCTTTTAATGTATTTTAGATTTCTTACTTGTATGTTTCACAATGGTAAAAAGTGTGGTGCGCTCGTGCAATCGTCCCAGTTTGTTTTAAGCGTTCAATTGGAGCAGTTAATTCTTCAGATCATAGAGAAGTAGATCGATATAAAAATAAGTGAAGCGTTATTTGGAATTGAAATTTGGAAATTGAAATTACCTATCTGCACTTACAGATATATATGTAAGTATACTATATAATTAGTATTTTTTAAGCTCATGAGTCAACAAGAGAATTTGTGTAATTCTGTAATTTATTAAACCGCAAAACTCGAATTTAGATTAGAGCAGGCTCTTCTTTCTTGATAATAGTTGTGAAATTACTGCACAATGCGAACAGATTAGATAGACACATATGAGGGAAAGGAGTGGAACTGGAACTTTATCAGAATCAGAGAGGAAGTTCTCCATTGCTGGAAACATTGTGACACCAGGTAGAAGCTGCTTGCAACCAACAAATGTTAACATTTTAACTTTATTATATCAAAATAGACGTTTTATGAAAAATACGGATTTAATATATTCGCCCAGTTGAAATGGTTAAAAATTTTGTCATTACTTAATGGGTCTCGTGAAATCATTGTTATTTTTTGTATTTTAAAGCAAGTTCTTTGTTAGTTTTAATGCTCACTTTTTCCAACAAAAATAAGAAAATTATTGAACTTGCACTATTTGAATAGTCGACAACGAACGGTTAACCGAATAGTCGAAAATGAGCGGTTAATCGAATAGTCGATGACTGACGACTATCCGAATAGTGCAAACCGAATATTATTATTCGAATAATGCCCTATGGTTAATTCGTTTAGTCGAATACTAAGAGCTCTAGTATAAAGTCCATTGAAAGTTTGAAACCCCTAATATTAGGTATATGGAGTATGTAGGGAAAATTATAACCCGATTTCACTCAATTTTGGCACGGAGACATATTATTAGAAGAAAAATATTCCCTCTGAATTTCTTCAAAATGTCTGAGAGACTTACTTATATTTTCGGCGATTTTTAAAAGGGCGATACCACACTATAAATTCAGTACTTGTGAAAAGTTCTGTTTAGATATTTTCACTAGTGCTTACTTTATATATTGTAAAGTAAACGATTCAGATCGACTTTGAGTTCAAGTTCTGGTATTTGGGAAATAGGCGTGGTTCGATACTGATTTGGACTATTCTCATAAAATAACGTTGGGAAGCCAGCAATATATAAAATATCTCCCTTCCACTTTTTTGCTCTTTATTCAATGGTTTATAAAAAGTGTTACAGTGATCAGATTTGAACTAAATCAAATATGCGTCGTTTCGTTCGATAATCTGTTTCCATCTAGACGGCAACTTCATAATACCCCCTCGGTGAAGCCCCCTCCTTATTTGCGAAAAACTCGGACAGACACTTTTCACAAACCTCTTTTGAATTCAACTTTACACCACCAAGGGCGTTCGCCATGCTCAGGAACAAGTGGTATGGTGGATGCGATAAAACCTCCCATCCGAGCTCCTGTAGCTTCTGACGAGTCATTAACGAAGAGTATGATCTGGCGTTGCCCTGATGAAACACTATACCCTTCCTATGGGACAATTCCGGACCCTTCTGGTCGATCGCCTGCTTCAAGCTTCTGAAGATGGTTTGAAATGGTTTGGTGACTCACTCCGATCTCCTGGGCGATGTCACGAGATGCCACATGCCGGTCTAACTCGATGTTTTCCATGATTTGATCGGTATTCGTCGTCACAGGTCTTCCGGTGGCTTTTCCGTGATGTTGTTTTCACCCGATCTGAATCGTCGAAACCATTCCTCCGCAGTTCGATATATATTCGTGATAGAGTACCATCCTCCAAAACACCATTAGTCTTACGGAACGTTTCTCTAGCAGATTTGCCTTTAGCGAAGGAAAACTTTAAAATAGCGTGAATTTCAGCGTTAGTGAACTCCATGTTTACACGTCTATAACTGTTGAACGTAATATCCAAACTAATCAAGCATAGCGTCGTTTTGTAGATGTAAAGTATTGCCAAAGATGTATAGTTTTGCCAAATACTAGCTCTGTAGCGCTTTATATATAGCCGCGAAATTCAAAAGACAAAAAGGCGTAAGGTAGATATTTGATATGAACCGAATTTCATTGAAATTGGTCGAGTAGTTTCGGAGATATTGTTTTTGACCCATAAGTGGGTGAGCCACACCCATCTAAAATTTGGTATACCAATTTGAGTGTAACTCTTCTGTACCATCTTTACCATAAAATTTAACGTTCCTGGTGGTTTTCCTTACTAATTTATAGCAGTTTTAGTAGTTGGGCGTGGTTATTATCCGATTACACCTATTTTCATAATGTATACTGGGTAGGGATGCAAACATCGTGAAATGAAACATCAATGGTTCGATGTATCGATGTTTCCTCAAAACCCATCGAAATCGAAAACATCGGCCAATAAAACATCGATACATCGAAACATCGATGTATTTTTTAACTTTTTTAACTTCTTTTAAATTTAGTATGAAAAGCAAAAGGATATAGAAGCAGAAGCATAAATAAATGAAACCTAGTAGTACGTCTTAATTTACTACATTTTATTTCACTTAGCTTTATCTATCTGTTAAAGTTTTTTCTCAATAAATAACAGAATTTAAAGACAACAGCTTGGAAAGTTTTTTCACTGTCAAGAGGTTTTTCGATTTTTCATCCGCGTGATAGTTGCCCTGATTTAAGAAAATAGTCGTTGACTCGGGACTGAAGTGGCCACAATGTATAAATATTAAGAAGCTTGTTTATACATCTCCGGAAACACACTATTCATGTCAAACCAAACTCTATTGGATACTGATTCATAGGAGTAATAGCTTATCTATACTTCTATACTACTATTATAAAGAGGAAATGTATGTATGTTTGTAATGAATAAACTCAAAAACTACTGTGCCGATTTCAAAAAATCTTTCACCATTGGAAAGCTACATTCCCCTCGAGTTACATAGGCTATATTTATTGCTAGAATCTCAACTTTCTTCAAATAGTGCAAATAGTAGTAGTGAAACTGAAAATCTTGAAAGTCTTACAAGTCATTCTCTTCGCATCGCAATCGTATGCCAGAGATTCGAGTAACGAGCGCTCACAGCTGCTTGATGAACAAAATTTCAAAACAAATTTCAATGTTTTGACCGTCGAACTCTGAGCGTTCCCAACGCCTTCATAATGAGAGAGAAAGACAACGGACACCAAATACTAATAATCTAATCTAAGATACATGTCTAATCTGAGATACATGTTCTCTTCAACCTTCCGTCCCTGTAATTACAGCTTACATTTCACATTTTGGAGGGACAAATGTTTATTCTGGTTCCAAATATCAAACGCGGATTCTGTTTCACACTCGTCCGAGGATTCTGTTGTATCAGCGCCATTCTTTGCATTTTTTATGAAACAAAAAATAAAGTATTTCTTTTAGCCACAGCATCTTTAAAATGCAGTAATTTGAATCTTGGATCTAACGCAGTAGCCAACGCCAGAATTAAATTGTCAAAATAAATCATAAAATTAACCGTATTTTGCCCCTGACGAATTCTCTGTATTTTACAACAAAACGAGTTCCAATGTGGCAAAGCGTTTCCAAATAGAGGATTTCGGGTTAATACCCGAAGTAAAGAAGAAGTGAAGTAAAATTTTAACATAAAACATCGACATAAAACATCGTTAAAAGTGACATCATATACATATACATACGTATATACCTTAAGTGATTTGCGAGATGTATACATAAAATATATTTGGCGGCGGGGACTTCCACTTTAAATAAAACCAAATATGCCTCTTGTGCTATCATTTGTACCAAATTTTATTTGTATAACTTTATTTATGGTTTAGTTATGGAACTTTATATGTTTTCGGTTCTCGCAATTTTGTTAGCATGACAGTGGTCCGATTTCGCCCATCTTCGAAAGCAACCTTCTTATGGTACCAAGGGATATGTGTACCAAGTTTCATTAACATATCTCAATTTTGACTCAAGTTATCGCTTGCACAGACAGACTAACGGATAGACACCCGGATTTCAACTCCACTTGTCATCATTATCAAATATATACAGTTGAACTTTCATATTTCGAAGTTCTTAATTACGCGAACTCTGTAATTGGCAATAAAAGTGAAATTTCATTTTCGGAAATCTCTCTAACTCGAGTTTTTTTGTGGATTATGGTGATTCGAGTTAGGAAAGTTCAATTGTATATATAACCCCATATCTAACTCTTCTATTTTTGGGTGACACAAACAACCGTTATCTGAACAAAACTATAATACTATAATAAAAACAAGTAAGGAAGGGCTAAGTTCGGGTGTAACCGAACATTTTATACTCTCGCAATTTATTTATTTAACTTTATTTATATTATATAATACACAATTTGACCCACATATTCATCATATATATTGTATAAAGTCCATTGAAAGTTGGAAACCCTAATATTAGGTTAGAAGCACCGAGGTCCTCGTGTTCGATATATGGGGCCTTAAAAACCTATGGTCCGATTTCGGCGATTTTTAGAATGGGGCTGCCACACTATTAACATAGTATTTGTGCAAAGTTCTGCATCGATATCTTCACTAGTACTTACTTTATATATTGTAAAGTAAACGATTCAGATTGTCTTCAAAGTTCTGGTATATAGGAAGTAGGCGTAGTTGTGAAGCGATTTGGCTTATTTTCACAACATATCATTGGGATGTAAGGAAACTATTACAAACCAAGTTTCATTGAAATCGGTCGAGTAGTTACTGAGATATGGTTTTTGACCCATAAGTGGGCGACGCCACGCCCATTTTCCATTTTGTAAAAAAATCTGAGTGCAGCTTCCATCTGCCATTTCTTATGTGAAATTTAGTGTTTCTGGCGTTTTTAGTTACTGAGTTAACTCACTTTTAGTAATTTTCAACCTAACTTTTGTATGGGAGGTGGGCGTGGTAATGATCCGATTTCTTTCATTTTTGGACTGTATTAGGAAGTGGCTAAAAAAAACGACTGCAGAAAGTTTGGTTTATATAGCTCTATTGGTTTGCGAGATATCTACAAAAAACTTAGTAGGGGGCGGGGCCACGCCCACTTCCCAAAAAAAATTACATCCAAATATGCCCCTTCATAGTGCGATCCTTCATTCCAAATATTATTTCCATAGCTTTATTTATGGCTTAGTTATGGCACTTTATGTGTTTTCGGTTTTCGCCATTTTGTGGGCGTGGCAGTGGTCCGATTTTGCTCATTTTCGAAAGCAACCTTCCTATGGTGCCAAGAAATAAGTGTGCCAAGTTTCATTAAGATATCTTAATTTTTACTCAAGTTACAGCTTGCACAGACGGACGGACGGACGGACGGACGGACAGACAGATATTCGGATTTGAACTCCACTCTTCACCCTGATCACTTTGGTATATATAACCCTATATCTAACTCGTTTAGTTTTGGGTGTTACAAACAACCGTTATGTGAACAAAACTATAATACTCTCTTTAGCAACATTTGTTGCGAGAGTATAATAATTGATATTAACTTCATAGTCTATTGCAGCTTTTAAACGCCCCAAACTTAAAATCATTCATGAAATTACACGCATATGTTTAAAATTGTCCAGTACCGAATTCCTTAACAATATTTATTTTATCTCTCGTTTGTATGTCATCAAATCACTGTGTAATTCAACGAGCAGATGTGTTAAACGGTAATCTTACATACGGTGGTCCAGGTCAAATGGCTAATATGGTTGGCGGTAATGTAGCAGGCGGACCGAATGGACCTTACGGAAATGCCGTGGGAGATGTTGGAAATTGTGGTGCTCCTATCAATGCCCAGGGTGGCATTAATGTAAATCCCAATAATCCACAGCAGCAATTTTTGGCACAGCAAATGGCACAACGTGGTGGTGTTCATCCTATGCAGGGTAACCGACCTGGTGTACCCATTGGAATGGCTGGAGCTGGTAATGACGGATCACTTGGAGGTCTAGTGGGTGGTCCACAACAACTACGGCCACCACAAATGGGTCCAAATCCACAAGAAAATGCGCAAGGTGGTGTCATGAGAGGACCACGACCCCCGCAAACTGGAGGTGGCCCACAACAAAATCAAATCCTTCATCAGCAGCAACAACAACCGGGTACCTCCCAACAATCTGGTGGTGGTACTGCTGGTGGAAGTAGTGGTGGAAACACAGGCAGTGGATCTAGTGGTGGAGGCCAACATCTCTCTGAAGAGCGCAAAATACAGCAACAACTGGTGCTCCTCTTACATGCGTATAAGTGCAACCGTCTCGAATCTCTGAACCCTAACCGTGAAAAATGCATAGTTCCCTATTGTAAATCTATGCAAGATGTGATGGCGCATATGGCGAACTGTAAACAGAGTAAAGAATGCAGCGTTCAGCATTGTACTTCGTCTCGTCAAATATTGCTGCATTATAAAACTTGCACACGTTCGGATTGTATTATATGTTTTCCGTTCCGTCAGCAACAGCCACCACAAATGGGTCCAAATCCAAAAGAAAATGCGCAAGCTGGTGTCATGGGAGGACCACGACCCCCGCAAACTGGAGGTGGCCCACAACAAAATCAAATCCTTCATCAGCAGCAACAACAACCGGGTACCTCCCATCAATCTGGTGGTGGTACTGCTGGTGGAAGTAGTGGTGGAAACACAGGCAGTGGATCTAGTGGTGGAGGCCAACATCTCTCTGAAGAGCGCAAAATACAGCAACAACTGGTGCTCCTCTTACATGCGCAGAAGTGCAACCGTCTCGAATCTCTGAACCCTAACCGTGAAAAATGCATAGTTCCCTATTGTAAATCTATGCAAGATGTGATGGCGCATATGGCGAACTGTAAACAGAGTAAAGAATGCAGCGTTCAGCATTGTACTTCGTCTCGTCAAATATTGCTGCATTATAAAACTTGCCCCGTTTCGGATTGTATTATATGTTTTCCGTTCCGTCAACAACAGCCACCACAAATGGGTCCAAATCCAAAAGAAAATGCGCAAGCTGGTGTCATGGGAGGACCACGACCCCCGCAAACTGGAGGTGGCCCACAACAAAATCAAATCCTTCATCAGCAGCAACAACAACCGGGTACCTCCCAACAATCTGGTGGTGGTACTGCTGGTGGAAGTAGTGGTGGAAACACAGGCAGTGGATCTAGTGGTGGAGGCCAACATCTCTCTGAAGAGCGCAAAATACAGCAACAACTGGTGCTCCTCTTACATGCGCAGAAGTGCAACCGTCTCGAATTTCTGAACCCTAACCGTGAAAAATGCATAGTTCCCTATTGTAAATCTATGCAAGATGTGATGGCGCATATGGCGAACTGTAAACAGAGTAAAGAATGCAGCGTTCAGCATTGTACTTCGTCTCGTCAAATATTGCTGCATTATAAAACTTGCACACGTTCGGATTGTATTATATGTTTTCCGTTCCGTCAGCAACAGACTTCACAGGGAGGTAATGACAGTGCAAGTAATAATGCTGGTACTGAAGAAAGAGACTGGCGTGAATCGGTGACTGCTGATCTACGAAAACACCTTGTTCATAATCTTTTTCAAGCAATATTTCCAACATCTGATCCGACAACCATGGCTGATAAACGTATGTCCAATTTGGTTTCTTACGCTGAAAGGGTTGAGAAAGACATGTATGAGGTAGCCAAGTCACGGTCAGAATATTACTATCTAATGGCCGAAAAGATCCACAAGATGCAAAAGGAGTTAGAAGAGAAGCGCATCAAACGAAAGGAACAGCAAATGTTAATAATGCAGCAACAGCAACAAGGAAGTGGTGGAGGGGCGGGGTCCAAGTAATGCTTTGTCATTTGGTCATCAACTTCCTCATAAATAATTAATCGTTTAATGAATAAAGTGTACTATTAATGTAATAAATAAATGTGACCTAATTCTGCAAAGCAATTTAGCGTTCATACATACATATTAGGCATATAACAAATTTTGACGAAAAATTTGGCATACCACCACGTGGTGGCAAATATTGTACAAGTAATGAATATCACTTTTTTAGGTGATTTCGGTTCAAAAACGTTCCGCACAAAAATGGATTTCTAAAAAAAGTCAAAATGTTGTTTAATATTTATATTTTTACATTTTTGTCAATTGTTACATGAAATAAGTTTTAAGTTTAAAGTATGATTTACACAATGGTAAAATGTCTTGCACAATTTTAATTGCATAGAGAACATTAAATAAAAGAGAAGAAGTATGTAACTACGCTCTCGTCTCGTCAGATGTATAGACATTGTCGGGCGCACAGCTGTGTTATTATTATATTGAATCAGAATTTTCTGAAGAAAAATTAGTTTGAGGTGGGTGGGGTACTTCCCTCAGGTCCATTAAAAGGCGTTTGGAATAATAAGAAGATTATTAGTTAAATAAATATCTATTATTATGAAGAAAAATGTGTACAGTGTACAAAACGTTTTTTGTTTTTTTCAGCAGTTCTGATAAAAAAGTAATTTCGTTTTACGTGGAAACTTTTTTGCAATTTCGAAAAAAAAAAATAATGGGTTTCATACTTTTTTATTCTCTATTCGACTATGGTATGCCGTTTTTCGTATTTGCAAAAATTGTAAAAAGTTATATGCCTGATACATATGTGTAAGTAGAAACATTTTGTATATTGTATACCAAGTTCTTTTTTGTGTAAACAGGAAAAACATCCACTTTAGTAAGAAATAAATGATATTTTCCAAATTTTGGTAAGTACCTCGATGCACCTAAGCGGGATGCATTTAAGTGCCTTCCCCGCTATAGTAGCTCAAAAGTGTTACATTTTAAGCAGTGCCACCTAAGCGGGGATTATTGTATTACAAACAAAATCAGACTCAGTTTGGAGAGGTTCTTAATTTTCATTTCCCTATAGGAGATTGATGGATGTGATTAATATACTGCTTCTTGAAATTCGAGAGAAAAATTAAATCCACAAAATCTAGTTGATATAGCTTCAGAACTTTGGATTATGATAATTACAAATTTAGGCAATGCTAATTTTAAAGTAAAGTTAAATAGACAGAAGGATGCTGGCATATCCGCACATAAAAATTATGTGAAGGAGTAGTATCTCCACTCATTGCATTTCGTATTATTTGGTACGATGTTCACTTCGGTCATATTTCATATGAAAACACAGATCCTCTTCTTGATTTTACAGAAGCTAATTAAATTTCGATATCTAATAGTTATATAGTTATGTAATATTTGTAGTGTTTTTATATATAATTGCCTAACATATATTGTAACGGATTTCCAATCTGTTGTTTATCGATTCGATTGTTGATTCTAGTTTCTTCTGGTATCCATTTTCGTTTCAATATGAAATATATTTGGGTAAGTATTCAAAGCTAAATGGCGCTGTTGAGTACACATCAGTGTATCGAAGGCGTATAGACAAAGAATGTATAATATACTAGCAGGCCCGGCCACACGTTTGTGGCTAAGGTATACATTAAATTAAGTTGGTCCAATCTTGGCTTCGGCGACGATATTGATTACTCAAGGTTGATTTATGTTACGCAGCATGATGACAACTCACACTACTTTTAATTGCAAAGTGAGTGGAGTAGTACAGGCAATTTTAAATAGTTTGGGATAATTGACTACGTCATCCTGGTTTGTAGCTGTGTCAACTCTCTTGGGCCAAAATTCTAAATTGTCGCATTAAGATCATCGATATCTTTTTTTTTACCACCAATATAGGTCATTCAATCAGTCATTTATGGTTATCATATTGAGGTTTCATGTCAGTCCGAATGTGCGGTTTGTTTGCCTACTAACAGGTGGAAAGTTGTCCCTATTCCCGTTAACCTTGGTGGTGAAAATGAGTGAAATTGGTTCTGGAATTACATCAGCCCTCATATACTATATATGATGATTTTCTATTGGACTTTATGTCGAATATATAGGTCAAATTGTGTGTTATCTTAATAAAATTAAATCAATAAATTGCGAGAGAGAGAGAGACCCGAACTTAGCCTTTTCTTATTTGTTACAAATTGTTTTGGACTATCGACACAACCTTATACAATTGAACTATAACACAAATATTTTAACAAAGCAACAATGACAACCTTCAAAATATTATTTTCTTGTTTTCTCTTTTTATATTTTTCTTGTCAACTCGAATAAAATTCTCTTATTATTATCTTCCTCGCAATTTTTTCATATTTACTCACTTTCTAATCTTTTTCTGGCCTTCCACGAATATATCAAGACTAAAATTAGCCAGATCGGTTTGGCCGTTCTCGTTTTTTTTGCGCCACAAACAGCAATTCATTTTTATACTCTCGCAACAAAAGTTGCTAAAGAGAGTATTATAGTTTTGTTCACATAACGGTTGTTTGTAAGTCATAAAACTAAACGAGTTAGATATAGGGTTATATATATCAAAATGATCAGGGTGACGAGACGAATCCGAATTCAAAATCCGAATTCAAAATCCGAATGTCTGTCTGTCCGTCCGTCCGTCCGTCCGTGCAACGGATAGCTTAAGTAAAAATTGAGATATCTTGATGAAACTTGGAACACACGTTCCTTGGGACCGTGAGAGGGTTGCTTTCGAAAATGGGCAAAATCGGACCACTGCCACGTCCACAAAATGGCGAAAACCGAAAACACATAAAGTGTCATAACTAAGCCATAAATAAAGTTATAAAAGTAAAATTTGGAATAGAGGATCGCACTAGGAAGTGGCATATTTGGATGTAAATTTTTGGGAAAGTGGGCGTGGCCCCGCCCCCAAATCGGTTATTTGTATATAACTCGCAAACCAATAAAGCTATATAAACCAAACTTTCTGCAGTCAGTTCTCTTACGTACCCCACCACCCACCATGAAAATAGTTAAAATGGGATAATAACCACGCCCACCTCCCATACAAAGATTAGGTTGAAACTTACTAAAAGTGAGTTAACTCAGTAACGAAAAACGCCAGAAACACTAAATTTCACATAAGAAATGGCAGATAGAAGCTGAACTCAGATTTTTTTACAAAATGGAATATGGGCGTGGCATCGCCCACTTATGGGTCAAAAACCATATCTCAGGAACTACTCGACCGATTTCAATGAAACTCGGTTTGTAATAGTTTTCTTACATCCCAATGATATGTTGTGAAAATAGGCCAAACCGCTTCACAACCACGCCAACTTCCTATATACCAGAACTTTGAAGACGATCTGAATCGTTAACTTTACAATATATAAAGGAAGCACTAGTGAAGAAATCGATGCAGAACTTTGCACAAATACTACCTTTATAGTGTAGAAGCCCCATTCTAAAAATCGCCGAAATCGGACCACAGGTTTTCAAGGCCCCATGTATCGAACATGAGGACCTCGGTGCTTCTAACCTAATATTAGGGTTTCCAACTTTCAATGGACTTTATACAATATATATGATGAATATGTGGGTCAAATTGTGTATTATATAATATAAATAAAGTTAAATAAATGAATTGCGAGAGTATAGAATGTTCGGTTACACCCGAACTTAGCCCTTCCTTACTTGTTATATTATATTAATATCAAGCGACAATTTTTTTTAATTCCGCACAGGACCATTCAATAGGGAATCGACCGCGCGAGTGATCTTAACCACCCCCCCGTACCACCGTGCCCGAGTGACGCCTACAACTCTACAACGCATAATTAGCCGCCCCCGCTTTTCAAAATTTTTAACCCGTGATATCTTTTGAATGGGATGTCAGAATCTAATAATTCAAAAAGTTATATAAAGGTTTTGAAGCGATCTTAAATAATAAATCATTTATTTCGATAAGGATTAATACTAAGGTATAAATGAAGAGCCTTTTCAAGTAGTGGTATTTTAATTAATTTTTTATATAAAATCGCTTATTGTGACAAAACTATTATAGTTACAGATATGATGTCGTTTTTTGTAGATAGTGATAAGTTCTACAAAATTGTAGTACATCACTTTGTTATATCTTCAATCGGTTTCGCAGCATTCGCGATATTAGTATAGATTAGTATAGATATAATATTTGATTTTACACGTTTTTGTGGATAAGGTGTACATTGCATTAGTAAATTTATCAATATAGTGAAAAATTCTTACGCATAAATACGAAAACATTATATCCGGTAAATTTAAAAATGATTGATATGCATTATTGTAGATCTGTATTGAGCGCATATCAACATAATTGGTTAAATTTTGTATGTATTTATTGAAGAATATAACAAATGGGTAAATTACAAAGTGGGCTCAATCTTTGCTTCGATGGCGATATTGATTAGTTTCTTCACAGCCAGTCTCGTTCTATTGCCAAGACGAGGTGGATTTATGTTACGCAGCACGATGAAACTCACGCTACTATTAATTGCAAACGAAGTGGTGATAGTACAGGCAATTCCAATGATTTTAAAAATTATGTGGAATAGTTGACTTCGTTATGCTGCTGTCAACTCTCCTGGAACGAAATTCTAAATTGTCGCATTGAGATCCTCGACATCTTTGTTATTTACCATCAATATTGGTCGTTCACTCAGCCATTTATGTTTATTATATCGTTGTTTTAGGCGATGAATAAGTGTCCTTAAGTCTTCCCCTTTCGAGATCATGAAGTGAAAGAAATCTGTTGGAAATTTTATTAATCCGTCGAGGTGTCAACTGCGTCCTTATCATTTCAAATACAGTGGTCCCCGCTTATGTGCCCCCCGCTTTAAGTGCCCCCTTTCCCGCTTAAGTGACAACATTTTGCGACATCGTTGTTATACTCTCGCAACAAATGTTGCTAAAGAGAGTATTATAGTTTTGTTCACATAACGGTTGTTTGTAACACCCAAAACTAAACGAGTTAGATATAGGGTTATATATACCAAAGTGATCAGGGTGAAGAGTGGAGTTCAAATCCGAATGTCTGTCTGTCCGTCCGTCCGTCCGTTCGTCCGTCCGTCTGTGCAAGCTGTAACTTGAGTAAAAATTAAGATATCTTGATGAAACTTGGCACACTTATTTCTTGGCACCATAGGAAGGTTGCTTTCGAAAATGAGCAAAATCGGACCACTGCCACGCCCACAAAATGGCGAAAACCGAAAACACATAAAGGGCCATAACTAAGCCATAAATAAAGCTATGGAAATAAAATTTGGTATGAAGGATCGTACTATGAAGGGGCATATTTGGATGTAATTTTTTTGGGGAAGTGGGCGTGGCCCCGCCCCTTACTAAGTTTTTTGTACATATCTCGCAAACCAATAAAGCTTTATAAACCAAACTTTCTGCAGTCGTTTTTTTTAGCCACTTCCTAATACAGTCCAAAAATGAA
Source organism: Zeugodacus tau (assembly GCA_031772095.1). Lineage (NCBI taxonomy): Eukaryota > Metazoa > Arthropoda > Insecta > Diptera > Tephritidae > Zeugodacus > Zeugodacus tau. The sequence continues at coordinate 29,951,163 of CM062650.1, read as the reverse complement.
AGAAATCGGATCATAACCACGCCCACCTCCCATACAAAAGTTAGGTTGAAAATTACTAAAAGTGGGTTAACTCACTAAGGAAAAACGTCAGAAACACTAAATTTCACACAAGAAATGGCAGATGGAAGCTGCACTCAGATTTTTTTACAAAATGGAAAATGGGCGTGGCGTCGCCCACTTATGGGTCAAAAACCATATCTCAGGAACTACTCGACCGATTTCAATGAAACTTGGTTTGTAATAGTTTCCTTACCTCCCAATAATATGTTGTGAAAATTGGCCAAATCGCTTCACAACCACGCCTACTTCCTATATACCAGAACTTAGAAGATGATCTGAATCGTTAACTTTACACTATATATAGTAAGCACTAGTGAAGATATCGGTGCAAAACTTTGCACAAATACTGTATTTATAGTGTGGCAGCCCATTTCTAAAAAGCGCCGAAATCGGACCATAGGTTTTCAAGGCCCCATGTATCGAACATGAGGACCTCGGTGCTTCTAACCTAATATTATGGTTTCCAACTTTCAATGGACTTTATACAATATATATGACGAATATGTGGGTCAAATTGTGTATTATATAATATAAATAAAGTTAAGTAAATAAATTGCGAGAGTATAAAAAGTTCGGTTACACCCGAACTTAGCCCTTCCTTACTTGTTTTTTCTCTAAATTTACATATATAAAATTTCCCGCTTAAGAGCCTTCTCTTAAGTGCCTTTCTAGCTTAAATGTCTGTAATATTTAGGCACCAATACAAAAGTGTGTGCTACTTCCCCCTTTTAAGTGCCTTTTAATATTTTTGACATTGAATACACTGAAAATTTTCAAAAGGAAAACATATACATTGTTTTGTTATGTTTTTTTTTTCATATTTATTGATATTAGTAAGTATTTTTGTTAAAAATAAGAAATAGATGTGACATTCATTCTTAAAGAAACAAGTAAGGAGGGCTAAGTTCGGGTGTAACCGAACATTTTATACTCTCGCAATTTATTGATGTAATTTTATAAAGATAACACAAGTCGACCCATATATTCGGTATAAAGTTCAATAGAATAACGAAAATCATCATAAATAGTATATGGGGACTGAGGTAATTCCTAAACCGATTTCACTCGTTTTCACCACCAAGATACAATGTATCGAAGACTACTTACGCTAAGACGCTCACTTAATTTAATATTACTTATAATTAGGTATATGGGATCTGGGGGAAGTTATGACCCGATTTTTACCATTTCAGGTACAGAGAGATACTGTTTCAGAGGGAATGAATTACATTAAAATATCTGAGGGATTTACCTATATTTTCGGTGAAAAATTAACCTTAGGCACTGAGTTCTTCATGCTCGATATCAGGGGCCTTGAAAAGTCATGGTCCGATTTTGACAATTTTTCCACAAGTGATGTCACAGCTCAAATACAGTATTTGTGTAAAGTTTTATTCCGCTAGCTTCATTGGTTCCTTATGAATACATTATAAAGTGAACGAATCAGATGGAATTCAAAATTGAGTTATATGGGAAGTAGACGTAGTTGTGAACCGATTTCGCCCATATTCCACCCGTGTGATCAGGGTGTCAAGAAAGTGTTATATACCGAATTTCATTGAAATCGGTCGAATAGTTCTTGAGATATGGTTTTTGACCCATAAGTGGGCCACGCCCATTTTCCATTTTGTAAAAAACTCTCAGTGCAGCTTCCTTCCGCCATTTCTTATGTAAAATTTGGTGTTTCTGACGTTTTTCGTTAGTGAGTTAACCCACTTTTAGTAATTTTCAACCTAACCTTTGTATGGGAGGTGGGCGTGGTTATTATCCGATTTCTTTCATTTTTGGACTGTATAAGGAAATGGCTAAAATAAACGACTGCAGAAGGTTTGGTTTATATAACTTTATTAGTTTACGATTTATATACAAGAAACCTATTTGGGGGCGGGGTCACACCCACTTTTCCAAAAAAATTACATCCCTAATGGGATCCTATGTTCCAAATTTCATTTTCATAACTTTATTTATGGCTTAGTTATGATACTGTATAAGTTTCGGTTTCCACCATTTTGTGGGCGTGGCAGTGGACCGATTTTGCCCATTTTCGAAAGCAACCTCCTCAGAGTGCAAAGTTTCAAATCTACTCGTCACTTATGTATATATATTTATGTATATATAACCCCATATCTAACTCTTGTGACACAAACAACCGTTATGTGAACAAAACTATTATACTCTATGCAACAGGTTGCGAGAGTATAAAAAAAACGAAATATAATTAGCCAAAAGTTATAATTACCAAAAGTTTACTTAAAGTAATAAATTGTGTTGCATAACAGGTGTCGAGGTATTCGACGTTGAGTTTCCGTTGTGCCAAATAAAATAAGATGATTAGTTTTTTATATAAAATAATTTTGTGTATTTGGGTGAGTGGGGTATATGATATACAATGTATGTGTGTGTGTATTAGTTATACAAATGAGTGGGTTTTATATGTATCTTGGTTAGTAAATCATAAATCTAACAATTGGGGATTAATTATAAGTTATAATTACAAATAAAACCTTAGGTTTGGGTGGGTAATCCCTCGATGTTTAAATGCTCCTTTGTTGTGTTGGGTTGATCCGGTGTTGGCGCCTTTTCGTCCGTCCGTGGGTTTCTTCTTCTCTCTTGTTGGGTTGTTTTCTTATTATTGTGTGTATATTCGCGCGTTATGTTGGCGCTGTTGTGCATTATTGCATTGTCCTTTAATTCGTATTATAGGACAATGCAGGGTTGTGTTCATCTGGCATGAACATCCCGGCCGCCTTGAAGGGTCTGCGAATAAAAATTATTAGTTAAGGGTCTTCATACGGGTTAATGAGTAATCTCGAATTTTGCATTGACAATTGTTGAGTCGAGTGGGTAATTGGGTAAATTGTCGGTTAAAGTTTTTAAGATGAGTGCGTGAGTTGTTATTTGAAATTCTTTATTTGTTGGTGATCGAAGGGTGAGTTGACAAGTTTTGGTAACTGTTGCGGATACTGTATTGTTCAATCCAATCACTTGCGTATTTCTATGGGTTGTGGGTATGTCCAATCTTCTTTGGAATTTCTCAGAAATTACTGTGGCCTCTGATCCGGAGTCTATGAGTGCTCTGGCTGTGTATAATTTCCCTTTGTGATACACTTGCACTATAGCAGTACCTAACAAAATCTGCTTCCTATTTGAGTTGAGTGGGTCTTGGGTTCTATTTTCAGTGGACTGTAATAAGGTTGTGTCGGCTTGCGGATTTGTATTGGGATTGTGGGTTTGGGAGGTACTGCTTGGGTTTGAATCAAGAGCCGGGTTTGAGGCTCTTGGTCCTTGCGGGGGGGAATGTGATCTGGGTGCGATCTCTCTATGCAGAAGGGTGTGGTGTTTTCCTCTGCATATTCTGCAAGAATATTTGCTATTGCAGTCCTTGAAACTATGTGATAATGCGAGGCAATTAAAGCAGTAACCATTATTTTTTACGGTTGATATTCGGGTCTCAACGTTCATCTGTAAAAATTGTGGGCATTCCCGAATAGAATGTTGTGCTCTACATAATTTGCAACTTTCGATGTCTAGAGCTTGTTTTGAGAAGCTGCTGCCTCTTTTAGGGTTTGCAGTTGAGTGTATGAAATTTAGAGTCGAAATTCCAGAGACGTTTGGGTGAAAGCTATTGAATTTCCTGTCCTTTTTGTAGGGTCCACAGTTGAATGGGGTAACTGGAGCGGGGTCAATCAGGTTTTCTACTGCTTCCATAGATTTATGTTTATGGGTGAGAAACGCATCGAATGTTTTCCATGATGGTATTTCAGAGTTGTCTTCTAGGGTGTCTTCAAACTGATGAAGTAGGGTTTTGGGTAGTTTCAATCCGCATAAGAATATTAAAATGGGGTCCCAGCTACTAGTGTCTATATACACATTATGCAGATTTGTAAGACAATTGTTGACGGTCCTCTGGAGGTGTTTGATGGCGCTTGCATTTTCCTGGGTTGCTTGGGGTAAATTGAACAATATTTTTAATTGCGCGTTAACTTGTACTCGTTTATGCTCATATTGTAATACGAGGTCCCTCCAGGCCATCACGAAACCATCATTTGTTAAAGGGGCGTTTTTGACTATGTCTCTCGCTTCTCCTCGGGTTTTTTGAACAAGATGAAATAGTCTCTCCACGTTGCTAATTTTTGGGTTGTGTATATATGTATATAGCGGTGAACACGTCTCTGAATGAGGGCCATGTTAAGAAATCGCCATAAAATATATCCGTGTCACACGGGGGTAGCTGCATTGAAGATATTGTGTCCATCGATGAGTTTTCTTCTGCAGCGGGTTCCTTTACTGGTATTGGGGTCTTGAGATCATCAATAGTTTTATTGATTGATCCCAAACATTTGAGATATGACTGGTGTCCTTTTTTGAAGTTTTCCTTGACTTTAGCGAAGTCAATATTCTCGGGATTGCGTGGGGCTCTGCGAAAGGCGTCGTACGACTTATTTGCCTTGTCGTAAATTGCTTTCAGTTCAACTCTTTTTATTTCCAGAGTATAAACTGTCTCTTCTGCGGGTGGGGTCTCGTTATGTTCCTCGATGTATTCGAATAAATCGGACATACAAAATTTGAAATCTTCCATTTTTTCTATTATATTGGGTCGTAAGAATTGAAATAGAAATGAAACGATTTATAAATTTAAACTTTATTTCTCTTTATTTAAATAGCAAAAAGGCCGAATTCCGAAATGTGGCGGGTAAAATTATTTTGTTTGTTTTGTCCTCTGGGTGTGTAGAGGGTTAATTGTTTAAATATTTTTTCCTTGTTTGTGTCTTATATGTACACAATATTGGAGTTCGGGTCGTAAAAATTTTAAAGTTCCGATTAACGAAATATTTCCTACTGGGTCTTCGCAAATTTTTCCTACAGGGTATTTTGGCTGCAGTGCAGTTATTGTGCGTGCACTAGCAATCTGCTCTGAGCAGAGCGGGTAATGCAAATATGTATATACGTGTATATATGTATATTTTTTTGAGAGAAGAGCTCTCGGGAAATATGTAAGTAAATATGTTTGTGCGTATGTATGTACAGTGGCGTGCACAAATGAGTACATAATTCATTTCTTTACTTTTTTGAACGATAAAATAAGTAATAACAAAGAAAATAAAACCAAATTTTTTTTCGTTTATTCGTTGTTCCATTCTAAATAATACAAAAAAAAATTTAAAACATAAAGCAACAAATTCATAGAGAAAAAAAACCATAACAAAAATAACTCGCATGTACTCAATTTTGCACTTTTGTATGTAGTCAGCATAAAACAAGTTTATACCATTAGTTTTGAATTGTTTGCTATCGTCTTCGACCAGTAATGCAAATTTATGAGTAAAAACGTGTGATTAGTAATAAATAAAGTGTTATATCAAGTGTACCGCAATAATATTCTGTATTAAAAAAAAAATGAAAAAGTTATCGCGTGATGTGGAGAATAATGTAGTTTCCTTAACAAATAATGGTGCTTCACCTGGGAAATAGTCAAGGAGTTAAATATTAGTCAATCTGTGGTCATTCGCGTTCAAAAATGACGACATATTGCTCCCAAAGAGCAAACCAGAGGCCGCCGCAAACTGTTGACCGGCGCGGATGCACGTCTTATGATGGCAGAAATGAGGAAGAAGAAGACCATTACACCGAAAAATACTTTAGTTGCCAAAAATAAGCACGTTAGTAAATGGACAGCACGACGAGCGCTCCACAACATTGGCTATATTTCAGCCGTTTAAAAAAAATAAACCTGCATTGTCCAAAAAGGACCAAAAGGCGCGAATGAAATTTGCAAGAGAGCGTAAAAATTGGACTATAAATGATTGGCAACGAGTTATTTGGTCACATGAATCAAAATTTAATCGTTGCCAATCATTTATAGCCCAATTTTTATGCTCTCTTGCAAATTTCATTCGCGCCTTTTGGTCCTTTTTGGACAATGCAGGTTTATTTTTTTTAAACGGCTGAAATATAGCCAATGTTGTGGAGCGCTCGTCGTGCTGTCCATTTACTAACGTGCTTATTTTTGGCAACTAAAGTATTTTTCGGTGTAATGGTCTTCTTCTTCCTCATTTCTGCCATCATAAGACGTGCATCCGCGCCGGTCAACAGTTTGCGGCGGCCTCTGGTTTGCTCTTTGGGAGCAATATGTCGTCATTTTTGAACGCGAATGACCACAGATTGACTAATATTTAACTCCTTGACTATTTCCCCAGGTGAAGCACCATTATTTGTTAAGGAAACTACATTATTCTCCACATCACGAGATAACTTTTTCATTTTTTTTTTACAGAATATTATTGCGGTACACTTGATATAACACTTTATTTATTACTAATCACACGTTTTTACTCATAAATTTGCATTACTGGTCGAAGACGATAGCAAACAATTCAAAACTAATGGTATAAACTTGTTTTATGCTGACTACATACAAAAGTGCAAAATTGAGTACATGCGAGTTATTTTTGTTATGGTTTTTTTTCTCTATGAATTTGTTGCTTTATGTTTTGAATTTTTTTTTTTGTATTATTTAGAATGGAACAACGAATAAACGAAAAAAAATTGGTTTCATTTTCTTTGTTATTACTTATTTTATCGTTCAAAAAAGAAAAGAAATGAATTATGTACTCATTTGTGCACGCCACTGTATATACGCGTCAGTATTATACAAAGTGCAAAGCGGAATATGGTAAAAACGAATTTGCAAATATTTTGTATTTAATTCGCATTAAATGCAATATTTGCTTTTTTACACTTCTATTCCGTTTCGCACTTGTGAATTGTATTTAAAACAAATAAATTTTAAAATAAGTTTGGGTCACTTTACTTACAAAATTTTCCAGGGTTGTGTTCATCTGGCATGAACAACAGGTGTGCAAGTAGGTGTAGTCGCCTCCCTTTAAAAAAAATTTAAAGTAAAATGTGTCCTGATCCTAATGAATAAGTATTTCAAATCATCGGGTTGCGAATTTTCGCAGCATTAAAATGGTTCTATGTCCCTCATCAAACCACTAATATAAATACTATAACGGTTGATATATTCAATTTTCAAAAAATTTAAAGGTCCAAATGGAGTATTACCAACCCATGTATGAATTTTTTTTTTTAATTTAAGAGTCAAGAAATGTTTGAATCGCATTATACATATGAATCTAAAATATTACTAACTTAGCGATAAATAACATTTAATACTACAATAACATTGAACAAATGTGAATTTTTGATTTAAAATAATCACAATAATAATGAAATAATATAATTTCATATTTATTTAAGTGATGTTCATCAGACTTCAAAATTTTTGTGAAGATTAAATGCTAGCACAACACCCTAATTACCACAATTGTAGCGAAAAAAGCGTAGCACATAACCCAAGTACGCCTCGGTGGTGTATAAAAATATTAAAAATAATGTAAACAAACCAAAGGTTTTCTACTGTATATGCTGCTATGTTCCAGTTTGTTTTAAGCGTTCAATTTGATCAGTTAATTCTTCAGATCACTAAAACCTAGATCAATATAAAAATAAGTAAAGTGTTATTTAGAACTGAAATTTGGAAATTAAAATAAGCTGCATACACTTATACATATATACATATATGTAAGTATATAATTGGTATTTTTTAAGCTCATGAGTCAAATGTGTGAGACGATCAAATAAACTCATCAAATTCTTAAGTGTATTGGTGTCGTCGGGTTTTGTCGGCTACACGTACGCTACACAGATTTGTTGCCGGCTCTGCTCAAAATTTTTTGATATTGTAATTCAGTGGTCGGCAAACTTATACATTCAAACATTTTATTTTGTGAGAGTGTATGCGTGTTGAGATCTACTCAACTAGCAGCAAGAATGATAGAAGACAAGATTACGACATTCGTTTACAGTTAGCTTTTTTGGGTTTTGATTTCCTGTTGAGTGTTACTTTCTCGACCCCAGAACACGCGAGCAAAACAAAAAACGAAAGAAAAATTGACAAATTGCACGGTGGTACAAATCAATAAAACCAAAACAAAGAGCTGAAGTCAAGGTTAGTGCTTAATTACTATTTAAAATTCTAAGTGAGAAATGTATTAACTTGAAAATGAAGTCCGCCATGGCGGAATTAAATAACAATAGTACAAAAAAGTCGTATGTAAAGAATTTTTTTCCAACCAACAAAAAAGTTGGCAAAATGGAGAACTTTTTGTAACAAAACATATAATTTTAATTATAAATATGCATTATTATATTCATTGTGATATTTTATCTGCACATTATTCAATTTGGTTCACTATGTTTCACATTTCCGCTTTCCATTTGACAATTCTTCTGTTGCCTATTCCCATTCGTGGGTCGTGAACGCGTCACTATGTCGTAATCTTGTCTTCTATCATTCTTGACTAGCAGTAGAGAACGTCAGCTGATCGCATAAGAGCTGCTAGTTTCTGCTGATGGAATTTTCGCTAGCAGCCGTGAGATGTAGAAACAGCTGTTGAATGAATGTGTATATCAGGGCTGATTTGAACATTTGCTTTGATTTAGTTCTTTTGAATGATTTTTGTTTATTAAAATTAAATTAATTATTCATTGAATAACGATGAAAAGACAAATTGTGAATGTTTAAACTAATTAGAATTTGATATAAACGATAATATACGGGCATATGTACATACATATATTAATTAATTGATTGTTTTTTATTATAAAAGTCAATTGAATTTTTACTGTCATTTATTTACTTCAGTTTAAAAGATCTTGAATAATAAATTTATTTAATATTATATTGATTAATTTTTAAGATGTAATAGGACGTAATTGCCAACAACAACACTCGGAGGTCTATCTGCTAATTTGTGAGAGTAACTTGTAATTTTTGACATTTTCCTCTCCCAAAAATCCAGTAACTGCCAGTAGTAAATATACAAAGCTAATGATTGCAAGTAGGTGTGTTTCACACGTATACCCATCACTGGTTTATTTAATCGTCTCCAAGGGTTTAATTCAGTAATTAATTAAGCCGCAAAAGTCGAATTTAGATTAGAACAGGCTCTTATTTCTTGATAATAGTTGTGAAATTACTGCACAATACAAACAGATTTGGTAGACACATAGGAGGATGATGAGTGGAACTAGCAACTCTCTAGAAAATATTGAATGTTACAAATGACAATAAAGGAAGTGTTATCTAGTAAGGAAGGGCTATGTTCGAGTGTAATCGAACATTTTATGCACTACATTTATTTATTTAATTTTATTGATATAACACAATTTGACACAAGAAAAATATTCCCTCTGAATTTTTTCAAAATATCTGAGAGACTTACTTATATTTTCGCCGATTTTTAGAAGGGCGGTGCCACTATAAATGCAGTATTTGTGAAAAGCTCTGTTTCGATATCTTCACTAGTGCTTACTTTATATATTATAAAGTAAACGATTCAAAGTTCAGGTATTCGGCAATATATTATGAAAGAATTTCATTGAAATTGGTCGAGTAGTTTCGGAAATAAATGTTTTTGACACATAAGTGGGTGAGCCACACCCATTTAAAATTTTGTAAACCATTTTGAGTGCAACTCTTCTGTACCAACTTTATAATAATATTTAACGTTTCTGGTGGTTTTTCTTACTGAATTATAGCAGTTTTATTAGTTTTTAACATAACATTTGTATTTGCGTGGTTATAATCCCATTCTTCCATTTTTAGACTGTATAAGGAAGTGCGTGAAGAAACGACTCTAGAAAGTTCGTCGATATAGCTTTGGTAGTTTGATAGTTGACTGGTTTGAGCCGGTTGTGACGTTTCCCCATTGATAAATGGCATTGATACAAATTTAAAACAATAAAAATAAATGAAAACAAGTAAGGAAGGGCTAAGTTCGGGTGTAACCGAACATTTTATACTCTCGCAATTTATTGATGTAATTTTATAAAGATAGCACAATTCACCCATATATTCGGTATAAAGTTCAATAGAATAACGAAAATCATCATAAATAGTATATGGGGACTGAGGTAATTCTTAAACCGATTTCACTCGTTTTCACCACCACGATACAATGTATCGAAGACTATACGCTCACTTAATTTAATATTACCTATAATTAGGTATATGGGATGTGGGGGAAGTTATGACCCGATTTTTACCATTTCAGGTACAGAGAGAAACTGTTATAAGAAAAAAATTCAGAGGGAATGAATTACATTAAAATATCTGAGGGATTTACCTATATTTTCGGTGAAAAATTACCCTTAGGCACTGAGTTCTTCATGTTCGATAACAGGGGCCTTGAAAAGTCATGGTCCGATTTTGACAATTTTTCCACAAGTGATGTCACAGCTCAAATACAGCATTTGTGTAAAGTTTTATTCCGCTATCTTCATTTGTTCCTAATGTATATACATATGTATTATAAAGTGAACGAATCAAAAGAATTCAAAATTGAGTTATATGGGAAGTATTCCACCCGTGTCATCAGGGTGTCAAGAAAGTGTTATATACCGAATTTCATTGAAAACGGGCGAGTAGTTCTCTAGATATGGTTTTTGACCCATAAGTGGGCGACGCCACGCCCATTTTCTATTTTGTAAAACAGTGCAGCTTCCATCTGCCATTTCTTATGTAAAATTTGGTGTTTCTGACGTTTTTCTTTGGTGAGTTAACGAACTTTTAGAAATTTTCAATTTTTATGGAAGGTGGGCTTGGTTATTATCCGATTTCTTTCATTTTTGGACGGTATAAGGAAATGGCTAAAATAAACGACTGCAGAAAGTTTGGTTTATATAGCTTTATTGGTTTGCGAGTTATACACAAAAAACCTATTTGGGGGCGGGGTCACGCCCACTTTTCCAAAAAAAATCCATCCAAATGTGCCCCTCCCTAATGGGATCCTATGTTCCAAATTTCATTTTCATAACTTTATTTATGGCTTAGTTATGACACTGTATAGGTTTTCGGTTTCCACCATTTTGTGGGCGTGGCAGTGGACCGATTTTGCCCATTTTCGAAAGCAACCTCCTCAGGGTGCCAAGGAACATGTGTTCCAAGTTTCATTAAGATATCTTAATTTTTACTCAAGTTATCGCTTGCACGGACAGACGGACAGACGGACGGACGGACAGACGGACGGACAGACATCCGGATTTCAAATCTACTCGTCATCCTGATCATTTATGTATATATAACCCCATATCTAACTCTTATATTTCTTGGTGACACAAACAACCGTTATGTGAACAAAACTATGATACTCTGTGCAACAGGTTGCGAGAGTATAAAAATTACTAAAAGTGGGTTAACTCACTAACGAAAAACTTCAGAAACACTAAATTTCACATAAGAAATGGTAGACGAAAGCTGCACTCAGATTTTTTTACAAAATGGAAAATGGGCGTGGCGTCGCCCACTTATGGGTCAAAAACCATATCTCAGGAACTACTCAACCGATTTCAATGAAACTTGGTTTGTAATAGTTTCCTTACATCCCAATGATATGTTGTGAAAATAGGCCAAATCACTTCACAACCACGCCTACTTCCTATATACCAGAACTTTGAAGACGATCTGAATCGTTTACATTACAATATATAAAGTAAGCACTAGTGAATATATCGGTGCAGAACTTTACACAAATACTACGTTTATAGTGTGGCAGCCCCATTCTAAAAATCGCCGAAATCGGACCATAGGTTTTTAAGGCCCCATATATCGAACACGAGGACCTCGGTGCTTCTAACCTAATATTATGGTTTCCTTTTTTTTATATATATGACGAATATGTGGGTCAAATTGTGTATTATATAATATAAATAAAGTTAAATGAATAAATTGCGAGAGTATAAAATGTTCGGTTACACCCGAACTTAGCCCTTCCTTACTTGTTAAAATAAGGTTTTTACGATGCGCTTTCAAAGCTCGAATAATCCCTTGATCCATGGGTTGCAACACTAATGTCGTGTTTGGAGGCAGAAATACTAGGGTTATGCTTTTCAAGTCTGCAATATGGGGATGTGCAGGACAGTTGTCAACTAACAGCAGGATTTTCTTTTTATTTTTCGTAAGTTCACGATGCCATGCGCGTGCCCATTTGGTAAAAATGTTACCAGTCATCCAGGCTTTCCGATTGCTCTCATAATCCACTGGCAAATGCCGTACATTTTTAAAACATCTGGGACGTTGAGATTTCCCGATTATGAGAAGTTTTTTTTAGCTGTGCCACTCATGTTGGCTGCCACCATCGTTGTTATTCGCTGCTTTGATAATTTTCCTCCTGTATATTTTTCACCTTTAAATTTCAACGTTTGTCTGTTTAGATATTGTAAAGTTAACGATTCAGATCGTCTTCAAAGTTTTGGTATATTGGAAGTTGGCGTGGTTGTGAAGCGATTTGGCCTATTTTCACAACATATCATTGGGATGTAAGAAAACTATTACAAACCGAGTTTCATTGAAATCGGTCGAGTAGTTCCCCTCCCTAATGGGATCCTATTTTCCAAATTTCATTTTCATAACTTTATTTATGGCTTAGTTATGACACTGTATAGATTTTCGGTTTCCACCATTTTGTGGGCGTGGCAGTGGACCGATTTTGCCCATTCGTACGCCTTCCAACAATCTGTGTGTATTGTTATACCCTGGGCCACATGTTTCCGGATTAACGGTATGAGCACCTCCGCGGATCGGACATTCTCCGGACAAACTTCCAGACGGAGATCGTCACTTCCATCTTCCACCATACCCAACACCCAGTGGCCTTCTACTCTTCTACCTAAAAAGAGGGGAAAATATAAGTATTAATATAAACAAATATATATACATTATTACCTTTGTTATATTTTCTTTTTCCAAATTTACTTTCGTCAATCTGTACAACTTTACCAGGGCCGCCAATTTTACCCACCGCTACCTGCTGGTCTATTTGGTGTATAACTACCGCCTCACGACAGTAATTAAACCAATCGCAAATGGTAGCGCTGGATAAAACTGGCTCCCTGGTGAAGCTATTTTTTCGCACCTCCTCATGCGACCAATGTGATGCATACGCATACATCAAATAAAAAATTTGTGGCAGCGGGATTTTGTCATTGTCAAACCAGGTGCCTTTAGCCCTGGAAATGGCAGAACGGTTGCGACACGCTCCTTTCCGGCACCGGAATGTGCCTACTGCAGTATCGCCGGCGTTTGACACCACCATTGGCTGCTTATGTGTCCGGCACAATTTCCTTGTGGGAATTAATCCCTCGCTTTCGGCAAAAGAAATACATTTTTCTTTTGTATTGAATGTTTCAATAATCTTGCCGATATTCCACATATTTCGAATTTCAGCCGCAGTCAGTACGTTAGTCCTCCTAACACCTCGGCTGGTGGATTGCTCTTCCAAATCTATAGAAAATTCTTTAATAATTTTAATAATTTTAAATCTATAACAAAATACCTGCTGAATTAGCGTTCATTTTTTCCAAAAATTAATAGAAAACAAATTTTAATAAATAAATCACAATCACTTGCTTTCACTTTCAATAGTTCACTTTGAATTACCAAATACGAAATTATTAGCACAACCGAAAAAAGAAACGGTATTTTTTTTTTCAAAGTAACTGTAACCATTTTCCGTTAAAGAAAATGAATTAATAAAGAGAGAGAGATATACCCTTTATGACAATAATACTTTTTTGGTTAAAACCAAAACCCTGGCCGAGCCAACACCGGGAGTTATCAAAGAGGTGGAATAACAAGTTCTTCCGCGTAGAACTACTTTCTGCAGAGGCGGCCTTCGGCCGCGCTTCAAAAAAATAACCCTGGTCGAGCCAACACCGGGAGTTATCAAAGAGGTAGAATAACAAGTTCTTCCGCGTAGAACTACTTTCTGCAGAGGCGGCCTTCGGCCGCGCTTCAAAAAAATAACCCTGGTCGAGCCAACACCGGGAGTTATCAAAGAGGTGGAATAACAAGTTCTATAAATCTATTTATTTTTATACTCTCCCAACAAAAGTTGCTAAGAGTATTATAGTTTTGTTCTTATAACGGTTGTTTGTAAGTCATAAAACTAAACGAGATAGATATAGGGTTATGTATATCAAAATGATCAGGATGACGACACGGACTATAACTTTTCAAGACCCCGGATATCTACATGAAGAACTCAGTGCCTAAGGGTAATTTTTTATCGAAAATATCGGGAAATGTTTCAGATATTTTAATTTAATTCAGAGAAATTTTTCTCCTAATTGTGCGAGATATCTTAGTAAAACTAAGTGAGCATATAGTCTTGGATATAGTGTAGCTTGGTGGGGAAAATGAGTGAAATCGGTTAGGAATTACACAGCCATCATATACCATATATGATGATTTTCGTTATTCTATTGGACTTTACGCCGAATATAGGGGTCAAATTGTGTGTGATCTTAATGAAAATATGGCAATAAATTGCGAGAGTATAAAATTTTCGGTTGCACCCGAACATAGCCTTTCCTTACTTGTGTGTATGTCAATTTTGAATAATAAGAGCAGAATAAGAAAATCCAGAAAACTTAAGTACAATGTTAAATAAAATTTAGAATTAAAATTAAATAGAAATTAATTTTCAATGAAATCACAATAATAATACATATCCATACATATATTAACAGACCTTATCCAAATTAACTTAAACTAAATTTAATGTTTACAATTGGAACTTTCACGGATATTTTAATAATTATCACGAATTGCAGTTACTAATTAAAGAACTAAAACCTTCAGTCCTATGTTTACAAGAAACACATATACGACACAATTTTGATCCAACACTATATGGCTACAATGGATACTTTTTTAATTCCGCCCAACACCAATACAGCAAACAAGGTGTTGCAATCTTGATAACCAAAACCATACAATATAAAATCCTGTTTTCCCTTGACACTCTACTCACTGTTGCAATTGAGATACTAATAAATCCAAAATTTACATTAATCAATACCTACATCTCACCTAAACAGCTCGTCTTAGATCTCGTTAGGCGATTTTAATTCATGGAGCCCAATTTGGGGCTGACCACAATGGAATGATAGAGGTACAAAAATTGAGGATGTCTTATTATGCTCTAATTTTGTAATATTAATTGATGGCGGAACCTTTTAGACCCTTTAACATACAAACGTAACAATGCTATCTTTAAACGACAAACCAAAAAGGCAATAAAAGCCCGCTTAGATGAATTTACTACTAACATCAATTTCATATCCAATCCTAAACAAGTTTGGCAAGATATAAGACGTCTGTCGGGTATAAAAACAAATACAGTAATCCCCGCTTAAGTGCCCCTTCTTAACATGCAAGACTTTTGAGACACTTATGCGGGAAAAGCACTTAAATTGAATCCCGCTTAAGTGCCTCGAGGTACTTACCAAGCTTTTTCTCAAATATTTCGATCTAATATTTTTTCTTTTAGAATGAAAGTCACATTTATTTCACATTAATAACAACAATATTTATTAATAACAATAAATATGGAAAAAAAAACATTACAGCACAATGTATACGTTTTCCTTTTGAAAATAATAGCGCATTCAATGTCAAAAATATTAAAAGGCACTTAAAAGAGGAAAATTGCAACCAATTTTGTTTTTGTTACTTAAATATTACTGGCATTTAAGCGGAAAAGGCACTTAAGCGAACGCTCTTAAGCGGGGAATTTTATATGTAAATTTAGAGAAACAAGTAAGGAAAGGCTAAGTTCGGGTGCAACCAAACATTTTATACTCTCGCAATTTATTGATATATATTTATTAAGATAACACACAATTTGACCCAATTTGAAAATCTTATAAATAGGTATATGAGAGCTAGGGGAAGTTATGACCCGATTTTAACCATTTCTTGTAGGAGACACACTATTAGAAGACAAATATTTCCTCTGAATTAAATTAAGATACCTGAGAGATTTACCGAAATTTTGGTTGAAAAATTACCATAAGCAACGGAGTTCTTCATATTCGATATCCGGGGTATTGAAAAGTTATAGTCTGATTTCGACAATTTTTTCACAAGTGATGCCACAGCTCAAATACAGTATTTGTGTAAAGTTATATTTCGCTATCTTCATTGGTTCCTTATGTATATATTATAAAGTGAAGGAATCAGATGGAATTCAAAATTGAGTTACATGGGAAGTTGTCGTGGTTGTGAACCGATTTCCGAATATACATATACATATATACCGAATTTCATTCGAATCGGTCGAGTAGTTCCTGAGATATGGTTTTTGACCCATAAGTGAGCGATGCCACGCCCATTTTCCATTTTGTAAAAAAATCTGAGTGCAGCTTCCCTCTGCAATTTCTTCTGTAAAATTTAGTGTTTCTGACGTTTTTCGTTACGTAGTTAACGCACTTTTAGTAATTTTCAACCTAATCTTTGTATAGGAGGTGGGCGTGGTTATTATTCGATTTCAACTATTTTCATGGTGTGTGGTGGGGTACGTAAGAGAACCGACTGCAGAAAGTTTTATTTATATAACTTCCTTGGTTTGCGAGATATATACAAATAACCGATTTGGGGGCGGGGCCACACCCACCTCCCCAAAAAAATTACTTCCAAATATGCCCCTTCCTATTGCGATCCTTTATTCTAAATTTTACTTGAATAACTTTATTTATGGCTTAGTTATGACACTTTATGTGTTTTCGGTTTTCGCCATTTTGTGGGCGTGGCAGTGGTCCGATTTTGCCCATCTCAATATCTCAATGTTTACTCAAATACGGACGGACGGACGGACAGACAGACATTCGGATTTTGACTCGTCTCGTCATCCTGATCATTTTGATATATATAACCCCATATCTAACTCGTTTAGTTTTACGACTTACAAACAACCGTTATGTGAACAAAACTATAATACTCTCTTAGCAAATTTTGTTGCGAGAGTATAAAAACAACGCAAAGATCATCGCAAAAGCTTTTGCAACATATTGGAGTCCCTACTCAAAAGACTCTAATTTTACCAACCCATTCATAGCTGCGAAACAAAAAGTTGTCAACTATAACATATTACTCGTTAATAAACTTAACAATTCAGCGCTTTCTTTAGGTTATATATGTATGTATATTATATCCATTGACGAATTTGATTTCGCAATTTCCAATGCTAGAGGCAAAACACCTGGTTTGACAGGATTTCCAACGATATATAATAAAGAATATTCCTCAAGACCTTAAAAAAATTTTAGTAAACCTTTACAACCAAATACTTTCAAAGGTTCATATCCTCAAAGTAGAGAAAAACAAGTAAGGAAGGGCTAAGTTCGGGTGTAACCGAACATTTTATACTCTCGCAATTTATTTATTTAACTTTATTAATATTATAAAATACACAATTTGACCCACATATTCGTCATATATATTGTATAAAGTCCATTGAAAGTTGGAAACCCTAATATTAGGTTAGAAGTACCGAGGTCCTCATGTTCGATATATGGGGCCTTGACAACCTATGGTCCGATTTCGGTGATTTTTAGAATGGGGCTGCCACACTATAAACGTAGTATTTGTGCAAAGTTCTGCATCGATATCTTCACTAGTGCTTACTTTATATATTGTAAAGTTAACGATTCAGATCGTCTTCAAAGTTCTGGTATATAGGAAGTAGGCGTGGTTGTGAAGCGATTTGGCCTATTTTCACAACATATCATTGGGATGTAAGGAAACTATTACAAACCAAGTTTCATTGAAATCGGTCGAGTAGTTCCTGAGATATGGTTTTTGACCCATAAGTGGGCGACGCCACGCCCATTTTCCATTTTGTAAAAAAATCTGAGTGTAGCTTCTATCTGCCATTTTCTATGTGAAACTTAGTGTTTCTGACGTTTTTGGTTAGTGAGCTAACCCATTTTTAGTAATTTTCAACCTAACCTTTGTATGGGAGGGGGGCGTGGTTATTATCCGATTTCTGTAATTTTTAGACTGTATAAGGAAATGGCTAAAAAAAAATGACTGCAGAAAGTTTGGTTTATATAGCTCTATTGGTTTGCGAGATATATACAAAAAACTTAGTAGGGGGCGGGGCCACGCCCACTTCCCCAAAAAAATTACATCCAAATATGCCCCTCCTAGTGCGATCCTTTATCCCAAATTTTACTTTTATATCTTCATTTATGGCTTAGTTATGGCACTTTATGTGTTTTTGGTTTTCGCCATTTTGTGGGCGTGGCAATGGTCCGATTTTGCTGATTTTCGAACTTAACCTTCTTATGGTGCCAAGGAACACGTGTTCCAAGTTTCATTAAGATATCTCAATTTTTACTCAAGTTACAGCTTGCACGGACGGACGGACAGACGGACAGACGGACGGACAGACAGACATCCGGATTTGAACTTTTCTCGTCATCCTGATCATTTTGATATATATAACCCTATATCTAACTCGTTTAGTTTTAGGACTTACAACCAACCGTTATGTGGACAAAACTATAATACTCTCGTAGCAACTTTGTTGCTAGCAACTTTGTTGCGAGAGTATAATAAATTAATCAGTCACAATCAAGTAGCATTCAGAAAAAAAAACAAGGTACAATAGACGCTCTTTTACACTTCGAACACCATTCTTCCAAGGATATTTCCAACAAAGGAAATTAACCGCCTTATCACATGACATTCCCAGTATGTATGCGGATGACATCTTGATATTTTCGAAACAACTCGATTTGAATAGCATAAAACATATATTTACGAAAATATACGTGAATGGTTTCTTATATCTGTGTAAAGTTATCTTTTGAAAAATGCAATATTTTACATATATGTATGTCGTAAAAGAAATTGTAATAATATTAACTTTTCGTTTAGAGACATATATGCATATACCTATGTAAATAAGATTAAAATATTAGGAATTACTTTCGATTCTAAGTTTAAATTTAAGAATCATTGTTTATACATAAGGGAAAAACTGTTTGGAAGACTAAATATTATTATGTTCCTATCATCAAGACATTCATTTATTAATCCTACAACTCTGAACAACATCTCGAGGGCCCTACTATTATCAATTATCGACTATGGGCTTCCTATGTACGGACATCATGCAGACAGCGAATTAAAGAAACTCTACGCGCCTTATCACATGGCAATAAGACGTAGTCTCAGGGCTTTCCCTACTTCCAGCACTAAAAGCATACTCGTCGAATCTGGATTGCTCCACATTAACGAAAAACTTGAGATTAACACAAGAAATAGTAAACACCCAACGTGGACTCTCGACTCTGCTGATATAAAAGTCAAATTAGTGAGCTTTAACAAAAACTCCACCAACAAAGAGGTATTTAAACAACTCAGAGAAAGTGAGCTGATATTAGAAGGATTGAAATTCATTTATACTGATGGATCTAAAAACGCCCAAAATACTGCATACGCCGTGGTATCCGAGAACTCAAAAATCATCACAAAAGATTTACTTTTACCTCCATGTTTTTACCTCTGAAGCATATGCCATAAAAGTTGCAACCCAATGGATCATGTCTTCGAAAGGTAAATATGTCATCTGTACAGATAGTCATTCTACAATATCTGCTGTACAAAACCCAACCAACAGCAATACTACATATAATTAAAACAAGTAAGGAAAGGCTAAGTTCGGGTGCAACCAAACATTTTATACTCTCGCAATTTATTTATATAGTTTTACTATGGTCGAATTGTGTAACCCGTATATTCGATACAAAGTCCAATAGAATAACGAAAATCATCATACAAGGTTTATGAGGGCCGAGGTGATTTCTGAACCAATTTCACTCATTTTCACCACCAACATTTACTTTTAGAAGAAAAAAAGTCCTCTGAATTACATTAAAATATCTGAGGGATTTACCGATATTTTCGGTGAAAATTACCCTTATGCACTCTGTTTTTCATGTTCGATATCCTGGTCCTTAAGAAGTTATAGTCCGATTTCGGCAAGTTTTTCACAAGTAGTGACACAGACCGTATACAGTATTTGTACAAAGTTTTTTCCGCTATCTTCATTGGTTCCTTACGTACATATATATTATAAAATGAAGGAATGCGATGGAATCCAAAATTGAGTTATGTATATGGGAAGTAGTCGTGGTTGTGAGCCGATTTTGCCCGAATTTCATTGAAATTAGTAGTTTCTGAGATATACTTTTTGACTCATAAGAGGCCGACGCCACGCCCATTTTACATTTTGTAAACAAATCTGAGTGCAATTTCTTTCTGCCATTCCTCCGGTAAAATTTAGTGTTTCTGATGTTTTCCGTTAGTGAGTTAGCGCACTTTTAGTAATTTTCAACCTAACCTTTGTATGGGAGGTGGGCGTGGTTAGTATCCGATTTCTTTCAGTTTTGAACTGTATAAGGAGGGCTAAAAGAAACGACTGCAGAATGTTTGGTTTATACAGTTTTATTGGTTTGCAAGATATATACAGAAAACCTATTTGGGGGCGGGGTCACGGCCACTTAAAAAAAAAAGTACATCCAAATGTGCGCCTCCCTAATGAAATCCTATGTTCCATATTTTATTTTCATAACTTTACTTATGGCTTAGTTATGACACTGTATAGGTTTTCGGTTTTCGCCATTTTGTGGGCGTGGCAGTGGACCGATTTAGCCACTTATTAAATCACTGCCCTGCTCTATGCAATATTTTACGGGAATTCTCTTACCCCATATACAATCTTCTTAAAGAACCGTCAACTACCAACATAAAAACAATACACAATTTCATCTCCAAAGCCCAATTAAAACATCTAATCTAAAACGAATTAATTATTCACTACAGCATATTATTACAATCTCCAAACAAAATACCTTTATATTTATAAACCCGTATACCGAAAGTTTAATAACACTATATACTAAACATAAGCGAAATGTACATATACTTATTCTTAACTAGGCTAACGTATTTCAAATTAATATTAGCCCACAGCCGAAGGCCCTGTAGCTAGTAGTATAATAATAGTAGTCTTTATTTATTTATAATTGTATTTCATTTAAATAAATAAATAAAATGATATTCACATACATATGTATACGCAGAAAATCAACATATTGTTAAAAATAACATAACATTTAACATAAAAATGTTATTAAAGTATTACTAATGCTTTTTTGAGTTTTTTGTGCACAAATTATTAAACGTGTGGCAACCGTGATTGATACATTGTTTTGAAAGCGTTCAAAGCGCTTATCTGGTCGTACAAGCGTTTCAAGTACGAATAGTCAACGAAAGCAAGTAAAGCCAGCCATCATTAGGCATGGATCTTCAATTTTTACATAAAAAACCTTAAATAAATATAAAATTTAAATTTAATTCAATGCTGACAGTGTAATTTTCAATGTGTGAAGTGAAAAATGTGAGAAAATTGTGTTAAATTATTGAAAAATTAAATATTTTCAAAACTATAAGCCTGAGTCACAGTATTTATGTACATATGTATAATCCTTATCTAGAGAGCCACACATACCACAATTCGCATATCTCTCTTACACATATAAAAATTACGGTGAATGAATGTGCTGTGCGTATGTGTTGATAAAAGCTGAAAAACTTTGTAGGTGTAGTGGTGTATGAGTTAAGTTAGTTTTAGTTTCCAACGGCTGCACAAAAGGTATAAATTATTATATATGTATACATACAAGTATGAAAAGAATCAGCTGGTTAACGGGAATCTTTTTCACATCTGAGATAACCTGATCGATTTACTACGTGTTTCGACACAGAGTTTTAAATAAACATACTGTAAAATGGAAATAAGATAGGTATTTGATAGAATATATTAATGAAAAATTAATAGTTAACCTACTATGCGAGAACAAAATATACAATATATCCTCAAACTCCTATCAAATGAATAGTGATGGATAACCTGGTTCTAAACCTGGTAATTACCATACAAATTATTCTTTATAATCCAAAAAAAAAAAACCGAAAAATAATTAAAAAAGTACCAAAAGTTTACTTAAAGTAATAAATTGTGTAGCATAACACGGCAACTCGTTGTTCTCGATTTGCGCCTTTTTAGTACGATGCTACCCGCGTGAAGTGCTCAATGTCTTGAGACATTTGGCTTTTTTAGTACCAAAATCTGCACGAAACCCACGCCAAATGCCTAGCGTTTTCCTTCATTATATGGCATTCTATCGCAATATCTTTTAATGTATTTTAGATTTCTTACTTGTATGTTTCACAATGGTAAAAAGTGTGGTGCGCTCGTGCAATCGTCCCAGTTTGTTTTAAGCGTTCAATTGGAGCAGTTAATTCTTCAGATCATAGAGAAGTAAATCGATATAAAAATAAGTGAAGCGTTATTTAGAACTGAAATTTGGAAATTGAAATAAGCTACCAACACTTACGGATATATATGTAAGTATACTATATAATTGGTATTTTTTAAGCTCATGAGTCAACAAGAAAATTTGTGTAATTCAGTAATTTATTAAGTCGCAAAACTCGAATTTAGATTAGAGCAGGTTCTTCTTTCTTGGAAATAGTTGTGAAATTACAGCACAATGCAAACAGATTAGGTAGACGCATATGAGGGAAAGGAGTGGAACTGGAACTTTATCAGAATAATATAGGCGTGGTTCGAAACTAATTTGTACTATTTTCATATAATATCGTTGGGAAGCCAGCAATATATTAGGTTGCCAAATATCTCCCTTCCACTTTTTTGCTCTTTATTCAATGGTTTATAAAAAGTGTTACAGTGATCAGATTTGAACTAAATCAAATATACGCCGTTTCGTTCGATAATCTGTTTCCATCTAGACGGCAACTTCATAATACCCCCTCGGTGAAGCCCCCTCCTTATTTGCGAAAAACTCGGACAGACACTTTTCACAAACCTCTTTTGAGTTCAACTTTACACCACCAAGGGCGTTCGCCATGCTCAGGAACAAGTGGTAATCACTTGGCGCTATGTCCGGGCTATATGGTGGATGCGATAAAACCTCCCATCCGAGCTCCTGTAGCTTCTGACGAGTCATTAACGAAGAGTATGATCTGGCGTTGCCCTGATGAAACACTACACCCTTCCTGCGGGACAATTCCGGACCCTTCTGGTTGATCGCCTGCTTCAAGCTTCTGCAGATGGTTTGAAATGGTTTGGTGACTCACTCCGATCTCCTGGGCGATGTCACGAGATGCCACATGCCGGTCTAACTCGATGTTTTCCATGATTTGATCGGTATTCGTCGTCACAAGTCTTCCTTGGCTTTTCCATGATGTCGTTTTCACCCGATCTGAATCGTCGAAACCATTCCTCCGCAGTTCGATATATATGTACCATCCTCCAAAACACCATTAGTCTCACGGAACGTTTCTCTAGCAGATTTGCCTTTAACGAAGGAAAACTTTAAAATAGCGTGAATTTCAGCGTTAGTGAACTCCATGTTTACACGTCTATAAATGTTGAACGTAATATCCAAACTAATCAAGCATAGCGTCGTTTTGTAGATATAAAGTATTGCCAAAGATGTATAGTTTTGCCAAATACTAGCTCTGTAGCGCTTTATACATAGCCGCGAAATTCAAAAGACAAAAAGGCGTAAGGTAGATATTTGATATGAACTGAATTTCATTGAAATTGGTCGAGTAGTTTCGGAGTTATTGTTTTTGACCCATAAGTGGGTGAGCCACACCCATCTAAAATTTGGTATACCAATTTGAGTGTAGCTCTTCTGTACCATCTTTACCATAAAATTTAACGTTCCTGGTGGTTTTCCTTACTAAATTATAGCAGTTTTAGTAGTTTTTAACATAACCTTTGTATGGGAGGTGGGCGTGGTTACGATCCGATTTCTTCCATTTTTAGACTGTATAAGGAAGTGCGTGAAGAAACGACTCTAGAAAGTTCGTCGATATAGCTTTGGTAGTTTGATAGTTGACTGGTTTGAGCCGGTTGTGACGTTTCCCCATTGATAAATGGCATTGATACAAATTTAAAACAATAAAAATAAATGAAAACAAGTAAGGAAGGGCTAAGTTCGGGTGTAACCGAACATTTTATACTCTCGCAATTTATTGATGTAATTTTATAAAGATAGCACAATTCGACCCATATATTCGGTATAAAGTTCAATAGAATAACGAAAATCATCATAAATAGTATATGGGGACTGAGGTAATTCCTAAACAAGATACAATGTATCGAAGACTATACGCTCACTTAATTTAATATTACTTATAATTAGGTATATGGGATCTGGGGGAAGTTATGACCCGATTTTTACCATTTTAGGTACAGAGATAAACTGTTATAAGAAAAAAATTCATAGGGAATGAATTACATTAAAATATCTGAGGGATTTACCGATATTTTCGGGGAAAAATTAACCTTAGGCACTGAGTTCTTCATGTTCGATATCAGGGGCCTTGAAAAGTCATGGTCCGATTTTGACAATTTTTACACAAGTGATGTCACAGCTCAAATACAGTATTTGTGTAAAGTTTTATTCCGCTAGCTTCATTGGTTCCTTATGAATACATTATAAAGTGAACGAATCAGATGGAATTCAAAATTGAGTTATATGGGAAGTAGACGTAGTTGTGAACCGATTACGCCCATATTCCACCCGTGTGATCAGGGTGTCAAGAAAGTGTTATATACCGAATTTCATTGAAATCGGTCTAATAGTTCTTGAGATATGGTTTTTGACCCATAAGTGGGCGACGCCACGCCCATTTTCCATTTTGTAAAAAAATCTCAGTGTAGCTTCCTTCCGCCATTTCTTATGTAAAATTTGGTGTTTCTGACGTGTTTCGTTAGTGAGTTAACCCACTTTTAGTAATTTTCAACCTAACCTTTGTATGGGAGGTGGGCGTGGTTATTATCCGATTTCTTTAATTTTTGGACTGTATAAGGAAATGGCTAAAATAAACGACTGCAGAAAGTTTGGTTTATATAACTTTATTAGTTTACGAGTTATATACAAGAAACCTATTTGGGGGCGGGGTCACACCCACTTTTCCAAAAAAATTACATCCAAATGTGGCCCTCCCTAATGGGATCCTATGTTCCAAATTTCATTTTCATAACTTTATTTATGGCTTAGTTATGACACTGTATAAGTTTTGGTTTCCACCATTTTGTGGGCGTGGCAGTGGACCGATTTTGCCCAATCGAAAGCAACCTCCTCAGAGTGCCAAGGAACATGTGTTCGAAGTTTCGTTAAGATATCTTAATTTTTACTCAAGTTATCGCTTGCACGGACAGACGGACAGACGGACGGACAGACGGACGCACAGACATCCGGATTTCAAATCTACTCGTCATCCTGATCATTTATGTATATATAACCCCATATCTAACTCTTATATTTCTTGGTGACACAAACAACCGTTATGTGAACAAAACTATTATACTCTATGCAACAGGTTGCGAGAGTATAAAAAAAACGAAATATAATTAGCCAAAAGTTATAATTACCAAAAGTTTACTTAAAGTAATAAATTGTGTTTGCTTAACAGGTGTGCATGTAGGTATGGTCGCCTCCCTTTTAAAAAAATTTAAAGAAAAATATGTCCTGATCCTAATGAACAAGTATTTCAAATCATCGGGTTGCGAATTTTCGCAGCATTAAAATGGTTCTATGTCCCTCATCAAACCACTAATATAAATACTATAACGGTTGATATATTCAATTTTCAAAAAATTTAAAAGTCCAAATGGAGCATTACCAACCCATGTATGAATTTTTTTTTTTTTATTTAAGATTCAAGAAATGTTTGAATCGCATTATACATATGAATCTAAAATATTACTAACTTAGCGATAAATAACATTTAATACTACAATAACATTGAACAAATATGAATTTTTATTTAAAATAATCACAATAATATTGAAATAATATAATTTCATATTTATTTAAGTGATGTTCATCAGACTTCAAAATTTTTGTGAAGATTAAATGCTAGCACACCACCAAAAACACCAAAAAACAACAAAAATCCTTTGCTAGTTTTTACTTAAATTATTACAAACAATTATATTTAAAATACTTTGAATTGCATAGCTTGGAAGTACACAATAGTTTTATAAGCTTCAAATGATACGTGGTTGCCTCCTTATTAAACATTTTTAAAACAAAATATGTCATGATCCTATTGAATAGGCAAACCAAACGGGTCCAAGGTAACAAGAAATTTAATACTAATATAAGTTTTTTTATGAAATTTATAAAAAGCTCAAGAGATTTTACTAAGTTTGACGAATCCTACACTTTTTATTTTGTAAAAGTATAGGCGTCTTCAGAGATCTACCCTTTCTCGAATAATGTTAAAGACAGCAAACAATAACCATATAAATATGAAAATGAATTTCTCTGAAGGAAATCGTTTTCAATTATATCAATTTCCATACAATGTCTAATAGATTGCTGAATATTTATGGAAGACATTGCCAATGCTTGAAAAGTTTGCCAAGAACTATCTTGAACCAGACAAACATACTCTTTCAAGGCTATTTAGTGAAAATTATTCAAATTGTTTAATAGTAATATTAAATCTTTTAAAATTTTAAAGCGTCAAATACAGTGTTACCAACCCAGGGAACCCAGGATACAATATTTAACAAGTAAGGAAGGGCTAAGTTCGGGTGTAACCGAACATTTTATACTCTCGCAATTTATTTATTTAACTTTATTAATATTATAAAATACACAATTTGACCCACATATTCGTCATATATATTGTATAAAGTCCATTGAAAGTTGGAAACCCTAATATTAGGTTAGAAGTACCGAGGTCCTCATGTTCGATATATGGGGCCTTGACAACCTATGGTCCGATTTCGGTGATTTTTAGAATGGGGCTGCCACACTATAAACGTAGTATTTGTGCAAAGTTCTGCATCGATATCTTCACTAGTGCTTACTTTATATATTGTAAAGTTAACGATTCAGATCGTCTTCAAAGTTCTGGTATATAGGAAGTAGGCGTGGTTGTGAAGCGATTTGGCCTATTTTCACAACATATCATTGGGATGTAAGGAAACTATTACAAACCAAGTTTCATTGAAATCGGTCGAGTAGTTCCTGAGATATGGTTTTTGACCCATAAGTGGGCGACGCCACGCCCATTTTCCATTTTGTAAAAAAATCTGAGTGTAGCTTCTATCTGCCATTTTCTATGTGAAACTTAGTGTTTCTGACGTTTTTGGTTAGTGAGCTAACCCATTTTTAGTAATTTTCAACCTAACCTTTGTATGGGAGGGGGGCGTGGTTATTATCCGATTTCTGTAATTTTTAGACTGTATAAGGAAATGGCTAAAAAAAAATGACTGCAGAAAGTTTGGTTTATATAGCTCTATTGGTTTGCGAGATATATACAAAAAACTTAGTAGGGGGCGGGGCCACGCCCACTTCCCCAAAAAAATTACATCCAAATATGCCCCCTCCTAGTGCGATCCTTTATCCCAAATTTTACTTTTATATCTTCATTTATGGCTTAGTTATGGCACTTTATGTGTTTTTGGTTTTCGCCATTTTGTGGGCGTGGCAATGGTCCGATTTTGCTGATTTTCGAACTTAACCTTCTTATGGTGCCAAGGAACACGTGTTCCAAGTTTCATTAAGATATCTCAATTTTTACTCAAGTTACAGCTTGCACGGACGGACGGACAGACGGACAGACGGACAGACGGACGGACAGACAGACATCCGGAGACTTTTCTCGTCATCCTGATCATTTTGATATATATAACCCTATATCTAACTCGTTTAGTTTTAGGACTTACAACCAACCGTTATGTGGACAAAACTATAATACTCTCGTAGCAACTTTGTTGCTAGCAACTTTGTTGCGAGAGTATAAAAATTAGTTGAATCGCGTATACACTTGTACATCTATACTAATATTATAAAGAGGAAATGTTTGTTTTTTTGTTTGTTTGTGTCGAATAGGCTCCGAAACTACTGAACCGATTTGAAAAATTCTTTCACCGTTGGAAAGCTATACTATCCCTGAGTGACATAGGCTATATTTAGTTTAACAAAAAAAAATAGGGTTCCTTACCAAAACTCCGATAATGTAAAAAAAATACCAAAAAACTTTCTTTAATCGCGAATGCTGCGAAAACGATTGAAGATATAACAAAGTGATGTACTACAATTTTGTAGAACTTATCATTATCTACAAAAAACTCAAAAAAAAATACAAAAAACTATTATAGTTTTGTCACAATAAGCGATTTTATATAAAAAAATTAATTAAAATACCACTACTTGAAAAGGCTCTTTATTTATACCTTAGTATTAACCTTATCGATTTATTATTTAAGATCGCTTCAAAACCTTTATATAACTTTTTGAATTATTAGATTCTGACATACCATTCAAAAGATATCACGAGTTAAAAATTTTGAAATTTTTGAATGGTCCTGTGCGGAATTAAAAATAATTGTCGCTTGATAATAATATGATATAAAAATGAATTGCTGTTCGTTTGTGCCGCAAAAAAACGAGAACGGCCAAACCGATCTGGCTAATTTTAGTCTTGAAATATTCGTGGAAGGCCAGAAAAAGATTAGAAAGTGAGTAAATATGAAAAAATTTCGAGGAAGATAATAATAAGAGAATTTTATTCGAGTTGACAAGAAAAATATAAAAGAGAAAACAAAAAATTATAATTTGAAGGTTGTCATTGTTGCTTTGTTAAAATATTTTTGTTATTGTTCAATTGTATAAGGTTGTGTATCGACACATATAGCCCAAAACAATTTGTAACAAATAAGGAAAGGCTAAGTTCGGGTCCAACCGAACATTTTATACTCTCACAATTTATTGATGTAATTTTATTAAGATAACACACAATATGACCTATATATTCGGCATAAAGTCCCATAGAAAATCATAACATATAGTATATAAGGACTGATGTGATTCCAGAACCAATTTTACTCATTTTCACCACCAAGGTTAACGGGAATAGGGGCAACTTGGCACCTGTTAGTAGGCAAACATACGGCACATTCGGCCTTGAAATTACTCCTAAATTGCAAATGAACGAAACACCAGTCAGCAAAATCGTCAAAAATAGCGCTTTAACGAAAATTTTCCAAATATTCAAGAAGTCGTTGGAGGTACTGTACAGGACTTTAAAAGATCTTGATTGTCGATGAACGTTTTTGGTGGAGCCAGGATTCTGTTAGTAGGTGATTTACGCCAGACTCTTCCAATTATTCCTGGATCAACTGTTACTGACGGGCTAATCGCATGCCTAAAATCATTTAATTTGTGGCGACACATAAAGAATCGCCAATTAACAACTAACATATGAGTGTTTTTGCAACAATACTAAATTGCGATTGTAGAAATAGTTGGCAGTTGACACCTCGATGGATTAATAGCATTTCCAACAGATTTCTTTCACTTCATTGAATCGAAAGAGAAGTTTTCCTGACATGAAACCTCAATATAATAACCATAAATGACTGATTGAATGACCTATATTGGTGGTAAAAAAAAAATATCGATGATCTTAATGCGACAATTTAGAATTTCGGTCCAAGAGAGTTGACACAGCAATTAATTGCAATTAAAAGTAGTGTGAGTTGTAATCATGCTGCGTAACATAAATCAACCTCGAGTAATCAATATCATCGCCGAAGCCAAGATTGGACCAACTTAATTTAATGTATACCTTAGCCACAAAAACGTGTGGCCGGGTCTGCTAGTAAAATATAACTAACTTATCAATAAATAACACTTAATACCACATAAAATTTAATAAATATCCGAAATAATTTAAAATAATTCCAATAATAATGAAAAAAATTATTTTATTTAATAATTATTTAAGTACTGTTCATCGGACTTTAAAAGTTTTGTGAAGATTAAATGCTAGCACAACACCCTAATTACCACAATTGTAGCAAAAAAAGCGTAGCACATAACCCAAGTACGCCTCGGTGGTGTGTTAAAAGATGAAAATTAATGTAAACAAAAAAAGGTTTTCTGCTGTATATACTGAGGTTCAATTGGATCAGTTAATTCTTCAGATCACTAAAAACTAGATCGATATAAAAATAAGTAAAGTGTTATTTAGAACTGAAATTTGGAAATTAAAATAAGCTACTTACACTTATACATATGTATATATATGTAAGTATATAATTGGTACTTTTTAAGCTCATGAGTCAACAAAAAAATGTGTGAGACGATCAAATAAACTCATCAAATTCTTAAGTGTATTGGTGTCGTCGCGTTTTGTCGGCTACACGTACGCTACACAGATTTGTTGTCGGCTCTGCTCAAAATTTTTTGATATTTTAATTCAGTGGTCGGCAAACTTATACATTCAAACTTTTTTTTTGTGAGAGTGTATGCGTGTTGAGATCTACTCAACTAGCAGCTAGAATGATAGAAGACAAGATTACGACATTCGTTTACAGTTAGCTTTTTTGGGTTTTGATTTCCTGTTGAGTGTCACTTTCACGTCCCCAGAACACGCGAACAAAACAAAAAACGAAAGAAAAATTGACAAATTGCACGGTGGTACAAATCAATAAAACCAAAACAAAGAGCTGAAGTCAAGGCTAGTGCTTAATTACTATTTAAAATTCTAAGAAAAATTTTTTTCCAACCAACAAAAAAGTTGGCAAAATGGCGAACTTTTTGTAACAAAACATATAATTTTAATTATAAATATGCATTATTATATTCATTGTGATATTTTATCTGCACATTATTCAATTTGGTTCACTATGTTTCCCATTTCCGTTTTCCATTTGACAATTCTTCTGTTGCCTATTCCCATTCGTGGGTCATGAACGCGTCACTATGTCGTAATCTTGTCTTCTATCATTCTTGACTAGCAGTAGAGAACGTCAGCTGGAATTTTCGCTAGCAGCAGCTAGCAGCCGTGAGATGTAGAAACAGCTGTTGAATGAATGTGTAAGGCAGGGCTGATTTGAGCATTTGCTTTGATTTAGTTCTTTTGAATGATTTTTGTTTATTAAAATTAAATTAAATATTCATTAAATAACGACGAAAAGACAAATTGTGAATGTTTAAAATAATTAGAATTTGATATAAACGATAATATACGGCCATATGTACATACATATATTAATTAATTGATTGTTTTTTATAATAAAAGTCAATTGAATTTTTACTGTCATTCATTTACTTCAGTTTAAAAGATCTTGAATAATAAATTTATTTAAAATTATATTGATTAATTTTTAAGATGTAATAGGACGTAATTGCCAACAACAACACTCGGATGTCTATCTGCTAATTTCTGCTAGTTTTCCGTTTCTTTACTTTTGCTAGCTGTGAGAGTAACTTGTAATTTTTTGACATTTTCTTCTCCTAAAAATCCAGTACCTGCCAGTAGTAAATATACAAAGCTAATGATTGCTAGTAGGTGTGTTTCACACGTATACTCATCACTGCTTTATTTAATCGTCTCCAAGGGTCTTAATTCAGTAATTAATTAAGCCGCAAAAGTCGAATTTAGATTAGAACAGACTCTTATTTCTTGATAATAGTTGTGAAATTACTGCACAATACAAACAGATTTGGTAGACACATAGGAGGATGATGAGTGGAACTAGCAACTCTCTAGAAAATATTGAATGTTACAAATGACAATAAAGGAAGTGTTATCTAGTAAGGAAGGAGTCGACAAAAATCCTCTTAGCTATATCCTCCGCGCGGGTGTCGACTGGGCAATGGGTGGCGCTGCTTGCACTGTCGTGGACTCAAGCTGCCACTTGGTTGGCTAAGGCATGACAGTGGTGGCAGGCGTCATCCAGCGAAGGCTGGCATAATTCTCCATTCATTTCCCTGAGGTGGACTGCTTTTAACGCTTCCCCGGAGGGAGATGGATGGGGGAAGATGTCGGCCATTGCTATTGAGGTGCCTGGCGGTAGGTATAAAACGCTAGGGGTAGAGGACCCCGAACTCAAAAAACTCACAATGGAGGTCGAAATAAAGGATGAGAAGCGGGCTGGGATATCAGCCCAAACGCCGGTGGGAGATGAGGCTGCTACCACCGGCGGGCACGGCGAAAGCTGTGTCGCCAGCGGCCACACCTCCACTGCAACGGGAGCAGGTTGCAGTGGTTGTAGTACTACTGCCAAACCAACTTTACAGCGCACTGGTGCCACAGTCCTCGAAGACTCGGACCAAGAAAGCGCTGTAAGTATCAACGCGGAAAAGGAAGAAGAGCTTCTTCGTTCTCCTGAGCTGTTGACCGTGGGTACCAACTCTGGTAACAAGAGAGGGCCCCGGAAGAAGCCTAACAAGGAGGGGATGAAAGCTAAGGCCAGATACAAGGCAGCGGTCGGAATATGTAACCGACTCGAGGGCAAGTCCAACCTGAAGGAAGATGAGGTGCAACGGTTGGCTTGGGCCAGGGAGGAGGTGAAGACCGGCCGTGCTCATTTCGCAACACGGAACTGGTGCAATGCCTCGGATCCAGCATTTGCTAATCGGATTGAGGAGCAAATAGCTGAAAAGAGGCAGCGTTCGACGGAAAGCGAACCAAAGGCACCAGCGAAAAAGAGGAAGTGCAAAGACGCTGCTGAAAAGCAGCAAGTCAGGCACTTGGATGAAAGACCAACGACATCAAAAGCAGCGGCGGCGACCAGTGAGATTGCGAAACGACATCTGATCGTGGCGCTCATTGACCGTAGTAACCCGCTGGGGCAGATGTCACAGGAGCGGTGGAAAATAGTGGAAATGAAGCTATTGGAAGCCCTCTTCGCGAGGATGGATGCTCAGCCAAGCGCGCCCATGCCCACATTTTATGGAGCTGGGTGGCTAAGCGGAGTTAAAATCCTGAAGTGTAAGGATGACCCGTCGCTTACATGGGTAAAGGAAGCTGTAAAAACGCTTCCTAGCCTATGGGAGAATGGGAGACTGGAGGTGGTGGACCGCAATGATATTCCATCGGTGCCCAAGGCGAAGGTAATTATACCTCGCGTGGTGGACCCGGAATATGTTTTGCGGCTGCTACAAAGGCAGAATCCGGACGTGCCGACTAGCGACTGGAGGGTGTTGAGCGTGGCAAAATCTTCTAATGAAGATGGAGGCCAAAGCTACATCCTTCAGATCAATAAGGCGGCGGACGATATTCTGTACGCAAGGTTCGGGAAGATGGCGTGGGGCGTTGGGAGCGTGTTCCTTCGCCTCAAGAAGCGCCACCCCGCAGACAGCAACATAAACACGCTCGAGAAAGGTGAAGTGGAGAAGGATCTCGGTCTAGAAGAGATCCTGGCGACTTCACTGAACCTACAGGAGGTGGAGAAGGCACCGACCCAGCACTCTGGATATGCAGAACCGAGAGCTGAGGGTAATACAGGTGAACCTCCACAAAAGTAGGATCGCCTCCGCCGAGCTCCTTCTCAACTTAGAGAAGGGCGGCTACGATGTGGCTTTAGTCCAAGAACCATGGATTGCATCGGGTAACGTGGTCGCTGGACTAAAGTCACAAAACTTCACCACATACACCCCGAGCGTTATTAACAAGGTAAGAACATCCATATTAGTGAGAAAGAATTTGTATTCCCATATTGATCTTAACCTCTCCACAGACGACCTGACTGTTGTGACGGTAAAGGATGTCAAGGATGAGCCTATACTCCTTGCATCCTGTTACCTGCCACATGATGACGAGGCACCCACGGCGGAGGTCCATAGGCTGGTAGCGGCATCCAGAGGAAGGATGCAGGCGCTAGTAGTGGGAGCCGATGCCAACGCCCATCACACGATCTGGGGCAGCACCGACATTAACCAACGAGGTGAGTCCCTACTCAACTTCATTTTACAAAGTAGTCTAGTGATAGCTAACCGAGAAGAGGAGCCTACATATATAGGACCCACCTCAAAAAACGTCTTAGACATAACACTCTATACCGGTAGATGTGCAATGGTAGAGAATTGGAGAGTGCTAAGTACACCGTCCTTCTCTGACCACAGGTACATCTACTTCTCTATAACATCTGAACCGAAAATTAAGATAGACGTTAGGAGAAATCCCAGAAATACAAACTGGGATCTCTATGTTCAAATACTAGAGCACAAAAGACTAAGACCTTGCGTGTTCAATTCTCATGAAGAAGTAGAGGCAGGCGTGAATCTATTAACAAATGCTCTCAATAAAGCATTTCATTCCGCGTGTCCAACTATACGAGTAAAGCGCAAAACGAAGCCTCCTTGGTGGAACAAGGAGCTCGGATTGCATAGACGAATGGTACGTGATATGTTCCACTGGGCCAAACTAGCAGAAAGTGAGGACTGTTGGAACGAGTACAAGGATCTTTTAAGGGACTACAAAAAGTTGGTGCGCAGGACCAAACGACAGTCCTGGATAAACTTTTGTAGCAGCTTGGAAAAGACCAACGAGGTAGCGAGGCTCAGGAAGCTACTATCCAAAAGCCCTGCCCCGCTCGGTCTAATTCGCAAAGAGGACGGGGAGTGGACGGATAACTGTAAGGATTCGTTAGAAGACCTGTTCAATGTGCACTTCCCGGGCTGCAAGAACACGGCTAGTCCCATTAACGAAGGGAACAGGGCTGTAAGTGTACCCGAAAATATTATAACAGAACGGAGGATAGAATGGGCAATCCAGTCCTTCGACGCATTTAAATCACCCGGTACGGATGGAATTATTCCTGCCATGCTGCAAAAAGCTCAATGGCTGGTTGTGCCGTGGTTAAGAACGATTTTAAGGGGGTGCTTGAGGTTCGGCTATGTACCGCATTCATGGAGAGAGGCTAGGGTTGTGTTTATACCATAAGCTTAACTTCCTTCCTCTTGAAAACGCTAGAGAAAATACTAGATGCGCATATCAGAGATGCAGCGCCTCCCGGCAGCTTGTTTAAAGCGCAACATGCTTACACAAAAGGCAGATCCGTAGAGACTGCACTCCATTCGCTGGTACTCAGCATCGAAAAAGCCTTGGAATATAAGGAATATGCCCTCGGAGCTTTCCTGGACATCTCCGGAGCTTTTAACAACGTGTCAACGGAAGCCATTCTGAACAGTATCGAGTCAATAGGCGTTGAGACTGCAATACAACGGTGGGTCAAAAGCCTCTTGACTTCAAGAAGGATAATAGCAGAATGGAATGATGCCAGAATGACCAAGGAGGTTCGCAGAGGTACCCCACAAGGTGGGGTGTTATCTCCGCTCCTATGGACATTAGTCGTGAATAAACTATTAAGGAAGTTGGACAGCAAAGCCCCTAAGATAGTAGCATATGCGGACGACATTGCCATCTTAATAACGGGCAAGTGTCTACACACTATTAGCAATATCATGACAACCACTCTCAGTACTGTACTGAACTGGGCAACTCACGCAGGCTTGGGGTTGAATGCGGAGAAAACTGACTTGCTTGTTTTTACGAGGAAGTACAAAATTCCCTCATGGAGACACCCCTCGCTAAATGGGATAGAACTCCCTCTCAAGGACCGTACCAAGTACCTGGGGGTAGTCTTGGACAGCAAACTGCTGTGGAAGTACAATGTAGAGGAGAGAGTAAGAAAGGCCAGCAATGCCTCATATGCGTGCAAGCAAATGCTGGGTACGACCTGGGGGCTTTCTCCCTCTCTTATGCACTGGTGCTACACAGCAGTGGTTAGACCGATTCTGCTCTACGGTGCTCTAGTGTGGTGGACAGGCGCACGGAAATCAACGTATCGAAAGCCATTGGAAAGGGTTCAGCGGCTTGCGGCTATTTGCATAACGGGAGCACTAAGAACCACCCCAACGGCGGCTCTTGAAATAATACTAAACCTGCCGCCTATAGATTTCTTCGCTGAAAACAGCGCGGCAAAATCGGCGGGGCGTCTTATGGCAGCAGGAGAATTTAAGTATAGAACCATTGGGCATAGCTCAGTGGGTAATGGCAGTTTGGCGGACACCGACTACCTGACCCCATCTTTCAAATGGGAAAGAAGGTTCAAAGTGAACCTAGAAAGAGATGGCTGGCGTAAGGGCATAGCACCCGCACGCAGAAATTTAAACATATTTACGCATGGCTCGAAAATGGAGCACGGAGTAGGCGCGGGGATATACTGCCCGGAGTTAGGTATAAGGCAACCATTCAAACTACCGGACCACTGCAGTATATTTCAAGCGGAGGTGTTTGCAATTGGAAAAGCCGCTGAGCTATCCTTAAGCGCACCAACAAGATATTCTAAAGTAAACATATACGTAGACAGTCAGGCGGCAATCAAGGCAATATCATCCTTCAGCATATCGGCAAAAAATGTCTTAAGTGGTAGGGCAGCAGTGGATGATGTCACCAGAAATAGGCGACTTCAATTCTACTGGGTGCCAGGCCACAAGGGCATAGAAGGTAACGAGATAGTGGACGAGATTGCCAAACGAGGCGTAGAACTGTCATCCGAAAATACGATGAAAGTTAATAGACCTATACACTGTCTATATGATAATCTAGACAGAAACTTGGTAAAAAAGTTCAAAACGCGCTGGAAGAATACACCGGGATGCAAAACCGCAAAAGTTATGTGCAAAGCGGTAGATAAGAAGTACACGAAATTTCTATTGGCGCTCGATAGAAGCAAATGTAGGAATATGATCGGCATACTCACTGGTCACTGTCTTGTGGCGGCGCACGTCTACAAGATGGGGCTGATAGATCGTGAAGGCTGCAGGAAATGTCAAGAGCAAGGCACCAGAGAAACAATGGAGCACCTCTTCTGTGAATGTCCTGCATTATCGAGACAACGGCTTCAGCATTTGGGAGCTGCACTGTACGATAATCTGGAGGAGATTTCGTTGGTAAAGCCACAAAGCCTTTTGAAATTCGCAACAAGCGCTGGCATCCTAAAGGATGACTACTCCTCATTAACCAAGTAACGACACTCCATCTGGTTTCACAAAGGACCAAAACTGGTCTATGTGTGGCGTTGTAGCCTGCCAGAGTAACCTAACCTAACCTAGTAAGGAAGGGCTATGTTCGAGTGTAATCGAACATTTTATGCACTACATTTATTTATTTAATTTTATTGATATAACACAATTTGACACAAGAAAAATACTCCCTCTGAATTTTTTCAAAATATCTGAGAGAGTTACTTATATTTTCGCCGATTTTTAGAAGGGTGATGCCACTATAAATGCCGTATTTGTGAAAAGTTCTGTTTCGATATATTCACTAGTGCTTACTTTATATATTGCAAAGTAAACGATTCAAAGTTCTGGTATTCGGCAATATATTATGAAAGAATTTCATTGGAATTGGTCGAGTAGTTTCGGAAATATTGTTTTTGACACATAAGTGGGTGAGCCACACCCATTTAAAATTTTGTAAACCATTTTGAGTGCAACTCTTCTGTACCAACTTTATAATAATATTTAACGTTTCTGGTGGTTTTTCTTACTGAATTATAGCAGTTTTATTAGTTTTTAACATAACATTTGTATTTGCGTGGTTATAATCCCATTCTTCCATTTTTAGACTGTATAAGGAAGTGCGTGAAGAAACGACTCCAGAAAGTTCGTCGATATAGCTTTGGTAGTTTGATAGTTGACTGGTTTGAGCCGGTTGTGACGTTTCCCCATTGATAATTGGCATTGATACAAATTTAAAACAATAAAAATAAATGAAAACAAGTAAGGAACGGCTAAGTTCGGGTGTAACCGAACATTTTATACTCTCGCAATTTATTGATGTAATTTTATAAAGATAGCACAATTCACCCATATATTCGGTATAAAGTTCAATAGAATAACGAAAATCATCATAAATAGTATATGGGGACTGAGGTAATTCCTAAACCGATTTCACTCGTTTTCACCACCAAGATACAATGTATCGAAGACTATACGCTCACTTAATTTAATATTACTTATAATTAGGTATATGGGATGTGGGGGAAGTTATGACCCGATTTTTACCATTTCAGGTACAGAGAGAAACTGTTATGTAATTTTTCCACAAGTGATGTCACAGCTCAAATACAGCATTTGTGTAAAGTTTTATTCCGCTATCTTCATTTGTTCCTAATGTATATACATATGTATTATTAAGTGAACGAATCAAAAGAATTCAAAATTGAGTTATATGGGAAGTATTCCACTCGTGTCATCAGGGTGTCAAGAAAGTGTTATATACCGAATTTCATTGAAATCGGGCGAGTAGTTCTCTAGATATGGTTTTTGACCCATAAGTGGGCGACGGCACGCCCATTTTCTATTCTGTAAAACATCTCAGTGCAGCTTCCATCTGCCATTTCTTATGTAAAATTTGGTGTTTCTGACGTCCACTCGTCATCCTGATCATTTATATATATATAACCCCATATCTAACTCTTATATTTCTTGATTACACAAACAACCGTTATGCGAACAAAACTATAATACTCTGTGCAACAGGTTGCGAGAATAATTTTCAGCTAACATGTTACAGCTATGTTACTCTAAACATTAGCAAAAATTAATTGTTCTGTTACTTTTGTTCGAAGCGTGGGAAAGAAGTAACACTATGCCCCTACTCATTCAACGGTTTTCTCACTCTATCCAATTACATTTTGCATACGTGGTCTCGTTCTACGATAACACTTATACTTGTCCCCTATTGGTCAAGTTTTGACAACTAACAGTCTGTTAATGGCATCATATATTTTCATATTTGACTTGTTATATATATGTTACCTCTGCTGAAGCATATGTTAGCACATATGTTATCCCTATGTTATTCAGAACAGATGTATTTGTTACCGTACGGGTCATTATTTTGGTTAGCAGCTTGTTACCTATATTTGTTATCTTTTTCCGCTAACAGTTCAAAATAATTCTTTTTTATACTCTCGCAACAAAAGTTGCTAAGAGAGTATTATAGTTTTGTTCACATAACGGTTGTTTGTAAGTCATAAAACTAAACGAGTTAGATAAAGGGTTATGTATATCAAAATGATCAGGGTGACGAGACGAGTCAAAATCCGAATGTCTGTCTGTCCGTATGTCCGTCTGTCCGTCCGTCCGTGCAACGGATAACTTGAGTAATAATTTAGATATCTTGATGAAACTTGGAACAGACGTTCCTTGGGACAGTGAGAGGGCAAAAATCGGAAATTGCCCATTTCGAAAATGGGCAAAATCGGACCACTGCCACGCCCACAAAATGGCGAAAACCGAAAACACAAAAAGTGTCATAACTAAGCCATAAATAAAGTTATAAAAGTAAAATTTGGAACAGAGGATCGCACTAGGAAGGGGCATATTTGGATGTAATTTTTTTGGGAAAGTGGGCGTGGCCCGGCCCCCAAATTAGTTATTTGTATATATCTCGCAACTCTGGCAGATGGAAGCTGCACTCAGATTTTTTTACATAATTGAAAATGGGCGTAGCGTCGCCCACTTATGGGTTAAAAACCATATCTCAGGAACTACTCGACCGATTTCAATGAAACTTGGTTTGTAATAGTTTCCTTACATCCCAATGATATGTTGTGAAAATAGGCCAAATCGCTTCACAACCAAGCCTACTTCCTATATACCAGAACTTTGAAGACGATCTGAATCATTAACTTTACAATATATAAAGTAATCACTAGTGAAGATATCGATGCAGAACTTTACACAAATACTACCTTTATAGTGTGGCAGCACCATTCTAAAAATCGGCGAAATCGGACCATAGGTTTTCAAGGCCCCATATATCGAACATGAGGACCTCGGTGCTTCTAACCTAATATGGTTTCCAACTTTCAATAGACTTTATACAATATATATGACGAATATGTGGGTCAAATTGTATATTACATAATATAAATAAAGTTAAATAAATAAATTGCGAGAGCATAAAATGTTCGGTTACACCCTTATTTTATTTTATTACATTTTTAATTATTACAAAATCAAATATGTAGATAGTACAATCGTATAAACTTAAACAATTTAAACTTATTATTAAATTTTTACATTTACAAGTTATTAATATAAAAATTATATTTATATATAAATTATTATATTTATGCAATTTATGTTCTAATTTAACAATTCAAATGATATATAATCTTATTTTATTCTTAATCTAAATATATGTATGTATTTTAACAATGTTGGGACTGGATACACCTTACGCAAACCTTCTAACGACATATCGAGAAATTCCATTGCCCCAGACCTACAGGAAAATTTTGAGGCGAAATAAAGCTCTGTCGTCCTGTGCTCTTTGCAGGAGTAGCAGGAACATGTATAAGATATATATTGTTGCCTGGAAAGTAATAAAAGAATTAGCTGATTTATTTGTGTAATTATTTATCTTCATCGTATTACCCAAATTCCGATACGTTGCGTATAAATATTATGGCCTCCAAAGTAGCATCCCAGCATCCAGGCATCTAACACCTAAAATAGAAAAACAAAACGAAGGATGAGTATATGGAAAATAATACATAACAGACCTACACAATATACAATGGCCACTAGTATTTATTTTCTTTTAATATTAATATTCTTTAATTTAGCACTTGAATTTTTGTAATTTCTTTATATATTTATATAGCTTTTAGAATTTATCATTTTATATTTAACCATTGAAGTTAATATGTTCAGAATTCTGCAAACGAGCAGATACCCTGTCATCCGAAAGCACTTATTTAAATGAGTTAGGTATCAACCGCTTGTATATCCAATTCATTTATTTTTTTTTCACTTTTGACCTACACACTTTAAATATAATAATAATTTGGTATTAATTAAGATAATTTTAAAATAACTTACATTTTCTTTTGCATCAAGTCCCGGTCTTTGTAGTTGATTTTGCCTGCAATTTCATTAAAGCTGTATTAGTAAAAACACACAAATTATTAGATAAACACAAATCACACTTACCTTTTTAATTGAATACTATTTTTCCATGGAAAATTTCAAAAACATTTATCAATTGTCAGTGGACTAGTATTAATTTACTTTATTTATTTATTTATTAATTTAAATAGTTACTTTTAATGTTTGGTTTTTTAATTTAAATATCAAAACATAATATTTAGTCTGATCTGACATCAATTCAAATTGTTATAAAAAAGCCTCTTTTCAGTGGCTCTCACACTCTCACGCCCTGAGTTCGTCGTCTTAAGATATCCAAAGTCAGCTTTGATATTACTAAAAATTTTTGAATTTAAAATGGATCCAAGTGAGTAAAATAATGTTTACGTTTGCAACATATAAATTTGAACATTTATTTTATTTGTAATCTTTCTTAGCGGATTACGGTTCCGTTTTAGACGATGATGTACCGGATTTATTAATTACAATGTCAATGTTGTCAATTGCCAACAATGGGACTCTCGGAATGGATACAATGCCTGGTAAGTAATGCCATATGATATATGTGTATTGTGGGTTATTCAACGTCACATAGGAGGAATCCCTAATCAAGACAATCCTGGTGGTGGTATGATAGGAAACAATGAGGGCAATGTTACCGTCGGAGTTGGCGGTGTGAGTATTGGGCAAATGGGTCAAGGTGGTGTAAATGCTGTTATGGGTAATAATATGCCGATGGATCAGTGGGGTGGCGGTAATCGGTTTCAGACAAATGTCAATCCAGGAATGCGGCAACCAAATCAAACACAGGTACAAATGCAGCAAAATACAATGCAGCCGGTAAGTAAAGGCATCTCATTTACATTTAATCACTTGAAATTGACATTCACGATCATTTTCTTTTCCGACATTTTAGAATATGATAGGCATGGTTGGAGCCGGCGGTTCGAATCAAATGCTTGGCGGTCCGGTTGGCAATATGGGTGGCAATGCTGGTGGCGCTGGCGTTGGTGGAATGAACAGCCCTGGCGGTGGCATGGGAGGCATGGTCGCTGGCGGCCAGGTTGGTGTGCCCGGTGGCGCCTTTCGGCCGCAAGGTGGCCAGCATAATGCAACTGTTGACTGTGGTCAGACGCTGAATGCAGCACAACTTGCGCTCATCTTACAGAAGATTAAAAGCAATCCATCATCACCTGATAGCCAACAAATACTGCAAATCCTGAAACGTAATCCGCTAATAATGGCTGCCATCATTAAGCAACGGCAACAGAGACAACCGAATGCCAATGGAAGTGGTGGGGGTGGTCAGGCGGGGAATGGACACAGTTGAGTTAGCTTAAATACAAATTATAAACCATCTTAATTTGAAAAGTTGAATATGACCACAATAGTAGTGGTAAGTTGATTGGACTTTAATCATAATCTCTTACTATAAACCCCGAAATGTATGAAGTTCAGATTTTATAAAAATAAATTTCTTGATTCACATTAATATAATATGCTTTTTAGTTGAAACAGTCAAATTTGTTCCGCCCGCCCGTACTTGTCGACCGTAGCAACCAAAATTTGTCAAAAAATATGCCCGTTGAAGCAAGGAAAAATGATAAATGAATATTGACATTGCACAACTTGTCTAGATTGTTTTTCACACATTTAGCTTTTCAGTTTTCTTTTATACTCTCGCCACAAAGTGTCTAGCAACAAAGTAGCTACGAGAGTATTATAGTTTTGTCCACATAACGGTTGGTTGTACATCCTAAAACTAAACGAGCTAGATATAGGGTTATATATAGTAGAATCCGGATATAACGACCTTCAAGGGACCGGCGATATT
Source organism: Zeugodacus tau (assembly GCA_031772095.1). Taxonomy (NCBI): domain Eukaryota; kingdom Metazoa; phylum Arthropoda; class Insecta; order Diptera; family Tephritidae; genus Zeugodacus; species Zeugodacus tau. Next base: position 29,908,556 of record CM062650.1, on the reverse strand, counting down.
ATGTCGTACTAACCGGATGACGTATAAAACGGACATTTACATATGTATTATAAGTACGAAAGTTTGATTTTCTTACTTATTAGGTAAATAAAACATGTTGTAGGAATCAGTTACATATGTTTATTTTAATTATTCTTATATGTACACAAATAAGTAGTACATACCAAATTACAAACATAGGTACGTAATGTACTGTAATACTGTCACTAACGTAGGAAATCTGTTATTTGGGTTTTTTTTTATACTCTCGCAACAAATGTTGCTATAGAGAGTATTATAGTTTTGTTCACATAACGGTTGTTTGTAACACCCAAAACTAAACGAGTTAGATATAGGGTTATATATAACAAAGTGATCAGGGTGAAGAGTGGAGTTCAAATCCGAATGTCTGTCTGTCCGTCCGTCTGTTCAAGCTGTAACTTGAGTAAAAATTGAGATATCTTGATGAAACTTGGCACACTTATTTCTTGGCACCATAGGAAGGTTGCTTTCGAAAATGAGCAAAATCGGACCACTGCCACGCCCACAAAATGGCGAAAACCGAAAACACATAAAGTGCCATAACTAAGCCATAAATAAAGCTATGGAAATAAAATTTGGTATGAAGGATCGCACTATGAAGGGGCATATTTGGATGTAATTTTTTTTGGGGAAGTGGGCGTGGCCCCGCCCCCTACTAAGTTTTTTGTACATATCTCGCAAACCAATAGAGCTATATAAACCAAACTTTCTGCAGTCGTTTTTTTTAGCCACTTCCTAATACAGTCCAAAAATGAAAGAAATCGGATCATAACCACGCCCACCTCCCATACAAAAGTTAGGTTGAAAATTACTAAAAGTGGGTTAACTCACTAAAGAAAAACGTCAGAAACACTAAATTTCACATAAGAAATGGCAGATGAAAGCTGCACTCAGATTTTTTTACAAAATGGAAAATGGGCGTGGCGTCGCCCACTTATGGGTCAAAAACCATATCTCAGGAACTACTCGACCGATTTCAATGAAACTTGGTTTGTAATAGTTTCCTTACATCCCAATGATATGTTGTGAAAATAGGCCAAATCGCTTCACAACCACGCCTACTTCCTATATACCAGAACTTTGAAGACAATCTGAATCGTTTACTTTACAATATATAAAGTAAGTACTAGTGAAGATATCGGTGCAGAACTTTGCACAAATACTATGTTAATAGTGTTGCAGCCCCATTCTAAAATTCGCCGAAATCGGACCATAGGTTTTTAAGGCCCCATATATCGAACACGAGGACCTCGGTGCTTCTAACCTAATATTATGGTTTCCGACTTTCAATGGACTTTATACAATATATATGACGAATGTGTGGGTCAAATTGTGTATTATAGAATATAAATAAAGTTAAATAAATAAATTGCGAGAGTATAAAATGTTCGGTTACACCCGAACTTAGCCCTTCCTTACTTGTTTGACAGACTTTTGTTCTGTAGTAAGAACTTCGGACAGCTTTGTGAATTCGTGACATCATTGTTTTTATATGGTCATCATCAAAGTTAGTCTGAACAAATACATTAAGCGTTTCCGCAGCCTTCAGAGCTTCAGAAACACTCAAGGTTGGATAAAAATCTGGTTCGTCATCATCACCGTCGCTATCTTTGATATTCGCGTCGTCGGCGATGATATTATCCACAATGTTTTCATCAGACGGCTCTTCACAAGTGGCGACAGCATCATCGACACGCGCGTATTGTTCAAAGTCCTCGTTTGTTATAGGTAACTGATGCTTATCAATAGCCTTCGCTCAAATGCTCAGCGATACGTCATCTTCTTCGTTAAAATCATCTGAAGTTATGGTACATAATACATTGCTTCGGACAAAACCGGCATGTTTGTAACAGTTAAAAATGGTTCCTTGTTAGAGTTGAGTCCAGGCATCTTGAATCATTAGAATAGCGTCAAGAACAGTGATCTTCGGGCACTAAACACTACTGCGTCCGCCATCTAGAAACTGGATCATTTTTAAAATAAGGTTTTTACGATGCGCTTTCAAAGCTCGAATAATCCCTTGATCCATGGGTTGCAACACTAATGTCGTGTTTGGAGGCAGAAATACTAGGGTTATGCTTTTCAAGTCTGCAATATGGGGATGTGCAGGACAGTTGTCAACTAACAGCAGGATTTTCCTATTATTTTTCGTAAGTTCACGATGCCATGCGCGTGCCCATTTGGTAAAAATGTTACCTGTCATCCAGGCTTTTCGATTGCTCTCATAATCCACTGGCAAATGCCGTACATTTTTAAAACATCTGGGACGAGAAGTTTTTTTTAGCTGTGCCACTCATGTTGGCTGCCACCATCACTGTTATTCGCTCCTTTGATAATTTTCCTCCTGTACATTTTTCACCTTTAAATTTCAACGTTTGTCTGGGGTTAATTTATGAAACAACCTGGTCTCATCTGCATTAAAAAATTCATCATCACTAAATTGAGTACGTAGAGTTGACCAAACTTTTTCTAACCAATCGTGTACATCACTCTTGTACTGACAAAGACTCGCCAACAATCTTTCCACTGACGATGTTGTGTCTTTTATAAAACGGTTTATCCAACTCATGGAACATATGAAATTTTGCATGTCGAACTGTCTAGCAAAAAAATTTGATTTCTCTTGTAGCAGAGGTCCATTTAGAGGTATTCCCCAGTCGCGCTGAAGCTTAAACCACTGTAACAATGCCTTATCCAACTGCTCATGAGTAGAAGTTCTTACACGTTTGCATTTCAAAACATTGGCATTAAATATCGGCTCGATCTTGTATTTATTCTTCTTTATTGTTGATATTGTAGAATGAGATACGCCAAATTCCTTCGCGAGGGTCGCGTTTGATTCACCAGCTTCTAATCTGTGTAATATTGCACTCTTTTCTTCAATTGTAAAACACTTTCTCTTCACAGAACTCATTTTATGGCGCTTTATGAACTTGTCATAACAGGTGACAAACACTAACTGTGATTTACGCGCGCCAATAAGGAGAATTGAACGGTGAAGCGCGTCGTTTTAAACGGACGAATTATCGTAAAAAATGTCGCTATAAACGGTTAGTCATTTATATTATATAATACACAATTTGACCCACATATTCGTCATATATATTGTATAAAGTCCATTGAAAGTTGGAAACTATAATATTAGGTTAGAAGCACCGAGGTCCTCGTGTTCGATATATGGGGCCTTAAAAAACCTATGATCCGATTTCGGCGATTTTTAGAATGGGGCTGCCACACTATAAACATAGTATTTGTGCAAAGTTCTGCACCGATATCTTCACTAGTGCTTATTGTATATATTGTAAAGTAAACGATTCAGATCGTCTTCAAAGTTCTGGTATATAGGAAGTAGACGTGGTTGTGAAGCGATTTAGCCTATCACAACATATCATTGGGATGTAAGGAAACTATTACAAACCAAGTTTCATTGAAATCGGTTGAGTAGTTCCTGAGATATGGTTTTTGACCCATAAGTGGGCGACGCCACGCCCATTTTCCATTTTGAAAAGTTGAGTGCAGCTTCCATCTGCCATTTCTTATGTGAAATTTATTTTTTTATATCTAACTCGTTTAGTTTTGGGTGTTACAAACAATCGTTATGTAAACAAAACTATAATACTCTCTTTAGCAACTTTGTTGCGAGAGCATAATGATCAGGGTGACGAGAAAAGTTCAAATCTGGATGTCTGTCTGTCCGTCCGTCCGTGCAAGCTGTAACTTGAGTAAAAATTGAGATATTTTGATGAAACTTGGAAGACGTATTTCTTGGCACCATAAGAAGGTTAAGATCGAAAATGGGCGTAATCGGACCACTGCCACGCCCACAAAATGTCAAAAACCGAAAACACATAAAGTGCCGTAACTAAGCTATAAATAAAGCTATGGAAGTAAAATTTGCTATGAAGGATCGCACTATGAAGGGTCATATGTGGATGTTTTTTTGGGGAAGTGGGCGTGGCCGGCCCCTACTAAGTTTTTTGTACATATATCGCAAACTACTAAAGCTATATCAAGTAAACTTTCTAAAGTCGTTTCTTTTAGGTACTACCTTATACAGTAAAAATGGAGGAAATCGGACTATAACCACGCCCAGCTCCCACACAAAGGTTATGTTCAAAACTACTCAGAAGAGGTGCACTCAAAATGGTATACGAAATTTTGAATGGGCGTGGTTCCGCCCACTTATGGGTCAAAAACCATATTTCCGAAACTACTCGACCAATTTGAATGAAAGTCGGTTCATAAAAACTTCCCAATGATATGTTATGAAAATAGTCTAAAACGGTTTACAAACACGTCCTACATACCAGAACTCTGAAGTCGGTCTGAATAGTTTATTTTACAATATACTTATAAAGTTAGTACTAGTGAAGATATCGGAACAGAACTTTGCATAAATACTGCATTTATAGTGTGGCAGCCCCTTTCTAAAAACTTACGAAATCGGACCATAGTTTTTCAAGGCCTCTATATATCGTACATGAGAACCTCTTTGCATTTAACCTAATATTAGGGTTTCCAACTTTCAATGGACTTTATTCCATATATATGACGAATATGTGGGTCAAATTGTGTATTATATAATATTAATAAAGTTAAATAAATAAGTTGAGAGAGTATAAAATGTTCGGTTACACCTGAACTTAGCTCTTCCTTACTTGTTTCATAATATAAAATATCGAAACTCATATCCAAAAATTAAAAATAGTCTAACAATTTCAAAATAATTGTATTCGATTGTGATTTTGAGTTAATTTAGGAAATTTTAATTAAATTTAAATTACTACAAAATATCGGCACTGGAAACCATACGTTGTAAGAGACTCGAGAGTGAGAAGCGGCCGACTCGTCTCTACGGGAAACAGCCGAATGACTAGAATGTCTACGAAGCGTACGGTTGAAGCGGTGATGACTGTTCATTTACACTGAAATCTCATAAAACAGGTTGTTTCGTCGCTCTCCGTCTGCGGGTTTACGTCGTTCACTGTTTGAGCTATTTGTGTTGAGTAATTGTTTTCGGTTGAAATTTCTCTAGTACAAAATCTATTTATTTTTATACTCTCCCAACAAAAGTTGCTAAGAGTATTATAGTTTTGTTCTTATAACGGTTGTTTGATAGATATAGGGTTATGTATATCAAAATGATCAGGATGACGTCACGGACTATAACCTTTCAAGGCCCCGGATATCTACATGAAGAACTCAGTGCCTAAGGGTAATTTTTTATCGAAAATATCGGGAAATGTTTCAGATATTTTAATTTAATTCAGAGAATTTTTTTTCTCCTAATTGTGCGAGATATCTTAGTAAAACTAAGTGAGCATATAGTCTTGGATTCGGTTAGAAATTACACAGCCGTCATATACCATATATGATGATTTTCGTTATTCTATTGGACTTTACGCCGAATATAGGGGTCAAATTGTGTGTGATCTTAATGAAAATATGGCAATAAATTGCGAGAGTATAAAATTTTCGGTTGCACCCGAACATAGCCTTTCCTTACTTGTGTGTATGTCAATTTTGAATAATAAGAGCAGAATAAGAAAATCCAGAAAACTTAAGTACAATGTTAAATAAAATTTAGAATTAAAATAAATAGAAATTATTTTTCAATGAAAAAATTTCGTGAAACCGGCTGCAAGATTCACAATAATAATACATATCCGTACATATATTAACAGACCTTATCCAAATTAACTTAAACTAAATTTAATGTTTACAATTGGAACTTTCACGGATATTTTAATAATTATCACGAATTGCAGTTACTAATTAAAGAACTAAAACCTTCAGTCCTATGTTTACAAGAAACACATATACGACACAATTTTGATCCAACACCATATGGCTACAATGGATACTTTTTTAATTCCGCCCAACACCAATACAGCAAACAAGGTGTTACAATCTTGATAACCAAAACCATACAATATAAAATCCTGTTTTCCCTTGACACTCTACTCATTGTTGCGATTGAGATACTAATAAATCCAAAATTTACATTAATCAATACCTACATCTCACCTAAACAGCTCGTCTTAGATCTCGTTAGGCGATTTTAATTCATGGAGCCCAATTTGGGGCTGACCACAATGGAATGATAGAGGTACAAAAATTGAGGATGTCTTATTATGCTCTGATTTTGTAATATTAATTGATGGCGGAACCTTTTAGACCCTTTAACATACAAACGTAACAATGCTATCTTTAAACAACAAACCAAAAAGGCAATAAAAGCCCGCTTAGATGAATTTACTACTAACATCAATTTCATATCCAATCCTAAACAAGTTTGGCAAGATATAAGACGTCTGTCGGGTATAAAAACAAATACAGTAATCCCCGCTTAAGTGCCCCTTCTTAACATGCAAGACTTTTGAGACACTTATGCGGGAAAAGCACTTAAATTGAATCCCGCTTAAGTGCCTCGAGGTACTTACCAAGCTTTTTCTCAAATATTTCGATCTAATATTTGTTCTTTTAGAATGAAAGTCACATTTATTTCACATTAATAACAACAATATTTATTAATAACAATAAATATGGGAAAAAACATTACAGCACAATGTATACGTTTTCCTTTTGAAAATAATAGCGCATTCATTGTCAAAAATATTAAAAGGCACTTAAAAGAGGAAAATTGCAACCAATTTGGTTTTTGTTTCTTAAATATTACAGGCATTTAAGCGGGAAAGGCACTTAAGCGAACGCTCTTAAGCGGGGAATTTTATATGTAAATTTAGAGAAACAAGTTAGGAAAGGCTAAGTTCGGGTGCAACCAAACATTTTATACTCTCGCAATTTATTGATATATTTTTATTAAGATAACACACAATTTGACCCAATTTGAAAATCTTATAATTAGGCATATGAGAGCTAGGGGAAGTTATGACCCGATTTTAACCATTTCTTGTAGGAGACACACTATTAGAAGACAAATATTTCCTCTGAATTAAATTAAGATACCTGAGAGATTTACCGAAATTTTGGTTGAAAAATTACCATAAGGCACGGAGTTCTTCATATTCGATATCCGGGGTATTGAAAAGTTATAGTCTGATTTCGACAATTTTTTCACAAGTGATGCCACAGATCATATACAGTATGTATTTGTGTAAAGTTTTATTTCGCTATCTTCATTGGTTCCTTATGTATATATGGGCATATCCCAGAAACTGTCTACCAACCAAAAATATTTGAACTTAATCCAACCTAATTTTTGTTTTAATGGAGCATTAGAATAGATATCCAATTTTATAAATTTATAAAAAAAAAATTATTTCGATGACGATTAATACAAAAATTATTACCAAATCCTACCCTACCTCATGTCTTTTCAGATGTTATCCAAAATAGTGAAATTTTTTACGTATTCATCATTGCTTTAGTATTAACATAGATGGTCCAATCGAAAGCCATATTGTTATTCACTCAATTCTCCTTAAAATTTGTAAAAAAAAAATTCGTTTACTTTTCTGGAAACATTAAAATTTGGTATGAAATGCCAGGTAAATGCGTTGTAGCGTGCGTAACGGAAAATCAGGTTTTTTTATATTGTGAGTAGAAAAATTTTTTTTTTTACAAATCATCTATAATTTAAATTTAAATAAGTATCCTGCTTTTAAGAAAAAAAAAATTTCATTCCACAATTAAAAACCAAAAAATTACAGCATATTCATTTCTGTGGCGTGCGTAACGATTTGAGTTCTCACAAAAATTACAATAGAAACCTTTGCAATTTTTACTCTGTTTTTTTATCACTTCGCTTCTTAAATAATAATAAAACAAGATGAAGCTGTTCTGCAAGTCGATTTTGCGGAAAACTATAGGCTCCTCAATCAAAATGAAATTCAGTCTGCACATTTTAGTTACTCCCAAGTTACCATTTTTACTTGTGTTGCCTGGTTGTACAATTGCACAAGATCATTTGCTATTACGAGCGATCAACTGTCACACAATAAATATGATGTTTATTGCTTTCTCCAGTTAATTGTAAAGAAACTTAAAGAACAAAACGCTATTTCGAAGTTATTTTTATTTTCTGATGGCTGTGCAAGTCAATTTAAAAACAAGTTCATTTTGAGTATTATACCGTTTTTTAAAGAAAAATTAGATTTGACCAACTTTGAGTGGAATTTTTTTGCAACTGCTCACGGAAAGGGTGCAGTAGACGGAATTGGAGCTGTCATAAAGAGAAAAATTTGGCAAATGGTGAAAGCTCAGAATATTGTTCTTAATAACGCCCATGATTTTTTTAAATTGGCAAAAAATAATATAAATGGTATTTCTATTTTATATGTAAGCAGTACATATATAAACAAGTAAGGAAGGGCTAAGTTCGGGTGTAACCGAACATTTTATACTCTCGCAATTTATTGATGTAATTTTATAAAGATAACACAATTCGACCCATATATTGCGTATAAAGTTCAATAGAATAACGAAAATCATCATAAATAGTATATGGGGACTGAGGTAATTCCTAAACCGATTTCACTCGTTTTCACCACCAAGATACAATGTATCGAAGACTATACGCTCACTTAATTTAATATTACTTATAATTAGGTATATGGGATCTGGGGGAAGTTATGACCCGATTTTTACCATTTCAGGCACAGAGAGAAACTGAGGGAATGAATTACATTAAAATATCTGAGGGATTTACCTAAGTATATTTTCGGGGAAAAATTACCCTTAGGCACTGAGTTCTTCATGTTCGATATCAGGGGCCTTGAAAAGTCATGGTTCGATTTTTACAATTTTTTCACAAGTGATGCAACAGATCATATACAGTGTTTGTGTAAAGTTTTATTTCGCTATCTTCATTGGTTCCTAATGTATATTTTATAAAGTGAAGGAATAAGATGGAATTCAAAAATTAGTTATATGGGAAGTTGTCGTGGTTGTGAACCAATTTCGTCAATTTTTCACACGTGTCATCAGGGTGTCAAGAAAATATTACATACCGAATTTCATTGAAATCTGTCGAGTAGTTCCTGAGATATGGTTTTTGACCCATAAGTGGGCGACGCCACGCCCATTTTCCATTTTGTAAAAAAATCTCAGTGCAGCTTCCTTCTGCCGTTTCTTATGTAAAATTTGGTGTTTCTGACGTTTTTAGTTAGTGAGTTAACGCACTTTTAGTAAATTTCAACCCAACCTTTGTATGGGAGGTGGGCGTGGTTATTATCCGATTTCTTTCATTTTTGGACTGTATAAGGAAATGGCTAAAATAAACGACTGCAGAAAGTTTGGTTTATATAGCTTTATTGGTTTGCGAGTTATATACAAAAAACTTATTTGGGGGTGGGGTCACGCCCACTTTTCCAAAAAAATTACATCCAAATGTGCCCCTCCCTAATGGGATCCTATGTTCCAAATATCATTTTCATAACTTTATTTATGGCTTAGTTATGACACTGTATAGGTTTTCGGTTTCCGCCATTTTGTGGGCGTGGCAGTGGACCGATTTTGCCCATTTTCGAAAGCAACCTCCTCAGGGTGCCAAGGAACATATGTTCCAAGTTTCATTAAGATATCTTAATTTTTACTCAAGTTATCGCTTGCACGGACAGACGGACGGACAGACGGACAGACGGACGGACAGACATCCGGATTTCAAATCCACTCGTCATCCTGATCATTTATGTATATATAACCCCATATCTAACTCTTATATTTCTTGGTGACACAAACAACCGTTAGGTGAACAAAACTATTATACTCTGTGCAACAGGTTGCGAGAGTATAAAAATACAACTGCATTTCTTTCGGAGAGATGGGCTAACGTTAAGAGCATTCCCGGAATAAAAAGCAACCATTATTTTTCATTTCTTAATGAAAATGAGCTCGAAATAGCACTAACGGCAGATTCAGCAAAACATAAAATTTATTTATAAACATATATACATTAATAAATTAATTTATAAACATAAAATATGAATTAAATAATCTTATTAAATAATAGTATAAATTGTTTTGTTAAAATAAATACAATTGTTTTTATTTATATACTACTGGAAAAAATTTAGCGTGCGTAACGTTGGGTTCACGGCCATTGATAAAAAACTACACAATTTTTTGGCTGCAAGTAAGTTATTTTAGAATTCTCTTATATTTATCTTTCTTTAAGGTATTTCATTTGGTGTGCTTTATTATACAAAATTTGCTAAAAATTACGAAAACATACCTCAACCTTCAAAGCTACTTCCATTTTTTGTAGCGTGCGTAACAATACTTTGAGATCAAATTTTTCGCAGCTTAAACCTGTTACAAAAAATATTTTGATGACATTCGAAAGTACACTCAAATCCCACTAAACACTGTGTATAACTTGAAGGTATATAATTGTTATATTTCAATCCGAAAACGCGTACGAATGTGGCGTTCGTAACGCAGGATTTGCCCATATTATAAAGTGAAGGAATCAGATGGAATTCAAAATTGAGTTACATGGGAAGTTGTCGTGGTTGTGAACCGATTTCCGAATATACATACATATATATACCGAATGTCATTCGAATCGGTCGAGTAGTTCCTGAGATATCGTTTTTGACCCATAAGTGAGCGATGCCACGCCCATTTTCCATTTTGTAAAAAAATCTGAGTGCAGCTTCCCTCTGCAATTTCTTCTGTAAAATTTAGTGTTTCTGACGTTTTTCGTTACGTAGTTAACGCACTTTTAGTAATTTTCAACCTAATCTTTGTATAGGAGGTGGGCGTGGTTATTATTCGATTTCAACTATTTTCATGGTGTGTGGTGGGGTACGTAAGAGAACCGACTGCAGAAAGTTTTATTTATATAACTTCCTTGGTTTGCGAGATATATACAAATAACCGATTTGGGGGCGGGGCCACACCCACTTCCCCAAAAAAATTACTTCCAAATATGCCCCTTCCTAGTGCGATCCTTTATTCTAAATTTTACTTGTATAACTTTATTTATGGCTTAGTTATGACACTTTATGTGTTTTCGGTTTTCGCCATTTTGTGGGCGTGGCAGTGGTCCGATTTTGCCCATCTCAATATCTCAATGTTTACTCAAGTACGGACGGACGGACAGACAGACATTCGGATTTTGACTCGTCTCGTCATCCTGATCATTTTGATATATATAACCCCATATCTAACTCGTTTAGTTTTACGACTTACAAACAACCGTTATGTGAACAAAACTATAATACTCTCTTATCAACTTTTGTTGCGAGAGTATAAAAACAACGCAAAGATCATCGCAAAAGCTTTTGCAACATATTGGAGTTCCTACTCAAAAGACTCTAATTTTACCAACCCATTCATAGCTGCGAAACAAAAAGTTGTCAACTATAACATATTACTCGTTAATAAACTTAACAATTCAGCGCTTTCTTTAGGTTATATATGTATGTATATTATATCCATTGACGAATTTGATTTCTCAATTTCCAATGCTAGAGGCAAAACACCTGGTTTGACAGGATTTCCAACGATATATAATAAAGAATATTCCTCAAGACCTTAAACAAATTTTAGTAAACCTTTACAACCAAATACTTTCAAAGGTTCATATCCTCAAAGTAGAGAAAAATAAATTAATCAGTCACAATCAAGTAGCATTCAGAAAAAAACAAGGTACAATAGACGCTCTTTTACACTTCGAATACCATTCTTCCAAGGATATTTCCAACAAAGGAAATCAACCGCCTTATCACATGACATTCCCAGTATGTATGCGGATGACATCTTGATATTTTCGAAACAACTCGATTTGAATAGCATAAAACTTATATTTACGAAAATTTACGTGAATGGTTTCTTATATCTGCTGCAAAGTTATCTTTTGAAAAATGCAATATTTTACATATATGTATGTCGTAAAAGAAATTGTAATAATATTAACTTTTCGTTTAGAGACATATATGTATATACCTATGTAAATAAGATTAAAATATTAGGAATTACTTTCGATTCTAAGTTTAAATTTAAGAATCATTGTTTATACATAAGGGAAAAACTGTTTGGAAGACTAAATATTATTATGTTCCTATCATCAAGACATTCATTTATTAATCCTACAACTCTGAACAACATCTCGAGGGCCCTACTATAATCAATTATCGACTATGGGCTTCCTATGTACGGACATCATGCAGACAGCGAATTAAAGAAACTCTACGCGCCTTATCACATGGCAATAAGACGTAGTCTCAGGGCTTTCCCTACTTCCAGCACTAAAAGCATACTCGTCGAATCTGGATTGCTCCACATTAACGAAAAACTTGAGATTAACACAAGAAATAGTAAACACCCAACGTGGACTCTCGACTCTGATGATATAAAAGTCAAATTAGTGAGCTTTAACAAAAACTCCACCAACAAAGAGGTATTTAAACAACTCAGAGAAAGTGAGCTGATATTAGAAGGATTGAAATTCATTTATACTGATGGATCTAAAAACGCCCAAAATACTGCATACGCCGTGGTATCCGAGAACTCAAAAATCATCACAAAAGATTTACTTTTACCTCCATGGTTTTACCTCTGAAGCATATGCCATAAAAGATGCAACCCAATGGATCATGTCTTCGAAAGGTAAATATGTCATCTGTACAGATAGTCATTCTACAATATCTGCTGTACAAAACCCAATCAACAGCAATACTACATATAATTAAAACAAGTAAGGAAAGGCTAAGTTCGGGTGCAACCGAACATTTTATACTCTCGCAATTTATTTATATAGTTTTACTATGGTCGAATTGTGTGACCCGTATATTCGATACAAAGTCCAATAGAATAACGAAAATCATCATACAAGGTTTATGAGGGCCGAGGTGATTTCTGAACCAATTTCACTCATTTTCACCACCAACATTTACTTTTAGAAGAAAAAAGTCCTCTGAATTACATTAAAATATCTGAGGGATTTACCGATATTTTCGGTGAAAAATTACCCTTATGCACTCAGTTTTTCATGTTCGATATCCGGGGCCTTGAGAAGTTATAGTCCGATTTCGGCAATTTTTTCACAAGTAGTGACACAGACCGTATACAGTATTTGTACAAAGTTTTTTCCGCTATCTTCATTGGTTCCTTACGTACATATATATTATAAAACAAGTAAGGAAGGGCTAAGTTCGGGTGTAACCGAACATTTTATACTCTCGCAATTTATTTATCTAACTTAATTAATATTATATAATACACAATTTGACCTACATATTCGTCATATATATTGTATAAAGTCCATTGAAAGTTGGAAACCCTAATATTAGGTTAGAAGCACCGTGGTCCTCATGTTCGATATATGGGGCCTTGAAAACCTATGGTCCGATTTCGGCGATTTTTAGAAATGGGCTGCCATACTAAAAATACAGTATTTGAGCAAAGTTTTGCACCGATATCTTCACTAGTGCTTACTTTATATATTGTAAAGTAAACGATTCAGATCATCTTCTAAGTTCTGGTATATAGGAAGTAAGCGTGGTTGTGAAGCGATTTGGCCAATTTTCACAACATATTATTGGGAGGTAAGGAAACTATTACAAACCAAGTTTCATAGAAATCGGTCGAGTAGTTCCTGAGATATGGTTTTTGACCCATAAGTGGGCGACGCCACGCCCATTTTCCATTTTGTAAAAAAATTTGAGTGCAGCTTCCATCTGCCATTTCTTATGTGAAATTTAGTGTTTCTGACGTTCTTCCTTAGTGAGTTAACCCCCTTTAAGTAATTTTCAACCTAACCTTTGTATGGGAAGTGAGCGTGGTTATTTTCCGATTTCTTTCATTTTTGGACTGTATTAAGAAGTAGCTAAAAACCGACTGCAGAAATTTTGGTTTATATAACTTCATTGGTTTGCGAGATATATACAAATAACCGATTTGGGGGCGGGACCACGCCCACTTCCCCAAAAAAATTACATCCAAATATGCCCCTTCCTGGTGCGATCCTCTATTCCAAATTTTACTATTATAACTTTATTTATGGCTTAGTTATGACACTTTATGTGTTTTTGGTTTTCGCCATTTTGTGGGCGTGGCAGTCGACCGATTTTGCCCATTTTCGAAAGCAACCCTCTCACGGTCCCAAGGAACATGTGTTCCAAGTTTCATTAAGATATCTCAATTTTTACTCAAGTTACAGCTTGCACGGACGGACGCACGGACAGACGGACAGACGGACAGACGGACAGACGGACGGACAGACATCCGGATTTCAACTCCACTCGTCATCCTGATCATTTATATATATATAACCCCATATCTAACTCTTTTATTTCTTGGTGACACAAACAACCGTTATGTGAACAAAACTATGATACTCTGTGCAACAGGTTGCGAGAGTATAATGAAGGAATGCGATGGAATCCAAAATTGAGTTATGTATATGGGAAGTAGTCGTGGTTGTGAGCCGATTTTGCCCGAATTTCATTGAAATTAGTCGAGTAGTTTCTGAGATATACTTTTTGACTCATAAGAGGCCGACGCCACGCCCATTTTACATTTTGTAAACAAATCTGAGTGCAATTTCTTTCTGCCATTCCTCCGGTAAAATTTAGGGTTTCTGATGTTTTCCGTTAGTGAGTTAGCGCACTTTTAGTAATTTTCAACCTAACCTTTGTATGGGAGGTGGGCGTGGTTAGTATCCGATTTCTTTCAGTTTTGAACTGTATAAGGAGGGCTAAAAGAAACGACTGCAGAATGTTTGGTTTATACAGTTTTATTGGTTTGCAAGATATATACAGAAAACCTATTTGGGGGCGGGGTCACGGCCACTTAAAAAAAAAGTACATCCAAATGTGCGCCTCCCTAATGAAATCCTATGTTCCATATTTTATTTTCATAACTTTACTTATGGCTTAGTTATGACACTGTATAGGTTTTCGGTTTTCGCCATTTTGTGGTCGTGGCAGTGGACCGATTTAGCCACTTATTAAATCACTGCCCTGCTCTATGCAATATTTTACGGGAATTCTCTTACCCCATATACAATCTTCTTAAAGAACCGTCAACTACCAACATAAAAACAATACACAATTTCATCTCCAAAGCCCAATCAAAACATCTAATCTAAAACGAATTAATTATTCACTACAGCATATTATTACAATCTCCAAACAAAATACCTTTATATTTATAAACCCGTATACCGAAAGTTTAATAACACTTTATACCAAACATAAGCGAAATGTACATATACTTATTCTTAACTAAGCAAACGTATTTCAAATTAATATTAGTCCACAGCCGAAGGCCCTGTAACTAGTAGTATAATAATAGTAGTCTAGTCTTATAGGTAGTATAATAATTTATAATTGTATTTCATTTAAATAAATAAATAAAATGATATTCACATACATATGTATACGCAGAAAATCAACATATTGTTAAAAATAAGATAACATTTAACATAAAAGTGTTATTAAAGTACATATTACTAATGCTTTTTTGAGTTTTTTGTGCACAAATTATTAAGCGTGTGGCAACCGTGATTGATACATTGTTTTGAAAGCGTTCAAAGCGCTTATCTGGTCGTACAAGCGTTTCAAGTACGAATAGTCAACGAAAGCAAGTAAAGCCAGCCATCATTAGGCATGGATCTTCAATAATTTTTACATAAAAAACCTTAAATAAATATAAAATTTAAATTTAATTCAATGCTGACAGTGTAATTTTCAATGTGTGAAGTGAAAAATATGAGAAAATTGTGTTAAATATATTGAAAATTTAAATATTTTCAAAACTATAAGCCTGAGTCACAGTATTTATGTATGTACATATAATCCTTATCTAGAGAGCCACACATACCACAATTCGCATCTCTCTCTTACACATATAAAAATTACGGTGAATGAATGTGCTGTGCGTATGTGTTGATAAAAGCTGAAAAACTTTGTAGGTGTAGTGGTGTATGAGTTAAGTTAGTTTTAGTTTCCAACGGCTGCACAAAAGGTATAAATTATTATATATGTATACATACAAGTATGAAAAGAATCAGCTGGTTAACGGGAATCTTTTTCACATCTGAGATAACCTGATCGATTTACTACGTGTTTCGACACAGAGTTTTAAATAAACATACTGTAAAATGGAAATAAGATAGGTATTTGATAGAATATATTAATGAAAAATTAATAGTTAACCTACTATGCGAGAACAAAATATACAATATATCCTCAAACTCCTATCAAATGAATAGTGATGGATAACCTGGTTCTAAACCTGGTAATTACCATACATATTATTCTTTATGATCCAAAAAAAACCGAAAAATAATTAAAAAAGTACCAAAAGTTTACTTAAAGTAATAAATTGAGTAGCATAACACGGCAACTCGTTATTCTCGATTTGCGCCTTTTTAGTACGATGCTACCCGCGTGAAGTGCTCAATGTCTTGAGACATTTGACTTTTTTAGTACCAAAATCTGCACGAAACCCACGCCAAATGCCTAGCGTTTTCCTTCATTATATGGCATTCTATCGCAATATCTTTTAATGTATTTTAGATTTCTTACTTGTATGTTTCACAATGGTAAAAAGTGTGGTGCGCTCGTGCAATCGTCCCAGTTTGTTTTAAGCGTTCAATTGGAGCAGTTAATTCTTCAGATCATAGAGAAGTAAATCGATATAAAAATAAGTGAAGTGTTATTTAGAAATTGAAATAAGCTACCAACACTTACGGATATATATGTAAGTATACTATATAATTGGTATTTTTTAAGCTCATGAGTCAACAAGAAAATTTGTGTAATTCAGTAATTTATTAAGTCGCAAAACTCGAGTTTAGATTAGAGCAGGTTCTTGTTTCTTGGAAATAGTTGTGAAATTACTGCACAATGCAAACAGATTAGGTAGACACATATGAGGGAAAGGTGTGGAACTGGAACTTTATCAGAATAATATAGGCGTGGTTCGAAACTAATTTGTACTATTTTCATATAATATCGTTGGGAAGCCAGCAATATATTAGGTTGCCAAATATCTCCCTTCCACTTTTTTGCTCTTTATTCAATGGTTTATAAAAAGTGTTACAGTGATCAGATTTGAACTAAATCAAATATACGCCGTTTCGTTCGATAATCTGTTTCCATCTAGACGGCAACTTCATAATACCCCCTCGGTGAAGCCCCCTCCTTATTTGCGAAAAACTCGGACAGACACTTTTCACAAACCTCTTTTGAGTTCAACTTTACACCACCAAGGGCGTTCGCCATGCTCAGGAACAAGTGGTAATCACTTGGCGCTATGTCCGGGCTATATGGTGGATGCGATAAAACCTCCCATCCGAGCTCCTGTAGCTTCTGACGAGTCATTAACGAAGAGTATGATCTGGCGTTGCCCTGATGAAACACTACACCCTTCCTGCGGGACAATTCCGGACCCTTCTGGTTGATCGCCTGCTTCAAGCTTCTGCAGATGGTTTGAAATGGTTTGGTGACTCACTCCGATCTCCTGGGCGATGTCACGAGATGCCACATGCCGGTCTAACTCGATGTTTTCCATGATTTGATCGGTATTCGTCGTCACAAGTCTTCCTTGGCTTTTCCATGATGTCGTTTTCACCCGATCTGAATCGTCGAAACCATTCCTCCGCAGTTCGATATATATGTACCATCCTCCAAAACACCATTAGTCTCACGGAACGTTTCTCTAGCAGATTTGCCTTTAACGAAGGAAAACTTTAAAATAGCGTGAATTTCAGCGTTAGTGAACTCCATGTTTACACGTCTATAAATGTTGAACGTAATATCCAAACTAATCAAGCATAGCGTCGTTTTGTAGATGTAAAGTATTGCCAAAGATGTATAGTTTTGCCAAATACTAGCTCTGTAGCGCTTTATACATAGCCGCGAAATTCAAAAGACAAAAAGGCGTAAGGTAGATATTTGATATGAACTGAATTTCATTGAAATTGGTCGAGTAGTTTCGGAGTTATTGTTTTTGACCCATAAGTGGGTGAGCCACACCCATCTAAAATTTGGTATACCAATTTGAGTGTAGCTCTTCTGTACTATCTTTACCATAAAATTTAACGTTTCTGGTGGTTTTCCTTACTAAATTATAGCAGTTTTAGTAGTTTTTATACTCTCGCAACAACAAAGTTGCTAGAGAGTATTATAGTTTTGTTCACATAACGGTTGTTTGTAACACCCAAAACTAAACGAGTTAGATATAGAGTCATATATACCAAAGTGATCAGGGTGACGAGTAGATTTGAAATCCGGATGTCTGTCCGTCCGTCCGTCTGTCCGTCTGTCCGTCTGTGCAAGCTGTAACTTGAGTAAAAATTAAGATATCTTGATGAAACTTGGCACACTTATTTCTTGGCACCATAGGAAGGTTGCTTTCGAAAATGAGCAAAATCGGACTACTGCCACGCCCACAAAATGGCGAAAACCGAAAACACATAAAGTGCCATAACTAAGCCATAAATAAAGTTATGAAAATGAAATTTGGAACATAGGATCCCATTAGGGAGGGGCACATTTGGATGTAATTTTTTTGGGGAGGTGGGCGTGGCCCCGCCCCCTACTAAGTTTTTTGTACATATCTCGCAAACCAATAAAGCTATATAAACCAAACTTTCTGGAGTCGTTTTTTGTAGCCATTTCCTAATACAGTTCAAAAATGAAAGAAATCGGATAATAACCACGCCCACCTCCCATACAAAAGTTAGGTTGAAAATTACAAAAAGTGGGTTAACTCACTAACGAAAAACGTCAGAAACACTAAATTTCACATAAGAAATGGCAGATGAAAGCTGCACTCAGATTTTTTTACAAAATGGAAAATGGGCGTGGCGTCGCCCACTTATGGGTCAAAAACCATATCTCAGGAACTACTCGACCGATTTCAATGAAACTTGGTTTGTAATAGTTTCCTTACATTCCAATAATATGTTGAGAAAATAGGCCAAATCGCTTCACAACCACGCCTACTTCCTATATACCAGAACTTTGAAGACGATCTGAATCGTTTACTTTACAATATATAAAGTAAGTACTAGTGAAGATATCGGTGCAGAACTTTGCACAAATACTATGTTAATAGTGTGGCAGCCCCATTCTAAAAATCGCCGAAATCGGACCATAGGTTTTTAAGGCCCCATATATCGAACACGAGGACCTCGGTGCTTCTAACCTAATATTATGGTTTCCAACTTTCAATGGACTTTATACAATATATAAGACGAATATGTGGGTCAAATTGTGTATTATATAATATAAATAAAGTTAAATAAATAAATTGCGAGAGGATAAAATGTTCGGTTACATCCGAACTTAGCCCTTCCTTACTTG
Source organism: Zeugodacus tau (assembly GCA_031772095.1). Classification (NCBI taxonomy): domain Eukaryota; kingdom Metazoa; phylum Arthropoda; class Insecta; order Diptera; family Tephritidae; genus Zeugodacus; species Zeugodacus tau. The sequence continues at coordinate 29,889,252 of CM062650.1, read as the reverse complement.
TTAACATAACCTTTGTATGGGAGGTGGGCGTGGTTACGATCCGATTTCTTCCATTTTTAGACTGTATAAGGAAGTGCGTGAAGAAACGACTCTAGAAAGTTCGTTCATATAGCTTTGGTAGTTTGATAGTTGACTGGAGTAAGGCGGTTGTGACGTTTCGCAATTGGTAATTCAGAATTGTGGCACATTGATGACCGCCGTGAAAGATCACAAATACAAATTTAAAACAATAAAAATAAATGAAAACGTGATATTTAAAAGTAGTTGAGTAGTTTGTGATTTGCAACATCTAGAAACTAATTTTCCATAGAAAATTACAAAAATACTTATCAACTGTCAGTGGACTAGTATTAATTCACTTTATTTATTTATTTATTAATTTAAATAGTTACTTTTTATATTAAACAACCAGTATAGAATAATTTTTAATAAATGTTTGGTTTTTTAATTTAAACGTCAAAACATAATATTTGGTCTGATCTGACATCAATTCAAATTGTTATAAAAATGCCTCTTTTCAGTGGCTCTCACACTCTCACGCCCTGAGTTCGTTGTCTTAAGATATTCAAAGTACTCAAAATTTTTGAATTTAAAATGGATCCAAGTGAGTAAAATAATGTTTACGTTTGCAACATATAAATTTGAACATTTATTTTATTTGTAATCTTTCTTAGCGTATTACTTTTCCGTTTTAGAAGATGATTTACCGGATTTATTAATTACAATGTCAATGTTGTCATTTGACAACAATGGGACTCTCGAAATGGATACAATGCCTGGTAAGTAATGCCATATGATATATGTGTATATCATTTCTAAATATAGTAAGTCTGATATTCAACATAACAGGAAAATTAATTTTATACACTTCCTTAAAACAATGTACGATTGGGGTTATTCGAGCTTTTATAATTCGAGTTTTTATAAATAAAGATCAATGAGAGTGTTATAGGGCATTAGGTAAGGTTAGGTTAGTCTGGTTGGCGAAATCCACACATGCACCAGTTTTGGTCCATTGTTATACCAGATGGAATACCGTCACTTAATGAATGAGGAGTAGTCATCCTTTAGGATTTGCTAAAAGTGGTGTACAATTTTCTGACGGAAACATCCAAACCAACTTTGGCAAGCCCATGCATTGTATATACGATGATCTGGGTCAGAGCATGGCAAGGCAGATCATAACGAGCTGGAAAAGTATACCTGGGCACAAAACAGTTAAAGTCATGTGGAAATCGGTAGACGAGAAATACACAAAAATCATACAGTTCCTCGATAGAAGCAACTGTAGGAGCATGGTTGGAATCTCACCGGTCACTCTCTAGTGGCGGCACACGCCTGTAAGATGGTTGCAATCAATCAATCCTGTTGCACTCAATGCCTTTGTGGGCTGGCACCCAGTAGAAGTGTAGCCACTTGTAATTCGGTAATTAGAAAGGCTGTTTTACTCCTAAAGCCACGCCCATTTTTCATTTTCTAAAAATATCTGAGTACAGCTTTCTTCTGCCACTTCTCTTGTAAAATTTTGAGTTTCTGATGTTTTCCGTTAGGAAGTTAACGCACTTTTAGTAATTTTAAACATAACCTTTGTATAGGAGTTGGGCGTTGTTATTATCCGATTACACCTATTCCTATTTTCATAATGTAGACTGGGGTACATATACATAAGTATATACCTTAAGTGATTTGCGAGATGTATACATAAAATATATTTGGCGGCGGGGACTTCCACTTTAAATAAAACCAAATATGCCTCTTGTGCTATACTTTGTACCAAATTTTATTTGTATAACTTTATTTATGGCTTAGTTATGGCACTTTGTATGTTTTCGGTTCTCACAATTTTGTGAGCATGACAGAGGTCCGATTTCGCCCATCTTCGAAAGCAACCTTCTTATGGTACCAAGAGATATGTGTACCAAGTTTCATTAAGATATCTCAATTTTGACTCAAGTTATCGCTTGCACAGACAGACGGACGGACAGACACCCGGATTTCAACTCCACTCGTCATCATTATCAAATATATACAGTTGAACTGTCATATTTCGAAGTTCTTAATAACGCGAACTCTGTAATTGGCAATAAAAGTGAAATTTCATTTTCGGAAATCTCTCAAACTCGAGGTTTTTTGTGGATTATGGAGATTCGAAATTTGAAATTACATAACTATACACGCATATGTTTGAAATTGTCCAGTACCGAATTCCTTAACAATATTTATTTTATCCCTCGTTTGTATGGCATCAAAACACTGTGTAATTCAACGAGCAGATGTGTTAAACGGTAATCTTACACAAAATAAAATCCTTCATCAGCAGCAACAACAATCGGGTACCTCCCAACAATCTGGTGGTGGTACTGCTGGTGGAAGTAGTGGTGGAAACACAGGCAGTGGATCTAGTGGTGGAGGCCAACATCTTTCTGAAGAGCGCAAAATACAGCAACAACTGGTGCTCCTCTTACATGCGCATAAGTGCAACCGTCTCGAATCTCTGAACCCTAACCGTGAAAAATGCATAGCTCCCTATTGTAAACCTATGAAAGATGTGCTGGCGCATATGGTGAACTGTAAACAGAGTATAGAATGCAGCTTTCAGCATTGCACTTCGTCACGTCAAATATTGTTGCACTATAAAACTTGCACACGTTCGGATTGTATTATATGTTTTCCGTTCCGTCAACAACAGCCACCACAAATGGGTCCAAATCCACAAGAAAATGCGCAAGCTGGTGTCATGGGAGGACCACGACCCTCGCAAACTGGAGGTGGCCCACAACAAAATCAAATCCTTCATCAGCAGCAACAACAACCGGGTACCTCCCAACAATCTGGTGGTGGTACTGCTGGTGGAAGTAGTGGTGGAAACACAGGCAGTGGATCTAGTGGTGGAGGCCAACATCTCTCTGAAGAGCGCAAAATACAGCAACAACTGGTGCTCCTCTTACATGCGCATAAGTGCAACCGTCTCGAATCTCTGAACCCTAACCGTGAAAAATGCATAGCTCCCTATTGTAAACCTATGAAAGATGTGCTGGCGCATATGGCGAACTGTAAACAGAGTAAAGAATGCAGCGTTCAGCATTGCACTTCGTCTCGTCAAATATTATTGCACTATAAAACTTGCACACGTTCGGATTGTATTATATGTTTTCCGTTCCGTCAGCAACAGACTTCACAGGGAGGTAATGACAGTGCAAGTAATAATGCTGGTACTGAAGAAAGAGACTGGCGTGAATCGGTTACTGCTGATCTACGAAAACACCTTGTTCATAATCTTTTTCAAGCAATATTTCCAACATCTGATCCGACAACCATGGCTGATAAACGTATGGCCAATGTGGTTTCTTACGCTGAAAAAGTTGAGAAAGACATGTATGGGGCAGCCAAGTCACGGTCAGAATATTACTATCTAATGGCCGAAAAGATCCACAAGATGCAAAAGGAGTTAGAAGAGAAGCGCATCAAACGAAAGGAACAGCAAATGTTAATAATGCAGCAACAGCAACAAGGAAGTGGTGGAGGGGCGGGGTCCAAGTAATGCTTTGTCATTTGGTCATCAACTTCCTCATAAATAATTAATCGTTTAATGAATAAAGTGTACTATTAATGTAATAAATAAATGTGACCTAATTCTGCAAAGCAATTTAGCGTTCATACATACATATTAGGCATATAACAAATTTTGACGAAAAATTTGGCATACCACCACGTGGTGGCAAATATTGTACAAGTAATGAATATCACTTTTTTAGGTGATTTCGGTTCAAAAACGTTCCGCACAAAAATGGATTTCTAAAAAAAGTCAAAATTTTGTTTAATATTTATATTTTTACATTTTTGTCAATTGTTACATGAAATAAGTTTTAAGTTTAAAGTATGATTTACACAATGGTAAAATGTCTTGCACAATTTTAATTGCATAGAGAACATTAAATAAAAGAGAAGAAGTATGTAACTACGCTCTCGTCTCGTCAGATGTAAAGACATTGTCGCGCGCACAGCTGTGTTATTATTATATTGAATCCGAAGAAAAATTAGTTTGGGGTGGGTGGGGTACTTCCCTTAGGTCCATTAAAAGGCTTTTGGAATAATAGGAAGATTATTAGTTAAATAAATATCTATTATTATGAAGAAAAACGTGTACAGTGTACAAAACTTTTTCAGTTTTTTTCAGCAGTTCTGATAAAAAAGTAATTTCGTTTTACGTGGAAACTTTTTTGCAATTTCGCAAAAAAAAAAATAATGGGGTTCATACTTTTTTATTCTCTATTCGACTATGGTATGCCGTTTTTCGTATTTGCAAAAATTTTAAAAAGTTATATGCCTGATACATATGTGTAAGTAGAAACATTTTGTATATTGTATACCAAGTTCTTTTTTGTGTAAACAGGAAAAACATCCACTTTAGTAAGAAATAAATTATATTTTCCAAATTTGGTTAGTGCCTCGATGCACCTAAGCGGGATGCATTTAAGTGCCTTACCCGCTATAGTAGCTCAAAAGTGTTACATTTTAAGCAGTGCCACCTAAGAGGGGCAAATCAGGCTCAGTTTGGAGAGGTTCTTAATTTTAATTCCCCTATAGGAGATTGATGGATGTGATTAATATACTGCGTCTTGAAATTCGAGAGAAAAATTAAATCCACAAAATCTAGTTGATATAGCTTCAGTACTTTGGATTATGATAATTACAAATTTAGGCAATGCTAATTTTAAAGAAAAGTTAAATAGACAGAAGGATGCTGGCATATCCGCACATAAAAATTATGTGAAGGTGTAGTATCTCCACTCATTGCATTTCGTATTACATATTTGGTACGATGTTCACTTTGGTCATATTTCATATGAAAACACAGATCCTCTTCTAGATTTTACAGAACCTAATTAAATTTCGATATCTAATAGTTATATAGTTATGTAATATTTGTAGTGTGTTTGTAAATAATTGCCTAACATATATTGTAACGGATTTCCAAAATATGTTGTTAATCGATTTCGATTGTTGATTCTAGTTTCTTCTGGTATCCATTTTCGTTTCAATATGAAATATATTTGGGTAAGTATTCAAAGCTAGATGGCGCTGTTGAGTAGACATCAGTGTATCGAAGGCGTATAGATAACATATACCAAAAAATATATGGAGATAAACTGAATTTAATGCTAAACAATATTACTTGCATAGGCTTCCGTATCCTTTCAATACTATTTAGTTCCCTATAGAGATAGCGACCATTAAATTATATTAAATACATGAAAACGAGATGTCGCCATAACGAAATTCTAATTGTACACGTTGCGGTAGGATACTTGGCTTTTTATCACATTTATAATTATTTGTTCAAATTTTGTCTAAAATGATATTTAATACTTATGTCAACAGATGGCACTGAATTACAGTAGCGCAGAAGCTCCAAACTCCTTGTTTCATAATTTATTGTTATATTAAAAACTTAAATAAAAAATTGAAAAATAACTAAAAAGAAAAAATATTAAATACAAAAACAAAATTTGTGAAACATATATACACATATGTAACATATATACCAACAAATAATCTATTTTGTGGTTCCAATAATATTCTTTTTACTCATACTAATATTATAAAGTAATGTTTACTTATTTAAACAAAAAAATCAGTTTTTAAGAATAAACAAATTAAGCAAAAACTTTCACAATGATTTTGTATTACTTGTACATCAAGTAGTATCAGGTCACAGATAACCAAATAGTACAAATACATTCTATTTAATACAATTTCTAACAAGCCAACTTTTGTGACTGTAGCTACTTTTTATGCTTAGCACTAGAATGCTGACTGTAAATGTAGTTAATTGTTACAATATTACAGTATTCTCCATATTGTAGAGTTTTTTACGCTTTATATTAATAATGGGCTGAAGTGATTTATATTTATTTGTTACTGTTAACAAATTATAAATTATTATGTATTTGCGTAAATTGTCAACCACAGATATTTTTCAAGAAGCAAGTGTAACAATAACGGGTTTTGCTTTCTTAGTCGTTTGGCTTAAATAAAAAATTTAAATTATTTAACGTTTACCATTCTAATAAAAAAATATAATGAGTAATTAGCACGAAATTGACATAATTTAAACATACTACCTAGTAAATTCATGCAATTATTATATACATATGAAATTATAAAATAAATATATAAAAATTGTTAAAAGAAATGTTACAAATTGGTTGAACGATATTTTCTGCATACAAATTAAAAACTTAATACTTGCACTTAGCTAGTTCAGCATCACGTTTTTTAAATATACATATATTTGTTTTCAATTCAACCACAACTACATATTGTAAATAATTTGTTCAGAAGATAGAAATAATATTTTATTAATGTACAATTTGAGCACATGAATGCAAGTTGCCACACTTTCGACAGCCGCAACGTTTTTGCGAAGTATAATCAGACATCTTGGATCACACTTATTATATAACCTTTATTACCAACGAGGATTAAAGAAATATTAGCAAACAATATGTATTTTAGAACTATAAATAAATAAGTAATTATTAAAAAAATAATAAATAATTTTTACTCGTGTTTTTATCCCCAATTCCTTTAATAAGAATGTGAATTAATAAAAACCCAATCTTTCCATTTACAATTTGTACATGTTATAAATGTGCTCATGTATAGTATTTGAATTAGTAATTGAATATTACCAAACAATAATAGAGATCTCATTTTATTGCAATTGCCGTCAGATTTAGAACATTTTTCTAATAATAACAAGTTTTTAAACTGTAAATCTCACAAATTATGATTTTAAAATACATATCAGTTTATTTGTAAACATATTTTGACCCCGATTTTATAAATTAATGATGGCAGCACTTGCAATGCCTCTCATATGGACATCTCTGTTTTACTTGCGGCTAGTACGGCTACTGAGTAGATCCGCCATTTTGTTAGTGTGTGCGCGAACATGGTCGTGGCATTGTAGTGATAGTTGCGATAGTGGTCAGATAAATAATATCAAATACATGTTAAATTATTTTATTATGATTGAGCGATAGTGTTTTCAATCATATTACTAAAATATAAATATAAATATTACAATATTATGAAATTTTAAAGAATATTGTAAGCTTTTGTCTCGCTCTGTTAATATTTCGGTTCGATTTTCTCTCGGGTGAGTTCGTATGCGTGAGTGCATTTCTAATTCGTCGTGATTTTTCGCAGTTCGTTACAATGTACAATGTTGAAGTTTTTTATGTTAAATTGTTTGTAAAAGTTTATACAAGACGATGCATTTTTTAATAATTTAAAACATTTGTCCGATAGTTATGCACTCTTTAAAGTGTGTAAACTGCCTAAATATGGGGTAATTATTTGTATTAATCGCAATTAAATATTCGCTGCAACTCGCTGATTTATCCTCATACGATTCGGCAGCGGTGTAACTGTGTATGTTCAACGAGTATAATGTGCATAGAAATTCGCTTTATGATTGAACTCGCTGTTCACTTATTTATGTCAAAATCGAAAAAGGTAGATAGTGAAACGGAATGTGTCAAAGTACTATTACAATGTGTTAGAAGAGTGTCACCATAGTGATTGTTTGTGTGCGAATGTGTTGCATGGCATAAACGTTACTTATTACTCATATACTGTCTCTTTTAGCCATCGGGCTACATTGTTCATCAACCGAGTAGAGACGAAGTTTGTATCAGTTTCCTACACTTGCTTTTCGGTAAGAAGTGATGCCAATACTTTCTGTGCGACAGGGAATTCTTACCGTGACAAGTTATGAACGTGTGTTAAATAAATGTAATAATGTGTTTTCGTTTTCCAACGTTTTAACTTAAAATAAATTTTAGTCAAAAAGCGAATAATTTATGCAATTAGTGTAAAAGTAGCGTTAATATATTTTGTTTATATTTGGTAAACTGTTTTTAAAAAATCCCTCTATAACTTTAGTTGGGACCAATTGATTTGTGTACGCATCACTTGACTCGCGCTGTTCGCCGACTCTCGCAAATCGCACTCGACTCTTTTAATTTCAGTCTTTCTTCCTAGTTCTGTCGTTACTCGTTCGCGAAATCAGTTGAGTTTTTGCTGGTGCGGAGCAAACGGACTGAATTTTTGTTATATTGTTGCGAAAAGATTAAAAAAAATTGTCAAAAATTCGAAATAAATACAAAAAGTAAATGAGTAAAATTCAAAATATTTAAAAATTGTGAATTTTAATTGAAAATAAATTGCGCGGAGAAAAACATTGTTTTTAATAAACATCTGAAGTGAGAAAATTATGTTAAATTTTTTTGAAATAAAACTAAGATTTTTCTGTAATTTCGCAATTTTGTGATTTTTTTTTTTGAATATTTCCTTAAATTAAAAATGAATAAAACAAAAAATCTGCAAATAGAAATTTTCGATACGACGTGAAAACTAGCGACAAAAAATTTCAGTCATTGCTTGTCTGTTTTTCTTTCTTTTTCCAATACTGCTCACACTCGTTGCTAGAGGTGGTCGTCATGCTGGTGTGGTAGTGCAAGCAACACACTGAAAGTTCGCGTTTCATATAGCGCGATGGGAGCGATTCGTTCGACTTGTGGTAGCGGGGCTCTAACGAGCAAGCACAGTCTTATAGAGCAAAAGTCCGTCAGTAGAATATAACGAGTATTGAAGAAAGAATCGGACGAGTTGCATTGACAAAATCAACGAGTTTTTTTTTCCCAAAAATACGTTGTTCTTGTCGCTCACTAAAATGGCAACAACTTGGGCTATCTGAACAAACGAGTGAAACAAAATATATATGCAATATGGTCCTACTGTTTAAAAATTAGTGGTCGCATATACGAAAGAATGACACGAATGTATTAACGGGCGGTCGGTTGATATAAAATAAGAACGAGTCGAAGAGAAAATTAATGCAATTGCCATTTGCCTGTGATGATTGTGGCTTGGCAAATTCAAAGGAATTTTGTCAAGCAACACCACTGCCATATATTTACGTCTGAATTTTGTTTAAATATTTAAATAATTTGAAAATCAATAATAACATATTTGATGTGTGGTTAAGAAGATGTAACAATATCTCAAGTGTCGTTAATTTTTTCCACTTGGTACACAAACAAATAGGATAATAATATTTCTTTTTAACAATAGTGACATTAAGGATATAACCGAAACAAAATCAATAAGATTCCCAAATGAAAATAAATTTATAATTTTTTTCTAATCCTTTTACAGTTGATGTGCAATTAAATATCGCTATATTGTTGGAGTTTTATATTACATTGGAAAAAAGGCGCAAAAACCTTACAAAGCAATGTTTGATTCAATAGATGTTGCTGGTGATAAACGTCGGCGTTTAAAAATGTTGATTCAACAAACCGTGGAAAATCAGCAATGTTTCGAGTGCCAATAAATGATTGAAAATCTAAAATGAACTTAACTTTTATTCACTTACACTTACAATTTGCTTTAAAGACTCTTTAAAATAAACCTCTTACACTGAAGAATTGTAAGAAATACACAAAACAAAACGGAATAAATAGCCGAAACTTTTCGGTCGATGTTTATAATTTCTGACACAAAATGCACTCAATCGCTGTCGGCAAAACCGCTTTAACTCAGTTGAAACATTTTGTAATTGTGCGAAAGCGATTTCATAGAGTGCAACCACATATAAACCAACTTCAAACTTGGGAAGTTTTGACTCTTTCTGCTAATGTCAACACAGCCGCTGCAGCTCAAATAAAGGCATCAGTGTCGAGTGATCGTATTTTGAAATTTAATAAAACATTTCCGGAAATCATTTTTTTCCTTCCACCAAATGAATTAAAACATTCACAACTTTTTAATTTTTCTATAATTTCATCGTTATTAAGATATTCAAAATAAGCTTTGAGATTGCGCTTGAAAATTTTGAATTTAAAACAACAAATAAGGAAAATCATAAATAATCAAGTGAAAGCGGCGTAAATTGTACGAAGTTACGCATATTTAATACCAAAATAAACATTATAATAAAGACGTCTCAATGATGGCAGATCATATGGATGAACCACCGCAGAAGCGGACTAAAATGGATCCAAGTGAGTAAAATAATATTTACGTTTGCAACATATAAATATGAACATTTATTTAATTTGAAATCTTTTTTAGCGGATTACGTTTCCGTTTTAGAAGATGATTTACCGGATGAATTAGTTACTGGTAACAGTAATTGGCCGGACCCCCTTGGCGGTGGCGGTGGACCAGGAGGATCAGGCGCAGGTCTTGGTGTCAATGTAGTAGGTGGACCCAACAAACCCCCTGCTCAAGGTCCTGGACCAGGTGGACCACAAATGAATGGCGCAAGCGACGATAACACAGGAGGAAACCAAGGTGGTGGTGGCAATCCACTTCGTCAAATGCAACATCATCAACATCTGCAACAATTATTGCAACAACAAGTAAGTTCACAAGTAATTGCTTGTTTCGTAAGCTTTTCTCAGTGTAAAAATATACGTTTTTAAGTACTTTTAGAAACACAAAAGAAAAGCAAAAAATATAAAATTGAAACATAACTTGTACCGAGACCTCTGAAATGAGTACCGTTATTCTGTTTAATATGATATTTGTAAATAATATTTTATCTTTTTAGGGTAATAAAAATACAGGAATGATCGGCAATCCAATGGGTGCAGCTGGAATGAATCAGTTAGGAAGTAAATCGCCTAACTTGCAATCACCAAACGCAGCAGGCATGCAAGTAGTTGGTGGTCAAATGGGTATGGTTAACTCAATGTCAATGTCTATAGCCAACAATGGTACTCCCGGAATGAATACAATGCCTGGTAAGTAATGCCATATTATATGTATGTGTATGTATACCATTTCTAAATGTAGTAAGTCTTATATTCAACATAACAGGGAAATTAATTTTATAAACTTCTAATTTTTTTGAGAAAATGTATAGTATATCGACTTTATTCATAAAATGTTGCGAAGCATAACTTCTTGCATAACACAATAGATTTATAAATATTGTTTAATTGTTTATGGATAATATGTATTGAATCAAATGAAGTAATATTTAAATTTTGTTAAAATTTTCTACACAGGCATGAACACGATTGCTCAGGGGAATTTAGGTGGTATGGTGATTACCAATAGCAATTTAGGAGGTTTGGGTGGCGGTGCTGGAATGGTGAATACATTAAAACAACAAATTGGTGCAGGTGCCGGTGGTATGATGAATGCTGGACCTGGTGGCGTGGGACCCGTTGGAAATATGGGTCCCGTTGGTGGAGCAAATCAAGGCATGCATTTAGGTGGCGGACCTGGTCATCCGCAAAGTTTACAAAATGGACCGATGATGGGTAGAATGGTTGGACAACATCTTCTACGTGGGCCCAGTCCACACTTAATGGCTGGCAATGGGCCTGGTGTTGGACCAGGGGGTGGTCCGCGAATGCAAAATCCAAATATGCAAATGGGTATGTATTTTATTTGCTTACTTTTCATTATAATTCACAATGACAAAAATCATACAGCGCACAGTGATTCGACCCGCGTTTTTAAAAGCTGCAGATATAGATTTATTCTTTTATTTTACAAAATTTATAATATTGTAATTGTTCTAAAATTTTCTTGTGAAGAACATGTTATATATTTATTATTTGCATTATAACTTCTAAGATAAATTATTTAATTAAATATTTTGTGATATTATTGGTTTACAAAAAATTAAACATCAACATGAAAGGGTTATTTGGAATTCCTACTTTTACATATATATATTGTGTGTTTAGAAATGAAGATCAGTGGAGGTGTTATTGGGCACTAAACTTTAGTTTGCAATTTTATATGTAAATTTGTGCTCATATCTTTTCATAGTAAAATATATGTCATAGCCTATTGCAGCTTTTAAACACCCCAAAATTAACATCATTCATGAAATTACATAACTATACACGCATATGTTTAAAATTGTCCAGTATCGAATTCCTTAACAATATTTATTTTGTCCCTCGTTTGTATGGGATCAAATCACTGTGTAGCTCAACGAGCAGATGTGTTAAACGGTAATCTTACATACGGTGGTCCAGGTCAAATGGCTAATATGGTTGGCGGTAATGTAGCAGGCGGACCGAATGGACCTTACGGAAATGCCGTGGGAGGTGTTGGAAATTATGGTGGTCCTATTAATGCCCAGGGTGGCATTAATGTAAATCCCAATAATCCACAGCAGCAACTTTTGGCACAGCAAATGGCACAACGTGGTGGTGTTCATCCTATGCAGCAGGGTAACCGACCTGGTGTACCCATTGGAATGGCTGGAGTTGGTAATGACGGATCACTTGGAGGTCTAGTGGGTGGTCCACAACAACAACAACAACCACAAATGGGTCCAAATCCACAACAAAATGCGCAAGGTGGTGTCATGGGAGGACCACGACCTCCGCAACCTGGAGGTGGCCCACAACAAAATCAAATCCTTCATCAGCAGCAACAACAACCGGGTACCTCCCAACAATCTGGTGGTGGTACTGCTGGTGGAAGTGGTGGTGGAAACGCAGGCAGTGGATCCAGTGGTGGAGGCCAACATCTCTCTGAAGAGCGAAAAAAGCACATACAGCAACAACTGGTGCTCCTCTTACATGCGCATAAGTGCAACCGTCGCGAATCTCTGAACCCTACCCGTGAAAAATGCATAGTTCCGTATTGTAAATCTATGCAAGATGTGCTGGCGCATATGGCGAACTGTAAACAGAGTAAAGAATGCAGCGTTCAGCATTGTACTTCGTCTCGTCAAATATTGCTGCATTATAAAACTTGCACACGTTCGGATTGTATTATATGTTTTCCGTTCCGTCAGCAACAGAGTTTCCACAACAACGCAAGTGGCACTAATGCGAATGCAAACACTAACCAACCATTACAAGGTATTGTAAAACAACAACAGCAACAGCAGCCAGATGGAAATACTGTAGGAGGTGGTGGTCCGCAAAATTCTGGAATACCACAACAGAATACTGGTGGCACAAATATTATTACTGGTACCGGTGGTCAAGTTGGCATGACCGGAGGTCCAAATCAACAATTAGGTATGAAGTCTAATGTAGACATGTCTCAACAAATGCAACAACAGAACTCACAGAATCAAAATCAAGAGATTCGACGGTTTGATAGTTTGGGAATGCAAGGGGCTGTTTCTAACTCTGGACCAGGAGCTAATATACTGCAAAATAATGCAGTGAATCCACAACAACAATTACAAGGTATTCGTATGCCGGGAGGCGGACCGGCGGTGCGAGTAATGTCAGCTCAAGTTGGTGGACCCGGAGGTGTTATAGGCGGTGGAGGACCAAATTCAAATACAATCATGGGAAGTAATATGATGATTGGAGGAGCTGGAGGGCAGGATAACAGCATGCAACAACAAAACCAAAATGTTCAACAACTTTTACAGGGCGGCGGTGGCGGCGGTCATAACAATCCACAACTAGCTGGTTTAATCGGAGGCCCTAACACCAACAATACTGGTCCAAATCAACAAAATGCTGGACAACAATCACAGCAATCAAACATTCCTCTATCAGTTAATGTTCATAATATTAATAACAATTCCGCTTTTAATAATGCACAGTTAGGAGCTAATAATGCCGGTAACTCAGCAGACATGGGAGCAACGGGCGGAAACGGACCACCACCTAACAAGCAGCTGGTGGGACCGCAAGAGTTGGCCAAGATGAAAATGCAGTCGTACAATGTCATTATGGCTAACTCGACGACAGTGAGTGGCCCAGCTGGCGGACCTGGTGGAGTCGTCGGCGGTAACAACAATTCAGGTGCTTCTGGCGTACCAGGCGGAGCCAATGTAAATTCAGGTGGCATGGTAGGAGCTCAAAGTAATAACTCATCCAGTGGTGGTGCAACCACTTCACAGGGCGGTAATGGCAGCGCAAATAATAATGCTGGTACTGAAGAAAGAGACTGGCGTGAATCGGTGACTGCTGATCTACGAAAACACCTTGTTCATAAGCTTGTACAAGCAATATTCCCAACATCTGATCCGACAACCATGGCTGATAAACGTATGGCCAATTTGGTTTCTTACGCTGAAAAAGTTGAGAAAGACATGTATGAGGCAGCTAAGTCACGGTCAGAATATTACCATCTACTGGCCGAAAAGATCTACAAGATACAAAAGGAGTTAGAAGAGAAGCGCATCAAACGAAAGGAACAGCAAATGTTAATAATGCAGCAACAGCAACAAGGAAGTGGTGGAGGGGCGGGGTCCGGCCCCGGACAAGGACAAGGTTCAAGTAATGCTGTGCCAGTTGGTCAACAACTTCCCATTGGACATCCCCAAGCTCAGCAAACTCAGATTCGACCTTTGATCAGTCCTATGGGTGGCAGTGGAGGCCAAGGTATGCCGTTAGGTGCTGCTGGAATGATGCAACCACAAATGCGAGGACAAGCTCCCGGTAATGTGAATATGATGTCTGGACAAGCAAGCCAAAATATGGTAGGAATACGAGGTCAATCTCCTGGAGGTAACTTGCTATCTATGCATCCACAACAGAGAATGCAGTTTCCACAACAACAAGGCAATTTATTGGTTGGTCCTCCGGGGCCTAGTCCAAACAGTGGCATGGGGGTTATGCCAACATCTACACCACAAAATATTGTCGTACCAAGCCCTGTTTTATCTCCTTACGGTGTTCAAGTAATTCCAGCTAGTCAAGTAAGTGCCGGTGGAGTGTTGACAAGTCCTGTTCCCGGTCAACAACAACAATTTATCACGGCCAATGGCGGGAATAATTCACAATCAGCGCAGCAAATTTCTGAAATAATGAAGCAAAGGCTTTTGCAAGCACAACAGCAACAACAACAACAACAACAGCATCAAAACAATATGTTATTGCCACAATCACCATTTAACAATCCTGCTTCTCATATGCAACAACAACAGCAAGCGCAGCAGCAACAACAGCAAGCACAGCAGCAGCAACAGCCACAAAACCCCTTTCCTTCACCAATGTCGCAACAACAGAAACAAAATATCGCCTCGGTGGGAAATATGCCTCCGACACCTACTAGTCTTGAGTCATTAGTCGGTGGAAATTCGGTAGGTGCGAATACCACAACTGGTGGCCCCTCAACAGGTGTTATGGTAGCCGCGCCCAGTCCCTCACCCAATTTCACCTCAAATGGTCCAATAGGAACACCTTCCAACAATCCACCATCAGTAACATCGCTTATGCAGCCACTTAGTGAACGAGCAAGCAGTACTCCACCCATTATGGCACCGTCCCCAGCATCGGCAGCATCTGCAACTACACTGTCTGTGAATGCTAGTACAGCGTCCAGCAATGTGGGTGTGCCATTGAGCAGTGGTGGTACTACAATGACGACAACTGCGTCATCTTCCAACACTCAGTTGTCGGCGAAACCCAATGCCATTAACACAAGTAGTAATGGTCCGTCTATGACACAGCAGCAGCAGCAGCAGCAACACCAGCAATTATCGATGGGTAAAGGCGGTAACAGCAATAGCTGTAATAGTGTCAGTGCAGCAGCCACAACTACAACAACATCGACTGTGATGAGTTCGCGTCCTACATCAAGCAGTAATCTTTCATCGCAAATGGCAGCGCTTGAAGCAGCTGCTCGTGATAACGATGAAACTCCTCCCTCGCCAAGTGCTGATTCTGGCGGTGAAAGTGGCAACGCTTCCAAAGGCAAGTTGGATTCCATTAAGCAAGAAGATGAAATTAAGAAAGAGTACATGGAAGATGGTAGCGGTGGTGGAGACAATTCTCAGATGGACACACAATCTTCGGCCGGTGTTGGTAAAAATGTGAATAATGATGGCACCAACATGAAAGTTGAAATCAAGACTGAAGACGGAGACAGCATTATTAAAAGTGAACCAATGGACACGGACGACAATAATGCCACAAATGGTGTTGGCGGAATTGGGAATGCAGGAGATTGTAAAAACGAAGGTAAGGCATCAGCTGATGGTGATACTAAAGTCAAATCCGAAACAAAACCTGTAGTGCCAGAACCACTGATGCCAAATGCTGGTGATAAGAAAAAGAAATGCGGTAAGTTTAAAAAAAAATTGCATTCGATGGAAAATATATATGATTTTGTTTTTTCAGTATTTAACCCAGAGGAGTTAAAACAGGCACTACTACCAACACTTGATAAGTTGATGCGTCATGAACCAGAATCGGCACCTTTTCGTTATCCCGTGGATCCGCAAATACTTGGTATACCAGACTACTTTGATATTGTGAAGAAACCCATGGATTTGGGAACAATACGTAACAATTTGATGAATGGCAAATATAATGATCCATGGGAGTATGTCGATGATGTATGGCTAATGTTTGACAATGCTTGGCTATATAATCGTAAAACTTCTCGTGTTTACCGATACTGCACAAAGGTAATTTTCAAATGAGTGCTACTCTAAATTTAAAAAAATCTACGCGCATTTTAATATAACGGTATTTACATATATTTTCTTTAACTTGTAGTTATCTGAAGTATTTGAGCAAGAAATCGATCCTGTCATGCAAGCACTGGGCTACTGCTGTGGTCGAAAGTACACATTCAATCCACAAGTGCTATGTTGCTTTGGAAAGCAATTATGTACCATACCTAGGGACGCCAAGTATTACAGTTATCAAAATAGGTATGTAATTTTTTTACTATTTTTTATTATAATTATAATATTATTCGTTGGCTTTAAGTGGGTATATAATTATTTGGCTTGTAACGTAAAAATTTTAACAGAGATGCAATTAAAGTGAAATATAGATGATATGTTAATATGTTATCTATATTGTAATAGTTAATTATTTTACTCACGGTAAACGTTTTTGATTATTAAAATAATTTGTAATGCATTTCAAAATACAACACCAAACGAAACCATTTTTTGTTTACTAATAACAATAAAAGTATTATATATTTCGTATTCAAGTAGAAATTTTACTTTCATTAACCCAAAGTTAAGTTTTAAGCTTTTATTTTCTTTTTTTTCTTGGTGTGTATTATACTGTTCTAAAAGTGAACTCAGGAAAAAAAACTCATTTGCAATTAAGACTGATGTCCCTATGAAATATGTTTTAAAATTAAAATACAAGTTTTATCTGAAATATTAGATCGATATCTTGTTGTAGGCTATCAGAACTTGTCTCTATAGTAATTTGTTTTATTAGCAATTACAGTGGCAAAAACAAATTAAGTTGCAATGCATTTCGTTGAAATAAAATTAGGCTGGTATTCTCACTGGCGAAGCAAATGAAATTTCAGGCGAATTTCGAATTGGGAGTAGCGAGCGCATTGCACATTCGCCGTAAATAGACAAAAGAACCAATAACAATATTCAGTTTAAAGCCGTCAAAAATTTAAATTTTGGATGAATTCTTGTGACATTATTCAATTATTTTGGTATGTCAACTAAAAAGTGGACATAATGTCGTCATTCGCCAGTCACAATATGAAATTGAATTTTCGCCAAAACATTCGATTCGCCAAATGCATTTGCTTCGTCAGTGACAATACCAGCATTATTAAAGTGTTTGTTTTCCATGTATACATTTGCTCCGTATTCCATATGTTATTGACTAAAATGCAGTTTTTGACAATTGCAACTCTTGTTGACTTCTATGCTTACATTTATCAATGAATATAGTCGCACAAATGAATTCATTATACGCTTAAATAACCCCACTTTCAGTATTGTTTGGTAAATTTACTAGTACTTAAGGTGTACATAAAATATGTGTGGAATAAATAAAACATTAGAAATTGCATTGCGTGAGTATTGTTTATAGTGCTATTTCAAATATAGGAGCTTTCTCATACTGCTATTAATAGACTAATTTTTTGTCACTGAGAACTCAATAATTTTGTAATCCGTGGATCTATCATATCGCAAAATTTTCAATCCAAATGAAAAGATTTTAAAACTATATACACTTCAAAACATATGTGTTGGTAAAGCTTTACACAAAACGGTTGCTCCGTACAAAAGGAGTTGTTCGAAAACACTTCGAATTAGATCTAAAAAAATTTTCCATACAATTACTACGCTAAATGTTTTCCAATTAATTTGCTATATATTCAAACAATTAAAATAATTTAATCATCGCAACCATATAAACATATTGCTTGTTACGTATATATGTTGTTACTGCAGTCTAAAAGCAGGCATTGGTTACAAAAAAATCTCTTTTAGAAACATTTCTTAAATATAATAATACTTGCTGCATGCATGCTCTTAAGCATTATCAATTACATAAATAGTAGTATAAACAAGAAAATCATTAATTCGCCATTGTTTAAATTGAAAACAATTAACAATCCTTATTTATTTTAATTTTATATGTAGTTTAGTGGCATTGCCTTTATTTATAGTTTGTAACCAAACAATTCTAATGTGAACCTTGTTATTTTTATTTTCTTCTATTCCTTTGCAAAATCCATAAAAAAATATGTGGTAATGGTTTTTTGTGTGCGTCTGTAACGTCCTAAAACATCTATTCATCAACAACCATCGACAAAATAAAATCAACATGATCACACACATTTGCTTATGGTGTAACTACAAAATAATCAATATTTTTACCGCTGTTGCCGCCATTAAATGCTGATCGTTTGCTACTTACAACAATGTTTTGAAACCTGATGTGGCATTGGTTCCTCTGTACGCACTCTCATTGCTGATGTGTGATGTGTACTAAATGCTCATATATACACACATTACTAAACCCCTCCCACACACATTAAATCACATTATCACAAATAAAACATAAAAACGAACACATGTAACAACGTACCTTGTGACAAATCAAATGTCATTGCTTTTTTCGTACATTTTATGACATTTAAATCCTATTTCTGCGTGTGCTTCACTGCTTGGACGCGATCCGACCAAATCATTCACAAATCATAATAAATAAACAAAATATATTAACCAATTTGTTGAAATTCGTATTGGTTTTTGTAAATACTAAAGTCTAAAGGATTATGGTGTTGCCTCAAACAGATACACCTTCTGCCAAAAATGTTTCAACGACATACAAGGAGACACTGTAACTCTCGGCGACGATCCCCAGCAGTCCCAAACGTAAGTATACACTTAAAGGAATAAATAATTAAAAGCTCTACCGAAACGTTTTTATATTAATTAATTTATTTATGTTACAAATTTATTCGCTATCTACATCAGACAAATTCGTAAAGATCAATTCAGAGAGATGAAAAATGATCATTTAGAGCTTGAGCCGTTTGTAGATTGCCATGAATGTGGTCGCAAGCAACATCAGATTTGTGTACTCTGGCTAGACACTATTTGGCCAGGTGGTTTTGTCTGTGACAATTGCTTAAAGAAGAAGAATTCCAAAAGAAAGGAGAACAAGTTCAATGCGAAACGTCTGCCCACCACAAAACTTGGTATTTATATTGAGACTCGTGTGAATAACTTTTTGAAAAAGAAAGAAGCCGGTGCTGGTGAGGTACACATACGGGTTGTATCCTCCTCTGATAAATGTGTAGAGGTAAAGCCAGGCATGCGACGACGATTTGTCGATAATGGGGAAATGTGTTCAGAGTTTCCATATCGTGCGAAAGCCTTATTCGCCTTTGAAGAGGTTGACGGTGTTGACGTTTGCTTCTTTGGCATGCATGTACAAGAATATGGTTCGGAATGTCCACAACCAAACACGCGACGTGTATATATCGCCTATTTAGATTCGGTACATTTCTTTAAACCTCGTCAGTATCGAACCGCCGTATATCATGAGATACTGCTGGGTTATATGGACTATGTGAAACAACTGGGTTACACAATGGCACATATTTGGGCTTGTCCACCTTCCGAGGGTGACGACTATATATTCCATTGTCATCCGACGGATCAGAAAATACCTAAACCGAAACGATTGCAGGAATGGTATAAAAAAATGCTGGACAAAGGTATGATTGAGCGCACCATACAGGATTACAAAGATATATTGAAGCAAGCAATGGAAGACAAATTGACATCAGCGGCAGAGTTGCCCTATTTTGAAGGCGATTTCTGGCCTAATGTACTGGAAGAAAGTATCAAAGAGTTAGACCAAGAGGAAGAGGAGAAACGCAAACAAGCCGAAGCAGCAGAAGCTGCTGCGGCAGCCAATGTAAGATTTATTTCCTGTTACAAATGAATTGTACTACATATATTTGTTTCGCATTTATTTCACAGATATTTTCAATTGAAGATAATGAAGTTAGTGGTGATGGCAAGAAAAAGGGCCAGAAGAAAGCGAAGAAATCCAATAAATCCAAAGCTGCACAGCGTAAAAACAACAAGAAAACCAATGAACAACAGACAGGCAATGACCTCTCTGCCAAGATCTATGCCACAATGGAGAAACACAAGGAGGTGTTCTTTGTGATTCGCCTGCATTCGGCACAATCAGCTGCGAGTTTAGCGGTAGGTGTTTTCAATATTCATTTGTTTTTTTTCTTCATACTTGCACCAAAAGTATGTTGTTTGCATTACATCGATTGCAATTGCTCAGATTGTCTTATCAGTATAGTCTCGAACTTTAGCTTTAAACCATTGTTTTCTTTGCTTTAACAGCCTATACAAGATCCAGATCCATTATTAGCATGCGATCTGATGGATGGCCGAGATGCGTTCCTAACACTCGCAAGAGACAAGCACTTCGAATTTTCATCACTTCGTCGTGCACAGTTTTCTACGCTATGCATGCTGTACGAACTGCACAACCAAGGACAAGACAAGTTCGTCTACACATGCAACAATTGCAAAACTGCCGTGGAAACCCGATACCACTGCACCGTTTGTGATGTGAGTGTATATTTTGTTTTTGTTTTGCATAACTCGATTACTATTTGGTTTTACTTATTTGAATTTAGGACTTTGATCTCTGTTCGGTGTGCAAGGAGAAAGTTGGACATCCACATAAAATGGAGAAACTTGGCTTGGACATTGATGATGGCTCATCACCGGCTGATCTCAAACAGGCTAACCCTCAAGAGGCGCGCAAACAATCCATACAACGGTGCATTCAGTCATTGGTGCACGCATGCCAGTGTCGTGACGCTAATTGTCGCCTGCCTTCGTGCCAGAAGATGAAACGTGTGGTTCAGCATACCAAGAACTGCAAACGCAAGACCAATGGAGGCTGTCCAATTTGCAAACAACTAATAGCGCTTTGCTGTTACCATGCCAAGCACTGCCAGGAGCAGAAATGCCCAGTACCGTTCTGTCCAAATATTAAACACAAGCTCAAACAACAACAATTGCAACAAAAGTATGTATTTCCTATATAGTCTTATATAGTTATCACAGATGTGTTATAATCATTATTTTTATAATTTTATTTAATTATAGATTACAACAGCAACAGCTATTACGGCGTCGTATGGCTCTTATGACTCGCACCGTTACTACACCAGCTGCTTTAGCTGGTGGTCCAGTTGTTGGAGCAGGTCCAGTTGTAGTGCCTAGTGGTGTTGTTGGACCTGGTGGGGTTGGCGTTGGTGTTGGTGTGGGTGTGGGTGTACCCGGCGTAAATGTTGGTCAGTCAAGTATGCCTGGGCAACCAGCTCTAATGGCGGCGAATACTGCTGGTGGCATGAGTCCATCTACAGTGGCTGTACCCTCGCCGGTATCGGCACAGATGAGCGGAGGTATGACATCACCGCATCCACATCAACCTGGTATTGGAATGAAGCCTGGCGGAGGTCATTCACCTTCACCCACTGTTTTGCAAGTAGTTAAACAGGTGAGCAAGAAATAACATAAACTCCATTTTAGTTGATTGACACACAGTTATTTCTATTTCTATCCATGGAATGTTTAATTAACTAAATTTTTCTCCTATGACAGGTCCAAGAAGAAGCCGCTCGACAACAAGGTGGTCCCATGCCGCCTCCGGTTATTCAACGTCACATAGGAGGAATGCCTAATCAAGGCAATCCTGGTGGTGGTGGTATGATAGGAAGCAATGTGGGCAATGTTGGCGTCGGGGTTGGCGGTGTGGGTGTTGGTCAAATGGGTCAAGGTGGTGTTAATGCTGTTATGGGTAATAATATGCCGATGGATCAGTGGGGTGGCGGTAATCGGTTTCAGACAAATGTCAATCCAGGAATGCGGCAACCAAATCAAACCCAGGTACAAATGCAGCAGAATACAATGCAGCCGGTAAGTAAAGGCATCTCATTTACATTTAATCACTTGAAATTGACATTCCCAATCATTTTGTTTTTCAACATTTTAGAATATGATGGGCATGGTTGGGGCCGGCGGTTCGAATCAAATGCTTGGCGGTCCGGTTGGCAATATGGGTGGCAATGCTGGTGGCGCTGGCGTTGGTGGAATGAACAGCCCTGGCGGTGGCATGGGAGGCATGGTCGCTGGCGGCCAGGTTGGTGGGCCCGGTAGTGGCATTCGGCCGCAAGGTGGCCAGCATAATGCAACTGTTGACAGTGGTCAGACGTTGAATGAAGCACAACTTGCGCTCATCATGCAGAAGATTAAAAACAATCCATCACATGATAACCAACAAATACTGCAAGTCCTGAAACGTAATCCGCGAATAATGGCTGCCATCATTAAGCAACGGCAACAGAGCCAACCGAATGCCAGTGGAAGTGGTGGCGGTGGTCCAGCGGGGAATGGACAACAGCAACAGCAACAGCAGCAGCAGCAGCAACAACAACAACAACAACAACAGCAAGTAATGCAACAAAACCAACAGTTACAACACATGATGAGCCAGCAGCAGCAGCAGCAAATGTCTCAAGCGAATCAACAACAAGTGTTGATGCAGCCTCAACAGCAAGGGGGGCCACAACATCAGCGTATGCCAGGCATGCAAAACCCCATGATGATGCAACAACAGCAGCAAGTGCCTAGCAATATGCAGCCACAAGGACCGGTAAATAGACTTTTTCGTAGTACTAACTTAAAAATAGTAAATTTTTAATAAAAACAATTATTGGTTTAACTTGAATACAGATGCCTAACATGCAATGGTTTAAAGCACGTCAAATGTCGATGCCTAATTACCCGCCTCCTTATCCCCAACGTCAACGCGCACCCCCACAAATGGGCGGTGGTGGTGGACAACAGTTTGCCGGCGGTAACTTTGGTGGTCCTGGTGGGCCTGGAGATCAGTACGCAGTGGCCGCTGCGGCTATGCAACAAGGCCTAAAACCACCTACCCCACAACAACAAATGGGTGGTATGCCAGGTGCTGTCGCACAGCAGCAACAACAACAGCAGCAAATGATGCAAGCAGGTGGCGTGGTGGGAGGACCCGGTGTAGGAATGGTGGGTGGTCCCAATGTAATGGGACCGCCTACGCCACACACACTGCAACAGCAACTAATGCAATCGGCAGCGCGCTCCTCGCCGCCCATACGATCACCGCAACCTACACCGTCACCACGTTCGGCACCATCGCCACGCGCTGGTGGGCCATCGGCCTCACCACGCCCGCAACCATCGCCACATCATGTGATGAGTCATTCGCCAGCGCCTGGTCCACCGCATGATAGCGGTCTACATAATCACGTGGGCGGTATGCATGCGCCACATCAATCACCACTGCCAGGTGGTGTGTCACAGGATGTTGGCGTTGGCGGCGGAGTTGTCGGTGGTGGTGGCCCGGGCCAAGCTGTCGCCGATGCATCCGATCAATTGACCAAATTTGTGGAACAACTCTAGTGCAGCAATTAACAGTTGCAGGCACCTACTACCACGTTCAGCAACAACAACAACCACAACAACAGCACCAACAAGATGTACCCGCGTTATTACTGAGATAAACCGCAATTGTGCATCTATACAGGTTAATCAATCATAATACTTTTTGCAGATCTTTGGTTGATTTTTTTTATACTATTTATGTTTATTTTTTTTTTGTGGCATCACCATTGAAGTTATTCATTTCAATTTTCTTATCTCTAAAAATTAGGTTTATAATTCATTTTTTGCTTTGAATTATATGCATAGTTAAGAATAGTGTTTAGAACTCATTGAAGTTATGATCAAACGTTCCATCGCAACACGTTACACCTAATTGTCATAAGCATTTAAAGAGTAATCATTTGGTTTGCCGAAAGATGCATTAGATGCATATAATCATATAAGAAGAAGTACTCCAAATAGACAAGATCGATCAAAGATACAGTATGGTGCAGATACCAAATTAAAGGTTGGCCGTTACTAAAGTCCTGTTCCCTACAAAACCATGCATACATGCTAATTACATTGAAATTAATTTTTTTTCACTAAACATTCGAAAAGTCAGTTTTACATTCATATAACATGAAATTAAAGTCGTTTACAAGAAAAAGCATATATCACTTTACGATTTCATTTTTAAAATATTGGTTGCGCATTCTTCTTCTCCTTTCTTATACATATATTATTGCGTAGGAAACTTCATTGTGTTCGGCCCTTTGTGCACATTTAGAAATAGCTTAAATTACGTTTTTGTTTAAATTTGAGTTAAATTAATTTCTACTCGTTCTTAAAATGCTGTTGAACGTATACACAACCACATGCACACACACTGATATATCTATCTATATATATATAGACCTAATGCAATTTAAATGATTAATAATATACCATAAATCATATGTAGATGTATGTAAATGTAATATAAGACGCAAAAGTTTATTTTTATCACTTTGAGGACTGTAAAAGAATAAAAAAGATAAAATCAAAATATAAAATAATTTTGTATAAACGAAAAGAATTATAGTAAAAAACAAGTCAAATATGCAAATATTAAAAAGCACATGCACACATTGTAAATATGTATTTTTTAAGTAACTTATATATACAATTTAAATAGGTTTTAGTAACATTTAAACAAAAGAAACCAATATTTAACAATAACAAATAAAAAGAAGACCAATCAATCAAGCTCCAATTAGTAAGGTAATTACAAATGAACAAGCAATAGTTTATATATGTGCAAAACTCTTCACGTTTCACAATTTTTAGATTGTGAGATAATGTTCCGTTATTTTTCAACATTACACTGTAATTAACATTATACTTGAAAAAGTTCCATTATTTTCGTTGAAATGATTTCCAAAAATGTCTGGCACCAATCTTTTGCTGCATTGGTGATTCCTAAAAAGGCAACTGTAGTCTTCACACTGTAGCGTCAACAACTGAAGTGCTACTAGAGCGTCGCTGTCAACATTTCTCACCTACATTGTTTTTACGCTAAATACATGTGTAAAGCGTTTTGATGCATTATTATTCTATGACATCCAGTAACAATATTAAATGTGCCTTTTCAGTATTTGTACTTTAATTGTAATCTTATTGCACTATGTTGGCCACTTGAATGCTGACTTTTCATTCGAATTCATATTATTTCATCATTAGAGGCAACTCTAGTTGATAATGAATGCAACAACATGTACGTATGTATGAGTCGCGCCTTATAGTTTGCTTTACCAGTGAATTGTGTTTGCAGAGATTCAAAACGTTAAATCTAACAAATAATCCTTATCTAAGAGTATATTAAGTATTCTTTACTTTGTAGAACTATATTTAAAGCAATATTGAATTGAGAAGAAGGCCAATTAATTAACATCAACACAGTATAACTTCAAAATAATTACAATTGCAACTGTGTAGCTGTGCACATGTCTACACTTTAACGGAGTTCTTGGTAACGGCACTACATGCATCTCATCAATATTTCTATGCTATGTCTAATGAAAGAAATCAATGTACATAAGCTAAATTACACTCATTCAAAGCCGTCGCAAATATTATTCTTGCAGCAAATATTAATTGTTTAATTCACTTTATTACTCGTTAATAATAATTTAAAACTTAAGTAACTCTTACTTTATTTTCTAAAATGTGAACATTTCAAATTTCATACATACATAGTAGTATAATTAGTGGTACTGTACGCATGATTAGTTATATTTTGTGATAGCTTTTTTATATGATAATACTTAATTTTAGTTGAATTGCTTTTTTTCTGATTGGTGGTGTGATAAATCATGCGCCGAAAAATGTTAGCATTTTTAATATTATAATTTGACATAATACATACATACATACATATAATTTCGAATGCCCGTGTACTTTGTATTAATTCTTTGGCTATGAAAAGTGCATTGGTGTGTTTAGATTATACTCTGCAATTATTTGGTACGCAAAGAAATTATTTACCACCCATTGACTTGAAATCCGCCAATTTTTCCAAGTACAAACACGGTGGTAAGCAATTTCTTTTCAAGCCTTTTTATATTTGAGAAAATTGAACATAAAAAATATGTACAATATCCTTAATAAATATTTATTACTTCACGCGTATGTGTGCATAAAGAGCCGCTCACCAGTGCTTCAATTGCTATATACATATACGCATAAAAAACTACAACAAGATTTTGAAATTTTGAAATTAAAATAAAATGTTTATAAAACTGCATATTTTTTTAATTACAATTACGCAATAGAAACTAGTTAGCCTAAGTTGTAACTGCAGTCTGTTTTATGTTTAGACTTGCACAATTTTCGCGTGAATATGTGTTTGTTGTTGTTCGCGCCCGATAGACCTGCGCGACCGCCAACCAACAGCAAACGCACCATTGCTGGCGAAAATTGCGCAGCTCGCGTAATAAATTATAAACAAGAAATATTTGAAAATACAAAATAAGTTAAAAAGAAAGTATGCATTGTATATACATAAATAGTTAGCTTATAGCATAGAACAAAACAGCATAATTATTATATAAGTTACTTATTAAAGGTATGTCATAATATAAAATAGTATGTGTAATTTGTATGTTATTACTTATACTTGTAATACAATATTTTTAAATGTACATATATACATAATTACCTAGCTGCTAAGGATCATTATATAAGCTAGTTAATAAGCGTATATTGAAAGATAATAAAAGCACGGAAATTTATTAAAACAAAAAATTAAAATTGTTTAAGTATTGGTTCCAAAATATTTGTGATTTGCATACCGATGTACATACATGTGTAGGAGGTATTCGTGTTTCAATGTGTGTGTGGATAGCAAGTGAAGTGAGAGTTGTGGAAAATGTTAGGTAATCTAATATACCTAATACGCTATATCTACACTATATATACAAATATTATTTTCTTACAAGTTCGTAGTTTTGAAAGTCAAGTGTGGTCTTATTAAAATTATTAAAATAATACATTAAATTTGTGACGATCTCTTCAACTCCCCTTTTTATGCATAATGTTTGATGTATGTTAATTTGTGAAAAAATAAAAATTAAAAGTTTTTAAAAGTTGATAATCACTACATGTAAAGTATTAGTCTATTTTAAATTTAAATATAAAAAACATAATGAATATTATGTTATAAAAATGATACACTTTTTAGTAAGGAAAAATCATACATATATGCTATGCACCGATCACTGAAAAGGAATCTGCTAACAAGCTGGAATCAATGAATACGACAATTACTAATTACTAGTAATGATTAACGCGTAAAACGTAATGCGCCGTCTGTGAAATACTGTGAAATACCGTTAAATAACATGTGTCTAACTATAGAGCAAATTAAGTATATTTTGGTGGTTTAATATTGTATGTATATATGTATAAGTAAGCGTTTATTACTAGCCTGAAAATATGAAATTAAACAATTTAAATGAGAAATGTGCCTGCCAAGCACATCACAACATACATACATACACTGCAAACGATTTCATTGATATAACATACAAAAAAATAAAAAAAAAATGTAAATGCCAGAAGCTTAAGTTGTACGCGGTCTGATAGTAAATAAAAAATAGTTACTAAATAAAAAAGCGTAATAAAAATAAAATTTTGATTGACAAAATAAAAATTAACATAGTTGTAGAAATTGATCAATCCGCAATCAGTTAAAAAATGCATAAATTGTTGCTGAACATATATGCCACGCATAGCTTCTTTTTATAGGTGATTTGCATGTGATTGCATGTGAAATTGTGTGCGGTTATGCGACAGCGCAGCAACTAAGTAAAATCTATAAAATAGCAAAAAAAATATATATTAACAACTAAATCTGTTTTAAGCACTTCATTTACTGCGAAATCATTTGTGTTTAATTGTATGTAAGTAAGATAGTACTCATTGAAATAAAATATACAAATTTTATAATTTGTATGAGCTCCAAAAAAACGAAAACATCTAATCTAGCATAAGTATAAATTAACTAAATTTGCACTTGATTTGACAATTTTCTAAGATTTATTTGTCAATCGATGTAGAGAACTTAAAATATACATAGGTCTAATCGCTAAGTCCTAGCATAAATGTATTAAAATAAACAGAAAAGTATCATAAGCATTAAATTGACGAAAAGCTAAAGCTAAACTGGATATAAATATAAATACAAAAAATATACATATTACACATAACTGTGGATGAAAGTAAAAAATGGGCACGCGCGTGTATAAGGAAAACAGCATTATTTGTATAGTAAAAAAATTAATGATAACGGTTTATATAATTATAATTATATACATACATACAATAAATAATTATAAAAATTATATACAAAATTTAAAATGCGTATATATACATACATAAAAAGAAATTGAAATAAAAAATATTGAAATGACAAAATACAAATATTTGTTTATTTCATCGCACATATAAAATTTTTCTATAATTATAGGATTATTGTTTTAATTGGGGAAATTTTATTTTCTTATGTTAATTGTATTTTTTACGTTTATTAAAATCTGTTCCATATTCAGAAGTACGGACATCACTATAATGGTTATATAGAGTTGAGGGAGCGTATTTCCGAAAGAAAAATGTACTTAAATTTTTAGAAAAAAAAAAAAACATAATGCCTAAGAAAACTGATTACTTAAGGGGTTAGGTGGGTTTCAAAATATACATTTTTTTATTTCTTATTAAATAGTACAATGTGTTTAAAATATTCTCCAAAATTTTCAAAATTGTTCGCAGTAAAATTTTAAGATATATTTAAAACTAAAACTAAACGGGTTTATATCAAAACACGATTTCTCAAACAGTTATGAAGCGATTTCGCACAAATCTGTGAAATAACATTATCTGGATAATGAACGAAGAATTTTTTAATTTTTATTACAACTATTAGTCTCTACATTATTACAACTCTAGTAAATAACAAAAATAATATATTTTTCTTTCGTTCATAAACGAAATTTATCCATGTACTATCGAAATATTTTTAGTATATTGATTTTAGATGAACCAATAACGAGTTATGCTGGCCACGGCAAGAGGTTTTTTAGACGTCAAGGGAAATGAGGAACCTGAGGTTTGGGAATCTATATATATAAACAAGTAAGGAAGAGCTAAGTTCGGGTGTAACCGAACATTTTATACTCTCGCAATTTATTTGTTTAACTTTATTTATATTATATAATACACAATTTGACCCACATATTCGTCATATATATTGTATAAAGTCCATTGCAAGTTGGAAACCATAATATTAGGTTAGAAGCACCGAGGTCCTCGTGTTCGACATATGGGGTCTTAAAAACCTATGGTCCGATTTTTATAATGGGGCTTCCACACTATAAAGGTAGTATTTGTGCAAAGTTCTGCACCGATATCTTCACTAGTGCTTACTTTATATATTGTAAAGTAAACGATTTAGATCGTCTTCAAAGTTCTGGTATATAGGAAGTATGCGTGGTTGTGATGCGATTTGGCCAATTTTCACAACATATTATTGGGAGGTAAGGAAACTATTACAAACCAAGTTTCATTGAAATCGGTCGAGTAGTTCCTGAGATATGGTTTTTGACCCATAAGTGGGCGACGCCACGCCCATTTTCCATTTTGTAAAAAAATCTGAGTGCAGGTTCCATCTGCCATTTCTTATGTGAAATTTAGTGTTTCTGACGTTTTTCGTTAGTGAGTTAACCTTCTTTTAGTAATTTTCAACCTAACTTTTGTATGGGAGGTGGGCGTGGTTATTATCCGATTTCAACTATTTTCATGGAGTGTGGTGGGGTACGTAAGAGAATCGACTACAGAAAGTTTGGTTTATATAGCTTTATTGGTTTGCGAGTTATATACAAAAAACCTATTTGGGGGCGGGGTCACGCCCACTTTAAAAAAAAATTACATCCAAATGTGCCCCTCCCTAATGAGATCCTATGTTCCAAATTTCATTTTCATAACTTTATTTATGGCTTAGTTATGACACTGTATAGGTTTTCGGTTTTCGCCATTTTGTGGGCGTGGCAGTGGACCGATTTTGCCCATTTTTGAAAGCAACCTCCTCAGGGTGCCAAGGAATGTGTGTTCCAAGTTTCATTAAGATATCTTAATTTTTACTCAAGTTATCGCTTGCACGGACAGACGGACAGACGGACGGACAGACATCCGGATTTCAAATCCACTCGTCATCCTGATCATTTATATATATATAACCCCATATCTAACTCTTTTATTTCTTGGTGACACAAACAACCGTTATGTGAACAAAACTATAATACTCTGTGCAACAGGTTGCGAGAGTATAATAAAAGAAAGTCGTGTTAGTTACACTATTTTTAACTGAAGAACGGCTGAACCGATTTGGCTTAAATTAAAAAACGCAACTGACATTCCTTTTATACACACATTTATTATTCAAAACATCGCAGTGGACGTTCATTTCATTTGATAAAAATAGAAAAACAAAATAATGTTGTCAATGGTTGAATATTTGAAGGTTTGAAATTTTGAATGTAACCTTTTAACTGGCCGTGTGTTATGTACAAATCGTTTTATTGAGTCAATTTCTGTATTACGGTTATAATAATTCAAATTGGATATTCTGACATATCTTACAAAAACTGTGCCTCATATGTATAATGCTCATGCAGAAAAGTGTAAATTCAGTGTCAGCGTAAGAAGTGGTAAAATTTACTTATTGAAAAAGGTTTTAATATCGCAATAATTTAATCTGTTTAGTGTATTTCGACTAAGTTTGTTTTTTTTTTTGTATTTTTTTCACACTTCGGGCAATGTAAGATTTATATATACATATGTATATATAACAAGGACTATAGTATAAACGAGAACGTTAATGTGATCACCAGTAATTAAATTTAGTATTTCAAAGGAATGTACCT
Source organism: Zeugodacus tau (assembly GCA_031772095.1). Classification (NCBI taxonomy): domain Eukaryota; kingdom Metazoa; phylum Arthropoda; class Insecta; order Diptera; family Tephritidae; genus Zeugodacus; species Zeugodacus tau. Next base: position 29,858,100 of record CM062650.1, on the reverse strand, counting down.
CTGTTGAATACACAAAAAAAATACGTTTATGATACACTAATTGTTGAAGGAAATGGTGGTTTATATTTCCTGGAACTCCCTGGTAGAACTGAAAAGACATTCCTCATGCCATTAGTTGAAGCCGCTGTTCGCGCTAGATCCAACAATATGGTTGCAGCTGATTCTTCTTGAATAGCTGCCACATTGTTAGAAGTAATACGTAAGGTTCATTCAAGACTAAAATTACAGTTTACTCTTCAAACTGTTGAAGAATCAACATGTAATATTGCAAAACACTCTGCGATGGCACAAGTTTTATCAACATCGAAAATCAGAAGGGACGAATTTACAATGGCAGATAAACGTGCGTTGGAAGCACTTAATCGTAAACTAAAAGATCTAAACATTGACTTGAGATGTTTTAAAATCGCAATGATTTTGCTTTTGGCGATTTCCCCCAAAAACTAAAAGATTAACTGTTGCCGACGAAATAAACGATTGCCTCAAATCACCAAATGGCGTTATGTGAAGGAACTTCAGCCAACAACAAACATAATAGTTGTGTTCCTGAATGATACATCTGTTGAAGATACCTCTGAGAAATTGCTGGCAAATGGTAATGGTCGAGTACCTTTCGACAAATCGAAAGGATTTCGAATTTCTGTAACTTTGTCTTATCGAAAAATGAACTCATCAACAAGGTATAAATCACAAAAATAATGACTGGTTGAATGGGCTAGCAATTTTGCCGGTTAGGAATAAAAATGTAGATAATTCAGAATTAGATCATTGGTACACTTCATTCATTCAAATCTACTGGCTGTGTAATAAATGAAGATGAAGCCATTAACTATTCAATTGAATTTTTAAACTCTTGGATGTGCCTGTATAACAATACAATTTACGACTAAATATTGGCTTCGTAGTAATCATGCTTCGAAACTTAAACCAACTAAGACTGTGCAACGAAATGCCTTTGATGGTAAAAAAGAAGATGTTCTCATTTCGAGGATATCGATGATACATACCAATGTGATGATTGAGTTCAAACGACTTCAATTTTCGAATGTCATAAAATATTCTTTGATATGCTGAATTGTGTATATGAATGAAATGATTATACAAATATATGTATTTAAAAAAAAGGTAAAATACCTTTGCTTTCAACTACTGAAACCCACCTAACCCCTTAATGCCACAAAACATCATATCATATTGACGATTTCAAGGCGTTACATCCAATTTTAAGGCTTTTTACTTGCGGCGAGGATTTAAGCATATGCCAAATGATGTCAATTCTATATTTAATTCAAATATGTTGTGCAGTTGCTGAAAGATGAGGTGTCACCTTAAAGAAGGCATGCCCATTGTACCCTGTCCCATTTGTTCACCAACTCACAGAACTACTCCAATACTTTAGATATATTAAAGTTATTGCATGCTTCCTTATTTCATAAAAAATATCACACAACAATTATTAAATGGTCGTCCTTTCTACTACTGACTTTAAAAGTAACTAAGTTCAAGTTGTTCTGGTACAATAAACATCCACTTTGTACTGGGTAATCAATCCATTTACACACTCCTTATTTTCCAATCTTTATCCATTTTATCTCACCTATATCATCTTATCTTACCTATGTATGTGCGAAAATCTCTCTCTGTTTACAATTTAGTTTAAGGAGAAGTTGTTGTTTATTACTGAATGCATTATTAATGGGAACAACTTGGTAATCAGAAAACAGCTGATCGATATAATTTTATAATTTATATGGCTGAAAAAAGTATTAAAATTTGGAAAAAGTGAGATATATATCTACTTATAGTACAATATAAAACTCGCTAGGAGCAAAGTGTGAAAATTATGAACTGCACAAAGACTATATCTTTAACAAAATATTATAAAAACGAGTTGTGCAATCTTGGACTGCGGAACCTCAAAGTGAAATGGTTATTTATTTTGTTTTACTTCCTAAACAAATTATTTGAGTTCTCCGGGAAGAACGCCTGGTTGAAATGAATGAATTTTTATCACTCAATTAATTTCAAATGTGTAACGTCAATTTTAAATACAACAACAATATGCACTGCATTGTTATTTAACAATCGTATTTTTAAAAAGTTTAATTAAGGTTTCGAAAATGAAATTACATGAGAAAATGCAAAATCTTAATGAGAAGTGTTTTAAAGTTGTATTTTGTTAATTGTCACAAAAAGTACAATTATCTTACATTATGGAAGTGACATTGAGTTTCATTTAGAACCGTTTATAGCTATTGTTCATGCATAGACCCTTCAATGTTAAATTATTTCTGTTTAGATATATGTATATACATATATAAAGCTCTTTTCGAATATGATCCGTAAACTGTCGAAAATCTAAATCAAGAGCTTAAGGGATATTTCACTCCCGAAAAGAAGAGAAACGATCTATTTCCAAACACTTGCAAAAACCGGAAAGATAAAACAAATCAATTGAGTTGGCTTAAATACAAATTATAAACCATCTTAATTTGTAACTTTGAATATGACCACAACAGTAGTGGTAAGTTGATTGGACCTTAATTATAGTTTCTTACTATAAACCCCGAAATGTATGAAGTTCAGATTTTATTATAATATGTATAAAAATAATTTTCTTTGCTTTTGTGTTGAGTAATTGTGTCCGGTTGAAATTTCTCTAGTACAAAATCTGATTATTTTTGTAAATAATTTTGTAAAATCTTTCCAGTTGGGAATAATATGAGCATTGAATGATAAAACGGTATATTATATTTAACGTTTTATATAGGTCAATGCACTATCAAGTGGAATTAATTGCGTTGACGTAAACTTTCACGCTTGCAAACTAAATTATATGTATATATGTATGTATGCCACTAAACATTTAGTATCTGCACTTTACAAAATCTAATCAATATCATGAAAAATACTATATTCTTTATATTTTGATAGACCATTATAATTATTGAGATATATATGAATGCTTTGTATACGTTTGCACGTACATATGTGTCTGAATGCCGATGCGGGAGTTCTCAAACATTGGCCATTGAGTACAGTGAATGGCGCATCACTCAATTTTAAACAAACACCTGATTTTCTTTGTATAGGTACGCTATTAATACAGTGTTTCATTTAATTAAAAAAATGGTGAGAAACATAAATATTTTAATAAACTAAGAATCATAGATTCTTTATATTGTGTGAGTATGATTCCATTATAGTCATGAATAACCGATCCCAAAGCAAATCTTGCATTAGTGCCTTAAAGCAGAGTTGTTCTGTAACACTCTACAATACTCGACTAGCTATTGGACTAAACTAGCTTTTCCAGGAGATTGAGTAATAAGTAAAAAAATTGCATTCTGCGATTTTCCAAAATGGCCTCCAGAATCGAAATATTTGATTGGAAGTTCGAAAAATAAAAAAACTGTCGTTAAGCTTGTGTGACAGATGTTATAAGGGGTCGAGTAATTTTCGATATATATTTTTTTTATTTTTCGAAAATCGGAGAATACAATTTTTTACATATGACTCAATCTCCTGGAAAAAATTAATTTGGTCTAATGCCCAGAAAAAAATAGTCGATTTTGTCATATAGTGTAATGATACGAAGTTATATTGTAATTTTGATTCCCTGGCCTCGAAAAATTTGATATAAAAGAATTAAGTTCTAAATTTTTAGTTCCTTAACCGACACTTGCTGCTTTCATCGAAGTGAAATTTGGAAATAGCAAAAAGTAATAAACAGCTTTTTTCATTATAAATTCAAAATTTAGTTTATGTCAGGAGTTTAAAATAGTATGACCGTTTTAGTTTACAGAAATTTTGAAACTTTTTTTGGTTGTCTCTTTTCATACTCCCTTTTCTAAAGCCATAACGTGATTTTGGAGCCATTGGAACTATTCACATGACAAGTCTAAGAGTGTTCCAAGGTATCATGGACCTCACTAAAAGGTCGATCCCTTTTCCCACTCAGCTTAAATCAACCAATCCAGATCAAATTTCATCAAATGAAAGTCTTTCACCTAATTTTTCTTTATTATGAATTGTTATTCATTTACCATACACTGTATGCCGTTAATTAGCTCATACTAAATTTTATAACTTATCTACATATGAGCACTCAACAGATTGAAGTGCAAGTTTAACTTACTTACTTATAACTCAATTCGACAGGTATTGCGTAGATAGCTGCTTATAAATAATAATGCTCATCGTAGACGAGTTTCAAAACAACCGCCAACCACATCACTTCGTCGCTTCGTTAGCCTGGTCATCAACGTGTAAATTCTAAATTCCGAGTGGCATTGTGTTACATAATTAATAAAACAAAGCGAAAATGTCAACGGCGCCTTGGAGGTGTATAAAGTTAACGTACTTCGTAATTGCTATTATTACTACCATACAAGGGTCTGTGAGCGGAAGTGAAAATATTCAAGATGTAAATTATGCGCTCGGTATTCATTTTTTCGAACAATTTACAAACTTTGATGAAGTGAGTTTAGTGTGTTTAACGGATTTAAAAATTGTGGCGGAAGCGTTGAAAGACAATGCGGATTGGGCGCTAAAAAGTGTGTACATCTTATATTTATTTTAATTGTTTTTTAATACAATAATATTTTTTAGTGCTTGATGCTTGGGGTAAATTCCCCTCTGGTATACTATACGGTCATCGCATGGAAATGGGAAATTTCGATGAATGCCTCGACATAAATTCACCATTGTTGGGTAAATACTGTCAGGCGTCTGTTCCCGTAGAGACGACTGCATTTGGTTTGAATGCTGAAATACAGCTAGGCATATGCTTTCCAAATAAATGTAGTACGGAGGACTTTGATAAGCTTCTAAAAGACTTTTTATCAGATTCATATAAATTAAATTTCAATGTGACAACCAAATTGCTGATCCCATCCACCTGTTCAACTCGCGAACTTGTCGAACTTGAGCCTCTCGATTGGGTTGCAATGTAAGTACGTGTTGATATTGATTAATATTACTTCATATATATGGACACCATATATACGAGCTCGTGTTATTCGTTTTTATTTTTCATTTGTTACAAGTGCTGCGACATTTGAAAACAAATAAAACGCTTAAATTCAAAAGCGCGTCCATTATGCTTAGAATGATTCTAGAACGTAGAACGTGCTGCATATATAATAGAATATTTTCATTCCCATACTATACTTGAAGAATTTTCCAAAATTTTCTTTTTGCTAGTATTATTTAAATACTTGCGCATACATACCGAAGTATGGTATTTCCGACCACTTTTATTAAAAGAAAAGAAATTGAAAACCTATAGTGATTCTTTTCACCGATATCATACGATGACGAAGAGCATTTGGACATACTTCTTTGGTATGGTGTGTCATTTTGAATATGTGCTGATGTAAAAATGTTATTTAATAATGTAATGCATTGGGTCTAATCATTGAATCCGTTTCGATCGAAACATTTTATGACGGAAACCGTATCGAAAATAAAATGTACGATCACATTGAACTCACTTACCGACTCGAAAAAATACATTCCGCGGCTAATAGATGTCGCTAATTACAAAATCATTGAAACCTCAAAATCGAAAATTTTGCTCGAAATCTATCCGTTGGTGAATGAGTTGCGGAAATGTAAAAGAAATAAACCTTTTGGAAATTTTTATGTAAATAATTACTGATGACGGACTAAATTAAGTAAATTGTGGTAAAGCAGTTTATCGACTGAATCAATGATTGCATGAACATTTTCGTACGAAAATCTTTATCGTATCGAAATCGAATTCGCTGCGGATTCAATGATTAGGCCCATTGTTGAAAAAATGTTTGTGCTCCCAATATATGTATGAGAATAGTTCGATAAGTACTTAGCCTAGAAATTTACTATCGTTTAATACATTTTTGTATACGACGAAGGCTATTGGCAAAAATCAGCATAAAACTCGTAGTTTGGAATGCTGTGTCCGCGGTATATCAAACGGGTGGGTCATATCTTGTATGAAATATCGAGCGTGAGAAAGATGACGTTGGCGTTGAGTAAGCTCAATCCGAAGGAGGTTCTGAGTGATTTCATTCCTTCCAAGCAACAGTCTAAATAGAGTTCAACTCGCGAACCTGCTCCAAAGAAGGCGTAGACTGTTCAATAGGTAGAACCAATATTGACTGCATGTCCCGAATAATGTAGCAGGAAAAAATAGCCTACTTAAATGGTTGAATTAAGCTTTAAACTGCTATTCTATCCATTGCATTCACCATGTTTGGATCGTGCGGTTTTTTCCTCCTAAACATCATCTTTCGAAAACGTTTTATTCAGAACGGTTTAAAAAGTTGGGGCAACATACATAGATCGTATTTTATCCCGGAACGGAACACAATATTTTTGTAAAAATAACTCAATTTGAACCTTATATTTAAAATAGATGGATCCACGGCATGATAATAGCTTTATTCGATTTGTCACTGATAGCTCTGCGCGCTTGTAAAAAATTTTTCGTGTGAAACAACATATGTAGTTATCCAGTTTGACAAGAAAGTATGCGGGTACCTCATTAAAAATTCTATCGCCGCCGTGAGTGCTACAATTCACAATGGTACAAATGGCTCAAAAATGTTTTTAACTTTAAATAAATTTTAATTCATTGAAGAAAACGTGCCATGGACAACTCAAAACTAGGGACAAAAAAATTAGTTCGCCAATTAATTACAGTTGAACTTCAATAACTCGGAAGTCTCTCGAACTCGAAGTTTTTTTTGTGGATTATGGGGATTCGAGTTAGGGAAGTTCAACTGTATTTCTCCATCAAAGAAAATAGTTCAACACTATTGCTCATATTTAACACGACATTTTAGCACAGGGTGGTATCATAAGTGCGGCCTGTTCGTTTAAATTATAGGATAGTGTGTTCCATTGGCTACTCTATAACGCTTAGCCAATCTATGACAGCTAATGCCATTATTAGTGTTATTGAATTTGTTGAAAAACTTACAAATTTGAAAGTGCTCATGCGTTGGAAAGAATTAAGGTTAGTACCACAATTTGGTCAAATATATGTATGTTAATTGAGCCATACATTTTTTATGTTCTTTCAGTAGGGTTAATACACAATACACCTCTAACTAATGGTATATTAAACCACATAAAGTTCATTAATTATCTAACTTAATTGCTGTACTAAAGTAAATATCAGTAAACGACTAATTTAATGATGAGTTACTGATTTTACTTCACTACGACCTTATTCCATACATTAAGATTAATTTAATTATAAAGGATTTTATAATAATTGTGTTTAATCTCCAGTTCAAACGTAACGATGACCACTGTTTTATTTCCTTTAGTGGGCTTTTCATTACTTTGGCACTTCTAATGGCGCTGAGCACTATCTTTGACTGCCTTTATAGTTACAAAAGAAGTAAGTTTTTCGCAAAATTTAATCATTTCAGTGAACATATTTATACACATACACATTCATGTATATTTGTATATATATGATTACAGAGCAACCCAACAAGCTGTTGGTTTCTTTTTCCATACCTAAAAATCTGCAGCAATTATTAAAAATACAGCATGGGCACATACCCTGTCTCCATGGCATACGTTGTCTTTCGCTGTTTTGGATAATATTTTTACACTGCTACCTGTATCGTATACTATCTCCAAATATAAATGCAGTTGATATAAAAAGTGTGAGTCAGGCAAAAGTTTATTTTCTATATAACCAATGCCATAGATAGATGGCATTCATATATGTTTGTATTTTTACATAGTGGGAACAAACGCCATTTTCGATGATCGAACAGAGCGGCTCAATTGCGGTGGACTCATTTTTCTTTCTTAGTGGTCTATTGCTAATCATGGTGTCCTTCAGAGAAATGCAAAAGTACGTGGCAAGATCAATTTTTTTATTGCAAAATTTAACTCATCTTTATGTTACAGAAATGATGGAAAACTCAACATACCACTGATGTACATTCACCGTTATTTGCGCCTCACACCAATTCTTGCTGTAGCCGTTTTATTTTACATGTCGTTATTTAATTACATGGGCAATGGACCAATTTGGAAGAACCTTACTGTTGCAAATAAAATATGTGACAATACTTGGTGGGCCACACTATTGTATGTACAAAACTATGCGGCACCTGGTAAACTGGTGAGTCGTTTATTTTGTTGAACCAATGTAAAGAAAACTTAGTCTTATCACAAAATCAATATCATTGCTCTAAGCATCCAAAAGCCACTCATACGCCCCCAATGTCTTTGACAAAAATTTCAGAATAACTGAGACCAAACGTTGTTACCGTTATTAATTCGTCTTTCAGTGTCTTGGTCATACCTGGTATTTGGCAGTGGATACTCAGCTGTTCTTTTTATCGCCTATATTTTTAATTCTGATCTGGAAGTGGCGGAAATTGGGTACAGCGGCAACAATAATTTTTGGTTTATTGCTGGTTGCTTGTTTATTTACCGTTATTGTGTTAAATAAATACACAATTTACGACATTGCACGGTACACTTTATATTATATAATGATTTAAGCATTTTATTTATTAATATGCAATTACAGAAACTATGGCACGGCAAGTGAGGCAATGCCGAAAATTTACTACTCCACACACACCAGATGCTCAGCCTGGTTGATCGGTCTGCTTTTTGGCTGCTACTTGCACTACAACAATGGACGCATCGCTAAAATATCAAATGTAAATAAAATTCAACCCAATGCAAATTTTGCAATACAACAATTGCATAAATAACTTTAGTACACATTTTTTAGTGGTTAGTCGCATTTGGTTGGGTTGTATCGCTCGGCATGCTCTTCACATTGGTATTTGCTTGGTATCCGAAAACACTGCCCACCACAAGCGATCCCACCGTACTCGAGAGTGCCTTTTATTTTGCTGGGGGACGCGTAGCGTGGCCTTTGGCGTTATGCTGGATAGTCTTCGCCTGTATAAATGGTTATGGCGGTCCGATAAACAGTTTTCTTTCATGGACCTTTTGGCAACCCATTTCGAAGCTTTCGTACATTATGTACATTTGGCATTTGATTGTGATCACTATAAATGCGTCGCGTATCAAAACTAATACATATTTTTCTGATTATGATGTGGTATGTCAGGAGTTGATAGTGTCCAATCTAAATATAAGAACATTAAATGTTAAATTTTGTCTATATGATTTCAGACTTTAAGCTTCTGGAGTAATTTTGGTGTAACACTACTCGTATCTGTTTGCCTTTATTTGGCTGTTGAGGCTCCGGTTGCCGATATAGAAAGTTACCTGCTACCACGGAACAAGCCAAAGACTGCTAAACGATCCACATTGCCCGCTACAACCACAATATCTCAACAGAATTTATGCGAGTAGGATTATAGGAGATATATTTCCAAATTTGTAATATAATATAACTAATTTTAATCCATGTATATATGTATATATTGCCAACTGATGTTATATACTCTCAGGTTAGTAGGTTACTAAAAAAATACAGGAAATGTTTTGGATCTTTGGGATCTTCGTATACAAATTTGTACACTGTAAACGTAAATGAGACGAGTTTATGCCCATATTTATTAATAAATATTAATTTAAAATTATAATCTACAATACGTAATTACTTGTAATTGTATGTGTAAATATTAATTTTTCAAATAATAATAATTTTTATACTCTCGCAACAAATGTTGCTAAAGAGAGTATTATAGTTTTGTTCACATAACGGTTGTTTGTAACACCTAAAACTAAACGAGTTAGATATAGGGTTATATATACCAAAGTGATCAGGGTGAAGAGTGGAGTTCAAATCCGAATGTCTGTCTGTCCGTCCGTCCGTCCGTCCGTCCGTCCGTCCGTCCGTCCGTCTGTGCAAGCTGTAACTTGAGTAAAAATTAAGATATCTTGATGAAACTTGGAACACATGTTCCTTGGCCCCATAGGAAGGTTGCTTTCGAAAATGAGCAAAATCGGACCACTGCCACGCCCACAAAATGGCGAAAACCGAAAACACATAAAGTGCCATAACTAAGCCATAAATAAAGCTATGGAAATAAAATTTGGTATGGAGGATCGCACTATGAAGGGGCATATTTGGATGTAATTTTTTTGGGGAAGGGGGCGTGGCCCCGCCCCCTACTAAGTTTTTTATACATATCTCGCAAACCAATAGAGCTATATAAACCAAACTTTCTGCAGTCGTTTTTTTAGCCACTTCCTAATACAGTCCAAAAATGAAAGAAATCGGATCATAACCACGCCCACCTCCCATACAAAAGTTAGGTTGAAAATTACTTAAAGTGAGTTAACTCACTAACGAAAAACGTCAGAAACACTAAATTTCACATAAGAAATGGCAGATGGAAGCTGCACTCAGATTTTTTTACAAAATGGAAAATGGGAGTGGCGTCGCCCACTTACGGGTCAAAAACCATATCTCAGGAACTACTCGACCGATTTCAATGAAACTTGGTTTGTAATAGTTTCCTTACATCCCAATGATATGCTGTGAAAATAGGCCAAATCGGTTCACAACCACGCCTACTTCCATTATACCAGAACTTTGAAGACGATCTGAATCGTATACTTTACAATATATAAAGTAAGTACTAGTGAAGATATCGGTGCAGAATTTTGCACAAGTACTATGTTAATAGTGTGGCAGCTCCATTCTAAAAATAGCCGAAATCGGACCATAGGGTTTTAAGGCCACATATATCGAACACGAGGACCTCGTTGCTTCTAACCTAATATTATGGTTTCCAACTTTCAATGGACTTTAAACAATATATATGACGAATATGTGGGTCAAATTGTGTATTATATAATATAAATAAAGTTAAATATATAAATTGCGAGAGTATAAAATGTTCGGTTACACCCGAACTTAGCCCTTCCTTACTTGTTTTTTTAATTTTTAAATTTTTGGTACCATTTTCAAGACAAAATGACGATTTTAGACGAAAAATCGAAATATTGTAAAATTGTTAGTAAATAAAATTTTTAGAAAAACTCGACGTCATTCGAGAGCTATATATACGTAGAATATTTGTTCAAAATTTCAAAAAGATCGATGCAGTATTTTTTTCGGTTGGCTGGTCACCGACTTTAAAAATGACATATTTGGGAAAATCGATTCAAAGTTTTGTACACTCAGCGCAGGTAGTTGTAGGTACCGTTATTCAACCTGCTGTAACTTCGTTAGTTTTTCTCCGAATGGCCTAAAACTTTAACACAATATTCTTGAGATGTTGATGGTTCAGAAAAAAAATAAAAAAAATAATGAAAAAAGTTGTCAAACCTTACCCCCCCCTTAAATAATATGGATAATAAGATTTCAATCTCCAGGGACTGAATTAGAAAATTTTAGTTCTGCTTTACAGGCTTCAAAAAATCGATTTTTTATTTTGTTTTAAATCTCTTCCAAAACTATCCAAGAATATGTCTTTAAAATTCCAGAGACCAATTCGACATATTTTCGAAGCAAGAGCAGTTTTAGTGGCCGAGCCCCGAGCAGGTGCGAATGCTCAGGCAGACCTTTAAAGCGCGTTTTCTCGAGTTTTCATTTCCACAAGTGTTAGAAAACGGTGCCGGCGATAGCCAAAAGAATATATGTCCGATCGAAAAAAAACCAAAGTGATCTAGCTTCAGTATTAAATTATCTTCTATTTGAACTAAAATAGTTGGACAACAGTATTATTAAAACTACTTGTTTTGCAACTTAAAGTAATTTTTTTTTCTTAAAAAAGTGAATTTTTTTTTAAACTTCGAAAAAAATTGTAATTTTATAACTTCTTCGGTATTTTCTTAGTTCATAAAGAAAAGAAACTTATAAAAATTAAAAAAAAACTTGGTTCGACTGTTTCAGATGCATTGCACGACCTCCATCACCGGCACCGATTTACAAGTGCAGACTCCAAGCGCTCCCGAAAAATACTTACAACTTTGAAAAAATTTCAATATTTTTTATACTCTCGCAACAAATGTTGCTAAAGAGAGTATTATAGTTTTGTTCACATAACGGTTGTTTGTAACACCCAAAACTAAACGAGTTAGATATAGGGTTATATATACCAAAGTGATCAGGGTGAAGAGTGGAGTTCAAATCCGAATGTCTGTCTGTCCGTCCGTCTGTGCAAGCTGTAACTTGAGTAAAAATTAAGATATCTTGATGAAACTTGGCACACTTATTTCTTGGCACCATAGGAAGGTTGCTTTCGAAAATGAGCAAAATCGGACCACTGCCACGCCCACAAAATGGCGAAAACCGAAAACACATAAAGTGCCATAACTAAGCCATAAATAAAGCTATGGAAATAAAATTTGGTATGAAGGATCGCACTATGAAGGGGCATATTTGGATGTACTACTAAGTTTTTTGTTCATATCTCGCAAACCAATAGAGCTATATAAACCAAACTTTCTGCAGTCGTTTTTTTAGCCACTTCTTAATACAGTCCAAAAATGAAAGAAATCGGATCATAACCACGCCCACCTCCCATACAAAAGTTAGGTTGAAAATTACTAAAAGTGGGTTAACTCACTAACGGAAAACGTCGGAAACACTAAATTTCACATAAGACTTGGGAGATGAAAGCTGCACTCAGATTTTTTTACAAAATCGAAAATGGGCGTGGCGTCGCCCACTTATGGGTCAAAAACCATATCTGAGGAACTACTCGACCGATTTCAATGAAACTTGGTTTGTAATAGTTTCCTTACATCACAATGATATGCTGTGAAAATAGGCCAAATCGCTTTACAACCACGCCTACTTCCTATATACCAGAACTTTGAAGACTATCTGGATCGTTTACTTTACAATATATAAAGTAAGCACTAGTGAAGATATCAGTGCAGAACTTTGCACAAATACTATGTTAATAGTGTGGCAGCCCCATTCTAAAAATCGCCGAAATCGGACCATAGGTTTTTAAGGCCCCATATATCGAACACGAGGACCTCGGTGCTTCTAACCTAATATTATGGTTCCCAACTTTCAATGGACTTTATACAATATATATGACGAATATGTGGGTCAAGTTGTGTATTATATAATATAAATAAAGTTAAATAAATAAATTGCGAGAGTATAAAATGTTCGGTTACACCCGAACTTAGCCCTTCCTTACTTGTTCTATTTTAAATAATAGCTTTTGTTGCATGCAATGGTGCCAAACATTGAATAGGAAACTTTCAATATATCAGATAATGTAACGCTAGGTGCCGCTGGAAACAAACTTACATATATACTATTTGTACCTAACTCATGCCTTACTTTTGGTGTGCATTGAGAAAAGGGTTTTCAGTGATACTTTATACCAGAAACGATCACAAGGCTACCTTTAATGGAAAAATTATAAAAATGAAGATACAAGCCTAGTAATGTACACTTCAATTCCGAACATTTTTCCATGCAACTGAAGCTAATAAACTCGTATTAAAAATGATTAATAACTTGCATATACATATATATTACCGATAATATTAGTACTGTTAATTAGACAATAGTCGTCTTCGCTATCAATCATTATCTTCTTTATTAAATTTGACCTCTGTCTTTCCAAAAAATTCTATTTCTTAGTGTTTATGATTAAAATATGGATCAAATACCATATTATCTTGATTTCTATAGATCTGACCAAATGTTAGCTAATACATGTAATCCTTTAATTTATCAATTATTAAAAGAACTTACTCAATATTTAGATGGCTAAAATATAATCGACCAAGATGAAAAATATTGCGATTTGAATGTTTTTAGTAACTTTGAGATTTACTAACCGATTATTCATTATTTCATTAACTTCATTTAACTCAAAGTACATACCGCCGACTACAAAAAACCCATGATCCAACAAGTAAGGAGGGACTACGTTCGGTTGTAACCTAACATTTTATACTCTCACAATTTATTAAGATTTGGACCAGACATTCGGCATAAAGTCCTATAGCATAAGGAAAGGGCTGAGGTAATTCCGGATTTTCACCACCAAGGTACACTATATCCAAGACTATACGCTCACTAAGATATTTCACATATTAACCGATTTGTATGGTATAAAGCCCATTGACGAGCAAAAATTGGTACTGAAATCTTCACCCTAGATGTTCTCAAAAGTAATGGAATTTTGTGTTTATAAAATGCTCTCAATAAATACTGAAGAGCCAAATTTGGTTCGCTTTTGCAAAGTTATTATTATGGCAATGTAAAATATTTTGCACCCTGTAACACAAATAAAAGTATTTGTAATGATTACAGTTGATCAACTTTTTGCACGATTAACTGGGACAGTAAATTACTCGTGCAAAAAAAAACGTGCAAAAAAAATCAAATTTTTGTATAAACCTCACTATTAGGACCAATTTAAGAAAAAAATCGTGCAAAAAATAGAAAACGTGTAAAGAATATCTAATTTTACATGAAAATATATCTATTCGTACAGTGAGAATTCACACTGTGGTTGTTGTAGACTTTTCTGGTATTATATGTATGTATTTGTACATATTACTGTTAGAAGGAACAAACAACAACTATTCTGGGAATGGAAAAAAAAATAATACTTTTCCAAGTTCCTTCATTAATCGCTGTCTTATTTTTATACTCTCGCAACAAAAGTTGCTGAAGAGAGTATTATAGTTTTGTTCACATAACGGTTGTTTGTAACACCCAAAACTAAACGAGGTAGATATAGGGTTATATATACCAAAGTGATCAGGGTGAAGAGTGGAGTTCAAATCCGAATGTCTGTCTGTCCGTCCGTCCGTCCGTCTGTGCAAGCTGTAACTTGAGTAAAAATTAAGATATCTTGATGAAACTTGGCACACTTATTTCTTGGCACCATAGGAAGGTTGCTTTCGAAAATGAGCAAAATCGGACCACTGCCACGCCCACAAAATGGCGAAAACCGAAAACACATAAAGTGCCATAACTAAGCCAAAAATAAAGCTATGGAAATAAAATTTGGTATGGAGGATCGCACTATGAAGGGGCATATTTGGATGTAATTTTTTTTGGGGAAGTGGGCGTGGCCCCGCCCTCAAATAGGTTTTTTGTATATATCTTGCAAACCAACAGAGCTATATAAACCAAACTTTCTGCAGTCGTTTTTTTTAGCCATTTCCTTATACATTCCAAAAATGACAGAAATCGGATAATAACCACGCCCCCCTCCCATACAAAGGTTAGGTTGAAAATTACTAAAAGTGGGTTAGCTCACTAACCAAAAACGTCAGAAACACTAAGTTTCACATAGGAAATGGCAGATAGAAGCTAAACTCAGATTTTTTTACAAAATGGAAAATGGGCGTGGCGTCGCCCACTTATGGGTCAAAAACCATATCTCAGGAACTACTAGACCGATTTCAATGAAATTTGGTTTGTAATAGTTTCCTTACATCCCAATGATATGTTGTGAAAATAGGCCAAATCGCTTCACAACCTCGCCTACTTCCTATATACCAGAACTTTGAAGACGATCTGAATCGACCTCGGTGCTTTTAACCTAATATTATGGTTTCCAACTTTCAATGGACTTTATACAATATATATGACGAATATGTGGGTCAAATTGTGTATTATATAATATAAATAAAGTTAAATAAATAAATTGCGAGAGTATAAAAAGTTCGGTTACACCCGAACTTTGCCCTTCCTTACTTGTTCCATACTTCTTCTTAAAGCTTCATTTACTTGTTTGCGTATTGAAATTGTTGCAACCTTTTCGCCGGCTTTCATATCTAAAATTTATATTTTTTACGTTTAAACCTAATTTAGAATTTCTTAAATTCTATCAACAGCAATGTGTTTGTGATGTATTGACGTATGAAATTTTGATTTAATTGCAATAAAGTATACAATTAAAATAGAAAATCCGTGTAAAAAAGTAAAACTGTGTAAAAATGCTAACTGGGAGGTGTACAAAAACACCGTGAAAAAAGGAGATCAATTGTATTATTTATTAATCGCGGACTAATTAATTCAAGGTTTAAAAAATATTTTTACAATACCGCCAATGTATAAAATTAATAAAGATTAATTACATTAAACGTTATACCTCTTTATGTATGATACATTTTTTGTAGGCGTGGTTATGAACCGATTTCGCCCATATTCCACCCATGTCATCAGGGTGTCAAGAAAGTGTTATATATCGAATTTCATTGAAATCGCCATTTTGTGGGTGTGGCAGTGGTCCGATTACGGCCCGAAAGCAACCTCCTCAGGGTGCCAAGGAATATGTGCTCGAAGTTTCATTAAGATATCTCAATTTTTACTCAAGTTATCGGTTGTACGGACAGACGGACGGACAGACAGCCGGATTTCAACTCCACTCGTCATCCTGATCATTTATATATATATACCCACATTACATTACATTATAATACTCTCTGTATAATTCCATGTATATAAAAACAACAACTCACTTTCATTTTAGTTAAAAATGTGACTTTACATTTAAAAACGTATGTAAATACTCGAGGAATACAAAAAACATAAGAGTACGGGACTTAAATCTTCGATAAATGAACGTACCAAATGGCATATTCGCAAGTTGGCAACTCAGGACATGATGAGTTGCTCCAAATTAAAGCGGAATTTGATCTACTTATAGAGAACGTCTCCAACAAATTTTGAAAGAAGACTTAAATCTTAAATATAAATGCAAAGTGCCTAAACCCGCGTTTATAATCTCCACAAAAACCATGCATCTTTTTTCGGAAAATACAAATTCTTAGAAGTAGAGTTTCAAAATTTGATATTTAGCGATGAGGAAACATTAATTTTAGATGGATCACAAGTATTGGAGGGATCTAAGGAACCCTCGGCATACTTACTATAAGCGCAAACATGGCGGTGGATCTCTAATGATGCGCCAAAGAGAAGTCTTTTCTGAGTCGCGTAATATTCCCTAACTTCGGTGTCCGTCATTAAGTCTAGATCTGAAATCAATAAAGGATTTATGGGAAATACTTTCCGTAACATTTTTTAGCTGAACAAAGCTGTATGACAGCTAAAACCATCCATTGAGGAGAAATTGGCGAAGATAAACGTTTCAGTACCGTAAAAGTAGGCCAATTTTATGAAATATTTGCTAAAACTTTTGAAAAAAAACAAGAACGGGGGCTCAATTTCATATTAATAAAACGAAAACATTTCATTCAAATTGTTTACCTATTTAAAAGTTAATACTTAACTAAAAATTTTAATTTTGCTCAAATAGCATTTTTCTATGGCACAAAATGAAGTTTTATTCATTTGATTACTTTTTCTTTTAGCATGGTATAAGTGTTTTTCTTCAATTTTCTTAAGGTAGTTGCAAATTAAATCGTGACAACTTCAGTTTTTTAATATCTATAAAAAGCTTTTTCTGGGAAATTGAGAGTAAGCGAGACATCAAAAGTGATAAATATCGCTGATAATGAGGTCTATTTTAAAGTAATAGACCTATAGCATTACGAAAAGTTGGAAGTAAAAAAAAAATGTAAAGCATTTCTTTCAGTGTATGCACAGAAAATTTTTATATCGAAATTGTTTCTTTAGATCGTTATATTTCTGTATTTCCTACTGAGCACTTTCTCTAGTATAGATATTTGATAACAACAAATACTTTGTAAATATCATTTGTTTCACAATATAAGTGCCCCAGTTCGTCTTCTTATGAGTATAGGCTTATAATGGAGTACAAAGCTAAATTTGTCAAAGGCAATAGTGTCAAATTAAGTGATCTGAATTAAGTACACTTAAAAGACAGTGTCAACATTTGTTTTGTAATATTTCCGCTATTAATAAATAGTATACCAAATAGATAGTAATATAGATAATACATTACGAGTTGTACTTGCACATATGTATCTTTGTTTTTGAATTTTAAATGTGTTTAGTTTTTTTTTGTGATTACTTGTTGTATTTCAACTACGATTTTGCCTTTATATTTACACAGTTCTTACTTATTACGATTTCAGTATACTCTACTCTATACTATACTTAGGAGCCGTCCATAAATTACGTCACACGAATTTAAGGACTTTTTAACCCCTCCCCCCTTCCTTGTCGCAAGTTGTTACATTTTGAACTCCAAATTAAATGAGCACATAATATATAGAGCATATATTATGTTGGTGATGAATTACCTTAGCCTATATACTATATATGATGATTTTCGTTTTTCTATTGGACTTTTTGCCGAATATATGGGTCAAATTGTGTGTTATCTTAATAAAAATATAGCAATAAATTGCGAGAGTATTAAATGTTCGGTTGCACCCGAACTTAGCCTTTCCTTACTTGTTTATATTTGTTGTAACTGGGTATTGCCTTCTTCTCTCATCTGTTTGTTTTTATGTTTGCGCGATGATTTTGTTTGTTGTGCTCTTGGTTCTATTGTTTATCTTTGAATTTCGTCTCTATTACACTTTAGAGTTTGGTATTGGGTTAAACAAGAAAAAATATTGAAATCAGTTTAGCTTTTACCTTCGTGCAGAATTCTGCTAAAATCAAATAATAATAAAGCAATCTACTTGATTCCATAATGTTAATTTAATTGAACTAAATACAATTTATTAAGTTGTTTAACATTAGAAAACGTATATAATACGATTTGTCGTTTTCGTTATAACATTTGAATTACATTTTAATGTTTCTTTGACTAATATCTATCTGAATTTATCAGAATACTCGAGTAGAGACCATAATATGGCTGGTCGTTCTTAAGCTTTGGTCACTTCAGGAATTGCAGTTTTGTCGACATCAACAGTCACTTCAGGCACGATGGGTGTAGGAGCAGACGTTGGTTCTATTTTTTTAGGTGCTGGTTTACTGTCACCACGTCCAAATATTGCCTTCTCAATGCCCAAAATGGGTGCCTCGAAAGCCAATGTGGCGAATACGGAAAGTGTTAGGGCGACGCCGAAATCATGCCACCAGCGAAGGACCTATATATTAACAATTGAAAACATTTAGTTTAATTAACTTTTGATTAAACCATCAATATAATACATACCATTTCGTAATCGCCAAAGTGTGTATCGGTTTGAATACGACCACCATTCACGAGTTGAACAATTCTGTGGATTACATACATGCAGTATGTGAGACGGCTGAAGCCTGTGAAGAAGCCCCAAGAGAGGAAATCGTTGATTATACCGCCATGACCGTTGTAGCAGGCCCACACAATCCAACCAATAGCGACGGCCCAAGAAGCACGACTTAATGGTTCGTAAAATGCACCTTCAATAATGGGTGCACTTGGATTCTCAGGTAGAATACGCCAATAGGGACCCCACATATCGGTCAACATAACACCAAATGCCAACACCCAACCGGTAATGACCCATTTCTTGGCCAATGCAATCTGTCTACCGCGGTTATACTTATACAAGAAGTAGCCGAAGATAACACCAATCAACCAAGTTGGCACACGGGTGTGCGTGGGATAGTAGGTCAAACGTTGGCGATCATCAACATGATCATCGTCCACACGGAAGAGAGTGAATTTCCATGTCATGAAGGTAGCGAAAGTGCAGCCCATGCAAAGGACACCAAAGAGAATAATTGGAGCGAGCGCCTTCTTGCCCCATTTCCACAATGGAATAAGGATGAGTGGTGAAATAACGTAGAGCTGTGTATCTACAGCCAAGTACCAAGACTGACTGATGCACTGAAAAAGAGGAAATTTTACAATCATCTCATAAATATGCATTAATTGAATATTTATACTCACAATCTTCTTAGGAAAAACATAATTCTGCACATACAACAGAGTTGCCCACCATGTGTCCGAACAACGATCATCTTGAGTACCGATCTTCATCCACATAGGACCATGACCCGAATATTTGTAAAGTGACATGATATAGAGAATAACAACAGCTACCACTGGAGTCAAACGAATGTACCGATGGAAATACATCAAGCCCAGATTCAGTTTTCCTTTACTAAGGTAGAGAAAGAAATATTTGTTTGTTTAACGGAATCTTTCTAACAAACAACTATAAAAACTTACGTGCGTTCCATTTCGCGGAAAGCACCCCATAACATCAATAGACCAGACATGAAGAAGAATGTATCCACACAGAGTGTAGCGTTTTGCACCAACATGGAATAGGGAGTTTCGACCCACTATAAAATAAGTGCAAATGTGGCAATATTTAATAAAAATTTATAAGTAAAATCCCTAAAAATCTTCAAAGACTTACGGTATAGAATTTATCTCTGTTAATATGAGGCAACTCGTAGAAAGTCATATAACCGTGACCAAATACCACCCACATCATTGAGAAACAACGCAAGCCGTTGAGGCATTGGATGACATTAGGATTGTTGGTTTTTTTCACAGTGAAAATCTTTGGAGCATTAGTGAGCACAGAGAATGCAACGAATAATGGCTTCTTTGGTTCTGAAATTTGAAACGGATTAACTATGTACGTATACTTAAGTGGAGCCTCGATTGCAACTCACGATTATTTTTCGTTTTAATGTAATCATAAACACTGCTGGCAAACATGCAGAAAACAATGAAGCTGAAGAAAACACTGTAAAATATTCAAAAATAAGTTGCCATAGACCACTTCGGAGTAGTTATATCAATTCGCTTACATTGCAAAAATGTCGATACCACGTAGTTTAACGGGCTGCTCATATTTACAGTATTTCTCATGGACCATAGTTGAAGAGATACCAGCATCGTAGTGTCTATTCATTACTTCTGTCAATATTTTGTTACCCAATTCGGCGGAGCATGAACTTGGTATACAAATACCCAGTTCGAATACTTCGGGTCTCTTATATTTGTAACTGATCCTTGCTTGCAAAGTCGATTCACGTGGCTTAATCTCGTCCATATATTTTTTAATTGGTACACGTGCGAGACAGTATTGACCACGCAATACATCGTCTCTACCGAATTCCCAAGAAGCGGCAATACATTCTTCATAGGCGCCAAAGCTCAGTGCATGGCCCCACATCAAGCCAACAGGCAGTCGACCCCATGTGTCGGGAACTGTAATGAACAAAATTAGGTTTATTAAAACATAATAAATTTTGAGGATATTTTGATTTTGCTACTTATGCTACTTTATTAACAATACAACTGGAGCAGAGTATCGAAGTCAGTTTCCCACTAATAACAAAAGTGCCTTGACCTTGACCGAAAAGTGAAACTTTCGACCACATCACAATGTATAAGTATAAATAAATGAGAGCAGTAAGATTGCTTCCAAATCGGCTAATCTACCTATAGTACCCTTTAGGTTAGCTAGTATATGTGTTGTCCAAATTATATTAAAAAATAAAGCTATGTTTAAATCCAGGAAGTCAAATAGACTTATTTGAAAAATGTATGATATAGTGTTAAGTATTAGCTAAAACTTGATAATTAAGAATGAATCGATGTAAAAGAAAAAAAAATCAAAAAAGGATCAAACAAACCGATTTGTGTTGTACATATCTACTATTCTATAATACACAAGCATTTATAGAGCACATGTGCAACCAACGTTGCAAAAATATCATATTCTTATATTAATGTCTTCATATTTACGAGTTCACCTTGTATTGAGTAATAAAGAACAATCGCTTATCTATCGATAATCTGCAATTGAACTTTGCATTTGGCACTAACTCACATACATTTGTACTTGTGTATGGATGTATGTATGTGTGGAGCAATTGTTTCCGCTAATGAATTAAAATCTTTCGGCAGCTGTTCATGTACATACATATGTGTGTTTCAAGATATGCATTTATATATACTTTTGATTAGACCATAACACTGCTACTATCATAACTATTTATGATGTTTTATGATTGCATTGTGATTTATGACCGGTATTCCCAAAAACAAAACGTATGCAGAATGCTACTTCAAGTTTATCACTGACTTGGATAATAAATCTTAAAAAGTAGAGATTTATGAAACGCTATGTGCAATTTGCCGATTAAGACTAAAGTTTTTGCTAATATCTTTCGCAATGTCGAATGGCGGTGATTCGTAAATGTACAATCGAAACACAAATTATATCATCGATAATACTTAAAACAATAACTGTAAAAGTGAACGTGACGAATATTATGTGGATTGGATTAAGGCAGTTGATATCATGGTACTTCAAGTTATAAGTCAACATTATTTATTTTAAATAAAAAATAAACAAATTAAATAAATAAATGGGAACAAATGAAGTGGAATAAAAATAGAACGGAATAGATCAATGAAGCTATATTTGTTATAGTTAAATATTTCCATTTATATTTTATCATTATTCTTCTATCGTTGCATTTTGATTTTTTTGAGATTTTTTAATCCTAAATATCTTATTATCGACAATCAAGTTTGAAAAACGATGTTTCTGTGAACTCGTAGCAATTGTATTAGTTCTGAACAGCAATCATTAGAACATTTCAAATGTTTCTGTGTATCATTCAGCAATATAACTAACAACCTGTTGCAAAAATTTGTATAGCACGTTTGCGTATAAGCCGGAAAAAATAATTAATCTCGCAATTTAATAATTATACACACGCACGACTTTAAGTTCTTACTCGTATTCAAATTTATGTAGCAAAGTTACTTACACTCAATAGCCCATTCGTAGTACTCATCAAGTGCTTTTGATATGCGATCAATATCCTTAAGGCACTGTGAATTATCGTACGCTCTGTATGACGAATTAAATGCTTCAGCACCAATTTTTGCGCCTTCTTTATAAAACGTATAAGCGAGATCATTCTTGAACGGTGATCCTGAGACGGCGGCCAAAGCTGTCGACTCTTCAGCATAGCAATTATGCGCAAATACTGCTATAAGCAGCGCAAACGCTGCAAAGTAATGCCGCGCTGCCATTTCGTTTGTAAATTTTAAACTTGATTGTGTACCCGAACACTAGGATCAGTCCGTAAACCCTACCTTTCGCACGCGTATTGGGTATGAACTGCAGTTAGTACATGTTTGTCGGTAACTTTTATAGCCAACGTTGTCATGAAGAGTCCGCTACTTCAATATGAAACGGTAGAAATTTTATAATCTCCATACTTATACACTTTTATTTCGCACATACTTGTATGTACATGAATACATACTTCTTGGCTCGTGCGGTAATACTTACATCTTACTACATATTGGGGCGAAAGCGCAGCGTAGGGTTAATGCTGATAATGTCTTCACTCCAATTATACCAATGCCAAATAAAAATCAATTATACAATATTGCCCGTAATCTCAGAGTCAAACGCTGGGCTAATCTAACGGCAGCAAGAAATCAGTCTATATAAATCTACTCACATACAGGTGGAGTCATAAATTTGCAGTCATATCAAATTCTAAGTTTTATGGGCAGTTGTGTATATAAATAGTTTTACGTTTGTTCGTTAAACTCGATTAATCTGTGCCCTTATATGAAGTACTTATTTCATACATATATGTACATATGTATCTAATAGATGAGACGTAAATTTAAATGGTTCAAAGACATTTGTTGAACAAAGATCATTAGTAAAGTCCTGCCTTACTAGCTTCACGTAATATTCACATATTGAAGTGTACGTTTATCAATGTTTTACAAATATTTTGCGAATGTTGTCGTCATTGTTTTCATATACACATGTATGTATGAGAAAATAGCGAGAAAAACGTATTTGCAAGTCATCATGAAAGTATATGACTTCACGTGAATTGGTCATATAATTTCATGTGTGAAAATACCCGATCAATGTACCATACAGGTGGACAGTGTATATGAAAATCAGGACGCTGCACTTTGCCCCATACGTTAAGAGCAACTATAAATATTGAAGTTTATTATTAGTTGAAAGGTAGGTTCGAAGAATACGAGGGCTGCTATATATATTTCTGGCCTAGGCAACACTTAGTGTTGCCAGGTGCAATCTGACATTTCCATTGGAAAGTTTGGCATTTTTTAGCATAACATCACTCAGAACGTTTTGTCATTTAATCGTGAATTGTTTTATTTACAGGGAATTAAAAAAATTCAAAAATGGAATTAACTCAGGAACATTTTCGTGCAATCATTTTTCACAACTTTCGACGTGGATTATCGCGACAAGAGTGCATCTATGAACTAAAATCTTTGTATGGCTTTGAAGCACCATCCTATAGCACTGTGAAAAACTGGTACAACGAATTCAATCGTGGCCGACGCTCGCTCAAAGACGAATTCCGTGAAGGTCGTCCAAAAACAGCCGTTGTGCCAGAAAACATCGATGCCGTACGTGAACTGATAATGCAAGACCGTCATGTAACATACCTTCAGATAGAGGCATGCCTATGCATTTCTCCCACCAGCATACATTCGATATTGTATGAACACCTGGCCGTAAAAAAGGTTTGTTCTCGTTGGATCCCGCACAATTTGACAATCGCTCAAAAAAGGCTCAAAAAAAGTGCTTCGAAAATTTGTTTGAGCGCATGCAAAAGTGTATAAATCTTGATGGAGAATATTTTGAAAAACAATAAAACCATTTTCGTTGATAAATATTCCTATTTTCATTATTAAGCCAGAAATATATATAGCAGCCCTCGTATACACGCAAACTAGTTTAAATGTGGAATTTTCTGAATGAAATTGAACAAATCAGAAAAAACAACAGGTTTATACCAATTATAGATAATTTAATCAGTTGGTATTTTATTACGTATTTAAGCTGCAAAATTAAATTTTGCAATAATTAAAATAATAACAATACTAAAAGAATTACAACTATATTTTCAAGAAATTATCAAAGCGGAAATTGTACCCTAATGTCTAATTTAGTTAGCTGATCATACTGGTTATAAAGTAGTTTACACTTGCTATACTGATTTGTACCCTTCCAATACTGTTTTGTACAGTTCAAAATGGAAAGATTTGTATGTATGTTTGTAATGAATAAACTCAAAAACGACTGTGCCGATTTCAAAAATTCTTTCACCATTTGAAAGCTACATTCGCCACGAGTAACATAGGCTATATTTATTCCTAGAATCTCAACTTTCTGGAAATAGTTCCCAGGTGAGGATATCAAAAAGACCCGTGATGGATTATATCTTCTTAATCTGAAACTGAAAATCGTCTTGCAAGTAATTCTCTTCGCATCGCAATCGCGTATAACTTTTGAAATGTTTGTTTAAACCCGTGCGAAGCCGGAGCGGTCTGCTAGTTTATAAAAGAATTAAAAGAATGTTTAATAGTACTAAATAGTATTATGAATAAATTTGTAAAAAAAAAATATGTATTTATGTATGAAACGCAATTAAATTAAATCAATTTTTGAGGAATTTTTATTGGAAGAGCGATCATCATTCAATGAGGTAAGCAGGTGAGTCTTATTCGATAATCAGCTGTAAGAGTTTGTTATCAAAGTCCATGGAATAACCGGCAAATAAATAATCAGTGTTAACTCGTGCGGGTAGACGATATTACAGGGTGAAACAAAAGTACCTTACACGATATAGTTCATTAAAAACTATAAATAAAATGTGTTTTTTTTTTCAATATACTTTATTTAATGGATCTGCATTTTTGCAGATCAACAATAGTTATAAAATCTTGAATCTAATTAAAATCAGGCATGTTCAAAGCTGTGATTGATCTGTTTTGATATTACGCTACTCTGTCTCAGCCAGTCAGATAGCTTCTTTTTAAGCGAGTTTAGCCCATTTGCTCGGTACTGTAGGTGATTTAGCTGAAAATGGGTCAGATATAGTCTTCCAACAGGACAATGATTCTCGCAAATGCTCCAGGACTATAACGTTACGCTGCCGTTACACGGGAAAAAATTTGCTTTCAAGTTGATCACACGAATTAATTGTAAACAAGTGAGGAAGGGCTAAGTTCGGGTGTAACCGAACATTTTATACTCTCGCAATTTATTTAAGTTTATTTATATCATATAATACACAATTTGACCCACATATGCGTCATATATATTGTATAAAGTCCATTGAAAATTGAAAACCCCAATATTAGGTTAGAATCACCGAGGTCCTCATGTTCGATATATCGGGCTTTGAATGGGGCTGCCACACTATAAACGTAGTATTTGTGCACCGATATCTTCACTAGTGCTTACTTTATATATTGTAAAGTAAACGATTCAGATCGTCTTCAAAGTTCTGGTATATAGGAAGTAGGCGTGGTTGTGAACCGATTTGGCCTATTTTCACAACATATCATATCAAACTATTACAAACCAAGTTTCATTGAAATCGGTCGGGTAGTTCCTGAGATATGGTTTTTGACCCATAAGTGGGCGATGCCACGCCTATTATTAAAAAAATCTGAGTGCAGCTTCCATCTGCCATTTCTTATGTGAAATTTAGTGTTTCTGATGTTTTTCCTTAGCGAGTTAACTCACTTTTAGTAATTTTCAACCTAACCTTTGTATGGGAGGTGGGTGTGGTTATTATCCGATTTCTTTCATTTTTGGACTGCATTAAGAAGTGGGTGAAAGAAACGACTGCAGAAAGTTTTGTTTATATAGCTTTATTGATTTGCGAGATAAATACAAAAAACCTATTTGAGGGCGGGGCCACGCCCTCTTCTCCAAAAAAAATTACATCCAAATGTGCCCCTCCCTAATGCGATCCTGTGTTCCAAATTTTACTTTTATAACTTTATTTATGGCTTAGTTATGACACTGTATAGGTTTTCGGTTTCCGCCATTTTGTGGGCGTGGCAGTGGACCGATTTTGCCCATTTCAACCTCCTCAGGGTGCCAAGGAATATGTGTTCCAAGTTTCATTAAGATATCTTAATTTTTACTCAAGTTATCGCTTGCACGGACAGACAGACATCCGGATTTCAAATCCACTCGTCATCCTGATCATTTATATATATAAACCTATATCTAACTCTTTTATTTCTTGGTGACACAAACAACCGTTATGTGAACAAAACTATGATACTCTGTGCAACATGTTGCGAGAGTATAAAAATGACATCAATTGAAAACCAAGACGTATTGTTACAGAGATGCAGTCGTCAAGAAAACTGCTTCCATTTATCGTCAAAATAGATTCATAAGTCTTTATTTTTATATTATTCAGTAGATACATCGGAAGATTCATTTACATATTTGAACTCTTCATTAATTTAAAAATTTGAATACTTGTAATTTGAAAATTGGAGAACTCTGCACTCAGCTGATCATTTCTTGATCATTAACTTGAAACACTTCTTGCTCGCAAGCAAGATGGCTTTCAAGTTCGGAAAGTGTGGCAATTTTAAAGCAATTTCTTGAACGTGTAACGTCCGTGTTAGTAGGCTAGATTGGCCTAAACATACTCCGTACCCAAGAATGATAGAAGACAAGATTACGACAGGCTGAGCGTTCACGATCAACGAATGGGAATAGGCAACAGAAGAAATGTCAAATGGAAAACGGAAATGTGAAACATAGTGAACCAAATTCAATAATGTGCAGATAAAATATCACAATGAACGTAATTCTTAAAATCTTCATTTATAAAATGATCCAATACAATAATGCATATTTATAATTAAAATTATATGTTTTGTTACAAAAAGTTCGCCATTTTGCCAACTTTTTTGTTGGTTGGAAAAGTGAATAAAATTCTTTATAGACGACTTTTTTGTACTATTGTTGTTTAATTCCGCCATTGCGGACTTCTTTTTCAAGTTAATACATTTTTCTCTTAGAATATTAAATAATAATTAAGCACTAGCCTTGACTTCAGCTCTTTGTTTTGGTTTTATTGTTTTGTACCACAGTGCAATTTTGTTTTGCTCGCGTGTTCGTGGTCGTGAAACTTGTCACTCAACAGGAACTCAAAACTCAAAATAACTAACTGTAAACGCCTGTCGTAATCTTGTCTTCTATCATTCTTGCTCCGTACCTATTTTTCATCAGAAACGCAAATTTGTGTAGTAGTATGACAAGAAGAATCAAAGCCGTTATAGTCTCTAAAGGTGGTTATACTTAGTACTAAAGTTAAATTTTAACCCTGTTTATATTAATCACAAAATTGAACACACTGACTGATTTTACATTTAGTTTCGTTATTGCTTTTATTGTTGTTTGATGAAATATTATTTTTACTTATTTTTTTTCATTATTATACCTTTATACCAAAAAATTAAAAAAAAAACATAAAAAAAATTGTTTGGCTTTTTGTCATCGATTGGGCACCTATAGATTCCATGATAATTTCGTGTGTCAATGCACATACATATGTACATATGTATAATAGAAAAAATACAAGTTAATATGTTTGGGCTGACTCAAGGTTATTCTGCCAGGAGACCTTCCGGGCACCGTCCGAGTGTTCATTTCCATTAAAATAAAACGAAATTTAGAATCTTTTTAAACCTTAAATCCATATATGTACATATTTTTAATTCAAAATACTTTATTATTACAATGATCAATATGAAAAAATAAATAATTAATTACGCAAATATTTATTTGCATTCATTAGCTACGTATGGCGTTGAGGCACTTAAATAATCATTTTCTTCTTCTTCTTGAAGTTCATTCATTTTATTTAGCATATGCATTCGGAATACTCTTTGCCTTCTGCTGGATAGTTTTTCATAATCAGAGAGCAAGCTTTTAAAAAATAATGCATTCCCATTTTCGTTTAGTTTCTTCTTCGTTTTGGCGTGAAGATACTCACTAATTTGTTCTGCTACCATCTCAGTTAGTGATGTTCTGTTATTCTTCGTAGGTATTGGACTGCTTCTACCACTATTAACAGTTTCTTCATCTAAACCATCCTTAAACTCATTCTGCGACATGTCGACTGTTTGTTCTTTGATATAAGGGCTATCTGAATTACTGCTCATACCATGATGCTGATGCACAGATTTTTTTAAAAAAGACATAGCATCTGCCAAGTACCACTTCCGCCTTTGCTTACCACTCAATCCAGATGGTTTGTCTTTTTCTTCCCTCAGATACCGCGAATATGAATTCCGTAAATTTATCCATTTATTTTTGCATGCTGCTACTGCAAGATATAAAATTTGGTATGTTTAATTAAAATATAACTTTAGGCATTTAACGACTGGAGAATCATATATGTACATACATATACATGTACATAATATGTAAGTTGCTTTCGTATCTTGTCTTTGCTTTCGTTATCTGTGCCATACAAATAGTAATAATTAAACTTACCATCACAATTCATTTCGGTAGCTATTTCGTCCCATAATTTTGCCGTTATTAATTTATTTGATTGCTCTTTATTTTTATTATTATATATGGGGCTTCTTGATTCGATTAAATACAATAATTTTTCCGCGTCAATATTCATTCTAACTCAACTCGTATACGCAATGAAAATCTATGAAAACAGACGAAACAGATGATGGAGCAATAAGCATCGAAACGCGTATTTCTGTCTTGACTTGTTTTGTTTTGTTTCATTCGGCGTAGGTTGCGCTGTGGCATGTACTCGTATTGTTCGACAAACAAGCCGATTTGAAACGAGTTTGTCGCATTTGGTGTGCGTTGGCTGTATGTACACATGTATAGTATTTATCTCAGTATATATGTACAGTAGAAAACCTTTGGTTTGTTTACATAAATTTTCATCTTTTAACACACCACCGAGGCGTACTTGGGTTGTGTGCTACGTTTTTTTCTACAATTGTGGTAATTAGGGTGTTGTGCTAGCATTTAATCTTCTAAAAAAATTTAAAGTCCGATGGACAGTACTTAAATAATTATAAAATTAAATAATTTTTTTCATTAATTTTGGAATTATTTTAAATTATTTCGCATATTTATTACATTTAATGGTGGTATTAAATGTTATGTATTGATAAGTTAGTTATATTTTATGTACAAGTGTATAACGCGATTCAACTAACTTTTAAATATATTATTAAAATAAATACATCCCTGGGCTGGTGACACTGCATTTAGCGCTTTAAAATTTTAAAAGATTTAATATTACTATGAAACAATTTGAATAATTTTTACTAAATAACCTTGAAAGAGTATGTACTTATGTCTGGTTCAAGATAGTTCTTGGCAAACTTTGGCAATGTCTTCCATAGATAGTAAGCTATCTATTAGACATTGTATGTAAATTGATATAATTGAAAACGATTTCCTTCAGAGAAATTCATTTGCATATTTTTATGGTTATTTGTATAATGAATATTTTAAAATGCACAATTGTTTGCTGTCTTTAACACTATCCGAGAAAGGGAAAATCTTTGAAGACGCCTATACTTTTACAAAATAAAAGGTGTAGGATTCGTCAAACTTAGTAAAAGCTCTTGAGCCTTTTATAACTTTCATAAAAAAATTTGAATCAGTATTAAACTACGATTTTGAATCTTGTTTCCTTGGACCCGATGGTTTGAAATACCTATTCAATAGCATCATGACATATTTTGTTTTAAAAATGTTTAATAAGGAGGCGACCACGTATCGTTTCAAGCACATAAAGCTTTTTAAATATAAATATCTGTAAATAATTTAAGTTCAAACTAGCAAAAATGGATTTTTTTTTTAATTTTTTGCCAGTAAAGTTTAAATAAATGTGGCCAAAAATAACTTACCACAGAGAAGTAGTGTCGGCTTTAGTATACTATCCCATGCTTTCGGTAAAAAAATGGGTATTGTTGGAAAGAGGAGGTTATATATTTGGGGTATAATCCTTCTTTTTTCTGTTTATTTTTATTCTTTTAATATTTGCAAAATATTTGATGTGGCAGCACTGATTACTTGTCAACCTGCAACCATTTTGCTATTTTTTAAACGAAGATTTGTGTAAAATGTTAAATATTTATTTACAGCTATTTTCGTCATAATTTTTATAAAATAAATATGCAGAAACAATGTGGTGAAGTGTAAGTGTAAAATAAGTGCATAATATTAATAAAATATTCTGTATATATTGTGAAAATTCGAGATAAAAGTTGCACTTTTTTCAACTTTAATATCTGCGAATATCTCGAAAACTTTAAGTCAGTTGCAGCTATATATATATATATATTCTTAATCTGGAGAACATTTTCTTTCCAACGATACCCATTTTATTACCGAAAGCCTGGGATAGTATACTAAAGTTTCCCCTTGCATATAATAGCTGTCATCGATTGGCTAACTGCTATAGACAAGCCAATCGAACAAACTTTCCAAATTTCCATACAAACTGGCAGCACTGAAATCGAATTGTATATACTTGGTCGCACTGAACTCTTCAACCACCGTCTATGTTTAACGTTTTCTGCAACAAATTTAATTTTTATTAAAGTTTTTTATTCAATTAATTCAATACAAAAATACTAACGATTTATCTTCGCCTGCCCTTTTCAATTTCAAATTTGTGTATAACAATTTTTATTATTTTGACAGTAATTTGTTCTTGGAGCCGTTCACAATAGTTAAATGGTTCTAAAATGTGTAAAACAAAACTTGGTAGCACTCGGCAAGCGGCGAAAGAATTTTTAATGAGGTATTCGCATACTCTCCTGCACGAATTCAACTAGATAACTTTGTTGTTGCTTTCACATGCAAAATTTTTGACAGGCGAGCAGCGCCCAAAGATAGCGAGCAGAGAAGTGTCCAATCGATGGCAGCTAATATAGCACACATTGATGTTAAAATTCTATAAGTGAAATATAGCATAAATAAATAGTTTCGCTTTTTAGGACAGCTATGTATATATATAATATTTGCTATTTTATGACTAAAGTTTTACTAAAATTAAGTACTCCATATATACAGCACTGTGTTTTTCCAAGATGGCGGATATCTTACCACCGAGAATTCCCCACGAATAAGGTTTTCTACTGTATGTACTGTGGTATTTATTGTGCGTATATATCAAGAATGATAGAAGACAAGATTACGACAGTCGTTTACAGTTAGCTTTTTTGGGTTTTGAGTTCCTGTTAAGTGACGCAATAAAGGCCTTCAAACAAGCGAGCAAAACAAAAAGCGAAAGAAAAACTGACAAATTGCACAGTATTACAAAACGATAAAACCAAAACAAAGAGTTAAAGCCAAGGTTAGTGCTGAATTAATGTTAATGTACAATAAAAGCAATAATAATTTTCGCAATAAAAGAAACTTTTGCTGAAAACATCACAAACACACATTTTTTTAATTATTCGCTAAATTTTTTTTTTAATTTCTAGGTTGACGAAATGTAAAAAAATATTTATTTAAATATGATACAAATGTGTTTTCATAAGAGTTTTCTGTTTTAGGGTCACGTAAATATCACTTTAGTTAACAAATATGATTTATTAAAATACTGTTAACTAAAGTAATCTATTTCATGTTCAATTTGTTTCACTGTTCATAGCATATCAGTTTTCATTTGACAATTCTTCATGTTGCCCATTCCCATTCAAGGGTCCTGATTGCGTCACTATGTCGTAATCTTGTCTTATATTTTTTTCTTTGTCTTCTATATTATATTTATCTCACGTAGTTAATTTTGCTCAATTTCCTACTTGCCCTTTGACTCATACTAAACATACAATTTTTAATAGAAGCCATTCACAATAGTAAAAGGTGTCCAAATTCTAAAAGGTAAAACCTGGTATCATTTAAGAAATATATTATAGCTGTCTTCGATTCTCGAAGCGTTGAATTATAATGGATATACATACATATATCAATAAAAATAATATAATACATATTAGGAACACTTTGATTAAAAAATTAACAGAGAACAGAGCGATATTTATATATAGCATATGAACATAATCAGATTAATGAAAGATTTTGTATATTAATTGTGTAATTAATAGCTTTATTTATATAATATTTTTTAGTTTCCCTCACAGTAGTATTGATACAAAAAAAGTGCATCAAAATAGATAAATGTAAAAGATAAGTATTGTTGTATTATATTTTTGGTTATTTTATTTTATATAGATCTTTCTGAAGCTTTCGCTCTCATTAAATTATATTGCTTTGCTTAAATAGCATTTCTAAAGCAATCAAGAAAATTATTTGTATGTATATATTTATGACGTGTAATTCACAATTGGTAATTGTTTATTGTTGGCAACGCGCTGAATGACGGTGACATGACAAAAGCGCTGAAGTGCTGAATGTCAAAGCCCAAAATGACAGCTGTCATCTAACCTTTCCTTTCTTTCCGGTGACTGCTCCACAAAAGACGCTAAAGTATGTAAAAATTATTAAAATTTATCGTTGAAAATCTGTGTAATCACTAAAATGATATGTGTACAGAATCAAATAATGGTTGTGAAACATATTTGTATCATATATAACTAAATTGATGTGTGTTCAAGACAAATGAATTCTAAATAATTATGTTTGGTATTCTAATACGTAAACCGATTAAGAGCGGTCGTTGATATCACATTAATATACATATATTCCTCGATATAATTGAGTGAACCTTCTTTATTGATTTGTTTGTTTTTATATATATTTCAGGATGTTTATGCCAAAGGCTCATCGCGTAGCTATCTACGAGTACCTCTTCAAAGAGGGTGTTATTGTCGCCAAAAAGGATTTCCACGCTCCCAAGCACCCTGAGCTGGAAACTATTCCCAATTTGCATGTTATCAAAACATTGCAGTCGCTTCATTCGCGTGGCCTGGTTAAGGAACAATTCGCATGGAGACATTACTACTGGTATTTGACCAACGAAGGTATTGAGTACCTCCGCAGTTACTTGCATTTGCCTCCTGAAATTGTGCCAGCCACATTGAAACGCCCAGCTCGTTCTGAGACAATGCGTCCCCGCCCAGCGGCATCTGCTCGTACTGGTGACTCTACCAAGACCGGTGAGGATCGTACTGCTTACAGACGTGCGCCCGGTGGACCCGACAAGAAGGGAGATGCTGGTCCTGGTGCTGCTGATGTTGATTTCCGTGGTGGATTCGGACGTGGTGCACGCCCACAATAAAAAGTGGATATGAAAATATCGTAACCACTTATTTAGTTATAAAATGATGTTCCAGACGGGATTTTTTATTTTAAAGTAAATAAAAAAATGAAACAATCTTGAATTACGGTGTTTTAAAACAGTGAAATAGTGATTTATATATGTGGTTGATTATATTATGGCAGAGTTTTTCTATTTGTGGTCTTTAAATTAAAAAGGTCACTTCTGATTCAAGAATGTACTGGTTTTGTGTATTTGGATGTGTAGAAGATGTGCGTATTTATCACCCAACAACTTAAATATATAATTTTTGCAAATGGCCACTATTGTTGCCAAGAAAAGTTGTGGAAGGTTAAAACAAATGTTTGGAGAGAAATTGTTATTGGGTATCGAAGTCGAGACGAACAACAACTGGAATATTACCTATTTTTTAACTACATATAAATATAATCATAATATTAAATATATTAGCAAGATTTTAAGCTGTAATTGTTTTCAGGGGCAATACGCCGGGTGCGAGTTAGAAAATTGCGAGTAAAGAAAATATTTTGACATTAAGCGGATGCAATATTGGAAGAGGGTATTTTTTTTATATCAATGCATGTTTTCAGTTAACTAATTGTATAAATTATACAAATAATTAAAAAAAAGCGAAATAATACAAATTCACAGCTTGTAGGGTTCATTGTAAGTCGACCTAGCTGCATTTGTTTGTAAGTTTCTTTATCAGTGAAATTCGTTTCAGTTGTTACACACACACACATACACAGTCTCCGACAAAGCAGAAATGTCAATTTTATCATTTTGGTTTGTAATTTCTGTCAATTCTATAAAGCAAAGCGAATTATTTAGTAATAAATCAAGCAACGGTTTGAGATATAGTAATGGGGAGTACAAATATGTGCTAAATTTTCTAATATATCTTAAAGCCAGTAAATTTGCCAAGAAATAACTACATATATCTAACTTTGGAAAGAATACAATATTAAGTGCAATGGGACAAGTTCAATCAATTAGCGACAGCACCATTCCAGACACAGTAGACGCCGTTCATATGCAAGTTATTCGCCATGCCAAAGTACTCTCGGAAATAAACTCTCTAAGTTATGAAGATTTTAAAGCATGCCTGGATAGCTTAAACGAGCTGTAAGAAGTGTTTTTTTTATTTATAATAAGATGTACAGAACTGCGCTACAAACATACTTTCAATGAAGCATGTCTACCCGGTCTTCTAGGTAGTTTATTACTTTAATTTCAATTAATGAACACAATTTCAGATCCCGAAAATGTATTGATCCAAATGGCAAGCAGCTGGTATTCCTTATCAAACGCGGTACAGACACATCTTTGTTGTGGAAAGCAATGGTCAAAATTGCTTGCATAAAAGTAGATCCTACTACGAGGAAAATTGAAAGCTATAAATTTCTTAATCTAAAGCAATTCCTGTGCGTTTTTAGGACTTTTCAGTCTCATTTAGAAAGTTTAATGTCAAGCGAAAATCAACTGGTAAATAGAAACAGACACAGAATAATATTGGTTTAATTTTATAATTTTACGTATCCAACAGTGTTCACGTCGAAGTTCACTATCCCAAACTCCAATAGACGATGAAATGACAGGCGCGGCATCCGCTGAAAATAATCACATAACAGCGTCGATGATAATGGAACGAGTAAACTCGCTTGTAAATATTGGTCGCAATTCAAGCAGCGAAACATCGAGTGGTCTAAACAGCCCTTCATCATGTTCACATTCGGAACATGTTGATGAGTGCTCCATTTGTTTAGACCGATTAACGGAAGTAATACTGCCTTGTACGCATAGTTTTTGCACACCGTGTATTGAACAATGGTTTGTAAAATATACAATACATTATAAATGTCTTGATTATAAATTAATAATCTTCATAGGAATGTCAATAATAAAACCTGTCCTATATGCAGTGAGGCTCTTGAGAGCACGGATGAAACGTGGATTATGCCAGATATTCCAGGGGTGGAAGAGATAAATGAAAAAATTTGCTCTGAATTCATGAGCTTAGCAAAAAAGTAAAAAAAATTGTTATATCTTGTATTTTGTTGGTAAGGACATGTACATTGTGTAATAATAAGGAAATGAAAAAGTTTCCATTTATAACTATTCGAATTATCGGCTTCTTTTAACGTTTCTCATTAAAATCTTTAATTGGCACATCTTAATCATTGATTCATATTTGTTTGCCTAATCCAATTTCACAACCTTTGACATACGTTGTACATATGTATATGTCCAATCATACCTCAGTGCATTCCATACAAATTATTCATGTGTGTGTAATAATACTCCTTTGTTATGAATATAATAATTTAGTTTTAATTGTTGGATGATCATTTACATGTTTAAGACTAATTATATTAACTATTAATTAAAGAGACGACTTTTCTTGTTGGAACAATAAATAAGTTATTGCGAGACATACATTATAATATAAACATGAAATCTAAATCTATAATTACACGTTTGTAAAATTACATATTTATTAAATTTGTAAACAGTTTATCAATTATTTGCTGTTGTCATTACCATAAATGGAGTGTTGTGTTTATTAGGATTGCAGCTGAAAGCGCCACTTTTGGCGTTGGATCAGTTGGCACGTCGCTTAATTGTAACTTTGCCTTTAGCCAGATGAGACATATTTATTTTGACTTTACTGTCGTTAGTCTTTTTGACCCACACCTGCATTATTATATAAATTAAGGTTTTTTTCAACAGTATAATATGTATATTTTTAATATGTACTTACCACTTCATTTCCTATGGCAGTTATTGTTGCTGCAAATTTCGCCAAATCCTTCCCCTCCACATATACTTGTTGACCTCTATGGAACCATCTTCTTTGATAAAGCAGTTTGCCATCTTCAATACGAGTCTCAATATTGGTGCCGGCATTTGCATTTGTAGTTTCGGAGAGTAAACCTCCTTGCTGCAGATTACTGAAGGGTACGTTTCCGACACCATTTTGCTGTGTTGCTACAATGAAAACAGTTATATGAAATAAATTATCGCCTATTTTTATAGACACACCAGTTGTTAATGCGTCTTACCTCTCTGTATCGTTTTCATATCACTATCAATTTCTTTATCGTCCAACAAGTAGACAAGTAATTGACCCGTCGTAGGCTTTCGACGTTTTTCGACCACCGGTACTGGTTCATTTGGACGTCTGCGCAATTTGCGTGTTACGGTCGGTTTAACTTCCGTTGAGTCATTCGTTAGCTCCAAATTGTATCGCTCATTCTCTATGAGTTTCTTCCGCTCTTCCAAATCTGCTAATATGTTTTCCTTCAAATCAATCTGCAGGTACAATAAATTTAATTATAATCATTATTCATGTACATATATCTAATAGTAGCCTAATTATAAAAATATGATTTTAATCTTGCTTCAGAATATTAACGAAAAAATACATCATGGAGCAAATTAAAAGAACAATGAAAACATTCAAAAATGCCCAAATAAAACCCATCGGAAATTCCGTCCAGAATACAACATTTAAACAATTAACATTACTTACCTTTTTCTCTTCATACTCCTTTTGCGCTGCTCGACGTTCTGCTTGATAGTCTTTTTCAACGCACTCTTTGAGATATTCTTTATGGATTTCATTCAGTCTTAAGCGTTCTTTGTACTGATATTCAAGCTTTTTTACCCGCTTTACATAGTCGGGATGTGCGAGATGTTTTAGTTCTTCCAGCTGTTTATTCAATATGGCTAATTTGTGTTGATATACTCTGCAAAGTTAATGCTACAAATTTAGTAGAGATATAAAAAATGTACACTAATATTTTGACATACTGTTCTTTCAATTCGTGATTGCTGCCACCGTTTGTTGTGTTTGTAGCGTTACTGCTACGACTGTTGTTTCGAAATTCCGTTTCACTCGCATCGTCAGTATCTATTAAAATGTAATATGTTTACTTATTTTAAAATATTATTTACATTAATCTAAATAAATATAAATAAATTTATTTTATTACCCTCTTCACTATCATATGCATTTTGGTCATAGTGATTTGAACGAGAGTCATCATTCTCTTCCAAGTTTTGGTATACTTGATTTGTGTGGCCTTGGAAATGCATTATGTTCTAATAAATACTCTTCTTTCTATATAATAATTTTTAATTTTAATGTGATAAGAAAGCTTTTATAAACTGTGAACGATTCTACAACAAAAAATAACAATTCCAATAAGTCTGACATTTATCTATTGCAATTGGTCCAGATTATCTTTGAAGACATTTCGCACAGGGGTGCATTTTTGAGACATCGAATATTTATTAACGTAATAAATAATATCATAATCATTATATAACAAATTATAATTATCTAAAACTAATTCTTTTCAAAAACACAGTGAGCTTAGTTGCAAAAAAACCTTATCTAAAAAGCAGCAAATTATTATTTCCACTTAAACACAACTTTGTTTATTTTATATATTTCACTATTTTAAATTTATTAATTTGAACTCATTGTTTTTTTGATTCACAGTATTGGTATTGGTAATTTCTCAATGAGCAATATCTTAATAGCGCATATGCATATAAAATTATTACCGAATACTGAAGACTTTCAGTAAAAAAGGTAGATGACACAAGAATTTCCGTAATATGAGTCAATTCGCCCTTACGAAACTCACAGAAACTTTCACGGAAAATTGTTGTAGCACTTTCTGGTAACTCACCGATTCAACACTTGAAGGGTTTCGTTAGCATAACATAATAGATAATTGAATATTATCAGATTAAAGAACCGAAAGATATAAAACAGTAAAAAAATAATAATATAATAATAAATTTGTTAGGAAAGCATAACTTTTGTCTTTGTAAGAAGAAGCATGCTACCTACATATGGGTTCAGACGAAACAATTTGTGGTGCTCATACTCAGCAACTTCTCTTTTGGTGTTGTCGATACCGTACACACGGGCAACTCAAGCCGACTAATTTTCTACCAATTTTTTCTTACATACATACATATATGTTTTTTTCTACAATTCTCGTATGTTTCATTTACATACATATGTTAAACACTAAAACATATTTTTAAATAAGTTTGAAAATTTATCGCAACTGAAAGCATTTCAAGAATTTCAAAATGAAAAGCAAAGAGTGTGGCCCCAGCGGAGAAACATGGTGCATATCTCTTTCCTTATCATTAACTGCGAGTTGCCCCTACAAAAGTTTAAGTTTGAACGCAGTTTAAAGGTTTCCGTCCTTGCGGCTTATTCATATTCGTTTCCGGATAAATTTAATGAAGATATTTCAGAAATTAAATTATAATTAAAATAGTGTAGTGAATCAGTATTTCTTTCAGACTTTTGCATGAGATAAAAAGTGAAAATATCTACATATTTCACAGGTATTTGTAAGATTTACACGAGTGTTTTTAATATTCGATTCTTTCGGTTTCTTTAGTTTGCATTGTACTCACAATTTGTAGCTTTAATATGGGTTTAATTTAGTGCGATCTTTTTACTTTAAAACCAATTATGCTTTTTCGTTTCTATATCTACCCCACACCTTCCTGCAAAACAAACAGCTCTCGAAATTCAAAAAGACAAGTAAATTGTGTTAAATATAGGTGTTCGTAAATCTATTTAACTAAATAAAACAAATTATGTATTTTTCGAATTTATTGTGATTTTTTTATTTCAAGTACAATTTAATACTTTATCGCATTTTCGCGGCGCTTAAATTATAGATCATTTACTGTTAACTTATTTTATAAGGATCATACATGCATACCATATTGGAGTCGACAAATCAGTGCAATTTCGTGCTTTTTTTATTTAAAAATACTTTTATTAATATTGAATGATTGTTGCTTTAATTTTATATATTTATTTTGTTTTTCTTTTAATTTTTCAATCTCACTTAACGAACTTAATTGACTATTGAATTTGACCTAATCTACCTATCCTAATACATATTTAAGTTCAGCGCATTTCTTTTTTTACTGAGAGTTAGAAATAAATAGTGCTTAAATGTAATTATATGAAATGCAAGTTATTTAACTCGAATATATTTTCTATGCATTTGCCTGTTTATATTTATGCTTAATCTCGTTTGCATATCAAAAGGGGCAGTGTATAAAAAGTATGTTTGTGGAAAATCATTTTATTATACAAAAATAGATTGAGCGAAATTAATTTAAAAATTCACAACTTTTATATGTACTTTACAAAATTAGTGTGTAATAATA
Source organism: Zeugodacus tau (assembly GCA_031772095.1). Classification (NCBI taxonomy): domain Eukaryota; kingdom Metazoa; phylum Arthropoda; class Insecta; order Diptera; family Tephritidae; genus Zeugodacus; species Zeugodacus tau. The sequence goes on along the minus strand of CM062650.1, from coordinate 29,818,034 downwards.
TTAGTCAGTCGATTGAAATGTGACATTCATTGTAATCTTAGGATATACGTATGTGCCCCATGCGAATACTTAGATATTGCTCTTAATTTTTTTTATAATTGTATTGAAATTGACTTCAAGTTTATTTATAATTACAGTTTTAAAGACAAACCATATAATTTTGTACGAGTACATTTTCCAAATGTTTAGAAAAAATTTAATATTATTGTGTGTTATTGAGTGCACTGTGGTGCAAGTGTGTTTAATTATTTGAATACCTAGGTATGTAAGCGTATGCATAATTACTAAATTAAACCATGATAAAAATGCGGCATGCACGCCTATTTAAGATTATTAATTTTATTTGTTTGTTTGTTTATTTCTATGCAATGCAGTAGTACCCATTTAATAACTATTATCATCATTAATTAACTATTTCAAAATTATTAAACTTTTGTTACACGCAAGTCGTGCTAGAATTTGAAATGTGTCTGTGCCATTAGATGTTTACAAGATATGAATGTGAATGAATTCCGTAATATTAATTATGAATTTCAATGTGATAACACTTTATGTAAATACGTACCAATATTGATTGCATTAAAATTTTACAAAATTAAGCATAAATTATTTTAAAACTTAAACCGTAATAATGATATCAAAGCACTTGAAGCGAATAAACACGCGGTAAACATATGAAAGCGATACGTGTTTCATGTGAAATTGTAATACCTAGCTAGTTTAAATAAAAAATGCTCCTAAAATATAGTTTCGAAAATATTTACAGTTCTTACTTTCAATTAGTTGTATAACTAATGAGATTACAGTCCGCTAAAATTATGTTAAGCGTTAATAAATAATTTAACTAAGTAGCATACTGCTTATAATATAATAAACAAATATATGAAATGTAAAAAAATATAAAAGAGCTGAAAATAAATGAATTTATAATTAAGTCTAAAAAATACTTTGAACGCTGGAATTGAGTGGCATGAATATTTACAGTGTGCGTATAGATATATACATGTTTAATTGTTTTATAAAAAAATTACAACAAAATTAACTAAAAATGAGTGTTTTAAATTTTTGCAATATTTTTTGTCGTTTGTTTACATTTTCGCATTGATATTCCTATGAAATGTTTGTTATAGTAATAATTAATAATTTTTTTAATCAATAATTATGAATTAATTGTATTAGGGATTTGCAATTGACGCATTAGTTGATTTCACGTGCTCATATTAAATTCACAAAATATAGTTTGTATTAACTACAACTGCAAAATATTCGTGCCACTCAATTACCGAATCTTTTCAATTTGATTTTAAAATAGCATAAGAAACCTTGTCTAACCTTCACATTATTTATTTATGTTTTAACATTATTATTAGTTTAAAATGCAAAATTACCCGTTATCACAATTTACCGTTGATATTTTCCTAAACTATAGATAGTTAAATATATGGATTTGCACGCACCTACACCCCGTTCAAATACATAGCTCAGCAAATTTAAGATGTCACAATACTATGCTTAAGATTAACGGTATTTTTTGTAAGTGAATAAAGTATGCTTTCAATTATTTATATCGGCGGAACTAACGTATTTATAGTTCTATTAATATATTTGTACGCACAAGCACAACGATTTCAGCAGCTAATTTAATATAATTAGAAATAAATTAGCTTAACACATACATACAATAAAAAAATAATAATTAAAAATTAGTTAATTAAACATTATGAAGTTAAAACAAAAATACAGTTATGCATGTAAATTCAAAACACTTTTAAATTTTAACATACTAGTCAGTTCAATAGCGCATACATTTCCTTTCTATTTGTGAATTGGTAAATGTTTTAGTTGTCAGTTACTTCTTCTAGTTTTCACTTTATTACTAAATATTTAATGCTTAAGTTAAAACTCCGTTGATTGTCAGACAAAGGAGGAGAACCCGGGTAGTGGCGCCCGCGATCTGGCCATATTATTCACAATAATTTGACCGCCATTCAGACTCATAACGGCACTGCCCTCCGGTTCTGAGTCGGTGTAGCTGGAGTAGTTGCGCACTGGTTTCTGTTTCTTCCACGACTGTCGCAGCGAATCATTCACGTTGGCATAGTGATTGACGAACGAGTGCGGATCGGAACGCACGCTCTCGTTCTCACTCTCGGAGTGCTGCAATAATAGACAATATAGTTAGGTGCAAAAGTATGTACACGACATTGAAAATTAAAGAAAAACGTCTATATGATATATGAAGTTGAAAAGCGCTAAAACATATATAAATATGTAATTTGCATATTCGATAATGATGTATGTAAGATTATGTTATTCTTGCGTTAAGTTAAAGCTGTCTAATTTTTTTCAGAAAACAATTTTTAACTAATAATTAGATAATATTCGCATTCAACCGTAATATATGTGGATATTTATAAGGCATTTAGCTGTGTCACAGCTTTAATAAACCGAGCCGCGTATATACATACTTATCTGACTTCCAGACGATTTATCAATCTCAGCTTGAAAAATAAATAAATATGAAGAAAGTTTAGTTGAATGCATATTTCAAGTGCCCTAGTTTGGGCAACTGAAAGCTAACGGAACATTTTAAGCGTTTTAGTGATTTTTTAACGTTTGAAATGACAAATTGGTTTTTCTTGCACATTTTGAATTATATATTGAACTCAATATTTAGTGCGCTCAATGTGTATGACGTTTAAGCAGAACTGTGTGACGAAAAATAATGTGTAAACGGAAAAAAGATTCAAATCTGTTTGATAATTTTTTAGTTTTGTTCCATATAACATTTCCAATAAAATTGACGGATAAAAATAACAGAGGCAAACGAGTGAGACTTTCACACTCTCTGCATTTAATGTATGGCTTTTTATGCTTTTAAATACATAGTTCAATAACAAAAATGATCTTTTCCCTCTAACTTATTATTAAAAAAACAATTATTTATTTAACTAACTACTTATAAACTAAACTATTTCTAACTATAACATATTTTGTAATTCTTACCTGTGATGCTTCAGAGGAACTGACCTCTGACGGCTTCTCTGTAACACTGCTATCATCCGGGTTCTCATCGTAACACTTTAAACTCTCTTCATCGCTATGGTATGCCACAGACGCTGGAGATGGGCGTGGCGGACTTTTACCTAATTGCAAACTTGTCGGCGGTCGATTAGATGATTTCTTGCCCAGAGTGCCTAATGCACCGCGATTCAAGGTACCAACACTATTAAGGGTACCAGTGCCGACACCATGCCGTGAGCGATACAATTCAAGCGCCAATTCCTGTCGTTCATCAATAGACATTGCCATGGACTCCTCAAGCGTTTTCTGTGCTTCTTCTGTAATGAGAAAAGGTTAATAGTCTATATGGTGACTGTTAAAAATAATGGACAAACTCACGTTTATATTTGTAACTTTTGCTTTTCACGCACAGCACAGCAATGACCATAATAATGATGACAATGGAAGTGGCTGCTAACGAAACCATAAACCAAGTTTGGCGGTAAAATGGTTTGTGCTGCAAATAACCATATTCCAAATGCAACTTCGATGGCGTCAAAATCGAATCCTTAGAATAGGCGGGGAAAGAAATGCCATACCGATTGTAAGCAATCACGCGAAATGTGTACGCAGTGGATGGTAATAAAATCTGATAGCTGACTGTGAAATCCTGTATGGTACCGCTATTTGTCTGTTCGATGGTCTCCCAACGGGAGTCGTCTGTGGAAAAAAAATATTATTATTTTTATTTTAATGGAATAACTTTGTGATACAGTGTTTACAATTATAAATTGTATTATTATTTTTATGTTAAAGGAATTGCTTTTAGATATACATATATTTACCCAATAATAAAAAAAATTGTTAACTAAAATCAAATTAATAATTTATAAAATATTGTAACTTTATAGTCTAAATATAATAACGAGTGAAGTTCACCGTTTCTTTTTAAAATTTTTGTGTAAACTTATTTTTAATGCCCGGTCAAGCTTTTTAATTGAGAACGTTAGCAAAATAGTTTACAATTATTGATTACGGAGTAGCTTCTTCAAAGGAATATTGTGTTTAGTTCGGAGTATACCTTAATTTTGAAAACATCACAAGTGATATCAATATTTATTTAACTGTACATTATTTATAATAACGATTTGTTTATTTTTAAGCATAATTAAGATACACATTTTAGGACACATAATCCAGCAAGTACTTACAAATAAAAGATGGTTCTCCTCTTTCTACTTAAGCATTTTGTACAGATTTTGTAGTTAGATTTAAAGAATTGTAGGAATAAAGAGAGAGAGAGTAAAGATATTTATAAAATTAAAACCAATTCACCAAAATATATGAGTTTATATAACCATATAACAATGGATAAATATAATGTATTGTATAAAATAGAATAATGTTAGTATTTATAATTAGTCTTAAATATTTCAAAATTTTATCCAAATCTAAGTTTATATCATACTCCTATATATTTATTTCCCAAATCTAGTTGTTTTTCTTGAATGCATTTTGAAGACATAAACCCCATCCTAAAAATATTTTCTCCGTAGACATCCTTTTAACACCTTACGTTTATTATTTTTTAATATTAATTATATATTATAATAGAATACCATTATTGAGAGAGCAAAATAAATAAGATGTGTAAGATAACATGTTATATCTAGTGTTCGATCGCATAATTGATATTAGCCTCAGCATCGGATAAAAATTGGGAATCGGTCGAACACTAGTTATATCATAAATCTACGGTATATGTACCTTCTTTTGGCAACTTAAATATTTGGTTGCTCGTATATGTATATGAAAAATAATTTATTGGACGGTGCTATATATAGTATACTAGCTGACCCAGCGGAGAAGTTTCTTCCGCCTTAGAGACAATAAATGAGGAAATTTTATTGAGTTCATTTTTGTATTAGAATAACATAAGAAATAAAGTATTTCAATTATTCTTAGTTTGTTATTAATTTTTCAGCATTGGTTTGCACTCTCCAGTCAAGCACCTTGTGATAGACGGCATTTTTCGTTTTATAATCGACTTTCAAGGATTGGCCTGTCATTTGTTAATATTTATAGCGAATGCAAGACGAAGCGGAAATTGAAGTCGTTTAAACCCAAACGTCATATCGGTAGGGATTATCGAGATCCTCGAAATGAGAACTTCTTCCTTTTTACCATCAAATGCGTTTCGGTGCATAGTTTATGTTTCCCAATATGATCACTACGGAGCCAATCTTTAGTCGTAAATTGTACGGCGGCAAGCCAAGCACATCCAAGGAGTTTAAAAATTCAATTGAATAGTTGGTGGCTTCATCTTCATTTATTACGTAGTCAATAGATTTGAATGAATGAGGTGGACCAATGATCCCATTCTGAATTTTGTAGTTTAAGCCATCTATGTCTTTATTCTTAGAAATCCGTTCCGAAATTCAGCAATTGCTCAGAGTTATCTTCAACAGACATATATTTTAGTAACACAACTCTCATGTCAGTTGTCATTGTGTAGATCTTTTACTGTTCGGTTAAGTGCTTCTAATGCAGTTTTATGCATTATTATGCATTCGTCCTATATGAGAACTTTTGATGTCTTTCAAACTTGGGCCATCACGGATTGTTTTGCAATATTACATGTTGAATTGAATTATAGTCTTGAATGAGCCGTACGTCATCTTTCGAACAATGTGGCTGCTATTCACGCGCAAACAATGGCTAAAACTATTGGCATGAGGAATGTCTTTTCAGAACTGTCCGTGGTATATGCAGGATATATCAGCTACCATTTCCTTTATAAATTAGTGTATCATAAACTTATTTTTGTTGGGTATTCAGTAGGGGTCATTTGAACTATTAAATCTTTCTGGAGATTACATTCCCGTTCCCGTTTATGTTATATCCTATCTCATGTTAATAAATGTTACGTTGCCCGAAGAGCGAAGAGAATAACAGTAAGAAAAATTTTACTCAATAAAACGATTTGTAACATAACTATCACACGGTTAGATAAAGGGTTAAATTCAAAATTTCAAATCTTCAAATGTTCAACCATAGGCAACATTATTTTTTTTTGTCAAAATGAAAATGTTTTGACTGAATTTTTTTCGTTTGGCTATCATTTTTTTTGTTTTCATTTTTATAAAAAGAAAGCCTACTAAGATGTTTTGAAAAATAAATTTGTGTTTTATATGGAATGTCAGTTGCGTTTTTTATACCACAGTTTATTCACGTTCTTGTCACGAAAAATGTATAAAATGTATCCTATGTCCTGCCCCCGGTGCTAAGCTACCTCCAAACCAAATTTAAGCCAAATCGGTTCAGCCGTTCTTCAGTTATAAGTGGTGTAACTAACACGACTTTCTTTTATATATGTATATAGATTAGTATATATGGAACATAAAATATATGAGAGAGAGTATATACTATCTACCCTTATTATTTTTTTGTATATATTCATATTGAAATCATTACGTGGTACGACTAAATATTCTGATACTGGATGAATGCTCTCCACTTACCTCGTTTTTTCGCTTCTATGTAATAACCTAAAATTGGACCACGCCCAGATGGCCCATTAATCCAATGCATTTCCACGCTACTCAATGTCTTCGTAAGTATCAAATCACGCGGCGCCACCGGTGAACCCTCCTGTGGGCCAGTGGTGACATTTTCGCTAACAGCCGGACCATATTCGATTGTCTGCGCACGTACTGTAAATGTATAGGTGACCTCCTCTTCGAGATTTTGTACCTTTAATGTTGTGCCGGAAACTTTTTGTTTGACTTGTTTGCTGAATTCTGTAAAGAATAGTTTAAATGTTATTAAAAGGATACCTGTATTTGTTTTCATAAAACCTTACTTTCGTTCTCCTCAGTGGTCTCATAGGTAACCAGATAGCCTAATATTTCGCCATTAGGAAATCGCGGTGGATCCCAAGACACCTTTAAACTTTGCATTGTGATCTCTTCAAAACGTAAGTTGAGTGGTGCACTTGGTAGTCCTTGTAAGGTTTTCACAGTAATTGGTGCCGACCGTGGGCCGTCGCCAGCGGGATTGAAGGCCAGTAATTGAATACGATATTCAGTGAATTTATCTAAGAACACTAAACTATGCGAAGTGGCAGTTGCTGAAACTACTTCAATCTCTTCTTCCCATTTGCGTCCCTCTTCTAGTTTTTGTGGAGAGTCGATAACCAAGTAGAATATTTTGTAGCCTAATAGATCACCATTTTGCATGCTTTGCTTTGGCGGTTTCCAGCGTAAACGCACTTCGGTGCTGGATATCGGTGCGGCATCGACTGCGCGCGGTTCACCGGTCGGCACAGCTTCACCAACGTATACAGCTACTGGTGGTGATGCCGGTCCGGGACCTTGTGAGTTGAACGGCAGAACAACGATTTCGTAATTACGATCTTGTTGCAAATCTGAGAGTACCACATTATTCACATTAATGCCCATCACATCCGTCTTAGGTGTAGCCTGTAGCGCTGTTGGAAAATCGGCCAATTGTTGATACAGAATGCGATAACCACCGGTGGCTGCATCGCCATTCCACATTGCAGTCTCCAAAGCATTCCATTGTACACGCACTGATGTGGTTGTGATTGGTACTACTTTCAGACCACCTACGCCTGAGGATGGTGCAGCTGGCAATGTGCGCACTACAATGCTTTCCCGACTGAAAGCGGACGGTCCCAAATCATTGGTGGCTTGTATGCGGAATTGGTATGTAGTATATGGTTTCAAGTTTGTAGCTGTGTAAGAGGTGAGTGCGGGATCGACGCGCTCTGGCAGCAGCGACCAAGGACCATCATTTTCACGCATCTGTACAGTATAGTAACGTAGCGGCGCGAAGCCATCACGTCCAGGAGTCCAACTGAAAGTTATCTGGTGGGCCTGCACTTGACTGCGTGAAATCTGTGGCATCGAAGGCGGTTGGGGACGTTCACGATTATTCGTTGTGTAAACCAATGCCGAAGCGGTTTTGCCCCAACCAAGTCGAGTTTGTGCTGTCACGCTAAATATGTAATAACGTTCAGCGAGCAGTTGTGTTGCTCGATATGTACGATCCGAAGGTGGAAACTCGCGGCTGTAATTTAAATTAGCGCTGCCATTAAGAGAATAGGTAACTTGATACGCAAGTATCTCTCCGTTTGGATCGTCGGGCACATCCCATATAATCCGGGCCGTTGAAAATGACACGTCAGGAAAACTAACGTTTGACGGTGCTCCGGGAGTGTCTTCAAACGTTTGCACACGTACCGGTGGCGTACTCAATGCACCATCTCCGAGACGCGTAAAAGCGAGCACTTGTATGTGATAGACCACGAATTTTTTCAGTTCCGTAAGCGTGGTGGTGAAGGAGGCATTGTTGGATATCGTTTTATGTAACACCTGACCGCCGCGATTGGTGGCGGCATAGAATACTTTGAAACCATCAATTTGTCCATTGCGATGTTGTTTCGGAACTTCGCCCCATCGTACGACAATAGTCGTGGAAGAAGTGGCGTTAGCCTGTACATCAAGTGGTCCATATGACGGCACAGCCTCGCGTGTGCGCTCAGTAGCTACAGTACTGTGCCTGAAACAAAATAGTTTTCATTTAATTATAATTAAGATTAATGATATAAGTATTGAATAAACAACTCTGTACTTTTTGGGCTAATGGAAGTAGGTACCCATAGATTCGTAAAAATAAAACTTACTTTGAACATCCGACGTCGTTACAAGCACTCATTACAACATCGTAAACCGTCCACTCTTCCAATCTTTCCAACACATGTGAATTGGCAGTGTGGTCCTCGATCATGACGCTTTTTGCTTGCACTCGCGTATCGCTTTCCAGCTGCCTATAAGTGATATTATAGCCGCGTGGATTTCCGAACCATTCGGTTTGTTGCAAAGGAATCCAACGCACGCGTAATTGTGTGGCACTCATGGCACGCACTGTTACATTGAAAGGTGGATGCATCGGACGTGCTTGTATCGTTTGGAAGTCCTTGGTCGATTCCGATGGTTGCGAAGTGCCGACCACATTTGTAGCACTGAGCCGTAGACGGTACTGCGTAAAAGGCATGAGCCCTGTAACAGTGAGAGTTTCCGCATCGGGATCAGATATTTCACAAACTGTAAACCAAGTGACATTGCGTGCAGTTTGCGCCTCCACTTTCCATTTGGTGATTGATGAGTTGCCATCGAAGCCGGGTGTAAATTGTAGTACAACTGAGAACGCTTCAATATTCGAAAGAGCTAAATTAGTTGGTGGATGTGGCAACACCGGCTCCACACCCGATTGTATAGTGGCAGTTTTGGCTGGTCCAGCACCAACCTTTGTCCATGCACGTATTTCAAACCAATAATGTGTTGTGGCTTGCAATTGTGTGACTGTAAGTTCGGTATCTTCGGCTGTCAGATTGACAGCTTTGAGTGTATCTGGGCGATCCTTCACTTGATAACGCACACTGTAGCCAGTAAGAATGCCGTTTGTGTTTCTTGGTGGTGACCAGAGTACCTTCACTGAACGATCCGATACATCGTCAAAGTGCAATGCCATTATCTCATCTGGCACATCTTCCATTGTCTTCACGGGTATTTTGTAGCTGCTTACACCATCACCGGGATCTGTGAAACACAGCACGGTGATATTGTAATCGGTGAACTTATCCAAACCCGTCATTATTGCAGTCTGTTCCGCTAATGGATCGAGTAAACTTGGTGGCACCGTTATCATGCGTTCCTCGATATCGCGTGGTTCGCCGTCGATAATTTCCGTGCGCCAGGCTTGTAATTTGTAGCCTTGATTAATGCCATTAATTTGCTGTGGATTCGGTGGTGTCCAGCTAACTCGTATTGAAGTCGAATTAATGGCACTGACTTTGACAAATGTAGGCGGTGCTTCCGGTACACCTTCCTTCGTCTTGATCTTGGAGCCTTCTGTATAGGCACCAACACCCATATTATTGTAAGCGGCAATTTGTACGATGTAATCCTTCCAAGTGATAAGTTCTTGTATTAGGAAGGTGCGTTGTGCTTCATTGGTTATATTCTGATATGTCCAAGGTACATTGTTGTAGCCGTAGAGTCGATAACGTAAGATGTAACCAAGTATCTGTCCATTGCGGTGCTCCTCCAGTGGTGGCTGCCATTGGGTAATTATTTCTGACATCGAACGTGCCGAACCGACAAAGCCGACAGGCGGGCCAGAAGGTGCTGAGGGGGTAGTGGTAAAAAAGTTCGAGATTAGCTAACTGTAGCCAGTAATTTAGGAATGCAATTTGATGTAAGATTTATGTAAATGTACCTCGGTGAAGCGGTAATTCTACAAATTATTTTACACAGCCGGTATTTTTTAGGCATAACGACAAAGAGGAATACAATAGCGTTAATACACTTGTGTTAGCGTTAATTATTCATTAATTTCAACATTTTTAAATTTAACTCAAATTAAATTTCAATAATAATATCCACAAAAAAAAATCGAATAATAATTATGAGATAGTAATAAGCAACAACATAAATACCGGAAGATAAAACTTTTTTTTAAATACATTTTAAGTTAATATTACTTTAAAAGCTTTAGTGCGCCGAGGTCTACGGTGTGGTGTCTTTGTGTTTTTATAATTTCGATATCAATACGAGTAACCGAATCTAAAGCATATAGTTTTGAAAAATAATTTTCGTCTATAACTCCTTATTACGTACTGTTTATTATTAGAAAGTGCCAAAGTAGATTGCCAACACAATTCTTCTATTTTTTTATATATATACACTAATACCAAATTAAATAGTCCCCCTATGATTATTATAGCTAGAAGCCTTATCAAGGGAATTTTTTTTTTTCGGTGGACCTCTTTGATTTCATTGCAGCGTTTTTACTATTTTTAAAATGGACCTATTTATTGATGCCTTCGGTCTGTTGGAATCGATGTTGTCATACTTTTATCATAATTAAATTGATAAGAAATAAAATCACCAACAACTTTTCCTTTGGCCTATTTTCATAACGAAAAGGCATTTAATTAATTTCGGTTACCATGTTGACCATCCAAAAAATGAAGTGTAAAAATGCTGTTTAAATAATGCCGTTAATTGTGAACATTTTAAAGATGATAAAGACATAAACACTGTGAACCTATTCTTATATCATCTGTATTTATGATAACTAACGGCTGATCTTAGTGGAGGTACTTTTTTCAATAGTCTTTTTTTGACAGATCACGCGTGAGTCGTGTCAAGCTGTCATCTTATTTTTGTTCTGTACTGTACATAATCCCGCTACTGAGCATACTATTCGCAATATAATCACCCATCTTGAGACCCAGCGTTCATTATGGGATAATATTCGACCGAATAGACTACGTCTCGGACTGGCGTATGGAAAGATTTGGCGCATTCTACATCGATATCTTAAATTGTAAGCGTTAAAGTACAGATTGTGCGAGAACTGAAGCCGCTCGACCTCCACAAGCGTCACCGCTTCGCTTTATGGACTCTTGAAAAGTTCCAAGAAGATCCAACGTTTTCTAGCCAAAGCCTGTTCAGCGTTGAGGTCCATTTCTGGCTCAATTGGTATGTAAATAAGTAAAATTCCCGCATTTGGAACGAAGAGCAACCTGAAGAGATTCAAGAGCTGTTATGTCATCGAGAAAAAGCAACGATTTAGTGTGGTTTGTGGGCCGGTGCAATCATCGGTTTATAATTCTTCAAAAATAATACCGATGAGAACATAACCGTCAATGGCGAACGTTATCGTGGCATTACAACCGACTATTTAAGCTCGTGATCCCCACCATTCCCACGGCACCACTTCACATCAATCAATGGATTTATTGAGAGAACACTTCGGTGAGCAGATAATTTCATATTTTGGTCCGGTCGATTGTGAAATCACACCGTTAGACTTTTTCCTGTCGGGACATGTAAAGTCTTAAGTCAGTCGAAATGCTTGAACGAATCATGGATAATTGGATTGAACGGATGGACCATCTGAGACGTAGTGGTGGTCAACATTTGAAAGAGATAATCTTTTTTTAAAGAAATAAATGCCAAATAATTGCCTTGTCAATGAATTTTGAGTTTTCTGTGTTTTTTCTTTAAAAATGTAATGAACCTCGAAATGGATCACCCTTTATAATTATTTATAAATTGTTCGCCTGTGATATTCTAAAATTTTTATAAATCTCGTAAAATAAATGAAACTATACACTTTCTCTTGGATTTACCATAAGTTAAACAATTTGGTATGGAAAAGCTCAGCTAATGTGCAACATTTAAAAAATACAAAAAAATTAGACCATATTTAATTAAAATTGTAAAATATTAAAACAATTATAGCAAAATCGGAAGGAAAACCAAATTTTAAACACAATTTACTAAACAAAGCTTTTTCAACTAAATAATATTCCAATTAAAATTCGATATCATACATTTTTTTATAAATTACTTACCTTCCTGCGGCAATTCCACAATATTACTCGGCTCCGATGGGGAGCCCTCGCCTACACGATTCACAGCACTCACACGAAACTGATACACAGTGGCCGCTTTGAGGTTCTTCAATAGAGTCCAACGTTGAACTGCCGAAACATTGCTCAGTTCCGTCACCCAATTGAGTAATGGTTCTGGAACTGGACCTACGAATTTTTCTGTGATTGTTAATGATTCGAAGACGAGATAGAGTGAGAGATAAAATGTGGGGTTTGGGAAAGAAGAAAATAGTTAAATAGTGTAGGAGGATAAAGGATAGCATATAAGAGAAGTAATAAGGTTAAAACGATAGCGGTGTGGAAAACGAAAAGTATTAGTGCAAAATTTTCGATAAAAATCAGTTAACCAATCACCAAAATAAAATTATATAATTATGTATATTATAAATCAATAAAGATATTTAATAAACAAATTGAAACGGTTGGAAGACGATTACAAAAATTTATATTCGAGTTGTAAATTAAAACCAAGAAATTGATATTATTCAAGGAATGGGTGGGATAATTAAAAGATATTTGTAAATATGGTATATAGAAGGCATATTTATGTGGGAAAGTCATGTTTATCCAAGGTCAGTTTAGTGAGCACCCAGAGTTGAGTTTGTTGTTGATTTTAGAGTGTGAGTACGTGTACATTGGCGTGTGTAGACGTGCCAGAGTATGCGTGTGTGTATTCAGTGTAAATATATATTATATATTTTTGTGCAAAAAGAAAGAGAAGAAAGAAAAAACGTAGTTTTGATTTGTGAAAATTTGGTATATTTTTTGTTTTGGTGCACTATGCAAGTTGAAATGCATATTGCACTTTGTTGCTTGTTGTCACAACACATACTTAAATATGTACGAGTATTTTCGAAAAACTCTAACGAAAATCAAGCACAAAATCAAACCAATTGTGGCAACAGAAAATCTTTTCTTCAGTGCAACTTTTGTGAAATGCTTGTTTACTACTCTATTTGAATTTTTATTGCCTGACTGTTGTGGTATGTAGCATTGCGTGAAATTAGAATTTAATTGAATTCCATTTTATTTTCCATTTTCAGACTCGAAACAAAGAGAAAACATTTTGAGCATATACATAAAAGTAATTTCATCATATTTTGGCCGAAATTTGTGTGCTTTATATGCCTACGTAGAAGGTGATCGTGTGTGCTTGCTAGGCTCTTTTGACAAATGAAAAATTAATTTGCAATTCTTTAGCTACAACTTCTGAAAGTAGAATACAATTCAGTTTTATTTTTGACGAAGGTATCATGAATTTAGTTTTCGGAAAATGCTTAATTTAATTTTCTAACTAAAGTACAGTAGAAGTAAATGCATTGTTTAATACGAAAATGTTCTACTTTTATTAAAAATATTATTCTGCTGCAATTTACTAACTCACATTTATTATTTATAACTTTGTTTTGTGTTTTATAAGCGAACTTAAATATAGTTTGAATACAGTAATCACAACTCAATGAACTGTTATTTTTACTGTGATCTAACTAAAACCAATAAACGGCTATAGGTACTGTGATCGAATCAGAATCACAGAACTGTAGTGATCGAACTTGAAATATAGAAATGCCATCGTGATTGTAATTCACTGCTGTTTACAAAAAAATATCGCAGTTGCTAGAACACAGTGAAAAAATCACCAGTAGTGAAATATCGCTCATCAATATAAGAAAGCCCACACCTCAATTATCAAACTTATGTTTCACACTTATATATCTATAATAAATCAATATTAACCAATGTGAAAGTATTCTTTTGTTCCTCTTTAAGCTTTAGACTTAAATTGTGATTTAAATTTAAAACGTATAGATGGTGATCTGATGCAATATGTTGTGAAGTGCTCTTATGTACATATGTATGTATGAATGTATGTGACCTTACATTTTCCCTACAGATAAATCAAAGCGATATGAACTACTTTAAAACTAGACTGAACTGCAACAATTGGTCAAACTGTCGACTATCTCTATTCCAACATCATCAATTACAATTTTAGGCAAAATCTATTTTTACTTCTTGATACTGGAACAAACAAAAATTTTCGAGGAATAGGAGTATACTCAGATTTTCGATGTTAGCTTCCAAAAACGAAATATTTGGATTCAGTTCGAAAAAGGACTTTTTAAAAAAAGATCCAAAATATAGATATAATCTACATTCTCCTCTTAATTCAATGGTGTATAAAATTTTTGTGTGAATCTTACATTATAGATGCTATGAAGGGTCAATGTTTGATCTTCAAAAAAATTATATATCGGAAAAATACTGGACTCTTTTGAATTAAAGCTCAAAATTAACTTGAAGTTTGAAACCGAATAACGTCTAAATACTGTTGTTGAGCTATTGCTTAATATTTGTTTAAATTGTCCGCATTTTAATATTGGTAGTCTGTCACTGTGGTGACCTCGTCGGTATAGTTTGTCAAGCTTTCTATATAACAACTTCAAAGTGGATTCAAACAAAGAGTAGTCAAAGAGATAATAATTAGTTTTCCTTTTGCTTTGCATGCTAGAAAATATCCCGTATGAATTCTCTTGAAAAATTATCCATCGATATTTATCTATATTATAAGTTTGTAAGCAGAAAAATAATTATTTACTGATTTCATAAATATGAAATCGGCAAAAACACATACATATACACGTACTACATATGAGTACTTTTGCTTGAATGAATCCAACACCCTGAATAAAACCTTAATACTCAATACCATTTACATATGTACATATTCCTATTAAAATATTTTAGCTTTATAAAAATAATGAGTTCACACACTTACCTAGTTCGGAGACTTCGCGCCGTTGCACGATGAACTTCAGTATCGGACTATTGCCATCAAAGCCCGGCGTCCATGAAACGTTGATAGACCGTTGGTTGGGCGCATCGAGACGCGCCACTTTCACATTGCTCGGTGGGAACGGTAATTCGATGACACTTAAACGCGCCGAACGCGTCTCATTGCCGCCTGGCGAGGTCACCACACATTGGTATGTGCCTACATCGGAGGCTCGCACCGCTTGTATCTCGAGTGTGCCGTCCGATTGGACGCCGATACGTTGTGAGTTACTAATGGCAGTTGGATGACCTTCACGATACCAGTCGACATTATACGGCACTGTTGGATCACTAGAGACTTTGCATTGCAGTGTCGCATTGAGGCCCAGCAGGACGGTAGTGTCAACCGGAGGCTGAATGATTTGCGTACGAACTGTACGGTGGATGTCCAATAAACATAAAAAAGAGAAATGGAAAAATAAAGAAAAGTTGAATGGTAAGTATTAGAAAAGTTTTGTATGTTTTTTTTCCCCGCGTAAACATCTAAATGCAAAAACGGCTGATGTTGGGAGGAAATTGAATTGCAACTCATGGCATTTTCCTGTTTGCTGTGCCTCCAAAACACATTCCAGTAACGGCCAAAGTTATCCGCTTTGCGCCATTTTTTCATAAAAACGGAGTTTAGGTTATTTGATTGTCTTTGGACGTTGAATGCCGCGAGTTAGTAAACTGCGGATAAAGTGAAACACATATATAAGCTATATAAACTCGTATATATTTTATATATGTATGTATATATATGTTTCTTTGCTATGCTATCTACAACTACAACTACCGTTGTAGGCATAGCGAGTTCTATGTGTGGCCAGTGTAGTTGTATCGCTGAAGGCGTAGAGTTTGTACGCGTAACTCTGCAGGCTCTTACGGAACATATTGCACAGGTGATGAGTTGAGGTATTTCAGTTTCTACGAGTATTTTCGTTTTTCGAATTTGTAGCATGCAGCGGCATTCTGCCAATGGCTTGATGTTATGAAATTTTAATAGAGTTTGTGCAAATTTGATTTGCCGCCTGTCTGGCATGTACTCCGTCTTCAGTATGCCAATAGATGTTCGGAGAAGTTGACAGCAGCCAGGAATTACGTTAGTGGTTTAGGTAGCTAGTTTCGTATATATTTTGAAAATCAGAGGAACAAGTGCAGTATCAACAAATGTATATGTGTGACAGTTATACTTTTATTTTTAAAAGCTTTATTTGAAGTTCACGTTGATCCATATTCAGAAAATATTCGGTAAAAAAATAGCTGAATATTGATTTAAATGACTTTTTATTCAAGTAAAAGTCTACAGTCAAGCTGGACCGGGGTTCGCAGTGGGTCCACACAACATAAAAGAGGAGTTCCGGAAAGAAAAACAATGATGGAGAATGGATATTTACTGGCTGCAAATGCCTGAACTTCGCTAAGAGAAGCTGAAAAGGTTCAGACCGATAATCATCCTGCATATTGGGGTGTTACAAGCAGGGACCGCAAATAATGATTATTGTTCCGATTCTTCAATGTAAACATCAATCACTTAGAATCGTCATGCGATCTAGTATATAAGTCTACCATGATTTTAAAATTACGGATTTTTATGATTTTCTTCATCGATAATGATTAACATTGAGTAATTGTATAATAAATTATAAATAATCATTATGTTTGAGCAAACAAGATAAACATCAAAGATCATCATAATTTTTTTTTGATTACTTGTGTTTCATAAAGTTATTTGGTACATATTATTTACATCTTTATTACAGGATTATTAAAATAAATATTATAATGTTTACGGTCCCTGGTTACAAGGATTTCGTTCACTGAATGATGTGCTGTGGATTCTACGACCACATGGCTGAGAGCATCTACTGCATAATTCTTATCCAATTACAAAACGAAGAAGGTTAGTTACTGGATACCACCATTACATAAGGTGCGTTTTTATGTTAACTTAATGCGCTTGAATTCGATGCCGTGATATGAGGAGTTTAGGGAACATTAGAGCAAAAGTTGTAGTGCATACCTCATATTTAAACTATCCATCTGTCGAGTACTTTAGAGTACTAAGTAGTCCATTTTAATACTTGTTGTTAGTGTTTAATAAAAGTACTTTTCAACGCGTATCGATGATTATTTTAAGAATTGATATCTGAGTTCTTTGGCTACCATTACTGACTAATATTAATAATTATGCTAATAACTATAAAATTAATCCTCCGTTTTCTTTAGTAGTTTTTTTTGGTTCTAACTAATAGCAACATACCGAAGTAGATTTTATTCGAGTGAGTTCATATTTATAAAAATTATTTCAAGTTAATATTCAATCGGATTACTCAATTTAGTACTGTCATGCAGAGAATTCTAATCGAATAACGACTCAAAACTTATTTTTCTGTCATAAAATAATTTAAGCTGAATGCATGTTATGGCTAGAGGATTAGCTTAATAGCTTATAGCCACTTTTAGCGCACAAATACAAAAACGAGAGTACTTGCAACTGATGTCCAAATAATTTGCAATTTGCGTGCAGGCTGACAGCGCACCATAGAGAGGCAATTATAAAAGCAATATCCACTACAAGCAAATATACATACACATACGAGACTTACCTAAAACACTGAGATAGGCCTCGCCGTTGACGGTGCCCGCCTCATTCGAGCGCACACACGTGTAGAGGCCAGCGTCCGTTTCGCGCACATTTGACATTAATAAATCACCTGATTCGAGAATTTGTATGCGACTGGATATCTCAACAAGTTGTGTTTCTGTTGTTACCATTCAAATTTTTGTTATGTTTGGTTATTTTCGTCCACCACAGATGGAATGTCGTATAAAACAGCGTTGCGGTAAATAATATGATGTGCATGAT
Source organism: Zeugodacus tau (assembly GCA_031772095.1). Taxonomy (NCBI): domain Eukaryota; kingdom Metazoa; phylum Arthropoda; class Insecta; order Diptera; family Tephritidae; genus Zeugodacus; species Zeugodacus tau. The sequence continues at coordinate 29,799,861 of CM062650.1, read as the reverse complement.
GAACGTTCATTGCAGGCGACGGATGAAGTGCAAACAACACAAATGGCGCATTTCCGTTTCGTTGAAAATATTTTCCAGTGTTTGTTATTGTTGTTGCCAAAACATCATGAACATGAACACAACCAGCAGCCCAATGCATACGTTTACATATCAAATACCCAATTAAAGAGTACTCGCCGGGTGGGCAGATGTGCGGAAAACCATGATGATCATAATCACGATTTCACGAGCGAATTTAAATTCAAAGTGCGAATGATACCGGTGGACGGTATGACGGGACGGGTGTGGCAGTATGGCGCGCGTGGAATTGTGTCATTATAACCGTTATTTTTGCGGTGGTTATCATTTTGCCAAAAACCGACAGCCGAAATTGTTAGCAGGGCGGTCGTGCATTTTGTCAGACATCGAGGCGACATGGATACAGCAGGTATGGTGAATGGCAATTTTAGTTTGGATGTGCAGCCAGTTGTTGGTGTTATTGTGGTTTTCGGCGGTATTTTAACGTTTGTGTAGGCGAAATTAATGCGTTGGTTTTGCGGTAAAAAGGATTTTAGCAACACATTTTAGCATTTTAAAGTACACAGTGCCACATTTTGATTGTGAGCGTAGTTGGTTGTTAGCGGCCATAACGGTGTTTTAGCATTTTAAATGGTCAGTTTGGTTTGTTGGTTGGTTGTAGTTAGTCGCATGGGCACACAAAATTAGAAAAGGAAAACAAAAACAAACATTTCATTAGCATTAGTAGACATTAAAATTCAAGCGTGCGTTATTAAATAATTTGGTTTTTGAAATATGTATAATTATTTTAGCTGCGGACATTTGTAATATCAGCATAATTCGCAGGATGCGCGCGAATTGCCACGTGCAAAAATTTATGACTTGGCACGCAATTAGTAGATATACATGTTGGGTAATTAAATTAAATGTTAAAGGCGTTGAAAGGGATATAACAATTTAATTATTTACGCGTTCTCTCAACTCTTTTACTCGTAATTGTTTATTTGGTAATTGCTTATGATAAAAACACAGACACTGATTTCAAAAAGAATGTAATCTAACATTATATTCTAGGGAAAACATGATGAATAAAATAAAAAATTCTAAGTTTATGAAAATTAACGAAATTAGATTAATTTTCAATGGTTAATATTTAAAAAAGAGCATACAATATAAATATCTTATTCAAATCAATTTTTTTTTTAATATTAAAAAAAGTTACTCTGTTTTTTTTCTAAATTATTATAACAAATTAAAAACACATTATGTTGAGAAATAAATTGTATTTTTCATTTTTTTTTATAATGGGTAATCCAAGTGGAGGGAATTTTTTCAATAGTCTTTTTTGTTGTTTTTGTTTAGTATTTTTGTTCAGTATTGTTTGGCATTTCATCATGAAAGGACATACGACTGAACGATGTCTACAAATTGTTCAACTTTATCACGAAAATTCACGTTTTTCATGTGTTTTGCGCGCTCGCTCATGGTCAACATAATCGCGCCACTGAGCGTACTATTCCCAATACAATCACCCATCTTGAGATTTAGCATTCATTATTGGATAATATTCGACCGAATTTACCATGTCCAACACGATGTGAAGAAAATATAGCGGTCGTAGCTGAGAGTTTACACGAAGACATTGGAGAGTCGATTCGGTGGCGTTTGCAGCATCTCGGACTGATGTATGGAACGACTGGGCGCATTTTCCGTCGATATCTCAAATTGAAAGGGTATAAAATACAGCTTATGCAAGAACTGACCGTCCCAAGCGACATCGCTTCGCCCACTAGGCCCTTGAAAAGTTCCAAGAAGATCCGACGTTTTCGAGTTCAGCGATGAGGCCCATTTCTGGCTGAGTGGGTATGTAAACAAACAAAATTGCTGCATATGGGAAGACGAGATTCAAGAGCTGGCATTTCATCCAGAAAAAAACAATTGTTTGGTGTGGTTTGTGGGTCGGTGCAATCATTGGTTTATAATTCTCGAGAATGACGCCGGTGAGAACATAACCGTCAATGGCGACCGTTAGCGCGCCATGATAACCGACTCTTTGAAATTGAAGCTCATGATCTCGGCGACATTTTGTTTTAACAACGCAAACAGTCGAAATGCTCGAACGAAACATCGGGAATTGGACCCAACGGATGGACATGATAATAAATATTCCCAATTAAATGTAAATTTTCTGTGTTTTTTTGTGAAAAAAAGTAGTAGAAATGGATAACCCTTTATAAATCTAAATTTTTGGTTAAAAAAATTCTTCAAAAAAGTCAGTATTCTTTTATTTAACAAAATTGTACGTAGTCTAGAAAAACAAATTAAAAGAGCACTACGTCGAGAAAAAATCGCAATTTAAAACAAGTAAGGAAGGGCTAAGTTCGGGTGTAACCGAACATTTTATACTCTCGCAATTTATTTATTTAACTTTCCTTATATTATATAAGGAAACAATTTGACCCACATATTCGTCATATATATTGTATAAAGTCCATTGAAAGTTGGAAACCATAATATTAGGTTAGAAGCACCGAGGTCCTCGTGTTCGATATATGGGGCCTTAAAAACCTATGGTCCGATTTCGGCGATTTTTAGAATGGGGCTGCCATACTATTAACATAGTATTTGTGCAAAGTTCTGCACCGATATCTACACTAGTACTTACTTTATATATTGTAAAGTAAACGATTCAGATTGTCTTCAAAGTTCTGGTATATAGGAAGTAGGCGTGGTTGTGAAGCGATTTGGCCTATTTTCACAACATATCATTGGGATGTAAGGAAACTGTTACAAACCAAGTTTCATTAAAATCGGTCGAGTGGTTCCTGAGATATGGTTTTTGACCCATAAGTGGGCGACGCCACGCCCATTTTCCATTTTGTAAAAAAATTTGAGTGCAGCTTTCATCTGCCATTTCTTATGTGAAATTTAGTGTTTCTGACGTTTTTCGTTAATGAGTTAACCCACTTTTAGTAATTTTCAACCTAACTTTTGTATGGGAGGTGGGCGTGGTTATAATCCGATTTCTTTCATTTTTGGAATGTATAAGGAAATGGCTAAAAAAAACGACTGCAGAAAGTTTGGTTTATATAGCTCTATTAATTTGCGAGATATGTACAAAAAACTTGGTAGGGGGCGGGGCCACGCCCACTTCCCCAAAAAAATTACATCCACATATGCCCCCTCATAGTGCGATCCTTCATACCAAATTTTATTTCCATAGCTTTATTTATGGCTTAGTTATGGCACTTTATGTGTTTTCGGTTTTCGCCATTTTGTGGGCGTGGCAGTGGTCCGATTTTGCTCATTTTCGAAAGCAACCTTCCTATGGTGCCAAGAAATAAGTGTGCCAAGTTTCATCAAGATATCTTAATTTTTACTCAAGTTACAGCTTGCACAGACGGACAGACGGACAGACGGACGGACGGACAGACATCCGGATTTCAAATCTACTCGTCACCCTGATCACTTTGGTATATATAACCCTATATCTAACTCGTTTAGTTTTGGGTGTTACAAACAACCGTTATGTGAACAAAACTATAATACTCTCTAGCAACTTTGTTGTTGCGAGAGTATAAAAAAAACAAGTAAGGAAGGGCTAAGTTCGGGTGTAACCGAACATTTTATACTCTCGCAATTTATTTATTTAACTTTATTTATATTATATAATACACAATTTGACCCACATATTCGTCATATATATTTTATAAAGTCCATTGAAAGTTGGAAACCCTAATATTAGGATAGAAGCACCGAGGTCCTCATGTTCGATATAAGGGGCCTTGAAAACCTATGGTCCGATTTCGGCAATTTTTAGAATGGGGCTGCCACACTATAAACGTAGTATTTGTGCAAGGTTCTGCACCGATATCTTCACTAGTACTTACTTTATATATTGTGAAGTAAACGATTCAGATCAGGGGGGTCTTCAAAGTTCTGGTATATAGGAAGTAGGCGTGGTTGTGAAGCGATTTAGCCTATTTTCACAACATTTAATTGGGATGTAAGGAAACTATTACAAACCAAGTTTCATTGAAATCGGTCGAGCGGTTCCTGAGATATGGTTTTTGACCCATAAGTGGGCGACGCCACGCCCATTTTCCATTTTGTAAAAAACCTGAAATCTGAAATTTAGTGTTTCTGACGTTTTTCGTTAATGAGTTAACCCACTTTTAGTAATTTTCAACCTAAATTTTGTATGGGAGGTGGGCGTGGTTATGATCCGATTTCTTTCATTTTTGGACTGTATTTGGAAGTGGCTAAAAAAAACGACTGCAGAAAGTTTGGTTTATATAGCTCTATTGGCTTGCGAGATATGTACAAAAAACTTAGTAGGGGGCGGGGCCACGCCCACTTCCCCAAAAAAATTACATCCAAATATGCCCCTTCATAGTGCGATCCTTCATACCAAATTTTATTTCCATAGCTTTATTTATGGCTTAGTTATGGCACTTTATGTGTTTTCGGTTTTCGCCATTTTGTGGGCGTGGCAGTGGTCCGATTTTGCTCATTTTCGAAAGCAACCTTCCTATGGTGCCAAGAAATAAGTGTGCCAAGTTTCATCAAGATATCTTAATTTTTACTCAAGTTACAGCTTGCACAGACGGACGGACAGACAGACATTCGGATTTGAACTCCACTCTTTACCCTGATCACTTTGGTATATATAACCCTATATCTAACTCGTTTAGTTTTGGGTGTTACAAACAACCGTTATGTGAACAAAACTATAATACTGTCTTTAGCAACATTTGTTGCGAGAGTATAAAAAAGTTTTCTTTTACATACATTCATTATTGCATTTTTCATATCAAAATCATTAATTATTATATAATATGTTGTATTTTTTTCAACAGATTTTCTTGACCGATGAGGCGAATAAAAGCACTATTTATTCTCCAAGGTACGGTTAATTAAGAAAACTCACATATGTTGTTTTCAATGATACCAACTTTTTATAATTCATCTAATGAAAAAGTTAGTCCCGGCCTGCCTTTGAACAAAAATATAAAGCTTTTAGTAGAACCATGGCAACGTACATGCTCATTCGTTATATATGTAGGCGTGTGACATGAAACACCACCAAACTTTGTTTATTCATGTAAAGATAGACATTTTCGTCTAATGAGCGTCTGAGTGTTGCACTTCTAATACTACCGGCAAAAGTTCTAAAAACTTTCGACACTTCACTTCAATGGATGAAATAACATATAACTTTCAACGAAACTTATGTACATAGATCTGTATATTAAATACACCCAATTGGAAATTAAACACTTCACAAAATATATATGTATGTATGTAGTTCTGCGCTATACCGGAAATAGAGTAGGATTTATGTTTATGTCATTATAAGTAAGAACTTCTATATCACCTATTTTAGCTCTGAGTTTGGAGTATATTTTCATTAGTTGACTATCGACAGTAATTTATTTAAATTTTCATTGCTGATTTTAGCCGAAATTATGTTTGCGATGTATATTAGTTGTTTTCGAGCTGCTCTCTTGTCACAAAAATTGTATTGGAAATCAACAACAAACGGGTTGAATTTGATACAAGAGAGTATGAGCATTAAAGTATACTCGTTATCTTCAATTGTACTAACTTTTGTTTTATACATTTCAGACCAGTTTTGCCATTGTGAATGACTCAAATGACAAATGAATGTCAAAAATAAAAATACAAATATTTTCTTATGGATTTTAAGCTATATCAAATTATAAATGTTTTAGGAACCAGTATGCCTCAACGTTACTAAAAAGAGTACTGCCTATTGGATTGAACAACTGGTATAATATGTTCGATTGACAACTTCTCAACGTTTGGCGTACAGAAGACAGTTTTTGCTTATATGAAAAGTAGCACAATAAAATGAAAATAAAGCGCTTCCTATGCAAAACATATATTTTGGATTGGATCTAAATTTCCTACTGGGCACAAATACCTATCCATCTACATGAGTATCCAAAAAATATCGTGTACATGCCTTCTTCCGAGTTATTAACCTAAGTGCTAAGATTTTTTTATGCGCGTGTGGTTGCGTGTTGCCGCAGTGTTATATTCGGTGCTCTTTCATACAAACATACATACATATCAACACATTCACTACAAATAACCATACATAACGGCTTATGGCTGCGTGTAATTGTGTAATCACATTCTCAGCCACCATAGACTTACCGTTGTAAATCCATGTGATGTTGGGATTTGGTGCACCAACTGCTCGACACCAAATAGTTGCGTCCTTGCCATCCAATGCGGTTACATTTTGCGGTGCCTTCTCCATCACCGGCGCCGAGGCTAAGTAAAGAGAAAAAAATGCATGAAAATAAAGTCAAAAGTCGAGCCAATAAAAGTAAAAAAAATAAAAAAGTAAAAAGCTAAAATAAAATCAAGTTGAGAACGACACAAAGTAACACGAGAGTATAAAAAGGGCAAAAAATAGATTTTAGCGAAAAATATGAGTAAATAGTGTTTAAGTGGAGTTCCAGGCTGGAACGTACAAAAAAATCTTAACTGTGCACATATGTACGCTAAAAATAGGTGGGTGTATGTAAGGAGTGTACCATCAAGTGGCTTATGTCGCTGCCAACCGGCTAACTAGACGGGCTAACAAAGGGTCAGCGCCTGGCCAATTATTCATTTACGAACTTTGACCAGCTAGGCGAGCTAAAAAGGTGTAAGTGCAAATAAAATGGTTCAGAGTGCTTGTGTTATGCCTATATGCCACGTTGTAAGGTTTACTTCAACTTAAACATATCTACGTGTGAACTCTGTTATATGTATGTTAGTGTAAATAGTCAAAGGGATAACGTAAATGTGGTAGGCAAATATGACTTAAAGTGTGAGCATATGGTACGTGCATTTATTATATGGAATATGTATATATTATATTTATGCTTTGCAGGTTTCTATGTCTCTCGCAACATGTTGCATAGAGCATAATAGTTTTGTTCAACTGACACTTGAGTGAACTCTTTAAAATAACTGAGATGAATTTATTGTTCGTGATACATATAAAAATGATTAGATCGAGCGAGTTTGACATCGCCTACTTTTAGACGACATTTCTTATTTAATAAACAATTTATCCGATTTCCATAAAATTTCATACATAATATTATTTTATTCCTCTAAAACTTTCTTTGTTCTTGAAAATTAATATCCGTCCATAAGTTTATCAAGACCCACCAACACATCCAAAAATATTTCCCCGATATTATACCCCTTTTTTCTGCACAAAATTACGTGAGATTTTATGTTCAGTTGCGCCCGCGTATAACACTTCCTTACTTGCTATACACACATAGGACGGCACTATTTTATATTTGAAATAAAATATTCATATACATGCATATATTTGCATGGCATGTTTTTGAGTGCAGACCAAATGGCGTTGAGGTATTAAAATTTTGGCGTGACTGCGGAAATTTTGCGTTTATTTGTATAATATAAATATACATACATATGTATATTTAAGACTGGGCTGGCGTTGCCGTGTCTACCTGTGTATGTACATATTTACTTTAACACGCATAAAACAAATTTTGAAATATTTGAGTAAAGCCGCTCAGGCTGACTGTTGGTGCCGATAGCAGCATTTGCATATCAAACACGCATGCACAAATACACACTTATATTGCTTAATTGTGGGCAATGAGAATTTTGCGATTTTTGCGTGCCCCTAGGCACACTTACTGCCACTTAATGCATAAAAAAAAATTAGTACTGTAATAAAGTTTTGGCAGCAGCTGTCAAGGACTTTTTGTTTGGCGTTTTACTGTGAAAGATTGGGTTAAAATTTAGAGTTAAAAACTCACGAAGTTGAAATAAAATTTATTTGTATAAAAAAATATAATATTTATTATTATTATATATAGTATGTGAAGAGTCGGTTTTGAATTCTTTTCGTTATTTTCTGATGATTTGGTGAAAAATCCTCATAACGAAAATTATTGGTGCTGCCACCTATTTAAAAACAAATTCAACATGTAATGTATATTAAAGAATCAAACAAAAAAATTAAAGTTAAAACGCAGTACCAAACCAACAGGTTTCCGAACAAAGTCTGTGTGTTATATTTTTTAGGGAATTATAAAATAGTTAACTAATTGTAAACGATAAGTCAAAGAAATTGTAGACCAAGTCATATTGAAAGATAGGTACTAATGGGTTGAAAATATTTTTGAAGCGGTGCTGTCATCTGTTGCGAAGTTTCCATTCAATAACTTTCGTAAGATTAATAAAATTATAAATATACATAGGTATGAAAGTAAAAATGTTTAAAAAATCTTAAAGGTTGAAATAAAGCAATTAATTAATATGTTAAAATAAATATTATTAATTTTTTAAAGAGGGTTACATATAAACCGGATATGTTCTTATAAATGGTATAACCTTTGAAAAGCATACTATTAATTTGTAAAAAATTTTCCGCCAGCTATTCTTAACATTTAACCTTTTGCGTACTGAATACAACGTATACGACACACCCATTAAAGTCTCCCCTTTTGTTGCACGCAGTTTACGCACACAATTACTTCATGATGAACACCGTTAACAGTTTCAAAGAAACCAAATGAATAAAATACATTCAAATTAAGTAAAAAATGCAAAATTACATAGTATACTTCTAACAAAAGAAAATTAAATGCAAAGCGGCGAAAATGTCGCCTTTAATTTAAATAATAACCAGCTTACACTTCAGTTGGCAAAGCTGATGGAGTGCTGCGTACAAATTATTCACCTTTCCTTAAGGGTGTCCAAATGAAATTAATTTAAAAGAGTACATAGTAGCAATTCAGCAAGAAGAAATTATAGTCAAACTGCACGACATATAAATGGCAGAGTCGAAACAATAAAGGATAAGGAAAACTACGAATACGAAACTAGGGCAGCTGACTTAACGAGCTGTTTAACGCAATTTTACAATGGCATGCATATACATATATTTACATACATAGGTAAGGGCTGCGTAAAAAATTTACGCATTTCAGTTATTCAGAATTGCAAGCAATACGCGGACAGGTCACGGAAGGTCGACGAACGATCACACAATTGCACTGATAAGAGTACAAACATACAAATGTATACAATATGTGGAGTGACAAAAAGGAGAGGAAATGCCTGCATGTGTGCACACATTAACTGCTTTACATTATTACTTAATGAGCACCTGAATATATTGCATTTCGCTTTTCCTACTCGTTTGTTTCCGCGTCAATAACTGTGTACAATTACAATGCAGTGCCGGCAGCCATAACGATTGCAAGCAGAGCGACAATAACAAATGAAAATTTCGCATGAAAACAATACAGAAAACTTTGCCCTTTCGTTGTATGCATTTTATAAGCAAAAGGCAACAGTAAATTCATATTGTGGCTACAATGAAATCAACAATAACAATGAAGCATACAGTTCATTATGGTTACGAATAAAAAGAATGTGACATTAATAAACTTGTTAAGCGAAGAGTGGCTGTTGATCACTCGCAGTGCATTCAGAGTTTGCGCGGAGTAAGCGGCTGCCGGGTTGCTATTTATCGAACATCAGCAATAAAATGGCTCGTGAAGTAATAAAATGGGCACCCAACACTTCCTTAAACGTACAAATGACTCTCCACTTACTTTCAATTATGAGGAGATCAATATTTTTCTGTTCGTGCTCAATCACCCTTTACGCAAAAAAATCAGCAATTTGTTTTCTATAACAAACGATTTATGTACAAGTATTGTTTACAGCTACATTCGAAGCCGCAATGGGGAGAGAAGTCATTTGAAAATGAAAATAAAGAACACGTATGATATAACCTTCGATGTCTCGTTTGATTCTTATTGTGAGTTTTGATTATCTCTGAGGTATATCAACTATTAGGTATACATCCAGTATTGCCGAACAAATCGAAGTCTACAGTCTGCAATCCGTGGACAATTAACTTTTTCAGGCAGAGGTGACTGACATTAAGGTAGCAGTAGACAAATTGCTCCGAAGTGCGGACTCCTTTAGAGAGGTGTATATTCACGCCGACAGTAGAGTGACAATACTGGATTTGGATTCGATGGCAGTACGAATTCCCTAAGCTGGTTAGGGAGTAGCTTCCAACTACTTCGGAATTCGACTTGTGTGGGTACCCGGAATCGCTGGAAACTGCAAAGCAGACCAGTTTACAAGAGAATGTGCCCTAAAAACATTGAAGTCGGAGTGGAAGCGGGTGGGTACTCCGTGGTCCACTTGCACTAGAGCGCTGTATTCACTGTCTGCGAGTGAGTTCACCAAACTATGGACAACAACCAGAACCTGTGCAGTTGCGAGTTCTTTCTGGCCCGCGGTGGACCGAAAACGGTCCTTCCAGCTGTTGTCGCTTAGGGAGACTCATCTCGCAGCAAACATTAGTGTGCTTACTAGTCCCTGTACAATAGGCACACATGTAGTGAGATGAGAACTGTGCAACTTATTGCTATGTGAGAAAAATACCGAAATACCTCCAACGGAGCGGAGGCCTTCCCATCCTCGGCTTCCTCCGGTGGGTACTGCATCGAACACTTTCAGAGCTGGAGTGTTTTCGTCCATTCGGACAACATGACCTAGCCAGCGTAGCCGCTGTCTTTTTATTCGCTGAACTAAGTCACTGTCGTCGTATAACTCATACAGCTCATCGTTCCATCGTTTGCGGTATTCGCCGTTGGCAATGTTCAGAGGACCATAAATCCTGAAAAAATTTTCCTCTCGAAAACTCCTAGTGTCGTCTCATCTGATGTTGACATCGTCCAAGCTTCTGCACCATAAAGCTGGACGAGAATGATAAGCGACTTGTAGAGTTTGATTTTGGTTCGCCGAGAGAAGACTTTACTTTTCAATTGCCTACTCAGTCCAAAGTAGCACCTGTTGGCAAGAGTGATTCTGCGCTGGATCTCGAGGCTGACATTGTTGGTGTTGTTAATACTGTATGACTGTCAACAGTGACGTGGGAGCCAAGACGCGAGTGCGCCGACTGTTTGCTTGATCACAGGAGATATTTCGTCTTGTCCTCATTCACCTCCAGACCCATTCGCTTCGCCTCCTTATCCATGCGGGAAAAAGCAGAACACACGGCGCGGTTGTTGCTTCCGATGATATCAATATCATCGCCGTACGCCAGCAGCTGTACACTCTTATAGAAGATTGTACCTTCTCTATTTAGCTCTGCAGCTCGTATAATTTTTTCCAGCATTAAGTTAAGGAAGTCACACGATAGTTCTATATTCTGTATATTCTCAAGGTCTTAATTTTAAACCATAGCGCACAAATTTTAACGCGATAAATAGTCGTAAAACCGCTCGTAGTGTCACAGATAGATGTCAATAATTAAAATAGTATAATATGATTATGATTTATTGATGGGTGATTTGGGAATATGATTATTAAAATGTCTAATTGTTTATTATGGTATAGAACCACGTAAATGGTGTAGATAAAGCCTAGAAGTTAACATTACACGATCATTAAATTCACTTGCCCTGAATAAATGTTTATTGCATCATAAAGTCATACTTAGTTGACGTGGCAATTTACCAAGTTAATTGTGTCGTGGCAGTTAGTTTATTGAAATGTTGTTGTCACAGCTATTGTTGCCCGACAATTTTTTATCATTGCCCATGGCCCGTTGCAATTTAATTATTGCTCTAAAGTGAACACCAGTGGACCACGCCAATCGAATGACCTAAATTATTGCGTTCATCCACGTACACGAGCAGTCAGGCAGTCAACAGAGTCGCCGATCAACTGGACAAGAGCTATAACAATGGCTTTATACTGTATTGGTGCAAAGTTGGCGTAGAGCGCCTTCTGCCCAATGGACCTTAGCGGCAAAGCGCGGACATGCTCGCGCAAAGCAAAATTGCATGCTTTTAATTTTTAGTCCTTTGCCTGATTGCGAGCCGTGCTCGATGCAAATTAATCTCGCTGTGAGAGTTATTTTTCAGGTTGGCAAACGTGTCGTTGCTAGATGAATGGCTTTTGTAATGTCGTTTGGCGGCTCTATGTAAAACGGTTGCATTTTTGTTATTAGTGGTTGGAGGTGGATATTGGCAGAGTATTTGTAGTTAAAGCCCGTTGTGCGTTCTCCGTAATACACATCAAAGGGACATTGGCTTTTAAACGCTTGCCCGCCTTAAGTATACATATATATTCCCGGTAAAACTACACCCATGAAATGCAGGTCACCGGTGGTTTGCATTTAATTTCCTCAAGGATAGTATGTGGCCGTTCGCATTAATCATGGTATACACGTTGGCATGGTGGCACCGCAGCGAATAAATAGCGTATGCATACCGCTATGGTAATACAAAAGCAAACATAGTGTAGAACAACAAATTGACTAGAATTTTATGCTTCACCGGTGTATTGCGGCAATTGACGCTTGCGATAAGGTTGCAGAGACATCGGCGAGCTCGCAACACTAATATACAGTGGTAAAGAACAAAGTCGAAGTCGAGTCTTTCTTAGTATAATAATTGTAACCAGTAGCTTGGTTGAGATTATTTAAATATATTTTTCGAATTCAATTTTATTTCTAAGAAATTTTATAATTTTTAAATAAAACTTAACCTCAAAAACCAGCATACAAATTGTGTTTTTATTTCACCGTTTACCACTGTATCAAGCAATTTGAATTTATCACCACATATTCCGTTTATGGTTGGTATTAACTTTATTTATTGTGTGCAAACATGTTTACTCGCAAAGGACTCATTAAATGTTTACGTTTGAACTGACACTTACGTGGTATTTTACACTGTACTCGCGCTTTTGTTTTTATTAAATATGTAGTTTATTCAACTTTGTAATGTAGCCATTCAGAGAATTTCACACTTTGCGGTCAGTGTCCTAGCTGGTCAGTTGACCACGACACAATGTCCATTTTAATGACAAAGACACCTGCTCGCGGTTGGATGGGATATTAAACCTCAATAACATTTAAATATGTGCTTCAAGTGCGAGGTCTAAAGAATAAGTTTGATATTTCTTCAGTTTATAATATTTAAGTATATTGTAGGCTGTTATATATTCGAATATATCGTCTAATTTCGTTGAAAAAAATTTAATGGTGACAACGTGATACAAACAGTTTTGCGCTCATGTCCCAAAGTTTGAATACTAACTTTACCGAACATTTCCCCAGATCAGCATCAAATTTAACAGTTAAAAGTCAGTTTAAAGTTCAGTCCGTTACGCTTAAGTGTATTGCCATCACATATATATGCATATCTACTCCGCCAAATTGAGCGACATTGGGTGAATATTATGCATTTTGATTTTCTTTTATTACTGATCGAAAAAGCAAAAATTTGCCTATTGAACCACGCCTACATTCCATATAAAACCATTTTAACTTCCATCTGATTTTTTCACCTTACAATAGATAGTAAATCATGCATCAGTGAAGATAGCAGAATAAAAGTTTGCACAAATAGTGCCTTCAGGGTGTAGATAATTAATCGGAAGATACATTTTCAAGGCCCCCAGATACGAAATAGAAATATCGGAGTTCTTATTGAAATGATAGGGTAATATTTGCCTAGTCATGTATACAGAATATAATTCAGGCTGACTTTATTATTAACGAGTAATATCTTTAAAGTAAAGGTCAATGAAAAATTTTTCGTAAATCATATCATCCCTACAACTCAATCAAAGTCAATTAGTACCATATAGTACATACTTAAATAGTAATATATTGTTTGACTTTCAACTAAATTATTTGCTTGAGGTTGAGGAAACTCGCTTATTTAATGAACGCCTTCCTTGTTTGTATTTGCACCATCATTAGTCTGCGTGCTTTCGCTAAATTAGTACAGCAATGAATTTCGACTTCCCCAAATCAACAACGAACAACAACAACACAACTGCCAAAGAGCATTTCAAGCAAATAAAGGAACAAACAGACATTACGGCAAATAATGGCATAAAACTTGGCGCATATTTAATTAGCACTTGAAATGAAACTTCAGCCTTCTAAGTGTTTCGAATTCAATAGCTCAAGTGCAGTCAAGCAAATGCGTCGGTGCTTGCTTGCATTTTGCAAGTGCTCACCCGCTCGTCTAATTTAATTTCGCCACCAACGCCTGGGCAAATGAAATCGAATTGAATCGTGAGCAAAATTGTAGACGTGCTTATGTAAATAATTGCTTCAGACGCGCACTAACAGCTGGTTGGGAAATACTCCACGCTTCAGCGGTTGCAAGCGAATGAACAGATAGTGGTTAGTAACGGTAAAGAGTGAAGTGGCAAGTTGCTTTACGAAGTCGATTAAAATCATTTTATGTGGTAAATTTACACAATTATTTTTAAGATTTCAAAATATATTTTGCACTGTAGACTACATGGAGAGTTCAAGTGAATGCTATGCTCTTATATTTATTTATCATGAGAAGACATTTATGGTTATGTACAAGTGACCCTTTCGACTTATATTAATTGAATTTTAATTCTAAGGAAGAACAATCCCAGTTTCTAAGCGTTCCATACTTTATATATTCTAGTGTAGTGTGCGGTAAGTTAAATTTTTCGACCGAAACTTGTCTCTAGTTTTTCTATTATTCCCGTAACTTTAGTAACCTCGTTATATATGTGTTGTTGTATCACCAACTAGTTACTGTAAAAGTTTCCTTGACGAAAAATGCGCAATTATTCTGCATGATTTTCCACCTGCCATGCACATCTCCACTGTACACAAAACTTCTTGCCTTATTCCACTTGTTAACTGTTAGCCTCTTCTGCTGTTTTGCTTTATTCAAGCTTCTTCAAGCAGTGCAATTGAAATCACGGCGCATGAAGTGCTCAACTTCTAAACTGCGAAATTTATATTCTATTAGACTTTGAGGTGAAAACGGTAGAAACTATTATGGTATGTAGTGTAGTGGTCTTTAGTGTTGGCTGGTTGAGTAATTGCACGATTTTATTTTCACACAGAACTAAGCTCAAATAATTGGATGCCTCATTTGTTTGTCTAGAGATTTCCAAATATTTTCAAATTTTATAAAATGTGAAAGCTAATAAATATATTTAGATTTTCAATAACTTGCAAGTTCTAGGAAATAGTTTTTTAATATTTATTATAAGTATATTATGTTACTTATACGCCACGTAGTGCAAACATTAATATATTCGTAAATCCAGATTTATTTTCAGTGCTCATAATTTCAAATTTTGTTATAAATATGAATAAAACGAAGAAATATTTATGGGAAAAGTAAAACTGTCGCATTTGCCTAATGTACACAAGTGCGTATATACGCACCAAAGCATCAGAGTTTTTCAGTTTGACATTTAAATCTATGGTATTGAAATTCTTCAGAAATTGGTTTACTATTTCCAAAAAATTCACAAAATCTAGTTGTTTGTTTGAGGCTTATGAAATGCTCTCACAAAAATTTTGTTGCTGATAAATGTACAAAATCACAGTTAATATTTTTTAAATTTTTTTAATCTAAGTAAGTAGTGTTATTCCGTGTAAATATTGCGTTTTTTGGTATGCTTTCCAACAATAAAAGTGGCAAATATATAATAAGTTTCGATGCGAATTGAAAATAAATATTTAATGAGTGCGTCAAACTTTGAAACAGCACAAAGTGCTAAAAAGAGCTTATAAACTTTGGGAAAGTTTTATGCAATATAATTTTGTTGTGAGGCTTTAAGTGTACATCAATATATTTTGCAAAGGAAGGAAGTCAATGAAAAAGTCTGAAAGAAGCCTCAGCTGAATTTTATATATGTATATGCATAAGAATAATTATTATAAATGAGCAGGTATATTCTAAAATTTAACGGAATATAAGAAAAAATAATCTTGAAAATTACAGTTTTAATTTTTTTTCAAATGATAAAGAAAATTAAATTAATAATTATGACAACAATAATTAAGGAAAAAGTTTGATTTTTGATATAC
The DNA here is from genome assembly GCA_031772095.1 of Zeugodacus tau. Classification (NCBI taxonomy): domain Eukaryota; kingdom Metazoa; phylum Arthropoda; class Insecta; order Diptera; family Tephritidae; genus Zeugodacus; species Zeugodacus tau. The sequence continues at coordinate 29,783,936 of CM062650.1, read as the reverse complement.
ATTTTTAATTTTATATTCCCTTGATAATTATAAGAAAAATCTTGCGTTTAGTACACATGTTTATACCGGCATGTGAGTGCTTTTCGTTCGATACGTATACGCCATGGCACACCAACTACCAACAGCGTAGGTAGTAAAACAGCATTGCTCATGTTGTGACGAAGCGTATATGTCTTAAGTGACAGTTAGCAAATAAAATAGCTGTGTCACATTGTTTGTAAGGTGTATTCCTGGGCACGTGTACTCATGTGAATCGTGCGAGGCGTTTTAATAACTGATTAGCCCATTAAATATTAAAATGTGTATGAGTGTGTGTGTTTAATGTTGGCACATGACATATTAATTTGTAAGACAAGAAGTCATTTGTGGAAAACTTTGGTAATTATACGAGTGTCACTTAGGAATTTGTGACTGGGAGAAAGTGGAAAAATGTATTAATGTATGTGGAGTTTAAAACAACTTAGCTATATACATAAATCTTTTCAGATGCAAGATATTTGGCAAATATAGAAAACAACATTTTAAAGTTTGTATTACAAGTAAAATTTCTTCATAACACGGGGTCATTGCGACTTTTCATGTAAGCATCAGTTTTATTTTCCCTTTACATGCTAAAATACAATTCAGTATTGTTTGGCATTTTATCATGAAAGACTTACGCAACTGTACAACGTTTACAAATCGTTCAATTTTATTACGAAAATTCGCTCTATTTATGGTCAATATAATCGGCCTATTGAGCGTACTATTCGCAACACCATCATCCATCTTGAGACCCAGCATTCATTATTGGGTAATATTCGACTGAAATTGAAGCTCGTGATGTCGGCGACATTTGGTTTCAACAAGACGGCGCCACTTCCCATACATCGCATCAATCAATTAATTTATTAAGAGAACACTTCGGTGGGCATATGTAAAGTCTAAAGTCTATGCGGACAATTTCAATTCAATTCAGGCCTTGGAGTAAAACATCACGTTACCAGTCGAAATGCTGGAACGAGTCAACGAAAATTGGACTCAATGGATGGAGCATCTGAGATGTAACCGCGGTAAACATTTGGAAGAGATAATCTTTAAAAAATAAATGCCAATGAATGCTCTTTCGAATATAATAATATATATAATATTTCGATAATAAATATTCCCCAGTATATTCGTTTTTTTGTGTTTTTTTCTTTAAAAACGTCGAAATGGATCACCCTTCTTTAGAAACAATTCGCTAATTTGTATACTCTCGCAACTGGTTACAAATAGTATAATAGTTTTAGTCACATATGGCTTGTTTGTGTCATCTAAAACTAGACGAGTAGATATAGAGTTACATATGTATATCAAACTGTTCAGGATGATGAAACCAGTTGAAATCTGGATGTCCGTGGCATATGTTAATTTGAGTACCAATTGAGATATTTTGATGGAACTTGGTGAACATATTTCTTGGCACTATGGAGAGGTTGCTATAGCAGAAGGAGAAAATTGGAGCATTACCACTCCCACAAAGTAGCTTTAACCGAAATGTTAAAACTGACCCACAAAAAAGTTATAAGGACCTCAGTGCTCACGACCAATTTTTCTCAGAAAATATGGGTAAATATGGTAAATATTCTACAGAAATTCAGAGGGATTTTAAATACATAATCTTGGATATAACATAAAATGGATGAAATCGGTCTAGGAATTACCCCAGCCCCCATATACTATATACATATTATGAGAATTAGTTTTTAATTTATATACTTGTGTGTCTGCCAATATTGTTTTCTCATAAACCCATTCGCATAAAAAAGCAATAAAAATTGTGAAACTGTGTTAAGGTTTTAAATACTTCAAATAAATGTGCGGTAATTGTGCAACAATGCTCGTGTATTTGCGTTGTTATTCTTTATTGTGCATGCAACGTGGCAATTAATATGCGATACTACTACAAATACAATAACAGCGTGTATAAAATACTTGATACTTGAAAACATAAAAAAGTAGCAGCAAAATTGCAATATTAAACGAGACTACTACACACAACAGTGCGTGCGAATGAATGAAGGTAATAAATTTATGTGTGTGCACGAGTAGGAATAAATAACAGCACTTAGCGCGCCCATACCAAAGCGTAGATCCTTGCGCCGATAGCCAGTACCCATGCCAGAGTGCGCTGATGATGCTCTTATACGTAGGATACGAGGTTGTGCCAAACGCTTGAAGCGCTGCAGCAGACTATCCACGTAGCCACGTGACGACGATGACGATTTGCACTTTTCAACAAAATGCAATGGGATTGCATTCAGGCGACTATTGTTAGCTGCAGGCAAGCGCAATGCATTATGCGACAGATTAGTAGTGAAAGTGGTTGTAGTTGTGTCCGCTTTGGCAGACAATCCTTCAACATGATTTTGCATTGAAGCTAACATTTTACCATTCCATTCATGTATTTGTTTTAGTCGAGCATTTAGTATTAAGCAAGCGTATTTATAATATATTTTTGTGTGTTTTCACAGTTGCATGAGGTTAATGAGAGAGAAAAGAGAGTATAAGAAAGAAATTCGTAATATGGATGAATAAGCATTGAAAGCATTAGATTTAGGACTGTACATATGTATGTATATGTATATAGTTTGTGTATAAAATATGTTAATATGTTAATCCAGCTGTGAAAACATGTACAGAGATATAATACACATTGCTTACTTCAGTGCCATAACATTAAATTGTATTAGTAAAATTTTAGGATGAGAATACTCACATTTAACACGCAGCCAAGTGTAGGCACTTCTCTCGCCCGCCTCGTTGCTGGCGAGACATTGAAACATAGCCGAATCCTGCAGCGTAAGTTTCTTGATGCTCAAGGAATTATCCTCCTGAAGTGAGTATCTGTAAAATCAATCAAACGTATATAAATTGCTGAGCTTATTTAAAATCGAATTTCATTAACTGCAGCTATAGGAGCATACTCTACTCGTACCACATAACTTTGCCTCCATTTTCTCATACTTACTTTCCATCATTCGTGTCGACAGCCTCGGCATTTTTGTACCATTTCACCACAGGCATCGGATCGCCAACGACGTCACAGGGCAGCGTAACCAAAGCACCGAATTCACCAAACGTCTCAGTGCGCATTTGTGTGAAGAACGTAGGCGGCTCCAACACCTCCACTTTGGCGCTGACTGTGACGGTATCATAGCCACCACTACGCAGTCGCACCTGACAAGTGTACTCGCCGGAATGTGTTAAATTGGCTGAAAGCAGTGACAGCGAACGATTCCAGGGATCATTCAAAGTATGCGGTACTCCCGCATTCTCGATAGGTATGCCATCCTTCAGCCACAGTGTCTCGAGTTCGTGTAATGGACGCGCATTCGCGATGCATTCCAAGACAGCAACCTGTTCGCCGCGTTTCACTTTCATATCTTGCGGGTGTACAACGATTTCAGGCGCTACTTCGACGTAGGGGTCTCCACTTACATTCAGTTGTATGAATGCGCTGTTCTCCTCCTTGTCCAACTGTGTGTTTATTGCACGCGCACGATACGCTTTGCGATCATTCTCATCGGCGCTGAGTATAATTAATTGATTGGATTTGGTTTCGGCATATTTGATGTCATAGTTCAATGGGCCGTCAACTGTTTGCCACATCACCAGCGGTGGTGGTTGTGACTCGATAGGTGGCAAATCGAAAATGGCTGGATGCCCTGACGTCACTGTGAGATGTCCCAGTGTCGTGTTCTCGAAAATGCCCATATCTGAAAGAGCAAAGGAAAAAATGAATGTAGAAGACGCAGTACATGTTATGCCGGAAACTAGCATTTTCCAAATTAAGAAAATACTGTGATACTTAATAGTTTCGAAACACTTACATGCCACTTCGATGTCGATTTTCTCACTAAATATCGAGCCGGCATCGTTTTTCGCTATGCACTGATAGCTGCCGGCATCCTCGCGTCGCGTTTTCTGCAAACGATAATACTGACTGGAAGAGTAATCGGTGATTGGTATGCCATCCTTCAGCCAACGATACGTGGGTTGTGGGTATCCTGCAAATAAAATAAGCAAGAATGAAATATAAATTAGTGAATGTGAAGTCGAAATAAAATAGAGCAAATGTTGCAATTAATGGCGAAATGCCGAAAAAGGGAAATACGAAGCATTTCGTTAGTTAGTAAAATGCTTTGAGGACTTCCTTGTGCTCCTTAGTTTACCGTTTAGTTATATTAATTGCATTTCATTCGAAATTATTGAAGAATTCATAAAGATTTCCAGTGTATTATAGGTTGTCAATAAGTTCTAGTCAGCATTTAAATGGAACGAATCTAGCATGATCTGATATTAAGTACTATCAAAAAGATGAAATCACTAAAGGATCATATGTATGTATTTGTAAACGCAGAATTTTATTTTTTGAATGAGTTCAACTACAGTTGAACTTCCATAACTCGAACTCTTGAATTGACAATAGAAGTCAAATTTGATACAAATTACCTTCCGTAACTCAAAAGCTTATGGTGATTCGAGTTAGGGTCGTTCAACTGCATTTTTGAATGGATATAAAGCGTTAATCAAGATCTAGACCGATTTCATCCTTATATTGCGTATATTAGTCTATACTCAAGAAACTGTTTGCACGAGATTTTGTCAAGAAATTGGAAAAATCGGTTTCTATCTGGGTATTTTCTTCCACGGAATTGATTCATAAATAAAAAAATAGACTTGTCTGTATTTCGAAGTTAGCCTCCAAATCCAAATATTTGCTGTCGAATTTCGAAATATAGCTAAGTGGAAAGCCATTTTAATTAAAGTATTGAAATTACGAAAAATGGGGTCAAAATTTGAAAAAATACAACAAATTAGATTCAAAAAAAAAAAATTGGTATTCAATTTTTTCACATTTCTTCTCATTCAAAAATAGTAATTTTATCATTTTAGTTTTTTCTCCAGAAATTGTATAAAAAAACCACCAGGAAAAAGGTCGCTTATCCACATTCATACATTTGATCGATTATTTTTAGAAATGTAAAGTTTTTTGTTTTAATTTAACTATGATACCAGAAGCGGACATATAAGTTGATCGACCATTGTTATACTTCGTTGAAAAATCGGAAATGGTAGCTTAAATCCATATTTTTGATTCAAATTTACAAAATAAATTTTGATTCATTCAAGATAAACAATGTGAAAATAAACGCCGTATTTAAACTCTACCCTCAGTTTATTTAAGAAAGTTTCAGACTTTATACCAACTATAATTGAAGTTGAAAAACTCACTGAATTGCCAGAACTCAAAACAATGTAAATCATTGATTATGCAAATTTTATAGATAATGTCTAATGCGTGTAGTTGGAAATATTCCAAGTTTGTCTTTCCACATTTTCAAAGCGTTCTGCTTGTTTGGCACTTTGGTCAGATAAGGTGGACAGAAAACGTGGTAGACTTTTTTTATTTTAGATAAAATTAAATTATTGTAAAAAACTAGTTCGTAAAATTTTCACTAAATACGAATCAAAGTGTACCCTGCCTTGTGGTTCGAATAGAATGAGTAGTGGAGGGAAAAGCAAAGTTTTTACTTATATCCACATATATTTCTTAGATATTTTTTTTTATTGTTGTCCTTACCACGTCACATGAAAGCACAGTTAAATATTTGCACTACTCTCGAACGCACTTGGTACAAAGTAGACGCTTTTACCGGCAGTTACCACCGTCCAACAGAGTCAAGTGCTTTGATCATATGTTGACATTTGGTACAAAAAGAGTGTCTGTACATAACTATTCACAATGTGTATGTATTGTGAGTAGTCTACATTCTTAGTACTTAGTATATAACGGGTGATCTAAATAGTAGTGTTTTTTCAATATCCAATTTTTGACAGATTACGCATGTCAAGCTGTCATGTTATTTTTGTTGAGTATTGTTTTGAATTTCATCATGGAAAGACTTACGCTTGAACAACGTTTACAAATTGTACAACTTTATTACGTAACTTCAGGTTCTGTAAAGAATGTGATCCGGCGTTAAAATTCTGTTCAGTAATGAGGCCCATTTCTGACTCAATGGGTATGTAAATAAACAAAATAGGCACATTTGGGAAGAAAGGCAACCATTTCATCCAGGAAAAAACTAGGGTTTGGTGTGGTTTGTGGGCCGGTATAATTATCGGTCCATTGTTCTTTAAAAAAGATGCCGGTGAGAATGTAACCGACATTTATGGCTTGAAACTGAAGCACGTGATTGGCAACAGTTGGTTTGAACGAGATGTTGGGGATATATAAAGTCTAAAGTATGTATATGCGGACAATTCCGCTTCGATGTAAGCCTTGGAGCAAAACATCATGCGTTCATTCGCCAGTTACCAGTCATTGCTTCTCCAAAGAATTTATAAAAGAGAGCAAGAACGTCGAAATAATGGAACAGTTTAGACTCGAACTACATATGTATATGCTTTCATAACGTCTACTTATAAACAAGTATGTATTATGTCAATAAATTTACAGATTGAAGAAACATCTGGGCATATAACAAATAGATTAAAAGCAAATCAAAAATATGTATTTTTAGCGAAATACGATTTTATGATTTACTAACGGGTGATTTTTTTGAGGTTAGGATTTTCATGCATTAGTATTTGACAGATCACGTGGGATTTCAGACATGGTGTCAAAGAGAAAGATGCTCAGTATGCTTTGACATTTCATCATGAATAGACTTACTAACGAGCAACGCTTGCAAATCATTGAATTTTATTACCAAAATCAGTGTTCGGTTCGAAATTTTTTTATCGACAAATTTTGTTCAGCGATGAGGCTCATTTCTGGTTGATTGGCTACGTAAATAAGCAAAATTGCCGCATTTGGGGTGAAGAGCAACCAGAAGCCGTTCAAGAACTGCCCATGCATCCCGAAAAATGCACTGTTTGGTGTGGTTTGTACGCTGGTGGAATCATTGGACCGTATTTTTTCAAAGATGCTGTTGGACGCAACGTTACGGTGAATGGCGATCGCTATCGTTCGATGCTAACAAACTTTTTGTTGCCAAAAATGGAAGAACTGAACTTGGTTGACATGTGGTTTCAACAAGATGGCGCTACATGCCACACAGCTCGCGATTCTATGGCCATTTTGAGGGAAAACTTCGGAGAACAATTCATCTCAAGAAATGGACCCGTAAGTTGGCCACCAAGATCATGCGATTTAACGCCTTTAGACTATTTTTTGTGGGGCTACGTCAAGTCTAAAGTCTACAGAAATAAGCCAGCAACTATTCCAGCTTTGGAAGACAACATTTCCGAAGAAATTCGGGCTATTCCGGCCGAAATGCTCGAAAAAGTTGCCCAAAATTGGACTTTCCGAATGGACCACCTAAGACGCAGCCGCGGTCAACATTTAAATGAAATTATCTTCAAAAAGTAAATGTCATGAACCAATCTAACGTTTCAAATAAAGAACCGATGAGATTTTGCAAATTTTATGCGTTTTTTTTTTAAAAAGTTATCAAGCTCTTAAAAAATCACCCTTTATAACTGACATCAAAGACTATATACTGATTATCCCTTAAATGCATGGTCTACTATATAAGGTACATGCGCTTTAAGGCAATTCGTAATTCGGTCAAATTAATCTGTATCGCAGTTTGGTTTACTTATAGGAGGAGTCATAGACGTTAACAAAGTGGTTGGAACTCTCTATATTGGGGCTGACCTCATGCTTTTAAGTGTTATAACGATCTCCTAGCTTTTTGACAACATAATGTCACTAAATTTCTTTCAAGTTGAACATTTGCTTGAGAACTTGAGAATACCATGGATGCGAAAGGGTTTTGCGGTGATGTTTGATGAAACAGCAGTATCTTCTACAACCAAATTGCGTTGAACAATCGTAGCTCTGTCTTATAAATTTATCCAGCACATACCAAACAATTGACAAAAACCAAGCAAAAGTAACAAAAACCAGTTTCTTAATAAGATATTTATTACACTCACTTTATCACATTTGCTCAGCAGTCTGTGGTGGACATACAGACTGCATTCCACAAACGAATGTGGCCACTTACTCATGCAACATCACGCTACCAAGTATTCTTCACTTAACTATACAAAGAAAATGTTATGCTCTTGCCTGTGTGTTATGTAGGTAAAGAGTGAACTCAACGTGAACGTATTCTTTTATGGCAAACAGAGTCTGGTGTTGCATGTTGCACGTATCGAGTATCATTTAAAGCATTTGTCAGCAACTAAATGAAAACTACCGCAGTCGCAGTGACGTTAACTATATTCGCAATAGAGATGGCATAAAGTTGAATAGGCGTGACATTTAGCAGCAGATGCTTCCTTGTTATACGCATAACATGAGCATTGCAAGATAACAGCAGCGGCAGTCATTTACCTGCAAGTGCCTTATCCTTAATCGCAACTGCAACAGAAGTGCATTGAGGTGAAATTAAGGCGAAGTGCAAACTTTTTCGGGATTAAAGCGGTCATAGAGGGAAGCAGGAATAATGCGACGGAAACTTGTGCAGCAGCTGAACGCCTAATGCACTGACTTTTAAGAAACCCATTGAAAATTGTATTCGCCTCCAATGAAAAGAAATGGAAAATACTTTCAAAAAAAGAAATGAGAAATATAAAGTTATGCACAAAAGCTAAACGAACGCTTAAGCTAAAAAGTTGTGAAAATCACCAGGATGATGGCACACATAAAAGCAGTCAAGTATTGAGCAGCAACAGGAACGATGCGGCAACAGCAGAAGCAGTGGATAACTGCATACAGTAGCTTATATTTTATTCATGTCTTCATTAGGCAACTACAATGTGCGACCAAGTTGAGTTTAAACGTATAGTAAAACGTCTACGCGGCAAATACCTGTGCCATTCCCACCTGATCTTACATACCTACATACATATATACACGGCTATTCCGGTGATACATAGTTGCAACTGGCCGCCGCCATCTCTACATCGCAATCTATGGTAGTGAATAGTGCTCGTAGTAGAGTCTTTTGTGTAAAAAAGCCGGAAAGTATATGCATCGCAAAAAGATGCAGTAATTTGTATTTAAACTGTGAATAAAAATAAAGTAGAACGGGCAGAAGACATGCTAACGAACTGCGCGGTAAAAATTTAGTGAGTTGGGTTATTGTATAAATATGTGCGAGGAGAGAATTTTTAAACACTTAATTTACTACTTCATAAGTTGAACGACGGATCAAACCTAATTTCGGAGAAACTTTATTCAGGAGATAAATAAAAAAATATAAATTTGCATTACACTTTAGTAGTTTATCAAATGATGAGGAAATTGATATTATATTTCGATACTTTAATGAAAGAAATATTTAAACTGTTTTTTCCACATATTATCCAATCAATGACTAATCAGTTCATAATATTTATATATACAAAGTAAAGACAGACGTCCACTTAGCAATAACAATCCAAGCTGATACAGTTTTATTTCAGAAATGTTATGCAGTTCGTTCTTAATCTGTCATTGACACTTAACTTATAAATATGCATATCTTTGCTCGATATCATTAATGTCTAATAATTAACTCGTCTTGTGAACGATAAAATGATAATGAAGTATAAAGCTCACCATACATACGATTTATAGGGATGTGTTCTTTACATATTTCAGCGAATTGATTTTAATAATCGAGTTTACTTTTCTATGTACAGAAAAACCTCTCCTAACGGACACCTCCCTTGAGGGGACAATTTTTCATGAACCAAATTAATTTTTTGAAACAAATGGCACTCTCTTAGGTGGTTTCATAGCAAATTAATTAATAATTAATTAATTAATAATTTAAAAAATTATAATTGAGAAACCAGGTTTTACCTTTCGCATAGCCGGCTACACGATCAATCATAAGCTGTTATTAGGTCTACAACTTTGCTTCTGCCGTTTTCCAATAGATGTCTCTAGGGTCAGCACTGGTCGATTAAATCGACTAAATCGTTTTATATCGATCTTGGACATTTGTGTCAACATTAACCTAACAAATTATTTATAGAGATCTGTTTGCATTCCAGACTTATTCTCAACTGAAAATGTCATTTTTTGAGCCGAATTCTCGACAATTGCAAAAAATTTTGCTTTTCTTTTTTAATTCCAAGAAAAGTTCGGCCGAGGCTCATCGACATTAGTAACCGTTTTTATACAAAAAAAAAACTAAGATTTACAAAAGAAACGGCGGAAGCAAAGTTGTAGACCAATATATATAAATTTTTAGTTTTAAAACTTGCTTTGTATGCTATTAAAAATTAATGTAGTAGAATAAGACTTTTTTATGGTAAATCGATCTAAATCAGCGCTTTAATCGAGCAAAGGTCGGTAATTAAATCCTGAGTGAGTGAGTGAAAAGGATATAAACAAAACCAAAACAACTAAAAAAAACTCGGCTAAAATTAGTTTTTAGTTGGTAATACAATCCATATTTTTCTACTCTACTGTTGCACAGAATATAATTGTTGTTGTTCATTTAACGGCTTTTTGAAATGTACTATAAATCAAGCTCTAGTAAATATATAAGTACATAGGAATAAGACTTCTTACTAATACTGTACGGGTGTGATGCCACTTATTAAAGAATATTCGAAATGGTACTATAACTGCATAAGGATTCTCATACCCAAAATTAGGATCTGTGGTCTTAATGAAAATATCGGCGAATCTCTGTGATATCATAGTTAATGTGTGAGATATCTTAGCAAAATGGATTGAGTGAATAATCTTGTATATAAAGTAGTTTCTTGATGAAAATGGAAAAACTCGGTTTAGGAATTTTTACAGCTCCCTCGTGTTGGGTATTGGACCAAACTATTTTTTCCGGGAGAATGAAATTATTCTCCTCTTTGCGAAGTTAGCCTCCAAAATTTCAAAAGTATGGGTATGATTATTTCAACTATAAACTACCATATGAGTATATATATATGTATTGCAAAGGTATTAGTTAAGTAGCAATTTCATAATCCTATTAAAACATGTCTAGAGGAGAAAAGGTTAAAACACCAAAATGCTAACATGTGACATATGTTTCCTTAAAACTGATATTCAAGAAATAGCATGGTATTAAAGGATTTGCTAACAGTATATAAGTGGTGGTGGTAAAGCCAAGTGTGGTAAAAATATGAAAATTCTAAAAAAATTATTAAAAAAAATCATAATATGTGCTGCCACCAAATTCGCTTTTACAGATTCTATATTATATAATTTTTCCTGTCTTAGTTTAATTTTTTAAACGTTTATAATCAGCTACGAATCACTACAGTCACTAAATTGAATCTACATTTTACAAAACGCTCTACTGTGTACCCCTACATTTTACCAAGTATATACAGTCATGTAGATAACGAAAGTAATCAAAAATGGATATCGAATGTCGAAAGGGCGCAAAGTACAACCACAAAGAATAAGACGGTAAATGACTAAGAAGCTTTCACAATGAAATGTGGGTGGCCACTTGGAACTCAAATTCTGAGAAACAGTGAGAAAGAAGAAAGAACGAAGAACGAAAATTAAGAGACAGCATGTATCGAACAGTTACAGGAAGCCACATAAAAAGTTATTGTTTTTTCTGTTCATTTCACTATCCGAAGAACAACGTTGCTTACCGAATATGGTTGAGTGGCTTATCCTTAAGCACTTAGCGACAATGAAACGGTAAAGTAGTAAGATGAATAAGCTACAATGACTATCGATTCACAATGCAAGACTATAAGTAGGCTGATAGCTGGTAGCGCTTTTAACGGATCACTCCGTTGCCGAATTTCCAATAAACGACCGTCGGTTCGGTCAACTGAATTTTGGTCACTTTAATGGCTGAAGCCAGTTGTTATTGCCTGAGCGTAGGTTACCTTTAGCTACGACCAATCACAAGGGAATCCTTTCAAAACGGGAACAAGGTTTTGCTGATGGCGTAGCGTAAATGAAAGAAAGGAAGGGAATATTGAACCAAATAATATTTATGAAGCATTTCCATAGGCTTTAAAAGATGTTTGCAGTTTAAGCCTTTTTGTTGGTATTACATATTTATGTCAGTTTCGTAAAATATTGATGTATTGTGTATATAAAATGGGCTGTACTTACCTAAGGCATGACACTGTAGAATTTTCGTGCGACCTTCACTCACTATCGAACCTGATGACGAAGGTTGTGTGGTAAAGCGTGGCGCTTGCAGTTGTGGGCCATCTGTAAACATAAAAAATAAATAAAAATTAATCAAAAATGTATTTATTCGTGATTCCTTTGGTACTGAAAAGGGTATAAGCATTTTTTTAAGAATAAGGGTAGATCGAAAAAACTTTCGTGTTTAAAATATTTTATTTACAAAAATTTATGTGTAAATACGTGAAGAAACTAATTTTTTGATTTGGGGTTGTAAATTTTATTGCCGGTGAAAACAAATATTTTGAGACTTCAAATTGGAGGTATTGGTGTGTTATATTCGAATTGATATTATTATACATTATATTGAAATATGGTTTTTTGTATGTATGTGATTGGCGTTGCAACCGTTTAGCCGGTTATAGCCGAATCGACGATAGTGCGCCATCTCTCTCTCTCCTTCGCAGTTCGGCGCCAGTTGGAGATCCCAAGTGTAACCAGGTCGCTCTCAACCTGGTCCCTCCAACGGAGTGGAGGCCTTCCCCTTCCTCGGCTTCCTCCGGCGGGTACTGCACCGAACACTTTCAGGGCTGGAGTGTTTTCGTCCATTCGGACAACATGACCTAGCCAGCGTAGCCGCTGTCTTTTTATTCGCTGAACTATGTCAATGTCATCGTATAACTCGTACAGCTCATCGTTCCATCGTCTGCGGTATTCGCCGTTGCCAATGTTCTTAGGACCATAAATCTTGCGCAAAATTTTCCTCTCGAAAACTCCTAGTGTCGTCTCATCTGATGTTGACATCGTCCAAGCTTCTGCACCGTAGAGCAGGACGGGAATGATAAGCGACTTGTAGAGCTTGATTTTGGTTCGTCGAGAGAGGACTTTACTGTTCAATTGCCTACTCAGTCCAAAGTAGCACCTGTTGGCAAGAGTTATTCTGCGCTGGATTTCGAGGCTGACATTGTTCGTGTTGTTGATGCTGGTTCCCAGGTATACGAAATTATCTACGACCTCGAAGTTATGACTGTCAACAGTGACGTGGGAGCCAAGACGCGAATGCGCCGACTGTTTGCTTGATGACAGGAGATATTTCGTCTTGTCCTCATTCACCTCCAGACCCATTCGCTTCGCTCCTTATCCATGCGGGAAAAAGCAGAGCAAACGGCGCGGTTGTTGCTTCCGATGATATCAATATCATCGGCGTTCGCCAGGAGCTGTACACTCTTGTAGAAGATGGTACCCTCTCTGTTTAGCTCTGCAGCTCTTATAATTTTTTCCAGCATCAGGTTAAAGAAGTCGCACGATAGTGAGTCACCTTGTCTGAAACCTCGTTTGGTATCGAACGGCTCGGAGAGGTCCTTCCCAATCATGACGGAGCTTTTGGTGTTGCTCAACGTCAACCAAATTCAGACATCGCGGCATAAAGGCAGCTCCTTTTCGTGCTGTCGAAAGCTGCTTTAAAATCGACAAAAAGGTGGTGTGTGTCGATCCTCTTTTCACGGGTCTTCTCCAAGATTTGGCGCATGGTGAATATCTGGTCAGTTGTTGATTTTCCAGGTCTAAAGCCACACTGATAAGGTCCAATCAGTTTGTTGACGGTGGGCTTTAGTCTTTCACACAGTACGCTCGATAGAACCTTGTATGCGATATTTAGGAGGCTGATCCCACGGTAATTGGCGCAGATTGTGGGATCTCCCTTTTTATGGATTGGGCAGAGCACACTGAGATTCCAATCGTCAGGCATGCTTTCTTCCGACCATATTTTGCAAAGAAGCTGATGCATGCACCTTATCAGTTCTTCGACGCCGTATTTGAATAGTTCTGCCGGTAATCTATCGGCCCCCGCTGCTTTGTTGTTCTTCAAGCGGGTAATTGCTATTCGAATTTCTTCATGGTCGGGTAATGGAACATCTGTTCCATCGTCATCGATTGGGGGATCGGGTTCGCCATCTCCTGGTGTTGTACTCTCACTGCCATTCAGCAGGTCGGAGAAGTGTTCCCTCCATAATCCCAGTATGCCCTGGACATCGGTTACCAGATTACCACCTTGGTCTCTACATGAGGATGCTCCGGTCTTGAAACCTTCGTTAAGTCGCTTCATTTTTTCATAAAATTTTCGAGCATTCCCTCTGTCTGCCAGCTTCTCAAGCTCTTCGTACTCACGCATTTCGGCCTCTTTCTTTTTTTGTCTGCAGATGCGTCTCGCTTCCCTCTTCAGCTCTCGGTATCTATGGTTTTTTATACAATTAAATATCACGCTTCGTAGGGCATACGAAGAAACTTTAATTTTATCATTTAAAATTCTGAGAAATATCAAAAAGTCAAAATTGGTACATAAAAATTAATTTTAATACATTAAATTATGCCACGACTGTTTCGTATGAAATTTGTGTCACAAGCAATGAAAAATAAATAACCTAATAATAAGAAATGTAAATGAAAGGAGGCATAAGGAAACCATTTATGTATATATAATTAAATGCATGCATAATAACATTACGATATCATCGAATGAAACTTAATCCAAAACTGCAAGGGCTGCTAGTTTTAGCAATCAGGCGACGAATGTTGAAAATGACGCATGCGTGCCGTCGCACGTTACAGAAAGTTGGTTTACGTTACCTAACCGCAGTGCAAAAGGCTTGCAGCGTTCAAACGCTGAACAAGCTACCAGAGAAAATATATAGGGTGTTTCGATAAGTGGTTATAATAGCAATATCTTAGGCATGAGATGTACTAGACAAGACGCTGTAAACGTTGTCAAATAAGAACGCTGCAACGACTATCAACATCGCCAAAAACCAATTGGAAACCCTTGTACTTTATACATAAAATTGCTTAGGTTCTGTGTATAGTTTTAAGTAAAGCAGCTGAAGTAAACAACGTGCAATCAACTGTAAAGGGCCATGCACAGTGGCACCATTGTTGCAGAACACTCGTGAGTATCTCTGCTGCATCAACTAAATATGTTCTTAGAGAAAATGCGTCAGCTGCACACGCTTCCAATTTAACGCTTGCATTATCTTACATTATAAGAGTACACATTAGATGAGAATTAAAAATGTACATGCATACGTAATGCTTACAAGATGTATGTAGAAAGGGGCTGATGCTGCTCCATTTATTTCAATATCTTTACTTCACTTTACTTCGTGGGTAAAATCCGCTTTTGATTCCCATAACACGCAAATCGTTTACATTGTAAGCATTTTATCGCAATGAAAGTGGCACAGATAAGATATTTATTTTTATAGAGTTTATTGTTCATACAAAATATGAAGTACTTGTTAAACAACAAATACATATATATAAAATAATTCGCCGTCTTTGAATATGAAATTTCTGAGAAATATCATCTAAAGAGATGATGGTTATTATAAGTAATTTTTCCGTAATTTTAGACGTTAATCAGTTATTATTGTCGATATTTTAATTTAAAACACCTCTCAAATTAATGAGTCTGCAAGAGAAAAAATGAATTCCTATATGTGTTGTGGAGAATTGTTCGGATGTTTGCCGCAGTTGCAATGTGCAGTTTCCATAGTATTGTTGTATTTCTTGTTTCATTATCGGATAAGGTGATACGAGTACGCGTACAAAACGTGCACATGTCACATTTCAAGGGATTTGTATAAAATATGTTCAGTGATACTTATGGGATGGCGAACAGCAACCACATCATTAACTGCAATTTAAATTCAAGATTTGTCAAGTGATTTTATTTAGCTATAAATTTAGGCACGTGGAACACACAGTATCCCTGTAGGAAACATATAGTATAATTCCATATTTTTCTGTCCTTACTCATTGAAGATATGAACAAGTTTAGCTAAAATTGGTAATGAATTATAACTGGATCACATATTTAATATTGATAATAAGCTTACATAAAGCATGTTTTTCAATGTAGAATGAATAAATATATCAATATAATATTAGAGACTTTACAGTACAATTTGTGATTGACTAATAAGGAATATCACTGAATGAAGAAAAATACTTTTTTCCTACAGGTTATTTGAATAAATCTACTTCAGGTGTGCCAGTAAAGTATATATGCAGCGAGGTTTAATCCCTAAAATGTCATGAGAGCACGCATTATCATTATTGCAACAAGCGACATATTTTTCTGAAATGAAGAATATAAATTTGGGGAAATTTTCGTTGAGGATGGGAATGTGTTAGCATGAAATACCTACTTAAGAGGATTATAGTCACACCCTGCTCGACGAGCTACCCCAAATCGTGTAACAATTGAAAACCAAATAATTCTACTTAGAGCACTCAAGCTTTCGCTTACTCTGAAGCTCTTAACATTATTTTGTGGTTTCGACATACCCATTAGTGTCGTGGTACTCCGTATTCATTAACATAAAAATAGTTTACTTCAAAGTTCAAATATAAAAAACTCCAAAGTATACTTAGTTTGTGTGGCAAGCACAAGCTATAGACCACGTTGAGTAACTTGAATTCCTTTCCGGTCCTATTTTTTGGTATAATAATATTAATTTATTTCAGACTGGAGAATTTTAGCTGGACTATATTTGATTCTTTGATAATTAATAGATGTATACGCCTTGTTACACTATATAGGTGGTACACTATATAGGTGTAAGTATGTAAGGAAATTAGACAGTATATAGAATCTTAAAAAAACCTATTATTAAATTGTATTGCATCAGAATGAATGGAATACATAAAAGTTCCGTTTAGCAAATATTTACATATTAGAAAGTTATAAGTCTTAAGAACCTGAGATAAACGTAAGTTACGTGAGATTATTTTCACTGTAATTAAATTGAAGAACTTCGAGATTCACTTCTAGAAATCCAATAATATAAATTTATTACCAACGCCCATTCGTAAAAGGATTTAGCAAATAGGTAGGCGAACAATTTTATACGAATGTACCGGTCATATATATTGGGAAACAATAACCCAAATAACAAATTGTTAAATTGTGGAAACAATCAAGCGGTCGTTAAAAAATAATTGCAATTGGAACATCCCATCTGCTTTGCTGGATTCCTGTTTGTTTCGGGGTTGGTGATGGTCTATGTCAGTGTATCCTAAGTATTTTATGTACTTGCTATGGTTAGCTTGTGGTTTTCCAGCCTATATCGGACACTAACCAGGCACTTATAATTTTGACGTTTTTAATGTAAACCCGAACTCATATGATTACACTCTGACGATCATGTTAGTAATTGTAGTCTTCCTTGACGAATTTGTTTGAAACCTATAAATTGTGCATTAATCTATACTAATATTATAAAGAGGAAATGTTTGTTTTTTTGTTTGTTTGTGTCGAATAGGCTCCGAAACTACTGAACCGATTTGAAAAATTCTTTCACCGTTGGAAAGCTATACTATCCCTGAGTGACATAGGCTATATTTAGTTTAAAAAAAATAGGGTTCCTTACCAAAACTCCGATAATGTAAAAAAATACCAAAAAACTTTCTTTAATCGCGAATGCTGCGAAAACGATTGAAGATATAACAAAGTGATGTACTACAATTTTGTAGAACTTATCATTATCTACAAAAAACGTCGCGACATCATACCTCTAACTATTATAGTTTTGTCACAATAAGCGATTTTATATAAAAAAATTAATTAAAATACCACTACTTGAAAAGGCTCTTTATTTATACCTTAGTATTAATCCTTATCGAAATAAATGATTTATTATTTAAGATCGCTTCAAAACCTTTATATAACTTTTTGAATTATTAGATTCTGACATACCATTCAAAAGATATCACGAGTTAAAAATTTTGAAAATTTTGGATGGTCCTGTGCGGAATTAAAAATAGTTGTCGCTTGATAATAATATGATATAAAAATGAATTGCTGTTCGTTTGTGCCGCAAAAAAACGAGAACGGCCAAACCGATCTGGCTAATTTTAGTCTTGAAATATTCGTGGAAGGCCAGAAAAAGATAAGAAAGTGAGTAAATATGAAAAAATTTCGAGGAAGATAATAATAAGAGAATTTTATTCGAGTTGACAAGAAAAATATAAAAGAGAAAACAAAAAATTATAATTTGAAGGTTGTCATTGTTGCTTTGTTAAAATATTTTTGTTATTGTTCAATTGTATAAGGTTGTGTCGATAGCCCAAAACAATTTGTAACAAATAAGGAAAGGCTAAGTTCGGGTCCAACCGAACATTTTATACTCTCACAATTTATTGATGTAATTTTATTAAGATAACACACAATTTTACGTATATATTCGACATAAAGTCCAATATAAAATCATCATATATAGTATATGAGGGCTGATGTAATTCCAGAACCAATTTCACTCATTTTCACCACCAAGGTTAACGGGAACAGGGGCAACTTGGCACCTGTTAGTAGGCAAATATACGGCACATTCGGCCTTGAAATTACTCCTAAATTGCAAATGAACGAGACACCAGTCAGCAAAATCGTCAAAAATAGCGCTTTAACGAAAATTTTCCAAATATTCAAGAAGTCGTTGGAGGTACTGCACAGGACTTTAAAAGATCTTGATTGTCGATGAACGTTTTTGGTGGAGCCAGGATTCTGTTAGTAGGTAATTTACGCCAATTATTCCTGGATCAACTGTTACCGACGGGTTATCGCATGCCTAAAATCATTTAATTTGTGGCGACACATAAAGAAGCGCCAATTAACAACTAACATATGAGTGTTTTTGCAACAATACCAAATTGCGATTGTAGAAATAGTTGGCAGTTGACACCTCGATGGATTAATAGCATTTCCAACAGATTTCTGTCACTTCATTGACTTGAAAGAGAAGTTTTCCTGACATGAAACATCAATATGATAACCATAAATGACTGATTGAATGTCCTATATTGGTGGTAAAAAAACAAAGATATCGATGATCTTAATGCGACAATTTAGAATTTCGGTCCAGGAGAGTTGACACAGCTACAAACCAGGATGACGTAGTCAATTATCCCAAACTATTTAAAATTGCCTGTACTATCACCACTCACTTTGCAATTAAAAGTAGTGTGAGTTGTCATCATGATGCGTAACATAAATCGACCTCGAGTAATCAATATCGTCGCCGAAGCCAAGATTGGACCAACTTAATTTAATGTATACCTTAGCCACAAAAACGTGTGGCCGGGTCGGCTAGTATACATTTATAAAAGAAATTCAAGAAGTGATGTAATATTGGAACACATATAATATTTACAGTTACATTGGACAAAGTTACAGTTGAGTTTTTGAATATTTGACACTTTAAACGTGTGAGAACCGCAATGTTAAAATACTTGCATATTAAATTAATACGGCCACTTTATCAAAATGACACAAAACTACTAGAAGTAATATTAAAGTTTAAATATGATAATTATTAAAAAAACATTTAATTATTCTATAATTTATAGAACTAAGAGCTGTGATTAATTTTGCAGGTAACATCATTAAAAAAAGTGCCATTGATTTTGTATGTTCTTCACAATTCACAGTATAAAAATTGTTTTATAAATTTCCACTAACTTCAAAGAAATACTTTCCATACAAACTAACAAAATGTTTTTAGTTTGGTAAATAGGATTTTTTGCATTCGATAATGATATACTTTTAAATAGACACCTTCGCATTCACAATTCAAAGCTAAACCATCGTAAGGTCGCATTAAAATCGTTGATTTATGAGAGGCCCACACGATAAAACCAAATGTGGCCGGTAGAAAATGGAGGAATGGAGGTCCTTGTGGGAAATAAGTAGTGTATATAATATAATAGGTGGTAAAATGTAATTTAGCATTAGAGAGGATAAAACCGATTAAAAATTGTATGTGTCATGCACGTAACTCAAAAATATATATAATTGCTGGGAATTAACATTTCATGTCAATAATCAAGCCATACATGGACATATATCCAGCCAGAGGTAGACTTTATAAATCAATAATACTATACGACCATTGCAATCATCGTCTTCTCCAATCTGCAGACAGTCTGCGATGCACCCATACCCTTCATTGTTTGTGATGGACACTTTGTATGCTCCTCCATGACTCACGGCTGCATTTGCAATTGTGTATATTTTTTATATTCGTGCCAAGAATTTATATTAGTGTGGAATTCAGTTTATTCTGAGGCATCGAAAAAACTATCAAGTTTTTGATAGTAGTAGTATTGGCCACGTATACCTGCTTCCCTCTGTTTTGTTAACTACTTTTTATTTAAATTGGCTTCGCTAACTTTGTATGTAGTTAAAAGATCAGTCACTGCTATAACATAGAACTATGTAGTGTAGCGCCAGTAGCTCCTTCATTCCTTCGTTCCTTCGATTTGCATTGTTACATGTGTTTGAATAAATCCTTCTTTTAAATCTTTCTCGAAACTGATTTCAAATTGGTGAGAAAGAATCCCACACGCATCACGAAGAAATGTGTTGACACTTTGGAATCTTTTGGCTGAAAAACGAATTGAAAGAAAATCTTTTTCAACCAATGATTTTGCCATGAGTAGTTGAACTAAACTAGGCAATGGTGCAATAATTGATGGCTTAACAAATAACCTCACAAAAAGAAATATTGAGGGATAAAATGATGATCACTTAACGTCGGAACTTTTTTTCCTTAATTGGCTTATTGTAATCTTCACAACTTGTAAGCTTCTTAGGTGCGATCACATGGAATTTTGCATTAATTACATATAGGCAACATTATAATATGGAAATACATTTTATAACTTTTCTTTATTATTTTCGTGCCGTGATATGCATACATTCGTTAGTGGTTTGCATTCCGCTGGAATTTTAAGTAGTGAAATATGTTCAATACAAACAACAATATATATATGTAGTTATGCTAGTATTTGTAATATGTAGACGAGACAAATGCAACCTGTTTGCTTACTCATGTCTCATGCCCATACAATTATTTTTCAAAATGCCTTCCCACAAAATAATTATTAAGTGTTCGATAGCCAACATTGAAAGTAATATTAATATTCAACTTGTTCGTAGACATACATACATAAGGAGTATGTTTGTATGAGTCCATCTGCATATTTATCAACAGCTAAAGGAATTAGTAATTGATTACTTCCGGTAAATCCCATTACTTTTCAGTCACAATGTAATATATACTTATTCACATACTTCAAAATTGTGGTGAGCTGCTAATAGTAATGAACTGAATTTAAAAGTCGCCGGTTTAAAAGTTTGCTTGGCAATGGTAATTTTAAAATTTAACGGTTTTATTTTTTTAAGAATTCTAATTACCAATTCTGTACATACCACATATACATACATGCATCATGATGATACGTGGGTGCACATAACAATTTTTATAAATTCTGATAGGATCTACGTTCACATATATTCAAACTTATCGCCATATGTGTATATATGCACATACATATACCATGGTAATATGAAAGTTATAAATACATTAATATATTCATACTTATATATGTGTGTATAAGTAACTACATACAATTTAATATTCCAGTTGACTTATAGGAATTTATAAAATGACAATGATTTACGAACTTCTTCAGAAATATTTTACACACTTTTTAATGGTACGACACCAAAACATTTCGGTATGTAAATCTCAGCTACTTCACTGACTGTATACGTTAGATTTCAAAATTTCATTAACCATAAAAAATATGATAAACATACAGCTGGTGAATGAAATCTAAAAGAAATGTGGCATGATGCATTAGCTACGGAAGGTGATAGCTGGATAACAGCAGCAGTTGGCGGAAACAACACCCGCTGGGGATGTTGATGAGCTACCGCCCTACTACTCGAAAACATCCACTTATGAGGGCCTCTGTCTTCTGTGATTATGTCTCACATGTTTCACTTTCTGTCGGCTTTCAAAGCAGACGACGCGATTCGCTCAAACAGCGGTTCCAGTTATGTTGGACTATAAATAATATTTTTGTCTTCCTCGTGTATCGTGTGTTGTCTACATATGGTTGTCGTTTATTTTCGTTTGCGCCATTTACTCGTAATTATGTTCTTGTACTCACATCTGCATTTGTTGTGTTTTTTCGTTTATTTAGCTGTCTTGTTAAAATGTTTCTTCCCTCTGTTAAAATGTAGTGGTCACTAATGCCAGATGTTAGTGTCTTTCAAAAAGAGTGTATAAATAAATTGCTGTGTTTTAAACTCAGTTATTCGAAGGCTGGTGTAGCAGGAAAGTCATAGATACAAGGTTTAGATAAATACGTACCTGTAGGGAAACAGAATTGGTGGGGAAATCTATACATCAGGAACTGGGGAAAAACACTACATACATTAAAGTTTTCGAATGAAAATATTGTGAACCTAATAAATCTACTCTACTAGCAAATTTTTAAACACTTTTCTTTGTGATTATTAATAACACAAATACATATTGGATAACGTCCAACAAACTCATTTTAAACAGATCATACCATTTCCTTTTCCTACAGGGTAAGTCATGACATATTTGCATATTAAACCACATATGTTGCGTGCTCTTTTGTTTTGTTGTTCTTTCACGCTTTTAGTTCTTCACTGTGGTAGTTTACATTTATAAAGGCTTTGATTTTTTATGTGCAACCACAGCACATTTTGCAACATATTTTTGATGCAGTGCTTTGATTTCAATACAGAAATAATAACAAAAATTACTATTCTGCGATGTTTAAGATTAAAGAGGAAAATCTAAAATTAAAAAAATAAAATAAATTAAAATTTCCATCCTTAAATTTTATAATGTTAAACGATGAATAACTTTTAACTACATATGAAAGAAAAAAGTTACTGAAGAGAAACAACTGTAGAATGGTTTAAATTTTACCTGAGAGAATACTTTCGAAATAATTCTCTTCCGATTTCGACATTACAACACTTGCGATTGTACATACAGTTCCAATAAATTGAAGGAATATTTTATGCCGAGAAAACGAAGAACATTGTTCAAGTGTTGCATTTATATTACAGACACGCATGCATATATACATACATACATTTGTAATGCTTTAATAGTTTTTTGGCTTCCCACTACACTAAACTTATTAGCAGACACGCGTGCAATGTATGTATGTATATTAGGGTGGCCCTTATTTTCCAAAGCATTCTGATCCTCGATCGCACCCCCTAGAAATATGAGAATAGCCAAAAAACTAGTATATACAAAGTTTTAGGTCAATCAAAAAAGGTTTAGAGGTTGCGCAAGGAGCTTGAAATCCTGAAAAATTAAGAATTTTTGCCATTTTTATGTCTCAGACTTCCATATTTCAAAGCCACACTATCCCTTACTGGTTTTCCATACCGTAATAAGATAATACGAATAACATTAGAACCGTTATAACGGTATATCACGAGCATGTGACGCTTGAGAATGCACGTGCAACACATTTAATTTACTTTCTTATTTGTATTTCTGTAACTCTATCATCAATCGACCGATTTTTAAGATTGTGGTAATTTTGGAAAGGTAATAAAATGCAGATCTTATTACGGTATGGAAACCAGATAGTGTGGCTTTGAAATATGGAAGTCTGAGACATAAAAATGGCAAAAATTCTTAATTTTTCAGGATTTCAAGCTCCTTGCGCAACCTCTAAACCTTTTTTGATTGACCCAAAAACTTTGTATATACTAGTTTTTGAGCTATTCGCATATTTCTAGGGGGTGCGATCGAGAATCCAGAAACTTTTTTTATCCTCCATACAACTAAGGGCCACCCTAATGTATATAACTGAGTATATACCCTGCCAGCCAGGCCTAACCACTTTCCCCTCATGTTTCTTCAATTACTAACACCAACGCACACGTTTGGGTTGTTTTGTTTTTGTATTCGTACGTGTGAGGGGAATAGTGGTTAAAAAACTCACAAGCAGCTATGCTGGCCTATGGCAAACTCACCACTTTTTTACCACTTTTGAGGGTTTAAAAAACTTCGGTTTAACCAGATTTTTCACCACCTTTGGCTGGCAGGGTATCCAAACAATATGTGGCATATGTAAGTAAATGTGGATTTCAACATTTAGAAGCGGAATAATTGATTTTCTATTTTCACAGTCGATGAATCAAGAAACTGATAGAAGCCATATGTAAAGATTGTGTAATAATCTAAAATAATCTAAAAAATGTATATAGTATTATAATAAAAAATCTATATGTATATACCGAATTTAACTATTACACAATAATTTGGATAAATACACTTAAAAATGTACGAAATATACATCATATTTGAATTTATACAACAACGGCTAACTCTAGTAGCATGAAATTTCACTTAGAAAACATTGGACATTGCATTTTACTTTTCCAGGTACTAAAAAATAATTATCGAAAACTCTCAAAGCTGCTATATCGATTTACATTTTAATGACGAACCTAATTACTGATTTTATGTCATAAAATTTACAAAGCTAACTTCAGCGCTCACTGCTGTCATAGATGACTCTAATTGGCTGCTGTCAACAAGTAGTTGTTGATGTATAGTTGCTTTTTAGACTGACATTAGGCACTATTCTCTCTAAAGCATTGAAAAACTATAAATTATTCGTGAAATAATTCGTTTCAATTATTTATATATCTATTTACCTCGTCAAAGGAATAATTATGGTCTTAATATTAGTAATTTTCATATAACTCAGTATAACTGCTTGAGGATTTAAAAAAAAAAGGCTTTAAATTAAGGTGGAAGGGTATTTAAAGTGCATTTCAATTCCAGTCCATGAAAGTATATCACTTTAAACGTCTTTTTACTAAATAAAAACTTTTACTAAATAAAAAATATCTAATTTTTCCTTGAAATGTTTCACAACTCTGCAAAAAGTGAAAAAATAAAATTGGTATTTTGAATTAAATTGGTTTCAGAGCCAACGTTAGAACATAAACAATTTAATTTTATAATAATGAAGCCAGCTACACATAATTGATTTTTTTCCTGCTTTCCGGGAAATTATGTTGGAATTAGGATATTTTACGAGGCTATGGAGAGATTAAATAATCTTTTGGGCTTAATGCACTCAATTAAATAGAAACTTGCAAATTACTGCTGGCCTAACCAACTACCAAAGAAATTTAATTTTTCATGAAATTTATTCGCGAATAAACTGCCATTACAAACGTAAGGTGTCTATAGTTTTTAAAATTAAATGTTATAATATTATGTAAAATTCGTTCAAGTAAATTAATGGAAGTAGGAAAAGCTTCT
The DNA here is from genome assembly GCA_031772095.1 of Zeugodacus tau. Taxonomy (NCBI): domain Eukaryota; kingdom Metazoa; phylum Arthropoda; class Insecta; order Diptera; family Tephritidae; genus Zeugodacus; species Zeugodacus tau. The sequence goes on along the minus strand of CM062650.1, from coordinate 29,758,661 downwards.
ACTATTTGTAACAATATAATTGTAAAATTGTATTCTTTTTTCAGAAAATATTGTAAAATTTTGATTAAAATATGATACTGGTAGTGATTTAAAAATTACTAATCTGTTGCATAACACTCTTATTTACATTCAAAACTAAATTTTTATATTCTAGAAATAAAGTAATTTCCTAAAGAATATTTAAGTAACTGCTAGTTATAGGAACTTACAACAATAAAATCAACATTTTACCATTCTTTGTGGTTATTCTATCGAAAAAAGTTACAAAGAAGTATGAACTTACAAAAATACTTTTGAAAGCAAATAAACCTACATATGTATGTACTTGCAACATATATTTTTTGCACTGATTCTGTGAAATTAAAAAGAGAAAAATAGAAATCAACAAGAAAACTTGTTTGTTTACATTTTCCGACGCACACATATCGAAATATCTGCACCTGACAACATACATCTAGTACAAACTTACTCCGATCTCCTCTGGATGCGAACTGTTTAAAATACAAAAAAATGTGGCAGACATTTTGGACTTTTCAGCGCGTCTTTAAAAAGTTATGGCTGTAGACATGAACATAAATAAAATAGAAAGAACTAAGAAGAATAGAAAAAATGAAAATGAAAAATATTTGGTTGTTTACTTGAAACTGCTCCTTAGTTCATTCACACTTTCTGTTTGGTTAGTTTGTTTAAAGTGTGGCTGAGCTTAATTTTTTTTCTCAAAATGATTTATTTTAAGTAAACTTTTCCCCACCCGCGATAATCAAATGTATTTCAGTACACCATACATTTAAATTTTTACTGAAATCTATGCTTGTTTTTAGAATACGAGTATTTGTTAGAACTTCCAAATATTACTCCTCTATTTATTAGATACTAATTTGTTACTATAACAATATTGGATATACAAAAAAAAACAATTTATTCTGTAATTCAATACAAGCTAGTGTTTAAAGAAAACATTTAGATACCTCATTTCTGACTATTTCATTGTTCTTTTCGCCACACCCTAAGTTTTGGTGAAGGAAAAAAGGGTTGCTATGAGAAAGTTTTAATTGTACTCATTAAAAATTAATTTATACCGTCGCCATCCAGTTTCTTTCCCACGCATTTATTGTCTTATGATTTTTATTAAAACCTTAGAAACTCTGAAAAAGAGTTGAAAAACAATGAAGGAGGTGGTATGTATATATATGTAAATCATAAGAAATGTTTATTTTCCAACGTTCATTTTGAAATTTTATTCTTAAATACATCAATTAATGTAGAGTGACGGCAAGTTAAAGTGGTACAAAATAATATATGCAACTCCTGAAGCTCAACGACTGGCAAGTAAATTCGCTCAATCTTTATAAATAATGCCACAATCATACATAGGCAACTGTTGCAATTCTATTCTGTTATACTGCAGCATGCAAAGCCCCATCTAATTGCCCAGAACTCCATGCTCCAAAAAAGACCGCTTAGCCTCACACATCATAATTTAGCTCTTGACTGAATGAAAGAAATAATTTTTGGGATCAATTGATGAGGGCAATGATGTGTCTGCAGCAGCTGCGTCAACTAATTTGTAAAAACATGGAGACAAGAAGAGATGCAGCAAAATGTAGACAGTGAAGAAAAAGTCAGCAATTAGCAATAACTTTATATACATGTATCTCTATAGTATAAAGGGTGTGGTAGAATGCACAGTATTAACGACTGTGTACATCAACTGGAAGATAGACTCTTTATTAAAGACTCCTTAGTTCAAATGAGAGTTCAAAAAATGCGATTCGAGCTGTTAAAAATATGACTTCATGTCCACTTGCATTCATATATGCATTATTTTGCAGAAATAAATTATTCTTGCGCTTGTGTGAATATATAATTCGTTGATTATAAATGTTCTATTGTTTTAGTCGTTGCTGCGAGTTGAGAAATTAGCAGCATTAACCCAAAGATTACCACACAGAATTCCGCATCACTTTTACCTCCGGCCCATAGCTGTCGAGTCAGCTTGAACTGTAGCCGTGGTCACAGTGGTTGCCTTTAGAATGTGGCTTTGAACCGCCCAACATTGTACACGGCTTTTTGACAATAATGTTCAGCTTACTGGCTTTTGTGAGTTAGCTGTTCGTTAATCCATTTCGTTTTGGTCTCTTTGCCTGTTGTTGATATAATTTTATAATATTTTATACATTCCAACGGTATGCGCTGTCACTGTCGCTTGTGTGACGTCATTTTAACGGTTTATGTATTTCAGTATCGCATCGGATGGCAAACTAGTTTGTGATGATACTCGTGCATACACTTTTGTCTTCGGTCCAAGTAAAGTTGATGCGTAGTGATGTGATTATCTACGATTACTCACATTTTGTGAAATTTGCTTTCGCCGTGACTTATGCAAATAATTATTGTTAATTTCTTAAATCTTTTCTGTTTGATGATTCACCAATATTTATGACTGAGGCTGGGTAATTTGAATTTTTATACTTTTGCCACAAAGCAAATGGGCGAAGTCGGACCATTACCACGCCCACAAAATGGCGAAAACGAAGTCAATAAATACAGTTATAAAACTAAAATTTGGTATAAAGTATCGCTCTAGGAAGGGGCATATTTGAATGTAATATTTTTGGGAAAGTGGGCGTAGCCCCGCCCTAATACGGAAAAATATACTAAAAGAACTAAATACCTTCTAGATTGCTAATTAAGACAGGTTTAAGAAAAACTGGATATGTAAATATTATTATTTTATAGTCTGATTCATACTCGACGAGTTGACAAGTAGTCATTCAAATAATAGCTTTTCGTTCCGAATTATGCTGCTATGTTGTTTTAAAATAATTAAAGCCTCTCAGAAATGAAGAAAAACGTTTAAATATTTATCCAATACTACATTTTAAAATTTCCATGAATTCCAGCAGAGAATACACCAAAGTATAAAATACAAACATGTATAAACGACATAAAAGACAATTCTTAAAATATTTTTCTAAAAATGAGGGACGATCATAATTGTCAAATGACACCTATGCTTAAAAGTATTCAGAGTAAATATGAAAAATATGCTTGGAATTCGTATAGCTAACTACCATAACGTCATTCATTAACTCATATTTACATACATACATACTATAATGTTGTGAGAAATGTATGTGAAAATATGTATTATCAGGATGAAGTCTTATCTCCCAGCCTTTTTGTTGAATACGGTATGTAATGTGAGCGCATTCGTCACATAGTTTCATAGATTAAGGCAGACATCGCGGTAATTGTGCTGCTAAACGAGCGCAACATGCGTTCCATTAATTAAAATGGAAGAAACAATTACTAAAACTATACGAAGATTTGTCTTATTACATATATGTACGTACTTGTATATATTAAGAATATAAAATTGACCACTCGTCTAATAGAAACTAAGGATTAATTAAGATGACTGCTTTTTGATAACAATAATGGATATGTAGAATAATTTCTTAGAATGCAGTTATATTCATATATTAATAATATGTGTCATTCAGTGTGATGCTAAAGGGTGGTCTTTACTTTCTCCTTACTAACAACCTTTAATTCGCTATAAAAAAAGCTCCTCAATTCCATTTTGTGACAATATTTTGTTAAATTCAGTACCGAAAATAGACCAAAAAGTGGATGAAATTTGAAATCGTCTCAGGTCCGTATATACTTATGTATTATATGGCTGAGATCACTAGTAGTCACTTAACATAAATGCGTTATGAAATAGCCGAGCCACAACATATCAAATATATATATTCTTAACTGTATTAATTTAAATTCCATTCTTGCAAACCTTTATTTATAAATATGGGATATTAATCTTTTAATCGATGCATAACTTCCAGATAGTGAATATGGAAAGGAATTTTCGATTTGTGCAAATGTTTGTTGCTAAATGTAAAATAAAGCATCTTGAGAGCACTCACCCACTTTTTACGAAACTAAACCATACGTTATACCGTATATATATATACAAAATATATATATATACAAAACCACAACAATAGCTGAAACATATGAGCAAAGAATCGGAAAGACTGCACAACACAAATCAACTGACTTTTTATGCTTAAAAAATGCCAAAGCGCTTTGAATGACCTCAAACAAATGTGCGGGCAAATTTGTTTCACAGCCTAGTCAGCTCTAAAAGAGCATACAACAATGGCCATCGAAGTGGTAGAAATGCGGGCTACAAAGCAGCGAGTGCAGGAGTGCAGTAAAAAGCGCAACAAATGGATGCTGCAGTATTTCCATTGCAGCGACGCCTGGTCGATGAGTGCTAACATACGAATACACTTACGAAGTTTTAAAAGCTTTTTTGCTGTATGTATGTGCCAGAAACCGAGAGATTTTTTGTCGCTTTTGGTACACTTTTTCTTGTCGATAGGTTGGTCGGTAAACAAAAGCGATTTCAGTCGATTTGTTTGTGTAAGTGTTGCTGGAAACAACAACTAAAAATTTAAATGTTTTTGAGCAGAAAAAGAAAATAATGTATTTTAAGATTATTATTGGAAATAACTGTTTTCTGAAGACTTATTGAAAGGGAGAGAGTTATATTTTTTTCGCACAACCAAATAAATTTAGTACATTAAAATTATAATTGAGATACTAGTTTTTGCTTTTCGCACATCCGTCTACTCGATTAACGATCAGCTTTAAATATTTTTGGTTTTGCTGTTCATACGGAGCTGGTAAGTTTCATCAGCTGATTGCTAATTATCAATAACCACAACCAAGCCTACAGCGTGGTCAATCAACAACCCGCGAGTTGCATTATACTTACAACTCGAATTATATTCGATTAAACATTAATGTAAAAAAATGAAATTTTTATTTTTTATGGTACCTAAATCAATCTAAATTAGGGCTTTAATCGAGTAAAGACGGGTTAATTGAACAATTAACTCCTGTGCGAAAGGGCTATTCAATAAGAGTATAAAAAGACGTTCTCGGATAAAAGTTGGTAGAAGTTCATTTCAAATCAGGAAAACTAAACAATTTGGTAGATTATTCCTAAAGATGTTCGGTAAATGCAATGTAACGAATAATTTCTATATTTTATCTTGACAGAAATCGTTGGAAAAGGAAATTCAGCACATATACAAACTAAATGATGATGAATAATGCTGAAAGCAACCAATATTATTAATCAAAATTATCGGTTTAAGGTTGCCTGTCTATGTTGAAATCAAGGCGAACAAAAAATACTGTTAAAGGCAAGTCAACACAAAATTAATCAATAGTTCTGAGAGGCACCGAAACAAAGCCTCACGAATCGTTAATAAGCTAAGAAATTTAACAGTATGGTCAGACTTAGCAGAATTAATGAAAAATGAAATTGGGGAAAACGTATGGGGCAAAGAAAATGCGAATTGAAAAATAAAAAGAAATGAGTAAGTGCAGCAGCACATTCCCAATAAACCGCTAAAAACAGGTTTAACACGTTGACCAGTTGCTGCATCCAGTGACGGTCAGCCCTTTTAGCTGAGCATACATATGCCGAGTAAAAAGCTGGTTTTTCTGTAAAAAAGACTGTTGCATACACTGAAATGTTGTTATGTTAGTTTTCTTATGACCGTCGCTGCACGCTGCATGCAACTTGTTCGGCCATTGTTTGAGCACCAAGCACTGAGGTCACATCAGATGTCCAACGGTGATTATATCGCGTGCCTTCACAATCTCTACGTATTACTACATTTCGCTGTTTTTAATTACAAACTTGCTTCGTTTGTTTCTGCAGAAGCTGTTGTGACCTCCTAACAATCACCGCGTCCCAGAGGTTTCTTAGACAATCGCTTCTGTGTGCTGTGGTTAAGAGACGCCCTAACCGAATTCGCCAAGAATGCAATATTGCAATTCATTTATTTGCTTGTTTTAGTGGATTCATTAAAAATTTTATATTTGTTATAGAAAATAAATGATGACCTTGCAACATGCAACAGCCACGATTGCAATACATTATTACTTTTTGAACACCATAATTAATCCGTGAAGTTGTCCCCGAAGAATTGGTGATGTTGGAAAATTATTGTGCAATAATTATATTTATGCGGAGGACATTCATAATGACTATTAGTCCTTTTATATTGTTAGTTACTATACATATTTCAAAGAATAATAAATAGAAAATATGGTGAAAATGCAGTAGAAGAGAAACAATTAGAAGAACACGGGCGAATAGACTATAATGTTAACTTGAACTCACGACCTAACTAATGGCAGTCACGCCCTAACACACTGCACGATGGCAATCCATATGATACGCGGTAAGAATTCGAATCCGCCCAAACAGCAAAGAATAAGAAAATTAGATAAGAAGCAAACCTGATGAATCGGAAAATTGAAGAAATAGCAGACGCAACAGAAAACGTGTGTGTTGAGGCAAATAAATTGCCAACGAATATATTGAAACCGCTGACTCTTAGATCTGGAAATAAGCAGAAACTTGTCTATCTAGTCTGCACGATGTACAGCACAAAAGAGAATGGAAAATGGTAGAATGAAGGAAAAGTGTGGTGTTTTAATGAAATTCTACGCTTTCCGGGTGCAGCTCTTGTAATTGTGCTGGCGGTCAGAAATTAAATGACCGATTGCTGTTTGTTGCATTTATTCGTTTGCTTTTGTAGCTATGCGTCTATGCATTTAGCCGTTCTTTCAATATTTTTATTTTGTTGACTGCAGCAGCAGTTTTTCATGGAGCTGGTGCGTCGCTTGGGCGATGCAACACCATTTGTTGCAGACGCATCGAATATTTCCGCATTCTTTTGTTTATGAGTTTTTAAGCATTTACTGCATTTCATAGTCAACTATTAATATCATTGTCGTTTGGGGATCTGTGGACTGGTTGGTAAAAGAATTCAAAAGAAAATTTTACCCAAACGGTCAAATGATTTTCCAAAATTTTTAGAGTGTGTATAAGTTTTGAGTACCTGAGTTACTTCGTTTCTTCACTGTGACTCACCTTGGTATGGAAGATTGGTTTAAATGTTAGTAAAATAATACAATATTTATATGCACGTGCGACACATTACTTCGTAAATGATTAAAACTGTTAAACTTTCATAGTTATTGTGAATAAATTTGTTCCTATCGTTTATGACATTACGAACTGATGTGTTTTTCTTACAATGCACTCCAGAATATAACATTTCTGATATTTAGATACTCTCAACCTCTCTTATTAATCTTGCGATTAAGAGCTTCCCTTAACTCTTTCGCAAGAGCAAAACTGTCTTGACTTTCGACAGTTTCACAATTAGTCAACATCGTTTGTTGCCACTAGGACACATTGAGTGAATTAAGCGGACATATATTACGTAAAGTAATGATCACAGATGTAGTTATATTCATCCGCGAAAGTTAATTTTGACTTCAGCAGTAAGTCTGTCTGTCAGATAGGAGTACATTTCAGCCGTCTCGCAATACTGATAAATACTTACCGGTACAAAATTATTGTTCCTGCATGTCATACAAAAACATTCAACAGAATGTACTCAATAAAAGCCAATGAGAGAAAAGTAGTTGGATCGTCCCTTTTGGAGTCGTCGTCGTTTGGGTACTTAATTGAGCATGACGATGGAAATGACAGCGACATTGATGATACAGTTCGCATGAATGTCAGAGAAAACACGTAAAGATAAGGAAGGAGCCAAGTTTATTTGAAAAGTGCTGGCTTCTTATAAATGAAAAAAATATCCATAGATAATACGTAATAAATTTCTTTTCGTTTGATATGAGTATAACTTTATAAAAGTGGATAAATCTTTTTCAAAATGCTCTTTTACTAACAACGCATGGTATGATCTAGAGAGATTATTCTAGAAGGAAGTTCCTTTCATAGTCATGTTAATAAGTAAGAAAGTAAACAAGTTTTTTCGGTAAAATAAATCAGATTTGGTGACTTTTTTAGATTATGAATGGTGTAGTCGTTGTCAGACCTTCTAAAGTCCAGTAAGATAGTATAAAAATAAAATTCCTCATACTATTTTCATAGGTAGGAGGATATTTACAATGCGTCAGCATTAAAATTCAATGCAAGCGATTCAAATGTGGTATAAACATAGCATGTTAAAGCATCCAACAAAATTGTGGTAAGTTCTAACTGTCTACAATAATTCCTACTGGACAGCTTCGCCCTCGACAATGGCAATGGCAACGCTTCCACTATGTCTGCTATAAAAGACATATTTACACCAACTGCATTCGCCTTTCTCACTTTGTATGTCGCATTTACAAATATTTTTCTTTACTTCTCGCCGCTCGCAGCGCATATTACTGTGAACTCCGTTCTCACATACATTTTGGCATGTACTGAAAAATCTCGGCACAACTCCGTCAAACTTGTCTTTTTCTCCTTTTCTATTTAACCTTACTTACCAGATAGCATATCATAGCTTGCGTTAAATGGAATGCACTAATTACAAAGAATAAATGGCTCAGTGCTAATTCAGTTCACCTGTCAGCAATGAGCATCCCTACTATACAAGTAAATTTTCCCACAAACTCTTGAAGAGTTTACTTTCTTTAAATATACGTCTCCACTTCCTTGCATATTCGTGTATGTTTACTGGTGCAGAGTCTGCTCTTTTGTTTATGAATGTGAAATTAAAAGCTTGGAAGTCTTCACGGAATACCATCAAGTGGATCGAACAATTCCGCTTAATTCCCACATGTGAGTAGATATCTTTAGTGAGTATATATAGACAAACAAACCTGAAAAGAAAAATGAAAAAATCATTTAGTCAATTGTTATTGTAATTTTTTAACAATAAAATTATTTTTAAGGATAACCTTTAAAGTATAGTTATCATATTGACAGTCAAACTTTTCGCTTTGATTTAATTCACTTAATTATGGAACTAAAATCAAACAGAGTAAGTCCAAAAAATAGAAAGTAAAATTAAAATGATTAACCTATGCATATGTAATAGTAGAATAAACATAATTTTTGATTTACCAGAGACTTTCTATATGAAAGGATACATTTTTTATTTAGCCAACTCATGTTAAATTTGTTTGAGTTTTTGTGTGCTGGAGCACTTTATATTAATGCTAATTTTCAACATATAAAGGTCTTAAATTATTAATTCCCTTTAATGTTCAAGTTGTAGTAATTCCTTTACCCATTATAACACATATTAGTCTCTAATGTAAACGATTTTCCACGAATATTATGGCGACTCTGAGTACACTGAAATTCTAACCGAGAAGAATCGAATAATTCAACTTGTATTTTAATATTTTCTCATGTGAAGTTTTCTAAATATAAATATATATTTTGACTTATTTTGATTTAAACAAATACACAAGACACTTGTAATGGCTCAGCATTTCTTTGATTATCCATTTCAAGTGGTTGGGATATTCACATGTTCATATGATTTTTTTCGTAATGAAATATCAAATTCGTTTAAAAAATTGTTTGGCGAACCATATGCGCTCTTAAGTATATGGCATTTTTGTTGATGTTTGCATAATCCACTTGAAAGAGTAACCTGATACGGACTGATATGAATAGGCATAGAGATATTTTAAACTGACCGAAAAGACTCGCACATTTCTTTAATTACATACATATGTATTTGCATTCAGAAAAAAAAGAATGGGCAAGCGCACCCTAAAAATTAATTCTGTAATATAAATAAATTGTTTAAATTAAAGACTTGTGATTTATACCTAATACGTTTTTAAGGCATTCTACGTATAACTTAAAATTAAGTGGGCTGATGATGACAAAAAGTATTCTCTATGTGAGTGTGGCACGAATGAGTTGATTTTAAAATATTCATTATTTTATTCATCATTGAAAATAGGCTAAAACATTTCTCGATTCATTGCGATTAATTAATAATAATAATAATTCCAAGAGGAAAGGACATTCCAATTATAAACTATTTCACTTAACTATTTGTAAGTCCGCTTTGTCAATTTATATTCGTAGTTAAATTTATTATTTCAGACATTATTCGTTAGACAGTTATCGCTCACCCATTTTGTATCGCTCACTGAAGTGCAATCTGACCGATATTTTGGAAATTAAATGATTAAATCGTTAATTTAAGTACTCACTTAGAGGTATGTTTTTCAAAAAAAAATTAGTTAAATATCACTAAATTGCAGTTTAGTAAATTGTTTAATTGTTCAAAATCCCATTATACGAGATGGATATTTTTTCATTAATAATACTCGTAAATTTTGGTAGCTATTTAAAAACTTGATCAATCGTCGTTCTCTTCGTTTGAATACTTTTTTGTTTTCAATTTTCTTCCTGGTGCTCTGCAGAGTGTACAAATATTTTATAAGCTAAATTCTTCCAAAATGGACCAATTCAGTAAATTCTCCACTACGAAATGTTTACGTTATTATTTAGTATACTAGAAACGGTGGACACTTTTAAATTATTTTTTTTACACAATTCAGACATCCTTCTATTTGGCGTTCAAGGTTTTCTATCCAATTCAATATATTTTTTGCATTTTTTCAATTTGCACTTTTTTTTAATCTTCTCAAGTTATTCTATTTTAATACAGTTATCACGATTTTATTCCACATTTAACTCTTTCTACATACATCTTCTTCATGATGTTCGTTAAACCCAAATATTCGCTATTTAAGTTACTCAATGTAAAAAATTTGCTAGTTCGTTATATGCGGTTTTCGTTAAAGCGAATATTCGTTATTTCGGAAAACTATTGTATATTGTTTACTTATGCCTATTTAACATTTTCGTTTAATTTGCGGTTGATCTCGGCATAAAACGTTTATTATGCGTAAATGAATTGTTCCCGAGAACTTTCAACGAATAAACAGAAACAAAGTGTAAACTAGAAAAGATCACAACAAAAATGTGGAAAATTAAGCTTGGTTTAAAAGTTCCCAAAGCCGACTCATAAGACTACTATACACAGATGAATATACACTATAAATATATACAACAACAACTTTTCTTATCTTGAGTACAGCTTAAACATCAGGGCTATAATGCGCCCTAAATAAGCACCACTTTTTCGCAATTGTGGGAATCTCGTAGTCAACGACGACAACGCGGTGTCTTTAGGGAAAAACAATTTAACAACAACCATTATAACAATGTACTAGGAGTAAGCAGAATCATGTGAAGACAATTTAAATGGAAAACAGAAAAACAAGTAGCTTGCTGGTTGAATTCAACAAAAGAGTGGCGTTTTAAAAGACAAACAATAACGAATGTGAAACAAAGCACACAAATAATACTAAATACGGAAAGAATATAGGAAAGAGACAAGCAAATAAAACAAAAAATATTTATAATTACAAGACGCGACAATGCTGAACATTACGACGGCTTTTACTCTACAAAAACAAATCAAAATGGTCGAAAAAAATATCAGTTTACAGTTTTACTGTTGTTTCGGTCTGAAAGTAAACTAGTATGAAGGAGACCAGTCATGTACCAATATTGGAATTATTTTTCTATGAATAGTTTTATGATAATTTTAAATATCTTAAAGACTTAAAATAATTAATTATATAATAAATTAAATAAGAAACTTATCCTAAAACTTTTCATACTTATACAAATGTTCAAACAAATTTCCTACTGCCCACTGTATATTTGACGCACTAAGCGCTACGTTAGCAGCCAACCTAAAATCAGCGCTAAACTGCGTTTTCCAGCTTTTTGTTTGATTTTCAGATTCTCCATTTTCAACGTTTTTTTCCTCTTTTTTTCTTCTGTCTGTGATTTGTTAAAGTCGCATAAACAACGCGTAATAGGGAGTCTCATTGTGATCTTACGCACATATTTACAAACATATGCACGCACTTTTTCAACAACTTCTTGATTCTTCTCTTGCCTTGCCATGTGTACGGTTCAAACTAGTTTATTGGCCATGTTGTCATTCTGATGATACTTGTCCATCAGGTTACCTAATAGTTAGTGACGTTACGCAGCTGCTAAAAAGTGCTTACTGCAATGATTTGTTTTTCTTTTAACTGAACATTACCATAGCATGTGTGACGAAATCATTGCTATCATATAGGAAAACGGTGAGAAGCAATATTGAGTTACAGGAAAAATACCATTATTCATAGATATTAGAGTTTGTATACACTCGCAACAAAGTTGCTAAGAGAGTATAATAGTTTTGTTCACATAATGGTTGTTTGTAACACGTAAAACTAATCGAGTTAAATATAATGTTATATATACTAAAGTGATCAAGGTGATGAGTATATTTGAAATCCGGATGTCTGTCCGTCCGCTCATCTGTGCAAGCGATACCTTGAGTGAAAATATATATCTTAGTGAAACTTGGTACACATATTCCTTGACTCCATGAGAGGGTTGCTTTCGAAAATGGGCAAAATCGGACCACTGCAAAGCCCAACAAATGGCGAAAACCGAAAACATATAAAGTGCCATAACGAAGCCATAAATAAAGTTATGAAAATTAAACATGGTATTGAGGATCGCACTAGGAAGGGGCATATTTGGATGTAATTTTTTTTGGAAAGTAGGCGTTCCCCAAATAGTTTTTTCGTATATATCTCGCAAACCAATAAAGTTATATAAATCAAACTTTCTGCAGTCTTGTAGGTGAAATCGGTTAATTACCACGCCCTCTCTCATACAAAGGTTACGTTGAAAAGTTCTAAAAGTGCGTTAACGGACATATTAACTCCCTGATAGCGAACATGAAGAACTGAAAATATCGGTAAATCTCTCAGATATTTTTATTTCATTCAGAGGGAATCTTTTTCTCCTAATAAAGTCTCTCTGTACCCAAAAGAAATATTTTTCGAAAAGACAGTGGGCTTCATTTCGTTAATATCGGTTAATATGTGATACATCTTAGCAAAATTAAGAGAGCGTATAGTCTTGTATATGGTGTACCCTGGAGGGGAAAATTAGTGAAATCGGTTCAGGGATTACCTCAGCGCTCATATAGCTTATGTGATGATTTTCGTTATTCTAGTGGACTTTACGCCGAATATATGGGTCAAATTGTGTGTTATCTTAATAAAACTATATCTATCAGGTTATCTAGGTACAGATAAATGCTAATATTTAGACACAGTACAGTTTATCAACTTCTCAAATAATAAAATGTGTCGTCAGAGGTATGTAATTATATTTCTAGAGGACTATATATAACACTTACAAATACAAGTAAAATCACGCCATCATCAATAAATAGCAAACGTTGTTCATTGTTGATATCAATTGGAAAGGAAGCAGCTGTTGTAATATTTTTTTTTATAAAGCTTAATTTTAATTCATTATCCAACAACAAAAAGTGTAGCAAATAAAAAAATGCTTCAATTCAACGGCGTTTGTGGGTAAGTGCAATAATTCGATCAACCAGGAAAAAGATGAAGGAGAAATCGCGGTGGACTGATTTATTCAGAATATACTATCTTATGCACGATGAGTAAGTTTATTCATTTCGTTCATATAATAAACGATAGAGCCAAATTAATTCTCCTCAATTGATAAGTTTTTTAATATTACTTATTTATTTATTTATATTTAGGTTTAGATAACACGCGCTTTCAAAAACGATATTAAAAGTATTTAATGTTGTACGTAAGTTATTTTATATCTGATCTATTGTGTAACAATAGTTAGCGTACTGCCTGATGATTATTTTTTTCTTATTAGTAAATACATTGCTGTTTGATGCCACATTTTGTTGTGCAAGTAAATTACTTTAGTCGTTGTGCAGTCTTCGCTTTCTAAATTTTACAATGAACATTTATGCATGTAAGTATATAACTACTCCACCGATCTTCCACAGTAAATATATTTATAATTATACATATAGTTCCATCTGACTGATTTCACATGAAAATAAAGTTTTGCATTACTTTAATTTTTTATGAAGATATGAAGATATTTCATATAGTGCATTATCGGCATTAAAATGGATATCTCAACTGAAAATATTGTTCGAATGGAAAACTCAAGTAATTAATATAATCAATAATTTCAAGTAATAATCACCAAGTATTTCATATTACCCAAAGAGTCTCGAATATTTTTTGAGGATCATTGATCGATTAATAGAGCTATGTTCTCAGCAAATATCATTAGCTTTAATTTTTGCACATTTTCCCCTTTCTGGTCAACGGTCTTGACTGTAATGGAAGTGATGAAATTTTAACTTCTATAATATGGTCATACTAGGGAGAAAGTAAGCCGATAAGGCAATAAAATTGCATTATGTGAACAAAAACATAGCAACAAGAAAATTATATAATGAGCTCTACAACAACTGGATATACCATTCAATTAAAATAATAAAAATTGTCTAAACTTTCAACTCATCATAACCGTTGGTAAGAATTGTAATAAAGGGTAAAATTTGTAAAAATTAATAAGCGAAATTAATAGTAGGCATAAGCGAAACAAAAATTAACTTTTGTATATAGAGGAGTTTCAATTAAAGCTTTTCTCTTCAAATAAATAATAACTGGATTCAGTAATTGACTTAATTAACTCATTATTGAATCATAACAGTGGGTGTTTAAAGTTACTCGAATATAAAAGTGAACTCATATTTCAAAAAATCTACTAATTAGTGAAATTAAGCTGTCATTCCTAGTGGTTGATGCATTAGCACTCATGGGAATGAAAACCATTAGTGCCACAGAACATAAATTGCCTGAAAATGCTTGCGAACTAATTAATTCATTAGCGAAATAACACACGATATGAGCAAACAATAAAAACTACAAAATATTGAATCGCTTTGCAATAAATAGTAGTCAAAATACAAAGAATATATTATTAAATATGCGGGAATATGCACAAAAATATATATTTGAGTATAATATTTAAAACAAATCGCATTTACATTTTTGGAATTGAATTATTAATGTAAATATTTGTTTGAACAGTTGTAATAGCTGTAAAGTGAAAGAAAATGTGTTATATGCGACAAAGCGCCAACCACATTTGAGGTTTTAGACAAATGGGAAGTTTAACAAATTCAATGTCCACAACGCTGTAGGTATTTCTCCATTAATGTTTTTGATAAAATTGTATGCTTAACTATTAAGCGGAAAAGGGTCAAGATCGAGAGGTTGGAAATCAATTCTAATTACAAGGTCGACACAGTCCCAAATAATTCAAACACATCTGGTTGAGATTTACCAAAGAAGATATATTCTGCTACAAAGAACTTTGAACTAAGTGTTGAAAGTAGGTTTACTTAATTTTTTAATTAATTAATTTTAATTTTTTGGTGAATAAAAAAAAATTAAGAAGTAAAACAAAAATTGTTTTCTATTATATGCTATTTGATACATAAAATATATAATGGTTACCAATTGAATGTGAATTGAAAATATTGCATAAAATGTGACTATGCTGGCAAATATTTTGCTTGCAACATCAATTTATAAATTGATTTGCTTGTGTTTCGCTGACGTAATCGTACGATAATATTTATGTAGTAATAAATATGAATATACATACTCATATACTTTTAATACTGGAAGTGTGTAAACATAAAAGTATGTTTTGTCTTTTTCTCAATTTCCATTGATAACGGTTACCCCATAAATGAGCTAAAGTAGATTTCTATGTTTCTGATAAAATAGAGTGTCTAATAGACTGTAGATTGTGCAGCTTATTTACCATATACATATGTACATATATAATGTTTACCTTTATAAGACAATATATATAATCACGATTAGAAACGAATTGAATTGCTATCTATTATTTACACGTAACTATGTATTTATTTGTGCCAGAGAATTGAGCAGACAGTATTTATTTACGAAGTGGAAGTAAAGTAAGTATGTTCATGAAACAGGCGGGATAGAAAGGTGCAAAAAGGTGGAAAAAGTCAGATTAAACAAGTAAGGAAAGGCTAAGTTCGGGCGCAACCGAACATTTTATACTCTCGCAATTTATTGAAGAAATTTTAATAAGATAACATAAGTCGACCCATATATTTGGTATAAACTTCAATAGAATAACGAAAATCATCATAAATAGTATATGGGGACTGAGGTAATTCCTAAACCGATTTCACTCGTTTTCACCAGCTAGGTACACTATATCCAAAACTATACACGCACTTAATTTCGCAAAGATATAGTATCTCACATATTAACCAATACATATATGGCGAAACGTAAGTTTTTAGAATAAACTACATCTCATACTGTTTGAATTTTCGGAAAAAGTCAGATTAAAAAAAAAGTTTAGTAATATATTATTGCATTTTTATTTGAATTTAAATATGAAATATTAAAAGTATACTTCGAAATATATATTAAATCAATAAATGTCGAAAAGTAGAGTAAAGGCCAAGTGTCGAAGAAAACGGTCAGGTGCCACGGCATTTAGCATTAATGAATGCTTAATTGTATTTAAGACCAAAGGCAGAAGCAAAAAGTCATTCCGGAAAGGAATTATCCAGACAGTTAGCAATTTCAAAGTGCTAGGGATAAACACAGAAATATGTTGAGTTGAACAAAAAATTAAATGCAAACACTGCGCTAACTAAGCATGTCATGGATAGGCAAGTGCTCGGAGTGGAGACATTCAACCTGTTTACAGGAATGCTATGTAAAGTAAAAAACGCGTTACGACAATCTTCTTTGTTAATGTTGCCGAGGTTGGTTACTCACATTGGCCGTTACGTGTCCTCCAAACTTGCTAACGAAGTATAGTGGCGGCACTTTAATAGGCCACAAAAGTCAGCTTCTCTTTATGAAGCCTGCGTGTAAGAGTGTTGTTGCTGAAACTCTTATTGCACTCGAGCACCTTATTGCCATAACACTGCGAATATGTCCCCTGATACATCAGTCGTTGCAAATGTCGAATGTGATGAAACATAAAGGTAAAGTGCGCGTTATTGTTCAGATGTGTATATTGTCAGGTAGAGTGAAATAAGTCAGAAGGCAGAGTATAGAAGACAATTTACAATATTATTTCCTGAAATGTTTCTTAGTACTAAAAATATACTGTTTTAAGGAATCGAGACCATACGTCTAAATCGAAATTCTTGTCAAATTTTTTATGAATATTGCTTGAACTTACTGAATTTGGTAATATGATCGAAGCGTCGAACATGTCTTAAGATCCTACCCAATTCTGTATTTATAGTGTTCATAATTCGAAGAAAAACCCAGTGAAGGGCCCTACATGCAAGCAACTGCTATCCTTAAGTTATTTACCAGACAATGAATTACCGGAAATGCCTTAGGTCACAAATGCTTGCACTGTCCTTCTTTAATTCTTCCATTCCTCATTTTTTGTGTGTATACACTTATACATACATACATATGTCATTCACAACTCATGTTTGTGAGTCATACGACAATATTTACTCTATGTTCAAGCGCATATTTGTAGTAAGAAACAGATGCACTTCTTGCTCATTGTACACCTGGCCATGATGCGTGGCTGCGCGAAATAGTTGCTGACCGCATGAAGGGCGCATATGCAAATGGGCGCCGGTTGTCAGCAGTTGTTACTACTGCGCAGTCAGCAATTGGAGTTAAGCCTCCAAAGTTTCTACGTTCATACGCATGTGGTAAGGTACAATGTCGGTTTTGAAATGGAAATATATACGTATATACATATGTTAATACGAATTTGTAAGAGAGAATGTGTTGCTTATGCACTTTGGCTCCAGTTTATATATGTTATAAAAAATTTAACAAAAAGTATTTATTAAGCAGATTTTTGACAAGCTTCTAAAGAGGCATGTATGCTTACTTAGATAACAAAACATCTGAATCGTGTCAATTTACATTACTGTGACGTAGCATTACAACTAAGTAAAGAACAACCACAGCCATCATTCACACCAAAAACTACCATTTGAAGTGGCGCGCAACTGTTGTCAGTTAAATAGTTAGTGTTTTCACATAATAATGTGAGGCAGGTATGCGCGAAAATTGTTCATTTGTTTCTCTTGCGGCAAAAGTTAACTGCAAGACGCTTTCTTCATGAAGGAAGGGAAAGGACGTGCATACGTGGTAGATGAATATTTCTCAAAATGAATTGCGAATTAATATGCACACATAAGTGCATATTTACTTGTAGATATAAATGTATAGTATTTATACAAGTAAATTTGGCAGTATGCTAAATTCCAAACGAAAATATACAATTTTCAAAAGTGAAGAAAACAATAAATTTATTTTTCCGTAAGAATCTTAGCTTTTATAAATTATTTTTAAGAATTGAATTTTAGTAATGAATTATTTCAAAAATCAATTATTATCGCAGTGCTACGTGCAGTAACAAAAGAAAATGTTATTCACGTTCTTAAATGAAATAAGAATTCCAAGTCATTATTTCGTGATTTTTTTAAAGAAGGAAATCAGTAGGTTCATATTTTCAAATATTTTCTCCCTATTGAATTTAAAAATTTTTTGTTTGCTTAATTGTAATTGAGAAAAGGTTAAAGTCATAAATGACTATTAAAAGATTTTTCACTGCTATTGGCAGCGTACCTATCCATCCGTAGTTATAAGCAAATATTAGTTTGTTACGTGCACAGAATGTTTAGTTTTTACGTGAATTTTTGTTGAAAGTGAATTCACTAATTATTCTAATCTAACTACTATAAGATCATTAGGCAAAATAATAAATTGCAATACTATATTTATGAATAATGTTTCACATATGTACATATTCCTACTCTTTAACCAATGAGTAATCCCGAAAAAAAAAATAATTTGGTATTGGTTGTGAAATTAGTAAATAACAACACTTTTTTTGTGCAAATATGTTCCGTTCTTCACTTTTAATAATGCTATAATGGAAATTTTCATATTTAATAATACGCAGCTTTTGCTATTTATACACATTATTTTGTCTAGTAAGCGCTTTAAATGATAGAGCTGTTTCAATGAAATTCAAATATATAATTTATTTGTTGTAAAATTCTAAATTACCTTTAGAAAATAGTAGTTCTATAAAATATATTTTTCAACTACTCAAAAGTTGGGGAAAAACGTAATGTATGTAATTTGAGAATTTATGGCATGTGATTTTGCTATTTGTTCATGTTACCAAAGGAATCTACAGTTGTAGAAGTCACTTCTAGCAAAGTAGCAAGTGATGGGGTGAAACACATAGAGAGCTCAAATGCGTCTAATTGTCAAAGGTGACCACGTAAATCAGTCAAAAACACATCTAAGATATTTACCAAATCCATTTAATGCTGTGGATTACGATGAACTAAATTGTTTACGAATTTTATATATACCATTATCGGG
Source organism: Zeugodacus tau (assembly GCA_031772095.1). Lineage (NCBI taxonomy): Eukaryota > Metazoa > Arthropoda > Insecta > Diptera > Tephritidae > Zeugodacus > Zeugodacus tau. Next base: position 29,739,428 of record CM062650.1, on the reverse strand, counting down.
AGTGGTTACTCCATCCAGGTTATTAGGATATCTGAAAAGCTCTACTTCATTACAATTATCCTCAACTAACTATCTACCCATAACATTTTGCTGCCATTACTAATTGAGCTCTCCCCGCTATTGTGGTGGTTGTGATACTTATCAATTAAAGTACCTTTGCTCTTTGTTGATACTTGTCTATTGTTTTCAATGTGTTTCTCATTTATGTTGGAATATACATAACACACAAATAAATATCGATTAACTGGTTTTTAATAGCGAGGTGGGAAAGAAATTTCTTTCGTTGTTTGTAGTTAATATATGGGTACTTTAGCAGATATAATGGTGCTTATGTATAAATACAGTTGAATTTCGATGATTCGAACTTCTATAACACGAATTTCCTTCCATAAATCAAACAAAATATAAAATCGAGTTAGCGAACTTGAACAGTATATTCTTTTAATTTCTGTTCTGATCACAAAACGATCATAATCACTTCTTTGATACAGAACAATAATTGAGCTTAATAAATAGAAGAGTTTCAGCGTAATGTCATTGGACGAAGGGGATTAAATGGGGTGTTTTGAACACAATATAAGACAGATATATGTACATAGATTATGTTTGTAGTCATTTACATATATGTATATACAAATCAATTACTCAATATTTTGAAACTTGCTTTTAGGCACGCACTCCTAACTAAATATAGGCACTTTAATTGTAAGTGAAACATGATTTTTTCCCAGTAATGGATCTTAAGGTTTTGGTAAACCCAGAACAGTTCCTCATCTTCACTTGTGTAGCACGATTTGTTTTATTTTATACACGCGCTTCTCCCCTAAACAAAAATAGTTTTGTCATAGGTCAGTGAATAAATGAATATAAATTGCTTGTCATTAAGGTAATGCCACCGTCGTAACTAAAAGCACATATTGTGCTTTATTGAATCGTCATCTGACAAATACATATATGTATATCTAACAAACACTCATAAACACATACCTGAACAGTAGCAGCTGCCAAAGAGGCTGAGCAACAGCCAGACACCGCCGCTTATAATCCATAAATTCAATTTTGATGGCACTTTACAGCGGCTATATGCCGTGCAGTTTTTGTTGTTGTGGCAAAGCACAAATTTGGATTTTTCTAAACGTCGCTCGCATTCCTCCATGGCTGTTTATTTCTTATAAGTGGGTTTTTGTGAATTAATCGATCTGCAAATGTCGTTTACTATTATTATTGTTGTTGTTGTTGCTGCTGCACTTAGCAGTATGGCAGAGGAGAAGGTGTAGTGAACTTTGAGAAGTGTTTATTTGTATTCTCTTACATTTTGAATGCACACCACCAAACAAATATTTATGGCTGAAGAAACATTTCACTGATTGCACTTCTAATTCTTTAACGGCACTCAATACTTGTTTACTTAATTTTTTGTATTTTTTTCACATACACTTTTTAACTGCTTTAATTATTATTTAAGCTGGCAACGCTGTTTGTCGTTTTGAGAGCGCGAGTGATCGTTTTCGCAATTTTCAGAGATCGTTGATCGAAAACTCGTTGCACCAACACACACGCCGAAAAGTTGAGAGTTGCCGACGGTGCAACTAACAACCGGTTTCCGTCGATACTCACAACAACAACATCGCGTCTGGCACACCTGCCTGTTTGCGCTGGAACGGCATTTCCCCGCTCTTTAATGACTATTACTCACAGGCACACACACACTTGGCAGTGACGGCGCTCAGGTAAGCAAACAGCGCATAAATGCGACGCGTCGACTTTGTGTTGGCTATGTGTGTGCGCGAGCGACTCACCAAATTCACAAGAACGGCAACAACACTAAACACTGGATTATTCACACAACTGCACCGAATTCACATAGATACAAGCGCAAACCAACACTTGAATGGCCAGTTGTGTACTTTTTATTTAATTTGGAATTCTCAGGCCCTTTGCCTGCCTTTCTTCATTTATGGCCTTTAATTATGGAATGCATGCACCAGAACTTGATTTATGTGTGTATAAGCAAACATATAAGCAAATACATGAAAACTTAATATTTTATTTTCATTTCACATTTGTTATAATAACCATCGAATTCTTCTAAGTAGTCACACACACTTTGCCACACATTTCGATTTCAATTTAACTGCTGTCGCTTTGTGTGATCGCATCAAAACACTTTTATTAGATATCGAATGGTGAATTGTATAAATTTCATTGAAACTATTCGAGTTAAATCACCCTTCACTTATTCCATAATTATATTTCCATTTGCGCACTCTTAACATTTTGTATTTCCACAACACACCGAACGAAAAATTGAAAAAAGTCCACAATTAAACCTTCGACGAGCGTGACTTCCGACAGCATATGTGTTTCGCACAGCACAGCACAACGAATTCTATTCACCACCGGCGCAACGAAGAAGACAAGAACTCCAGCCAGCGCTACATTCAATGCTCACCAATTCATCGGACAAACTCACCACAGTGAATTGAGTGAAAAACGAAATTTATTCAATGTTTAGGGGAAAGAGAACGGTTGCCACTCAAAGTTCAGTGCAGATAAATTCATTTGAGTTATTTGTTTTTAATGGTGGAGTAAGTTGCATAAACTATGAGTGGAATCGTTCAACATGTTATGTGAATATATTCAATAAAAACAAAGTTTCTTTTTCTTTTTTGTTAGCTCTAATTGTATATAATATGAAATAGATTTTTTGATTAACCTTTCCTCGTGGTTTGGAGAAGCATACACTGACTGTCAACAATAATAGAGGAGTGAGAAATTTTTTGAATCACTGAGGTATACACATAGGCGCTGAAACTGTAAACGTCCAAATGCATGATTTTCGGATATGCGGGCATTTAATGAGTTTAGCATTTATAATTTATTGTACATTTGTCTTTTAAAATTTGTGTATCTGTTATAAAATGGGGAAATCCGTAGGTAGGTAGGTAGGAGTGTAGCCCTTCTGGGCTCAATTAGCGCTAGATGCGCCATTTTGTTACACTATTGTAAGGCCTTAGTAATTACTGCTATTGCGTTTCATCTCGGCGTTCGAACCATTTTGTGCTCTCTACGAAACTACTTATTTCTGTTATTCCTTTTTAGGCCAGCCATTCAAGATTGGGTGCTTGATAACTCCTAAGAGTCCTATGTCTGATTTGAGCTAGGGCCATATGTGGTCATGGGGCAAACCCATTTTCAGCGCATGTTCTCCAAATGGCCAGTGTCCTATTATTGTGGCTGTAAGTCTGTATATATTTTTCCTGGATTTATCTAATAAATCCTTCGTTTTTATCTTATTATAATCGGGCCATATCTGTTTTGTTATTCGCTTTCCATATGTTTATGGCTATTTGTTCGAAATGTGTGCATATCTATCTTCTGATGGGCATGGTATTTGTTCCGCCTCGAATTCATCTAGAGAGGCTCCCGTTTTTGCCAATTCATCTGCTTTTTCATTTCCAAAAATATTCCTGTGGCCGGGAACCCATAAAATGGACAGGTTAAGTTTTTCTGCTAATGAGCACAAAACCTTCCTGCAATTGCTGACTACGTGAGAATTAATCTCCGGATACGATAAGGCCAGCAATGCTGCTTGACTTTCTGTGTATATATTCGCTTTCTGCATCCCCCATTGTTGTTCAATATAGCTTCACAGGCCTTCTGTAGGCCAAGCACTTCCGCTTGGAAGATACAGGCTGCGTTTCGTAGACGGATAGAGAGAGATATGTCCAGATCCTTGGAGAATACCCCGTACCTACTCCGCAGTCCATTTTGGACCCGTCGGTATAAATTGAGATTGTATTCTCCTCTATTTCTAGACCTCTTCTCCATTCACGTCTAGAGGGTATCCTCACCTGAAAGTCAATATTGAAGTCTAACTTTGGGGGGATATATTCCGATTTGTATAAATTGTTAATAAAATGGTTCAGGATACCGCTATGTCCATAACTTTTCTGGTTCCAACCACCTAGTTCATTTATTCTTATAGCTGAAAGTGCTGCTACTTTTCTTATGAAAACGTCGAAAATCCGTACTCGCTATTCTTCAGTTCTGTAGCCATCAATAGACATATTGTGATTCCCAGGGAGGTAAAAGTTAGTACTACTGGACTTAACGAAATGTCCTATTTTATTGCACCTTAATAGCGTGATATTTCGTATTAGATTTTGGATTTTGTAATTAGGTACTTCATAGGAGAGTTACCTCTAACCCTTAATTTTCTTATACACAATGTCCCCTATTTTGTCGATTCAACCTTACTTTGTTTGGGTGGAAATGGTAAATTTTATAAATTATTAAAAAAAAACCGCATATGAACATACCCGTCAAAATGACGGTTACAACCAATGCCCGTAAATCTAGTGTTAACAGAGAGTTATTTATTATTTTTTAGTGGTTTGGCCTACATTGACCGCTTTTTTGTCTTTTGTACCTATGTGATAGGGAGGAAAGACGTTCACTGAGGTCTTAAAGTATATTCATTACCTCTTTGCAACAATATATGATGCATTCAATATGAAAATAAAATAATTTATAAACGAAAAAAATCAAAGAAGCCAAATTTTCTATAAGTTATTTTGCAGCTCTATATATCCAACTCAATATTTTTGTTTGGAAAATACAAAGAAGAACTGTCATATTCACAAACATTTCGCAGAGCAACAGTTGGGATATTGAGTTATGAACCATTTCATTAACTCTGATGTTTTCGGTGTCACATCCGCAAACAAGTCATGTACGAGAAATAAATTCGAAGCTACAAAAGTTTAATAGAATTTGCACAGTTAGCTATCGATACGTATTCACGTCTGCTCTTATGTATAAACATGTACAGCAGTATATTTTGATTGCTTTTATGGGGCCAATCAAACCGCAGATTGATCCATTTTTGGCAGTGAGTGTTTTCAAAGTACATTTTCCAATAATGTGATTTAGTGGTTGAAACTAATTGAATGATTGACACTTGAATAACATGACTTGTGAATTATCGCGTTTACCACTCAACTAGCGCTACCTGCAAGTTTCTGTTTCTGACTGCAAAATACGAATACTTACAAATCTTAATATACATTAGATACTATCCTGGAAATTGTTGTTTATATAACTTTTATAAAATCTTTTCATTTGAGAAAGAATAAATAAATATTCGTGTTGTGGAAATCAAACCATTAAAATTAATACCTCTTCTATTATGACGTAATTTTGGGATAGTTGCCTCCGCATTGATAATATAACTCTTAGCAGCATGGTGTGAAGTATAATATACAAATGTATAGTCTTATATATATATATAAGTTATCGATAAATTACGATCAAAGGGGAGATTAGAATTTCCATTTTTTGGTGAAGTCTTAGTTCTAGGAAACTGCACTGAGTTCAGAAGTTACGGTAGATGGAAACAAACTAATCCCTTCAGAAGCTTAATGAGTCCAAGGTAAGATCGTCAATAGGATCCACAGTGTAAACGAAGAATATACCAGAGGAATGGGCATGAAGCGGGCACGAAAACTTCTATGAGAACCAGAATAAACTTTTTTAGTCATGAAATGATGTGTTTAACATAAGCCATAAGTCACTTCGCTTTAACCAGTAAGTCCTTTAGTGCTCTGAGATACCACACACGTTGCGTACAAATATGATGAAAATTCGTTGGATATTGTCCACTTTTACAATAAAGCTACCGTTCTTCCACCAATAATCTTACTCATAAATGAATTAAAAGACCCAATGAAAATAGAGCTCGTTAAACATAATCCGATTAACCATACAGACTTTCTTTAATTGGTAAATAAATACACATACATTTTAAGTATACCGCGCAATTAGCCCTATAAGTTTGTCGCGACTCATGAAGCTCAAAGGTCGCATGAATGTTAGTTCGCATCTGCGTGACAATTCTTATGCAGATCAACTCATTAATGACTTAATTAATGGTTTACCAAAAAGTTTAAATTTACACTTTGAACTACTAATTGAAGCGGTGCCATCCTTCTTCTTGACTGGTGTAGGCACCGATTAAGGGTTATAGTCGAGTCCACAACAGCGCGTCACGCATCTCTCCTTTTTGCAGTTTGGCGCCAATTGGTAATACCAAGTGAAACCAGGATCTTCTCCACCTGGTACTTCCATCGAAGTGGAGGTCACCCTCTTCCTCGAAGGCCACCAGCGGGTACTGCATCGAACACTTTCAGAGCTGGAGCACTTTCGTCCATTCGAACAACATGACCTAGCCAGCGTAGCCGCTGTCTTTATATTCGCTGAACTATGCCTATTCCGTCGAATAACACTTACAGCTCATCATTCCATCGTCTGCGGTATTCGCCGTTACCAATGTTTAAGGGACAGTAAATCTTCCGCAAAACCTTTCTCTCGAAAACTCCTAGTGCCGTCTCATCGGATGTTGACATAGTCCACGCTTCTGCACCATAAAGTAGGACGGGAATGATGAGCGACTTTTAGAGTTTGGTTTTTGTTCGTCGATTCTGCGTTGGATTTCAAGGCTGACATTATTATTTGTGTTGATGCTGGTACCTAGGTATACGAAATTATCTACAACTTCAAAGTTATGACTGTCAACAGTGACGTGGGAGCCAAGACGCGAATGCGCTGACTGTTTGTTTGATGACATCTCGTTCTGCACCAGACCCATACGTTTCGCTTCCTTATCCCGTCTGGAAGAAGCAGAACTAACGGCGCGGGTGTTGTTTCCAATGATATCGATACCATCGGTGTATGCCAGCAGCTGTATACTCTTATAGAAGATTGTACCTTCTCTATTTAGCTCTGCAGCTCGTATTATTTTCTCCAGCATCAGGTTAAAGAAGTCACACAATAGTGAGTCACCTTGTCTGAAACCTCGTTTGGTATCGAACGGCTCGGAGAGGTCCTTCCAGATCCCGACGGAGCTTTTGGAGTTGTTCAACGTCTGCTTACACAGCCGTATTAGTTTTGCAGGGATACCAAATTCAGACATCGCGGCATAGAGGCAACTCCTTTTCGTGCTATCGAAACCAGCTTTAAAATCGACAAAGAGATGGTGTGTGTCGATCCTCTTTTCACGGGTCCTTTCCAAGATTTGGCGCATGGTGAAGATCTGGTCAGATGTAGATTTTCCAGATCTAAAGCCACACTGATATGGTCCAATCAGTTTGTTGACGGTGGACTTTAGTCTTTCATACAGTACGCTCAATAGAACCTTATACGCGCTGTTGAGCAGGCTTATCGCACGGTAATTGGCGAAGATTGTGGGGTATCCCGTTTTGTGGGTTGTGCAGAGTATACTTGCATTCCAATCGTCAGGAATGCTTTCTTCCGACCATATTCCGCAAAGAAGCTGATGTATGCACCTTATCAGTTCTTTGCCGCCGTATTTGAATAGCTCGGCCGGTAATCCATCGGTCCCCACCGCTTTGTCGTTCTTTAAGCGGGTAATTGATATTCGAATTTCTTCTTGGACGGGCAATGGAACATCTGTTCCATCGTTGTCGATTGGGGAATCGGGTTCGCCATCTCCTGGTGTGAACTTTCCATTGCCATTTAGCAGGCTGAAGAAGTGTTCCCTCCACAAACTCAGTATACTGTGATCATCGAAAACTATATCATCTCTGGGGGTCCTACATGAGTGTGCTCCGGTCTTGAAACTTTCAGTTAGTCGCCGAATCTTTTCGTAAAATTTCCGAGCATTACCCCTGTCGGCCAGCTTGTTAAGCTCACGCATTTCGGCTTCTTTCTTTTTTTTGTCTGCAAATGCGTCTTGCTCCTGGTATTTATCCAGGCCCGCACGTGTTGCGGTCGATCGCAACATTACAGGGTAGGCAGTCCGTTTTCTCTCCACTGCGAGACGACAATCCTTATCATAATAGCTGCTTTTTTGACATTTTCGAAAGTCAATAGTTTCGGTTGCAGCTGTACGTAGGGGTTAGGTGGGTTTCAAAACAACAGTCAATGGACACGATTTGTCGAAGAGTTATAAAGAAATTTTGTTCAAATTTTCAACTATTTTTTCGAATCGGTATATGGCAAAAACTGGACTAAACAATTAAATTTTTTTGTTTGTAGAACGAGTGTTATATTGTTTGAATAGAAAACCCTAAAGTACGTGGAAATCATCTGCAATATTACAACACGTGATTCATCACAAGTAGGATGACAACTGTAGTGGCGTAAAAATATGCAAAAGCCGTATGTAAAAAGGACTTGTATGTTATTCATATTTCGATTAGGTAAGTACAACCGCTGGAGAATACAAAACATATCATATTTAAGTTTCCGCCGAATAACTAAATAAAAGTATTATGTTAGACGTCCCATTCATAGCAAAGATTCAAAGAACTTGTCGCCAACGACGTGAATGCATGATATGGTTTAGTTGAGGCGGAAGGTGTCAGTTTAGCGCACTGGAAGTGGCTGCAAAATAAAATATGCTCTGCTGACATACACAATATAGGTATACAAAAGTAACCGTATACTGTTATCAGTATGAACAAATCATGGAGTTATTATGTATAGAAGAATTATAGAAGAGGATTTAAATTCGATGTACAAATATTATTTGAGCACCAAAAAACGTCGGGAACACTAAATTTAATGGAGAAGATGGTATAGAATTTCTACACTCAGGTTGGTGTAAAAAATATCGTATAATATTGACATCCAGGCGCTACTCATGGAAAATGTATACAATTTTGGATTTCATCTGTTAAAAAATTTAATCAAATTTCATATGAAACATACATCTTACCTGGTATGGATTAGAAAGAAAGTACAGTGGTTTTCCGAAATAACGAACCCATTAATTGTCAGGCCTGTTCGTTATATCGAATTTTTCGTTAATTCGAGTACTCACTAAGAGGTATGTTTTTCAATAGAAGTACTCACAAATCCCCGATGTTCGTTATTTAAGGTACTCAATGTAACAAATTTGCTTGTTCGTTATATGCGGTTTTCGTTAAAACGAATATTCGTAATTTCGGAAAACTACTGTATATATAGTCGGTAATATTTGAATTAAATAATTAAAATATGTATACAAAGAAAAAAAAATCCGATGTTTCTGAAATAAATCTAGTAATATTTTATGTATAATAAAACTTCAATTCTTAAAATCAATCAAATTAGCTGACATTAAGCCCATCATTTTTCAACTCTAGGTAATTGTAAATTCTCAGTCTAATATTTACTATAATGAATCCTGAAGAACACAGATAAGATCATTTCTGAATCAATTCTATAAAATATGTAAGTGTTCCAAAAATAATAATTTAACGTTTTACGTTTGGGTCATTATCTGTATCAGATAATAGCATAGAAGAGGATAGGATTTAGTGTCCTGAATACTTATATATTTACCTATGGATTGGTAAGGTTTTCTAGTTCTGCTAGTTTTGCCAGTCTATTTGTTCATTTTACTAAACCGAAGGACCAGTATGGACGCTTGCTCTGTGGGTTTTGAATGATTTTGTTGTTAGGATAATGATTATTTTTGGGTATGTATGTGATTGGCGTTGCAACCGTTTAGCCGGTTATAGCCGAATCGACGATAGTGCGCCATCTCTCTCTCTCCTTCGCAGTTCGGCGCCAGTTGGAGATCCCAAGTGTAACCAGGTCGCTCTCCACCTGGTCCCTCCAACGGAGTGGAGGCCTTCCCCTTCCTCGGCTTCCTCCGGCGGGTACTGCATCGAACACTTTCAGGGCTGGAGTGTTTTCGTCCATTCGGACAACATGACCTAGCCAGCGTAGCCGCTGTCTTTTTATTCGCTGAACTATGTCAATGTCGTCGTATAACTCGTACAGCTCATCGTTCCATCGTCTGCGGTATTCGCCGTTGCCAATGTTCTTAGGACCATAAATCTTGCGCAAAATTTTCCTCTCGAAAACTCCTAGTGTCGTCTCATCTGATGTTGACATCGTCCAAGCTTCTGCACCGTAGATCAGGACGGGGATGATAAGCGACTTGTAGAGCTTGTTTTTGGTTCGTCGAGAGAGGACTTTACTGTTCAATTGCCTACTCAGTCCAAAGTAGCACCTGTTGGCAAGAGTTATTCTGCGCTGGATTTCGAGGCTGACATTGTTCGTGTTGTTGATGCTGGTTCCCAGGTATACGAAATTATCTACGACCTCGAAGTTATGACTGTCAACAGTGACGTGGGAGCCAAGACGCGAATGCGCCGACTGTTTGCTTGATGACAGGAGATATTTCGTCTTGTCCTCATTCACCTCCAGACCCATTCGCTTCGCCTCCTTATCTATGCGGGAAAAAGCAGAACAAACGGCGCGGTTGTTGCTTCCGATGATATCAATATCATCGGCGTACGCCAGGAGCTGTACACTCTTGTAAAAGATGGTACCCTCTCTGTTTAGCTCTGCAGCTCTTATAATTTTTTCCAGCATCAGGTTAAAGAAGTCGCACGATAGTGAGTCACCTTGTCTGAAACCTCGTTTGGTATCGAACGGCTCGGAGAGGTCCTTCCCAATCATGACGGAGCTTTTGGTGTTGCTCAACGTCAACTTACACAGCCGTATTAGTTTTGCGGGGATACCAAATTCAGACATCGCGGCATAAAGGCAGCTCCTTTTCGTGCTGTCGAAAGCTGCTTTAAAATCGACAAAAAGGTGGTGTGTGTCGATCCTCTTTTCACGGGTCTTCTCCAAGATTTGGCGCATGGTGAATATCTGGTCAGTTGTTGATTTTCCAGGTCTAAAGCCACACTGATAAGGTCCAATCAGTTTGTTGACGGTGGGCTTTAGTCTTTCACACAGTACGCTCGATAGAACCTTGTATGCGATATTTAGGAGGCTGATCCCACGGTTATTTTTGGGTAGTACCCAGTTAATGAAGAGGAAAAAACTTGAATGTGGGTGAATGTTATAGTACATAGAGGTGGTAATATAATAATAATATGGACTTGAATATTATTATTGCAACAACCTTATATGTGGTAGAAAAATAAATCTCACTCAATTATTCAATAAATTTATTAAAATGTATAAAGTATCTTCTAAAAATATTTAACTAGGTATATTAACAAAATAATTATTATTTACAAAAATAAAATTCAACTGAATACCAAGATTTTAAATATTAACATCATTTTAGCTATTCGTATTTTTATACTCTCGCAAGAAAGTTGCTAAAGAGAGTATAATAGTTTTGTCCACATAACGGTTGTTTGTAAGTCCTAAAACTAAACGAGATAGATATAAGGTTATATACCAAAGTGATCAGAGTGACGCGTAAAATTCAAATCCGGATGTCTGTCTGTACGTCCGTCCGTCTGTCCGTCTGTCCGTCTGTAACTTGAGTAAAAATTGAGATATCTTAATTAAACTTGGAACACGTGTTCCTTGGCACCATAAGAAGGTTAAATTCGAAGATGGGCGGAATCAGACCACTGCCACGTCCACAAAATGGCGATAACCGAAAACAAATAAAGAGCTATAACTAAGTGGGAAAGTGGGCGTGGCCCCGCCCCTACTATGTTTTTTGTACATATCTCGTAAACTACTAAAGCTATATCAACGAAACTCTCATTAGTCGATTTTTTCAGGCATTTCCTTATATATTCCAAAAATGGAGGAAATCGTATTATAACCACACCCACCTCCACATACAAAGGTTTCGTGGAAAACTACTAAAAATGCTTTAAATCAGTAAGGAAAACCAACAGAAACCTTAAATTTCATTATAAAGAAGGTACAGGAAGAGCTGCACTCAAAATGGTATACAAAATTTTAAATGGGCGTGGTTCCGCCCACTGAAGGGTCAAAAACCATATCTCCGAAACTACTCGACCAATTTCAATGAAATTCGGTTTGCATCCTAATGATATGTAGTGAAAATAGGCCAAATCGGTTCACAACCACGCCTACTTCCTATATACCAGAACTTTGAAGACGATCTGAATCGTTTACTTTACAATATATAAAGTAAGCACTAGTGAAGATATCGAAACAGAACTTTGCAAAAATACTCCTTCTAAAAATCGTCGAAATCAGACCATACATTTTCAACGCCCCATATATCGCTCAGATATTGTGAAGAAATTCGGAGAAAATATATTCCTTTTAATAATATGTCTCCGTGCCTAAAATATGTGAAATCGGGTCATAACTGCACTGAGCTCCCATATACCTAATGTTAGGGTTTCCAACTTTCAATGGATTAATGGACATATATATAACAAATATGTGGGTCAAATTGTGTGTTACATTAATAAAATTAAATAAATAAATTGCGAGAGTATAAAATGTTCGGTTACACCCGAACTTAGACCTTCCTTACTTTTTTATGCTCACTTCAACTACATTTACTTAATTAATTACTGTAGTATAACACTAATTAGTGTAGTACAATGCTTTGACGTAAGTTGCATAGTTAAAGTAAGCGGAAGCATTAAAAAAGGTACTGTTAGTTGATTTTAGCAGGAATAAAATTTTCAAATCTCGCTGTTTATGTTATTTAAGTTGCAACTTTATTTTCCATTTTACAAATAATAGTATTGAGATTAGCTTTTAGTTGGTAGTTTGGTAATAATTCACAAATTTACAAGTAAAGAATAGCGATAAAGAAACATTTTTCCAAAGTAGTTCTTTGCCCTTTTTTCAAGCAATAAACATGTTGCATAGAGAGTTTAATAGTCACATTACGGTTGTTTGTAAGTCCTAAAACTAAACGAGTTAGATATAAGGTTATATACATCAAAATGACTATGATGACGTGGCGTCAAAATATTTGTCTGTCTCTCCGTCAATACGAGAAAGAAGACGTGGTCAGAATTGAAATATAAAACTTAATTTAATGAATGTACCAAGTGTGATATTTCTATTTACCTTTTCTAATTAAGTCTGATACATTTGTTGACTAATATAAGTGAAGCTCAAGATCAATACTCGTAAATGAAATCTTCATATTTTTTTTAAACTATTTTGCGCTTCTTATAACATTTGTTATCACATAAACGCTTTAAACGCATTTCAATTCAATTAGTTTGATGCTTATAATTTAATCTTTAATTTTATTCCCCAACTGCCTTTTGCAACTGAAAATTTACCTTCCACAACTAATTGAGAAATTATTTGTTATCTATTTCTTCCGATTCAATTTAGCAAAATGAATGCATCTATCATATTCTTAATTTAATATAGCCAGTGGCAATTAATATAGCCAAGGCATATAAAGAACAGTGTCACAAAACGAATTATGATGGCAGAAGACATTTGCAAAATATGAGAAAATTCTTCTTTATAAAAATAATTTATTTCATAATTTCGCACTTAAAGAGCCACAGACTAATTTCTTGTATGAAATGTCTGTCGTATTGTTAGTCTTTGTAATCATATATACATACTTTACCTGTACATATATAAAATGATTCATTCTCCAATTTTTGGAATTTTATGTACATTAAGCTTATTTGTAACTTCGTTGAAATCATCGTACGCATAATATTATGTTGATAATTTAATTTAATGCACTAGACGTGATTCTAGAGTTGATAAACATTTATTTATTTCTTTTTATATATCAATTAAAATCACCTTTGAACATTTTACAGTTGGCAAGGCAATCTTGAAATATAATTTTGGTATAAATAAATAAGCCGTAATATTAAGGAAATTATAGCACTCTTAAATAATACGAGTATGTTACAAGGCTATCGATAGCTATATTCACAGTAGAGTTTACAATATATCTTTAGGTGTCATAAGTAGAGAATTAAAAAAAAGTAAGTGTCCTATTATATTTTAGTTATTGGTTATAATTGTATTGATACTGTCCTATTTGTAAAGATTGGGAAATTATAAATATTTGTAGTAACGCAAAGCTTTAGATTGACTCCACGGCGTATGCTTAATTCTTTGGGCTTTTTGTTGATACGAGTTTATATGGATTTTGTGTATGAATTTGGCGAGTTATATATATCACGAAGAATATAGAATGAATAGAATGAACCGCAAGCAATTAGTATTTTTGTTGTTGTTGATTTCTTTATTAAAGAATCGCCGCTCAAAAACAGTAAATTTTTTTATTTAACAAACTGTGTTAACATTCTTTGTAAACATTCTTGTAAAATTGCGGCAAATTGAATTTACAAAATGCCTAAAGTACAAACACATTCCACTTGCAGCTAGAGTACTTGTAGCACTGCATCATACCGATTCTGTTTTCTACCCAAAATGGTAATTAAACATTGTAAATTTGTTGATATCATATGCGCCAATGTGTTTCCACTCAACAACAAGATTGATTTAATTGCTAATTAGACCCCACTGAGGAATACAAGAACAGCAAATTTGTGCCAACATTGTTATACATAAATTGAATAGCTTTTTTGATGTTGAAGTGGTACTTATGTAATTTGCTGCTTGCTTGTGAGTTAGACAATGAAACAAACCTAAAATATATGTCGTCAGTCAGGGTAATACTGAGGTTTGATCGCTCATATTTAAAAATACCTAATTCAAAATGTTCTATACATAAAAATTCCATAAACTTTTAAACAGCAACGAAGAATGTAGTATCTATTTTTTAATTTTTTTTCTAAAAATATTAAAAATGTAGTGGAAAGGAAGTACAATTTTCTTCCACAGGCTGCAATCCATCATACATTGTTTGTAAGAAGTAAAATTCGACTCGAATTAATTCTAATTATTTCTACTTGCCGGTTTATCAAATTTCAAAAAATATACTGCCTCACTGACTTTTTATGGCGTAATTCTAAACTTAACCTCAGACTCAAATGCGCCATATTAATGATTGACTTATAATGCGACAAAGTAACTCAGTTATTGACTAAGAAAATCAATACCTCTTTGTAATTAAATATTTCCGTTCAATTTAGTATGCGCAATATAACTTTCTTGCAATTAAGTTGTTTGATATTTTTGTGCGATTCCCCTAATTAAAATATAGGTAATATAAAGGGTAAAGTTTACGTATAAGTGCAGCTGAGCGAATCATTAATATGAGATTTGTGGAGTCCCGCTTTTAATGTGACGCTTTCAATTACTCCCATATGACGCCAAAAGTTTGACAAACATTTGGTCATGAAAATGGAAATAAAACCATGAGCCTTGAAGCAATTCTTAGTATGTCGATAGTTCGAATCTGATTGCCGCTGGCTAGTTGGCTAGCTCTGCACATGTAAGTAGGTACTGTACGACATTGTTGTTTTATGTTGAGCTGTGCAACTGTGCGATATTGTAAATTACAATATTGGATTTGAACTCTTAATCGCCGAATCTAGGCAAAGAACCTCTTTAAAGATACCTTTCGTATATTTAAGTATGTATTAGTTATAGGAACTTGAATTGAACTAAGCTGTCTTTCGTTGGATTGCCAAACATTTATTTAGTTAAAATTAGAATTTATATTAGTATTTATTATTTCTGTAAGCATTAGGATTATCAAAAAGTTAATTACTTACTTACTCGGAGGAGTGCTTAGTAGAGGCAGAACCTCAATTAGGCATCTTGTTATTTTCTTTTAGATATAAAACAAGTTTTAAGCCGCCTCTTAATTTTTATTTTTTATCAAAAATTATTAGTAAATCTGAGGAAGAAATGTATATTAAATTTTATATGTAGAAAAAAATACTAAAACATTTGTCGGTTTACTCTAACACCCGTTAAACACTTCCACCTTGAGGGTTGAAGCGGTCAATTATGTGTTTATAAATATGATATTTTAAGTAGAAAGACGAGAGGATGCATGTAATGTGTAGGTAGCATTATTTTATGATTTAATGAAAAATCTCTATTTTATTTGGGAATAAGTTAGTTGCCTTTAAAAGCTATAACACGACAAATATCATTAATGCTGGAGTAGTTGTGAGCGAAGGTGAAAGATTTCGTTATGTCTATCAACCAAATAGGGAATCAAAGGAGCAGCTCAGCCCTTTGCTTGAATTATAAAATATTCATGAATAATTAAAGTGGCAACTAGTAGCTCGAAAGAAGACACATGTGAGCTTAAGTAAGATTTTTTCACACTGAGCTCTTTATAACGTCTTAGGTGAGTACACATGTATAGAACACCATTACATGGTTGTATCTATGCCTGCAAATTACACATACTGTAGTGCATTCATATGCAATTTTTCTATACCAGCTAGACAATATGTTAGTTTCGGGAGTAATACCACAATACCACTTCTTATATAATAGAATTAGCTCTAAAAATCTAAATTAAAATGCGTCTAATACTCGATTTCATCAGAACTTTCCTTAACTGTGAAAAATGTAGAAATTCTTTATACCAAAGCCAGAAGTATCAAATGAATAAAACATATAGTTGGTGTTAATATTGACAGTATGCTTTTACTGTCATTTATTTGCAATTGAAATACATTTATTTTTTACTCAATTGTACTTTAATTCTATTGATTCGTTCTGTTCTATTCAATTTTTCTTGGTTGAAATGTATAGCTTGACATGTACTGCATGCAGAGCTTTCGTTAGGTGTTCGTTTCGGAATTAATAAAAGTGTCCATAAAAAGATTTGCATTCTTCGACAATGAACACTGCTGAGCTTAAAATGCATGACAACGAAATCAAACCGAGAGAGATGGAATTCATAAATTATTAAACTATGATATTTCATACAAATAATCATGTAAAGTACGAATACCATTACAAGTGACAATGAAAATAAAAGTGAAATTTCCATTGAAATCAAATATTTTGCAGATATCATGTGGTCGTAGCAATGCATTCATAATAAATATTTTTGCATATAATATACAAAGAGATTGTGCTCTAATATTGTTTACAAAGGTATTGGAGTGTAGAATCCTGTTTCGATAAAAGATTTTGCTTATATTATAAACAAAAACAACTTCGAATAGAATACTACTATATATGTGGTTTCGTTGTATAAATTTAAGTAACAAATAAATTAGAGATTCATTTATATAAATATTATACCATATGCTTGTTTGGCAGCGAATACCTTTGTTTCATAAATATAGCACTGTATCTAATAATATGGTGGTATATCTTTATCGTCGAATATTTTTCTACATAGGTGTCTTATTAAAAATATAGAACTAGTAGAAGTTAAACCGCTACTAAAAATGGGAATATATTTTTAAATCCTAAGTCATATCGAGAACTCAATTAGCACATGATTACAAATAGACTTGACGACTTGATTGCTTCATATAAAATTATTCTAAAATTGTCGATTACAGCAAAAACTTCATTTTCTTGTTTGTTCGGTAGTGTTTTTAAAGTTTTACTATTCTGCCTGTTAAATATTAAAAAAAAGAACTAATCATGTTTCAATATAGTATTTTTTATATACACACATATATAAAAATTTTGCAATTACTTTTAAATTCAGCCCACAACAACAGTTTATACATCTCAACTCCATGAACACAGATCAATTTTAATCTACTCCCTGGAATTGATATCTCGTAGCTAAAATCTCACTAATTATTGCCAAACTGATTTTAGATTTTATGCGTTGAGGTATAACTAGTCATTGTTGAACTTAGCATTGTTTCGGCAGAGCAGATCCGGAAACAAAGCAGGAACATGTATGTGAAAGGTCATTTAAAGCAGGCAAAAACTGCTGGCTTTTAAGGAAGAACGGGGACAGAAAATATGAACGAATTACGAACCAAATTATACTAGCAGATTTAACCGTAGAAAACTTATCAAAATATCCCTGATTAGTTCAAATTTCACTGTGATAAAGAAATTGTTTACAAAAGTCGTATAAATACATTGCAAATCGCTCGTTTTCTTTCGCTTATATCAAACTAAAATACTAATAGTAATAATATTTTAAGTTTATGTAGCAATGCAAGCATATCTTAACTACCAATTGGTGAAACATGCCCGTCAAGTACAGCGCAAAGCAAGAAACATTTTTCATTTACCACATCCCCAACGAAGAAATACAAGTTGTTTCCATATCCTGTACTTTTTTTCACTTCCACTGTGTAATAAATGTGACTTCATTCCCGTTAATGTTGTAGTCCAAATGTTTAACTCTCCGCTCAGTCACGTTCCGATACTCAAGCATTATTATGCGTACTCAGGTGTTTGCTCTTGAAAGTTTCCACTCCTTCTTAAAAATTTACTGCAGCTTACGGTATGTGGTCATATTTATGATTACTTTGTGGTGAAGCAAATCAGATGCACACGCAAATGATTATAAAAAATTATATTTATGAACTACTGGCAAAAATGTGTTGGATTTTTTCTCGAATGATTTTTCTCAAAGCGTAACAAAGAAGTAAAGATAGGTACATTGTATACATTTATTTTACGTGAAGATGATGTGTCTGTTAACATATATGTGATAGAAATGCAATTTCAATTTAAATAAAATTAAATACTTTTATATGTATGTGTGTAACCCATATATTGCTTGTATATTTATGTGTGCTAATATATAATTGTATTCAAGAAAGTGAACTAAGAATTTAGTTAATTTTGTTCAATACACTTTGATTGTATCAAACATTTAAAAATTATCATTGCAGTTTTTTATTGCTTGCTTTGTAATAATAAACAAATTTTACAACAGCAGCAGCGGCTTTGTTGTTTTTTAGATGAGCAGTGCCACACCTCCAATGCAGTATTAGTGCTATATGTTTTACAAAAATCGTAAAAATCGGACAATAACTTTTCAGAATCCCTGCTATCGAATATGAAAACCCAGGTCCTATCCCACGTTCAAAAATAAAGATACTCATACGCCATGTACACCAATTACTAAAGTACATAAGTATACTCGCTCAATAAGCTCCAGCTTATAGCTGGAAAGAAGAAGTTGTTACATGTTTAATTGACAATAATTTCGATGTTTCAGTTTTATATGTGTCATGTCAAAGGGTCAATTAGACTGTCTCCATTAATTATTGAATATTCAAAATATAAACTTTATTATTGTTCTATGAGCGCTAGAGATGCCGAAATGAACTATTATCAATTGAAAACATTTAAAATAAAACTTCTTGATAAGCCTCTGAATAATTAACGGCAAAAGACTAAATGCATAACATAAAGCACAATGGCGTTGCTGTGGTTCAGCGCGCTTATAAAGAGAATAATTAATGAAACACAAACTTGACTGTTGCCAATTGGCCACACCAAAGAATTAATGGATAATTGACATCTCTTGAGCGAAAATGGATGTGAGTTGAACTAAAATTTGCACTTGCATACAGTGACTGTTTTCATTAACTAATTTGGTCTTCCCAAATTATTATATAGCTACTTTTATAAATAGGTTAGATTACCTACGGTTACCATATGAAATACTGGCTTACTCAAATTAAGTTATTTTCTTTTCTTCTGAGGTAAAAAACATGTAACATCACACATGAAACAAACTATTAATAATAATTTATTAACTGAGAAATTACGTGCAATAACACAAAACATGCATCACGATCACGAATATGTATCACGATTTTTACTTTCTAAGTTCAAAAGTTTCATACATTTTGTCACGAACCGGCAATCATTGTGTAAGCAAAAAATTCTGTTTAATATCGAAATGTGAAATGTGTTGCCAATTCCTTGATTTCCTGCTGTCATCGTGCCCATATTTATGGCCATGTGGGTCTTAGCCATTAGCCAAAGGTTTTATATCCATGTTTAATGGTGAATATTGATAAAAACAGAAGCAAAACGACAAATTCAAAATATGAATATTCAAACATTGATGTTGTATTAGAATTAATAATTATATTAGATATTCCCTCAATGGAGGGAATCTTAACGTTTAAGCCAACCAAATATGATATAACTTTAGTCCAAAGCTATGATGTGCTCTCTATATGTATGGAAGGCTATAGACTAAATTTGAAATAACAATATTTAGTGCAGACATAAAGTTTTCACAAACAACATACTCGTTTTGATGGAAATTCATGAAACTTTTAGGCAATATTATTATTATTAGCACTCTCTAATAGAGAAAACATAATGGTTAATTATAAGCAGCTAAAAATCAATATATACGTGTTATTTATGCGTTCACTAACCCTTGCCTTTATCAACATCATAAGCTTTGCCTTCTACATTAACTTTATTACTATCGCAGTCAACTCAAATAAAGGAAAACGAAAGGAATAACGAATAACTTATGAGAATGGGAGCGTTAGGAAATTAGCAAATATAATGGCACAGATTTATAGGAGCCTTATGGCCTTATGATATGCAACGAACATATAAAAACTTTTGGTCAACAATTAAGTTACATGAAGTACGTTAATTTGATAATGATACGAGTTCCACTTTGAATGAAATCCAGAAAAGTAATGGTCGGCTTTGAGTGATGTAAACTAGTCGTCTCATTCTATTTAAGTTAATTAACTTTTTATATGTTACTTTAGAACAATAATTTAATTAAATAAAAACTTTGCCGAGCTGCGTAAAGACTTTCCGTAACCAGTATATGAGTTAATTTAAAACAAAAGTTTGTGTAAAGCGTTATTAAGGATTATTTTCCGCTATGTGATCAAATTGTAAAAATATTCATCAGAAGTATAAATAATCAGTTAATTAGAAACCGGAAAAATTTCTTGAGGAAATTGTAGAATTAATAACGGAACATGGGGTTTAATGACTCACAAGAGTTTAGGAATTATTTTTATCAGCTATATCAAGTAAGGAGGATGGGACCATGTGTAGAAGTTCACGCAAGTGAGGAAAGTTTTTGATTGTCATTCACTTGGGAGTGGCCAGAAACGATTCTTCTCCACATGGTCCAAGCAGCTCACGACTTCCGGTTTTAGACCAAGTATCCTCTGGGTAGCCAACAGACATCCGTTTGAAGGCGAGCTAAAGTGAGAAGGCGAAGCCCGCTTATGCGGTTGTGCGTAGGGCTTGGGACCCACCACATAAAAACACCTCCCAATGAAAAATCTACGAAAGCCTCGGATGAGACACCCCCCTTTTGATGACGACCCCTGCAAACGTTTTAAGGATAATGATATAAGGGCATGCACCTGGAATGTCCGGACCCTTAATTGGGAAGGTGCCTCTGCCCAGCTGGTTGATGTCCTCATACGACTCAAGGCTGACATCACCGCCATCCAAGAAGTGCGATGGACGGGACAAGGACGGAAGAAGGTGGGTCCTTGTGACATCTACTACAGCGGCCATATAAAGGAGCGCAAATTTGGTATTGGATTTGTGGTGGGAGAGAGACTCCGTCGCAGAGTCCTGGCATTCACCCCGGTGGATGAACGTCTTGCCACAATCCGCATCAAAGCGTGCTTGGCGATTTTAACGCCAGGGTGGGTAATGAAGGTGTCTTTGGCACAACAGTCGGAAAATTCAGCCTCCATGACGAAACATCGCCAAACGGCCTGAGGCTGATCGACTTCGCTGGGGCCCGAAATATGGTCGTCTGTAGTACCAGATTCCAGCATAAGAAAATACATCAAGCTACTTGGCTGTCTCCTGATCGAAACACGCGGAACCAAATCGATCACGTTGTGATAGACGGAAGACATGTCTCCTGTGTTTTAGACGTGCGTACGCTCCGAGGACCAAATATAGACTCGGACCATTATCTGGTCGCAGCGAAGATACGCACCCGCCTCTGTGCAGCAAAGAACGCCCGTCAACAAACACAAGGAAGGTTCGACGTCGAAAAGCTGCAATCGCAACAGACAGCCACGAAATACTCTACTCGACTTGCACTCCTGCTCTCTGAGAGCACTCATCAGCATCTCGGTATAAGGGAACTGTGAAACGGCATCTCAAACTCACTGCGTACCGCTGCAGCCGAAACAATTGGTTTTCGGCAACGACAAAAAACAAGCTGGTACGATGAGGAGTGCCGTCTCGCAGCGGAGAGAAAACACACTCCCTACCTCCCAACGAAGCAAACGACCACAACACCTGCGGGATGGGATAGATACCGAGAGCTGAAGAGGGAAGCGAGACGCATCTGCAGACAAAAAAAGAAAGAGGCCGAAATGCGTGAGTACGAAGAGCTTGAGAAGCTGGCAGACAGAGGGAATGCTCGAAAATTTTATGAAAAAATGAAGCGACTTAACGAAGGTTTCAAGACCGGAGCATCATCATGTAGAGACCAAGGTGGTAATCTGGTAACCGATGTCCAGGGCATACTGGGATTATGGAGGGAACACTTCTCCGACCTGCTGAATGGCAGTGAGAGTACAACACCAGGAGATGGCGAACCCGATCCCCCAATCGATGACGATGGAACAGATGTTCCATTACCCGACCATGATGAAATTCGAATAGCAATTACCCGCTTGAAGAACAACAAAGCAGCGGGGTCCGATAGATTACCGGCAGAACTATTCAAATACGGCGGCGAAGAACTGATAAGGTGCATGCATCAGCTTCTTTGCAAAATATGGTCGGAAGAAAGCATGCCTGACGATTGGAATCTCAGTGTGCTCTGCCCGATCCATAAAAAGGGAGATCCCACAATCTGCGCCAACTACCGTGGGATCAGCCTCCTAAATATCGCATACAAGGTTCTATCGAGCGTACTGTGTGAAAGACTAAAGCCCACCGTCAACAAACTGATTGGACCTTATCAGTGTGGCTTTAGACCTGGAAAATCAACAACTGACCAGATATTCACCATGCGCCAAATCTTGGAGAAGACCCGTGAAAAGAGGATCGACGCACACCACCTTTTTGTCGATTTTAAAGCAGCTTTCGACAGCACGAAAAGGAGCTGCCTTTATGCCGCGATGTCTGAATTTGGTATCCCCGCAAAACTAATACGGCTGTGTAAGTTGACGTTGAGCAACACCAAAAGCTCCGTCATGATTGGGAAGGACCTCTCCGAGCCGTTCGATACCAAACGAGGTTTCAGACAAGGTGACTCACTATCGTGCGACTTCTTTAACCTGATGCTGGAAAAAATTATAAGAGCTGCAGAGCTAAACAGAGAGGGTACCATCTTCTACAAGAGTATACAGCTCCTGGCGTACGCCGATGATATTGATATCATCGGAAGCAACAACCGCGCCGTTTGTTCTGCTTTTTCCCGCATGGATAAGGAGGCGAAGCGAATGGGTCTGGAGGTGAATGAGGACAAGACGAAATATCTCCTGTCATCAAGCAAACAGTCGGCGCATTCGCGTCTTGGCTCCCACGTCACTGTTGACAGTCATAACTTCGAGGTCGTAGATAATTTCGTATACCTGGGAACCAGCATCAACAACACGAACAATGTCAGCCTCGAAATCCAGCGCAGAATAACTCTTGCCAACAGGTGCTACTTTGGACTGAGTAGGCAATTGAACAGTAAAGTCCTCTCTCGACGAACCAAAATCAAGCTCTACAAGTCGCTTATCATTCCCGTCCTGCTCTACGGTGCAGAAGCTTGGACGATGTCAACATCAGATGAGACGACACTAGGAGTTTTCGAGAGGAAAATTTTGCGCTAGATTTATGGTCCTAAGAACATTGGCAACGGCGAATACCGCAGACGATGGAACGATGAGCTGTACGAGTTATACGACGACATTGACATAGTTCAGCGAATAAAAAGACAGCGGCTACGCTGGCTAGGTCATGTTGTCCGAATGGACGAAAACACTCCAGCCCTGAAAGTGTTCGATGCAGTACCCGCCGGAGGAAGCCGAGGAAGGGGAAGGCCTCCACTCCGTTGGAGGGACCAGGGTAACACTTGGGATCTCCAACTGACGCCGAACTGCGAAGGAGAGAGAGAGATGGTGCACTATCGTCGATTCGGCTATAACCGGCTAAACGGTTGCAACGCCAATCACATACATACATATCAAGTAAATATTCCATATAAATACAATATTTTATTTATAAAAGTTAAATAAATAATAGCATTTGTACAAATATTTAATGAGCTTTGTGGTTTTATGTTCAAATATATTTCATTTAATTATGTATATTTAGATTTATTGATGATTTTTTGTTAAATTTATTGTATTAAAAGCATTTCCAAACCATTTTAGACAGATTTGGTCTAAATAATTTTGTTTTCGGGAATATTTAATTTTTAAGGCAGCTTGAGTAAAAATTAAGATATCTTATGAAACCTGGAAAACGTATTTCTTGGCCCCATAAGAAGGTTAAGTTCGAAGATGGGCGTAATAGGACCACTGCCACGCCCACAAATGGCGAAAACCGAAATGACATAAAGTGTCATACTAAGCATAAGGTTATAGAAGTAAAATTTGGCACAAAGAATCGCCCTAGCAAGGGGCATATGTGGACGTAGTTTTTTTTGGTTGTATTGGTTTCTAGAGTCGTTTCTTTTAAGCTGTTCTTTATACATGGAGGAAATGGAGGACATCGGATTATAACCACGCCCACCTCTCATATAAAGGTTATGTTTAAAACTCCTAAAAACGCTTTAATTCATTAAGGAAAACCACCAGAAACATTAAATTTCATTACAAAGATGTTACAGAAGGGTTGCACTCAAATTGGTATACACAAGTTGAAATGGGCGTGGCTCCACCTACTTATGGGTCAAAAACCATATCTCCACAACTACTCGACCAATTTCAACGAAATTCGGTACACAATATTTTCCTGGAATCTAAATGATATGTTGTGAAAATAGGGATAATCGGTTCACAGCCACGCTTACTTCCTATATACCAGAACTGTGAAGTCAATCTGAATCGTTTACTTTACAATATATAAAGTAAGCACCAGTGAAGATATCGAAACAGAACTTTGCATAAATACTGAATTTATAGTGTTGCATCGCTATTCTAAAAACCGTCGAAATCGGTCCACAAGTTTTCAAGGCCCCATATATTGAACATGAGGACCTCAGTGCTGACATTTTTTTTAAATATAGGTAAGTCTCTCAGATATTTTGAAGAAATTCAGAGGGAATATGTTTCAAAATGCCAAAAATGAGTGCAATCGAGCCATAACTTCCCCTAGCTTAAATAATACTTAATATTAGGGGTCTTCAAACTTTCAATGGACTTTGCACCATATATATGACGAATATGTGGATCAAAATGTGTTATCTTAATAAAATTTCATAAAATGTTCGGTGACACCCGAACTTAGCTACCTAACTTGTTTACTTTACAACTTAATGTTACTTCGCTTGATACTCACTTAAATTGTAAAGTTCGCTTTGATGCCCACTTGAACATCATTTACTCAACTAATTAAATATAAATTTGTAATAAGTGTTAAAATCGAGGCAAGCGGAGGCAATTCAACGATTTCATTTTGGCGTTTTGAGGTAATTAGTAAATTATACTTAAATTTCACCATTGAAAAAGCTAGTTGTTGCTCGCCGCTAAATGCTCAGGTAGCATAATGTGAGTTGGTACTTAAAATAGAGTAAACCGCCTACTCTTTA
Organism: Zeugodacus tau; assembly: GCA_031772095.1. NCBI lineage: Eukaryota > Metazoa > Arthropoda > Insecta > Diptera > Tephritidae > Zeugodacus > Zeugodacus tau. The sequence goes on along the minus strand of CM062650.1, from coordinate 29,714,104 downwards.
AGGTTTAATGATTTTCGGTGACTTCTTTACTTGTATTTGTTTAAAACAATATATATTTCATTTAATGAGAAGAACAAATGTAGTACTTCAAAAGTAGTATTGTGGTAAAAAGTATTCGCAACCAGTTCTTCCAACGTTTGCTACTCTTAATCATTTGTATGTATATGTATAACTTTATTGAAATTCAGTGCGGTCACTATTTATGAAGTTTTATTTAACTAATGGTGTAATTAAATAATCGTTGCGTTTAATTGAATGTCAATATTATTATTATTCATTAATTTGACATATTTTTCATCCAACAATACAAAATAAGTGTAAGTCTTAATGTTATTTTGTGAGTGCAACAACTTTATTAGATTATTATATGCGCATGAAAGTGTTTACAAATATATTAAAGGAATCAAATAGCGAACCAAATTTTTAACAAAAATAATAACTGTATTACAACAGGTGCTATTGGCACTCCTCCGTTTCAGAAGAGAATAAATGATTAAATATATCTTTTGACAACAACATCTAAAGCAACAACTTTAAAATCGGCTCGAAGGAATGTAGTACAAGTGAATTGGGTTTCGCCGGATTGAATGCTAGATATTCACTCCTGTGGTAGTATGTGCAGTTAAATTGAAGGAAATTGTATGCATGTAGGAACACTACAAAATCTGTTTCTTTTCTTTGTATTTTAAGTAATATTAAGGACGTTTTAGATTTTAAAATGTGAGTTCAATACTAAAATCTCTCAAAATTTCACTTGTTATTTATCTCCGGCTTCAATTAATTTTTGCTAATTTAACATTGTTTTGCACCCGTACATACGTATTTACTGCCGGTCTAAACCTTACTTTTATCTAGGAAGGCTTTTTTGTGACTTCAAATGCGCAGTTACAAAGTTTTCATTGTTTCCATTATTCATCTCCTTCAAGTTCTTTGTCCAACAGCTTGCCACTCCAATTGTTACTTCAGTTTTAGTAATTGAAATTACAAAGTACCACATAGGTGTCTAACTGCAATGCACTCATTGCTATTTATCTTTTTCTTAGATTCAGCAATTCACTTATAATTTCGTCCATACATTGGGGTTTTACTTTTGCCATTTGTTCGTTGCTACATCAAAAATCTTTAAGAAGCCATGCAATAAAAGGACATTTAGGTTACAGAAATTGCTTACAAACAATTTGATAATTATTGTTAAACTTTGTCCTAAATTCATGGCCACATATGAATCTTTAAATATAAAGTATAAATCTGTTTATTCTTATATGCTGAATAGTATAACCATACATATATAATTTGCATCACATATTATTTAGACGACAGGTACACCAGATCTACATACAAATTTAGACATAGGTGTGAATATTTCACAAAACCAATTATGCCAAAATAATATTTTCCAGTTGCGTACCAAGCTTCTTGGGCTTGAGAGTGAGCATGGTAAGTAAAGTGTCTGATTGTGACCGACGTGAACGACACCGAACATTAAATTTGGGTTCTGGCAAAAACCCCCCATTTAAAAACTGTCGGAAGCTCTCGTTAAACATAAGCACTGCCACCTATACTGGTTGCTCGAAGAAGGTAACCTGTGACATCCCATCTCATTAGGTTAAAAAAAGAGTTTGTTACCTCATATCCCATGGTTGGTTGTAGTACCAAATCCGCGAAATCCTGGAAAAGACCCGATAATACGAAATCGATTAGAAAGCAATTTTTGATAGCCCGATAATGATCGTGTATAAGCTGCTTTTTATATCTGTAAAAGTAAAAAGCCATTAAGGTAGGGACAGATCGCTTAATGAGGTCAAGTATATGTAAGTAAACTACCTCCAGCAGCCCAAAATGGCAACATAACTTTTTAACTGTGCATAAACTCTGGCACATGCATAAACTGTTATAAGGACTCCTGTTATATAATGACTGCTTTGCAATAAGTGGATGCAACACAAATCCTTTTTAATCATTTTCACATTTTCATAGTTGTTTGCCAATGGTTGTGGCTATAAATATAATAAATATTATATACATATGTATATGCCTCTCGTGAATTATGACTTACATTTACTAGCATAGACGAGACAATATAAAAATATCAAAACAATTTCTATTTGTAGCTTGGATGGGTTTCAAATTTTCAAAATTCAGATATTTTGATGAAACTTGCTACACTTGTTTTTTGGCACCATAGGAAGGTTGCTTTCGAAGATGGGCGATGCCACTCCCACAAATGGTGAAAACCGAAAACACATAAAGTGCCATAACTAAGCCATAAATAAACCTATGAAAGTAAAATTTGGTTCAAAGGATTGCACTATGAAGGGACATATTTGGATGTTATTTTTTTAGGGAAATAGACGTAGCCCTTCCCCTACTAAGTTTTTTGTACATATCTCGTAAACTACTTAAGCTATAGCAACGAAACTCTCAGGAGTCCTTTTTTTTTGTACTACCTTATATAGTCCAAAAGGAATCGGATTATAACCATGTCCACATCCCATACAAAGGTTATGTTGAAAACTACTAAAATTTTTTAATTCAATAAGGAAAAACACTAGAAACCTTAAATTTCACTTAAATAAACCTCAAATTGGTATACTAAATTTTAAATGGCTGTGGCTCCGCCCACTTAGTGGTCAAATAACTTATATCCAAAACTGCTCGACCAATTTCAATGAAATTCGTTTTGTAATATTTTCCTTGCATCCCAATGATACGTTGTGTAAATAGGAAGAATCGGTTCACAACCACGCCTACTTCCTATATACCAGAACTTTGAAGACGATCTGAATCGTTTACTTAACGATTTATAAAGCAAGCAGATATCGGAACAGATATCAGATTTTGCATAAATACAGCATTTATAGTGTGACATCGCCCTTCTAAAAATCGCCGAAATCGGATAAGTTTTCAAGGTCCCATATATCGAAAATGAAGTACTCAGTGCTTCTAATATTTTTTTTACTGAAAATCACATATATGTACCTAATAATAGGGTTTCCAACTTTCGATGTACTTTATACCATATACTTATATGGCGAATATGTGGGCCAAATTGTGTGTTATATTAATAAAATTAAATAAAGCATAAAATGTTCGGTTACACAATATAATATAAAATTTTATAAATTTAATATTGTAAAGCATTGTGGTTGTGCCACAAAATTGTAAAAATATCCTTATTTTTAGCCTCTGAAACCCACCTAGAATAATGTAAACTCATACTTCTCTAATTATATTTCTACAATTATAAAATAATATACACGAATGGATTTGATATAAATCTCATCAGATAACAGATTTAGTTATAGTCCGATATATTCTTTTAAAGGTAATTACGCACGCAGAAGCTTCTACATTAATTTGAATTCGATGAAAATGTTGAAATCCTCTGAATTTTAGTTTAGTATCTCCAATAAATATGACTATTGTCTGGTTATTCATATTTGTGGATAAACAACTACATATTAATATATATTCTCATCCACAGCAGATGTCAATGCATATCTATCTGCTTGACATTTAATGTTTAGTACACCGCAACCCTTATTTCCAGTGTAACTACAATTAGTATATATGTATGTATGTGACATGGTTTTAAAATGCGAATATTCATGTACATAGAGGCATTTATGTGTGCATGCAAATTATTGCAGTTTACTCAATTTTGCAATGAATAATTTACAAATCGTGGCAAGGATGAGAGAAATTTACAAATAAATATTCAAGTTATAACAGAACAGCTGTGAAAATATGCATAACAATTACTAATGCTTAAATAAAAGTGTCTAAAATTTCAAACACATACTTACTTGCATGTATTCGTACATGAAAGCAATGAGAGAGATAGCTTACATTTCACTCTGGTTCGAAAATATGGTCCAACGCAAAGTACGATACTCATATATGTAAATATTTATCCTGAACATATTGGCTATTACACGAAGTGTACCGAATGGTAAAACTTTTACTCACCCACTACTGTATACAATTTACAATTAAATTGATATAAAAGTTAACTTAAATATTTTTCGTGAAAACAAAAACAAATTCAATATTTGCATGAAATACCCTGCAGTTATTTACCAACGAAGTATAAAAGTCATCAACCAGAGAAGCAGCAACGCATTAATGCATTAATTAACGCCAACGGTGTTGGTTCGTAATTCATTTCAGGTGTAAATTAAATAATTTTAATAAGCATGGACATATTTTGTGAGCTGTACCATTAAATGTATATACAAACGTTTAATACTCAGACATTTTTATTTTGTAGCAATCCATGTAATCTAATTAAACTTGACCTGGTTGCTGAAAGTATTTACACACAGTTTATACTCGTAGATATTATTCGTTTTCATACCTCAACGAGCTGGAGTACCATGAAGTAAAGCACAAGACAATATGTTTTCAACTGAATTTATTCAACTAAAAAAATGTAAATGAGGAAATTTATTTTAAATAATGCTCTCTCTTAGATTACTAGGAAGGAATGTTAAAAGCCCATTCACATAAAATTAATAAGTTAAAAAATATTTAGAAATTTGGATTTAAGAAAAAAGGTTTATGATATATGTAGACAGTTTCGTACAACATAAAAGTGTTAACATTTTAATACTTGTAAGAAATTTTATCATAACGTTCACCAGTGCGTATGATCAACTTACTGAAACCCATACAGTTACTGCTTATTTTCCGTTTAGATTATTGTATGGATATTATTCATTAGTCTGAAAAGGCAAAAATATGAAAAGAATTAGTATACGAGTACGAGTATATAACGCAAGGTTGAACACCAGTTCTGGCCCTTTAGCAAATTTACTGATGTACGTGTAAAAAGTAGAGAAAGAAAGTAAACAATATAAACAAATATAGCAGCATAAAAATATTGGTTAATTAGTGCGTAATTAGTCCCAATAAAATGGCTCCTTCCTTCAAATATCTGATCTTGTAATACTATTACATTTTTAGTATATCTATGCTTCTATCCAGGAGGCATACTTGCCCAAACGAACTTAGTTGGTTAATGTCCCATGAAAATAATATTCATTCCGTTGAATTGTATTCAAAGGTTTACATAAATTTCAGAATTTAAAGCAAAGCAAAATAAACAAAATAAATAAATAAAAAGTATTTATATACTATATATGTATATTCCTCTTTCTTTTTTCATAACCAATCAAATAGATAAAATTTAGCCAAAAACTTCTAACTTACTTCGTACCTTATTTCAATTAAAAGCTAGCTTCATGAATTCTAACAATAATAAATATAGGAAATATTTTAATTTGTTTGCATTTGCTTATTAAATTTGGTTTGCGCTTTTCCATTAAGTCATTACCTCAGTGAACTTTTGCGGAGAAAGATCAACAGACGGACGTTGACTAGTTGAAAGCAAATCAATCAAAAATGTAAGAATGCGAATGAGAATATTTATTTTGCTTTTGAAATGAAACTTTTAGTGGTCTTGTGTACATAAATACTATAACTTGCTCGTGCGACGTTGAACACTAGCCCCACTCAGCTTTTGGTATTTCTACTGAATGCATGCCCTTAAGCAGAACTAGGGGATTCCCCATCAATGAATACATTTAAATTTTAATTTGGTATCTTGCACGATTTGATTGACATTAATCGGTCTAAATATTGTTAGCAAACCGTTAGAAAAATATATGATATGAATACTGATTACGAATTTAAAAATCCCCATTTAGTAACTTCTTACTCTAAACTTGAGAGCTTTAACTCTATTTATATCATATTGTAGAAGCTAATACATATATACGCTGTCGCCACATTCATCTTAGGTGCTAATGGAAAATAATATATTTCCTTTCAATTAATTCATATTTACAACAGTTACATTTTTATAGCAAGGCATAAGACTAAGAATAACCGCTAACCCAGTTATGAAAACTGTGCAACGAGTAGCAAAGGGATAGTTATTGCTAAATATGTGATGATGGGTGGTGTAGTAATCTGCATAGCGAACTGTGAGGTGGAATACTTACAAAATAACAATAAGCTTGCAACAAAATATTGGTATAGAAATACGTAGAAATAATGTATATGTAAGGAAGATTTGGAATTTCAATAGTGGTTGTGGTTATACAGATTGAATAATGAATCTAATTGATAGAGTAGCTGTCATTAATTTTTGATTTGAAGTGCTGACTGAGTAAGTAATGCAGTTGAGGTTATCATAGGAATTTAAGTTTAACACTGCGCCAGGAGTGACAAAGAATAAGAATTAAAGTAAAAACAAACAAAGTATGGAACAATGAAACAAGTATATAACCGAACATTTAATAATCTCGCTATTTATTTTTATACTCTCGCAACAAAGTTGCTACGAGAGTATTATAGTTTTGTCCACATAACGATTGGTTGTAAGTCCTAAAACTAAACGAGTTAGATATAGGGTTATACAGTATACTCTCGAAAAGTAAATTCTCAGAAAGTAAATAATCGCGGAAAAGTTAATCACCTTTAAGATTACACATGCACCTCGAAAAAGTAAATTTTTTAATTTAGTTTTCAGAGAGTGTGATAAAAAATTCGAAACGAAGCAAGCACCGTTTTTTACGATGTTGCAAAAACACTTACTCTCTTGTTTATCGCGTCTTTTTAGTAAATAAACTCTCCTACTTGATCCACTGGTTTAAAAATGAAAACGATGCAAATCAGGTGTCAGACTTTTTGAATTGTCGTACAAAAATGGTCAGAAAATATATTGCAAAAGAAACAAGTAAGGAAAGGCTAAGTTCGGGTGCAACCGAACATTTTATACTCTCGCAATTTATTGAAGAAATTTTTTCACCGTATTTTTGAAAAACCTACAATGAGGTATATGGAAATGTTATAACCCGATTTTAATAATTTTTGGAACAGAGACACACTATTAGAAGAAAACAATTTCCTCTGAATTAAATTGAGATATCTGAGAGATTTACCCATATTTTCGGTTAAAATTTATCCTTAGGCGCTGAGTTCAACATGTTCGATATCTGGGGCCTTGAAAAGTTATGGTACGATTTCGACAATTTTTTCACAAGTGAAGCCAGAGATGATATGCACTATTTATGTAAAGTTTTATTCCGTTATCTTCATTGGTTCCTTATGTTTACATTATAAAGTGAAGGAATAAGATGGATTTCAAAATTGAGTTATAAGGAAAGTAGTAGTGGTTGTAAACCATTTTTTGTCCGTGTTATCAGGGTGTCAAGAAAATATTATATACCGAATATTATATTCGAATCGGTCGAGTAGTTCCTGAGATATGGTTTTTGACCCATAAGTGGGCGATGCCACGCCCATTTTCCATTTTGTAAAAAAATCTGAGTACAGCTCCCTTCTGCTATTTTTTCCGCAAAATTTAGTGTTTCTGTCGTTTTTCGTTAGTTAGTTAACCCACTTTTAGTAATTTTCAACCTAACCTTTGTATGGGAGGTGGGCGTGGTTATTATCCGATTTCAACTATTTTCATGGTGTGTGGTGGGGTATGTAAGAGAACCGACTGCAAAAAGTTTGGTTTATATAGCTTTATTGGTTTGCGAGTTAAATACAAATAACCGATTTGTGGGTGGGGCCACGCCCACTTCCCCAAAAAAATTACATCCAAATATGCCCCCTCCTAGTGTGATCCTTTATTCCAAATTTTACTTTTATATCTTCATTTATGGCTTAGTTATGACACTTTATGTGTTTTTGGTTTTCGCCATTTTGTGGGCGTGGCAATGGTCCGCTTCCGCCCAAAGCGAACTTGATCTTCTTATGGTGTCAAGGAATATTTGTGCCAAGTTTCGTCAAGATATCTTAATTTTTACTCAAGTTACAGCAGACAGACGGACAGACGGACGGACGGACAGACATCCGGATTTCAAATCTACTCGTCACCCTGATCACTTTGGTATATATGACTCTATATCTAACTCTTTTAGTTTTAGGTGTTACAAACAACCGTTATGTGAACAAAACTATAATACTCTCTTTAGCAACTTTTGTTGCGAGAGTATAAAAAAAACAAAAGAATATTCAAGATTTTTTCTCTTCAAAGTAAATACATATGTATGTATGTAAATGATAATATGTTTTTCATGTAAATCCATATGTTTTATTGAAGCAAATAAATGAATGAATTTTTTCAGTTTAAAAATGCATTTAATATTATAAAAACAGATAATTTATGTATATATTTGGAAAAGTAAATTATTCGAAAAAGTAAACTACCCAAAATACCAATCGATTTACTTTTCGAGAGTATACTGTATATATCAAAATGATCAGGGTGACGAGAAACCGTCACACGTAAGAACACCGTAAGAAGGTTAAGTTCGAAAATGGGCGTAATCGGACCACTGCCACGCCCACAAAATGGCGAAAACCGAAAACACTTAAAGTGCCATAACTAAGCTATAAATAAAGCTATGGAAATAAAATTTGGTATGAAGGATCGCAATATGAAGGGGCATATGTGGATGTAATTTTTTTGGGGAAGTAGGCGTTGCCCCCCCCTGCGAAGTTTTTAGTACATATCTCGCAAACTACTAAAGGTATATCAAGGAAACTTTCTACATTCGTTTCTTTTAGATACTACCTTATACAGTCCAAAAATGAAAGAAATCGGATAATAACCACGCCCACCTCCCATACAAAGTATATGTTGAAAACTACTAAAAGTGGGTTAACTCACTAACGAAAAACGTCAGAAACACTAAATTTCACATAAGAAATGGCATATGGAAGCTGCACTCCGAGTTTTTTACAAAATGGAAAATGGGCGTGGCATCGCCCACTTATGGGTCAAAAACCATATCTCCGAAACTACTCGACCGATTTCAATGAAACTTGGTTTGTAATACATCCCAATGATATGTTGTGAAAATAGGCCTAATCGCTTCACAACCACGCCCACTTTCTATATACCAGAACTTTGAAGACGATCTGAATCGTTTACTTTACAATATATAAAGTAAGCACTAGTGAAGATATCGATGCAGAACTTTGCACAAATACTATGTTTATAGTGTGACAGCCCCATTCTAAAAATCGCCGAAATCGGACCATAGGTTGTCAAGGCCCCATATATCGAACATGAGGACCTCGGTGCTTCTAACCTAATATTAGGGTTCCCAACTTTCAATGGACGTTATACAATATATATGACGAATATGTGGGTCAAATTGTGTGTTATATAATATTAATAAAGTTAAATAAATAAATTGCGAGAGTATAAAATGTCCGGTTACACCAGAACTTAGCCCTTCCTTACTTGTTATTAATAAAACACGCAATTTGACCTACAGATTCGTCATATATGTATATGGTATAAAACCCATTGGAAGTTCTTCTTCTTGACTGGCGTAGACACCGCTTACGCGGTTATAGCCGAGTCCAAAACAGCGCGCCACGTATCCCTCCTTCTGGCAGTTTGGCGCCAATTGGTTATACCAAGCGAAGCCAGGTCCCTCTCCACCTGGTCCTTCCATCGGAGTGTAGGTCTCCCTCTTCCTCTGCTTCCACCAGCGGGTACTGCATCGAATACTTTCAGAGCTGGAGCACTTTTATCCATTCGAACAACATGACCTAGCCAGCGTAGCCGCTGTTCTTTTATTCGCTGGACTATGTCTAAGTCGTCGAAAAACACATACAGCTCATCGTTCCATCGTCTGCGGTATTCGCCGTTGCCAATTCTTAAGGGACCATAAATCTTCCGCAAAACCTTTCTCTCGAAAACTCCTAGTGCCGTCTCATCGGATGTTGACATCGTCCACGCTTCTGCACCGTAAAGTAGGACGGGAATGATGAGAGACTTGTAGAGTTTGGTTTTTGTTCGTCGAGAGAGGACTTTACTTTTCTATTGCCTACTTAGTCCATAGTAGCACCTGTTGGCAAGAGTGATTCTGCGTTGGATTTCCAGGCTGACATTGTTATTGCTGTTAATGCTGGTTCCCAGGTAGACGAAATTATCTACAACTTCAAAGTTATGACTGTCAACAGTGACGTGGGAGCCAAGACGCGAATGCGCTGACTGTTTGTTTGATGACAGGAGATATTTCGTCTTGTCCTCGTTCACCACCAGACCCATACGCTTCGCTTCCTTATCCAGTCTGGAAAAGGCAGAGCTAACGGCGCGGGTGTTGTTTCCGATGATATCGATATCATTGGCGTACGCCAGTAGCTGTACACTCTTGTAGAAGATTGTACCTTCTCGGTTTAGCTCTGCAGCTCTTATAATTTTTTCCAGCATCAAGTTAAAGAAATCACACGAGAGTGAGTCACCTTGTCTGAGACTTCGTTTGGTATCGAACGGCTCGGAGAGGTCCTTCCCGATCCTGACGGAGCTTTTGGTGTTGCTCAACGTCAGCTTACACAGCCGTATTAGTTTTGCGGGGATACCAAATTCAGACATCGCGGCATAAAGGCAACTCCTTTTCGTGCTGTCGAAAGCAGCTTTAAAGTCGACAAAGAGATGGTGTGTGTCGATCCTATTTTCACGGGTCTTCTCCAAAATTTGGCGCATGGTGAATATCTGGTCTGTTGTTGATTTTCCAGGTCTAAAGCCACACTGATAAGGTCCAATCAGTTTGTTGACGGTGGGCTTTAGTCTTTCACACAATACGCTCGACAGAACCTTATACGCGATGTTGAGGAGGCTTATCCCACGGTAATTGGCGCAAATTGTGGGGTCTCCCTTTTTGTGTATTGGGCAGAGTACACTGAGATTCCAATCGTCAGGCATGCTTTCTTCCGACCATATTCTGCAAAGAAGCTGATGCAAGCACCTTATCAGCTCTTCGCCGCCTTCATATTTGAATAGCTCGGCCGGTAATCCATCGGCACCCGCCGCCTTATTGTTCTTCAAGCGGGTAATTGCTATTCGAATTTCTTCACGGTCGGCAATGGAACATCTGCTCCATCGTCGTCGATTGGGGAATCGGGTTCGCCATCTCCTGTTGTTGTATTTTCACTGCCAATCAGCAGGCTGGAGAAGTGTTCCCTCCATAAACTCAGTACACTCTGGTCATCAATAACTAGATCACCTCTAGGGGTCCTACAGGAGTGTTGGAAGTTAGAAACCCTAATATTAGGTATATTACATATTATATTCATATTCATATGTGTGTTGTTACTCATGAAAACCATTAAACTCGATTAAACTGTTTAAGGCAACTTTCTCTAGTAATATTCTTTAGTACTCTTTAAATCTACATATCTGTGTTTGTCAAAGTAAAAAACTTTTCCAGAATCCAATTCAGTATTTCTCTAAAGCCTAAAGCGTTGCCACAACCAACCATTACGTTAAGCAGATTGATATCCAATAGTGTGATATGATTTGCTCTTGTACCATATGAAGTCTGCAAATAAGTACAAAAAACATTAATGAAGCAAATTGAAATAACGATGTCTTTCAATTGCAGCTGCAAAACTAAAAGAGAAATTGAAAACTTCAAAAACAAATATGTACTTCCTTATATACATTTCAAACAAATTTGGGTACAAATCTTATATCTGTAAAACTGAGTTGCTCGTAATGCATTTAGCAGTGGAAATTGTAGTATCTCTTGATTTTGAGTAACCGCATTCAAAGGTATGCTTACACTTTAGATATTTGTTTTGCACATTCACTTCTGCAGCTGCTCATTCTAATGGAATGAATCGCATGAAATGCATAAAGGTGAGCATTAAAAAGTCGAGTTTCCGTTTATATGTCTATTATCTCATTGCCTTTAAAGTACCTATGCACGTACATCTGTATATCTGAATCACATAATATGATGGTGTACGAGCTGACTTTATTTCTGATGTCCTGCAGTTTTCGATGTGCTCATGTAGATTTCCAGTTATGCGATATTTTTTTCCTAAAGTTTTCTTTTGAATCTGTTCTTGCACTGAGTGATAAGTATATCTCGAAAGCTAAAATTATACCACTGTATGGGATAACGGTGTATAGCACCAAAAATTTTCTAATAAGTAAATGAAGAAGATTAACAATAGTCAGTAACACTAGATGAAACTGAAGGTAAAACTAGTTTTTGTTTGTTTAGCTGTAAACTATTAAAAAGTCCCCACACAAGTTTCAGATGTAAATGTAATGATTTTCTTCTTTCAATGGCGCCAACATTTTTTATATTCTATTGGTCGTTCTATATTTATTCCTGTGTATTTCAGCTCATATAGTATCATATGTCTTCAAGAAGTAGTAAAGGTCTCCGTGCCTCTTTCCATGCAAGCTAAACTTGAGTAAAACTGTAGCTGCCATCGATTGGTCACTTCTCTGCTCGCTATCTTTGGGCGCTGCTCGCCTGTCAAAAATTTTACATGTGAAAGCAACAACAAAGATATCTAGTTGAATTCGTGCTGGAGAGTATGCGAATACCTCATTAAAATTTCAATAGTCGCTTGCTGAGTGCTACCAAGTTTTGTTTTGATCATTTTAGAACCATTTTACTATTGTGAACGGCTCAAAGAACAAATTACTGTCAAAATAATAAAAATTGTTATACACAAATTTAAAATTGAAAAGGACAGGCGAAGATAAATCGTTAGTATTTTTGTATTGAATTTATTGAATAAAAAACTTTAACAAAAATTAAATTTGTTGCAGAAAACGTTAGACATAGACGGTGATTGAAGAGTTCAGTGCGACCATGTATATACAATTCGATTTCAGTGCTGCCAGTTTGTATAGAAATTTGGAAAGTTTGTTCGATTGGCTTGTCTATAGCAGTTAGCCAATCGATGACAGCTTGTATATCTTAATGATTGTGCGTAGACGTAGACGTGTTCCCTGGCACCACTAAAGCGCTGGCATTGCAGATAGGCGAAATCGGACCATTTCCACGCCAACAAAATCCCATATCAATCATACACCTTTTCCAAAACACTTCCCTAGTATAAAATTGAAAACTCGTATCATAATTTCGTATCATAATTTACTCAAAAGTTATGTTGAAAATTACTAAAAGTACTTTAAATCGCTAAGGAAAAACGGTAGTAGTTCATAAAAACAAATATGGGAAATATAAATTGAACAATTGTGAGAGCAATATTCTACTTTAGCACAATGCACAAATTAATATAATAAAAATATTTTATAAGCCGACAAATCAATTAATCCACAGATTTTATGGTGAACGCTTATTTATGTTGCTCTATTGAACTTTTTATACAAAGTACAAAGCAAGTTCGATTAATGCGATATTCTCACAAACCACAAAGTGCTATTGAAATTTATTAAATTATAAGCATTAAAAATAATTGTGGCAATTACAATTCCTCCTTTTTTTATCTGATCAGAAGCATTTACAACTTTCATATTTCTCGTGTTAATAATAAAAAAAAAAGATTTGGTTCTACCAAATGAAAATATTGATATTGATATTATTTATTCAATAATTTGAACAAAAAGTAAGGAAAATTAATAATATTTGATGTGAAAATAAATAAAATACTTTCTGACTCCAATTTTAAAAGGTAATTATTATACTCTCGCAACCTGTTGCACAGAGTATAATAGTTTTGTTCACCTAACGGTTGTTTGTGTCACCAAGAAATATAAGAGTTAGATATGGGGTTATATATACATAAATGATCAGGATGACGAGTAGATTTGAAATCCGGATGTCTGTCCGTCCGTCTGTCCGTCCGTCCGTCTGTCCGTCTGTCCGTCTGTCCGTCTATCCGTCTGTCCGTGCAAGCGATAACTTGAGTAAAAATTAAGATATCTTAATGAAACTTGGAACACATGTTCCTTGGCACCCTGAGGAGGTTGCTTTCGAAAATGGGCAAAATCGGTCCACTGCCACGCCCACAAAATGGTGGAAACCGAAAACCTATACAGTGTCATAACTAAGCCATAAATAAAGTTATGAAAATGAAATTTGGAACATAGGATCCCATTAGGGAGGGGCACATTTGGATGTAATTTTTTTGGAAAAGTGGGCGTGACCCCACCCCCAAATAGGTTTTTTGTATATAACTCGCAAACCAAAAAAGCTATATAAACCAAACTTTCTGCAGTCGCTTATTTTATCCATTTCCTTATACAGTCCAAAAATGAAAGAAATCGGATAATAACCACGCCCACCTCCCATACAAAGGTTAGGTTGAAAATTACTAAAAGTGCGTTAACTCACTAACGAAAAACGTCAGACACACCAAATTTTACATAAGAAATGGCAGATGAAAGTTGCACTCAGATTTTTTTACAAAATGGAAAATGGGCGTGGCGTCGCCCACTTATGGGTCAAAAACCATATCTCAGGAGCTACTCGACCGATTTCAATGAAATTCGGTATATAATATTTTCTTGACACCCTGATGACACGTGTGAAAAATGGACGAAATTGGTTCACAACCACGACAACTTCCCATATAACCCAATTTTGAATTCCATCTGATTCGTTCACTTTATAATGTATTCATAAGGAACCAATGAAGCTAGCGGAATAAAACTTTACACAAATACTGTATTTGAGCTGTGACATCACTTGTGGAAAAATTGTCAAAATCGGACCATGACTTTTCAAGGCCCCTGATATCAAACATGAAGAACTCAGTGCCTAAGGTTAATTTTTCACCGAAAATATAGGTAAATCCCTCAGATATTTTAATGTAATTCATTCCCTCTGAATTTTTTTCTTATAACAGTTTCTCTCTGTACCTGAAATGGTAAAAATCGGGTCATAACTTCCTCCAGATCCCATATACCTAATTATAAGTAATATTAAATTAAGTGAGCGTATAGTCTTCGATACATTGTATCTTGGTGGTGAAAACGAGTGAAATCGGTTTAGGAATTACCTCAGTCCCCATATACTATTTATGATGATTTTCGTTATTCTATTGAACTTTATACCCAATATATGGGTCGAATTGTGTTATCTTTATAAAATTACATCAATAAATTGCGAGAGTATAAAATGTTCGGTTACACCCGAACTTAGCACTTCCTTACTTGTTGATTAATATATTTTTTTCAATGGGAAGCAAACTAAAGAATAGGCGAATTAATTCAACATAAAAATAGGTAGGTTCGCTTTTTCTTGCACTTTCATAACTTAAATTATCGCTTAGTTATAACACTTTATAGTTTTACACTAAACGGAATTTTGTGGGCGTGGCTATATTCCGATTTCCTCTATCTACAATACCAACCTTCTCAAAGTGCCAAGGAATGTGTGTAACAAGTATTTATGTGCTCATTAAAGTTTTATGTAAACTACAGTACCTTTTTCTAGTATAGATGATATGTTCATACTAGTATTATTTAACAAATGACAGATCCAACAAAATCAGAATCAACCATCAGTCTCTGTAGTAAAATAAGCTGACGTTATATACTCATATCGCCTTTTAGTTGTATGACTGCCCTGTCTGGTAACCAAATTGATATAAACTTCCACAGTATAATTAGAGCAAGGACGTTAGAGCAATCAGTTTCATTCAGTAATTTTTTCCATTTCCATTTTCATATTTGGAATTTATGGCGCTTTTTTGGTGATATATCGTACTTTTGGGAAAAAAGTGTGCTTAAGAAGTCATTTGTATTGACTAATTACTAGGAGTAAGTACAAGTGGAAATCGAATAAAAGCAGATGCAATCAAATATGAAGCTCATATTATGACAACGAGCTTGCAATAAAATTTCTACTAACCTTGGTTACGTCTTCTTGGGTTTGTTTTATGTAAAGAATCTTTCTATGCAATCAAACCATCAGCGATGTAAATGAAAAATAATATCAAATTTTTTGTGAAAAGGGTTTTTCCTGAAAAAGGCACATCATTTGCCATACTGTGGCCACTATGTGTGACAGGCTTACTACTAAGAGAATAAAGAATCATATGTCTATATTGTTTTGCGTGAATTCTTTTCCTTTGTTTATAAAATGTATTAATTTCCCTAATTTATTCCTGGATATTCTTATAAGCTATATGTACTTTTTAGACAGGCTTCTGGACATATCTTATTATAAACTGAGACATTGATAAAAACAAGTTAAATTTTGCCTTAACTAAAAGACTGTCAAACTTGTATACTACAAACATGTACATGACGATAAACCAGTTCGTTTCGTATCGGAAAAACAAAAAAATTCTACGATAATAAATATCTGGATATACTTACTTTGACTTACTTTGATAGAAATAATATATATTAAACTCGTAAGTGTTACTTCTGCATTTAGTTCTTTATTTAAAATTATTGTTTTTTAATTTTATGCATTATTAATATAATTTTCTCTTTTAAACAATTTACTTTCCATAACTTTAGTTTCAAAAACTACGTAGCAGCATTGTTGTATTCGTATCTTTATCTGAAAACCCGAAGTTCTTTATATGATCCTTGGTTGAAAAAGGTTCTCCCTTTCACATCAACAACAAAATATTGCAGCCACATTTCCTATGTTGTTGTGCAGTTTCCGATCAGCCTTTGCATTTCGTTGCATTGTTAACCACTGAAAGCATAGAAAAATACATAAATATTTAGACATTTAATGATGTGATTTCATTAGATAAATTATAAATAGCGAGAAAATCAGAATAAAGTGAATTTTGATTTCCGAATAAAAAAATATTAATTATTCATATTAATATTTTAAATAAAGGAAAATTAAAAATAAATAAAGAAGAAACTATCTACATTTGATCGTAATAACAAATTTAAATTTAAATTTATTAATGCAATATTGACAAGACTTTGTTTACACTTTGGTACATGAGGTCAGTTTTGAATATATCGTGATATAATGCTAAATGGTTTAAAATCTTCGGGAGTTCAAATGAGGTCAATTTTGGTCTTTGTACTAGTAATTTAAAATTACAAAATTTTATAAAATTTCACTTAATAAAACTGTACATTTTTTTAAGTTTTCATTAAAAATAATATATTGTTGTATTCCTAGAGTATATTAATTTCTATTCTAACATCTGCATCTTTATTTCTACGGAGTTACGGCAAAAATTAAAAAGTCCATAATTTACATAAAGCAAATTTTGACCTATTTCTTTGAAGATTATTTTAAGTTCTAAACAATATAAACGATCGAATAATCGATTATAGTCGAGAAATTTGTATGGAATGTGTTAGTTAAGGTGGGAATTAATATTGTCGAGTTTTTCTGGAATTTTGATTTGAAATTCCTCCGATTACCCAGACTTATTTTCCGTGAATCTGTTTGACTATTATACTATTGTTGACCTCTACATTTTTTGCGCTATAAAAATAAAATTCACAATACCTTTACGAATGGAGATTTTTTTGATTTTAGACATAGAGTAAAGATGGAAAAACTGTGATAATCTGTGACAATGACTATATTTTTTACAACTTCAATTCAATAACAAGTAAAGAAGGGCTAAGTTCGGGTGTCATCGAACATTTTATACTCTCGAAATTTATTTATTTAATGTTATTAGTATAACAAAAAATTTGACTCACATATTCGGCATATACATATATGTTATAAAGTCCGATTTTGACTATTTTCTCAACATATCATTCGTAAGCTAGGAAGATTCATTGAAATTGAAATTGACCCATAAGTGAGCGGAACCACGCCCATTTAAAATTTTGTATACCATTTTGAGTGCAGCTCTTCTGTACCATCTATATACTGAAATTTAAGGCTACTGGTGGTTTTCTTTACTGAATTTAAGCATTGTTAGTAGTTTTCAACATAATCTTTGTATGGGAGGTGGTCGTGGTTATAATCCGATTTCTTCCATTTTTGGACTGTATAAGATAGTACCTAAAAGAAACGACTTTAGAAAGTTTCCTTGCCTAAAGCAGTAGTTTACGAGATATGTATAAAAACTTAGTAGGGGGACCACGCCCACTTCCCCAAAAAAATTACATCCACTATCCGTGTTATCATTTGCACGGACAGACGGACGGACAGACATCCGGATTTCAACTCCACTCGTCATCCTGATTATTTATATATATATAACCCCATATCTAACTCGTTTAGTTTTGGGTGACACAAACAACCGTTATATGAACAAAACTATAATACTCTCTTTAGCAAATTTGTTGCGAGAGTTTAAAAATAAGTATAATTCAAGATAATATAATTTGTCAAAGAAGAATTAGTTAAATAGAATATAATATAATTTCCTGCAATGTCGACTAGATCAAGGAGTTCTTGCAATCATTTCACATACCAATTTCAAATAAGAGACAAACTGGGATTCAATATTAAATTATTTTGAAAATGTTCCCAAATATAGATTTTGATCATATGATTTATTCAGGTAATTTGTAAGGAGAAACTTACCTGAAACCTGTGTGATATTCGACAACGTACACGTTATGCCAGAATTTAGAGTATATTTTTCGCTAAATATCGAGCCAACTTCGTTTTTCGCTATGCTGGAAACCTCTTCTAGACGCTTTTACTGTAAAACGATAATACCGCAAGAGAAAGCGATCAATTTTTTGGCATCCTTCAATCAACGATACTTGGTTTGTTGGTATCCTGTAAATAAGAAAGACAAAAATAAAATATCAATAAAGAATAATGTAATTCATGAACATCAAAAATATGATAGTCCAAAGATTGCAATGAATGCCAATATGTTAAAGCAAAACGAATAAAACAGTTCATTAGTTAATTCGATTAATCTTTGGGACTCAATAGACAAAATTTAAAATTTTCTCTAAGTCTCTTCAGTAAAGTTTGAAGGTACAGTTCGTTGGTATGTCTTCTGTGTCCGTTCTACATTCTTTCTCCTACTTCACAAGACGGAATATATTCTTTGCATTCAGATTAAACAAAACTACTGCATCGCTTGCAATATACCTTCCGTTTTTTTACAAAAGACACGGCTATCTGCTACCATGTATCACCTGAATATGTGTAGATATAATACCAGGTGGGAATGACTTAAACTTCACTTGGTTGCCTAATGAAGACATGAATAAAATATAAGCTACTATTCACAGTTATCCACTGCTGCTGCATCGCTCCTGTTGCTGTTCACTACTTGACTGCTTTTATGTGTGCCATCATCCTGATGATTTTCACAATTTTGTAGCTTAAGCGTTCGTGTAGCTTTTGTGCATAACTTTATATTTCTCTTTCCTTCTTTCCAAGTATTTTCAATATTTTTTTCATTGGAGGCGAATACAATTTTCAATGGGTTTCTTAAAAGTCAGTGCATTAGGCGCTCAGCTGCTGCATAAGTTTCCGTCGCATTCTTCCTGCTTCCCTCTAAGACCGTTTTAATCCCGAAAAAGTTTGCACTTCGCCTTAATTTCACCTCAATGCAATCCTGTTGCAGTTGCGATTAAGGATAAGGCACTTACAGGTAAATGACTGACGCTGATGTTACTTTCCTATGTATCTTGTGTTATGCGCAAGGAAACAGCTGCTGCTAAACGCCATGCCTTTTCAACTTTATGTCATCACTATTGCGAAACATTGTGACTGCGGTAGTTTTCATTTAGTTGCTGACAAAAAATTTAAATGATACCATGAGTAAGTGCCAAAATTCGTTTGTGGAATGCAGACTGCACGTCCAGCACAGACTGCTGGGCAAATGTGATAAACTGGCTGTAATAAATATCTTAATTGGGAAGTATCCAAAAATGTATACGATTGGGACCTTTGTGCACCGTCCTAACACTTAAACGACTGAGCTCAGCTACAATTTGGATACTTCCGACCACTTTGATAGATCACTGTCAACCGAGTATAAACTTTTGAGAGCTGCGGTAATTTTTAAATAACCGTTAGCATTTATGACACCTACTGTGAGTAAACCAAACTGCGATACAGATTTATTTGATCGAATTATGAAGCCTTAATTACTTTAAATCACACGTACGATATATGGTACGCCATGCATTTAAGGGTTAAATCAATGAAAGGCAATTGTTTGTGGTTCGAATAGCTTTCGCATTTACGGTATCTCCCAGTGACCACTTTCTGTTCTTATACGTTAAATATTCAAAGAAAGATCCGTATTCAAAATTAAATAAACAAATTCAATAAATTCATTTACGTGTCCCAAATGTATATATATAGTTCGAGTCTATAAAGTTTCTTTAATTGCACTTTTCTAATAGCATCTTTGGAGCGCCACGTTGCTTATAAGTGCCAGTGCAACCGGCTGTATCAGAACTGTAGTTATCTACATGTATATTTTATTATCATATACTTCTATAGTTATATACATGGCGCTCTTTTGTTTCTAATGTCAACACATTATCAAAACACTTGACTCTTGGGCTGTGGTGAGTGCCGTCTGCTTAGAGCCAAGTGCGTTGGAGAGTGGTGTAAATATTTAACTGTGCTTTGATGTGATGTGGTAATGATAACAAGTAAGAAAGGGCTAAGTTCGGGTGTAACCGAATATTTTATACTCTCGCAATTTATTTATTTAATTTCATTAATATAACACACAATTTGACCCACATATATTTGGTATAAAGTCCCTTGAAATATTGAAAACCCTAGTATTAACTTATTATTAAAAGAAAGATATTCCCTCCGAATTTCTTCAAAATATCTGAGAGACTTACCTATATTTTCGGTAAAAATATTAGAAGCACTGAGGTCTTATGTTCGATATATGGGGCCTTGAAAATTTATGGTTTTTTTAGAAGGGCGATTCCACACTATAAATGTAGTATTTTTGCAAAGTTATGTTCCGATATCTTCACTAGTGCTTACTTTATATATCAAAAAGTAACCGATTCAGACCGACTTCAAAGTTCTGGTATAAAGGAAGTAGTCGTGGTTGTGGACCGATTTGGCCTATTTTAACAACATATCATTGGGCTGCAGGGAAAATATTACAAACCGAATTTCATTGAAATTATTCGAATAATTTCGGAGATATGGTTGTTGACCCATAAGTGGGCGGAACCACGCCCATTTAAAATTTTGTATACCATTTTGAGTGCAGCTCTTCTGTACCATCTTTATAATGAAATTTAAGGTTTCAGGTGGTTTTCCTTACTGATTTAAAGCATTTTTAGTAGTTTTCAACATAACCTTTGTAAGGGAGGTGGGCGTGGTTATAATCCGATTTCCTCCATATTTGGACTATATAAGGAAATGCTTGAAAAAAAAAAACGACTCCTAAGAGTTTTGTTGATACAGCTTTAGTAGTTTACGAGTTATACACAAAAAACTTAGTAGTGGGCGGGGCCACGCCCAGTTTCCCAAAAAAATTGCATCCAAATATGCCCCTTCCTAGAACAATCCTTTGTACCAAACAATGGCTCAGTTATAGCTCTCTATGTGTTTTCGGTTATCGCCATTTTGCGGGCGTGGCCCGCGCATTTTCGAATTTAACCTTCTTATGGTGCCAATGAACACGTGTTCCAAGTTTCATTAAGATATCTCAATTTTTACTCAAGTTACAGACGGACAGACGGACGGACGGACAGACAGACATCCGGATTTTAACTTTATTCGCCACCCTGATCACTTCGGTATATATAACCCTATATCTAACTCGTTTAGTTTTAGGACTTATGTGGACAAAACTATAATACTCTCTTAGCAACTTTTGTTGCGAGAGTATAAAAATAAAATGATGTGTAAGAAATACAGTGCACTCGCGGTAACGTGAACTAATTAAAACCAAGGGAGTTCACGTTAGTGAAAATGTTCACGTTAGCGATTGTCGAATTTGAAGACGCAAAATAACTCAAATTGCGAAATTCAGGATTTTTACACATTTAAATGTAAAAGTATTTTATTATTGCTATTAGTATGTTCATGGGTATGAACATACATATTAAATTGCGAATAAAATTTCACATTAGATTTATTCATTAAAAAAATTCGATATCTTTTTGTGCTGCTTTTTCCTTTCTAATAGCTGAAATACTGCTTTCTCCCTTAAGCGTCTAAGTGCACTCATGTTGCTTTGATCAACCATTGCATCTCCAGCCCATTGCAATACCTTGTTAAAGATTTCAACTTGTTCACGTTACTGTGCTTTCTAAGTAAGTTTGTTCACGTTACAGAGTAGCCAATGTAAAAAAAAGCGTGTTCACGTTAGCCGGTGTTCATGTTAGACGGTGTTCACGTTACCGCGAGTGCACTGTACATAATTCATAAATAAAAAACACATTAAATATAATAATTTAATACACAAATATGCAAGTGAATATAAGTAAAAACCTTGTTTTTCCTTCACTGAAGACAACATATTGCAAAACGTTCCACTGTTTATCAGATAATAAATGTAGATAATAGTCAACGAAAGTAATCAATAATTGATATCGAATGTCAAAAGGGCGCAAAATACAACCACAAAGTATAAGACGGCAAATAACTAAGAAACTTTCGCAATGAAATGTTGGTGGCCAACTGAAACTCGGTATTCTGAGAAACAATGAGAGGCAACAACGAAAGAAAAGTAAAAGCTCAGATGTACATATTGAACAGTCAAAGGAAGCCCCATAAAAAGTTATTGTTTTTTGTCTTCATTTCATTATCCGAAGAAAGGTACAATGCTGCTTGCCGAATATGGTTGAGTGGCTTATCCTTATGCACTTAGGGACAATGAAACTGTAAAGTAGTAACATGAATAAGCTACAATGACTATCGATTCCGTAGCTCTTTTAACGGATCATTTCGGTGCGGAATTTCCAATAAACGACCGTTGGTTCGGTCAACTGAATTTTGGTCACTTTAATGGCTGTAGCATTCGTTACCTTTAGCAACAAGCAATCACACGGAAAAGCTTTCAAAACACGAACAAAGTTTTGCTGATGGCCTTGTGTAAAGGGAAGAACATTGAACAAAATAATATTTGAGAAGCATTTCCAAAGGCTTTAAAAGGTGTTAGCAATAACCCTTTTTGTTTGTATTACATATTTATGCCAGTTTCGTCAAATATTGATGTATTGTATATATAAAATGGGCTGTACTTACCTAAGGCATGACACTGTAGAAATTTCGTGCGACCTTCACTCACTATCGAACCCGATGACGAAGGTTGTGTGGTAAAATGTGGCGGCTGCAGCTGTGGGCCATCTGTAAACATAAAATAGAAATAAAAATTAATTAAAAATGTATTTATTCGTAATTCCTTGGAGACTTAAACGGCTATCAGTAATTTTTAAAGAAGAAGAGTAGACCGGAATAACTGTCACATTTTATCGTTTATGAGGGATGAAGTAGATTATTAGCTAATTAAATCGTGTTTAAAATATTTTATTTAATAATATTTATTTGTAAACACGTGGTACATGAAGAAACTACTTTTTAATTTTATAATACCAAACTTAATTTATTGGTGATGAAAGCAAAAATGTTGAGCTACAGTGTGCTACTGTGGATCTTTTTACCTTTAGTATCTTAAGTTAAAAAAAATACGAGACTTTATATTGGATATATTGGAGGGTTATATTTGAACAGATGACGGACATGTCTGAAATATAGGCCGACTTAAAAAGGACCCAAACACTGAAATATGATTTTGTAGACAACTAAATATTATGCTTCGTAGGGCATACGAGTATATTACTTTCAGTAACCTTCCTTAAGTACCTTCAGGGAACATTATCATTAAAAATTACTAGAAATATCAAAAAGTAGAGCAAAAATTAATAGTATGAAATAAAATAATTCCACGACAGTTTCGTATGAAATCTGTGTCACAAGAAAATTACATAAGCTAATAAAAAAATGTAAATAAAGAGGAGAAGATAACACAATCGAAAGAAACTTAATACAAAACTGCAAGGCAGACTACGAACGTTGAAAGTGACGCATGCGTGCCATCGCACGTTACAAAAAGTTGTTTTACGTTACCTAACCGCAAAGCAAAAGGCTGGTAACGCTTGAACAAGCTACCTGAGATAATATACATATATGTATATGTATATCTAAAGGGTATTCCGATAAGTATTATTAGTATGAATGAGATGTAGTAGACCAAATCCAGTCAAACAAGAACACGTCCAAATACTATGAATACCGCTAAATCCCAATTGGAAACCCTTGTATTTATCCATAATATAAAACGACTTGGATTCTGTGTATAGTTTAAAGTAATGCAGCCGAAGTAAACAACGTGCAATCAGCTGTAAAGGGCCATGCACAGTGACACCATTATAGCAGAACACACGGGAGTATCACAGCTCCAGCAACTCAAAATGTTCTTAAGGAAAATGCATCAGCTGCACACGCTTCCAATTTAACGCTTGCATTATCTTACATTATAAGAGTACACATAAGATGAGAATTAAGAATGTACATACATACGTAATGCTTACAAGATGATTGTGGAAAGGGGCTGATGCTGCTCCATTTATTTCAATATCTTTACTTCACTTTACTTCGTGGGTAAAATCCCCTTTTGATTCCCATAACACGCAAATCGTTTACATTGTTAGCATTTTATCTCTTTGAAAGTGGCATAGATAAGATAAGTAAACTTTTAAGATGTTTATTTTTAAAGTATTTTATTATTCATACAAGTGATATTATTATTGTTAAACAACAAATGTACCACATTTGAAATAATATAATTAGTACTTTTCAAATAGAAGTTTTCGGATCTGCAAGCCGTCTACGAATACAAATTTTCTGAAAAATTTTATCCAAAGAGACGATTGTTATTGGAAGACATTTTTCCGTAATTTTAGACGTTAATCAGTTATTATTGATGAGATTTGAGTTAGAAAATTCAAATTCATAAATCTGCACAACTCGGCTGTTTGCCACAGTTAAAAGATCGCATCCAATTTAGTGTAGCTTCAGTGTACTGTTGCATTTCGTGGTCCATAATCGGATAAAATTATGCGAATAAGCGTACGAAGCGTGCGTACGTCACATTTCAAGGGATTTATATAAAATATGTTCAATGATACTTATGGGATGGCGAACAGCAACCACATCATTAAATGCAATTTAAATTCAAGATTTGAGAAGTGATTTTATTTAGCTATAAATTCAAGCACACACGGTATCTCTGTAGGAAACAGACATATCTTATAATTCTATATTATTTTATATTTCCCAGTATTTATTAATCGAAATTATTTACAAGATTAGGAAAAACTAATAATAAATTAGAAATATGTGATTTTTAATATGGATACTAAGCTAGTAAAAAATAGGGACTTCAATGTGGAATGAATAAATATATTAATACTAGATATTGATTATACAAGCACCGGTTGCGGAAATATCTGATAATTATAGATTTTAAATTTAAATTAAATTTTTTATTGAATAATACATAAGACATATCATTGAATGAAGATAAAAGGAACAAATAATACTTTTTCCTACAGGGTTATTTGAGTTAATATACTTCAGGTGTGAAAGTAAAGTGCATATGCAGTGTGGCATTAGGCATTAAATGTCATCGGAGCACGCCTTATCATTATTGCAGCAGGCGACATATTTTTCTGAATTGAAAAAATAAATTTGGGGGAAATTTGTTGCGGACGGGAATGTGTAAGCATGAAATACCTACTTAAGAGGATTATAGTCGCACCCTGTTCGACGAGCTACCCCACAATCGTGTCACAATTGAAAACCACATAATTTTACTTAGAGCACTCACGCTTTCGCTTTCTCTGAAGCGTTTAACATTATTTTGTGGTTTTGACATACCCATTAGTTTCGGAATATTTCGTAGGAGATTATCTATTTTCTACTCAATAACATAAAAAATAGTTTACTTTTAAGTCTACTTCTGTTAAACACAAAGGTCTACTTAGCACGAGCAAGAACACAATGCGCACGAATATGTCTCTTGATTGCCATCCAGTTTTATACGGAATATACCCGTTGGCAAGGAAACAATAACCCAATTAGCAAATTGTTAAATTGTGTAAACAATCAAGCGATCATAGAAAAATAATTGCAATCGAAACACCCCATCTGGTTTTCTGGCTGTTTCGGGGTTGGTGATTGCCTATGTCAGCATATCATATGTAATTTATGTACTTGTTATGTTTAGATTGCGGTTCTTCAACCCTATATTGGCCAAGCACTTATGACTTTGACGTTTTTAATGTAAACCCGAACCCATATAATTACACATCATGAACATGTTAGTAATTGCAATTCTAATTTGTCTTTCTTGACGACTTGGATGGAAATCTATAAATTGTGCATATTATTTATTCAAACTTAGTGTTAACATACATTTATAAAATAAATAGTTCTTTAATTTAGTAATAATAGTAATATTGGAAAAATTATATTTAGAGTTAAAGCAAAGTTTTTGAATATTTGAATAATTAATTGAGAACCTCAATGTAAAATATTTGGCTGTTAAAAAATACAGACACTCTATAAAAATTTTACAAAACCATCAGAAGTTATATGGTATATCTACGTATTTTATACTTTAAATGTGATAAATATTAAAATACGTTTAATTATTCCCATCTAGATAAAGCTAAAAGCTGTGAATAATTTTGTTGCTGGCATCATTAAAAACGTGCCCTTGATTTGTATATGCTTTTCACAATTCACAGTATAAAAGCTCTTTTGAAAGTTTTCACTATCTAAATATACACTTGTTTTATGATTTATCAAACATAAGAACTTTCAGCATTCGATAATGATGTACTTTTAAATAGTCGCAATGGAATCCTTGATTTATGAAAGGCCTTCACACTACACTTCTCCTTAAACGTTACAAACATAATGCAGCATACAACCAAACTAAGCCCAAATGTAGCCTGTAGTTACTTGCGGCTATCGTGGGGAATAAGTAGTATGAGAATATAATAAATAGGTGTTTAAAGCATTTAAATGCAATTTAGCAGTTATTAAAGAGGACGTAACTGATTAAAAATTGTATGTCTTATATACAACGTAACTCATATATATGTATGTACATATGTATAATTGCTGGAAATTAACTTTTCATGGAAATATTCCAGATATACATGGGCATATGCACAGCCATAGGTAGACTTTAAAAATCAATAATACTACACGACCTTTGCGTTCGTTGTCTTCTGCAAACTGCAGACATTCTGCGATGCACCCATGCCCTTCATTGTTTGTGATGGACACTTTGTATGCTCCGCCATGACTCTATGGCCTCTATGGTCTTATATTCGTGCCAAGAATTATAATTCGTGTGGAATTCAGTTTATGGTGAGGCATTGAATAAATAAATAAGTTTCTTATACTTCGATATGTCTCCCTGTTTCTTTAGCTACTATTTATTTTAATTGGCTTCGCAAACTTTATATGTTGTTAAAAGAGCAGTCACTGCTGCAACATAGAACTAGTGTAGCGTCAGTAGTCGGCATAAAGTCCACCAGAAAAGGAAATCACTATAAATGTATAGTATATGCAGCTGGGGTTATTCCTAGACCGTTTTCACTCAGTTTCACCACCAAGCTATATCATATCCAAGATTTATTGAAAATATCTGCGAGATTTGTAAGAAAGCGATTCTGATGAACTTCAAAATTGTGGTTTATGGACAGTTGGCGTGGTTGTGAAACCATTTCAAACTATAGCATTATGATGCTAAATGAATGTTATGAATCAAATTTCATTGGAATAGGTCGAGTAGTACCTGAGGTATGGTTTTTGATCCATAAGTAGATGGCGCCACGCAATACACCAACTTATTTGTAAATGCAGTTATGCATGTATTTGTAGCGTGTAGGTAAGACAAATGCAACCGGTTTGCTTACTCATGTCTTTCAAAATGTCTTCCTACAAAATAATTATTAAGTGTTCGATAGCCAATATTGCATGTTGATATGAATATTCAACTTCTTGGTAGATGTGGTATGCACGCACATACATATATAAGAAGTATATTTGTATGAGTCCATGTGCATATTTATCAACTGCTAAAGGAATTAGTAATTGAATACTTCCGGTAAATCCGATTACATCACAGACACAAATATATATTCAAATTTGTATACTGTGTAGACAACTTCAAAATAGTGATGCGCTTCTAATAGTAATGAACTAAATTTAAAAATTGTCGGTTTACGAATTTGGTTGGCATACATGTATGTGCATTAGCAATTTTCATAAATTCTGATAGGTTCACATACATTCGTACTGAACGCCATAAAATTATATGTGTACGTACATACATATGTATATCAAAGCAATATGAAAGATAAAATACATTAATATATTCATACTTACATATGTATATGTATGTATGCATAAGTAACTACATACAATTAATGTTCCAGCTGTCTTATAGGAATTTATAAAATGACAACCGTGATTTACGAACTTCTTCAAAAATATTTTACACACTTTTTAATGGTACGGCACCAAAACATTTCGGTATGCAAATCTCAGCAACTCCACTGATAGTAAACGTTAGATTTCAAAAATTCATTAACCATAAAAATATGATAAACAAACAGATGGTGAATAAAATCTAAAAGAAATGTGGCATAATGCATTAGCTACGAAATGCGGAAGCTGAATAACAGCAGCAGTTGGCGGAAACAACACCCGCTGGGGATGTTGATGAGCTAAGGCCCGAACACTCAAAAACATCCACTTATAAGGGCCTCTGTCTTCTGTGATTCTGACTCACATGTTTCACTTTCTGTCGCCTTTCAAAGAAGACGCTGCGATTCAGTTATGTTGGACTATAAATAATATTTTATTCTTCCCCGTGTTTGGTGTGGTGTCTACATATGGTTGTTGTTTATTTTCGTTTGCGCCATTTACTCGTAATTATGTTCTTGTACGCACATCTGCATTTGTTGTGTTTTTTCATTTGTTTAGCTGTCTTGTAGTAAAAAAATTGTCTTCCCTGTGCTAGATTCTAGTGATCACTAGTTCCAGATGTTAGGAGTCTTTAAAGAAGAGTATATAAATAAATTGCTGTGTTTTAAACTCAGTTATTCGAAGGCTGCTGTAGCAGCAAAGTCATGTAGGCAAGGGTTAGATAAATATGTACTTGTAGGAAAAGAAAATTGGTTTGTCTATACATCAGGAATTGGGGAACAAAACCAAATACTACGATTCGTGCTTGTCCAAAGATTTTTGGATAAAAATGTTGCGAACCTAAAAAATCTACTCTACTTGTTAATTTTTAGGTACTTTTCTTTGTGATTATTAATTACTATAAATAAGAAATGCCGAATGTGTCAAGTTACACATTGGACAAAGTCCAACAAAATCATTTAAAAGAGATCATAAACGGGAACTAGTATTGATATTCGATGTATTATACTAGAACAAACTAGTTCAGACCATTTCTTTTTCCTACAGGGTACATAGTAATAGCATATTTCCATATGTGGTTTATGTTGCGTGCTCTTTTGTTTATTGTTCTTTCACGCTTTTAGTTCTTTACTGCGGTAGTTTACATTTATAAAGGCTTTGAATTTTTATGTGCAACCACAGCGCATTTTGTAACATATTTTTGATGCAGTGCTTTGACTTTAATACAGAAGTAATACTATGCATCACTGTTCTGAGATATATGTATAAATTTAAAGGGGAAAAACTAGATTTAGCTTATAATTTCCATCATTAATTTGTCAGAATGCTAAATTTCGAATATTTTTTTTAAACACACATGAAAGAAAATGAATGGTTTAATTTTAACTGGAAGAATATGTACCTCCGAAATAATTCTTTTCCGATTTCGATGAACGGATATTTTATATCAAGAAAACGTAGAAAAATTGCAGTGCTGTTTTTTTTATTACAGATACACATACATTAATATATTTTTCAAGCTTTATTAGTTTTTTGGCTTCCCACTACACTAAACTTATGAGCAGGCACGCGTGCATTCATTGTCTTTAAGTTGGAAACATGTGTTAGGTGTGTATATACTGAGTATGTATATACTAATATAGGTATATCAACACTCTATGTAGCATTTTCAACATTTAAAAATTAAATTATTTTTATTTTCACAGTCGATGAATCAAGAGGCTGACATAAGCCAACTGTTAAGATTTATTTGTCCAAAAAATTTATTTGAACTAATTCAAAATCTATCTATATGCCTATAATGTATTAACATCTCACAACAATCTTGATTAATACTACAAAACAAGTATGAAATATATGTACTATTTCAATTTACACTACATTAGCTAACTCTAGTAGCATGGAATTTCACTTAGAACACATTGAACACTACTTTGGTATAATTGATATTAAAAATAATTAACGTTAACTTTCAAATCAGCCACAATGATTTACATTTTAAGGAATAACCTAATTACTGATCTTATGTCATAGAATTTGCTGCTTGAGAATTTTTAAAATATGTATTTCATTACATGGTAAAGGAATTTAAACATCTTTTTTATTTCTGTATTGCCTCGTGGAAGTCTTAGACGTTTTCTGTGTTGCCTATTTTATTTGTTATAAACATATTTTTAGTAAAAGTATAGAAATTAGGATATTTTTCGATGGTATGGAGAGATTAAGTAATCTCTTGGGCGCAGTGACTGAAGTAGAAATACATTTATTTATCTTATATTAAATGTAGTGCATATAAACATAGGGGTAGACTGTTCAACGTTGGAGTCATTAATAGCACAAAATTACATAGAAACCTGCAAGTTACAGCTGGGCCTAATTATAACATATAATTAACAAACGTATAAGTTTCTATAGTTTTAAAATTAAATGTTTTAATATTATCTAAACTTCGTGCTAATGTTTGTAACAACGTTTTTATTCTTTTTTCAGAAAACATACCAATATTCTTGAATAAAAATTATACTGGTAGATAGTTCATGATTTTTATTCTTTTATTTCCAACTCCTATTTGCATTAGATATCGATATCATCGGAAACAACACCCGCGCCGTTAGTTCTGCTTTCTCCAGACTGGATAAGGAAGCGAAGCGTATGGGTCTGGTGGTGAACGAGGACAAGACGAAATATCTCCTGTCGTCAAACAAACAGTCAGCGCATTCGCGTCTTGGCTCCCACGTCACTGTTGACAGTCATAACTTTGAAGTTGTAGATAATTTCGTCTACCTGGGAACCAGCATTAACACCAATAACAATGTCAGCCTGGAAATCCAACGCAGAATCACTCTTGCCAACAGGTGCTACTATGGACTAAGTAGGCAATTGAAAAGTAAAGTCCTCTCTCGGCGAACAAAAACCAAACTCTACAAGTCTCTCATCATTCCCGTCCTACTTTACGGTGCAGAAGCGTGGACGATGTCAACATCCGATGAGACGGCACTAGGAGTTTTCGAGAGAAAGGTTTTGCGGAAGATTTATGGTCCCTTAAGAATTGGCAACGGCGAATACCGCAGACGATGGAACGATGAGCTGTATGTGTTATTCGACGACATAGACATAGTCCAGCGAATAAAAAAACAGCGGCTACGCTGGCTAGGTCATGTTGTCCGAATGGATGAAAGTGCTCCAGCTCTGAAAGTATTCGATGCAGTACCCGCTGGTGGAAGCAGAGGAAGAGGGAGACCTCCACTCCGATGGAAGGACCAGGTGGAGAGGGACCTGGCTTCGCTTGGAATAACCAATTGGCGCCAAACTGCCAGAAGGAGGGATGCGTGGCGCGCTGTTTTGGACTCGGCTATAACCGCGTAAGCGGTGTCTACGCCAGTCAAGAAGAAGAAGAAGATTTGCATTAGCAACAAAATTTTTAGCTATAACATCTTTTTATATTCTAGAAATAAAAGAATTTCTTAAAGAATATTTAAGTAACTGCTAGTTATAGGAACTTACAACAATAAAATCAACATTTTACTATTATTTGTGGTTATTCTATCGTAAGAAGTTACAAAAGAATATGAACTTACAAAAATACTTTTGAAAGCAAATAAACCTACACATGTATGTACTTGCAACATATGTATATCTTTTGCACTGATTATGTGAAATTAAAAAGAGAAAAATAGAAATATACAAGAAAACTTGTTTGTTTACATTTTCCGACGCACACATATCGAAATATCCGCACCTGACAACATACATCTAGTGCAAACTTACTCCGATCTCCTCTGGATGCGAACTGTTTAATATACAAAAAAAAATGTGGCATACATTTTGCAATTTTCAGCGCGTCTTTACAAAGTTATTGTCGTAGACATGAACATAAATAAAACAGAAAGAACTAAGAAGAATAGAAAAAATGAAAATGAAAAATATTTGGTTGTTTACTTGAAACTGCTCCTCAGTTCATTCACACCTTCTGTTCGGTTAGTTTGTTTAAAGTGTGGCTGAGCTTAATTTTTTTTCTCAAAATGATTTATTTTAAGTAAACTTTTCAACACCCGCTATAATCAAATGTATTTTACTACACCATACATTAAATTTTTTACTGAAATCTATGCTTGTTTTTAGAATACGAGTATTTGTTAGAACTTCCAAATATTACTCCTCTATTTATTACTAATTTGTTACTACGAGTATAACAATATTGGGTATAACAAGTAAGGAAAGGCTAAGTTCGGTTGCAACCGAACATTTTATACTCTCGCAATTTATTGAAGAAATTTTATTAAGATAACGCACAAATTTACCCATAAAGTTTAATAGAATAACGAAAATCGTCATATATAGATATGAGGGCTGAGGTAATTCTCACTCATTTTCATCACCAAGGTACACTATATCCAAGACTAAATGCTCACTTAATTTTGATAAGATATATCACATATTAACCAATACATATATGCGTAATAAAGACCAACGAATTTTTGAAAAACCTATAATTAGGTACATATATGGGAGCTAGGGGATGATATTTTTGAAAAACCTATAATTATGTAGATGGAGATGTTGTGACCCGATTTTAATAATTTTTGGAACAGAAACACACCATTGGAAGAAAACAATTTCCTCTGAATTACATTAAATTAGCTGAGAGATTTACCCATATTTTCGGTTAAAATTTAACCTTAGGCGCTGAGTTCAACATGTTCGATATCTGGGGCCTTGAAAAGTTATAGTCCGTTTTTGACAATTTTTTCACAAGTGATGCCACAGATCATATACTGTATTTGTGTAAAGTTTTATTTCGCTATCATCATTGGTTCCTAATGTATATATTATAAAGAGAAGGAATAAGATAAAATTCGAAAATGAGTTATATGGGAAGTTGTCGTGGTTGTGAACCGATTTCGTCCATTTTCCACACATGTCATTAGGGTGTCAATAAAATATTATATACCGAATTTCATTGGAATCTGCCGAGTAGTTCCTGAGATATGATTTTTGACCCATAAGTGGGCGAAGCCACGCCCATTTTCCATTTTGTAAAAATATCTGAGTGCAGCTTCCTTCTGCTATCATTTCTGTGAAATTTAGTGTTTCTGACGTTTCTCGTTAGTGAGTTAACGCACTTTTAGTCATTTTCAACCTAACCTTTGTATGGGAGGTGGGCGTGGTTATTATCCGATTTCTTTCATTTTTGGACTGTATAAGGAAACGGCTAAAAAACGACTGCAGAAAGTTTGGTTTATATAGCTTTATTGGTTTGCAAGATATATACAAAAAACATATTTGGGGGCGGGTTCACGCCCACTTTTCCAAAAAAATTACATTCAAATGTGCCCCTCCCTAATGCGATCCTATGTTCCAAATTTTATTTTCATAACTTTATTTAAGGCTTAGTTATAGCTATTTATGTGTTTTTGGTTATCGCCATTTTGTGGGCGTGGCAGTGGTCCGATTCCGCCCATCTTCGAACTTAACCTTCTTATGGTGCCAAGGAACACGTGTTCCAAGTTTCATTAAGATATCTCAATTTTTACTCAAGTTACAGCTTGCACGGACGGACGGACAGACAGACATCCGGATTTGAACTTTACTCGTTACCCTGGTCACTTTGGTATATATAACCCTATATCTAACTCGTTTACTTCTGGGACTTACAAACAACCGTTATGTGAACAAAACTATAATACTCTCTTTAGCAACTTTTCTTGCGAGAGTATAAAAAACAATTTATTCTGTAATTCAATACAAGCTAGTGTTTAGAGAGAACATCTAGATAGCTCCTTTCTGACTATTTCATTGTTCTTTTCGCCACACCCTAAGTTTTGGTGAGGCAAGAAAGGGTTGCTATGAGAAAGTTTTAATTGTACTCATTAAAAATTAATTTATACCGTCGCCATCCAGTTTCTTTCCCACGCATTTATTGCCTGTTGATTTTTATTGAAACCTTAGAAACTTTGAAAAAGAGTTGAACAACAATGAAGGAGGTGGTATGTATACATATATTTGTACATCATAAGAAATGTTTATTTTCCAACGTCCATTTTGAAATTTTATTCTTAAATACATCAATTAATGTACAGTGACGGCAAGTTAAAGTGGTACAAAATAAAATATGCAATTCTAGAAGCTCAACGACTGGCAAGTAAATTCGCTCAATCTTTATAAATAATTCTGTTATACTGCAGCGTGCAAAGCCCCATCTAATTGCCCAGAACTCCATGCTCCAAAAAAGACCGCTTAGCCTCACACATCATAATTTAGCTCTTGACTGAATGAAAGAAATAATTGTTGGGATCAATTGATGAGGGCAATGATGTGTCTGCAGCAGCTGCGTCAACTAATTTGTCGCTGTAAAAACTTGGAGACAAGAAGAGATGCAGCAAAATGAAGACAGTGAAGAAAAAGTCAGCAATTAGCAGCAACTTAGTAGCTATGTATCTCTATAGTATAAAGGGTGTGGTAGAATATACAATATTAACGACTGTGTACATCAACTGGAAGATAGACTTTTTTATTAAAAACTCCTTAGTTCAAATGAGAGTTCAAAAAATGTGATTCGAGCTGTTAAAAATATGACTTCATGTCCACTAGCATTCATATATGCATTATTTTGCAGAAGTAAATTATTCTTTCGTTGATTATAAATGTTCTACTGTTTTAGTAGTTGTTGCGAGTTGAGAAATTAGCAGCATTAACCCAAAGATTACCACACACAATTCCGCATCACTTTTACCTCCGGCCCATAGCTGTCGAGTCAGCTTGAACTGTAGCCGTGGTCACAGTGGTTGCCTTTAGAATGTGGCTTTGAACTTACCAACATTGTGCACGTCTTTTTGACAATAATGTCCAGCTTACTGGCTTTTGTGAGTTAGCTGTTCGTTAATCCATTTCGTTTTGGTCTCTTTGTCTGCTGTTGATATAATTTTATATTATTTTATACATTCCAACGGTATGCGCTGTCACTGTCGCTTGTGTGACGTAATTTTAACGGTTTATGTATTTACGTCTGGCATCAGTTGGCAAACTAGTTTGAGATAAACTCGTGCATACACTTTTGTCTTCAGTCGAAGTGAAGTTGATGCGTAGTGATGTGATTATCTACGAATACTCACATTTTGTGAAATTTGCTTTCGCCGTGACTTATGCAAATAATTATTGGTAATTTCTAAAAAACTTTTAAACTTTTCTGTTATGATGATTCACCTGAATTTATGACTGGGGTTGGGTAATTTGCATTTTTAATGATAATCATAATAAATATTTACGCTTAAATCAACTAACTAATTAATTTCTCGTTAAAACTGATTGGGTAAAGTATTAACGACATATTTGGGTACATGGTTATCTATCTAGTTATTGTCTCCAAGCGATCCATGTATAACGCACTCATAAACGGAATTAATAAAATCTTACGAGTAATATGTAAAAGAAAAGGTCCGCTGACTACCAAGTACTATATTACTACTAAGTTTTTTGTTTATTTTTTTCTTTTTTAGGGGTCCAGTCGACCACTCAGCGACCAGTTTGGATTCACATTCATTTATCTTGTTTCTTAAGCTCAAATAGCCACTACGAGAGTCAATGTATGCCATGGAAAAAGTTACTGAGAGAACTAAATTCTTTCTAGGTTGAGCACTGAGAAAGGTTTAGAAATACAGTATAAGAAAATTTAAATATTTTATAGTCCGATTCAGACTAGACGAGTTTGCAAGTAGTCATTCGTATAGAAGTTTTTCGTTCCGAAATATTATGTATGAAGCTGCTATGCTGTTTCAAAATAACTGCAGCCTCTCAGAAATAAAGTGAGGCACATAAATAGCTAGCCTAATCTAAATTCTCAAATTTATGATATTTTCCCACATGAATTAAATCAGTGAATACACCAAAGAATAAATTACAAAAATACATAAAAGACAATTCTTAAAATATTTGTTCATTCCAAAAATGGGGAATGAGCATATTAGAGCAACAAGGCATTTTTGTGGTAACTTGTGTCCATGTGCACCTATGCTTAGATGTATTTTGAGTGAATATGAAAAAATTTTTGGAATTCGCATAGCTTTAAGGAATGTATGTGAAATTATTATTATTATTATTATTACGATGAAGCCTTATCTCTCATGTTGCAGCACTCGTTCACTTCCATTTTTTGTTGAATACGGTGTGCAATGTGAGAGCATTCATTACATATTTTCATAAATTTATGCAGACATAGCGCTAATTGTGCTACTAAAAGAGCGCAGCATGCGTTCCATTAATTAAAATGGAAGAAACAATTACCACAATTACATGAAGTTTTGCCTTCTTGGAATATGCACATTTTGATTGCGTGGGTGCATATGAACACATATACATATGTATTTACTCAAAGTTTAAATATTACCACTCGCCCAAAAGAAACTAAGGATTTAATTATGATGACCGCTTTTTTATAGCAAGAGTGAAATTGAAAAATAATTTCTTCGGATGTGGATGCATCATTCAATACTTTTCAAAGTTACCGTAATATGTGCGAAAAACCAAATTTTTTAGGGCTCCTAACTAAATATATATAACCCCCTAAGCTACTTTGATCTTAAAAAGGATTAATTGATGGGCATTTCTTTCTATTATTATTATTTATTTTTTTTTAATAATTGTTTCATACGCATTTAATTCTTGCAAATATTTGTTAAGATAAGATAACGTATTACCATTTCCATCGTTGCATAACTTCATCTAACATCCAGTTAAAGAAAATGGAAAGGAATTTTCTCATCATACATGTGGCTATTGAAATGTAAACTAAAGCTTCTTGAGAGCACTTACCCACTTTTTATGAAACTCAACCATACCTCTACTCTCTTATGGGATATACAAAACCACAACAACAGTTGAAACAAATGAGCAAAATATCGGAAAGACTGCACAACACAAATCAACTGACTTTTTATGCTTAAAAAATGCCAAAGCGCTTTGAATGACCTCAAACAAATGTGCGGGCAAATTTGTTTCACAGCCTAGTCAGCTCTAAAAGAGCATACAACAATGGCAGCCGAAGTGGTAGAAATGCGGGCTACAAAGCAGCGAATGCAAGAGTGCGGTAAAAAGCGCAACAAATGGATGCTAGAGTATTTCCAATGCGGTCGACGAGTGCAAGCGTACGAATACACTTACGAGGTTTTGAAAGCTTTTTTGCTGTATGAATGTACCAGAAACCAAGAGATTGTTTGTGTTATTATTTGTCTATTTTGGCACACTTTTTCTTGTCGATAGGTTGAGTGGTAAACAAAAGCGATTCGTTTCGATATGTTTGTATAAGTGTTATTGAAAACAACAACTAAAAGTTTGAAATTTTTTAGCAGAAGAACAAAATAACTTTTGATTATATGATTAAGTGTTGGTTAGACTTTTTGAGAAATGTTAACTGTTAACAACTATCGTAATTCTTATTGTAATAACTAAAAAAAAGAGAACTTAACTAATTTAAACCATAAAAACTACAATATTCTGTGCAATATGTTGCTAGAGTCAAAATGACTTGACTTTCGGTTGGATGATCGTTCGGCTCAGTTGAAGTTCGAGAACTCGTAAGAAGTCGACTGCAAATCTGGAAAACTAGACACTTTTGAAGGTTATGCTGTTCGGCAAATGCCATGCGATGAAGAATTTCCTTATTTTATCTTGATAGAGTTCGTAGGAAAGCGAAATATATCACAAAGACAAACTAAATGAAGAGGAATAATGCTGAATGCTATCAATATCATTAATAAAAATAATCGGTTTAAAGTTGCCTGTCTATGTCCAAATCAAGGCGACCGAAAATACAGCCAAAGGTAAGCTAACACAAAATTATTCAATAGTTCGGAGAGGCACCGAAACAAAGCCTCACGAATCGGTAATAAGCTAATAAATTCGAGTGTATGACCTGTATTAGAAGAAATTATGGAAAATGAAATTGGGGAAAAAGTATGGGGCAAAGAAAATTCGAATTGGAAAATAAAAAGAAATGAGTAAGTGTCACAGCACATTCTTAATAAACCGCTAAAAACAGGTTTAACATATTGACCAGTTGCTGTATTCAGTGACGGTCAGCCCTTTTAGCTGAGCGTACATATGCCGAGTAAAAAGCTGGTTTTTCTATAAAAAAGACTGTTGCATACACTGAAATGTTGTTATGTTAGTTTTCTTATGACCGTCGCCGCACACTGCATGCAACTTGTTCGGCCATTGTTGAGCACCAAGCACTGAGGTCACATCAGATGTCCACGGAGATTATAACGCGTGCCCTAACAATCTCTACGCATTACTGCATTTCGCTGTTTTTAATTACAATCTTGCTTCGTTTGTTTCTGCAGAAGCTGTTGTGACCTCCTAACAATTACCGCGTCCCAGAGGTTTCTTAGACAATCGCTTCTGTGTGCTGTGGTTAAGAGTGGCCCTACCCGAATTCCCAAAGAATGCAATATTGCAACTCATTTATTTGCTTGTTTTAGTGGATTCATTAAAATTTTTATATTTGTTATAGAAAATAATTGATGGCCTTGCAACATGCAACAGCCACGATTGCAAAACGTTATTACTTTGTGAACACCACAATTAATCCGTGGACTTGTCTCGAAGAATTGGTGATGAAATTATTGTGCAATAATTATATTTATGCGGAGGACATTCATAATGACTATTAGTCCTTTTATATGGTTAGTTACTATACATATTTCAAAGAATAATAAATATAAAATATGGTGAAAAAGCAGTAGAAGAGAAACAATTTGAAGAACACGGGCGAATGGACTATAATGCTAAATTGAACTCACGACCTACCTAATGGCAGTCACGCCCTAACACACTGCACGATGGCAATCCATATGATACGCGGTAAGAATTCGAATCCGTCCAAAAAGCAAAGAATAAGAAAATTAGATAAGAAGCAAAACTGAAGAATTGAAGAAATAGTAGACGCAACAGAAAATGAAACAAATAAATTGCCACCGAATGTGTTGAAACCGCTGATTCTTAGAACTGGAATAAGCAGAAACTTGTCTAGCTAGTCTGCACGATGTACAACACAAAGAGAATGGAAAATGATAGAATGAAGGAAAAGTGTGGTGTTTTAATGAAATTCTACGCTTTCCGGGTGCAGCTCTTGTAATTGTGCTGGCGGCCAGAAATTAAATGACCGATTGCTGCTTGTTGTATTCGCTCCTTTTTTTTTTGTATACTGTCTATGCCGGAGATCCAATATTTTTATTTTGTTGACTACTTTGGTAGTTTTTCATGGAGCTGGTGCATCGCTTAGGCGATGCAACACCATTTGTTGCTGACGCAGCGCATATTTCCGCATTCTTTTGTTTATGAGTTTTTAAGCATTTACTGCATTTCATAGTCAACAAATTAATATCACTGTCATTTGGGGTTCGTGGACTAGTTGGTAAATAAATGAAAAACGAAATTTTACCCAAACGGTCAAAGGATTTTTATGTAGACATGCGGCAGATTGCCGATTTAAACTGTTAAACTTTCATTTTTAATGTAAACAAATATGTTTTCCTACTTTCGTTTATGACGTCACGAACTGATGTGTTTTTCTGTCCATGCATTTCAGAATATAATATTTCGGATATTTAATTGTTATTCTCACTTGTACATGAATATAGGTCTAGTACATCTTGATACTCTTAATACTTCTCATTAATCTTGTGATCTTTTTCGAAACTGAAAAATTCTCTTCATAAATTGTGAATTGACTGAAGATATGTTCGTATTTACACTTGACTTTCGACAATATCACGTAAAGTAATGTCTACAGAGGTAGATACATATATTCTTCCGCGAAAGTTGCTTTTGACTGTCTGTCTGTCTGTTTGATAGGAGTACCTTTAAACCGTGACACATTACTGATAAGTACTTACCAGTACATTCTAAAGAAATTTTTTGTTGCATTGCATTCGAAAACATTCAACAGAATGCACTCAATGAAAGTCAATGAGAGAAAAGTAGTTGGATCGTCCCTTTTGGAGTCATCGTCGTTTGGGCACTTAATTGAGCGTGAAGACGGAAATGACAGCGACATTGATGACACAGTTGGAATGAATGTCAGAGAAAATACGTAAAAGTTAAGGAGATGCCAAGTTTATTCGAAACACCATCTGATTCTCTGCATATAAATAAGCAAGAATGTGAACGAGTTTTTTTCGTTAAAATAAATCAGATTTGGAGACTTTTTTAGATTATGAATGGTGTAAATTATGAAGCGATTTTAATAATTTTTGGAACAGAGACACACTATTAGAAAAAAAAAATTTCCTTAGAATTACATTAAAATATCTGAGAGATTTATCGATATTTTATACCTTATGCACTGAGGTCTCAATATTCGATACTTTACTTTTATATCTTTATTTATAGCTAAGTTATGACAAAATAGGTTTTCGCTTTTCGCCATTTTGTGGGCGTGGCAGTGGTCCGATTTCGCCTATTTTCAATAGCAACCCCCTACGGTCCCATGGAACATGTGTACCAAGTTTCGTCAAGATATCTTAATTTTAACTTAAGTTATCCGTTGCACGGACAGACGGACGAACAAACAAACATCTGGATATCAATTCGTTGAGATATCTGAATGAAACTTGGAACACGTATTCCTCGACACTCTGAGTAGGTTAATATTGAATTAAATGGGCGAAATCGGACCATTGCCACGCCCACTAAATGGCGAAAACCAAAAACCTATAAAGTGTCATAAATAAGCCATAAATAAAGTTATAAAGTTTATAAAAAATTTGGAATAAAGGATCGAACTAGGAAGGAGCATATTTGTATGTAATTTTTTTGGGGAAGTGGGCCCCGACCCCAAATCCGTTGTTTGTATATATCTCGCAAACGAGTAAAGCTATAGAAACCAAACTTGTTGCAGTCGGTTCTCTTACGTACCCCACCACACACCATGAAAATAGTTGAAATATAAAGTTGAATAATAATCACGCCCGCCTCCCATACAAAGGTTAGATTGAAAATTACTAAAAGTGGGTTGGCTCACTAACGAAAAACATCAGAAACACAAAATTTCATGGAAGAAATACCAGAGGGAAGCTACTTTCAGATTTTTTTACAAAATAGAAAATGGACGTGGCGTCGCCCACTTATACGAATAAAAAATGGGCGAAATCAGTTCACAACCACGACTACTTTCCACATAATTCAATGAAGATAGCGGAACCAATGAAGATAGCGGAATAAAACTTTACACAAATACTGCATATTATCATCATGGCTTGTGAAAAAATTGTCGAAATGGGACTCTAACTTTTCAAGGCCCCTGATATCGAACATGATGAACTCAGCGCCTAAGGGTAAATTTTAACCGAAAATATGGGTAAATCTCTCAGATAATTTAAGAGGAAATCTTTTTCTTCTAATAGTGTGTCCCTGTTCCGAAAATTATTAAAATTGGGTCATAACATCTCCTAGCTCCCATATACCTAATTATAGGTTTTTCAAAAATACGGTGGGCTTTATTCCGCATATATCGGTTAATATGTGAGATATCTTAGCAAAATTAAGTGAGTGAAGTCGGTTCAGGAATTACCTCATCTCTCATGTACTATACATATTTGACGATTTTCGTTATTCTAGAGTTAGAGTATAAAATGTTTGGTTGTACCCGAACTTAGTATTTCCTTACTTGTTTGAGTATATATTGACAAACAAACCTGAAAATAAAAAGAAAAATATTCATTTAGTCAGTTGATATTTTATTTTCTTAACAACATAATTATATTTAAAGATAACCTAAAGTATAGCTTCACATGCCATTTACTTTGACCTTACTTATGGGACCAAAATCAAACAGAACGCCAGATTAAGGTCAAAAAATATAAAGTAAAAAAGTGTTTTGTTATGATAAATTAGAATAAACATAAGTTTCTATATCAATTCTTTTAAGTTTTTTATTCAGCCAAATTATTTTAAATTAGTTTGAGTTTTGGTTTCTTAGAGCTCATTGGTTGTCAGCCAGGATTATTGCAAATTATAAATACTTTAATTTAATTATTTATTCACTAAATATTTCCAACTGGACTATGTGCAGTCCCCATTATGTCACATATTAGTTTACAATATACATAATTTTCCCAGAATAATATGGAGACTTCGAGTACACTGAAATTCTAACCGACGAGACAATAATTTAACTTGCATTTTAATATTTTCTCATGTGAATTTTTGTAAATAAATAAAATAAGTATTTTGACTTATTTTGATGATTATAAATGCACAAACACTTGTAATGGCTCTGCATTTTTCTACTTCTCCATTTCAAGTGTTTGGGATACTCGTATGTGCATATAAATGTTTTGTCATGAAATATCAAATTCGTTTAAAATTGGTTTGGCGAATCATATGTGCTCTTAAGCATAATGCCTTTTTGTTGAGGTTTGCCTAATCCACTTGAAAGTGTAATCTAATACGTAGTGATACGCATAGTCATAGAGATTTATTAAACTGACCGAAAAGATGCACACATTTCTTTAAATACGTACATACACATAAAAAAAGTAATGAAGCGTATTGAAGAAAATATATATATGTATATATGTAACAAATTGTTTAAATTAAAGACATATGACTAGCTTATGCTTTACTTCATTAATATAGTTTGCATATAGAACGACAAAACTATTTCAAAAGGAATGAATTTTTATATTTTTTTCGTTATTTACAACGCTTCTACATCGACTTAAAAGTCAAAAATTTATTCGCATTGGAGTAGGCGAAGCTGTTTCCCAATTTTCATTGCACTACGAAGAGGACATGATTGTCCATGACTGAATTATAAACTCTTTCACTGAACTATTTGAAAGCCCACTTTGCCAAATTATATTACGTAGTTAAAATTATTATTTCAGACTTTATTCATTCGAAAGTTATTGCTCACCGGT
The DNA here is from genome assembly GCA_031772095.1 of Zeugodacus tau. NCBI lineage: Eukaryota > Metazoa > Arthropoda > Insecta > Diptera > Tephritidae > Zeugodacus > Zeugodacus tau. Next base: position 29,671,029 of record CM062650.1, on the reverse strand, counting down.
TATTCATCGCTTTCTGAAGTGCAATATCACCATCGACTAGAGTTGACATAAATTCACTAGTTTATAAGGTGAATATATTGACCTTATTAGAGACTGATCACTTTTCAAAACATTTGACGTTTATTGAGAAAATAAATTGAACTAGACAATTAAATATCTGGCCGATATTTTCAAATTAACATGACATATTTAGGGATGCAAACGATGTATCGATGTTTTTGAAACATCGATGTTTCCGTCAAAAAGCATCGATGTTAGCCATCGATGTCTCGAATCTAATAAAACATCGATGCATCGATGTCACTTTCAACGATGTTTTATGTCGATGTTTTATATAAAAATTTTACTTCACACCTTCACACTTTTTCGGGTATTAACTCGAAACCCTCTATTTGGATACGCTTTATTACACTGGAATTCGATTTTTGTAAAATACGGATAATTCATTAAGGGAATGTGCGCTTGGACTGCGGTTACTTTTATGATTTATTTATACAATTTAATTCTGGCGTAGGCTACTGTGTTAGATCAGAGATTCAAATTACTGCATTTTAAAGTTGCTATGGCTAAAAGAAATACTTTTTTCAAATCAAAGAATCGCGCTGATACAACGGAATCTTCGGATGAGTGTGAAACAGAATACTCGTTTGATATTTGGAACCAGAATAAACATTTGGTCCACCAAAAAGTGAAATGTAAGCTGTCAAATTTATCTATAATTACAGGGACGGAAGGTTGAAGAAAAAGTGTATCTCGGCTGTTACCCCTACCAATCAGAAGCCAATGGAGTTTGGGTTGACATGAATACTGTGTTTCCGGAGTTGTATAAATAGGCTTATTAATATTTACACATTGTGGTCACTTCAGTGCCGAGTAAACAACCGTTTTCTAAACCCAGGGCAACTATCACTCAGAAGTAAAATCGAAAAGAAATGACAGTGAAAACACTTCTGTTATTTATTAAGAAAAAAACTTTAACAGACATATAATGCTAAGTGAAATAAAAGGTATCAACTTAAGGCGTACTACATTTCATTTATTTACTACAATACATCGATGTTTCGATGTATCGATGTTTTAATGGCCGATGTTTTTGATTTCGATGGGTTTTGAAGAAACATAGTTTAAAGAAAAAAGCATTTAAAGTTTTACACTAGCCCTTTGTGGACACTCCAAAACGCTCTTTGTTATTTATCGAATAACTTTTCAGAGAATATTTTTAAAACTCCTACCCCCTTAGAAATCAAATTTAATTATAAGTAGAAAATTTAAATGATATACATACACCCAGCGAAATATTTATAAAGCCACCTTCGTTTTGCCCAATATTGAATGAAAAACATATAATTTTGCTATTATTTATTATTTTTTCTTATAAATATTTAATTCAATGAATGTTATAGAAAGTTTTTGGAAAATAAATTAAATTATATAAGTTTTCTGAACAAAATTTAAATTAACAGAGCGAAATAAGAATAAAGCCACTTTGGTTATTCTTCATATTTTTAATACTTAAAAGAAAAATAAAATGTTTAATACGATGTATGACCTCCATTGTTAGCAATAACCTCTTCCTTAGAGGTCTTGGCAAAGAATTTATTAAAGAATGAATAACGGTTTGGCCAATTGTTGCCCATTTTTCGACAATGGCATTTCTTAGGCATTTAACATTATCAAATTGCCGTCCCTGTTCGAAAACTTTGGCTGATAACATGGACCAAAGGTTTTCTATAGGGTTTATGTCAGGACTAATTGCAGGTTAATCGAGAAAATTTATATTTCGAGACAGCAAGAAATCAATTGTTTTCTTTGAACGATGGATTGCAGCATTATCTTGCTGAAAAACGAAATTCTGTCTAATAAATTCCTCTCCGAAATCAATAAGCACTTCATCAATAAGCTTAATGTAGTATTCCGAGTCCATTTTTGTTGTTACAAAGCAAATTGGAGTCTTCCCTCTGTAAGCTATCCCAGCCCAAACCATGAGTGATCCTCCACCAAAATTTCGTCGCTTACATTTCTGCTTTGGTGACGCTTTGGGCCTCCAATATTTTTGGAGACCATCTGGGCCATCTAAATTGAACTTTTTTCGTCAGTAAACGTTCGTCCATTCGTCATCACATATTTTTCGGCGAGTCGAAGCCTGGCTAATTTGTGTTTGTTGGTCAATGATGGTTTGGCGCACTTTTTGTCATAAATACTATCCAATTCGGATCTAAGTATTTGTTGCACTCTTCGTATTTCCAAGTTAATTTGTTGTTTTATTTGTCTCGCACACATATTTTCTTGCATAATAATACGTTTTATGCAACATTTTTGCCTTTCGTTTACTTTTGGAGGCCTACCAGATCTCTTATTTTTTCCATAATTGGTCCCAAATTGTAAAAAATTTCTTACAACATCCTTAGACCAATTTAATCGTCTTGAAATTTCCCGGTTTGACAAACCTTCTTCGTGGTATGCCATAATTTTACCTTTCTTTTCTTCTGTCAACACTTTTCCGTGAGGCATTCTTCACAATTTAGAAAAAAATTGAAATTTATATGAAATTAATTAGCTAATTAAATTACTTATGCAACAATAATTAAAAACTTACATGAAGTCGTACCTGTCACAGCTAAATAAACAATGGAAGCAGATAAATGCCTTTTAGCTTTATAATTATTTCGTTCAGAGATAACGGTTCTTGTTAAATATTACCCGCATACACCGATTGAAAAATTAAATGTTTATGAAATAATTCAAATGTCATGAGGTTTATTCAAAATACAGGATTTGTGGACGCTTAGACCAATTTTTCCAACAAAATCATGAAAATAGAGGATGGCTTTATATATATTTCGCTGTATGTATCAGGGAAATAGTTTTACTAATTTTTGCTACAACAATGATCTATAATAAAACTTGCTACATAATTCTCACCCATTAAAAATTTAATACATTTTTTTCTAACACTGGTTTAACATTTTTATTTAACTCGCTGTCGATCTCGCCAATAAAACTTTTATTATGCGTAACTGAAATGTTCCCGTGAACTTTAAACGAATAAATACAAAGAAATTGTAAATCGGACAAGGGCAAATGATCACAACAAAAAGGAGGTAAATTTAGCTTGGTCTAAAAGTTCCCAGAGCCCATTCATAAGACTATTCTAAACAGATGAATATCACTATAAATGGTTACAACAACAACAGGCCTACAATGCGCCTTAAATAGGCACCTACTCTTTAGCAATTATGGGATTCTCGTTGTCGACGATGACAGCGCGGTGTCTTTAGGGAAAAACATTTTAACAACAACCATAATCACAATGCACTAGTAGGAAGTAGAAACATGTGAAGAAAATTTAAATGGAAAACAGAAAAACAAGTAGCTTGCTGGTTGAATTCAACCAAAGACATTGCATTTTAAAAGACAAACAATAACGAATGTGAAACAAAGTACAAAAAAATAATACTAAATACGGAAAGAATGTAGGAAAGCGACAAGAAAATAAAACAAACAAGTAAGGAAGGGCTAAGTTCGAGTGTAACCGAACATTTTATACTCTCGCAATTTATTTATTTAACTTTATTTATATTATATAATACACAATTTGACCCACATATTCGTCATATATATTGTATAAAGTCCATTGAAAGTTGGAAACCCTAATATTAGGTTAGAAGCACCGAGGTCCTCATGTTCGATATATGGGGCCTTGAAAACCTATGGTCCGATTTCGGCGATTTTTAGAAATGGGCTGCCACACTATAAATACAGTATTTGTGCAAAGTTTTGCACCGATATCTTCACTAGTGCTTACTTTATATATTGTAAAGTAAACGATTCAGATCATCTTCTAAGTTCTGGTATATAGGAAGTAGGCGTGGTTGTGAAGCGATTTGGCCAATTTTCACAACATATTATTGGGAGGTAAGGAAACTATTACAAACCAAGTTTCATTGAAATCGGTCAAGTAGTTCCTGAGATTTGTTTTTGACCCATAAGTGGGCGACGCCACGCCCATTTTCCATTTTGTAAAAAAATCTGAGTGCAGCTTCCATCTGCCATTCCTTATGTGAAATTTAGTGTTTCTGGCGTTTTTCGTTAGTGAGTTAACCCACTTTTAGTAATTTTCAACCTAACCTTTGTATGGGAGGTGGGCGTGGTTATTATCCGATTTCTTTCATTTTTGGACTGTATTAAGAAGTGGCTAAAAAAAACGACTGCAGAAAGTTTGGTTTATATAGCTTCATTGGTTTGCGAGATATATATAAATAACCGATTTGGGGGCGGGACCACGCCCACTTCCCCAAAACAATTACATCCAGATATGCCCCTTCCTAGTGTGATCCTTTATTCCAAATTTTACTGTTATAACTTTATTTATGGCTTAGTTATGACACTTTATGTGTTTTGGTTTTCGCCATTTTGTGGGCGTGGCAGTGGACCGATTTTGCCCATTTTCGAAAGCAACCCTCTCACGGTCCCAAGGAACATGTGTTCCAAGTTTCATTAAGATATCTCAATTTTTACTCAAGTTACAGCTTGCACGGACGGACGGACGGACAGACGGACAGACGGACAGACGGACAGACGGACGGACAGACATCCGGATTTCAACTCCACTCGTCATCCTGATCATTTATATATATATAACCCCATATCTAACTCTTTTATTTCTTGGTGACACAAACAACCGTTATGTGAACAAAACTATGATACTCTGTGCAACAGGTTGCGAGAGTATAAAAAGATTTATAATTACAACTTGCGACAATGCTGAACATCCACTGCGACTGCTTTTACTCTACTCTATAAATCAAACTGGTCGGAAAAAATATCAGTTTACTGCCGTAATTTTCGGACTGAAAATAAACTAGTATGAAGGAGACCAGTTCATTTATTTAGAATAATATATGAAAATTTTAAATATCTTAAAGAAATAATAGAAAATATATTAACTAGAATTTTAATATTTATTCTGTGACTTTTTATCTAAAAATGTTCAAAAATTTTCCCTACGGCCCACTGTACATCTGACGCACTAAGCGTTATGTTAGCAGCCAACCTAAAATCAGCGCTAAATTGCGTTTTCCAGCTTTTTTTTGATTTTCACATTCTCCATTTTCAACGTTTTTTTCCTCCTTTTTTTCTTCTGTCTGTTCTGTGATTTGTTAAAGTCGCATAAACAACGCGTAATAGGGAGTGTCATTGTGAACTTACTCACATATGTATTTACAAACATATGCACGCACTTTTTCCACAACTTCTTGATTCTTCTCTTGCCTTGCCTTGTGTATGGTTCAAACTAGTTTATTGGCCATGTTGTCATTCTGATGATGGACAAGTACAGGTTACCTAATAGTTAGTGACGTTAGACAGCTGCACATAAGTGCTTACTGCAATGATTTGTTTTTCTTTCTTTAGCTTGTGTGACGAAATCATTATTATCATATGTGTAGGTAATCGGTGAGAAGCAATATTGAGTTACTAATGGAAGACCATTATATGTAGATCATAATATGCGAGAGTTTTTATACTCTCGCAACAAAAGTTGCTAAGAGAGTATTATAGTTTTGTTCACATAACGGTTGTTTGTAAGTCATAAAACTAAACGAGTTAGATATAGGGTTATATATATCAAAATGATCAGGATGACGAGACGAGTTGAAATCCGAATGTCTGTCTGTCTGTCTGTCCGTCCGTCCGTGAAAGCAGTAACTTGAGTAAAAATTGAGATATCTTAACAAAACTTGGCACACTTATTTCTTGGCACCATAGGAAGGTTGCTTTCGAAATCGGTCTACTGCCACGCCCACAAAATGGCGAAAACCGAAAACACATAAAGTGCCATAACTAAGCCATAAATAAAGCTATGGAAATAAAATTTGGTATGAAGGATCGCACTATGACGGGGCATATTTGGATGTAATTTTTTGGGGAAGTGCGCGTCGCCACCAAATCGTTTATTTGTATATATCTCTCAAACCAACAAAGCTATATAAACCAAACTTTCTGCAGTCGATTCTCTTACGTACCCCACCACACACCATGAAAATAGTTGAAGTCGGATAATAACCACGCCCACCTCCCATACAAATTTTCACCGAAAATTTCGGTAAATCTCTTAGTTATCTTAATTTAATTCAGAGGCAATATTTTTCTTCTAATAGTGTGTCTCTGTACCAGAATAGGTTAAAATCGGGTCATAACTTCCCTTATGTATGAATATATGAGAATACTTAATTATATTTTCAAAAATGAGCTTAATAGCTTATAAATCGGTTAATATGTGAAATATATTTATGCCGAATATATGAGTCAAATTGTGTGTTTTCTTAATAAAAATATAGCAATAAATTGCAAGAGTATAAAATGTTCGGTTGCACCCGAACTTAGCCTTTCCTTTCTTGTTAATATTATAATTTGAGTTCGAGAGACTGTTCATTCGACAATTTTTTTGGATTTAAATTTATTTAATTGTTATAAGTATTTAATGAATAATTGTATTTGTAAATGTACATATTCCAAGAAAAACACTCCATATGATTTACAGAGGGAACTGTGAGGTTTAGAGATTTCATCTATTCACCACACAATTGGAGCGTTTACTGCACAGTTATGCTTGACACAAATTTTAATTGATTGGTGTCAATTTAAAAATAAATTGATCTTAATGATTTTTAATAGTATCTATGGCTCATGATTAAAAATATAAATTAAAAAAATCACAACTATTTGGTGATAATTCGGAATACAGGAGAAAGAAAAGTTTGGGATAAAACATTAGTAATTACAGCCGAAAAATCTATTTCCTAATTCTCTTCACTTTTCATTTATGTTTATATGATTTATTGTGTAACAATAGTTAGCACGCTGGATGATATTTCTCTTCTATTAGTAAATACATTTCTGTCGATGCCACTTTTTGTTGTGCAAGTAAATCGCTTATGTTGTTGTGCAGCCTTCGCTTTCTAACTTCTTCACTGAACATTTATTATTATGTATGTAAGTATATAAATACTCCACCGATCTTTCACTGCAAATATAATTATAATTATACATATGCTTGGATCCATCTGACTGATTCCACATAAAAAAAGTTTTGACTTTAATTTAGTTACTTTGAGTTTTCATGAGGATATTTTTTTGCACTCGACATTAAAATGTATTTCTCAACTTACTCACAGATCTCTTTATATTATATATCAATAATATCAATCACTTTATTTATTTTGGAGTATTCTGAAAGAGCTATATCTTCAGCATCTATTTGATCAGGTGTCTTGACTGTAATAGAAGTGAACAAATTTTAACTTCAGCTTGTCATTATGTGTATAAAATTATTTATTTTCACTCAACAATATTGTATGTGTACAATTTCAACTATGGAAACACCATTGTAATTTCGTTACACAATGCAGAAGAATACACAAGTTCCTCTTCGAATATATAATATAATAGTTGGTTGGAGAAAGTAAGCCGATAAGGCAATACAATTGCATTATGTGAACAAAACACAAACAAGAAAATTATATAATGAGCTTTACAATAACTAGAGATACTATTCAATTATAATAATGGAAGTTGTCCAAACTTTCAACTTCTCATAACCGTTCGTAAGAATTGCAACAAAGAGTCAAATTTGTAAAAATTAATAAGCAAAAATACTTGTACGCATAAGCGAAAAGCAAACTCCCTTTTGCATATAATGATGATTTAAATCAAGTTTTTATCTTTTAATAAATAATAACTGCATTCAGCAACTCACTAATTGACGTAATTTACTCATTATTGAATCATAACCGTTGGGGTTTAAAGCTACTCAAATATAAAAGTGAACTCATGTTTCATAGTATCTACTAATTAGTGAAATTAAGCAGTTATTCCTAGTGGGTGATGACTTAGCTCTCATGGGAATGATAACAATTTATGTGCCACAGAACATAAATTGCCCGAAAATGCTTGCGAACTAATTAATTCATTAGCTATATAACACACAGTATGAGCAGACAATAAAAACTACAAAATATTAAATCGCTTTGCAATAAATAGTAGTCAAAATACAAAGAATATATTATTAAACATGCGGGAATATGAACAAAAATATATATGTGAGTATAATATTTAAAATACATTGCATTTACATTTTCGGAAATGTAAATACTTGCTTGAACAGTTGTAACGCCATACGGTTTTCTCCATTAATATCCTTTGATAATATTGTATGCTTAACTATTAAGCGTAAAAGGGTCAGAATAGCTATATATACAAGGGCATTTATGTGCAAGGACATTGCTTAGTATGTGGAGTATGTGGAGTGAAAAAGTGAGCACAGATTGGAAAATAACCCAAACAAACTTAGTTGAGCTTTATGAAAGCCCATCGCGGAAAAAATAGATTTCCAACAAGAATTGGTAGAAAAAATACGAAAGCATATAAAAAACTCTATGATACAAAGACCTTTGAACTGAGCGTTGAAATTAGCGTTTAAAGTTAAACAAACAGTTATGGCTTAAAATCGGGTAAATGTCGGTTTATTTCATTTTATTAATTTTTCCATGAATACTATTATTTGTGTAATATACAATCTTCTACAAGAGTGTACAGCTCCTGGCGTACGCCGATGATATTGATATCATCGGAAGCAACAACCGCGCCGTTTGTTCTGCTTTTTCCCGCATGGATAAGCAGGCGAAGCGAATGGGTCTGGAGGTGAATGAGGACAAGACGAAATATCTCCTGTCATCAAGCAAACAGTCAGCGCACTCGCGTCTTGGCTCCCACGTCACTGTTGACAGTCATAACTTCGAGGTCGTAGATAATTTCGTATACCTGGGAACCAGTATCAACAACACGAACAATGTCAGCCTCGAAATCCAGCGCAGAATAACTCTTGCCAACAGGTGCTACTTTGGACTGAGTAAGCAATTGAACAGTAAAGTCCTCTCTCGATGAACCAAAATTAAGCTCTACAAGTCGCTTATCATTCCCGTCCTGCTTTACGGTGCAGAAGCTTGGACGATGTCAACATCAGATGAGACGACACTAGGAGTTTCGGAAAATTTTCGCAAGATTTATGGTCCTCAGAACATTGGCAACGGCGAATACAGCAGACGATGGAACGATGAGCTGTACGAGTTATACGACGACATTGACATAGTTCAGCGAATAAAAAGACAGCGGCTACGCTGGCTAGGTCATGTTGTCCGAATGGACGAAAACACTCCAGCCCTGAAAGTGTTCGATGCAGTACCCACCGGAGGAAGCCGAGGAAGGGGAAGGCCTCCATTCCGTTGGAGGGACCAGGTGGAGAGCGACCTGGTTACACTTGGGATCTCCAACTGGCGCCGAACTGCGAAGGAGAGAGAGAGGTGACGCACTATCGTCGATTCGGCTATAACCTGCTAAACGGTTGCAACGCCAATCACATACATACATACTCTTTTATGTATATAATATATACTAGTTAACAATTGAAAATATTGCGTGGAAATATATATATATATATATATATTGATTTGCTTGTGTCTCGCTGACGAAATCGTGCGATAATATTTATGTAGTAATAAATCTGAATTTACATACTCATATACATTTAATATTGGAAGTGTGTAAACATAAAAGAATGCTTCGTCTGTTGCTCAATTTTCATTGATAACGGTTACCCCATAAATGAGCTAAAGTAGATTTCTATGTTAAAAATGATAAAATAGAGTGTCTAATAGACAGTAGATTGTGCAGCTTATTTACCATATACATATGCACATATATAATGTTTACCTTTTTTAAGACAATATATATAATCACGATTAGAAACGAATTGAATTGTTGTCTATTATTTACACGAAACTATGCAGAAACAGAATTTATTTACGAATTGGAAGTAAAGTAAGTATGTTCATGAAACAGGCGGGATAGAAAGGTGCTGCTGTGTAATTAAGTCAATAAAATATATGGTGAAACGTAAGTTTTTAGAATATATTATATCTCATACTATTAAAATTTTCGAAAAAAGTCGGATTAAAAAGAAGTTGAGTAATATATTATTGAATTTTTATTTGAATTTAATTATGAAAAATTTCCATTCTCGATTTTGTAAAAAAATCTGAGTGCAGCTTCTATATGCCATTTCTTATGTGAAATTTAGTGTTTCTGGCGTTTTTCGTTAGTGAGTTAACCCACTTTTAGTAGTTTTCAACATAACCTTTGTATGGGAGGTGCGCGTGGTTACAATCCGATTTCCTCCATTTTTGGACTGTATAAGGTAGTACCTAAAAGAAAAGACTCTAGAAAGTTTCCTTGATATACCTTTAGTAGTTTGCGAGATATGTACAAAAAACTTAGTAGGGGGCGGGACCACGCCCACTTCCCCAAAAAAATTACATACAAATATGCCCCCTAATAGTGCGGTATTTCATAAAAATTTTACTTCCATAGGTTTATTTATAGCTTAGTTATGACACTTTAAGTGTTTTCGGTTTTCGCCATTTTGTGGGCGTGGCAGTGGTCTGATTCCGCCCATCTTCGAACTTAACCTTCTCATGGTGTCAAGGAACACGTGTTCCAAGTTTCATTAAGATATCTCAATTTTTACTCAGTCAGACGGACAGACAGACCTGATCATTTTGATATATATAAACCTATATCTAACTCGTTTAGTTTTAGGACTTACAACCAACCGTTATGTGGACAAAACTATAATACTCTCGTAGCAACTTTGTTGCGAGAGTATAAAAATGTTGAAAAGTAGAGAACAGGCCAAGTGTCGAAGGAAACGGTCAAGGTAAAATTTCAGGTGTCACGGCATTTAGCATTAATGAATGCTTAATTTAAGGCCAAAGGCAGAAGCAAAAAGTAATTCCGGAAAGGAATTAGACAGACAGCAATTTCAAAGTACAGGCTAGGGATAAACACAGAAATATGTTGAGTTGAACAAAAAAACTAAATACAAACACTAACTAAGGCATGGATAGGCGAGTGCTCGGAGTGGAGGCATTCAACCTGTTTACAGGAATGCTATGTAAAGTAAAAAACGCGTTACGACAATCTCCTTTGTTAATGTTGCCGAGGTTGGTTACTCACATTGGCCGTTACGTGTCCTCCAAACTTGCCAACGAAGTGTAGTGGTAGCACTTTATTAGGCCACAAAAGTCAGCTTCTCTTTATGAAGCCTATGTGTGAGAGTGTTGTTGCTGAAACTCTTATTGCACTCGAGCGTCTTGCCATAACACTGCGAGACTGGTAGATCACGTCGTTGCAAATGATGAATGTGACGAAACATGAAGGTAAAGTACGCGTTAATGTTAAGATGTGTGTATTGTCAGGTGGAGTGAAATACGTCAAAAAGGAGAACATAAAAGGCAATTCCCAACAATTTTTTATGATATGTTTCTTATAGCGTTTTTTTCATAAAAATTTTGCGTTGACCAGGTGACATTTTTTGTTCTAACTGCTGCTCTTGCGCTTAGTGCTAAACTTGGAGGAGATAATCCATTAATATTAAATCTTAATTCATTTGATCGCAGCGTCGAAAATTTCCTCTTGTAAATTTCTTAAGATCTTTGCCGAAACCCGGTAGAAAGTCCTATAAAGTCCTGCTTTCCTTAAGTTATTCACCAGACTATGAATTACCGGAAATGCCTTAGGTCGCAAATGCTTGCACTGTCCTTCTTTAATTCTTCCATCCCTCATTTTTTGTGTGTATACACATATACATACATACATATGTCATTCCAACTCATGTTTGTGAGTCATACGGCAATATTTACTCTAGGTTCAAGCGCATATTTGTAGTAAGAAACAGATGCACTTCTTGCTTATTGTACACCTGGCCATGATGCGTGGCTGCGCGAAATAGTTGCTGACCGCATGAAGGGCGCATATGCAAATGGGCGCCGGTTGTCAGCAGTTGTTCCTACTCTGCGCAGTCAGCAATTGGAGTTATGCCTCCAAAGTTTCTACGTCCATCCGCATGTGCTACCTTACATGTCGGTTTTGAAATGGAAATATATACGTACATATGTACATACGTTAAAATGAATTTGTATGAAAGAATGTGTTGCTTATGCACTTTGGTTCCAACTAAGTAAAGAACAACCACAGCCATCATTCACACCAAAAACTACCATTTGAAGCGGCGCGCAACTGTTGTCAGTTAAATAGTTAGTGTTTTCACATAATTTGTAGTGAAATAGTGTGAGGCAGGTATGCGCGAAAATTGCAAAATTGTTCATTTGTTTCTCTTGCGACAAAAGTTAACTGCAAGACGCTTTCTTCATTAAGGAAGGAAAAGAATGAGCATACGTGGTAGATGAATATTTCTCAAAATGGATTGCAAATTTGTCAGCACACATAAGTGCATATTTACATGTAGATATAAATGTATAGTATTTATACAAGTAAATTTGGCAGTATGCTAAATTACAAACGAAAATATACAATTTTCAAAATTGAAGAAAATAATAAATTTATTTTTCCGTAAGAATCTTAGCTTTTATAAATTATTTTTAAGAATTGAATTGTGATAATGAATTATTTCAAAAATCAATTATTATCGCAGTGCTACGTGCAGTAACAAAAGAAAATGTTATTCACGTTCTGAAATAAAATAAGAATTCCAAGTCATTATTTCGTGATTTTTTTAGAGAACGAATTAGAAGGTTCATATTTTCAAATATATTCTTACTATTGAATTTAAACATTTTTTGTTTGCTTAATTGTAATCGAGAAAGGTTAAAGACATGTATGACTATTAAAAGACTTTTTATTGCTATTGGCAAGGTACCAATCACTCTGTAGTTATAAGCAACTATTAGTTTTTTACGTGCGCAGAAAGTTTAGTTTTTACGTGTTACAATTTGTTTTACGTGAATTTTTGTTGAAAGTGGATTCACTTATTATATTCATCTAACTGATATAAGATCATTAGTATTTATGAATAATGTTTCACATACGTACAAATACATATTTATATGCCTACTCTTTAACCAATGAGTAATCCACAAAAAAGTATAATAATTTGATATTGGTTGTGAAATTAGTAAATAACAACACTTTTTTTGGCGCTGTGCAAATATGAATAGCACATTCGTTCTTCACTTTTACTAATGCTAAAATGGAAATTTTCATATTTACTAATACGCAGCTTTTGCCATTTATGCACATTATTTTGTCTAGTAAGCGCTTTAAATAGAAAAGCTATTTCAATGAAATTCAAAAATATAATTTATGTGCCAGTAGTAAAATTGTAAATTATTTTACAACTACTCAAAAGTTTCGTGAAAATCGTAATGTATGCAATTTGAGAATTTGTGGCATGTAATTTTGTTGATCGTTCATTTTACCAAAGGTTTCACAGTTGTAAAAGTCACCAGTCTACATATATTTTCACTTCTAGCAAAGTAGCAAATGATGGTGTTAAACACATAGGGAACTCAAATGTGTCTAATTGCCAAAGGTCACCCCGTAAATCAATCAAAAGCACATCTATACTACTATTATAAAGAGGAAATATTTGTATGTATGTTTGTAATGAATAAACTCAAAAACTACTGTTCAAAAATTCTTTCACCATTGGAAAGCTACATTCACTCCGAGTAACATAGGCTATATTGATTGCTAGAAGATATTAAGGATTATTATTAAAACTTAACTAACGTAATCCAAGGTATAACAAGTAAGGAAGGGCTAAGTTCGGGTGTAACCGAACATTTTATACTCTCGCAATTTATTTATTTAACTTTATTTTTTATATTATATAATACACAATTTGACCCACATATTCGTCATATATATTGTATAAAGTCCATTGAAAGTTGGTAACCATAATATAAGGTTAGAAGCACCGAGGTCCTCGTGTTCGATATATGGGGTCTTAAAAACCTATGGTCCGATTTCGGCGATTTTTATAATGGGGCTGCCACACTATTAACATAGTATTTGTGCAAAGTTCTGCATCGATATCTTCACTAGTGCTTACTTTATATATTGTAAAGTAAACTATTCAGATTGTCTTCAAAGTTCTGGTATATAGGAAGTAGGCGTGGTTGTGAAGCGATTTGGCCTATTTTCACAACATATCATTGGGATGTAAGGAAACTATTATAAACCAAGTTTCATTGAAATCGGTCGAGTAGTTCCTGAGATATGGTTTTTACCCATAAGTGGGCGACGCCACGCCCATTTTCCATTTTGTAAAAAAATCTGAGTGCAGCTTTCATCTGCCATTTCTTATGTGAAATTTAGTGTTTTTGACGTTTTTCGTTAGTGAGTTAACCCACTTTTAGTAATTTTCAACCTAACTTTTGTATGGGAGGTGGGCGTGGTTATTATCTGATTTCTTTCATTTTTGGACTGCATTAGGAAGTGGCTAAAAAAAACGACTGCAGAAAGTTTGGTTTCTATAGCTCTATTGGTTTGCGAGATATGTACAAAAAACTTAGTAGGTCACAATGTGACCTACATATTCGTCATATATATTGTATAAAGTCCATTGAAAGTTGGAAACCCTAATATTAGGTTAGAAGCACCGAGGGTCTCATGTTCGATATATGGGGCCTTGAAAACCTATGGTCCGATTTCGGCGATTTTTAGAAATGGGCACTATAAATACAGTATTTGTGCAAAGTTTTGCACCGATATCTTCACTAGTGCTTACTTTATATATTGTAAAGTAAACGATTCAGATTGTCTTCTAAGTTCTGGTATATAGGAAGTAGGCGTGGTTGTGAAGCGATTTGGCCAATTTTCACAACATATCATTGGGATGTAAGGAAACTATTATAAACCAAGTTTCATTGAAATCGGTCGAGTAGTTCCTGAGATATGGTTTTTGACCCATAAGTGGGCGACGCCACGCCCATTTTCCATTTTGTAAAAAAATCTGAGTGCAGCTTCCATCTGCCATTCCTTATGTGAAATTTAGTGTTTCTGGCGTTTTTCGTTAGTGAGTTAACCCACTTTTAGTAATTTTCAACCCAACCTTTGTATGGGAGGTGGGCGTGGTTATTATCCGATTTCTTTCATTTTTGGACTGTATTAAGAAGTGGCTAAAAAACACGACTGCAGAAAGTTTGGTTTATATAGCTTCATTGGTTTGCGAGATATATATAAATAACCGATTTGGGGGCGGGACCACGCCCACTTCCCCAAAACAATTACATCCAGATATGCCCCTTCCTGGTGCGATCCTTTATTCCAAATTTTACTATTATAACTTTATTTATGGCTTAGTTATGACACTTTATGTGTTTTTGGTTTTCGCCATTTTGTGGGCGTGGCAGTGGACCGATTTTGCCCATTTTCGAAAGCAACCCTCTCACGATCCCAAGGAACATGTGTTCCAAGTTTCATTAAGATATCTCAATTTTTACTCAAGTTACAGCTTGCACGGACGGACGGACGGACAGACGGACAGACGGACAGACGGACGGACAGACATCCGGATTTCAACTCCACTCGTCATCCTGATCATTTATATATATATAACCCCATATCTAACTCTTTTATTTCTTGGTGACACAAACAACCGTTATGTGAACAAAACTATGATACTCTGTGCAACAGGTTGCGAGAGTATAAATATCTACACGTACGTACATATGACAACAATTCTCATTAAAATATTATTATAAACATTCGTTCGGAAATGACTTTTATTGGTTGTGTTCTAGGGCAATATTGTCACTCCGGAATTATAGTATCAACGAAATAAAAAATCTGATAATTCAAATATACCGGCCCAGCAGCTGGTCAACTAGCTCATATACTGAGGACTCCGATGATCTCAAGCCAATACTATTTAAACGGCTTCAATTTCCAGTGAAAACAAAAATTAAAATTCAAATAATAATAGTATATTTACTCTTTTGTAATGACCCCAAGCAAATTAGAAAAAGTAAAAAGTAAGTAGTAAGAAACATAATTTTTCCCAATACTTAAGTATTTGGTAAAGCCAGTCACATTTATATAACGTGATTTGTTTTGTTTTATAAACATGGTTTTCCCGTAAATATAAATAGTTTTGTCATAGGTCAGTGAATGCTATATAAATTGCTTGTCATTAAGGTAATGCCACCGTCATAACTAAAAGCACAGTTAGTGTTTTATTGAATCGTCATCAGACAAAAGTCTTCTTACACACATACCTGAACAATAGCAGCTGCCAAAGAGGCTGAGCAACAGCCAAACGCCGCCGCTTATACTCCATAAATTCAATTTTATTGGCACACAACAGCAGCTATATGCCGTGCAGTTTTTGTTGTTGTGGCAAAGCACAAATTTGGATTTTTGTAAATGTCGTTCGCATTCCTCCATGGCTGTTTGCTTCTTATAAGTGGGTTGTGAATTAATCGATCTGCAAATGTCGTTTACTATTATTATGTATTGTTGTTGTTGTTGCTGCTGCAAGTGCAGCAGTATGACAGAGGTGAAGGTGTAGTGAACTTTGAGCAGTGTTTGTTTGTAACAAATATTTATGGCTGAAGAAACATTTCACTGATTGCACTTCTAATTCTTTAACGGCACTCAATACTTGTTTACTTAATTTTTTGTGTTTTTTCCCCATACACTTTTTGACTGCTTTAGTTATTATTTAAGCTGGCAACGCTGTTTGTCGTTTTAAGAGCGCAAACGATCGTTCTCGCAATTTTCAGAGATCGTTGATCGAAAACTCGTTGCACCAACACAAACGCCAATAAGTTGAGAGTTGCCGACGGTGCAACTAACAACCGGTTTTCGTTGAAACTCACAACAACAATACATCGCGTCTGGCACACCTGCCTGTTTGCGCTGGAACGGCATTTCCCCGCTCTTTAATGACTATTACTCACAGGCACTAACACACATGGCAGTGACGGCGCTCAGGTAAGCAAGCAGCGCATAAATGCGACGCGTCGACTTTGTGTTGGCTATGTGTGTGCGCGAGCGACTCACCAAATTCAAAACAACACTAAACACTGGATTATTCACACAACTGCGCCGAATTCACATAGATACGAGCGCAAACCAAAACTTGAAAGGTCAGTTGTGTACTTTTCATTTAATTTGGAATTATAAGGCCCTTTGCCTGCCTTTCTTCATTTATGGCTTTTAATCATGGAATGCATGCACCAGAACTTGATTTATGTGTGTATAAGCAAATACATAAAAAACTTTATATTTTATTTTCATTTCTAATTTGTTATAAACCCCATCGAATTCTTCTAAGAAGTCACATACACTTTGCCACACATTTCGATTTCAATTTAACTGCTGTCGCTTCCAAACAATTGCTTTTATTAGCTTTCAATTGACGAAGTGTAAAAATTTTCAGTTCTTCGTTGAAACATTTTGAGTTAAATCACCCTTCACTTATTCCATAATTATATTTCCATTTGTGCACTCTTAACCTTTTCTGTTTTGTGTTTTCACAACACACCGAACGAAAAATTGAAAAAATTCTACGATTAAACCGTCGACCGGCGTGACTTCCGATAGCATATGTGTTTCGCACAGCACAGCTCAACGAATTCTATTCACCACTGGCGCAACGAAAAAGACAAGAACTCCAATCAGCGCTACATTCACTACTCACCAATTCATCAGAGAAGCTCACCACCATGAATTGAGTGAAACCGGAAATTTACTCAATGTTTAGGGGAAAGAAAACGGTTGGCACTCATAGTTCAGTGCAGATAAATTCACTTGAGTCATTTATTTTAATGGTGGATTTGCAATATGAAATGTGTTATATAGCAGATCAGATATTTTAAATTTTTAAAATCTATTTTTTATTTTGTTGGCCCTACTTATATGAAACAAACTATTATATTAACCTTTCATCTTTCAATCTTTCAATATATCAATTTGAGTATTATATGTATATGTACAGTATATGTACACATTTAAAAGAGCGTAATGTCGCACTAACTCACGGGAATGCAACAGGTGCATTCATTGAAAATCATCTCACAATATTTTGGACTGCATATGTTATTAAATATATCCGAAGTCATAACATGGAAGAATCCAAAGTAGTTGAAATACAAAAGAACTCAACTGAAAACTTTAAAATTAAAACATGAGCATGTGAGAGTAACACTCTCTTTATTATAAAGTTTTAGGAGTGTCAACTTGCGGTTGAATGATTTGTGTGAAAGCAGCTACAAATACATTTCCCTACAGGCAGATAGCGGATTAAAATGATTTTGTCCAACCATGAGAATGAAAATTCATTATTTTCCAGTTGGCAACTTGCCAGTGCGGTTTTGACGGTCAGATGAAGTTAGCCCTATGTGATAGTTTTATAAAATATGTAAAATGATTTTTTTTAAATATATAAGCACGCATATTATGGAATTGTTCCTATATTTACCAAACATGCATTCATACCAGTTGGAACCTCCAGTTAGGATGGCATTTCTTCATTATAGTATTAGCATTTTGGAACTGCTATAGGGCCATTTCATCAAGTAATCAACATCACTAATTGTTTCAGTTCAAAGATATTAATAAAAGTTGGTTTGGAGAAGCATACAATCGCGATGAACTGTTTGCCTTGACAGACGGCAGCGCTAAGTTGGAGTAGCGGACTTTATTCGCTTTAACTTGCTATTTTGATCCATTTTAATTTAGCTTTAATCAAGATTTTCGGATGTGCAAGCATTTAATGTGTTTAACAGCTATCACTTATTTTACATACATAAGTATATTAAAAATTAGCGAATTTTAAAGAAAATAGGGTAATCCCTACTCGAAATTTTCAGATGTTTAAAAAAGCCAATTTATACTCTATGATAAAACCTACTTTTTGATACAAACAATATACAGTTGAACTTCCCTAACTCGAATCACCATTAGCCACAAAAAAACTTCGAGTTACAGAGAATTTCGAGTTACGAGGCAATTTGTGTGAAATTTTAGTTCTATTGCCAATTCAAGAGTTCGAGTTATGGAGAACTTCGAGTTATAAAAGTTCGAGTTATATCATATCAACTCACTTGGTTGGATAATTGACAGCTTGACGTTCTAGGAGCCTGATTGTAAGTGGCCGCATCAAAGCCATTAATAGACATGTTGTGATCCTCAGGTAGATAGAAGTTAGTACTACCCAAAAAAAAATTGGACTAAACAAAAGATTCGATTTTATTGCACCTTAATAGCGTCATATTTCGTATTAGATTTTGGATTTCGTATTTAGGCATCTTAAAGGAATATCGTTGGAGATAACCCTCCACTTTCTTATACACAATGTCCCATACTATGTCGATTCAACCTTATTTTGTTTAGGTAGGTCAGGCAACATAGTTAAATTTCCAGAGTTTCTTCTAACTTAGCAGATAGTTCCCTTTTATTTTTTAGTAGTGGATTGGCCTACCTTAATGGAGTAATTATTTATAATTATTTCTCTTGTAAATAAATAAATAAATAATTTTTATTGTGGTATGATATACATACAAATTAATAAGTAAGGACATTTGTCATACAAATTCCATAATTTGCAATTTTATTATCACATACTTAAAGGGTTTAATGCAATACGTAATAACTAAGAATGAGTAATTTAGCGACGCAACGTGAACCATGGTATTTTTATTTTTAAAGACATTGAATAATCACTGGGTCAAGTTATTCATGTTAAAAGGAGAGGAATTAATCGCGATATTACCAAAAGTTTTGATTTTATTATATAAGGTACTAGCTGGCCCAGCGGAGAAGTTTCTTCCGTCTTATTGGCAGATTTTTGATTTTATTGAGTCCATTTTCATACATTGATTAGGATAATAAAAAAATCAAGTATTTTAATGATCCTTTATTAGCTATGTATTTTGGTACATGGGTTGCATGGTCAGTGAAGCACCTTGTAACTTATAATCAGACCTAATCAAACCACATACATATAATTGACCATTGGAAAAACATAAATTTTATAAATTCAGACCACATACTTTCAAGGAGTAGCCTTCTCATTTGTTAACGGTTCAGTCATAGATAATGCAAGACAAATCGGAAATTGAAGTTGTTTAAACTCAAACGGCAAATCGGTTGGTATCACCGGAATCCGCGGAATGAAAATTTCGTCACCTTCGAAATTTCCTTTGAGTATCATTGCATAGATCACATTGTTCATAAATTTTTTTTGTACCACTAAACGCGTTCAGTTAGCCAGTTTTAGTTGGTTTAAGTTTCGAAGCATGACTACTACGTAGCCAGACTCTAGTCGTAAATTGTGACTCAAACATTTAATTTTATTGTCGTAAATTAGTTATAATAAATTATCAGACATCTACAAACTGATTGGTCTTTCAGAAGTTGGTCTAAAGATTATGATTTCGCTACAATTAAAAGGCAAGGAATGTTCAGTCAATGGATATAAAATGTTGACTGATTACATTTAGGATGACTTGGACCGATTATCTACTACAACTGTTTTATTTGGTGTCTTTAAACACGTTCTCGCAATTTCTTTTGGACTGTGGTTTAGTTTTCTTCAATCGTACATATTTGAAATCCATTACATGAAGTAAAGAGATCAGCATTTCGATATATACAACTGAATAAGGTAATTAAAAACACGGTTCCAAGGTATAAAAAATGGTATTGGTATATCTGCTACCATATAAAACTTTTTGAACGGTTTTCTGAATATAATATGTCGAGAAAAACATTAACACCCAAAAGAGTGAAAAATCTATTTACTTACCCAATTTTGTATAATCAATCACAGACAACATTAAGTTTGTTGTCATTTGTGCATATTTTTATTTTCATCATGATATACAACATTATTATTTTTGTTTATTTTTTTTTTATCAAATTGATGTTGTGATTGATAATTTTTTCGGTTTTCGGTTTTGTTTTCCATTTTCTGAAAAGAAAGCCTACTCAGATGTTTTGAACAATAAATTTGTATTTTATATGGAATGTCAATTGCGTTTTTTATACCACAGAACGCGAAAAGTTCCGTCACTGGTATAGATTAAAAAGTATCCTATGTCCTGCCCCCGTGCTGAGCTACCACCAAACCAATTTTAAGCCAAATCGGTTCAGCCGTTCTTCAGTTATAAAAACTTGAACTAACACGATTTTCTTTTATATATATATACTAGCTGACTCCGCAGTCGTTGCACTGCGTGAAATTATTTGTTTTGAAAACAAAGTTGAATTTGTATAGTGTTGGAAAACATTTATTTGCGATTTTTCTAAATTTTTTTTCAATGTAACGCAGCTTAATAAACAACATTTTTTGTTTTCTGTTCCGGTGCGTAAATGTACAGAGAAGATGATTTTTCAACTCGTGAATGAAATTTATGCCACACACCTCCAGCGACTGTCTTTGAGACCTGTTGATTGTCATCCCAAATGCAAGTCTCATTGGAATCTGAATACGTTTGAACTGAAATGGCAAATCGTTGGAACTCAAAGAAATTCGTGGAATCAAGCATTCTGCCCCTTGTAAGTCCCTTTAAAAAATTCTTGCAACTATTACATTATTCGATAGCTGCTTGAAGATTGCGAAGCAAAATAAATGACAAAGCATTATAATGACAAAGAATTTTGAAATTTCACTGGATAATTCACAGCTTCGTCTTCATTTTCAACATGATCGATCGATGTGTATGAACACAAATATCCCGGAAGTTGACTTTAAGTCGTATAGATTAAGTCATCGACATCAGTATTTTTGACAGTTAAAAATCATTCAACCAATCGTAGTTACCATAAATTTGGCTAATGTTCGGATTGATATCAAACCATTAGAAGTATTAACCGGAATTTGCCCAGTTCTTTGCAGATCTTCTGCGGTGCTATCCTGTTGCAGGAACACCCGCATATTCATGGTCAATCATATGGTTTTCGCGTGCCGCCCCAAGTACGATGGCTTGAGACATGCGTTCAATTCCTTCGCCGCTGTTGATTTCGAAATAACAGAATGTGTTTGTCAATAACAGTATCATTACGCCACCAAAGCGATGATTATTATTCCACAGATCTTTCATTGTTCTGTCAAGTGCTTCTAGAAAATTGCGCTCATCTCATATGTGTTTCATAGATTTGCATGTTTAACTGAAGCTACAGTGTCGTATGTACCGTTCTTCCAACTTCAAGTAGCGTTGCTACAATTCCAGTAGATGCGAGAGCCAACGTAATGCCATTTTGAGATCGAATTGTTGCCAAAATCCCGTTTTTTACACATTCACCACTGTTTCTTCGCTCTTATTGGTCTTGATGCTATATAGCCTATAACCTTTCTCGATAAATGGACTATCCAACACAAAAAGAATTATTCAATTCGAAGCAGTAGTTTCGGAGATTAGCGCGTTCAAACAAACAAACAAACAAACAAACTCTTCAGCTTTATAATATTAGAATAGATATGTTGATATAAGATATACTAAGCTGCTCTTACTTCCCTCAGATACTTGATTTACATTTATTGAATCGTAAAAAAAGAAGATATGTATGTGTGTCTGCCCCTATGTATACATAAACTACATATGTATCTGAATCTTTTGATTGATTTTATTGGGCCAAACCGCAGATTGAACCAAAATTAGCAGTGAGTGTTTTCAAAGTACATTTTCCAATAATGTGATTTAGTGGTAGAAACTAATTTAATGATTGGCAGTTGAACAACATAACATGCGAATTATCACTATTACCACTCAACTTAGCGCTACGTGCAAGTTTCAGTTTCTGACCGGAAAATCCGAATACTTTTTTAAGATATGGAAAATAAGTAATTCTAGGAGAACTCTTTAAAATTATTTATGCTTTAATGCAGCGTTCGTCTCGTACATAATCTTTTCGTGCATGTAAGTAGAACTGCTTGAACGCTCAAGGATATTTTTATTTCAGTGTAAATCTTAGGAAGTTCCTTTATTGACTCACTTCTCACCATTGATTTCTTAGACACGATATTTTCATTCTCATATTCACATTTCAAATGCAGTCGAAGGCCAAAGGTAATGGCAGTTTCCTATTTTGCCGCATTTCCTTTTTATCGTTTCTACAAAAAGCAGTTTGACTGTTGAAGGATATGGCACACTCGATTTCCCTTAGTCAGTCAACTTTGATCGTCTTCTTATTTGGCGCGTAGATTCTTATACACAAGTGCACGCTTATTCCCACACACTCATATATTTTGTGAATATATGTAATAACAAGTAAGGAAAGGCTAAGTTCGGGTGTAACCGAACATTTTATACTCTCGCAATTTATTTATTTAACTTTATTTATATTATATAATACACAATTTGACCCACATATTCATCATATATATTGTATAAAGTCCATTGAAAGTTGGAAACCCTAATATTAGGTTAGAAGCACCGAGGTCCTCATGTTCGATACATGGGGCCTTGAAAACCTATGGTCCGATTTCGGCGATTTTTAGAATGGGGCTTCCACACTATAAAGGTAGTATTTGTGCAAAGTTCTGCATCGATATCTTCACTAGTGCTTCCTTTATATATTGTAAAGTTAACGATTGAGATCGACTTCAAAGTTCTGGTATATAGGAAGTTGGCGTGGTTGTGAAGCGATTTAGCCTATTTTCACAACATATCATTGGGATGTAAGAAAACTATTACAAACCAAGTTTCATCGAAATCGGTCGAGTAGTTCCTGAGATATGGTTTTTGACCCATAAGTGGGCGACGCCACGCCCATTTTCCATTTTGTAAAAAAATCTGAGTGCAGCTTCCATCTGCCAATTCTTCTGTGAAATTTAGTGTTTCTGACGTTTTTCGTTAGTGAGTTAACCCACTTTTAGTAATTTTCAACCTAACTTTTGTATGGGAGGTGGGCGTGGTTATGATCCGATTTCTTTCATTTTTGGACTGTATTAGGAAGTGGCTAAGAAAAACGACTGCAGAAAGTTTGGTTTATATAGCTCTATTGGTTTGCGAGATATGTACAAAAAACTTAGTAGGGGGCGGGGCCACGCCCACTTTCCCAAAAAAATTACATCCAAATATGCCCCTTCATAGTGTGATCCTTCATACCAAATTTTATTTCCATAGCTTTATTTATGGCTTAGTTATGGCACTTTAAGTGTTTTCGGTTTTCGCCATTTTGTGGGCGTGGCAGTGGTCCGATTTTGCTCATTTTCGAAAGCAGCCTTCCTATGGTGCCAAGAAATAAGTGTTCCAAGTTTCATTAAGATATCTTAATTTTTACTCAAGTTACAGCTTGCACAGACGGACGGACGGACGGACAGACAGACATTCGGATTTGAACTCCACTCTTCACCCTGATCACTTTGGTATATATAACCCTATATCTAACTCGTTTAGTTTTGGGTGTTACAAACAACCGTTATGTGAACAAAACTATAATACTCTCTTAGCAACTTTGTTGCTAGCAACTTTGTTGCGAGAGTATAAATATGATATCACTACTCTGTAAATAAATATATTTGTAACCCAAAGTTAAAAGTCGCACAATACCCGAATAAAATGCTCATGCATCAAATTCTTCTTCTTAGCCATTCTTTCGTTACCTTAGAGCATGGTCAATTCCCAAAAGCAGTAAATAATTTCGGATGCATTTTCCCTCTACCAATTTGGCGCAGCATTATATATGAAATCTTGTAAATTGTGCGCAGTATGCATTTTTCACAATACTGCATTTTTATACTCTCGCAACATCTTGCACAGAGTGTAGTAATAGTTTTCGCAGCTAATGGTTGTTTGTGTCACCTAAAACTAAACAAGTAAGATATAGGGTTTTATCTACCAAAGTGATCAGAGTGACTAGTAGAGTTAAAATGCGGATGTCTGTCCCCTTTTGATGATTAAGGATCATGATTTGAGGGTAGGCATCTGGAATGTCCGGTACCTTAATTGGTCTTCATTCGACTGAGGGCTGACATCATCGCCATCCAAGAATTGCGAGGGACGGGACAAGGACGGGTCCTTCTGACATCTACTACAGCGGCCATATATAGGAGTTCAAATTCGGTTTGGCATTTATAGTGGGAGAGAGACTCTGTCGCTGAGTCCTGGAATTCTTCAACATATCCTTTATTTGTCACACACTGGAAGAGAAGGATGATCATGATCTATCATCTATGAGCGCCTAGAACGCACCTACCAGCACCGCTCTCGCGACGATGCCAAAATAGTGCGGCGCGATTTCAACGAATGGATAAAGAAGGTGTCTTTGGCACCACTGGTTGTAAATCGATTTCGCCAATTTTCAAAGTATAGTATTGGGATGACAAGAAAATGTTACGAACCAAATTTCGTTGAAATTGGTCGAGTAGTTTCGGAGATATGATTTTTGACCCATAGGTGGACGGAGATATACCAATTTACAAAGAGTGCAGCCCTTCTGTACCATCTTTACCATGAAATTAAAAGTTTCGTTACTGAATTAAAGCATTTTTAGTAGTTTCAAAATAGCCCTTCTATGGGAGGTAGGCGTGTTACAACGTGGTTTTGTTCAAATTCTATTGTCAACCTGATTACTTTGGTATATATGACTCTATATCTAAATCTTTTAGTTTTAAGTGTTACATACAACCGTTACGTGAACAAAACTACTTTACTCCCTTTGCAACAAGCGAGAGTATACAAATTAAATATGTATTTCGATCAAATCTTTTACTGTCTTAAGGAATCAAAAAAGGATTACTTATTTTTTTAATTTTTTAGTCACGAAATAAAATGTATAACAGAAGCGGCCACTTCGCTTCAACTAGTAAGGGTAGTAGTAGTGGTAGAGAGTGATGAAAAATCGTTGGAAATTGTCTACATTTACAATGACTATGTCCATTTCGATTTCGGTTTCGAGGCTCGGTACTTATCAAAGTGAAGTATCCGTTCTTCAACCAATCATAACTTACACAAAAATGTATTAATATACCAACAAAAAAATTAAGCTCGTTAAACATAATTGAACTAATTAGTGGTACTCATTTTTAAACATCATACAGACTTTCTTTAATTGGTAAATAAATACACTCACATTTTAAGTATGCCGTGCAATTAGCCCTGTAAGTTTGTCGCGACTTATGCTGTTTAAAGGTCTGTGTGACAATACTTATGCCGAACAACTCATAAATGACTTCATTAATGGTTATCCAAAAAGTTTAAAAATACACTTTGAACTACTAATTGAATTTACTATCCATAAAATCCACAGTCAAAGAAATCCTGAAAATTACAATTATACATATTAATTTTCGCATATTAACAATAAAATCCGAGGAGAAAGTGTAAAAGCGTTATTTAATTGGTTTCAGTCTCAGCACTCTCAGTATGACAATTTTTTTCAAGCGTATAGACGTACATACTCGTAGTTATAGATACCAATTTTTCATTTTTCTCATCATTTCGCTTTTAGCCTTTAAGTATTATATATGTATTCCATGCTTGTGCAAAGTGATAACTACGATGACGACGTGTAAACTTAATCTTTTGAGCGGCTTTAAAAGGAAGATTCAATTTTGCAATTTGCAATTTTCTTCGCTATAGAAAATGTAAAACTAGTGTTATATTATTTGAATACAAAACCGTAAAGTACGTGGAAATCTTCTGCATTATTGCAGCACGTGATTCGTGACGAATATAACGGCGATTGCAGTAGCGAAATAAGTATGTATAAATCATCTGTAAGAAAGACTTGTATTTTATTCATATTTTGATTAGGTAAGTACTGACGCTGTAGAATACAGAACATATCCTATTTAAGCTTCTCGCCGAATAACAAAATAAAAGTACTATGAAAGACATCCCATTCATAGCAAAGATTCAAAGAACTTGTCGCCAACGACGTGAATGCATGATATGGTTTAGTTGAAATTAGATGACAGAAAGAAAACATTGTGAGAAGAAACTCAACAATTTATGTTTAAGTTGTATGGTGAAGCGTTAGGTGTCAGTTTAGCGCCCTGGAAGTGGCTACAAAATAAAATTTGACTGCTGGCATACACAATACCAGGAACGGAATTCATAAATTTAAATATGCTATGGGATGAAAGAACTTTATAGTATAGAACAGTTATATATACAAGAATTATAGAAGAAGATTTAAATTCAATGTACAAATATTATTGGTGCACCAAAAAACGTCGGGAATGGGGCTGCCACACTATTAACATAGTATTTGTGCAAAGTTCTGCACCGATATCTTCACTAGTGCTTACTTTATATATTGTAAAGTAAACGATTCAGATTGTCTTCAAAGTTCTGGTATATAGGAAGTAGGCGTGGTTGTGAAGCGATTTGGCCTATTTTCACAACATATCATTGGGATGTACGGAAACTATTACAAACCAAGTTTGAAATCGGTCGAGTAGTTCCTGAGATATGGTTTTTGACCCATAAGTGGGCGACGCCACGCCCATTTTCAATTTTGTTAAAAAATCTGAGTGCAACCTCCATCTGCCATTTCTTATGTGAAATTTAGTGTTTCCGACGTTTTTCGTTAGTGAGTTAACCCACTTTTAGTAATTTTCAACCTAACATTTGTATGGGAGGTGGGCGTGGTTATGATCCGATTTCTTTCATTTTTGGACTGCATTAGGAAGTGGCTAAAAAAACGACTGCAGAAAGTTTGGTTTATATAGCTCTCTTGGTTTGCGAGATATGTACAAAAAACTTAGTAGGGGGCGGGGCCACGCCTACTTCCCCAAAAAAATTACATCCAAATATGCCCCTTCATAGTGCGATCCTTCATATCAAATTTTATTTTCATAGCTTTATTTATGGCTTAGTTATGGCACTTTATATGTTTTCGGTTTTCGCCATTTTGTGGGCGTGGCAGTGGTCCGATTTTGCTCATTTTCGAAAGCAACCATGCAAGTATGGTGCCAAGAAATAAATGTGCCAAGTTTCATCAGATATCTTAGTTTTTACTCAAGTTACAGCTTGCACAGACGGACGGACGGACGGACAGACAGACATTCGGATTTGAACTCCACTCTTCACCCTGATCACTTTGGTATATATAACCCTATATCTAACTCGTTTAGTTTTGGGTGTTACAAACAACCGTTATGTGAACAAAACTATAATACTCTCTTTAGCAACATTTGTTGCGAGAGTATAAAGATGATAAAGAATTTCTATACTCAGGTTGGTGTAAAAAATATGGTACAATATTGACTTCCAGGTGTTACTCATGGAAAATGGGCGAAATAAGTTCAAAACCACGCCTACTTCCCATATAATACAATTTTCGATTCCATCTGTTTCGTTCACTTAACAATGTATGTATAAATCAAACGATATTCGTGTTGTGTACAAAATATACATATTTATATGAAAACTTGTGAAAATTCCAAAAAAATTCTGTGAGGATACGAATACACTTTAATTAATCGTCATAAAATTTGTTTCTGAAAATAATTTGGATCCGTCCGGTCGCTTTTGTGAAGAGCATTCATATTAAAGAGATGCAGCTTGTAGATTTGTATTCACGCCCCAACACATTATAAGTCGGCATATATTGTGAAGAAATGTGCATGCAATAGAATTGGAGTAGAGAAGGGCAAAAAAGTGCATATGCTGCGGCATTTCATCATTCAACTTGCAACTAATGCCGGGTGCAAATAAATATTACAATGTTGCTGGCTGCTATAAAAAATCTGCGTTGCAGCGCATTGCCTTTATTTGTTTGTTGTTGCTGCCCTATAGCAATTTAAATTTTAGCATTAGCTGAGATGTAGCTACGTCTTGATTATGTTGGCTGCAGTAGCAATTGATAATGTGGCTGGTGTGTTGGCTAGTTTTTAGCTTTAATGATGCATTAAGACATTTTGCAGCGTGTACATTTCCGCATTCTTTTGGTTTCAACCATCGAAGTGTTTAGTAGAGTTTGTAGCCAATGCGTGGTTCTATGATATAAATTATTAGAAATTTTAAAATTCTTGTTATTTTTTTAACACACTTCTTTTTTTTTATTGGCTTGTGAATAGTATAATACCAAGCCATTATTAAATTTCGTTAAAAAAGCACGGAAACTGTATTGTCCAAATTTTATGATCTATTATTTGTAGTGCATTAGGTATGTAAATAATTCTGAAGAATACAAATAAAATTTAAAATTTTATATTTATTGATGAGGAAGAAATTAAAACATGAGTTTACGTAATGTATGTATGTATGTTATTGGCGTTCAACCGTTTAGCCGGTTATAGCCGAATCGATGAGAGCGCGCCACTCTTCTCTTTCCTTCGCAGTTCGGCGCCAGTTGGAGATTCCAAGTGTAACCAGGTCGCTCTCCACCTGGTCCCTCCCTGGTCCCTAATTTAAGGTACATTTATTATTCAATAAATTTATAAAGTAGTTTTTTTCAAATATCTAAATAGGCATATTGACAAAATAATTATTTTTATTACAATAATAAAATTCAACTGCATATCAAGATGGTTTTTTAAATATTAACATACTTTAAGCTATTATTCATTTGTATGCCCACTTCAACTACATTTACTTAATTAATTGCTGTAGTATAACACCAATTAGAGTAGTACAACGCTTTGACATAAGTTGCAGTTGGTTAAAGTAAGCGGAAGCATTTTAAAAGTTATTGTGTGTTGATTTTAGCTGGAATACAATTTTTAGATTTTGGTGTTTATGATATTTAATTGAAATTCACAATTATATATTAACAATAAAAGGTAACAATGAGTCTAGCTTTTGGTGGATATTTTGGTAATAGTTCACCAATTTACAAGTAAAGAAAAACTTTTCGGAAGTAGTTTTTTGCAAGTTTTTCAGGCAGTAAATAAGGTTTTAATTAATTAATCAAAGAATTATAATAGTTTTGTTCACATAACGGTTGTATGAAACGCCTAAACGAGTTAGAATAGTATAATAAATAGAGGTCCCTCCGTCAGTCCGGAAAATAAGATATTGTCTGAATCGAAGTATAATACTCTATCAATTTATTAAAAGCATAAAAAAGAGTTTTTAATAGTCTAAAATGGGGATTAATTAAATACATCATACATAAATATCGCTTAGTATGATTATGTATATACGAGTATTTTCACTAATTAGGCTTTATATGTGTTAAAAAATTGATACAAATTCTGTTAACTAATAGAAGTAATGCTTTAGATCAAATCTCGTCATCTTCATCATCATGATGTCTTCATTTTCATCTTTTCTTCAGTGGCCACTCTATTTATTACTTTTTATCGCATAAATTACTTTTATTGCACATGTAAATTCGATTAGTTGGACAACTATAATTTACTCTTTCATTTTATTTCCTCATTGCCTTTGAAAACAGTCCTTTTCAAAACAAATTGGTAAATTATTTGTTATATATTTCATCCTATTCAATTAAGCAAAATGAATGCATCTATGATAATATTAATTTAAGATAGCCAGTAGCTATTAAGGTGATTAAAGTATACAAAACAAATTGTGATGGCAGAAGACATTCATAAAATGTGAGAAAATTCCACTTAATAAAAATAATTATTCACAATTTCGCACTTAAAGAGACACAGACTAATTGTTATCTGTTATCAAATGTGTATCGTATTGTTAGTCTTTATCTGTATATAATATGTTTAATTCTCAACTGTTTGCAATTTTACATTAACTTACTTTAATGATTCTATTGATGCATTTTGACACTTGGCGTGATTTTAGAGTTGACTCAAATTGATATATTTATATTTTATTATATTTTAATTGATATTATCTTTGAACATTTTATTCTTGGCAAAGCAATCTTGAAATAAAACTTTGGTATACATAAGTAAGTCGTAATATTAAAACAATTATAGCATTCATAAATATTCTGTTGGCAAGGCCGATCGATTGCATTACAATGAAGATGGTGTATTAGGTTGGGCTTGCAAACACTTCTAATATTATGTTCACAGTATAGTTTACAATATATCTTTAGGTGTCATAAGTAGAGATTTTGAAAAATAATAAAAAAATAAAATAATAATAATAATATATTACACGACTTATGAAAAATTGTATTGGCTTATTAATAAGACATAACTAAGTACTAGATGACTGGAATTTACCACAAGCCATTAGTTAGTCAACTGTCTTTTCTTGCGATTTGTAAATGAAAACTCAGCGACATTCAGAAGTGCGCAAAATTGAAGCCTCCAACTTCACATATACACCAGCAAATTTCTCTCCAAATAATGAATATACATTTTTTGCTTTTAGTTTTGCAAAATATTTTTTGTGAAGTTTGTTGTTGTTTAGGGAAATATTATTGTTATTTTGTTGAATTTTTTTTAAGAAGTAATCCCCCGAAACCAAAAATCAGTAAGTTTTTTTTAATTAACAAAATTTTCTAACAAAATATGGGCAAATTGAATTTACAAAATGCATAGAGTACTAATACGAGTACATTCCACCTGCAGCCATAGGTACTCGTGGCATTACCATACCGATACTGTTCTCAAAATGGTAATTAAACATTGTAATTGTGTTGATATCATATGCGCCAATGTGTTTCTACTCAACAACAAGATTGATTTAATTGCTAATTAGAACCCACTAAGGAATACAAGAACAGCAAATCTGTGCCAACATTGTTATAAATTGAATGGCTTCTTTGATGTTGAAGCGGGACTTATGTAACTTGCCGCTTTCCAACTTATATGTCCTTAGTGGTAACCTGTCAATGGTTCAAAAATTATACATTGTTGTGAGGAGTAAAATGATAAATCTAAATTTAATACTTTTATATAAATTTTGTAAACTTTTAAATTAAATAATATATGCCGATTGAAATTTGATTGGCTTTTACTGTATCATTGACGAGGGAAATCTATACTTGTTTGTAATTAAATGTTTCCGTTGAAGTTAGTATTTTGCGCCATAATAACTACCTTACCGTTAAGTTGTTTGATATTTCTGTGCGATCCCCTTAATTAAAATAAAGGTAGTGTAAAGGGTAAAGTTTACGTATAAATAGTGAGCTCAGCGGCACTCCAGCTTTTAATGCGATGCTTTCAATTACTCCCATTAGTAAACGCTATTCAAAATAATATGGTTATTGCCGTGGCAAATACTTGGTTATGACTTCCTGGAAATAAATTCCATGAGCTATGAAGTAATTTTTACGTCGAGAGTTCGAAATTGATTGCGATTGGATATCTAACTTGGTCTGCTTAATATTTTGTAACGCCTTTAACAGATAGAGAGGTAGGTACTGTCTGACATTGTTGTTTTATGTTGACGTGTGTAAATTTTTTCTATGAGATATTGGAAATTACATTACTGGACTTGAACTCCTAATCGTCCAATATAGGCTAAGAATAGAACTAGATAGAAAACAAGTAAGGAAGAGCTAAGATCGGGTGTCACCGACCATTTTATACTCTCGCAATTTATTTATTTAATTTTCTTAATATAACAAACAATTTGACTCACATATTCGGCATATATATGGTATAAAGTCCATTGAAAATTTGAAAACTATAATATTAAGTATACGAATTTTAGAAGGCGATGCCACTCTTTAAATGCAGTATGTTTGCAAAGTTCTTTTCCGATATCTTCACTAGTGCTTACTTTATATATTTTTAAGTAGACGATTCAGATCAACTTCATCGTGGTTGTGATCCGATTTGGACTATTTTCACAACATATCATTGGTTAACTAGGAAGATAATATAAACCGAATTTCATTGAAATTGGTAAAGTAGTTTCGGTGATATGTTTTTTGACCCATAAGCGGAACAATGCCCATATAAAATTTTGTATACCATTTTGAGTGCAGCACTTCTGTGCCATCTTGATAATAAAATTTAAGGCTTCTGATGGTTTTCCTTACTGAATTAAAGCATTTTTAGTAGTTTTCAACATAACCTTTGTATGGGAGGTGGGCGTGGTTATAATCCGATTTCCTCTATTTTTGGACTGTATAAGGTAGTACTCTAGAAAGTTTCCTTGATATAGCTTTTGTAGTTTACGAGATATGTACAAACAACTTAGTAGAGGCGGGACCACGCCCACTTCCCAAAAAATTTCATCCACATAGTGCGATCCTTCATACCAAATTTTGATATTTTTTTTTTAAATAATCTTTAATAGCTTAATTTATGGCTTAGTTATAGCTCTTTATACGTTTTCGGTTTTCGCCATTTTGTGGGCGTGGCAATGGCCCGATTTTGCCCATCTTCGAAAGCAACCTTCCTTTGCTGATAAGTAACACGTGCACCAAGTTTCATCAAGATATCTAAATTTTTACTCAAGTTACATGCACAGACGGACAAACGGACGGACGGACAGACGGACAGACATCTGGATTTCATATCTACTCGTTACCCTGATCACTTTGGTATATATGATACTCTTTTAGTTTTACGTGTTACAAACAACCGTTATATGAACAAAACTAGTATACTCTCTTAGCAACTTTGTTGCGAGAGAATAACTAGACAAGTTTTAAGCCGACTCTTAAACTTAATTTTTGTGTAAAATAAACTGACAAGTAAATCTGAGGAGAAAAGCTTTGCATATAGTATTATGATCAAACATTTGCTGTGAGATGTTTACTTTAACAGCCGTTAAGCACTTCCATCTTGAGGAGTGAAGCGGTTAACATATTTGTTAACACATATGATATTTTAAGTAGAATATACCTTTATACAAGAGAATGCATATTTGTTAACACATATGATATTTTAAGTAGAATATACCTTTATACAAGAGAATGCATGTGTAGGTAAGTAGCACTACATCCCTTCTTTTACGATCTAATGAAAAAACCAAAATTATATCTTTCATCTGGGAATTAGTGAGTTGCCTTTAAAAGCTATAATCCGTTGCTGGAGTAGTTGTATGCGACCGAATTTAAAATATTTTGTTATGCTCATCAGCTAACGAAAGAATATAAGGAGCAGCTCAACCCTTTGCTTGGCAATTTTTATGAATAATTAAAGAGGCAACTAGTAGCACGAAATATGATTCTAGTGAGCTTAAGTTAGGGTTTACGACACAGAGCTATTTATAGTGTCTTAAATGAGTACACATGTATAAAACACCATTACATGGTTGTATTTATGTATGCAAATTACACTTAGTGTAGTGCATGCGAATGGAAATTTAAAATTTCAGCTAGGAAATATATTAGTTACGAAAGTACTACCACGAGACTACTACTCGTATAATGGCATTGGTAATAAAAACCCATTTAATGTGTGTCTAATAGTCGATTTCATCTGAACTTTCCTCAACTGTGAAAAATAGACGAATTCTTTACACCAAAGTCGGAAGTATCAAATGAATAAAACATATAGTTGGTGTTAATATTGACAGTATGCTTTTACTGCCTTTTATTTTTATTTTTTATAAAAAGATTTTCATTCTTCGACAATGAACACTGCTGAGCTTAAAATGCACGACAATGGAATCAATCTAAGAGGAATGGAATTCATAAGCGATTGTCAGACTATGATATTTTATACAAATACGCATGTAAAGTACGAATACCATTACAAGTGACAATGAAAATGAAAGTGAAATTTCCATTGAAATCAAATATTTTGCAGATATCATATGGTGATAGCAATGCATTCATAATAAATATTTTTGCTTATATAATAACATACAAAGCGATTTCGTTCTAATATTTCTTACAAAGGTATCCTGTTTCGGTAAACCTTTTATGTATTTATATTCTAAACAAAAACAAATTTGAATAGAATTAAGTTATACATGTATATGGTTTGATTTTGAACATTTATGTAACAAATAAGTTAGAGCTGTATTTAAAAGTATCGAGAACTCAATTAGTTCATCATAACAATGAGGCAAAACTTCGACGAGTGGGTAGTCGGTTTTCTGTGAAGAACCGGTGTTTTTGGGTCGGCCAGTGGTCGGTTTTGCTCGTGCCCTTCTGCCCGAACACTTCTCAACCGATTTATACCGCACATATATATGGTTTTACCCTCAGCAAAAATCGCTATGTTTTGTTTTTTGCTAAGGCCAAAATCGGATGATCGCATATATATATTGATGATTTTTTATCGCGGATCGCGGATATATAGCATTTATGTCTTCTTAATTTTTCACTATCAGCTGATTAAGTGTAGAAATATGACAAAATATGAAATACAAGAGTTAAGGGTGCTCACAAGTGTCGTATTTTTTAAAAATATTAAAATATGACATAAGGCAATCAACAAAGCTTGTGAATTGCCTATATATATTAATTCCCACTGACAATTCTGATAGTACACAGAATCAAATTTCAGAGACGAGTACCTAAGTGAACTTCCCAACTTAAGAGTATGATGAATTTTCGAGTATATTTGTTTAGCTTATGTTAGATTATTGCAAAAGATAGCATTATTTAATTTCCTTAATATTTTAGTGTCATCATATTATAATCCTTCACACTACATAGCATAAGTATCAACAATAATATATATCTTTTACTAAAATTATCGATAGCAGCAAAAACTTTCATATCTCTAAGATAAGTCAAGTACTAATGTTTGAACATAGTATTCATATATAAATCAAAATTTATTTGCAGCTTATTGTTGTTATTGGTGGCGCAATTATTATTAAGTCCAGCCCGCAATAACGGATTAGACAAGTCAACTCCATGAACTCAGAGCACCGTAATTCTACTGTTCAGATTTGATACCTCCTAGCTAAAATGTCACTAATTAGCGCCAAGCTGATTTTGGATATTTTATGCGTTGGGATATAACTAGCCATTGTGCTACTTAGTACTGTTGGTGTTGAGGCGTGCTCAACACTATTGTTCATGCTTACGCATTTAATGCAATTTAATCCTTTTCAGTTGAGCAGTTGCGGAAGCAAAGCAGGAAAAGGTATGCGACAGGTATCCTTTGAAACAAGCAAGTTTTAAAGTTGGCTGGCCATTGACTTTATGGCAGTACTAAATTATGGAAATAAACAAAATATCCCTCATTACTTCAAATTTCACTTTGATACAGAAATGGTTTACATATATATGTATATACAATTTTTATAATTTACGATAGTTTCCTTGTACCAGGTGCAGTTTAATAATATTTCGCATTGTAAATCGCTCGTATTCTTTCTTTTATATCAAACTTTATTTTTATTTATCTAATAATAATTTAAGTTTATGTAGCAATGCAAGTATATCTTGATTACCAATTGGTGAAATATGTCCGTCAAGTACAGCGCAAAGTGAGAAACATTTTTCATTAACCAAATCCCGAACGAAGATATGCATGTTGTTTACATTTCCTGCCCTTGTTTTTTTTCACTTCCATTGTGTAATAAATGTGACTTCATTCCCGTTAATATTATACTCCAAATGCTTAACTCTCCGCTGAGTCACGTTCCGGTACTCAAGGATCATTATGCGTACTCAGGTGTTTGTTCTTGAAAGGTTCTTCTCCTTGTAAACAAATGTACTGCAGCTTCTTTACAGTATAATGAAAAGTGGTCACATTTATGATTATTTTGTGGTGAAACAAATCACAAGCACGCGCAAATGATTACAATAAAATATATATTTACATATGTACTACAGAGTAATATTTTTCAAAGACGGGACGTGCCTGTTAACAAATATATAAAATTAATACATTTTGAATTAAAATTAAATTAAAAATTGCTTGTATGTCTATATGTGCCAATAAATTTGACAATTGAAATTAATAGATAAATTTCAGAAACAATATGAAGATTAATTAGTCGAATAATCCAATTAATCTAATTACTCAGCTGACGTTTTCGCACCGTATATTTCTACATTTATATATGTATGTTTATATTATATGTATGTATATACTATATGTGTTAATCACACTCAAATTTAAAGAGCTTAATTATAAATGTATCATAATTTTATAAATGTTCACAGCTAATTTATTGTTGCTTGCTAAGTAATAACAAAATAATATTACAATAACAGCAGTGGCAATGACCTAGGGTTATTAGTTATTTTTCCATCCGAACAATGTTCCTCTATTTCCCATATTCAAACTTAAGGATGTAATTTAGCTTGGTGGCAAAAATTACCTCAGCCCTTATATACACTTTATAATGCTTTTCATCGAATTTTTGTGAGTGCATATTTATAGCTTAAGCCACACACACTTTCCATTTTGTAAAAAAAATCTAAGTGCAGCTCCTCCTGCGATTTTTTTTGTAAAATTTAGTCTTTCCGATGTTTTCCGTTAGTAAGCTATCGCACTGTTAGTCATTTATAACCTAACCTTTGTATGGGAGGAAATTTTGGTTTATATATATTATAGCTTTAGTGGTTTACATAAACAAACATTCGGTGCTAGTTGTTATTCACTGCAAGCAATAGCAACAGGAATCAAAATCAGCAAACATTCAAGTACATCACTTTTTGCGACCGCGACTACCGACGACTTATGATCATAATCGAAAGCAACAGCAAAGCAAGTAGCAAAAAAATGAAAATGGCGACTGTTCCTAATATTTGATTTTTGCAAAATTGAAAACACAATATTTAGTGCATACATAAGGATATCACAAGCAACATACTCGTATTGATGGGAAGCCATGAACCCAAATTAACTCTTAGGCAATAATATTGTTATACGCACTCTCTAATGTAGAAAGCAGAATGGTTAATTAATTGGAGCTAAAAGCAGTATAACTCGAAACATTATTATACGTGTTATTTATGCGTTCACTAACCCTTGCCTTTATCTACATCATAAACTTTGCCTTCTACATTAACTTTATTACTATCGCAGTCAACTCAAATAAAGGAAAACGAAAGGAAACGTAAACAAAAATATGAAATTACTTATGAAAATGGGAGCGATAGGAAATTAGCAAATATAATGGCACAGATTTATAGAAGCCTGATTAATGGGCTTATAATATGCAGCTAGCATCTAAAAGGGTTTGGTCAACAAATAAGTTACTTAAATGTAAGTTTATTTAATAATAATATGAGTTTCCATTTGAATGAAATCCAGACAAGTAAGGGTAGCTTTTGAAGGATGGAAACTAGTTCTCCTTTTCCATTTAAGTTTATGTAAATTCAATATTGTTGCTTTAGAACAATAATTTAATTAAATAATAACGGACGGAATAACGAGAAATGTGTATCCGAAGTAAAAATGAAAACAGTTAATTACAATAAGGAAATAAATATACACTTAAAGGAGTAACTCTAAGAATTATGAAAATAATAACAGAATGACCGATTTAATGGCTCACAAGAGTTGGAATAATTTTCAAAAAGCTGTATTAAGTTTATGCCTTAATATTTCAAAACTTTATGCCCCTTCAACGGTTCACTTTGATGCTCACTTAAACAGCATTTACTTAACTAATTAAATATAATTTGTAGTAAGTGTTAAAATCAATGCAAGCGGAAGCAATTCAACGATTTCATTTATCGTTTTGAACTAATTAGTAAGTATTTTACTACCAAAAAATTGTACTTAAATTTCTCAATTGCAAGGGCGAGTGCCTTTGTACCTGTAAATGCTCGGATAGCATAATGTGATTTGGAACTAGAATTAGAGAAAACATACATATTCTTTAAATTTTAATTATTTTCGGTGACTTCTTTAATTGTTACAGGAACAACAAAAATAAGAATATAAGGTATCTATTTTCTTGTGCCATACGAATGTGTTTCAAAACAATATATAGGGCATTTGCTTATTTACGTAGCCATTCAACCAGAAATGAGCCTCATCGCTGAACAAAATTTGTCGATAAAAAAGCGGATTTTCTGCCAATAAATTTGGTAATAAAATTCAATGATTTGCAAGCGTTGCTCGTTAGTAAGTCTATTCATGATGAAATGTCAAAGCATACTGAGCATCTTTCTCTTTGACACCATGTCTGAAATCCCACGTGATCTGTCAAATCCTAATGCATGAAAATCCTAACCTCAAAAAAATCACCCGTTATTTTACTACCAAAAAATTGTACTTAAATTTCTCAAATGTGATTTGAAACTAGAATTGGAGAAAGCCTACATATTCTTTAAATTTTAATTATTTTCGGTGACTTCTTTAATTGTTACACAAGCTGTACTGTACAGTATCTAAATTCTATTTCATTTATCTTCCTTTATACAACAAACACTATTTCATGGTAAAAAGCCATGCATGATACATGAAACGCGATGAGATTTACGACGCTTCAGAAGGGAATAAATAATTGAGTATAACTTTTGACTATTGACAATTGGCAACGAAATAGCAGCCGCAGTGGAATTGGCATTTTCTCTGCTTGAAAGAATAGGGCACAGCATAAATTCTGATTAATTTAATTGTTTTTAATTAATAATAGTGATGTTCTAGATTTAATAAATATAAGTTCAATACTCTAATCTCCAAAAATTCAAAAGTGCTCTTATGGTGTATAGGATAGAAAATAAAATATGTTTATCTGTACTCACATGTTAATCTGTACTCACCTGTCTAACCACTACTTTTTCCTTTTCAAGTAACAAAAGGTAGTGCTGATTTTATAATTGTTACTGTTATTTCACCTAATAACTTTTAGAAGCCACATAAGGAAAGGACACGGTTACTCAACACGGTTATGCTTGCCTATGTTACGACATAATTGGGCGTAGCAAACAAAAAGTATCCGAAGGTATGGTTTTATCGAGTGGGAATCGCCAATATTGGGGCTTGGGAGATGTATATATTGGCTACCAACAGTAATATTAAGGAGAATGAGTTGATAGCTGGGCACTATGTATCAATTGCAAATCGCTGCTATTACGGGCCTAGTGAGCAGTTAGAATGTAGATCCCTCTTTCGACAGACAAAACCAATACTCTCAAGTCGGCCGTAGTACCTGTGTTTCTGTATGTTTGCTCTCGGCGTGTTCAAGAGATAAGTTTTTTGTATGATTAATGGTGACAAGTATCGTATCCGGTCAAAAGTCGAATTGTATCACGACATTGACATTACCTGCGAATATACATCCAGCGGCTGCGCTTGCTTGGTCAAGTTGAGAATATGAATAATGAAAGTGAAAAAGTATTCGATGGTAGAGCCGGTGGTAAAAGGCGTAGATGTAAACCGTGTTCTCGATGAAGTAACCAAATAGAAGACAGTGACGACATTTTGTGTGTGGAAGGCGCAAGCGAAACATAAATTTGTAAGTTTGATCTATACCACCCCTTGCAGCTCCTGTATCGTAGCATGGTTACATAACTGCTTAACTCTTCATAAACTCTAACATATACATAAACTGTTATTTTTACTGCTTTTCAGTAAGTGGGCGCAACACCAATCGTGTCACAATCCTTCTCACACTCCTTCGCTTGGAACATTGTTTCACAGTTGTTTGCCATTACCATTTACTAGCTATTAAGTTAAAATACTTACATGCCACACGTGAGTGATGACGAACATTTACTTGCATAGACTAGCATAGACCAGAAAATATATATCGAAACTATTTCTATTTGTAAAGGATCACGCACACAGAAGTTTCTACATTAATTTTAATGAGAATAGAAGAAGATGTGGGCAGATTTCGTATAGTTATACTTTACACCTGACCTGCAGTATAACATAAGCCTGTCAAACCACTCTACTAATAGCACTATAAAATATGGATATCTTATTTTAAGAATACTTCATTAAATTCAGTATTTCTAATGCAACTAACACCAATGAATATGCGTCTCTGTATATTTGATGTGAATTTACGAATTTAAATATTCATTTTCATAAAGGCATTCCTCTGTGCATGCAAACTATTACCGTTTAACCAATTTTTGGAATAATTTGCAAATCGTTGCAATAAATATTAATGTAACAACAGATCAGCTGTGAAAATATTCATAACAATAGCTCTTGCTTAAATAAAGTGTCTAAAATTTCAAATGCAAGTGCATGAAAGCAATGAAAGAGATAGCTTACATTTCACTCTGATTCGAAAATATGGTTCAAAGCAAAGTACGATACTCGTATATGTAAATATTTATCCTGAACATATTGGCTATTACACGAAGTGTACCGAATGGTTAAACCTTTACTCACCTACTAATGTATACAATTTACAATTAAATTGATATAAAAGTTAACTTCAATATTTTTCGTGAAAACAAAAACAAATTCAATATTTGCATAAAATATCCACCATTTATTGACCAATGAAGTATAAAAGTCATCAACAAGCGGAGCAGCCATTCATTAATGCATTAATTAACGTCAACAGTGATAATTTTTTAATCTCGGATTTACAAGAGAGGAATTTTGTATAGTAAATCTCGCTTCTTAATTACATATTATCGTAATGATAACGTTCACCACTGCGTATGATCAACATACTGTGGCCCAGATATTATAGTTACTGCTTATTTTCCGTTTAGATTATTGTATGGATATTATTCATTTGTCCGAAATGTATTTATTGAAGATCTCCCCGCATATTTTTTAGCAATAACGGCCATACTTTGATTACTGTATAGTTGATACAAATATTGGTTGTTGTAAATAAAAAGGCAAAAATATGGAAATAATTAGTAACGAGTATATGCGAGAATTATAGTACGCAAGGTTAAACACAACTTTTGTCTCTTTGGCAAATTTACTGATGTACGTGTAAAAAATTGAATTACAATTACAACAACAAATTGAGATACATTTTTGATATTATTTAAAATAAAAAATATGAAAATGTAAAAAATTAATAAAAATGTGAAGTACAAATTCTCATAAATAATTTTTTTGTTGCGATCGCAATATCAACACAAAATCACAGTGATTTAAGAATTTCAATATCGCTCATCACCAATATGTAATAGGTATAGTTGTCCAAAACAATTTGGTTATAGTTCCATGAAAATATTATATAATCCATTGAATTGTCTTCAATGTTTTACAAAAATTTTCAGAATTTAGTAACTTGTGGGCTATGCATTTCATTATTCAACAAGTTTGTAAGTCATGTCTCCAAATATAATCGTGGAAGGTAAAATTAACAACTTCCTTTTTTGATTCTTCCTACCAATAAAATATAGAAAATTTTGCCAAAAACTTTTACCTCACTTCGTACTTTATTTCCTCTATTTTGTTGCTAAACTCAAGTGAATGCTAGCTCATAAACTCTTAAAACACTAGCTATATGAAATATTTTTATTTGTATGCAAATGCTTATTAAATTTGGTTTGCGCTTTTTCCATTAAGTTATTACCTCAATGAACTTTTGCTGAGAAAGATCAACAGAAAACGGGCATTGAGTAGTTGAAAGCAAATCACTGAAA
Organism: Zeugodacus tau; assembly: GCA_031772095.1. Lineage (NCBI taxonomy): Eukaryota > Metazoa > Arthropoda > Insecta > Diptera > Tephritidae > Zeugodacus > Zeugodacus tau. Next base: position 29,628,882 of record CM062650.1, on the reverse strand, counting down.
AATGGACTGAATACTAATGAGTATCTTTATTTTGCTTTTGAAATGAAACTTTTATTGGTCTTGTGTACATAAATACTATAACTTGCTCGTACGACTTTGAACACTAGCCCACAAAGCTTTTGATTTTTCCACTGCTGCATTTGAATGAATGCTCTTAAACAGGGAAGTTTTAACCTTCAGTGGCACTCGCAGATGAAACAGAATGGAGTTCGAGTTTTTTCTTGGCACTCCGGGTAATATGTCATTGATATGATCTGATCTAAGCTTAAAAAAAATTTAATTTAGCACAGAGTACAAAAAAATTTAGTGACGTGGCCAGAAATATTAATTTAATGTAACTTTCTAACTCAAAGTGTATATTTTGTGCCACTAATCTTCAAATTAGCAAACATAGTATCCTTCAAAACTAAGCACATTTAATAAGCCGGATTAATCTATATTTATTATTCATATGGTATAATACGTGTACTTAAAGTCATTAAGGGAGGGTAAGGTTTGACAACTTTTTTTCCATTTTTTTATATTTTTTTTCTGAACCATCAACATCTCAATAATATTGTGTTAAAGTTTTAGATCATTCGGAGAAAAACTAACGAAGTTACAGCAGGTTGAATAACGGTACCTCCAGCTACTTGCGCTGAGTGTACAAAACTTTGAATCGATTTTCCCAAATATGTCATTTTTAAAGTCGGTGACCAGCCTACAGAAAAAACTACTGCATCGATCGTTTTATACATTTACATATATATAGTTCTCGAATGACGTCGAGTTTTTCCAAAAATTTTAATTACAAACAATTTTACAATAACAAATAGATGCAGAGATCGACGATAAATCAGTTATTTCGCGCTATTTTTCGATAAAACTTTTTTTAAGTATCCTTCAAATGTTGTACTTTCATATACATATATAAATAAAATAAACCTACAGCAATAATTTTTCTAAAAAAATTCATGAAAAAGGTCTTTTTTCGACGAAAGAAACCTTACCCACCCCTTAAGATAAATTGATGGAATTTGCAATGGTAGTAACTAGTATTCTTCCCAGAGATCATAATATTGTTTTATAGAAATAGTTTAGAACGGGATATGAAATAGCCGATTCCACGTCAATGAATAAAGTTAAATTTAAATCCATTTAGTAACTTTCTTCTCCAAATTTGAGAGTTGTATTTTAATTTGTATCATATTGTATAAACTTACAATAAACTAATATCAACGCTTTTGGCAATTCAACTTAGGTGCGAAAAGACAAAAATAGATTTTCTCTGAATTAATTCTATACATATTTACTACAGTTACACTGTCATAGATAGGCATAAGACTAAGCCCATTTTGATTAAATCGCTCAATTATAACTTTTAACCGATAACTCAGTTATGAAATCTGTGCAACATTAGCAACATGATAATATAGTTAAATATGTGATATTTGTTTCCACCCTACATATGTATATTACAATGACCTTGCATCCTTTCATGTAAGTCGCTATCCTGGATATACATGTACATAGTAATCTGCACAGCGAACTATGCAGTGGAGTCCTACATAACAGCAACAAGTTGCAACATAGCATTGGTATAGATATATATAGGTATAAGTAATGAAAATTTTAAATTTTATCGAGTTGGAGGAATGGATGAATAAGTAATGCTGTTGAGGTTGTTAAGTCTCTAATTTCTACAAGTATTTTGAAATAATTCGAAAATTTATCAGACTATTTTTAACAAATTGGACTATTTTTTAATTTTAATCGAGGGCTTTATTTTCGATTATGTTAAGACCAATTTAAATGTGCAATGCGACACCGTACCAACATAAGAGTTATAGTTTTTGGAAAAGGTGTATAGATACTCTGCCAATCTACAAGGTAAGATATATGTATAACAACTGCCAATAGTGATAATAATTTTGACGATCTAATTGTGGTACATCTAATAATGAAATCAGTTAAATTTTTCAATTTTCTTACAACTAACGAAATTGATATCCAATTGTATGAAATGTTTGGTTTTTGTGTACAAAAAATATTGGGGAAGCAAATCAAAATAACGATGCAGCGTTTGCAGTTGGTAAAACATAGTAATATTGGACAAGTAGCTGCAAAACTAAAAGAGAAATTGAAATCTTCGTAGCGAATATGTATATACTCCCTTATATACATTTCAAACAAATTTGGTTTGATTCTTGCGCAAATTTTGTTGTAGAATTCTTACGTCTGCAAAACTGAATTGGTCGTAATGCATTTAGCAATGGAAGTTGTGGTATCTCTTGACTTGAGAAACCGCATTTTAAGATATGCTTGCTCTTTATATATTTGCTTTGCACATTTGCACTTCAGCAGCTGTTTACTCAAATGGAATAAATGGCATAAAATGCATAAAGGTGAGCATTAAAAAGTCGAGTTTCCGTTTATATGTCTATTATCTCATTGCCTTTAAAGTACTATACACGTACATTTGTATAACTGAATTACGTAATAGTTATAATGGTGTACGAGCAGACTTTGCTCCTGACATGCAATTTTCGGTATGCTCATATAAATTTCTTGTTATGTGGTATTTTTTCCTTTTTTATACTCTCGCAACCTGTTGCACAGAGTATCATAGTTTTGTTCACATAACGGTTGTTTGTGTCACCAAGAAATATAAGAGTTAGATATGGGGTTATATATACATAAATGATCAGGATGACGAGTAGATTTGAAATCCGGATGTCTGTCCGTCCGTCTGTCCGTCCGTCCGTCTGTCCGTCTGTCCGTCTGTCCGTCTGTCCGTCTGTCCGTCTGTCCGTGCAAGCGATAACTTGAGTAAAAATTAAGATATCTTAATGAAACTTGGAACACATGTTCCTTGGCACCCTGAGGAGGTTGCTTTCGAAAATGGGCAAAATCGGTTCACTGCCACGCCCACAAAATGGAGAAAACCGAAAACCTATACATTGTCATAACTAAGCCATAAATAAAGTTATGAAAATGAAATTTGAAACATAGGATCCCATTAGGGAGGGGCACATTTGGATGTAATTTTTTTGGAAAAGTGGGCGTGACCCCGCCCTCAAATAGGTTTTTTGTATATAACTCGCAAACCAATAGAGCTATATAAGCCAAACTTTCTACAGTCATTTCTTTTAGCCATTTCCTTATACAGTCCAAAAATGAAAGAAATCGGATAATAACCACGCCCACCTCCCATACAAAGGTTAGGTTGAAAATTACTAAAAGTGGGTTAACTCCCTAACGAAAAACGTCAGAAACACCAAATTTTACATAAGAAATTGCAGAAGGAAGCTGCACAGAGATTTTTTTACAAAATGGAAAATGGGCGTGGCGTCGCCCACTTATGGGTCAAAAACCATATCTCAGGAACTACTCGACAGATTTCAATGAAATTCGGTATATAACACTTTCTTGATACCCTGATGACACGGGTGGAATATGGGCGAAATCGGTTCACAACTACGTCTACTTCCCATATAACTCAATTTTGAATTCCATCTGATTCGTTCACTTTATAATGTATTCATAAGGAACCAATGAAGCTAGCGGAATAAAACTTTACACAAATACTGTATTTGAGCTGTGACATCACTTGTGGAAAAAAATTTCAAAATCGGACCATGACTTTTCAAGGCCCCTGATTTCGAACATGAAGAACTCAGTGCCTAAGGTTAATTTTTCACCGAAAATATGGGTAAATCCGTCAGATATTTTAATGTAATTCATTCCCTCTGAATTTTTTTCTTATAACAGTTTCTCTCTGTACCTGAAATGGTAAAAATCGGGTCATAACTTCCCCCAGATCCCACATACCTAATTATAAGTAATATTAAATTAAGTGAGCGTATAGTCTTCGATACATTGTATCTTGGTGGTGAAAACGAGTGAAATCGGTTTAGGAATTACCTCAGTCCCCATATACTATTTATGATGATTTTCGTTATTCTATTGAACTTTATACCAAATATATGGGTCGACTTGTGTTATCTTTATAAAATTACATCAATAAATTGCGAGAGTATAAAATGTTCGGTTACACCCGAACTTAGCCCTTCCTTACTTGTTTTAATGTGTTCTTAGTTTTTGAAACTGTCCTTGCACTGAGTGATAAATATATCTCGAAAGCTACTCTCGGCGTGTGGCATAATTATACCAATGTGAGGGATAAAATGTATAGCAAAACTTAATTATGCAGTAGACAACACGCAATTGCACATGCAAAAGAACAAGTCTTACAAAGGCAGACACAGTGGGAATATTACTGCAAACACTATAGCGGATCAGAAGAAGGTTCAAAATATAAAAGCTTCCTACCACAACATATTTGGGGGTATAACACAATAAATGCAACAAATAATAATAATTTAAATATATATGGATATGCTTTGAATGCATTACTGACATAATACAAAAGTTAAGAAAATAAAATACTCCGCATAGGATATAATGTCATTTCCTACATATGTACATATATTTAGAGTCCGACCGATTAATCGGTCTTGGCATCGGCATCGGCCAGTATCGGCCACAAAATTCAGCATTAGCATCGACTTCGGCATCGGCCATATATGGTCGTTTTTTAGCCGATTCTTTCTACTTCTTTTGAATTACACTAACATAGATGTTTTTTATACTCTCGCAACAAAGTTGCTAAAGAGAGTATAATAGTTTTGTCCACATAACGGTTGTTTGTAAGTCCTAAAACTAAACGAGTTAGATATAGGGTTATATATACCAAAGTGATCAGGGTGTCGAGTAAAGTTCAAATCCGGATATGTCTGCCCGTCCGTCTGTCTTCCCGCCCCTGCAGGCTGTAACTTGATTAAAGATTGAGATATCTTAAGGGAACGTGGTACATGTGTTCCCTGTCACCGTAAGAAGGTTAACTTCCCCTTGCTCCCATATTCCTCATGTTAGGGGTTTGAAACTTTCAATGGACTTTATATCATATATATGCCGAATATGTGAGTAAAATTCTGTGTTATATTAATAAAATTAAAGAAATAAATTGCGAGAGTATAAAATGTTCTGTTACACCTGAACTTAGCCCTTCCTTACTTGTTCTTTTTACTTTCTTGATTTTTTTAAAAGTCTAAAATATTAATCCTTTTGTTAACCTCATAAAACACAGTTTTATTCATATTTGCCTGAACCAATCATTCCTTATGATGATAATATTAAATCTAATATAAAGAACTTCATTATTTTGTATTAAATGTATTATTACATTATTTAGAATGATACGATTTATTTCAAATATGTACAGTTTTGCTCAACAACTAGTTGAGATTTTGAAGATAATTTCATATTGTCACTCTTATAGAAACGTTTGTTGTTGTTGGGAAAAAACTGGCAGAGTGTATTTAAAATTTCCAAATTTGAAAAAAAATTGTATTGTCTTATTAATTAGTGCAATATGTTTAAAATAGTATCCCAAAATATCAATTAGAGTAATATTCTAAGAGATATACCCTTTGGAAGTTCCGTACATCAGGTCACGTCAGTATGAATGTAACACTTTAAACGCATTTATCTCAAAACTCAATTTTTCAAGTCGGTGTACACGATATCTCAAAAAGTTATGAAGTAATTTTGTTCGAATTTTGCACACATCTTTGGAATAATATTATTTAGTTAATGAACAATTTGTTATTATAAATATTTTTTCGAGCCAATATCTGCCGAAAATTTGACTAAAAAAGTGACTTTTTGGGTTAAAAATTAAAATTTCAATACTTTCATATTGCCTTCTTTCGTTAACTAGATTTGGCCATTTATTATCAAAATATTTTTAATGTATTGATTTTAGATGAACCAATCATGAGTTATGACGTCCACGGCAAGACCTTTTTTGTGGACACGTCATGGGAGATGAGGTTTCAACGGCTGAATTTACAGAATTGTTAAATAAAAATTTCACAAAATACTGTTTAAACATGTATCTTTGATTCGCTGAATTGTTTGAATGAAATATTTTAAAAAATTTTTTTTTTAAATATTATTGTATATATTAAAAAAAATTGTGAAAATATCCTTGTTTTTAGCCTCTGAAGCCCACCTAACCCCTTAAAGGAAAAAAATTATATTACCGACGTAGCAACTTGCTTTGAGAAAAGGCGAATACGTTTTTTTTTCTTGCTATAATTATAATAAACAAGTAAGGAAGGGCTAAGTTCGGGTGTAACCGAACATTTTATACTCTCGCAATTTATTTATTTAACTTTATTTATATACTAAAATACACAATTTGACCCACATATTCGTCATATATATTGTATAAAGTCCATTGAAAGTTGGAAACACTAATATTAGGTTAGAAGTACCGAGGTCTTCATGTTCGATATATGGGGCCTTGACAACCTATGGTCCGATTTCGGTGATTTTTAGAATGGGGCTGCCACACTATTAACATAGTATTTGTGCAAAGTTCTGCACCGATATCTTTACTAGTGCTTACTTTATATATTGCAAAGTAAACGATTCAGATCGTCTTCAAAGTTCTGGTATATAGGAAGTAGGCGTGGTTGTGAAGCGATTTGGCCTATTTTCACAACATATCATTGGGATGTAAGGAAACTATTACAAACGAAGTTTCATTGAAATCGGTCGAGTAGTTCCTGAGATATGGTTTTTGACCCATAAGTGGGCGATGCCACGCCCATTTTCCATTTTGTAAAAAAATCTAAGTGCAGCTTCCAACTGCCATTTCTTATGTGAACGTTTTTCGTTAGAGAGTTAACCCACTTTTAATAATTTTCAACCTAACTTTTGTATGGGAGGTGGGCGTGGTTATTATCCGATTTCTTTCATTTTTGGACTGTATTAGGAAGTGGCTAAAAAAACGACTGCAGAAAGTTTGGTTTATATAGCTCTATTGGCCGGACACTACATATATTGTTACACCTGTGCGTATAAGCAACATTATGTAGACTGGCAGTAGAGTTCTCACAAATACTGAACTAAGTTAAATTGAGCCCAAGGGGCAAATGAAGTGTGTCAACTTATACAATTTTAAATAATATGCTTCTACTATCGCAACATGTTGCATAGAATATACGAGTTTTGCTAACCTAATGCTTCTTTGTAACACCTAAAACTAATGGAGTTAGGGCTGGCATTGTAGCTGGACGAAAATGGACCAGTTTCGCGGCAACAACTACCTACCCTTATGCAAAAGTAATGCTGAAAACTACTAAAAGTACTTAAATCGCTAAGGAAAAACGCCAGTAGTTCATAAAAACAAATATGTGAAATATAAATTGAACAGTTGTGAGCGCATATCAATTTTCGCACAATGCACAAAGTTAAATAAAAAATATTTTATAAGCCGACAAATCAATTAATCCACAGATTATATGTTGAGCGCTTATTTATGTTGTTCTATTGAACTTTTTATACAAAGTACAAAGCAATCTCGATTAATGCGATATTTTCACAAACCACAAAGTGCTATTGGATTTATTAAATTACAAGCGTTAAAAATAATTATTGTAATAGCAATATCTTTTTTAATTACAATTCCTCATTTTTTTATCTGATCAAAAGAGCTTGCAACTTTAACATTTTTCGTGTTGATAATCTAAAAAATTGAACAATTAACATTTGATCTCTATGCTATTCATACAAAGATTTTTTTAACAAACATGTGATATGAAAATATTGACGGCATTGTTTATTTATTAATTTGAGGAAAAAGCAAGGTTAGGTTAAGTTAGGCACTCCTTTACTAGCTTAGAGCGTACTGTCATCGAATCCAAGGACAGTATTGCCGCTGTGGGATCGTGAATAGTGAATACACACCTCTCTGAAGGATTCCTCACTTCTTAGCTGTATATCTACCGCTACTTTGATGGCAGCTACCTCTGCCTGAAAGACGCTGCAATGGTCTGGCAGCCGAAAACTGGAGTTAATTGAGAGCTTCCGACAGAAAGTACTTACTTTGACTCACTTGGTTCGAAATAATAAGTGTTAAAGTCTTTACTTTGTTACTTTTGCGTATTGTTCTTTATTTAAGTTTAATTCACTTTACAGCAATTGATTTTATGATTTGCTAACGTAATTTTTTCATATAAACAATTTATTATTTCTATAATCTTAATTTCATAAATCAAGTAGCAGATTACATGTTGTGTTCGTATTACCTTTAGTCTATATTCCCATTATTGGAGGCGACACTCTAAATGACAGAGATTTTCAATAGATTACATTAGCTTTAAAGACGAAACCAAAATTCGAAACATTGTTTTACCCTTGGTCCAACATGTTTTCTCTTTTTACACATTAAATATATCATACATTTTCCAAGATTTGATACAGTTTCCGATCCTTTGAATTTCATTGCATTGTATATCCACTGAAAATATAGAAACATAAATAAATATTTAGAGATCTCAATGATGATGTGAATTAATTATGTAAACTACAAAATACTGAGCTGAGGTCATTGACCTCATTAACACATTGAAGCACCATTTTTTTTTTAATTTTATAAAGTGATAATTTCAGTGCGTACTTCCTTTAGCCGAAATGTGTATACAAATCACATAAAAAGGTTAGCCCTAATTTTTTATGATAAACTTTAAAATTGACATTTTTTAATGATTGCAATCAATTTACTCATGATTTTTCGGATTTTTATGCCGATTAAAGCCAAGCATAATTGATCCTATTTATCAAATGATGAGAGGGCTGCATAATGAAAACGGCTTAAGTAATGTTCATATTGCTCCAAAAATTAATAGATTTTAAAAAGTTATGTGAAATTATGATCTCTAGCAAAACATGATCTCCCCAATAAAAATCGTCGGTTCAGTAAATTTAAACACAACACTAAACTACTTAAAAAAAAAACAAGCAAAGCAACGCCTCTTAGGACAGGCCATAAGGTTACGGCAAGATTCGGAAAAAACGCTTATGAAATGGTCTTCAGAATAGAGGAATCTAATTTTTCCGACGAGAAATGGTTTAATCTAGACGTTTTGAACGGATTTAGCTTTTCTTGGCATGATTTGGAAGCAAAATAGGAACCAAGGATAAGTAAAAACTTTAGTGGTGAAGTGTAATGATTGGCACAACTTTTTCTTTTAATGGAATTGGATTCAGAATACATTATGTTCCTACAAAAATGAACAGCGAGACTTGCACAGACATATCGGAATCAGAATCAGTCACATAATTGAGAACTGTCTTCAAAATGAAGCAGCTGTCCCACAGGATAACGATCCTATACACTTCTCACCACTTTCCATTCGCGGTTTGAAGATAAAAATATAGAATTAATGAAACAGTAAGCACGCAGTTCTGACAAAAATCCCATTTAACATCTCTTGTGCCTCTTTTTTTTTTGAGTTTTGAGTTCAGGAAGGCATTTAAAGAGATCTGGGAAAAATGCGGGACGCTGTCTTAAAAAAAGCAAAAGGAACTATGTCAATCGACTTATTAAAGTGTAATCGGTGTAAAATAAAGAATTAATCATATTTCTTTGTTTTAGTTTTCCATCTTTTTCATCATTCGGCTAAGGAAAATTCACTAAATTTTTCATAATATCACTATTTTATTAATAAACGCCTAATTAAGTTCTTATATTTTGTATTTGTTCAATAATAAATTATAAATATATTAAATAAATATTTTAAACAGTTTTTATGTAACTAAACTTGAAAAAATCCTATTCAGCTAAACGAAATGTAGATATGTTTCTCACACATCATTTGATTCATTCAGGTAATTTGCAAGGAGAATCTTACCTGAAATCTCTGTTGTATTGAACAATGAACACATTATGCCAGAATTAAGAGTTGATTTTTCACTAAATATCGAGCTGGATCATTTTCGCTATGCTGGAAACGTCTCCAAGACGTTTTCTCTGCAAAACGATAATACTGAAAGAGAAACTTCTGGAAGATAATTGGTTACAATCCTTCAATCAACGATATGTGATTTGTGGGTATCCTGTAAATACGAAAGACAAAAATAAAATATCAATAAAGAATAATGTAATTCATGAACATCCAAAATATGATAGACCAAAGGTTGCAATGAATGCCAATATGTTAAAGTAAAAGGAATAAAACAGTTCATTAGTTAATTCAATTAATCTTTGGGACTCAATAGACAAACTTTAAAAATTTCTCTAAATCTCTTCAGTAAAGTTTGAAGATACGGTTCGTTGGTATGTCTTCTGTCCGCTCTACTTTCTTCCTCCTACTTCACAAGAGGGAATATATTCTTTGCATTCAGATTAAACACAAATTACTGCATCGTTTGCAATATACTTTTCGTCTTTTAGCAAAAAGGCGGGCAGCTGCTACTATGCTTCACCTGAATATGTGTCTACTTTTATCGTTTAAACTCCACTTGGTCGCACATTGTAGTTGCCTAATGAAGACATGAATAAAATATAAGCTACTGTATGCAATCATCGGCTCCTGCTGCTGCGTCGCTCCTATTCACAGCTTTTATGTGTGCCATCATCCTGGTGGTTTTCACAACTTTTTAACTTAAGCGTTCGTTTAGCTTTTGTGCATAACTTTATATTTCACATTCCTTTTTCGCATATATTTTCCATTTCTTTTCATTGGAGGCGAATACAATTTTGAATTGGCATCTTAAAAGTCAGTGCATTAGGCGCTCAGCTGCTGCACAAGTTTTCGTCGCACTATTTCTGCTTTCCTCTATGACCGCATTAATGCCAAATAAGGTAAAAAAGTTTGCACTTCGCCTTAACTTCACCTCAATGCATTCGTGTTGCAGTTGCGATTAAGGACAAAGCACTTGTTGGTAAATGACAGCAGCTGCTGTTACCTTTCTATGTTCGTGTTATGTGCATAACAAGGGAGCATCTGCTGTTAAATGTCATGCCTACTCAACTTTATGTCATCTCTATTACAAAAATACTTAACGTCTCTGCTGCTGAGGCAGTATTCATTTAGTTGCTGACAAATGCTTTAAATGCTACTCGATACGTGCAACATGCAACTCCAGACTATGTATGCCATAAAATACTACGTTTGCGTTGATTTTACTCTTTGTCTACCAAACATAAATGGACGAACATAACCTTTTATTGGTGTAGAATACTCGGTAGCGTTATGTAGCATGAGTACGTGGCAACATTCGTTTGTGGAATGCAGTCTGTACATCCAGCACAGACTGCTAAGCAAATGTGATAAAGTGAGTGTAATAAATATCTTATTAATAAACTGTCTTTTCTATGTGGTTTTGCTTTTTAGATTGTCTTCGTTTTCACAACTGTAGTTCGACAATGGTTTGGCATGTGCTAGAATAATTTATAATAAAGAGATACAATTTGGGAAGTATCCGATGTAAATTCGCCAAACCACTTTCCATTATTTTAATACCACAGAGTTCAAAATGCTAGATAAAATAATTCGTCACACCGTGTCACAAATCAATAAAAAACAATGCTTGAGATATGTACTGACGCTCTTTTTATGCTCTCGTAACATGTTGCACAGAGTATAATAGTTTTGTTCAAATAACGGTTTTTTGTGTCATCCAAAAATAAAAAAGTGGTACAGAGGATCACAGTAGTGAAGGACATATTTAGAATTTTTTTTTGAAAAGTGCGGGAGTATAAAATGTTCGGTGGCACCCGAACTTAGCCCTTTCTTACTTTCTGTCTCTAATGGCAACACATTAGCTGCCATCGATTGGTCACTTCTCTGCTCGCTATCTTTGGGCGCTGCTCGCCTGTCAAAAATTTTACATGTGAAAGCAACAACAAAGATATCTAGTTGAATTCGTGCTGGAGAGTATGCGAATACCTCATTAAAATTTCAATAGTCGCTTGCTGAGTGCTACCAAGTTTTGTTTTACTCATTTTAGAACCATTTTACTATTGTGAACGGCTCAAAGAACAAATTACTGTCAAAATAATAAAAATTGTTATACACAAATTTGAAATTGAAAAGGGCAGGCGAAGATAAATCGTTAGTATTTTTGTAGTGAATTTATTGAATAAAAAACTTTAATAAAAAGTAAATTTGTTGCAGAAAACGTTAGACATAGACGATTGTTGAAGAGTTCAGTGCGACCAAGTATATACAATTCAATTTCAGTGCTGCCAGTTTGTATGGAAATTTGGAAAGCTTGTTCGATTGGCTTGTCTATAGCAGTTAGCCAATCGATGACAGCTATTATCAAAGCACTCTACTCTTATGTTGTGGTGACAGTTGGTAAACTCATATGCTTTGTGCCAAGTGCGTTCGAGAGTAATGTAAATATTTAACTGTGCTTTGTTGTGACGAAGAATAAAAATAAAATAATATTTAAGACTACATAATACATAAATAAAATACGTAATAAATCAATAATACATATACACAAATGTGCATGTGGGTATAAGTAAAAACTTTGTTTTTTCCTCCACTTCTCATCCTATTCGAACCACTAGGCATTTGGTAAATTTGATTCACTAAATGAAGTCAACATATTGCAAAACGTTCCACTGTGTAACCGGTAATATATGTGGATAATAGCCAAATAAAATAATCAAAAATTGATATCAAGTGTCAAAAAGGTTGCAATGAACAACCAGAAAGAAGAAGACGGTAAATAACGTAGCAACTTTCACAATGAAATGTGGGTGGCCCCATGGAACTCATCATTCTGGGAAACATTAAGAAGCAACAACGAAAGAAAGTAAAAGCTCACATGTACATATTGAACAGTCAACGGAAACCCTATAAAAAGTTATTGTTTTTTGTCTTCACTATCCGAAGAAAGGTACAATGTCTGAGTGGCTTATCCTTAAGCACTTAGCGGTAATGTGATGATAAGACAGTAAGATGAAGAAGCTACAATGACTATCGGTTTACCATGTAAGAGAATAAGTAGACTGGTAGCTGGTGTGAAATAAACGACCGTTGGTTCGGTCAACTGAAATTTGGTCACTTTAATGGCTATAGCATTCGACCTGTTTTAATGCCTGAGCGTAAGTTACCTTTACCCATGAGCAATCTCATGAAGATTCTTTCAAAACACGTATAAGGTTTTGCTAATGGCATGGTGTAAGAGAAGCATATTGAACAATATTATATTTGAGAAACATTTCCAAATGCTTGAAAGGGTGTTGACACTGTATAATTTTCGCGGTATTAGAAATATTTGAAGAATAAGAGCAGACCCGGAAAACGGTCATATTAAATCGTGCTAAAAATAAAATATTTTTAAACTTGAATTGAAATTATAATAAGACGTAAATTTTATCCATATGTTTACATTTTTGTGTAATTAATAAAGCGTTTCCAGTAAGAAACTCGACTTTTACAAGATCTTCCAAGTTGTAACATGCCCAAACTTTTTTACTACTACCCTCTCACTTTTCGAACTTGAAAGCCGTCTGGCTTTCAATTTTTTTCACGCAAGTAGAGTTTCAAGTTGATGAAATGATAGAGCTCTCCAAATTTCAAAATTTTAAAATTAATGACGAATAAAATTGAAATAAGTGAATTATATCTTTTTACGAAATTGTATACAAACAGTGCATATTATGGAACATGAATCTTCCGAAGTATCTACAGAATGATTTAAAAATTGAGGCGATAAATGTAAATTGTTTTTTTTTCACGATGGCATCTCTTACTATAATTGAATATCAAGTTTCTTGCAGACGTAGGCTTGCAATTTATGTCAATTTTGACAATTAGTTCATGTGATCAACTAGAGATCTTGAAATTGCTTAAATTGTTTCCTTGACGAAGGCATCTCTGAAACTATATTTGAATCTCAGTTGCTTGCAATTGTTTGGTCTTGTAACTGCTGCGTGACTTATGTGGCTCAATCAAACGGAAAAATTAGTTTGGTTCAAGACTTAGAAAAAAACGATTTTGTCGCACGTGTGTAATAGTTTCCACAATGAAAAATAATAATAATCGGTATACAAATTAATAATAAGTGAAATAAGTCTGCGAAATATTTTTTTTATTAAATTTGTGTCACAAGTACCAATAAAAAATAAATAAACTAATAAGAAGAAATGGAGTAAATGAAAAGGAGAAGATAAAAATAAATAAACCATTGATATATATGTAAATAAATGCATGCGTAATAACTTCACAATATCGAATGAAACTTAATCCAAAACTGCAAGGGGTGCTAGGCTTAGCAACCTGGCGACGAATATTGAAATTGATGCATGCGTGCCGTCGCACGTTACTAAATGTGGTTTGACGTTACCCAACCGCAAAGCAAAAGGCTGGCAACGCTTGAACAAGCTACCAGAGATAATGAAGGTATGCATATCAAAAGGGCATTTCGAAAAATTGAGACCGGATGCTGAGGTAGAAGAATAAATTATGTATGTTGCCTTAGTAACATCTTAATCATGAGATGTAGTAGACCAAACGTTGCGAACAAGAACGCATCCAAATTCTATGAACACCGCCAAATCCCAATTGGATACCCCTGTACTTTATTCATAATATTAAACGACTTGGATTTTGTGTATAGTTTTAAGTAATGCAGCTGAAGTAAACAACGTGCAATCGACTGTAAAGGGCCATGCACAATGACACCATTGCTGCAGAACACTCGGGAGTATCGCTGCTCCAGCAACTAAATATGTTCTTAAAGAAAATGTGTCTGCTGCACACGCTTCCAATTTAACGCTTGCATTATCTTACATTATAATATGTGTATTCTTACACATAGAAAGGTATTAAGAGTTTTAATAATGCATACAAGCTAGATGGATGTTCAAAGGGACTGAAACCATTCCATCTATTTGAATATATTTATGTACTTCACTTTACTTTGTGGTAAAATCTCCATTCTCAATACACGCATAATCGTTTACATTGTAGCATCTTATCGCAATGAAAGTGGCACAGATAATAAAAGTAAAATTTTAAGATATTTATTTTTGTATAGTTTATTAATCGCACGAGAGAAGAAGTTTTTGTTTAACAACAAATATATTTGAAATAATATAATTATTTCTGCGCATCTTAATGTTCCTCAATAACTGAGTAAATATTTTCTGAGAAATTTCATCGAAAGGGACGATTTATATAATTCATTTTCTTGTGTTATGGAGCATTGTCAAACGTGTGTAGTGTAGCTTCTATAGTACTGTTGCATATCTTGGTCCATAATCGAATAAGATTATACGAATAAGAGTACGAAGCGTGCGCACGCAACATTTCAAGGGATTTGTATAAAATATGTTCAATGATACTTATGGGATGGCGAACAGCAACCACATCATTAACTGCAATTTAAATTCAAGATTTGACAAGTGATTTTATTTAGCTATAAATTCACACACGTGGCGTGCACGGAAAAACTGTCGGAAATATTAATTAATGCTGTTGTGAATTTAATACTAGAATTTTAGATTTTTAGAGAAAGTAAAACTTGCACAAAAATTCGAAGAAATGCTCTTTGTATTGAAATAAATCATAGAAAACAAGCAAATATTAAATGTCAAAATTTATATTTATAAACAGTCGAATGACAAATTTATGAGTATGAATAGTTTGCTTGAAAATATTATATTGTTGTTCAAATGCGGCTAATAATTATAGACATATTTGTATAATTTAATACGTAAGTCATATAATTGAATGGAAAAATTGTTAATATATTTCCCTACAGGGTTATTTGACTAAAACCAATTCAGCTGGGCAAGTAAAGTGCAAATGCAGCGTTTTCGGCATTAAATGTCGTCTGGGCACGTCTTATCATTATTGCAGCAGGCAACATACATATTCTCCTGTAATGTAAAAATAAAATTTGAGGAAACATTTTGCTGCGGCAAGAAATGTGTAAGCAGGAAATATTTACTTAAGAGGATTATAGTCACACCCTGTTCGTTGAGTTACCCCACATCGTGTCACAATTGGAAACCACAAAATCCTACTTAGAGCACTCACGCTGTCGCTTACTCTGAAGCGTTTAACATTATTTTGTGGTTTTAATATTTCCATTAGTGTCGTGGTACATCATAATGAATTATCTATTGTCTCCTACTTATAAACATAAAAAATAGTTGGCCTCATTAGGAGTTATTTGTGTAGTTTGTACAAGATATAGATCTTATAGAGTAACTTGTGACTCTCAATTGTTTTTTATGGTTAATTTGTAAATACTCAGCTCTATATTATCCACTAGCCCCATTTACACAACGATATGTAGACTTAAAAAATCAATAATAGTACCCGACCTTTGCATTTTTTGTAGTCTCCAAGCTGCAGACAGTCAGCGTTGCACCCATGTCCCTCATTGTTACGGACGGATACTTTGTGTGTTCCCTATCCACCAGCTATGGCTGCATTTGCAATTGTGTATATTTCTAACATTTATCATTATTCAGAGTTATTCAGAGGTACCGAAAATAAATAAATAAGTATTTGATAGTGGTTGTATCGGTCACGTATATCCTTATACCTAGATAAACCTTCCTCGGGGTGGTAGCTACTTTTTTTTACTTTAATTGGCTTCGCTAACTTTGAATGTAGTTAAAAGAGCAGTCACTGCTACAATATAGGACTAATCTAGCGTCTGTTTGCACGCATATATAATTTTATACGTTCCTACATAAGAAGTACAAATGTAAGAGTCCATCTGCGTATTTATCAACAGCTAAAGGAATTCATAATTGATTATTTCCAGTACATCCAATTAATTTACAGCCACAAATTAAATTGTATACTACTGTGAGTCAACTTCAAAATATTGATACGCTGCTAATAGTAATAAACTGAATTTAAAAAGCGTCGATTTATTAATTTGATTGGTAATAATTATTTCTAAATTGGACTATTTAAGAATCGGCATAACCAATTCCATACAAACCATATGCACATAATGATACACAGCACATAATAATTTCCATGAATTCTGATAGGATCTAGTCGGGGTGTTCACATATCCATATGTACATACCGTCATATATTCTCACATACCTTAATAATATAGCAGATATATATACATTAATCATACGTAAATATATATCTTATGTCATTATATGCCAGTTGTACCCAAAGAATTTATAAAACGACAATCGTGATTTAGTGCATTCTTTGGTAATATTTTACACACTTTTTAATGGTATGGAATCAAAAACATCTTGGTGTGTAAATCTCAGCAACTCCACTGACAGCATGTGTAAGATCCCAAGAATTCATTAACCGTAAAATATGATAAACAAACAGATGGTGAATAAAATCTAAAAGAAATGTGAAGTAATGCATTAGCTACGGAAGGTGGAAGCTGGATAACAGCAGCTGTTGGCGGAAACAACACCGCCTGGGGATTTTGATGAGCTGCGTCCCTAACACTCGAACACATCCACTTATGAGGGCCTCTGCCTTTTGTGATTCTGGCTCAGTGGCTGTTCACTTTCTGTCGCCTTTCAAAGCAGACGCCGCGATTCACTCAAACAGTGGTTCCAGTTATGCTAGACTATAAATAATATTTTTGTCTTCCCCGTGTTTGGTGTGGTGTCTACATATGGTTGTTGTTTATTTTCGTTTGCGCCATTTACTCGTAATTATGTTCTTGAACGTGCCTCTGCAATTTGTTGTGTTTTTTGATTTGCTTTTTGTCTTGTAATAAAACATTGTCTCCCCTTTGCTAGGTTCTAGCGGTCACTAGTTCCAGATGTTAGTGTCTTTCAAACATAGTATATAAATAAATCACTTTTCATACTCAGTTATATGAAGACTAGAGCAGCACCAAAGGCATACACACATATTCTAGATACATGTGTACCTGTAGGGTAACCAAATTGGTCATGAAAATCTGAATTCATGAAACATAGCCACATACATATGTGGACACTTTTGGTCTCACAATGTTTGTTATTTATTCTCGACCAATAAAAACGAATTTATTTTCCTACAGGGTACGTAGTAATAGCATATTTCCATATGTAGTTTTTGTTGCGTGCGCTTTTGTTTATTGTTCTTTCACGCTTTTTGTTCTTTACTGTGGTAGTTTACATTTATAAAGGCTTTGATTTTTTATGTGCATTTTTTATATTCCTTTGTCTTACATAATTAAAAGAATATGTATTACATATGGATGTATAAGATTATATGGGGAAAACCAGACTTAAGGTCAAAATCATTCATTAAATTTTTATATTACTAGAAAATGAATAACTTTTAACAACATGAGAAATTAACAATAATGAAGAGAACCAACTGTGTGGTAATACCTTCGAATTCGTCAAAGTTTTGTATTCTGGTTAAAATATTAGCTAGGTTAAAGTGCCGACGGTACATGAATATCCAATATATTGAAATAAAATTGTATTTAAAGAAGATTGTATATATCAATATAAAATACAGCATAAGTACATATGGATTTTCTACATTCAGAAGCGGAATAATTGATTTTCTATTTTCACAGTCGATGAATCAAAAAACTTATAGAAGCTAACCACAAAGTAACCTTCATTAGACTATAATCTATTTGAAATGAAAAAAACATGTATGCATTATCAAAAAATTGATTTTACATCCCACCACTAAACCAAAATGTTGTGAATTTTGAATTTATGAAAAGTAAAGTAAAATTCATAGCTAGAGACCCCGAGAATCCCCGAGTAGCGAGTTTCGAAAGTATCCGATTAAGTTTTAAAAATAGCGTCCGCCATATTGAATCTGCTGTTTTGAATTTTAATAAACTGACACCGGATTCGTAATCACAGACCCTGGAAACCTCTGAGTAGCGAGTTCCAAGCGAATCCTATGAAGTTTTATAAACACTGTCCGTCATATTGGTTTTCTGGGGTTCTGTCAAACCCCTAAAACGACCCCAAAAACACAAGGCACACATTGTAAAACCTGCAGGTCATAACACAATTAATTAATAAGTTTCAAGCAGTTATATCGATTTACATTTTAATGATGAACCTAATTACTGTTTTTATGACATAAAATTTATGACATTGACGGCTGGGCTCGCTGCTGTCATAGACTCTAATTGGCTGTCAACAAGTAGTCGTTGAGTGGCTTATTTGACTGGCAGCAGACACTATTTCCTCTAATGCTTTGTAAAACTATAAAAAATCAGTGTTTTTATTACACAGCAGCGATCGTAATAGTTTATTAGTACTTATATATGCATTTATATACATATTTTGATTATAATTTATAATTCTATTTCAGTACGGAACAGTTTAAATAAGATATGTAGATAAGATGAGAGATTATTATAAGTTGCTTGCAGTGTTAAATTTGGTGAATTACTAAAAAGCATTTATCAAAAAAATATTAGTATAATTCGTGGCATTCGTAAGGTGGAACGTATCTAAAGTGCATTTCAATTCGAATTCCTTAAAGGTAGAGCAAATTAAAGTATATTTCCACTACCATATTATCTCAAGAAAGTCGTAGACTCTTCAGAGTTGAGTATTTTATTTGTTATAAACATATTTTTGGTTAAAATATGTAATTTTACCTGCATATTTTTCACAGCTTTGGAAAACATGAAAAAGATATTTGTATTTACAATTAAATTGGGACAAAACATTTTCGATAAAAAACTGCATAGCCTAGTAATTATTTTTAATTTAATTTTCTAGCTATTGCTTTTATTAGAACTAGAACTAAAATTATTTTCTAAAAATATTTAAATAACTGATAGTGGCTTACAACAACAGAATCCATATTTTGCCATTATTTGTGGTTATTCTATAGTAAAAAGTTACAAAAATACTTTTGGAAACAAGTCAACATATGGACTTGCAAAATACTTTTTGCACAGATTCTGTGAAATTAAAAAGAGAAAAATAGAAATGGACAAGAAAACAATATACATACATAGTTACTAGTACAAAGTTTACACAAAAAGATTTCGCAGACATTTTCGACTTTTCAGCTTTAAAAAGTTATGGCTGTAGACATGTACAAAAATAACACAGTAAGAACTAGCAAGAATACAAAGTAACAAAACGAAAAATATTTGTTTGTTTACTTCAAACTGCTCCCAGTTCATTCACACTTTCTGTTTGGTTAGTTTGTCTAACGTGTGGTTGAGATAAAATTTTTTTATCAAAATACGCAATACATAAAAATGGTACTGAAATCTTTGTTGTTTAGAATACACTCCATTAAATATTATAAAAAATTTAATCTAAAAGAAACAACGAATTTATTCAGTTGAGTCTATACAAGTTTGTGTAGAGAGGGAATCTATATATCTTCTTTCTAGCTATATGATTGTTCTATTCACCACACCTTAAGTTTTAGCGAAGAAAAAAGAGTTATTATGAGAAACTTTTAATTGTACTCATTAAAAATTAATTTATACCGTCGCCAACCAGGTTCTTTCCCACGCATTTATTGTCTTTTGATTTTTCTTCTTTATAAAACTAAGATGTGTTGAATTACAAGGAAGAAGGCGGTGGGTTTGAAATAAAGTGTATCTGAAAGTCATATGAAATACTACTTTAATTACATTAAGTTAAGTTACGGAAAGTTAAAGTAGTACAAATTAAAATATGCAAATCTAGAAGATCTACTACTGGTAAGTAAATTTCCTCGTTGTAAATAATGCCACAATCATACGAGACAACTGCTCTAATTATCTTTATTACCATTACATTTTTTAAAGCTCCATTTAAATGCAGAGAACTGGTATTCCAAAAAAAACGCTGCTTGGCCTCACACATCATAAATAATTTAATACTTTATTGTATGAAAAAAATAATTGTTGGGATCAATTGATGAGGGCAGTGCTGTGCCTGTAGCTGCACGTCAACTAATTTGTCGCAGTAAAACCGTGGAAACAGCCGAGGTTCAGAAAAAGAGTAAGCAATTAATGACAATTTACTGCTCAGATAGCAAATATTAATAAAGTGTTTTAAAGAGCTCTCTCTATATCCATTGTAAAATACAGACTTCTTCTAAGTTCACGTGAGAGTTCAAATAATGCGAATCGAGTTTCTCGAGTATTACACGGAATCGATTCGGATAATCGGACATAGACTGGTAATAAAGAAAAACTAATCGTCAGATTAGTGGAGCAACATATACTTTTTGGTGGTTACTACTGTCAATGTAGAGCTGTATTTAGAAATATTTAGAGTAAATATAAAGAAAATATTTTACCCATTCGCATAGCTAACCACTATAATATATTTACATATGTACGTTATAATTATAAAGTTTTGAAGCGTCTTATCTCCCATGCTGCAGCACTCCTACACTTCTGTTCTTGGTTGGTTACGGTATGTAATGCGGGAGCATTTGCCACATTTTTCAGAGAATAAGGCAGATAGTGGTAATTGTGCTACTAAACGAGCGCAACATGCGTTCCATTAATTAAAATGGAAGAAACAATTACTACAATTACATGAAGCTTTGTCTTCTTATTTTGAATGCGTGTGTGAGTACAGAAGATGCAATGGATTTAATTAAGATGACCGCTTTTTGATGCCAAGAGTGTAGATGTGGAATAAATTCTTCGAATATGAATGTAGTTAAGTTCGTATATAGGACCAGTGAACTTTTTAGTTCCTTTACTTTACTTTATACCATTTATATATACCAGGTAAGACATTGGATATCTTAATAATATGATGAGACTTTACTTCGATTATTGTGATGTCAAAAATGAACAAAATCGATTTTTATATTCTCCTCATTGACATTTATTCACTTCAAATTGGTATAAAAACGGTGGTTTGTCAGGTTGAATATATATATACAATAAATTAAATATGTAGCGAGGAATCCTAAGAATATAGTTTATGCTAAGCCGATCTCAGCTAAAAGAAACCGATGAATGATATTTCATTCTTGCATTATTTTAAATAAGAATTGAAGATATATCAAAATGTGTCGTCCGCGTTTAATTCATACAAATATATCTTAAGATATGACATATAACCATGCCAATCGGGGCATAACTTTAGGTATGTTCGATTCGTGCTTGTGTCTGTTACTAAATGTAAATAAAAGCTTCTTGAGAACACTCACCCACTTTTTACGAAAAACCCTATGTATACTCTATTGTGGCTTTTATATACATACATAAAGTATACACGTATACAAAACTACAACAATAGTTGAAACAAATGAGCACAATATCGAAAAGACTGCCGAACACAAATCAACTGACTTTTTATACTTAAAAAATCCCAAAGCGCTTTGAATGACCTCAAACAAATGTGCGGGCAAATTTGTTTCACAGCCTAGTCAGCTTTAAAAGAGCATACAACAATGGTCGTCGAAGAGGTAGAAATGCGAGCTACACAGCAGCGAGGGCAAGAGTGCAGTAAAAAGCGCAACAACTGGATGCTGCAGTATTTCCATTGCAGCGACTGCAGTTCGATGAGTACAAACATACGAACACACTTACGAGGTTTTAAAAGCTTTGTGCTTTATGTGCCAGAATCCATGAGATTGTTTGTGTTATTTTGTTTCGCTTTTTGGCACACTTTTTCTTGTTGATAGGTTGGTCGGTAAACAAAAGCGATTCGTGTCGATATGTTTACATAAATGGTAGTAAATAGAGCAACTTAAAATGAAAAACAAATTTTAATAGAAGAACAAAAAGTATAATGTATTCTACGATGTATTATTTTAAATGATTGAAAATTTAATCCACAGAAAACTACTAGGACGCTCAGCTAAAGACAAGTCATATTGTAACAGCTCTGAGAACCACTGAAAGAATCTACAAGGATCTAAGAAATTAGGGAAATTGATGGAGTAAAGGAAATGCGAATGGGAAAATAAAAGGAAACGAATAAATACAGCATCACATTCCCAATAAATTTGGAAAAACAGGTTTAACTCGTTGACCAGTTGTTGCAATTGTAGTGAAAGCCAGCCCTTTTAGCTGACCATACATACATATAAGTACAAACATTGCCAATTTGTTTTGTTAGTTTTCTTATGTCTGTCGCCATTTGAGCACCAAGCTCTGAGGTCCCATGAGATGTCCAACGGTGCTTATATCGCGTGCCTTCACAATATCTACACATTTACTACATTTCGCTGTTTTTAATTACAACCTTGCTTCTTGTTTCTGCAGGAGCTGCTGTTACCGCGTCCCAGAGGTTTGTTGCACAATTGCTTCTGTGTCTAAAATTCCCCAAGAATGCAGTAGTGCAGTTCATTTATTTACTTGTTTTGGTGGATGTTCATTCATATTTTTAAAGAAAATAAATTATGGTCTTGCCACATGCAACATTAAATGTGGTAAATCAATATATTATTAAATTTAAATCGAAACTTGGACGGGGAGACAAATTTTTATATTTTATTATCTAAATAGGTATTCTCTTTTAGGTATTCCATAAATTAAAGTTATCTTAAATTCATACCTTACAGTATTGAATAAAAATAAGCACTTTTTCTTACTCAGAGACCTCAGGAACCAATTATTCAGTAGAAGGTTTAGGTTTAGGTTTTATAAAGAATTTTATGTGTAACTCTTCAGCGTTAAATTTCTATTTCGACCTAAAAATAACATTCATATACTTCAGAAAATGTTAATTTGAACTCAACTCAAGACCGACCTAATGACAGTCACACCCTAACATACTGCACGATGGCAATTCATATGATATACACTAAAATATGAATCCGCCGCTAACAAGAGAGTTATACAGGAAACGCAACTGAACTGAAATATTGGAAAAGTAGAAGACGCAACAGAAAATATGTGTGTTGTGGCATTTGTAATTGCCATCGAATGCATTGTAATCACTGACTCTTAGAACTGGAAATAAGCAGAAACGTGTCTAGAAAATAATAGGCTGAAGGAAAAGCGTGGTGGTTTAATGAAATTCTACGCTTGCCGGGTGCAGCTCTTGTAGTTGTGCTGGCGGCCAGAAATTAAATGACCGATTGTTGCTTGTTGCATTTATTCGTTTGCTTTTGGATTTAGCCGTTCTTTTAATATTTTTATTTTGTTGACTGCTGTGGCAATTGTTCATGGAGCTGGTGCGTCGCTTGTGCGATGCAACACCATTTGTTGCAGACGCATCGAATATTTCCGCATTCTTTTGTGTATGAGTTTTTAAGCATTTTCTAGATTTTTCAGCCAACAAATCAACAACATATCATTGTAATTAGGGATACTGTGGGCTAGTTGGTCAAATAATGAAAAATAAAATTCCAACCAAACGGTCAAATGATTTTTTTTTAATTTTTAGAGCGTAAATCAAAATTTATATAAACATGCGCACGTTTCGCTGTAAACGATTAAAAATGTTAAATTTGCAATTCAAACTCTTAACACCTCTCATTGGGCCTCATGCATAAAAACGAGTAAAAGCGCTGAGTTGAGGCATGTGAGCAATTGCTCGTAAGTCGAGTTCGATCAAACAGCAACAGCTTTTGCTCGATTTCGTATGCATAAAAATGAGTTCAAACCAATTGCAATTACTTGAGCAAAATGAGATCAAACATCTAATTGTTATTGAAGTTATTGCGTCAAGAGAAATACATGTATATTTTTAAACCTAAATCTAAATAAATAATAAATAACAAAATGAATTGTATAAGAAATATTAGAAAAGGAATTTATGAACATTGAATTATAAAGCATTACATACATATACTTACCCTAATAATACATTTATAATATATATAATTTTAAAATTTATTATTATGTAATTAATTATGCCAAAAAATTAATATATTATTTTCGTATAAAAAGTAAATTGTATTTAAGTTTTTTATTCTTATAAACAAAAAAAAATTAAATATTTTCTATAAACTAATATATAATGACACGTTCCCTTCTATAGCAGTTGTTGGGTTTCGAAATAGTGTCATTAGCCAGAGGCATATTTCATAGCTCTCATCCCCGAGAAGTTTGATCGTTCGATGCATTTTGCATTATTCTACATACCTCGCTGTTTCGTAAGATACGTGAGTCATGAAATGAACCAGGCCAGGATATGTCAACGCTTGTAAAAAGTTCTTTTCCATCACAAGTTGCTTGCACATTTATAGAGTGCAAGCCTTTTCTACAAATATACTCATCGGTTTGATGGGTGGGTTTTTTAACTTTTATATGTGTACAATTAATCACACTCCAATTGCAAATGGAAAGCAATAATTTGATTCCCATTTCATTTGAGCATATTTTATTTCATCTGTATCTTTCGGGAATTTTATCCACTCGTTTGCTTGAGATATAAGTTTCGCAACTTACGCAATAGCTCGCGACACAGTTGACTGATGAACTCCAATGGCTATACTATTTTGGAATCCAGGATCTGCACAAAATCTTAAATACAGTCGAATTTTATCAATGTTGCTGAGGGCACCACCACGTGTTTCTTCTGACTCCTCAAAAAAATAATTAGCCAACCAGCAGATGCTACTATCATCAAACCTATATATTTATCAGTTTATTATTAATTATATATAAAAAACTTAAGAATTAAGAATACAAACCTATATAGTTATTTAACCTCACTTGTTAAATTTTTTTTTCGCTGTTAGTAACATTTTGTATTTCTTTGACACAAAATATTCACCCATAATTCCTTTTTAGTGTACGCGAGTCAACTATAAGGCAGCCTCAACAAAATTTGAGCAAGAGCTCACAAAAGAAAGCAGAAGCTTGTTTTTATGCATATGAAAATGAGCACTAGCTCATCTAACTTCGTTCAAACTGAGCAAGATGAGATCAAACGGAAGCAGCGAGTAAAAGCAAACACATCAAATTTTATTATGCATACGACAAGCACCTTTTACTCAAAAAATCGAGTCCGAGCTCAAGCTCACGTTTTATGCATGAGGCCCATTATTTGTGAATTTACTGAAGATATATTTGTATCTGCACTTGACTTTCAACATTTTCCCGATTAGTCAACATTGTTTGTTGCCACTACGACGAAGTAAGGGTGATGAATTGAGTAGACATATATTACGTAAAGTAATGGCTGTAGAGGTAGATATTTATCAGCGAAAGTTACTTTTGACTTTTGCAGTCACTTACAGAGTCAGATAAGAGTACATTTGAACTGTCACGTAAAACTGAAGAATACTTAAACTATCAGACCTTTTCAACTAAATTGTTGTTTTTGCATCGCATAAGAAAACATTCAACAGAATGCAGTCAATAAAAGACAATGAGAGAAAAGGTAGTTGGATCGTCCCTTTTGAAGCCTTTGTCGTTTAGGCACTTAATTGAGCCTGAAGACGGAAATGACAGCGTCATTGATGATACAGTTGGAATGAATGTCAGAGAAAATACGTTAAGATAAGGGATAAACAAGTGGTGTATTTAAAATTTTTTGTAAATTTTTGATTAGCAAAAGTAGCAAAAATTAATTCTGTCAATTAACGATAATCGAAATAATTTCCAAGAAGTAATCATCAACATTTGCTTCTCTTTATATTTAAAATTTAAAGGTTGTAAATCATGATTTTAATATTGGGAAAGTCTGATTTGAGGATTTACTCAGCAAACTCTCCTACTGAATATCAGTTTAAGTTTGCAGGCAGTGGCAATGACAATGACTTGTTTGTTTTTATTCCACGCTTCCACTATGTCTGCTGCAAGAGACATAATAACACCTACTGTTCTTCCTCAGTTTACATTTTTTACTTTATCATGAGAGCAATACAGTGCAATATTATGTCGCTGCGTTTAAAGATATTCTTTTTCCCTCCTCGCAGCACTTATGCTACAACAACACACACTAGTACAGCGAACTAAGTTTCCACATACGTTTTGGCATGTACTGGAAAATCGCGGCACAATTCCGTCATTCTTGTCTTCCATAGCAGAACTTGGCATGCGTGAAATGCACTAATTACAAAAAGTAAGTGGCTTCACGTTAAGTCTGTGCATATCGGATGTCGCCATGTGAAGCTTATTTCAATTCACCTGTCAACGATGAGACAACGCTTTGCTGTACAAAAATTTTCCACAAACCTTTGAGGAGTTTACTTTCATTAACATACGTCTCCACTTCCTTACATTTATGTTTACTGTTGTAGAGTCTGCTCTTTTGTTTATGAATGTGAAATTAAAAGCGTGGAAGTCATGCCGGAAGACCATAAAGTGGCTCGAACAATTGCTCTTAACCCCCACTTATAAGTAGATATATTTTTTGAGTGTATATATAGACAAACAAACCTGGAAAGAAAATGAAAAATAAACAATTAGTCAGTTGTTATTCTTATTTTTTAGTACAATGTATTTATTTTAAAGGATAACTAAAGTACATACTAGTAGTTAACATTGATAAATGGACCATAATCAGTGCAAGTGCAAATAATTGAAAGTAATATCAATCAAATTGATAATATATTTGGCATAAAAAAGTGGAATGAAAATATATTTTAATTCTTCAGAGATTTTTTTTAATTAAACCAACCAATTTTAAATTAGTTCGATTTTTGGTTTGTTAGAGCTCATTGGTAGTCGGTCCAGACTAATGTAAATTTTCAACATATAAAGGTATTAAACTACTTATTTTGCCGCATATTATTTTTAATTTTTCCAAGAATATTATGGTGACTTCGAGTACTCTGAAATTCTAACCGACAAGAGAGTACATATGTCACTCTACCAACAGTTCTTTGCTTGTATTTTAATATTTTCTCATGTGAATTTTTCTAAATATAAATATGAATTTTCACTTTATTTGAAAAGAAAATAAATACAAAAGACAATAATATTAGCTCAGAATAATTCCACTTCAAGTGTTTGAAATACTGATATGTGCAAATAATTTTTATTGTAATGAAATATCAAATTCGTTTAAAAATGTCTTTGGCGCACCATATGCGCCTTTTTGCTGAGATTTGCATAATCCACTTGAAAGTGAATACTGATACGGACTGATATGAATAGGCGTAGAGATTTATTATACAGGCCGAAAATACGCACATATTTATATATGTATATGTATTTGCATTCAAATAAAAAAGGAAATGCTATGTTAGGCGGAACCGAAGAATATATTAATTAGTAAATTAAAAGCTTGCTTGCATAATACAATACTATACTATATGTTTAAAGATGGTAGGCTGATGATACATTTTTTTTCGGTATATGTCGGTAGAGAAAGGATTGAAAGTTAATTAACGTTATTCTCATAGGAAGTAGGCGCGGATTTTTACCAATTTTCATTTCAATCTTTACCAAGAGGACATAATGGCTGTCCAATTATAAAATTCTTCGCCTAGACTATCAATTTATCGTTGAATATAGTATGTAGACTTTATTCGCTTATCGATGAGCAATGTTAACACCGAGTATAATTCAAAGTAGTTTATAAGTGTTGTACATTGGGTTTATTAGAGGCATGATCTTACTCATTGTGACCTTAAGTGTCAAAAATATGTTTTACAGTGCCTTTATTGAGTAAAATTACACCTAGTAGTAAAACTAGGAATCAGTCGTTAGTCTTCTTATACACATTTTCTGTGTATTTAGTTTTGAAAAATAGCTTAATTAAATTACTGGACCAACAAATATAAACAACAAGCTGAAAGATTAAAGTTCTAAAATTTGCCCAGGGAATATAAAATAAACGGAACGGATATATATATCTCTAATCGATAGAACTGACATCTCGGTTGACTTTTTATTATAAAGGTCTATTAGGTGTATTGTGTTTTAGGGATTTCATTGAATCGAAGAAAATAATTGAACACTATAATCGGAGTATTTGAAGACCACTGGATATATGATAAGTATATTGAATAAAAAAACTTAAAAAAAAAATTAAATTTGTTGCGAAAAACGTAAGACATGGACGGTGGTTGAAGAGTTCAGTGCGACCAAGTATAGACAATTCGATTTCAGTGCTGCCAGTTCGTTTGAAAATTTGGAAAGTTTGTTCGATTGATTTGTCTATAGCAGTTAGCCAATCGATGACAGCTAATATTAACCTAATTAAAAATTAAACTCTTTCATAAACTTGCGGATTCTCCCGGCAATAACACTTTTATTAAGCATAAATGAAATGTTTCCGTGAACTAACTTGATACGAATAAACGGAACCTAATTGTAAATCAGAAAAGGGCAAAATATCACAACAAGAATGAGGTAAATTAAGCTTGTCAAAAAAGTTCCCAGCAGCTTTTAGTGTATAATTATATAGCCCTCTCAGAGGACTACCATAAACAGATTTGAAGATACACCATAAATATATATGTACAGCAATAACTCTTTTATCTTGATTACAACTTAAACAACAGCAACAGGATTACAATGCACCGTAAATAGGCACCTACTCTTTAGTGATTATGTGGATCTTGTAGTCGCCGAACGACAACGCGATGTCTTTAGGGAAGACACTTTAACAACAACCATCATCACAATGCACTAGGAGGAAGCAGAAAAATGTGGAGACAATTTAAATGGAAAACAGAAAAGAATGTAGCTTTCTGGTTGAATTCAACCAAAGAGAAGCGTTTTAAAAGACAAACAAAAACGAATGTGAAACAAAGAACAACAAATAATACTAAATATGGAAAGATGTAGGGAAAATACAATGAAAACAAAAAATATTACAAGACGCGCCAATGCTGAACATTACGACTACTTTTATCCTACAAAATTCAATCCAATTTTCAGACTGAAAATAAACTAGTATGAATGAGTCCAGACATGGACTAATCATTGAACCATTTATGAATTAATTTTAAATATCTTAAAGACTTCAAATAGTCGAATATATAATTATTAATATTGTAATTGTAATTGTAACTTTTTATCTATAATGTTCAAAAAATGTTCTCTACGTCCCACTGTATATTTGACGCACGTTCGCAGTCAACCTAAAATCCGTGCTAAACGTTGTTTTCCAGTTCTTTCTTTGATTCTCATTTTCTTCTATAACTTTTTCTGAATTTTCCGCAGTTTTTTCTTCGTTGTGTTCTGTGATTTTTTAAAGTAGCATAAACAACGCATAACAGGGAGTGTCATTGGGATATCACTCACATATTTACAAACATATGCACGCAATTTTCCAGCTATTTCTTGGTTATTCTCTTCTCTTGACATGTGTATGGTTCCGACAAGTTTATTGACCGTGCTGTCATTATTTTATTTGTCGGCCAAGTACAGGTTACCAAATAGTTAGTGACTTTGTACATATGTGTGTGCTTACTGCAATCATTTGCTTTCCTTTCAATTGCACATTTCCTTAACATGTGTGACGAAACTATCGTTATACATAGCTAAGTTGTGAAAAGCCGTGTTGAATAATACGTGGAGTACCACTAAATAACTCGGGTGTTGAATACTCAGGGTACTTGAATGCTTCCAAAGGGCTCGGCAAACGGAAAGCGAAGACTGTTGGAACGAGTATAAGGAACTTTTAAAGGACTAGAAAAAAGGGTTGTAAGCGTACCTGAAAATAGCAGCACGAACATAGAATATAAGGAATACCCTATTGGTGTATTCCTGTACATCTTTGGAGCATTTAACAACGAGTCTACGGTAGCTTGTTTTGAAAAACAAAGGTGGGTCAAAAGCTCCCTGACCTCAAGAAGGATAATAGCAAAATGACTCATGATTAAGACAGATATTTGAGATTCAATAACAACATTCCGTCATGCTACGATGAAATGTGTACCATTAATAAATGATATTTTGGACTAACCTACCTTAACATCGAACAGTATTTTTTGACCCCATTTCGATGTGGTTATCTAGGTACAGATATTGCTACTATTTAGAAACAGTACTGATAGTGTAGACTGCTATCCCTAGACACTACTAAATATAAGACCAATCAATTGCTGTTCATTGTTGATATCAACTGTAAAGGAAGCAGCTGTTGTGTTATTTATTATATCATGCTTAAATTGATTTCACTATCTAACAACAAAAAATGTAATGCAAATAATAAAATGCTTCAATTCAATGGTATTTGCGGGCATGTGCCACAATTATACGGATGGAAATATGTGAATTAGAAATCGCACTGGAACGATTTATTCAGTGTCTACCTACATACATATGTAATAGTTAACACGCTGTCTGTTGTTATTTTTTTGTTATAAGTAAATACATTGTAATTGATGTCATTTCTTGTTGCTGTGAGTTTATTTCTGCAGTACTTTGTGTATTTCCTTTATTAACAAAACAGCGAGTTCACTCATATTCGATGTATAGCTTTTGCTTCTTAAATGCTTCACTGAACATTTATAAGTATGTATTTATTTATATACATACATATGTAACTACTCCACCGATCTGCAATACTAAATAATTATACATATGCTCGGTTCCATTTGACTGATTGTACACAAAACAAGTAAGGAAGAGCTAAGTTCAGGTGTCACCGAACATTTTATACTCTCGCAATTTATTCATTTAATTTTAATAATATAACACACAATTTGACTCACATATTCGGCATATATAATATATGAAAATCCGTTGAAAGTTTCAAAACCCTAATACTAGGTATATGGAAAGTAGGTGAAGTTACGACCGGATTTCACTCATTGCAAGGAGACATATTATTAGAAGAAAAATATTCCCTCTGAATTTCTTCAAAATATCTGAGAGACTTACTTATATTTTCGGTAAAGGTTATATATTGTAAAGTAAACGATTCAGATCGACTTCAAAGTTTTGGTATATAGGAAGTAGTCGTGGTTGTTAACCGCCTTGGACTATTTTCATAACATATCATTGGGATGCCAGAAGAATGTTATGAACCGAATTTCATTGAAATTGGTAGAGTAGTTTCGGAGATATGGTAATTGACCCATAAGTGAGCGGAACCACGCCCATTTAAAATTTTGTATACCATTTTGAGTGCAGCTCTTCTATACCGTCTTTATAATGAAATTTAAGGTTTCTGGTGGTTTTCCTTATTGAATAAAGCATTCTCAGTAGTTTTCAACATAAACTTTGTATAGGAGGTGGGTTATAACCTGATTTCCTCCAATTTTGGACTGTATGAGGTAGTACCTAAAAGAAGCGACCCTAAAGTTTCCTTGATATAGCTTTAGTAGTTTACGAGATATGTACAAAAAACTTAGTAGGGGCGGGGTTACGCCCACTTTCCCAAAAAAATTACATCCAAACATGCCTCATAGTGCGATTCTTCAAACCAAATTTTACTTCCATAGCTTAATTCATGGCTTAGTTATAGCTTTATATAAGTTTTCGGCTATCGCCATTTTGGGCGTGGCAGTGGTCCGATTTTGCCCATTTTCGAAAGCAACCCTCTCACGGTCCCAAGGAACATGTGTTCCAAGTTTCATTAAGATATCTTCAATATTTACTCGAGTTACAGCTTGCACGGACAGACAGGCATCCAGATTTGAACTTTACTCGTCACCCTGATCATTTTGAAATATAGAACCCTATATCTAACTCGTTTAGTTTTAGGAGTTACAACCAACCGTTAATGAAAAACTACTTCAGCAACAATAGATAACATGTGCTGCAGTTTTAGGTTTCAACATTTCTAGACCAATGTATCTGCTGGTAATGTGAATAAGTTTTAAAAAACGTATTTATTTGGATTTTACTTGTTCCAGATCTTTTTAAAATTTAATATCTGATAATAATCACTAAGCATTTCATATTAGCCAAAGAATCTCAAATCTTTTTTGAAGAACTAATTTTTCGAACAACTAATTTGGAGTAATCCGATTGGGAATTAGTTTCATTTCAATGTTAATGCCAAATGAGACATATATTCAGCAAATACCCTTAGCTTCTATTTGATTGGGTATTTTCCCTTTTCTGGTCATCGATTTTGTTTGTAATGGTAGCGAAGAAATTTTGACTTCAGTTTGTCATAATATATACATGTGGGATTCTAAGTAGAGTTATAAGTAGAGTTATAAGTCACAATTAAAGTCGTAGCATAACAGATGGCAACCACTTGTTCGAATTTCGATAATAGTTCGAATAGTGAATTGTAACTGGCGGCCATCATAATTTCTAAGATTACTTACTTACATATGTACATAGAATTGGTCACTTGCTCTTGTACCGCGTACGCGCGAACATTCATTTTATATATTATCTTAACTTTGCCAATGGCACTAAAGTGTTTTTGATTGAACGAATAAAGTGTGAATTAGATCGTTACAATTCACGAGTGTTGTGTTTTTCTTTAGTCGGATCGCCAATGGGTCCCGGAAAACCGTAGAATCCTCTGCCCGATGGCAGACTATTCTACAAATTGGGGGCTCAACCGGGATGCCCAAGCGCGAGTTCGACATTTGTGAGTGTTGGTGAAATTCCAACCAAATTGGCAAAAGGGCATATTAGCGATATGGCCCAGCGACATTTGTGATAAAGTGCAAGAGGAAAATGAACAGTGAATTAATTAAACGTTTATTCGTCGGAACGGCGGTGACTTTTATACGCGTAAAATAATAAGAGAGTTGGCGAAATTCCAACCAAATTGGCGAAAGGGCATATTGGCGATATGGCCCAAGAGCAAAGTGATAAAGACAAATTGAACAGTGAATTAGTTGAACGGTTATTCGTCAGAGCGGCGGTGACCTTTATACACGTAAAATGAAAAGTGTGTTGGCGAAATTCCAACCAAATCGATGGTGAGAAACTGTACCTGCAGTGCGAGACTGCAGTAGTCAATACCGTTAGAACGCCAATTCTAACAGCTATCGCAACGGTCGTCAAATCGGAGTAGCAGTGCTAAAACGAAGGGGAAGCAGTTTCGCCAATAAAAAAAAGGCGTCAGCAACGAAAGGAAAATGAAACATCGAGGGGTACATCGAAGTGTACGTAATAGTGAACGGTCAACAGCAACGGTAACTTCTATCAAACGCCAATAAGAAAAAGGCGTCAGCAACGAAAGGAGAATGAAACATCAAGCAGTACAATGAAGCTTACATAGAAGCGGTAATCAGCAGCAGAGAGAGAGAGCATAGTAGAACAGCGGAGCAGGCATCAGCGGCGGTCAACAGTAGCAGCGGCGGTCAACAGCAACAGCAGCGGTCAGCAACAGGCGTAGCAGCAAAGCGGAACAGACAGATAAGCCTTTGATATATTTACATATACACATTATAATGTAATAGATATACACATAGTAGCAATGTTTTGAATCATATGTAAATTTGAATACCACACATTTTGTAATTAAATAGTATGTACACATATTGTCGATAAATAATATAAGAATACTCATAAGTTTATAAAGAAACATTTTGTAAGATGGACGCCGAGACTGTAAAGGGTATGACTGTTGACATGCTACGGGAGAAGTTGAGGGAACTGAACTTGAGCGTAGTTGGCCGAAAGAAAGAATTGCAAATGAGACTGTTGCAACATATGGTTTTTGGAGATGAGGTAGATGAGGTAGGAAGTGATAACGAATCATCAAATTCTTTATACACTACAGAGGATAGAAGTATGAATAGGGTGTTATTTACGTTGCGTGATGTTGAGGATAGTATATCGAGTTTTTACGGAGATGGTACCTATAACGTGTACCACTGGGTTGAAGAGTTCAACGAAGTTGCGGAGACTGTAGGGTGGAACGATTTACAGAAGTTCGTATATGGGAAACAGTTGCTGAAGGGTGCAGCCAAGCTGTTTGTGCGAGGGGCTGTAGGAATCAGAAATTGGAATAGTTTAAAGACAGCTTTACTCGATGAGTTCGGTGAGAAGTTGAGTGCCGCAGAGGTACACCGAACGTTAAGGAATAGACGTAAACAGATTAAAGAAAGTTTATATGAATATTTGTACTCCATCATCGAAATCGGTAAGCCAATATCGCTCGATGAAAAGAGTATAATAGAGTATTTTGTAGAGGGTATACCGGATAGTAGAGTGAATAAAAGTGTGTTGTATCAAACACGTAGTTTAAAAGAATTGAAAAAGCAAATCCGAGTATATGAAAAAATTAAAGGTACATCCGTGGTATCTAATAAAGTTTTCAATCCGTCTTCAAGTACCAGCAAAGGTACCGAAGACAGAGTCAAGAAGAAATGTCACCGTTGTAATCAGGAAGGTCATTTGGCGAGAGAATGCCCACGCGGGGGAATAAACAACGTAATTTGTTTTAAGTGCGAGGAAAGGGGCCATTATGCCCACGAGTGCAAGGTGCCACAGCCAGTCAGGGCGGTGAAAAATGAGTGTATAAACACAGTAGATGACCAAAACGTTGTGGGAAAAGGTGACTACTATTTCGTGAACACGGTGATTAATAAGACTACGTTTAGCGCATTGGTAGATACGGGATGCTGTGCGAGTATGTTGAGGTTTGATACTTTTAGGAGATTAGGAGAAATTAATCTCAGTAAAGAGAAAAAACGATTGTACGGAATAGGAAAAGGCGAGATTGAAACCATGGGTAACTTTATAGCAGAGGTCAATGTAGAAGGTGTGACGATGAAAGGCAAGTTTGAAGTAGTAAGAGTGCAAGATATACCATACGCGGCAATCTTAGGAAACGATATACTTAGAGAAGTGGACTTACTGTTTACAAAAGGTAGTGTGGAGTTTAGAAGACCTTATAAGGATGAGGAAGTGTTAGTGAACACGGGTGCCAAAGAGTTGGCGGTTGGAAGTAAATTTATCCAAAGGGGCGATGAAACTGAAATCTCAGGGAGTGAGAGGGTTTCGGCCGTGCAAGTGTGCGAAGATCAGGGTAATCCGGAATTGCTGGTAAAAGAGGTTGGAAGTAAATTTATCCAAGAGGTTGGAAGGAAATTTATCCAAGGGGGCGATGAAACTGAAATCTCAGTGAGTGAGAGGGTTTCGGCCGTGCAAGTGTGCGAAGATCAGGGTAATTCGGAATTGCTGATAAGAGAGGTTGGAAGTAAATTTATCCAAGGGGGCGATGAAACTGAAATCTCAGTGAGTGAGATTGTTTCGGCCGAGCAAGTGTGTGAAGATAAGGTTAGTCCACAAGTAGTAGTGAAAGGGATCCACATAAGTAAGGAGGACACGGAATGTCCAGATGATGGCTTCAGGAATGGAAGCGAATTTAAAGTTTTGAGCGGAATAGAAATACAGATGGATAATAAATTGGATAGAGTAGACTTGCCACATTTAGAAGAATCCGATGCAAAGTTCGTCAAAACGTTGATAAATAATTATCAGCCTCGGAAACCGATTAATGTGCCAGTCGATATGAAATTAATTTTGAAAGATGAGCAACCAATGTATCAACGGCCACGTCGTGTGTCGTATGAAGACCAAAGGTATTTAGACGATCAAGTCGGGGAAATGCTTAAAGATAGGCCATATTCCTCCAGGAGTATAACTACGTAGTCGAACACAGATCCGGTACTCGAATGAGACATGTAGATATACTTAATCGGGTATATTGTTTATTGATCGAAGACTCGCTAAAGTTTAGATTGAAGGAAGCCCGATCACAAGACGATTGGATTAGGGTAGTAAAGAAAGCGTTAGAGAACGCATCACATGAAGAGTTTTACATAAGAAATGAATTAGTATATTACGATCCCATCAATGAGTTATTAGTCTTACTTGAGGGTATGGAGGAAGAGTTTATAAAGTTAGCATAGAGTTTATAAAGCTAGAAGGGCTTCTAAGTAAAAATTATTATATAAGAAGTATAAGAAGTACGAGAAAGTACAAAGGGTAGTTAAGGCATGCATTGGGTGTTTCATCACAGATGCTAAGAGGGGAAAAAAAAGAAAGATTATTGACGCCAATCGATAAGTCTCAAGAACCGTTAGAAACCTATCACATAGATCACGTAGGTTCACTAACCGAAACTTTTATTACGAAATTAACGATTTAGTTGCAATTAAACGAACGCAGTTTGGGATTGGTATGAGGTTGAGACCTAAATTTCTCGGACCATATAAGATTGTCACTAAATTACCACACGGAAGATACGAAGTAGAAAAAATAGGGAACCACGAAGGACCGAACAAGACCACTACAGTAGCAGAGAATATGAAGAAGTGGGGCTAGCTATTCGAGGGCGAATAACTTGTCAGGACGGCCGATTGTGGGATTCTAAGTAGAGTTATAAGTAGAGTTATAAGTTACAATTAAAGTCGTAGCATAACAGATGGCAACCACTTGTTCGAATTTCGATAATAGTTCGAATAGTGAATTGTAACTGGCGGCCATCATAATTTCTAAGATTACTTACTTACATATGTACATAGAATTGGTCACTTGCTCTTGTACCGCGTACGCGCGAACATTCATTTTATATATTATCTTAACTTTGCCAATGGCACTAAAGTGTTTTTGATTGAACGAATAAAGTGTGAATTAGATCGTTACAATTCACGAGTGTTGTGTTTTTCTTTAGTCGGATCGCCAATGGGTCCCGGAAAACCGTAGAATCCTCTGCCCGATGGCAGACTATTCTACATACATATAAAATTATTTATTTTCACTCAACAAAATTGTATGTGTACGATTTCAACTATGGAAAACCCATTGTAATTTCATTACTCAATGTAGAAAACAAAAGTTCCACTTCAAATATATAATATAATAGTTGGTAGGAGAAAGTAAGCCGATAAAGCAATACAATTGAATTATGTGAACAAAAACATAGCAACAAAAAAAATATGTAATGAACTTTGCAACTACTGAAGATACCATTCAAGTATATGTAATAATGGAAGTTGTACAAACATCCAATTTCTTATAACAGTTCGTAAGAAGAAAGAGTTAAATTTATAAAAATCTATAAGCAAACTTACTGGTAGGCTCACTTTCGCATATACTGTAGTTTCAATTCAAGTTTTCCTCTTCAAATAAATAATAACTGAATTCAGCAAATCACGATTGACAAAATTAACTCATTATTAAATCATAACAGAGGGAGTTTAAATTTACTCAAATATAAAAGTGAACTAATATTTCAAAATTTCTACTAATTAGTGAAATTAAACTGTCATTCTTAACGGGTGATGATTTAGCTCTCATGGGACTGAAAACCATTAATGCCACAGAATATAAATTGCCTAAAAATGCCTGAGAACTAATTAATTCATTAGCTAAACAATAAACGATATGAGCAAACAATAAAAACCACAAAATATTGCTTCTCTCAGCAATAAATAGTAGTCAAAACACACAGAATATATTATTAAATATGCGGGAATATATGTATACACAAATATACATACATATGTGTATAGTATTTGAAATACATCGTATTTGCATATTTGGAACTTAATTATTAATGTAAATATTTGCTTGAACATTTGTAATTATGTGAAAAAATATGTTATGTGCGACAAAGTACCAACCCCAATTGAGGTTTTAGACAAATGGAAATTTTGGCCAATTCAGTTTCCACAAGGCCATAAGGGTTTCTCACCTAAAGCCCTTTGGCAATAATATAAGCATAATATCTTATAGAGATGATATTTCTATTAGATATTATATTATTTTTTATACCAATCGTATGCGTATTTTTCTATTGATGAGAAAACATAATTTGACCCACATATTAATTATAATTTTTAGACACATTATAACGCGTCAAATGTGACTATGCTGACAAATATTTTGCTTGCAATACCGATTTATAAATGGCTTTATTTGTGTATCGCTGACCTAACAGTGCGATAATTTTCTGTACTTATGTACGCACAAGTATGTATAGGTATGAATGTATGTGCATATACGAAACAATTATTCTCTTTATTCCTATTTCTATTGATAATGGTTACCCAATAAAGTAGATTTCTATGTTTCTGATAAAATAGAGTGTCTAATGGTCAGTTGTTTGGGTAGCTTACTTATGGTATATACTATGCTATACATATCTTCATAAGGCGAAATATATAAATACGATTCGAAATGTATTCAATCTGTATCTATTATTTGTACTAAGCGTTCTATTTGTGGCTGAGAATTGTGTAGGCAATATTTATTTACGAAGTGGTAGGAAAATAAGTATGTTCGTTAAACAGGCGGGATAGACAGGTGCTCAACACATCTGCCTCTGTAATTGGGTCAATTTAATTATTATGCTAAATACCTTGCAAATGTTTCAATATTTTGTTATTTTGAAAATAATTCTGGAAAAAATCATCCAATATAAAATGTCGATAGCTAAAAGCAAAGTGTCGAATAAAATTATGAAGGTAATATTTCGAATGACACGGCATTTAGCATTAATGAATGCTAAACTTAAGGTCGAATGCAGAAGCAAAAAGTCATTCCGAAGAGGAATTAGCCAGACAGTTAGAAATTCCACAGTGCAGGCTAGGATAATGATGTGAAAATGTTGAATTGACAAAAACAATTGCACACAAACACTAATTACCTAAGTATGGCATGGATAGGCAAGTGCTGTGCTCGGAGTGGAGACATTCAACCTGTTTACATGAGAGCTATGTAGAAATGCAATGCGAAGTAAAGAACACTTTGCGACTTCCTCCTTTGTTAACGTTGCTGCGATTGTTACGTGTCCTCTAAACTTGCCAACAAAGTGTAGTGGCGGCACTTTATTAGACCACAAAAGTCAGGAGCTCAGCAAAAGCCCAAAGTGAGAGAGTGTTGTTGCTGAAACTCTTATTGCACTCGAGCACCTTATTGTCTTAACACTGCGAATATGCCCATTGGTGCATCACGTCGCTGGGAAGTTGCTTCCTTTATTTTAGTTGTGAAAATGTGAATAAACATAAAAGTATAGTATGCGTTAATGTGTAGATTTGTGTGTTGCCAGGCCGAGTGAAATACGTCAAAAGACAGAGTATAAAGAGCAATTTACAGTATTCTTTTATGACAAGTTTCTTAGTACTAAAATTTTATTGTTTTAAGGAAAAAACTATAAAGACTAAATCAAAATTTTTGCTAATTTTTCTAGGAATATATCATGAACTTTCTGAATTTTATAATTTGATCGCAGCGTAAAAAATTTTATCTTTTAAAATATCTTGCCGAATTCCGCGGAAAGTCTTATATTTCTTGTAAGCAACTGCTATCCTTAAGTTATTTACCAGACAATATACAACCGGAAATGCCTTAAGGCGCAAATGTTTGCACTGTCCTTTTCTATTACGTCCGTTCCTCATCTTTTGTGTGACTACATATATATGAACTTATACATACTTATGTCATTCGCAATGTATGAATGTTTGTGATATTTGTATTAAGAAACATATGCACTTCTTGCTTATAGTGCACCTGGCAGCGGTGTGTGGCTGCGCGAAATGGTTGCTGACAGCATGAACTTAATATGCAAGTGGGCGCCGGTTGTCAGCAGTCGTTACAGTTTTGCTACAACTATTTCTACGTTCATACGCATGAGGTTACCAGATCCGTGATGAAATGGAAATATTTATTTATTTTACAAACATTTTGTTTCTTTTGAATTTTGGGACAATTTAATGTAATCGAAATTTTGACAATTGTGCTACTAAAGAAACAAACAAACCGAAGATTTTCAAGGAGGCATGTACACATGCTTACTTGGATGACAAAACAGTTGAAAAGCGTTAATTTACATTACTGTGAAACAGCAACAGAGTACAGAGAAACCGCAACCATCATTCACACCCAGAACTACCGTTTGAAATGTCGCGCAACTCTTGTCAGTTAAATAGTTAGTGGTTTCACTTAATTGTAAAGGTGTGACGTGGTGTGTGACAAGCATGCGCGAAAATTTGTTTCTCTTGCGGCAAAAGTTAACTACTATG
This sequence comes from Zeugodacus tau, assembly GCA_031772095.1. Lineage (NCBI taxonomy): Eukaryota > Metazoa > Arthropoda > Insecta > Diptera > Tephritidae > Zeugodacus > Zeugodacus tau. The sequence continues at coordinate 29,588,332 of CM062650.1, read as the reverse complement.
AAGGAAGGGAACAGTGCATACGTGCAAGAAGAATATTGCTCAAAATGAATTGCGAATTTGTCAGCACACATCCGTACCTATCCTATCCTATGTATATATGTATGTATGTTTCTATATATTTACCAAAATTTAGTATGCTCAATTCCAAGTGAAAATATAGAAATTGCAATAATGAAAAAACAATTCTTTTTGGTAACTTTTACAAATTGAGTTAAGCATTGTGGTAATGAATTGCTTTAAAAATATTTGATACGTGCAATAACAAGAGAAAATATTGTACCTGCATTTAAATAAAATTCATGTAATTATTTCATGATTATTTGAAAGCAAATAAATTGTAGAACACACTACTCCCAAATATGCACTCATTCGCTTAAAAGAATCCAGTATAGATATATCTTTAATCATTTATTCAATCACATGATATAGTGAAGTGTAAGAGGTAGAATTAGGCAGTTAACACGTTCAATGTTAATGACAAAGAAATTATATGATTTACCAATCAACGCTTTGTATAATAATTTAGTTATTAAATGTTACTCATGAAGGATAGTATAATTTTTTAAGGTTAAAAAGTGTCTAAAAATGTGATAATTAAAATCATAACATTAAAATACCTTTGATTGAAAAATTTTTATAAATTATATGCTTCTGAGCCAGTTCACTGAAAAATAATGGGTAAATACTATATAGTATAAAACGCTTTTAAAATTTTTTCTGTGAATATATTTACGATTCTCCCCACTATAAGCGCTAGATGAAAATATTTTAAAACTTATCAAAAAGAACAATTATTAACTACATTCCATGGGAGGATTTAAAACCATAAAAATGTGTAAAACCATTTGGATTGAAATACGTACAAATATATATTTATATTCATGAATGTATAAACATAGATGATTAGCACTTAAACGCTTTCACCAAAGAGTAATCCACAAAATTTGGAGCCATATGGTTTTAAAATTAGTAATTGACTATGCGAGCATGAATTTTGGCATATTATATATTTTGGGTATATTATATATTTAATAATGCTAAAATGGAAATTTTCAAAGTTACTAATTCGCAACTTTTGCTTTTATGCACATTATTTTGTCTAGTAAGCGCATTTAATATTCGAGCAGATTTAAAAAAAATGAAAATACTTACATTTCAGTATGGACCATTATTAAAATTCCACAGTGCTTTTGGAACATACTATGTAGTTATATAAAATAAAGATTTCAACTACTGATAAATTTGTGAAAAACATAATGTAATTTGAGAATTTGAGATATGTGATTTTGATGTTTGTTAATTTTGTTAAATGGCACACGCAGGGCTGCAAAAAGGTGTGTATGTATGTAAGCTTACATTCCAACCATAGTAGCAATTGGCGTTGTAAAACGGATTGAGCGTTAAAAGGTGACTAATTGCCAAAGGTGTCATGGTAAATGAGTCAAAAGAACGTCGATGGTATTTACCAAATCAACTTCATTGCAAATACGGATTACGCTGATTGCCGTTTGTAGAGCAGAAGAATTTTGTCATTGGGATAATTATCCATTTTCTAAGCCATAAAATAGTACTCTTATTAGCTTTATTATAACAATTTCTAGAGGAAAATGTAGTACAGATATTATATTATTATTATATTTATAACCACTGGAGGTCAATCTAATCGTTAGTAACTGACCTTACATATCTCTATATTTTTAACTAAATCGCTTGTGAACTTTATAAAACCATTAACGGGAGTGGTTACTACACCCAGAATATTCGGATATCATAAAACCTCTACTTCATTACAATTATCTTCAACGATATATACTATTTCTCCACTCATACTAATTAAGCTCTCTTGTCGTCATTGTTGTGGTCGAGATATGTATCAATTCAAATACTTTTTCTGTTTGTTTCCCACTATAATTACTTGCTTATTGTTTTTCTATGTGCTTCTTATTTATTATAAATATCGACTAACTGGCTTTTAATGGCGATGTGGGAAAGACATTTCTTTTGCTGTTTATAGTTGATATATGTATATGCGCATATGTGGACTTTATCAGGTGTGATGGTGATACATATGGGAAAGCTCGTCTGCCAAATGAAAATGTTTATAATAATTGCGGCATATTATTTGTGTCCTTTTTTTATAACTAACTATTGACTTAAGTTTAGTCGGATGCTTGACTAACCACTTCCAATTCCGTTTTTGTAATGCATATTGCGTATTTTAATAACTCACACCATAGGATCTTTTTATTATATAAAACAATATTACGTTGTTATACAGTAGCGGACAGTGAAATCCGGACAACCATTTTATTTGTAATTAACGGGCGATTGTGACCGAACAGTGTATTTTACTGCCGAAAGGCTTATTCTTTCACATAAATACGTGTTCGGTAAACGTTTTAAAGCAACTTTTAGTTTATTTTTTAAGAGTTTAATAATTTATTTTGTGCTTGTGCTTCGCTAAAAATTAAATATGCCGAATTTCAAAAAAAATGTCCGAAATGCAAAAAAGTAATATTTTGACTTTGGATAAATAAAAACTGACAATTCGTGAAATAAGTGATAGAGTTGGCTTCAGTAAGTCCTCCGTCGGAGAATTCCTAAAAAAAATCGATAGAACCAGGTCTCTTAAGAAAAAACTGGCTCTGGAGCAAAGATGAAGACAAATTCAAAGGAAAATCGAGTGATGGGACGTATTTGTTTGAGGAATCGCTTCAAAACTGCTGAGTATGTTAAAGTGAAGTTATTTCAAGATGTCGGTACAGAAATTTGCGCAAGAACCGATCGTTGAAGGCTTCAAGATGTTGATTTGAACGCTCTTCGGTCCGCCAAAAAACGACTTTGGACCTCAAAAATGCATCAAAACCGTATACGATGGGCAAAAGATCATGAAAATTGGAGTCATTTTCATTGGCGAAATGTTATCTTCTCAGATGAATCAAAATTTAACCTTCTTGTAGCGACGGCATGTCGTACGTAAGGCGGAGAACTTGTGACTGGTTCAAGGACGAATGTCTTCAATGAATCGTTAAGCAGGGAGGCAGCCGAATGGTCTGGGGATGCTTTTTTTAGATTAGCCTTCCACAACTAGTCCTAATAGATGGAACCGTCATCGGGTTTAAGTACCAAGAGATACTTGAGACGAATTTAATACCCTCAATAGAGGACCATTTTTCATAATTGTAATTTAAATTACAAATTACAAATTTTATAATTGTCCTTTCATTTTTCTTTCATGTGAAGAATTATTTATCAAAAATCGGGGTTTCGACTTTATAGTGTTCAGGTAATAGTCCGGATTTCAATCAACTTGAGAACTTTTGGTTTATAATGAAGACTCAGATATCACAGAAGAGACCAAAAACGATAGCAAAATTGCATAGAATTCTCTAAGATGTGTGGTATAACGGTATCGCAGCAGGAACATTACAAAATCTGATAAATTCAATGGAAGAGCGGATAAAATCCGTTATAAAAATCAAAGGAGGTTCGACAAAATACTAATTATAATGTTTTTGTATCAATTAATGTTCCCTTTAAATAATACTAAAAAAATATTTCTTCAGTGTAAAGAACAAAAAAGATAACACTGTTTATATTGTTAGCTACCAAAATGATAAAATATCTAAAATGAATTAAAATAAATGGAAGAATAAGTGCAATCAACCACACTGACTTTGTTTACACTTATTACTCAATTATTCTACATATATTATTGTTTTAAAGTAAAAAGTTTAAACATTTGACTAAAATAATATGAAATAACTATGATTTTTTAATTGTCCGAGAGAAGCGAAGAAGACGAGAAGCAATAATAGAAGCTTTAGAAAATGTATATCAAACTTTAGAAAATGTATGGAAAGTTTCCATAAGATACCCAATTTTTTTTAATTTTTGTTTCATGTCAGAAAGGCGTGAGGATTATCGTCCAACTTATTTTCGGCAGGACTCTAATATAGCTTAATAAATTGAATAGTTTTGAGTGTAATATCATTGGACGAAGAAGGGAAATGGAATGTTTTGAACTATACATACATACATATTATGTATGTAGATCCCATATACACAGCAGAATTACTCACTATTTTCAAATTTGCTTTTAGGCACGCACTTATATATAACTAAATATAGATTCCTTAAGTGAGACATGATTTCTTTTCCTATTTTTGGATTCAAGAAGTCGGTAAAGGGAAAACATTCCCCGATCTTCACATTTGTAGCACGATTTGTTTTATGTTATTATATAAACACGGTCTCCCCTAAACGAAAACAGTTTTGTCATAGGTCAGTGAATGCCATATAAATTGCTTGTCATTAAGGTAATACCACCGCCATAACTAATCTATATCCAAACATACCTGAACAATAGCAGCTGACAAAGAGGTTGAGCAACAGCCAGACGCCGCTGCTTATAATACATAAATTCAATTTTGATGGCACTTTACAGCGGCTATATGCCGTGCAGTTTTTGTTGTTGTGGCAAAGCACAAATTTGGATTTTTCTAAATGTCGCTCGCATTCCTCCATGGCTGTTTGCTTCTTATAAGTGGGTTTTTGTGAATCAATCGAACAGCAAACGTCGTTTACTATTATTTGTAGGTGTAGTGAACTTTTATACGTGTTTATTTGTACTCTCTTACATTTTGAATGCACATTTATAGCTGAAGAAACATTTCACTGGTTGTACTTCTAATTCTTTAATTATTTTTTTGATTTTACAAACGATTTTAGTTTTATTACTTGTTTACTATATTTTTATACTTTTTTCACATACATATTTTAACTGCTTTAATATGTAGTTATTTTCACTGGCAATGCTGTCTGTCGTTTTGGGAGTGCGAGTGATAGTTTTCGCAAAAAGATACAAGCGCAAGCCAACACCAACCAATTGGAATTTTCAGGCTCTTTGCCTGCCTTTCCTGGACTGTATGCACCAGAACTTGATTTATGTGTGTATAAGCAAATACATGAAAACTTAATATTTTATTTTCATTTCACATTTGTTATGAAAACCATCGAACTTCTCTACGATGTAACAATTTTCGATTTCAATTTAACTGCTGTCGCTTATATTCAAAACTATTCGAGTTAAATCATCCTTCACTTATTCCACAATTATATTTCCATTTGTGTATTCTTAACTTTTTGATTTCCAAAACACACCGAACAAAAAATTCAAAAAAGTTCACATTTAACCGTCAACGAGCGTTACTTCCGACAGCACATGTATTTCGCACAGCACAACACAATGAATTCTATTCACCACCGGCGCGACGAAGAAGACAAGAACTCCAATCAGCGCTATATTCACTGCTCACCAATTCATCTGAGAAATTCACCACTGTAAATTGAGTGAAAAACGAATGTTTTGGGGAAAGAGTGTTTGCCGTTCAAAGTTCAGCGCACATATATTCACTTGAGTAATTTATTTTTTATTATTTTAATTTTGAGCAAGTTATATTAAGAGTGAAATCCTGAAGATTTGCCACATATTCTGTAGATTATTGTGGTGTTTAGGATAATATTTATTTCAAGGTCAAACATTTTTATTTTTTATTACTAATTTTTTATTTTATTTAACTATTTTATTCATCAATTTTTCATTATATCTATCTATTTGGCTATTACATATTTAGAATGACACAAATCCGCACTACCTCTCTCTCAGCGATGCAACAGGTGACGTTCATTGCAGTTCATCTCACGATATTTCTAACTGAATACGAATATTAATGTAGTATTCACATTAGTTAAGATTGTCCTAAAAATGGGTCATGCTGTTGAATTATCGTTATTATGTTACAATAATATGAAACGTTTGAGTACTATGTACTATTTATGTCTTATTAAAGAGCTGCAAGTTGCAAAAGATACGCACAAGTCATATCCATGCTATTTTATTAAGTTTTAACCATAAGTATTATTAAAAAAAAATTTCCGTTTGGATAGCTTTGTGACATGTGAACTTTCCAAAGCCATAATAAAGAACGTAACATGCAGGAAGGCAAATCAGTAGAAATACAAAAAATCTTGCTTCTAACTTCAATCTATTCATAAGCATATTATTGAGTTCATTATATTTTGGCCTGTGAGAGTAACATTCCATCCATCATAAAGTTTCAGCGGTGTCAACTTGTGGTTGAATGATTTGTGTAAAGGCAGCAACCAATGCGACTTCTTACAGGTGGATAACGATTAAAATACATTTATTCAACACTGAGAGTAAAAGTGCATTATTTTTCATTCCGTAACTTGCCATTGTGGTTCGGTAAATTTTTTAGCAGCAGTCAACTAAACTTATACAATTGGGACAGTTTTTAAACATAATAAATGGAAATAGATATTTGTAAAAATGTGTGTATTCTATAGAACTTTACGTATATTGAGAGTAACTTTATTCATTTCAGTTTGAATTTTTATATTTTAAGCAATGAATGAATGCAAGATTGTCAATCATAGCCATTGATAGTATTTTTGATTTTTTTGTATTTTGAAATTAAATTCCATAATTTAAAACGGAAATTAATTTGCCTAAATTACCTATGTCTGTCCAATTCAATTATTTGAATAGTATTTATATATTTGAATAAGTTCATGGTATTTGTATGATTTCTTAATATTGGTTGAAAATTGAATATGTAGAGTTTTTTGGCAATAAACTTTTTTGGGTGTACATTTATGATCTGTCATAATGATATTCCATCATTTGATCAAAATCAATAGACAAATTCATCAAACCGTGTTTACTTCCTTCATCCTTTCTAATATGTTAGCGATAATTCCTAATCAATATATATTATTGAATAATAGTTTACTTTAAGTAAGACAGGAGAAAATTAATTATATTTAAATATCGCGCTAAAATAAAGCAAAAGTACGTATAACAATATTATGAAAGATAAAAAAATAACGAAAGGAGTGCTGTTTTATTATGGTTATATTTCGTTTACGAAAGCAGAAACACAATAAATTTTAAATAAAATATATGTGTATAACTGTATCTTATGCATATCCTATTATTATTACTTCTTTTGTTTTTGAAAAATAGTTAGAATTTGCATGCGATAAATTTACATAATAACTTTGGCACATCTCTGCGTGCGAATAATATTGCGAGCGAAATTATGTTCTTTTGTATGTGCAGTTTGCGGAAGTGCGTGCATTTAATGAGCTTGCGGATAATTTGAGTTTAACAACCCCACGGACTCAATAACAATATTTTTTTCAGAATTTCTAAAATTATAAAACTTTTTCGTTTTGTTATGTTTCAAGATTGTCGCTTACTACTTGATAGCCATAAATCACTATCCTACCTTGAGTAGTAGTAGTAATCATATTAAGTGATTTTATGCTAGAACATTCATCTACTTGAATTTTCAAATTTGAAGGTATCACCTTGGAATCGTCAAACAAAGTAATAAAGTGTAATTTCTAAATCATATAAAGATTTTTATCATAACAGTTTTTAAATTCGCTCTTATGAGGTCAATGGTAATGAATTACTATTATTCTCCTCGAATTTAATTGAAGGACATTCAATTTAAGTGAATAATAACAAGTAAGGAAGGGCTAAGTTCGGGTGTAACCGAACATTTTATACTCTCGCAATTTATTTATTTAACTTTATTTATATTATATAATATACAATTTGACCCACATATTCGTCATATATATTGTATAAAGTCCATTGAAAGTTGGAAACCATAATATTAGGTTAGAAGCACCGAGGTCCTCATGTTCGATTAATGGGGCCTTGAAAACCTATGGTCCGATTTCGGCGATTTTTAGAATGGGGCTGCCACACTATAAAGGTAGTATTTGTGCAAAGTTCTGCATCGATATCTTCCCTAGTGCTTACTTTATATATTGTAACGTAAACGATTCAGATTGTCTTCAAAGTTCTTGTATATAGGAAGTAGGCGTGGTTGTGAAGCGATTTGGCCTATTTTCACAACATATCATTGGGATGTAAGGAAACTATTACAAACCAAGTTTCATTGAAATCGGTCGAGTAGTTCCTGAGATATGGTTTTTGACCCATAAGTGGGCGATGCCACGCCCATTTTTCATTTTGTAAAAAAATCTGAGTGCAGCTTCTATCTGCCATTTCTTATGTGAAATTTAGTGTTTCTGGCGTTTCTTGTTTACCAAAAACCAAACTTTTAACTTTTCAACTTTTTAACTTTTCAAGGCCCCTGTTATCGAACATGTTGAACTCCGCGCCTAAGGGTAAATTTTAACCGAAAATGTGGATAAATCTCTGATAATTTAATGTAATTCAGAGGAAATTGTTTTCTTCTAATAATGTGTCTCTGTTCCAAAAATTATTAAAATCGGAGATGTTATTCTCCTAGCTCCCATATACCTAATTATAGGTTTTTCAAAAGTACGGTGGGCTTTAATCTGCATATATATATTGGTTAATATGTGAGATATCTTAGCGAAATTACGTGAGTGTATAGTCTTGGATATAGTGTACCTAGCTGGTGAAAATGAATGAAATCGGTTCAGGAATTACCTCAGCCCTCATACACTATATAGGACGATTTTCGTTATTCTATTAAACTTTGTGCCGAATTTATAGGTAAATTTGTGTGTTATATTAATAAAATTTCTTCAATAAATTGCGAGAGTATAAAATGTTAGGTTGCACCCGAACTTAGCCTCTCCTTACTTGTTATAATTGCAAGAAAATAAAAAAAAACTGTATTTCGTATTTAATGGAATTAAATTGAGTGTAACATCAACAAGCTGATTATTGTTGGAAAAGGAAACTTTTGGATTTCAATTAAATTGATAAAATTCTAAGAATTCTATGAAGAAAAGAAATCAATTCACTGATTGAAATAGTAAGAGAGTAAAGGACATTCCGAAAATTATCGCTTAAATTACAAGTACTTTTAGAATTCAAAAGCAGATACTTACTATACAAAACGGAAAAGAAGAACAATAACAAGACAAGAAATATGTAGAAACCTGTTTTATTATAATTAAATTTAACTAATACTCCAGAAATATTTTTTATCATTCTGAGATAACTTAAATTTTTAGATTTCTTGATTTGTTTTGGTTTCAAAAAATATTGTTCGAATATAGAGAATTTTGGAATAAATTGAAGTATTTTTCATCGGGTCCGTCTGAAAATGTTTATTATTCATTTTTATTCTTAAATAAGAATATAATATTTTCGGTTCTACTTGAACCGCGTTTTTCCTTATAGAATCAATATTTTTCAACATACATATGTTATTCAAATATGTAATACAGCTATCGGGTAAGTGTTACTGCCATAAATAAATAGGCAGTGTGAACCATAACTTCACTCAGTTGAGTGAATGGCAAGCGTATTAGTTTATATGTTAATATCATGTAAAATGAATGATAGACAGGTTAAATGTTCAACCGTCAATCAGTCAATTCATTGATGTTAATCATTTCCCTTATAGAAAATAAACTTATAAGTAAACTGTCACTGACTAATTTGGTGCAGTGTGCGGAAACATATAGGCATATAATATATACGAGTACATAGCATAAAAACATGAAGAGGGGTATTGACAGCTGTCTATTAAACTCTTATTATGCTTTTTGGGTATTCATTTTTTCTACTTGAAAGCGGATGTGACTACAGTGACAGTTTGATAATTTCAGCTTTCCAACTTGTTGCTCTGAAAATGTTTATTCATGTTTCTGTTCTGAGTGACTTCGACTTTGCTTTAACAATTCAACACTGTCAAAAGTGAAGTGCAAAGTTATGTTTACGGGAATAAAATAGGCACAAAACTAATATATTTCAGTTATTTTTAAATTTTTCTTAACTTAAAACAACTAAATGTTATTCTCTAGTGATATACAACATATATTTTTCATACGAATTAAGTTATCAACCGAAGGTTTATGTACAATAGTATAAAAAACAGTATAAAATATATAAAATAAAATAATATAGTTGTCAACGGTGCCACATATGAATATTTTATAAAGTCATTTGGAAGGACGGATATTCTAACACTGTTATTGTTTTGAGATTAAGCTATAATAATACTAATAACATGTACACAAGTACATGTTGTATAAATGCAGTTTCGTTTAATTTTTTATGAAATTTTTTATGAATATTTGGTGTCAATTGATATAGCTACAGTAATGTTTGACTTACAACACACCTTTTCCTTCCAAGTTCTTTTACTTACGTCCTTGAATTTTAAGTTAAGATCTTACAACAATTTTCTATTTAAACACAATAAAATTATATTTAAACAAAAAAAAATATATTTTAGTTTAAGAAAGAAAGGAAGTAGAATATTAAGAGGTTAAGGGACTTAGCATATACTTTAACTAAACAATTAAAGTTTGAAAAAGTATTGTCTACTTCCATATTTACTATGACTTATTTGTTGTATAGCAAAGCTTCCGTTCCCAAAGCGAATAATACAAATGTATTACTTGTATCAAGAAAATTTATTAAAGTTCGTAAAGCATAATAGAACTAATTAGCTTAAGTGGTATTAATTTTTCAACATACATGCTTTTTTCAATTGGTAAATAAATACAGACATATAAAAACACTTTAATTATGTCGCACAATCAGGCTTGTAAGTTTAACGAGACTTGTACAGTTCAAAGGTTGCATGAGCTTGTGGCCGCCTCTGCATGACTATGCATATACCAAACTACATATAAAGTATTTTATTAATGGATACCTAAAAAGTTTGAAATTACACATTTAACCACTAATTGTAGAATATATTATTAGCATAATTGATTTAGTTTTCATATGATCATAATACCACTGAAAATTCTAAAAAGAGTAGTATTAAGTAACTATGTATTTATAAAAAAATATTTTCACACATTAGTAATATATGAAATTGTTTTTGTGGGATAATAGATAATGCTCGTGTTGAAGCTATCGACCTCAAGATTCCATTACTTAAAATATGTAATTTAACAGCAAGTTATTCCATTAGGAATTGTAACAAGTAAATGTATTTCTGATACTAAATGTGTGATTCTAATACTAATATATATATACCAATTTATTATTAAAACCAACCAACAGATGCAGATGGTGAAATCGGTAAACGGAAGTTGTATATATAGATTAGTAATAACAGTAGTTTTAGTATAGTACAAGTTGCGGAAGTTACGCCTTTAAGGTGTTTTATAATTCTTGCTTTATAAGCTTTGGACAAACATGTTTCCAATTCGTGTTACAATTCTAAAAACGGCAGTGCAGTCAACTATTCGAAAGAAGAAATATACTCTTTATACAAAGAGTGATCACTCAACGAATTCACAGAGTTTCGAGGTAATTCTTTAAATTTGCCATTATATCTAACATTTTGCTGATTTAAAATCAGCTAAAGAGAGATACAATAGTTTTGATCACATAATGGTTGTTTGTGTCACCCATAAATAAAAAAAGTTAGATGTAGGGTTATATATGTCAAAATGATCAGCAGGACGAGTAGAGTTCAAATCCGGATGTCCGGATGAAAAATGGGCATGACATCGCCCATTTATGTGTCAAAAACCATATCTCAGGAACTACTCGACCGATTTCAATGAAATTCGGTATATAATATTTTCTTGACACCTGATAACACGTATGAAAAATGGATGAAATCGGTTCCAAACCATGCCTACTTCACATATAACCCAATTTTGTATTCCATCTGATTCCATCACTTTAAAATAGATAGTGTACCTTGATGGTGAAAATGATCGAAATCGGTTCCCGAATTACCTCAGCCCTCATATACTATATATAATGATTGGACTTTATGTCGAATATATGCAAATTGTGTTATCTTAACAAAAATAAATTGCGAGAGTATAAAATGTTCGGCTACACCCGAACTTTACCCTTCCTTACTTGTATACTTGTACATTTTTGTGGTTGTCTGTCGAGTCGATAGACATCTACCTGTCATGTCCTACGGAAGTTGATGTATTTTTCCTTGCTTCATCTACTAAGTTAAATGCAATGTATATGTTGTTGAGCCAATTACATTAATTTACTCCTTTGGGGATTATTTTGTGTATGGAAAAAGAATGCCGGAAGAGAAATATATAAAGGTATATACCGTCAATATGATTTTACTATTCATGCGAGAATAACATATGAATTAATAACAATATGAAACATATGAGCTACAGCTACTCACGAAAATCTATGAAGGTGTGTGTTTTTTTTGTGCTGTCGATAATTATAATTATTGAGCTCAGAGATGGCAGATTTTACTCAATTTAAGCGGATTGTATTAAGCTTTTTTATAACTACCTATTCATCATTAAATATTAATTCACATGTAGAAAAGAATGGGTTGGAGAAAACAGGACAGGCGCAAGTATTGTAAAACATGTTTTACGACGAGACACTTTACCATATATTCCAGTTTCTTACCAACAGATTTTGTGGAACTCTGTTCTGTTTATTTGATGTAGTATGTATTTGCAACAAAGGTAATTAATTTAATTTCAAACTGTATGTACAATATTTCTATAATATATATCCGCCTTTTTGTCTTTTGAATTTCACGGCTATGTATAAAACTCTACAGAGCTCGTATCTGGTGATACTCTATCACTTCGAACTCTGATTCGAACTTCGAACTCTGATGGTACTCTATCACTTCGAACTGCGGAGGAATGGTTTCCACGATTCAGAGCGGGTGAAAACGACACCATGGATAAGCCAGCCAGCGGAAAACTTGTGACGATGAATACCGAACAAATCATGGAAAACATCGCGTTAGACCGGCATGTGGCATCTCGTGACATCGCCCAGGAGATGGGAGTTAGTCACCAAACCATTTCAAACCATCTGCAGAAGGCTGAATACACAAAAAAACTTGAAGTTTGGGTGCCGCATTAGACGCAAAAAAACCTTCTGGACCGAATCAACGCCTGCGATATGCTGCTGAAACGGAACGAACTCGACCCATTTTTGAAGCGGATGGTGACTGACCAAGCCGGGGTTGACGGCTAGGAAGGTTTTGCTGTGTGATTGGAAGGGAGTCATCCACTATGAGCTGCTCCCATATGGCCAGACTCTTAATTCTGCCATCTACTGCGAACCACCAGGACAGACCACATACTTCGTTGATGGCTCGTCTGAAGCTACGGGAGCTCGGATGGGAGGTTTTATCGCATTCACCATATAGCCCGGATATAGCGCCAAGTGATTACCAGTTATTCCTGTCCATGACTCAAAATAGACTTATGAAAAGTGGCTGTCCGAGTTCTTCGCAAATAAGGAACGGCGCTTCTTCGAGGGGGTATTATGAAGTTGCCGCCTAGATGGAAACAGATTATCGAACGAAACGACGCATATTTGAACTAAATCCGATCACTGTAACACTTTCTATTAAACACTGAAAAAAAGAGCAAAAAAGCAGAAGAGAGATATTTGACAACCTAATATTAGACTGTCGTACACAGTATACTTTTTGATTCCGCCAGTTTGCGAACACATGTTGTTGAGTATGAGCCCGACAATTCTTTTTCTTGACTTTTCTTTTTCTGGACATCAATCCTAAAACAATTGCCTTTACATTTTTATATTGCTTCCTGAATGTATTCGTGATGACTTTCTGGAGCAATTTTGAAGATTTACTAACAAATGCTTTAAATGATAGTGATACGTGACAAATGTAGTAAAGACTAAGTATGTTTCCCATTGAAATGATTTCGAATCTGAATTTTGAAATACGCATTATGCTGTAACACCACACTCTTCGTTCATATGCGCATATATGTACATATATGTATATGCATAGGTATAAAATGACTTTACTATTTCAGTCGCATGTTGCAGAACTGCAGCATTCATGCCATTAAATGAATATTGGCAGATGTTGGCTCGTGTGACAATGTTTGGAGCGATCTAATTTGCAATTAAATCAATCATGTGGTCGAGTGCCAATGGAATACACAACCTGTGGTGTTGTGCTCTTTAATCGCTTTTTCCTTGTTGTAGGCCTGCAAATTTGGTAATATATTGTTACAAATACATTATGAAAATTAGTCAACCAGGTAATTGATCAATTATTGGAAGTGTATTATGGTAGTAAGAGTGAACCTAGTATATCGAAAATTTAATTCAATTTAATTTGAATTTAATTAAAAGAAAATGTGTCTAGTAAGTTTGGTTTATATAGTTTAAGTTGTTGGCGAGATATATGTATACCAAAAACCTATTTGCCGGCGGGGCCGTGTCCGCTTTTCGAAAAAAAAATATATCAAAATATGGCCCTCGCTATTGTGAACCTCTGTACAAGATTTCATTTTCATTGGTTTATTTGTGGCTTACAAACAAAGCTATTATATATATATTTGTCTTAAGAGAGTAACATTTCATGTAGCAGACAATGACAACGATGCCAACTTGTGGTTAAATAACTTGTGTCAAACTGTGAGAAGGACTTTGCATTATTTTTTTTTTTAATTTTTTATTTGTATTTTATTGTGGTTTTGGTCAGTTTTAGTTTCTAGGTTCAATTAAAGTTACATATGTATGTGTGATAGTTCGTTGTCATTGTTGTTGCTGCTGCTGGCTCTTTCATATATTGACAAACAGATTAGATTATTACATTAAAGAGAACTTGTTTGCAAAAGTTGAAGTATATATATAAACACATATATATGTTATGAATTAAATTGAATACATATATGTTTTGGAAGAAATCTTAATTTGTTGTTAATGTACGATCTGTCATAATAGCAATTCATCATTTGAATGAATAAGCGGATTGATCAAGTAATTTCTATTTGTCTGTCTTTCTTTCCAGTTATGTGAGTGGTAACTTATAATCAATAATAGTTTACCCTATAAAGAGTTTATTTAAATAAAGTAGACGGAAAATAATAAAAGGAGTGCTCTCCTTGTATAATTGGCTTTGGTAAGCAGAGATATGAATGTTAAATATAAGTCAATTACCATTAATTCCAGATATGAATTCATATGATATGCATTGCTCTTGTGCATATCCAATTGAGTAAAAGTTGGTTAAAATGAGTGTTTACATGACTTAGTAACATGCAACAACATCTCACAAAACCGTCATCACATCACATTACATCACGCATCACATCATTACATCTCAATGCAGCAGGTTACAACCCACACCACTACACACGCACGCATCATACACAGCGTCTAACATCGCTCATCGTAAAACACAACAACCACACGATCATCAACGAATTGAATCAGATATTCACCACCAAAATTATTAAAAGGGATAGATCCCAACGGGATCTTCCTCATTCGATTCTAATCGTGAACCAGAACGCTCGCTACCAACCCGGTTTTTATCGTTTATTCCCAGCAAGGAATCTTATTTCCGTCCGTCCATTTCAGTCAGCAAGGAATCTCATTCGGTACGTCCATTCCAGTCAGGATACGGGCAGCAGTTCTATTGCGCTGTGTGTGTGTGTGCGGTGACTCATCGTATCTTAACTCAATTTAATTAAACATAAGCCAAATTGTTTTAGATAAAAGTGAATATCCCAACATATGTTCATATTAGAACAAATTAAGTTGAAATTTTAATAATAAATTATTATAACGTTTAAAGAATCTTGCGTGTTTGCGCTTTCACTTTCGACTCATACTTTCCGCACGTAAGTATACCAGTGTCATACGTATACAAATGGTCCTTCGAGCCTACCGAAAAGGCACCTAAAGTGAAACACCACAAAAACTATTAAATAATAAATACATTTGTGCATACATTAAAAAAAAAAAAAAAAAAAATTGGAAAGATTTAAAAGTGCAAAACAATAAAAAAGTGGTAGCATACATACGAATATATAAAATGAAAAACTAAAGTACACAAAGTGAACAAGCGAAAGTGCAGTGTAAGAAACAAAAAAGTGGTAAAATAATCAAAACTACACAAACCAAATTGTAATAAACGGGCGCGATATAACATAAAACAAAGGTCAACAACCTCAACTCTACAACTACATAAACGGGCGCGATAAAATACAAATTACTAAAACTAAAACTAAAACTAACTAAAAGAGACAAAAAAAAAAAATACAAAAATAATAATAAGAAGGAATAAGTCTACACCAGCAAACAACGAAGGTAGAAAACAACAATTCAAAAGAGACACCGTGGGACACCGTGGGACACACAACAAGGAACAAGGAACAAAACGATAGACAGAGAGCAAAAAAGAGAGCACACATACATAAGTACCACCAAAACCCTTGGCGGAAAACAAAGTGAGTCCGTTCCATTACATATTAAATTATAAAAATTTGAATAGGTATGCTCATATGTATGTTGACGGTATTTCAGTACAGTTTTAAAAGTATTTCGGTACAGTTTTGACGGTATTTCGGTACACCGTTAATTACAAAAATATCACCGAACTGTTATTAATAACCGCAAAACAGTTCGGTTATAGCTGTACCAAAATAACAAAAAAAAAAAAGTAACTGCCTCTTTGCTTATTGGTGTAACTAAACACCCATTATAACCCTCAAAAAAAAAAAAAAAAAATTTACAAAGACAAGTATTAAATACATACTTGCAATTTTCCAGCGATACCCCTTGAGCTAATAAAGCAACAAGCAGGATCGCCTATATAAAAGCAAAAGCAGAATACAACAAGAAAATATACATATATACATATTACCAACACAAATACATACATATGTGCATAGCCAAAATTACATGCTCCTTTAATTAATACTCTGTCGCAAAACATATTGAACGTATGTAAATACAAAAAAAAAAAAAAGCCATTTACGCGTACGGCTTTGCAATTTTCGCATATACATATACTGTACATACATAAAGACAATAAGCAATACCTGCCTATATACTTATTCTGTGTCCCGAAACACACCACAAAATAAACCACAAAGCTAATATTTTACATAAGTCAAGTATTATATACTTGCAAGTTCTACAGCGATACCCCTTAAGCTAAAAAGCAAAAAGCAGGATCGCTAATAATTCTAAGTAAAGGCAGAAGAAAAAAGAAATAAAAAACAATACAGTGCTTAAAGAGATTTATGTATGTACATATATTCATCGCTATATATATTCGCGCTATATAAATGATACCGCAATCGTACCCATCCTTGTGCTCTCTCATTTCCCATATATATTCTCTCTTCATATACATACTGTATTAAACGACAATATACATATAAACACATATAAATATACGTAAAAATAGTTAATACAACTATTTCGCGCTCTCACTTCTCTCATTATATATTTACTTGTTACACATATACATATACAACAATTATACTTAACTACAAGGGACACGATCAAAACAAAACAAGGAAGGAAAACATCATATGGTACACATTAAGCATATGCATATGCAAACATATGAAAATAAATACATACATACAAACAATTTTACTTTTTGCATTTTTCTTTCGCGTTCTTGATTCGTTTACAGATACAAATATACAAATATACAAAAGGAGCGCAAGTGAACTGGAGATACACGGATACACTGTAAAACAAAAAAAAATTTTGTTTTCTTCCAGTCATCTATAAAAAAAAAAAAAATATATATATATATTATATTATATATATATATTATATAAATATATTATTATTATAAAATTTTTATGTAAATATACTATTAATCGGCTTATGCGGTACCGATTCGAAATCTTCACGAATTTACAGAAAAATAAATCTCTTCTCAAATTTTTAATTATATCAAAATTATAAATTATCTTACAAATTTAAATTTTTTCAAAAAAAAATTTTTTTTTAATATTTTTCCAAAAAATTTATTTAACTACATTGATAGCAATATCAAATTTCAAGAACATCCATTATACAAAACTCCTTTTAAGCTAAAAGCTTCCAATACATTTCAAATAAATGCAATCCGACAAATCAAAAGAGGTTAAACCAAGAACACCTATATCATTAGAAATTCCTAAAATGGCTGATGAAGATAAAACACAAGGCCCACCTGCAGAAGCTACACGCTCAAAGCAGAGTGTAAAACAAGATCAAAAGATCATTTAGTATCAAAATTCATCAATGAAGGTGATACTTTTATAAGCTATTGCACAAGATTCAAAGCTTCCCCTATCGCTGACATCTCTGAATCGGTTTTAAAGGCAAAACTTGAAAGTGTCGACGAAATATGGACACGCCTTCTGGCAGCGTACGATGCAGTAATTGAAGCTGACGACGCTGAACTCCCAGAAAACATAAAAGCTTCGGCGACAGCCAAGTTAAATAATTGCCGTGATCAGAAAGAAATAATAAATGGAATGATAAGCGAACAATTAAATGTAATAAGGCCAAATAGCGCCACTACTCACCCACCCAGAGTAGTCACAACAACAAAAGAAGACCTAGATAAAGGCATGTATCTAAATGTACCAACTTGTGATACTGAAGTTTTTACTGGATGTTATGAACAATGGCCGTCCTTCCGGGACATGTTCACAGCCCTTTACATAAACCATCCTAGACTTGCAGATGCACAAAAGCTATTCCAACTAAGGTACAAGACACAAGGGGAAGCAGGCATTATCGTCAAGCAATTCGATATAAATGGCGACAATTTTTAAGCTGGCTTGGGAAGCACTAGTTGAAAGATATGAAAATAAAAGGGTAATGATAGAAAATCCCATAAAAACTATATTAAATTACCCAAAAATTAAACAAGAAACCAGCCAGGAATTTCAAAAATTTTACTCGACAGTGACTAATTGCCTGTCAGTGTTAAAAACACAAAATTCCCCGTAGAATATTGGGACCATATGATAGTAACTATCTGTGAAGAAAACTACCTCAGGCTGCGTTACTACGATGGGAGCAATCACTTGACGATAGAAGAGCAATGCCCACATGGGAGCAAATGAAAAAATTCCTCGCTGCTCAATACGAGATAGCTGAGCGAATGGGCAGCCAAAATATGAATATATCAAGTCCGCCAAATGAGTCGAGTAAAACCTCGTTTAAACCTCAAGCCAGCAATAATATTCAATACAACAGACACGTTAATAAAAGTCATTCCTTCGTGTCAAATCAAAATAATCAACGGCAATCGTTATGTGAACTCTGTAAAGGAGGTCATAAATTAAGATCTTGCGAGAGATTTAAAAAATTACCCACTTCAGATAGAAACAATCTTGTTCGGCAACACAAACTTTGCAAAAACTGTCTGTCAAACTATCATATGACAAAAGACTGTGAAAGCAAATTCAATTGTGTATATTGCCAACGAAGACATCATTCATTGCTTCATATTAACAATTTTCAAAATATGAAGCAAAATCAATTTCAAAAAACCACGGGGTTAGTCGCTACAACTTCATGTAGTAATCCCGAAACATCAAATCCCGAAAAAAGGGAAGAACAACCATCTTGCTCTAAAGCAGCAAAAATCCAAGCGCTTCATTCAGAAAATGAAAGCAAAATTCTTTTACCCACTGCGGTCATCACCATTGAACATAAGGGTGATTTATTCAAACTAAGAGCACTAATAGATCAAGGCTCTCAAAGATCCTTTATATCTTCAAAGGCTCAAAATCGGCTCAAACTGCCAATAAAACATTCTAACTTTCAAATCTCGGGAATGGGTGGAAGAATTATTCAAAATTCCAACAAAATATGCCCAATCACCATAGTATCTCCAAGTGCGGATATTAGAATAGATGCGCAAGCCATCGTTCTACCGCAACTTACAAATTTGCTTCCAAGTTATGAAGTTAATAAAAAACATTGGGAAAAATGCTCACATCTCAAGTTAGCAGATCCCAACTGTCACACCCCATCCCAAATCGACATATTATTAGGCAGTGACTTAATACCTCAAATAATTCTTGAAGGTATTGAGAAAATCTCCAATAAATTGTTAGCCCAAAATACAATCTTTGGGTGGATTATAAGTGGCCAAGTCACTGAAAAAATCAATTCTTTCACTACTCAAGTGGAAAATATCTCAAACGAGTATCTAAATAATGAACTTAAAAAATTCTGGGAAGTAGAAGAATTACCTCAGACTATTCAACCTTCAGAAGAAGACCAGGCATGCGAAGCCTACTACAAGTCCACAACAACAAGAAACGAACATGGTCGTTATGTTGTGCGACTACCATTTAAACCAACTTTTCCAGAAACCACAGCTCTAGGCCACTCTAGGATATCAGCAGTCCAGCAATTTCTAAGCTTGGAAAAAAGCCTGATAAAGAAAAGCGAGCTTAAATCAGCATATGACAATGTGATGGACGAATATCTCGATCTCAATCATATGGAAGAGACCATGCCATATGAAAAAGTATCTAAAGGTAGATATCTATCTTTTTATCTGCCACATCACGGGGTAATTAGACCAGATAAAATTACAACAAAAGTACGAGTAGTTTTCAATGCCTCGAAGAGTACTAGCTCAGGCAAATCACTTAATGATGTACTATACACAGGGCCAACGTTACAACCTGATCTCATGTTGCTAATTCTAAATTGGCGCATGTTTAAATACGTTTTCAATGGGGATGTAGAAAAAATGTATAGGCAAATTCTAGTACACGAAGATGACCAAGATTTTCAACGCATAGTCTTCCGCAAAACAAACAATAGTCCAATTAACGACTACAAACTCAAAACAGTAACCTTTGGCATAAATTGCGCACCCTATTTGGCCATTAGAACGTTACATGAAATTGCAAAAACATGTAAACAAAATTTGCCTTTAGCATCTTCTGTGTTGCAAACACAAACATACGTGGACGATATACTTTCAGGTAGCCACAGTATTCAATTAGCAGGCGAATCACTATCGCAAGTCATCGAAGCACTGAAATCAGCAGGTTTTTCCTTTTTAAAGAAAATCACATCAAATCACCCCGAAATAATAAAACATATAAAAAAAGAAGACTTATTAGATACAGACTTTCTTAAATTTGAAAAGGCTAGCACAACCAAAACTCTAGGGATTCAATGGAATGCGATAACAGATCAATTCTCATATACAATTGAGTCAATATCTGCAATGTCCGCCATTACAAAACGCCAAATACTTTCCTCGGTGGCAAAACTTTTCGACCCCGCAGGATGGCTTTCGCCAATAATGATTCAAGCAAAAATCCTCATTCAAGAATTGTGGCAAGATGGCACTGAATGGGATGAACAGGTAAAACCTGTACGTTTAACTAAATGGGTTCAATTTGCTAACAACCTACACACAATATCAGAAATTCGAATCCCTCGATGGGTTAACTTCACCCCTGACATTAATGTAGAATTACACGGTTTCTGTGACGCCTCTGAAAAGGCATATTGCGCAACGGTCTACGTACGAACTCAGTACGATAGCAAAATATCTTCACATCTCTTGGTAGCCAAAGCCAAAGTTGCACCTTTGAAGACCCTAAGCCTGCCACGGCTCGAACTGAATGGTGCTCTTCTGTTAGCAAAACTAATTTCAATCGTTCAAACCCATCTCAAATTAAACAATCACAAAATGTATCTTTGGTCAGACTCAGAGATAGTTTTAGCATGGTTAGAAAAACCACCATATACATGGAAAACCTATGTATCTAATCGCATATCACAAATCTTAGATTTAGTTGGCCCAGCCAAATGGCAACATGTTGCAAGTGCAGATAACCCAGCAGATCTTGGGACAAGAGGTTGTAAACCACTTCACCTCACCAGCACTACACTCTGGTGGAACGGTCCTACATGGCTAACAGAATCACAAGAGTTCTGGCCAAAGTCTCCTGCTCGGAATATAATACCGCCAGAGAGTCGGAGAATTGAAAATTTCCACATCACTCCCGAAGAGGATGATATTCTCCACCGATTTTCGTCATTTCCTAGAGCACTAAGGGTAGTCGCTTATATGCACAAATTTACCCAAAGACTTAGACACAAAATAAAAGGAATACCAAATGACCCTTTCGTGCAACTAACGCATTCCGACTTGCAACATGCTAAAGATAGTATCATCACATACACCCAAACTCGCTATTTCAATCGAGAAAAATCTAAGTTGTTAGACAGACAACCTCTCGAAAAGGGAAGCTCTCTTCTCGTCTTAAATCCATTCTTGGACGCTAAGGGATTAATCAGGGCAAATGGAAGACTAGCGAACTCCAGCCTTAGTTACAACGAACGGCATCCCATCATTATTCCAGAGAAATCCCGCTTTACTTATCTATTCCTAATATATCTCCACCAGCTTACAATGCATGGTGAGCATCGCTTGATGCAACAAATGGTCCGACAAGAATTTTATATACCGCGACTAAAGCCACAAATTAAAAGAACCATCTTCATGTGTAAACAATGTACTATATACAAACATAAGATGCGTACGCAGATAATGGCAGCCTTACCCCCTGAACGCTGCAATTATGCTCTACCCTTTACCATCACTGGGGTTGATTTTGCTGGACCTTTCCAGATAAAGGCCTCGATGTTAAGGTCTTCCTCATTTAGAAAAGGGTATGTGGCTGTTTTTGTATGCTTTACGACAAAGGCAGTACACCTCGAGCTATGTTCAGATCTGACTACTGCGGCTTTTCTTGCAGCATTTGCACGCTTTGTCGGACGACGCGGATTTCCTTCAAAGATAATGAGCGACAATGGTAAAAACTTTGTCGGAGCCCAAAGAGCCACAGAGAAGGAGTTTATAAACTTCATGAAAGAAGTCTCTCCTGAAATTGTCAATAAATATGCACCCCAAGGATCGATTGGCAATTTATACCCCATGTTCTCCACATATGGGCGGACTCTGGGAATCAGCAGTAAAAAGCTTTAAGTCCCATTTGAAGAAAACGGCCGGCAATCATAAATTCAATTACGAGGAGTTTACCACACTACTCGCTAGAATAGAAGCCGTACTAAATTCAAGACCAATATCACCTCTCTCGCAAGATCCCTCCGATTTCACAGCCCTCACACCAGGTCATTTCTTAAGAGGAGCTCCTCTTCTCGCCATACCTGAGACAGAAGGAGACTCACTCTCTTTAATAAATCGATGGGAAAGAATAAAGATTCTCCATCACGAATTCAGCCACAGATGGAAGGAGGATTATCTTAAAGATCTCCATAAGAGATATCGATGGAAAACAGCCCAAAAGGAACCCAATGCAGGAGAATGCGTCATCATACAGGACGAATGCCTTCCTCCAACGGAATGGCGACTAGGCCGCATTGAAAAGGTCCATCGAGGATCAGATGGTCACATCAGAGTAGTCGATATACGAACACAAACCGGCATATTAACTCGACCAGTCGTAAAATTGTGCTTTCTTCCAAACAGCGAAGACCAACCAACCAGAGTAGCACGGTCACGGCCGTTCTCGCCACGTCATGAGTATCATCGTCAACATCGCCGCCCAACCGGATTAAGCGCCGTAGTCAGCACGCTCCAACAACTCCAAAGACTTCTAGGCAATTAATTCGCCTAGGGGGGCCGGGATGTTTACATGACTTAGTAACATGCAACAACATCTCACAAAACCGTCATCACATCACATTACATCACGCATCACATCATTACATCTCAATGCAGCAGGTTACAACCCACACCACTACACACGCACGCATCATACACAGCGTCTAACATCGCTCATCGTAAAACACAACAACCACACGATCATCAACGAATTGAATCAGATATTCACCACCAAAATTATTAAAAGGGATAGATCCCAACGGGATCTTCCTCATTCGATTCTAATCGTGAACCAGAACGCTCGCTACCAACCCGGTTTTTATCGTTTATTCCCAGCAAGGAATCTTATTTCCGTCCGTCCATTTCAGTCAGCAAGGAATCTCATTCGGTACGTCCATTCTATAAATGCGATACGTCCATTGCGATAAATTTACATAATAACAATTACGAGCAACTGTGGACATTTCTGCCAGCGAATAACCACAAAGAATGAGAAATAACTTGAGTCGTATAATATATATGAAACTGTGTTATTTCTTATGTACACTTTGTGGACTTGCGTGCATTTAATCAGCCTTTTTACATTCAGAGTTTCACTGCGTTCTTTTACTGCAGCATTCTTCATTTGGAAGTCCATGAATAGTAATAATGGGTATGTTGTAAGGATAGTATTATATATGAATGTGTGTATATTGCACTCTATGCATATTTGGGAATAAATAATAAATAATACAAGTACTTGTTTTTTGAAAAATTTAAAATATTATGTAATGCCATTTTCATATTTAATTGCTTGTGTCTACCTACCTACGCCACTCTGAGTTTGGTAATTGAAGGAAAAATGAGAATTTAAGCTGCATATTTTGATAATACCACGAAGATACGCGGAATATTTGGAACAGATAAAAAGTTCCCAAATTTTTATATCACGCTCTTGCATGAATATTACCTTTGGAGACAAGTTTAGCACTGTTAAAGTTTCGTATAAAATACAATTTAATGTACTTATCAGTAACTGTAACATTGACTATTCTTGCACTGAAGATGTATTAATGAAAAAATCGAATAGAAACTTAACTGCGAAATAACGGAATTTTTGTCACCTGATTCTACACAGAAGTATGTATACATTTCAATTTGTAGAAGTTTAGTACTTAAGTATTTTATATAAAAATTCAAAAAGTGTTTTTTAAGAAAGCTACTAATTTCTATTTATTTATATTTTTGAAATAGAAGAAAGAGTGGTGGTTTTTACTTAAAAGAGTTAAAAAAAACTTTCACAAAGATAGAGTTCATAATTTGCCAACAACCTTTATATTATAGGAAGACAACGCTTTAAATTTATCTTAATATCCCCTAAATTTATAGAGATTACTGTACACAGTCTCACCACTATTTAAGGTAAGACAATTTTTCTTCAATCGTATAGACTTTTTGTCCTCCATATTATTTCCTTTTTAGACTTTATGTAAGATGTCATTTATTATTCTAGGCTGGTGCACATAAACTGATAACCACGAGTATACTTAGTACTTTGAGTAGTAATAATGGATATAATTTTGCATTTCTTCGCAATAGAAAATGTTGGAAGAAAATTAAAAGGTTAACATTGTTGGTTGGAAGCAGCTTCTACTTGGTGTCACAATGTTTCCAGCAATAGAGAACGTCCTTTCTGACAAAGTGGCTTGAATGCGGAAACTTTACAAATAAAAGGTTGTTTGGATTTCAAACAATTTTCATTTATTCGAATAGCGACAGTACAACTATTGGAATAACTGCAGTAGAACGACTATTCGAATAGTCGTAACATTGCGACTAATCGAATAGTACTAACCGGTTAATATTCGTACGAACGGTTACAAACTGGATTTTCGAATAATCGGTTTTCAGTACGAACAGTTGGCCCCTACTAAATTATTTAAATTTGATTGTTTTCGCATGTATCTAACTGTACTATGTTTACGATTGAAATGGTTTCTGCCTGAGCGACAAGTAGGTATTTGTTATTAATGAAATACCAGTAAGGTATTCCATTGTGAATTGTAATGTACAGTGGCTCACAGCTTATTTCGTGGGCACATTTATTAGAAAATGTGTAATATTTTTTGTAGAAACGCCGGTACAATCACCAGATTAAACGTTTTTTGAAAACATGTTATAATCCTCAAAAAGTTGGGCAAACAACTATTCGAAATAGGAAATCTACTTGAAAGGTACCTTTTACACGAAGATATACATTCTCCCATATAACGATTATGTGTGATACCACGAAAAGTCAACCATTGTAATTTGCAGTAATATGTAACTGAAACGTTTATAGTAACTCTCATGGGATATTTTCACTGCTTGAAATTATTGTATTCAATTTCCTATAATGTATTTTGAATTTATAAGTGTGTGCACTATTTCATATGTCTATAGTGCTTACTATTTGCCAATACATTTTGCTTTGTTCGACAGCCAAATCGATAGGCATTTTCTACATGTCATGTCTTTCGGAAGTTGAGACAGTCTCCCTTGTTACGGCTGCTAAGTGAAATTCACTGTATATGTTGTTGATGCAATTATATTAATTTACTCTCTTGGGGAAATTTGTGCAATGCCAGGAAAGGATATATAACGAGAATATTAAATAATATTTAATATACAATAATAAATAATGATTATTTTTAGATATTTATTTATTATTTGTCGAATATGTTGAATAATGTTGAATTCATATGTAACATTTTTCTTATAATGTTTTGCTCGCAATGATAATGTTGCAATGCAAATAATGTCCGCTCAATTTCAACCATTCCTAACTTTTTTATACATGTCTCCTTTTAATTGATTACGCGGAAATAAATGAACAAACACCAACAAATAATGTGGAACAGTTACTTGGAAATATGGTAAAATAGTAGCATTTCGTGCTCCCATTTCAATAATCGATTTGCGTTAATAATAAAATCAGTGGCCATGAAGGCGACATATTTCTTGGAAAATATGTGGATTACTGGGAACTCAGCTAATTTTTCTCCTAGTACTGTTTGTTACTGAATTGTTGGATATATTTGGAGTTGGATATCTTTATATTAGGTATATAGGAGTGTTGACCCTATTTTATTGTATACTATTGGTGTTTTCTGCATTCAGATTCTAAAATTTCCTAAAGAAGTTATGAAAATTACTAAACTGTGTGGATTAAATTTAATTAACATTTACTAGTGAATACGGCTGAATTAAATTTTTCATAACATTTATTTTTGAAAATAATCTCGATCCGTCCGATCGCTTCTGCGTAGAACATTTATTTTAATGAGATTTATTATTATATTGCTACAAAATATATAGTGGAACTTCCATAACTCAAACTTCTATAATTCGCAGATCTTTATAACTCGAACTTTTGAATTGTCAATAGCGTTTAGAAAACAAATTTCATACAAATGTCCTTCCATAACTCAAACTTCTTTAACTCGAAGTTCTCCATAACTCGAACTCTTAAATTGGCAATAGAAGTCAAATTTCCTACAAATTTCCTTCCATAAATCGAACTTTTCGGTCAGGGCATAATAAAAAATATGAAAATTTTACTATCGAGGCAGAATTTTAAAAGAGTACAGACTTCTACTTCGTAAGGAAGCGAACAAAAAATATGATGGATTGCATAAATCATTTAACAAAATCATAGCATAAAGACGTCAACAGCCAAACAATAGCAAACTGCAACAAATTACAGAATACACTTTTTACTGCATGTACATAAAACTTCATGCGAAGTAAATAAATAAAGCTGGGCTTAAATCTATATCTTTCAGGTTTTTGGAAAATATTAAATACGTTTTAATGAAAATTGTATAGCTTGAAGTCTCTACTTGAAGTTTTTTGTGGTTTTTTCAAATCGCTAAGTGTGATTTTTAAATCACGATATTAAAAAATCTTTTACCCTAACCTGTTTTTAATTTCTCATGCAAAAAATACACAGGATCCAGTAAATACTATAAATCTTTTAAATATCTAATAACTAATATAACGCACATACTGATTTCTTTTCCATATTATTTGCCTTTGGGAAACATTTGCTAATAATTTAAATTTACCCATAGACTACAATGATTGCTAGTGTTTAAAAAAGCAAAAAAATAACGACGAATTGAATTCATAAATTGCTAGCAGTTCAACACTACAGCTATAATCAATTTGCGGTATTGCCGTACCAAATTTGCTTTCAATAATAAATGGTATTTAATGTTGCAGTTGTGTTGATATCATATGCTCCAAATTGTTTCTACTTAACAAAATTAATTTAAGTGCAATTTATACCTCACTCAGGAACACAAGAGCTTTGATGCTGAATTATGGGTACTTATGTATGTAACTTGCTCTTTGTTAATGTGTTAGGAAATATAATACGTATACATTTTGTGAACTTTTCAAACTTTTATTACTGAAAATTGTTTTACGAAATCACAAACTCACTCACTTCGTTTTAATTGATTAAATTTATTAAATATGTTTCTTCACCTCCCCAGTTTACTAAACTTAAATCGAATATCACAACACAATGCTGAGTTTCAATCTAGTTCAAATAGGCAATATTAATAATGAAGGGAATTATTAATATTTTCGTTGCTACTAAGCAGACCTTTAGCATTTTAAACCATAATATGCTTTCTTACCAATAAGTTATTTGATATTTCTGTTCGCAATGCCATTTCGTTTTCCAATAAATTAAGCGATTAAAATGAAGGTAATGAGTAGAACGGATAACGTTTCTAAACAGTTTATTTGTTTGATTAATGAAGCGAACGCTTTTAATTGGGGGGAGGGCTAATAATAATAATATGACGCCTAAAGTTTGGCAAACATTTGGTTTTGATTACACATTTTTGCGTCGAATACGCCGCCACTGGCAGCCAGGATAATTATTATTACTTATTGATTTTTTTGCAAAGGATGACTTAACGCTTATTTTTTCTTATAAATGAAATAAAATCGTGAATACGTTCCTAAAGTTAAAAAAATTTAAAACCAAAATTGAAGATACGCGTTAAAAAGTAATCCTTTAGAAGAAGTGTGTTAATTTTCACATACTATACTACTTGGAAAAATGTTTGAAATTATTAAGCAGTAAACTAAGATGTGAATCATACTGATACAGGTGTGAAGCTGTTAGCTTCTTTGTAAATTTAACGGCTTGTAACTAGTTTGCCACGGGATGTTTACTGTAACACCTATCAAACACTTACGCATTGAGGAACACACATACGAACTTTTAAGTGGAAATTTCCATTTATACGAGTGGATGTTTGTGTTAGTATGTAGTATCGCATCCCTTTTGGTGTGTTTTAATGTAAAAGCGAAAGCAACAAACATCCTTCATCTGTGAATTTGCTAAATCTCAGGTGCCTTTATAAGCTATAACCCGAAATATATAATTTATTCTGAAGTAGTTGTGTACGAGGGATGTCGAAAGGGTTTGTTATGATGGGATCAAAGGAGCAGTTCAGCTATTCGCTAGCCAACTTCTATGAATAATTAAAAAGGCAGCTAGTAGCTTGTAGAAGATACATATGTGTGAGCTTAACTAAGGCTTTTCGACATAAAGCTCTTTATAACGACATAAGTGGGAACCCCCCCACACATGTGGTGTATATAAAACACCATACAAGATTGTATTTATGTATGAAAAATTGCGCAAAAGCACTAATCTACACTACAAAATGGTCGACTAGTGACACAATACCATGCAAATTTATAGCCTACGATCTTTATACCTACATATTTAATTTAACATTGGCGTTTTATGATCATCATAATCAAATCATATTAATGTCAATATTAAACTATTATAAGTCAGCCTGCTAATCCTGGAACTAAGCTAGGAATGGAAGTTCTACCACGCCAACTACTACATAGGATTAATTAATGGCTAAATATTTAAAACAAATCAAGTACTTAACGTTAAATCGAACGTATATTTAAACTGGTCAGCAACATATTAGACCGATCATGTTGTGATAGATGGACGACATGTCTCCAGTGTTTTTGATGTGCGTACGCTTCGTGGTCCCAACATCGACTCGGACTACTATCTTGTAGCAGCTGAGATACGCACCCGCCTCTGTGTAGAAAAGCGCACACGTCAACAAACACAAGGAAGGTTCGACATCGAGAAGCTGCAATCACAACCGACAGCCGAACGATTTTCTACTCGACTTGCACTCCTGCTCTCTGAGAGCACTCATCAGCATCTCGGTATAAGGGAGCTGTGGGACGGCATATCAAACTCCTTACGTACAGCTGCAACCGAAACCATTAGTTTTCGGAAAAGTAAAAAAAAAACAGCTGGTATGATGAGGATTGTCGTCTCGCAGTGGAGAGAAAATAGACTGCCTACCTCGCAATGTTGCGATCGACCGCAACACGAGCGGGATGGGAAAGAGCTGAAGAGGGAAGCGAGTCGCATTTGCAGACAAAAAAAAGAAAGAGACCGAAATGCTCGAATATTTTGCGAAAAGATCCGGCGACTAACTGAAGGTTTCAAGACCGGAGCACACTCTTGTAGGACCCCCAGAGGTGATCTAGTTATTGATGACCAGAGTATACTGAGTTTGTGGAGGGAACACTTCTCCAGCCTGCTGAATGGCGGTGAAAGGACAACACCAGGAGATGGCGAACCCGATTCCCCAATCGACGACGATGGAGCAGCTGTTCCATTGCCCGACCGTGAAAAAATTCGAATAGCAATTACCCGCTTGAAGAAAAATAAGGCGGCGGGGGCCGATGGATTACCGGCCGAGCTATTCAAATACGGCGGCGAAGAGCTGATAAGGTGCATGCATCAGCTTCATCCATTGGAATCTCAGTGTACTCTGGCCAATACACAAAAAGGGAGACCCCACAATTTGCGCCAATTAATTACCGTGGGATAAGCCTCCTCAACATCGCGTATAAGGTTCTGTCGAGAGTATTGTGTGAAAGACTAAAGCCCACCGTCAACAAACTGATTGGACCTTATCAGTGTGGCTTTAGACCTGGAAAATCAACAACAGACCAGATATTCACCATGCGCCAAATTTTGGAGAAGACCCGGAAAATAGGATCGACACACACCATCTCTTTGTCGACTTTAAAGCTGCTGTGTAAGCTGACTAATACGGCTGTGTAAGCTGACGTTGAACAACACCAAAAGCTCCGTCAGGATCGGGAAGGACCTCTCCGAGCCGTTCGATACCAGACGAGGTTTCAGACAAGGTGACTCACTCTCGTGTGATTTCTTTAACCTGATGCTGGAGAAAATAATACGGGCTGCAGAGCTAAATAGAGAAGGTACAATCTTCTATAAGAGTGTACAGCTACTGGCGTACGCCGATGATATTGATATCATTGGAAACAACACCCGCGCCGTTAGTTCTGCTTTTTCCAGACTGGATAAGGAAGCGAAGCGTATGGATCTGGTGGTGAACGAGGACAAGACGAAATATCTCCTGTCGTCAAACAAACAGTCAGCGCATTCGCGTCTTGGCTCCCACGTCACTGTTGACAGTCATAACTTTGAAGTTGTAGATAATTTCGTCTACCTGGGAACCAGCATTAACAGCAATAACAATGTCAGCCTCGAAATCCAACGCAAAATCACTCTTGCCAACATGTGCTACTATGGACTAAGTAGACAATTGAAAAGTAAAGTCCTCTCTCGACGAACAAAAACCAAACTCTACAAGTCTCTCATCATTCCCGTCCTACTTTACGGTGCAGAAGCGTGGACGATGTCAACATCCGATGAGACGGCACTAAGAGTTTTCGAGAGAAAGGTTTTGCGGAAGATTTATGGTCCCTTAAACATTGGCAACGGCGAATACCGCAGACGATGGAACGATGAGCTGTATGTGTTATTCGACGACATAGACATAGTCCAGCGAATAAAAAAACAGCGACTACGCTGGGTAGGTCATGTTGTTCGAATGGATGAAAGTGCTCCAGCTCTGAAAGTATTCGATGCAGTACCCGCTGGTGGAAGCCGAGGAAGAGGGAGACCTCCACTCCGATGGAAGGACCAGGTGGAGAGGGACCTGGCTTCGCTTGGTATAACCAACTGGCGCCAAACTGCCAGAAGGAGGAATACGTGGCGCGCTGTTTTGGACTCGGCTATAACCGCGTCTACGCCAGTCAAGAAGAAGAAGAACATATTAGACACCTCAATTTCATGCAACCAGAGCAGCGTAAATCTATGGCTCAAAAGGAATGCCTGCTGGCTAGAATAACACTAATTAGCGACAAGCTACTTTTGAATAGTATATGCGAAGGAACAAAACCTGCATTATGTTGCTATTAACAACGGGTAGTCTATAAACCATTACGTGTTCGTGCTTACGCATTTAATGCGATTTAATCATTCTGATTGAGCAGCTGCGGAAGAAAAGCCAGAAAGTTGTATGCGAAAATTTCTCTTAAGCAAATAAAAGTCAAAATTTGCTGGCAATTGGAAAAGAGAAGAAATTATGCGAAATATATACGTATTGAGAGTTCAAAAATTCTTCACAACTTAAAAAGGGTTTGACAAAACAACTCAATCGCCAACGGAACATTTTCATTTATTCTTTGTTGGAAAATCTAAAAAAGTTTGTATGCAATTTTACATTCTACAATAAGACCATTGTACCAGGTGTAGTTTCATAATTTATAGTCTTAATTAAATATAATTTTAGAGTACTTTATAAAAACATGCGTTCTATTTTATCAAGATAGTTAATGATTGCGAGAACGTTGGTATTTAATAATTTTAATAATTTTTCATCTTATTTAAATGTCATATTGAAATAAAAGTAACTTCATTTCCATTAGTGTGTAATCAAAATGCCAAACTCCCAGCTGAGTCACGTTTCGGTACTCAAGCATCATTATGAGTTCTCAGATGGCTGCTATTGAAAGTTTCTTCTCATTATAAAAAATTTTCTGCAGTTTCTTTATGATTATATTGTGCCATTTAAAAATGAAATTTGCTCAATGATATTTTTCTCTGAGTGTACAATTTTTGAAGGAATTATATTTATTATACTTTATTTTATTTACAATTATATTTTTGCCAAATATAATAATATTTAAGCCAAATATGTTTTTTCATCACTTTTTTCCCAATAACATTATCTTACAACTGTTTCTGTATATGGGGCATTCTCTGGAAAAAAAGCCACTTGAAAACAAGTAAGGAAGGGCTAAGTTCGGGTGTAACCGAACATTTTATACTCTCGCAATTTATTGATGTAATTTTATAAAGATAACACAATTCGACCCATATATTTGGTATAAAGTTCAATAGAATAACGAAAATCATCATAAATAGTATATGGGGACTGAGGTAATTCCTAAACCGATTTCACTCGTTTTCACCACCAAGATACAATGTATCGAAGGCTATACGCTCACTTAATTTAATATTACTTATAATTAGGTATATGGGATCTGGGGGAAGTTATGACCCGATTTTTACCATTTCAGGTACAGAGAGAAACTGTTATAAGAAAAAAATTCAGAGGGAATGAATTACATTAAAATATCTGAGCGATTTACCTAAGTATATTTTCGGGGAAAAATTACCCTTAGGCACTGAGTTCTTCATGTTCGATATCAGGGGCCTTGAAAAGTCTTGGTTCGATTTTGACAATTTTTTCACATGTGATACAACAGATCATATACAGTGTTTGTGTAGAGTTTTATTTCGCTTATCTTCATTGGTTCCTAATGTATATATTATAAAGTGAAGGAATAAGATGAAATTTAAAAATGAGTTATATGGGAAGTTGTCGTGGTTGTGAACCAATTTCGTCCATTTTTCACACGTGTCATCAGGGTGTCTAGAAAATATTATATACCGAATTTCATTGAAATCTGTCTAGTAGTTCCTGAGATATGGTTTTTGACTCATAAGTGGGCGACGCCACGCCCATTTTCCTTTTTTGTAAAAAATCTCAGTGCAGCTTCCTTCTGCCATTTCTTATGTAAAATTTGGTGTTTCTGACGTTTTTCGTTAGTGAATTAACCCACTTTTAGTAATTTTCAACCTAACCTTTGTATGGGAGATGGGCGTGGTTATTATCCGATTTCTTTCGTTTTTGGACTGTATAAGGAAATGGCTAAAATAAACGACTGCAGAAAGTTTGGTTTATATAGCTTTATTGGTTTGCATGTTATATACAAAAAACCTATTTGGGGGTGGGGTCACGCCCCCTTTTTTCCAAAAAAATTACATCCAAATGTGCCCCTCCCTAATGGGATCCTATGTTCCAAATTTCATTTTCATAACTTTATTTATGGCTTAGTTATGACACTGTATAGGTTTTCGGTTTCCGCCATTTTGTGGGCGTGGCAGTGGACCGATTTTGCCCATTTTCGAAAGCAACCTCCTCAGGGTGCCAAGGAACATATGTTCCAAGTTTCATTAAGATATCTTAATTTTTACTCAAGTTATCGCTTGCACGGACAGACGGACAGACGGACGGACAGACGGACAGACGGACAGACGGACGGACAGACATCCGGATTTCAAATCCACTCGTCATCCTGATCATTTATGTATATATAACCCCATATCTAACTCTTATATTTCTTGGTGACACAAACAACCGTTAGGTGAACAAAACTATTATACTCTGTGCAACAGGTTGCGAGAGTATAAAAAAAGTTCTTTATTTTCTTTGGCAATTATATATCTTATAGTACATGTAAAACCTAAAATAAAACATATGGTTTTAGGTCTGTGTAACGCGGGGTTGCCATATTATAAGGGGCCAAAGTTTTTTGTAAAAAAATTTTCGAACCGCCATAACTTTAAAACTAATGAACAGATTTTAAAACACCATGTGACTTTTTTGTACAGAATTTCTCAAACTTTGAAACTGTATATCGTAAAAATTTTTAAAATTTATATTTCATAGCAAAAAATGAATAAAATTTTTTTTTTGGAATTTTTAACAACTTATGCCCCCTTCGATTTTTTTCGAAAATATCTTAAAATGTTCCTTATTTCATCACCTTTTTACCCCCCAAAGGGAATTTTGGGACAGCAATATTTGTATGAGCTACAAATAAAAAACCAACCCAGAACATGATAAAAAATCATTGATTTATGCACTATTATTATCAGAATTTAGCGTAACCCAGGATTAACGACGTGGACGTAGCAGACATTTAATCCCTTTTTGTTTTTTTTTTATTTTTAATATTTTTTTTAATTTTTTTGTAATTTTCTAAATTTTTAATTTTTTTGTTTGTTTTTTGGTTTTTGCTTTTTAGTTTTAATTAGTACGTAGAATAGATTCAAGTACGTGATAATTTTAAATAAAAAACAAAAACAAAAAAAAAAATAAAAATTTGAAAAATATAAAAAAAAATTAAAAAAAATATTAAAAAATAAAAAAACAAAAAGGGATTAAATGTCTGCTACGTTCACGTCGTTAATCCCGGGTTACGCTAAATTCTGATAATAATAGTGCATAAATCAATGATTTTTTATCATGTTCTGGGTTGGTTTTTTATTTGTAGCTCATACAAATATTGCTATCCCAAAATTCCCTTTGGGGGTAAAAAGGTAGATGAAATAAGGAACATTTTAAGATATTTTCGAAAAAATCGAAGGGGGCATAAGTTGTTAAAAAATTCCAAAAAAAATTTTATTCATTTTTTGCTATGAAATATAAATTTTAAAAATTTTTACGATATACAGTTTCAAAGTTTGAGAAATTCTGTACAAAAAAGTCACATGGTGTTTTAAAATCTGTTCATTAGTTTTAAAGTTATGGCGGTTCGAAAATTTTTTTACAAAAAACTTTGGCCCCTTATAATATGGCAACCCCGCGTTACACAGACCTAAAACCATATGTTTTATTTTAGGTTTTACATGTACTATAAGATATATAATTGCCAAAGAAAATAAAGAACTTTTTTTTTCAAGTGGCTTTTTTTCCAGAGAATGCCCCATATGTTCCATCAGTCATTAGCAATCGTGATAGCTTTGATAACATCACAAAAGCTAGGGAATTAAATGAAAACAAATCAATGCAGTAATTTCTTAAATATACACACTTTTCAGCTTAGTAACATCGCTAACTATTAGTAAACGTTTACTTTGCCATCAAGTAACGCTATGACGACATGACCGATTAACTGAGACGGAATGTGGGCGAAACGAAAACGAATGTAAAAGCAGAAGTTGTAAAGAAAAACTTTGTAGAAAAAGTGGATAACTGTTACATTGACATACTTGCTCATGATGGCATTCCGTGTCTTAACCGTGTTTGAAAGAGAAAGAAGAAAAACTAATACGGAAAAATGCTTCCTAAGAAGAAAAAATGAAAGACAAAATAACAGTGAAACAGATAGTTTTTTTACGTACAAATTTCTTTATTGCTAAAACGTTGGTGGCTTCTCTGGAAACACACTGTGGGCCGTTGGGAGCTAAGCAATGCGTATGTTTCTAATATTTTTACAGTTCCTTCTCCATCTGCAGACCTATCACTTTTATTGTGAAACAGGAGAAAGTATTTCCTAAGCCTTTTTCACAGTTGAGAGATGGCCTCCACAACTAAGAGAATACATATTTATACTCTCGCAACCTGTTGCACAGAGTATCATAGTTTTGTTCACATAACGGTTGTTTGTGTCACCAAGAAATAAAAGAGTTAGATATGGGGTTATATATATATAAATGATCAGGATGACGAGTGGAGTTGAAATCCGGATGTCTGTCCGTCCGTCTGTCCGTCTGTCCGTCCGTCCGTCCGTGCAAGCTGTAACTTGAGTAAAAATTGAGATATCTTAATGAAACTTGGAACACATGTTCTTTGGGATCGTGAGAGGGTTGCTTTCGAAAATGGGCAAAATCGGTCCACTGCCACGCCCACAAAATGGCGAAAACCAAAAACACATAAAGTGTCATAAATAAGCCATAAATAAAGTTATGGAAATAAAATTTGGAATAAAGGATCGCACCAGGAAGGGGCATATTTGGATGTAATTTTTTTTGGGAAGTGGGCGTGGCCCCGCCCCCAAATCGGTTTTTTGTATATATCTCGCAAACCAATAGAGCTATATAAACCAAACTTTCTGCAGTCGTTTTTTTTAGCCATTTCCTTATACGTTCCAAAAATGAAAGAAATCGGATCATAACCACGCCCACCTCCCATACAAAGGTTAGGTTGAAAATTACTAAAAGTGGGTTAACTCACTAACGAAAAACGTCAGAAACACTAAATTTCACATAAGAAATGGCAGATGGAAGCTGCACTCAGATTTTTTTACAAAATGGAAAATGGGCGTGGCGTCGCCCACTTATGGGTCAAAAACCATATCTCAGGAACTACTCGACCGATTTCAATGAAACTTAGTTTGTAATAGTTTCCTTACACCCCAATGATATGTTGTGAAAATAGGCCAAATCGCTTCACAACCGCGCCTACTTCCTATATACCAGAACTTTGAAGACAATCTGAATCGTTTACTTTACAATATATAAAGTAAGCACTAGTGAAGATATCGGTGCAGAACTTTCCACAAATACTATGTTAATAGTGTGGCAGCCCCATTCTAAAAATAGCCGAAATCGGACCATAGGTTTTTAAGGCCCCATATATCGAACACGAGGACCTCGGTGATTCTAACCTAATATTATGGTTTCCAACTTTCAATGGACTTTATACAATATATATGACGAATATGTGGTCAAATTGTGTATTATGTAATATAAATAAAGTTAAATAAATAAATTGCGAGAGTATAAAATGTTCGGTTACACCCGAACTTAGTCCTTCCTTACTTGTTTTATATTCTATTTATGAATATTAGTAAGAACTCCAATTAATATTCCAAATATTTCGGTATAATTCTAATTATACGGACGTGATTTGCTTTTGGAAGTATTTAAAAAACTATGTAAATTTGATATGTGTTTTATATATATTTTGTATATTTGTAATATTATTTAAGTTGTACAATTAGCTGCTTAGCTAAGCTAAGGGAATAATATGTAAAAAATTTAGAATTTAAAGTATTTAAGTAAATTATGCGTCTCAGTAAGAAAAGCGAAGAACACGGTCGAAAATGCTTAACATACTTGTTTTATCTTTTCTCTAATAAAATGTATTTCATTTTAAATAAGTAATAATTCGGGTAATTTTGCGCTATCGTTTTTGTCCTAAATCTATAATCTGTCACACAGGCTACTTACATCGATTATATCGTATATTTATGACAATACAGTACCGATCGGGCTTTTAACGACAAATGGTAATTAGATATTGTAATTATGTTCTTATCATATGGTCCAATGTGTTTTCAATCAACAACAAGATTGATTTAATTGCAAATTGGACGCCACTGAGCACAGAACAGCAAATCTGTGCCAACATTGTTAGTTGAGTGCTCGTTTGTTGCTATACCTTGCTGTTTGCTATAGGTTGGGCATTACCGCAAATCCAGCACTAATTATTAATGGGTCAATGGTTTCAACATTACCAATATGTACCGTTCGAATTAAACTAGTGAGTTATTGGTTCTCTTTGAAAATTGTCGGCCTTGTAGTCAAGGCAATTGAAATATTATTGGTAATCCTGTGAGATATTATTGGTAATCCCGTTATTATTCTCGGGAATAATAGCATAATTATGTTAATTTGCTTATTCATTCTAACTTGTACACCCGTTTAGGAAGCCTTCGCGAAACTAACAACAATTTCTAACTATTAATGAACAACTTTTTATTTCCATAACTTTCTATATATATTTACATACTTAAGAGGAAAATATGAGCTGCCTTGTTAAAATGTAGAGAGCTTTACGTAAATATCAAACTCGTACGATGCTTTTTGTTTGACAACAAGATAAAATTCTTACATCATAATCTATCTGAAATGCTACATTTTAAGCGAATAATACTTACTAATTAGATAACCAAATATATTTATATTTATTTATTTATAAATATATTTTATTTATATTATTTTAAGTCACACTATAAGGCTATCGACCACTTTTCTAGCGTGTTGTGCCACAATATTTGCTATTTATCTACTGTTTTCAGACCAATTAGTTATTTATTTTTTTTGCTCGCAATTCAGTAATTTTTAGGTGAGTGAAGGTAAAGGGCCAAAGTATAAGAAGTAAATAAACGCAAGGGTCATTGAACTTATAAGCACCACGAGCAAAGCGATATAGTGATTTCTTTTGTTATGAGTCATTTTGCAACAATCGTTCTGTTGTTTCCATTAGGGAGTGTTAATAATACAACATTAATTTCGGTGGTTATTAATTAACTATCATTAAAAACACCTTCATGTGCGTCATAGTCAAAAATGCATACATCACAAAATAATATTGACATTGTCTGTGGGCTACCTAAGTTCAAAATGCTCCATAACCCAATACTATAAATAAGTTTACGAAAATAAAACTGATAATTTCAATCAGCCGAATTTATTAATTTTCACAAATTTAAAATCAAAACTCAAAATATCGTTACAAGAATATGTTGCCATTTCTATATACATAGGTGATATCATGAATGTGAAAATTTTACTACAACGACTTATTCAATATGAAAAGAATTATATTTATATACTGTAAATATGTATGTATAATGTTTGTAATTGACGTAAGCACAGATTATAGACCTATCAATAATAGCGGAGCATTCGTTCCGTTTTCGCAATTTGGCGCAAATTGGAAACACCAAGAGAAACCAAGTCGCTCTCCATCTGATCTTTGCTTCCACCGGCAGGTACTTCATTGAACACTCTCAAAGCTGGAGTGCTTACGTGCATTCGGACACCATGACCATATATGTAGCTGCTGTATTCGCGTATCGTTGTATAACTCTTACAATTCGTCGTCCCATATTAAAAGGACCAAAACTCTTTCGCAAAACCGTTCTCTCAAAAACTCCTAGTGCCCATCGTGCCCATAGTGCTCATCGGATGTTGTCATCGTTCACTTTTCAGCAGAACGGAAATGATGAGGAACTTGTTGAGTTTTGCTTTTGTTCGTCGATAGAGGACTTTACTTTTCAATTGCCTAATCAGTCCAAAGTAGCACTTATTGACAAGCGTGGTTCTGCGTTGGATTTCGAGATTGACATTGTTAGTGTTGTTGATGCTGGTTTGGTATTGGAAATTAGAAATTATCTACAACTTCAAAATTATGACTTTTAACAGTGACGACCAATGATTTCGATATCAGTCGGTAACGCCAGCAATTGCACACTTTTCAGGTATGGAGAGAGTTTATTTTAACAATTAATTTAACTTAAATTAATTAGTTGTCGTTTCTCTCGTAAATCTTTATTTTGCTGAATATAACACAAAGCATATAAGCTTAAAAATTGTAATTTAGCAACGTGAAAATTTTGCCATAATTTATTTTAATTTATGAGCCCGACCTCAAGTCCTTATAACGAAAATTAATTGAGCTATTCTCTTTATTATTCGCTTAATAAATATATGACTTTGCCACAGTTTTTTTTACCTCGTTTGCTGTTACGAATGGCCAGTTGAGACAATTTCTACACTATCAAATATATATATTTTAAGTAAGTGGATTACATACATATTTAGTATCATATAGTATATATATTTAGAACCACAATTTTGCCATTATAAATATATAATGGGACAATTTTTGGACCGAATGGGGTGATCCCAATTTTCGCTATTAAACTATAGTATATTTTCACTTAATTTGGCTGAATTAAAGATCCCCCACAGTTTGAGAAATAGGAAAACTTTTAAAGGGGAACCTCTGTCTCATATCAATCAAAAAAATGCCATTATGAAATGAAAATTAAAATTTTTTCCACTCGATCCGTTTGAATTGTTTATATAATTTGTAGAAAATTTCATCACGATGATGAATAGTTGCGAAGGAATAAAACCAAGTACAAATTTAAAATGTAATTTGCTTTTGAATAATATCCATTTATCTGAGATTTGAAGTGTCTGGTAATGTCAGTCATAGGCTCTGTCACTCTACGAGAATTTATTCCGTATTGCTGTCCGTCACAAAATCTAGAACATGTAATTGAATTTAAAAGCCGCAACTGTAAAGTAGCAAAACTAAAACGTACTAAACACGTTTGTGCAATAAAATTTTACAATGCGATTTTGCTCCACTTATTCGATGCATTTGTAGGATTTAATTTAATTTCAACTCTGTTGAATTTCTGCGGAGATTCGGAGTAATTGTTCTAGCATATATTCGTAAATGTTAGTTCCTTCTTATTAATTTTGCTTTTTTGAAATACAAAATTTATTTCAATTGTTCGTTTACAGTGTTTTTTTTTTCACTATACTCATACTTTCGTTTCTATGTAGTTGATAGTGAATGAGTGATTTTTTTTTTTTTTTAAAAAAAAAAATATGTTTTGAATTCTGTAATGAAATGAATGGAATTGAAATGTATTTAAGTCTTGTTTAACAAAGATATCAATATACAGACGTATTTATATTGCATCCACAATTGTTAGCATGTATAATTCTATTGATGACACTATTGCGGAGGGCGTCCCTCCACACATATTATAAAAAATATATGAATAGCTTTTGCTAGGCTTATTGAAATGTTCGCGAGTGGCACCTGCACATTGCAAAGCGAATGCAACAATGGCATCAAGAGAGGTGTTGCTATTGTAAAAAAAATCACAGCCTCCTTTTAAATAAATATAAAATACTTAGATAATGTGTATTCACAAAGCATTGCTTTATATTGCTATTTAATCAATTCATTTTACAAATGATGTCACTGTGACTTTGCGCCAGTGATTTGTTACTCATACACCATGTGCAGCAATAGGAGAATAATGTGATCAAGTTTTAAATAATGTATATTCTCTTTGCGCGAATATGTAGAAAATCTTAGTTAGAGATTTGTTTATCATGCTATTATGTTATTGTGAAACATAAAATGGTATAATTAAAATTAAGAATAGAAAATAAGAACTTACTTATTCACTAACACTTAGTCTGTACTTAGCATTTCTAATTTTAGTAGCGGTTACTCCTCAAAACTGCAGGCGGCGGTATATACTTCCCAGAGCTACTAATAACTTAACGACAATGGCATGTATTCATATATTAACTAACTTAACATTGCCTTAGTTTTGTACTTTCCTATTTACTAAGAACTTTTGTGACAAAAAGTGCGCAATTACCACGTTTTCATTGTTTCTTCTATACACGTCTCCCATGTTCTTTGTCCAACAGCCTGGCATTCGTACTATTATTTCAAACAGTTTAAATAATTGAAATTACAAAGTACTAAGTGTCTAACTGCAAGCAACTAATTGTAACTTTTGCTTCCTCTCCACTCTGTTATGTAATTCACTTATTATGCTTGGAAAAACCACATTGGGGCTGTACATTTGATCGCTGTTTGTGACCGAAGTTGTTGCTCAGCTCAAGTGTAATAATTGCATAATGTAGTTTCACCTAATAACTTTTAGAAGCCACAATTACCTCATAACAATGCTAGGGTGCTACAAATGTGGGGTTAATGTGCTTTTATTAAGTTAGCTATTATTCCAGATATTGACTTTAAACTAAACCTGGTATATCTAAACTAAGTACGCTTTTTTTGAGAATATTAATTACAGGACTTAAATTCACCAATTTCGGGTAACAAATGACAAAAGGCTTCAGGTATAATTTAGCAAACAACTTTAAAGGGAATTAGATAAATAAGATAGACAGGAAGAGCAATATTTTTGGGATTAACGATTTGTTCAAATTGGACCAGTTTGAAAATATGTTTATGTCTACTTATGTCTGTCATACTACCTCTCGTAGTATGATTTGTTTATCGGAACTATTTAACTGTTAATAAACTGTGTCAGGAATATACATAAACTTTTATTTTGACTCCTTTTCAGCAGGTGAGCGAAACTGCAATCCTTTTTATGCGCTTTCACACTTCAAGCCTTTAAACATTTCCACACATCTAAGCGTTATTACATTGTACTTTTTAAGACATAACGCAAGCTGTTTAGGGTAATAGTCTACAATTTACCAGCAAGTTTACTAGTCAGTTAAGTTACCCGCCACACGCGAGTTATGAAAGCTAAGGTGAAACTACATCTTTCACAGTCTTGAAAATTTTTAAAATGTATGGATTCTTAGAGTTCTAACTTTTAAAACATACTTAACTTATAAGAAGATTTTCTTAAACAACTTCTTGCCTTGTCCTTCGTGCATTTTACGAAACATTGTTTTCAATATTCTCATATAAAGTACTGTTATTTGCGGAATCCATTAAAGGCAAACATGTGATAACACAGAGCAACCTTGCAATACAT
The DNA here is from genome assembly GCA_031772095.1 of Zeugodacus tau. Lineage (NCBI taxonomy): Eukaryota > Metazoa > Arthropoda > Insecta > Diptera > Tephritidae > Zeugodacus > Zeugodacus tau. Next base: position 29,545,595 of record CM062650.1, on the reverse strand, counting down.
GCATTCATACAATTAAATAGGTTCTCCCCGTTTACTTCATTATTTTAAGTATTTGCATAAAATATCTGCCAGTAATTGCTAAGTGAATTATAAACGCCATCAACCAGCGAAGTAGTCACTCATTAATGCATTAATTAACGCCAACGGTGTCGGTTCGTTATTTCATGTGCGAATTTAATGATTTGAATTATATATGATCATATGTACATATATTATCGGGCTGCACCAAATATAAATATATTTATTTGCAAACATACAGTACTCAAATTTTTTTTTATTTTTCGACAATTCATATTCATTGATTGAACTTGATTTGGCCGCTGAATGCATTTAAAACAGAATTTACTTTCACGCTTCATTGGGCAGTATCGGTAGGACGTTAAATCCCAAATCTGCAAATATGATTTTATTTTTAATTTAAGTTGTAGAATTATATTACTTTTATTATGGATAACCGAGCAATAAACTTGGGATTTACTAGTAAGTTATTTTCTCTCAACTCTCTCAAACAGAGTTATACGACTAATAATGCCTCGATTAACTCGCACTCTGATATTTTATAACCTTAAATACATTTACTTAGATATGAAATCATTACATTTCCTGTAGCACGCAAAATAGCTCACTGTATAATATTTATTTTCATCCTAATGACTTTGACTTTGACTTTGCATCCTCACATGTATAGTATGTCACTTATTTTGTGTTCGAGTAGATAACATATTTAGCATTACCTGCATTGCGGAAAGTGCAGTTAAGGCCGTATATGACAACATAAGATTGCAACAAAATACTGCTCTATATAAGCTAAGACAATTTGGAATGTGAAATAGTTGTTGCGGTAGTACAGTTTATATGGTGAGTCAAAATAAGTAGTTATGATAAATTTTTGAGTTGAAGTGATGAATGAGTAAATAATGCTATTAGAATGCAGGAATTATGTTTCAAATAATTCGATAATGTATCAAATTATTTTAAACAAAATATATCATTATTATTACTTTAATTTGAGACAGAATGTGGTATTCGATTCTTCTCAAACTTAATCGTACCATATACCTATATTTGTATGTAATCACCTATTATTGGAATATTTTCCTGAAATCAATTATTGTTTTATATCAAGAGCACTTTCATTTGGATCAAAGGATAAGAGTGGATATTCCAACATTCCTTGTGAACCATGGATATTATTCTTTTTGGTGTCAACTGCAATGAAGAATATTCAAAATATTTGCAAAATTATTTCATGTCAGTGTACATCTTAGTTTTAAAAAACGTGGGCTCAAAGGTAATTTGCGTGGACTAATTCTAAATAAAGAATAGGCTAAAACAAGTAAAATCAGATGTATCAAATTGATTTGGGAAGCACATATTATGACAAGTTGTTGAACTTTCTTTTGAAATAATAGGCAATGATCCATGCATATGTACTTAGGTCCGAAAGACCCTTATGTTACTATTTTAAATTCAACATGGTAGCAATTTAGAGACAAAATAAAATTCTATGATAGTATCTAAACAATAGGTGGTACTTACCTTGGCTCATTTCTTTAGAATAACAAGTATTAATGTCTTACTTTTGCGTATTGTTTTTTATTTTAGCAGTTAAAAATATCGATTTTAACAGCGCTTTTGGAAGCAAAGTCGGCTGAGAAAATCAATATAATTTTGGTTTAATAAATATAGCAGCAGATTTCATTGTCGTATTGGAATTCCCAGCAGACCATAAGGACCGCGTTAAAAATAGAGTTTCCTTCTATGCAACATAGTATACTCTGCAACTCCCATGCAGTTGTCCAGTTTCCTATTACATTTGCATTTCATTGCATTGTAATCCACTGAAAATACACAAACATAGATAAATATTTTAGCCATGACTACATATGATAATGTGAATCAGAAATGCAAATCATTTTAACGCAAACTTATAACCGGCCATCTTTGTTGCTTTCCATTATTGATTTTCCAATACTACATTTCATTGTATACAAATTTATATACATACTATATATTCCTTAATTTCTTTCTAAATAAAAATTATTGCATAATTTGCGATATACTTTTCGCCTTTTTACCTAAACAAAATTATGAACATTACTATTCACTACCATTGATTGCAATGTAGATGGCGGCGAAAGTTGCAACTATATATCGCCGGAATAGGTGTGTTAGATCAGAAAATCAGTATATGTCGCTTAAACAATTTACCATATGTTTAAACTCCACTTTGTCGCACAGTGTTGTTGCCTAATGAAGACATTAAAGACATTAATAAAATATGGGATTTGCTACTGTGTACAGCCCCCAGCTGTTGGTGTTGCTGCTCAACACTTCACTGCTATTATGTGTGCCATGATCCCTGTGATTTTCACAACTTGTTAGCTTAAGCGTTCGTTTAGCTTTTGTGCATAACTTTATATTTCCTATTCCATTTTTAGTATTTGAAATAATTTTTCTTATAAGTCAGTGAATTAGGTGCTCAGCTGCTGCACAAGTTTCGTTTAAAATCCCAAATAAGCTAAAGTTTGCACTTCGCCTTAATTTCATCTCAATGCATTCCTGTAGCAATTGCGATTAAGGATAAAGCACTTGTTGGTGTATGATTGCCACTGCTATTACCTTTCTATCTTCGTGTTATCCGCATAACAAGGGGCACCTCCTGGTAAACTCTTAACGCCAACATAATGTCATATCTATTACGAAAATAGTTAATGTCTCTGCGACTGTGGCAGTTTTCATTGAGTTGCTGACAAATGCTTTAAATGCTACTCGATACGTGCAACATGCAACACCAGACTATGTGTGTCATAAAACCACGGGTGTGATGAGTTTACTTTTTGCCTGCCTAAAACCGACGAAGGCTATGGCTCTTTTCCCAATACTCGTATAGTTAAATGAGTAATACTTGGTAGCGTGCTGGTGCATGCCACATTCGTTTGTGCTAAAGTGATAATAAATATCTTATTAAGATACAGGGTTTTCCATGTGGTTTTGTTACTGGGGCTTTTCTACATTTTCTCAACGGATTCATTTATAGAAGGAGGTAAAATTTTGATAGTGTTCAGAGCAGTTTCGCAGCTCGAGTCTATTAAGTTTCTTTAACGCACTTTCCTACTAGCATCAATGGAGGACCAGGGTACCTATAACTAGTGCAACCGGTTGTATAAGAACTACAATAACATATATTTACATATATGGTTGTAAACTTCTTTAGTTTTGTACAGGCGAGCGCCCTGTCTCTAATGTCAACTCTTTTTGTCTCTAATGACAACGCATGAGCTAACACTTGACTCTGTATTGTTGTGGTAACTGGTGGTAAAAGCATTTGCTTTGTGCCAAGTGCGTTCTAGAGTAGTGTAAATATTTAACTGTGTTTAGATATGACTTGGTGATATAAAAATAAAATAATATTTAAGAAATATATGTGGATATAACTAAAAAAATTGTTTTTCCTCCATTACTAATCATATTCACACCACAAAGCATTGGTACCATTTGATTCAGAGTTGGTGTTATGAACAATTTTTTTATACTCTCGCAACAAAGTTTCTAAATAGAGTATAATAGTTTTGTTAACATAACGGTTGATTGTGTCATCCAGATATAAAAGAGTTAGGTATGGGGTTATACATATAAATATAAATGATCAGGATGACGAGTGGAGCTGAAATGCGGAAATGATATGTCCGTCCGTCTGTCCGTGCAAGCAATGAACTTAATGAAAATAAAAATTTAGATATCTTAATGAAATTTGGTACACATATTCCTTAGCACCATGAGAAGTTTAGTATTGGCGAAATCGGACCATTGCCAAGCCCACAAAATAGCGAAAACCGAAAACACTTAAAGTGCTATAACTAAGCCATATATAAGGTTATGAAAGTAAAATTTGGTACAAAGGATCGCCCTACACCTATTTGCATAAGACATTATCAATGAAACCATTTATCAATGGTTCATCATTTAGTCACTGGTTTCCATCACTTTAACTTCTTCAATTATAGTTTGCGTGTAGTTTAAGAATTTTAACAAACAAAGTAACAAATTGAGAGATTACAGCTTCCTTCACCAATGCGGGGAAGAGCTGTTTCATCATTTGATTTTAGTAGCCAAACATATTGCAAAGGTTGCATGTCGAATATGGTTGAGTGCGTACTACCAACAAAACGACGAATGTGGAAAATGCCGCATGCGTGCCGACTCACGTTATAAAAAGATGTTTTACGAGTATATAACCTAAATGCAAAGCAAAAAGCTGGTAGTGCTTAAGCGCCGAACAAGTTATCAAAGATAACATATGCATATCTAAAGGGTATTTCGATAAGTAAAGGCCAGATGCTGAGGTGAATAAATTTTATATGCTGTATTATCCAGACATAGATGTACTATGGACATCAATAAATCCCTATTGGAAAACCGCGTACTTTATTCTTGTGTCCTATATATACATACATAGTTTTAAGTAATGCAGCTGAAATAAACAACCTGCAATCAACTGTAAAGGGCCATGCACAATGGCATCATTATTGTAATACATTCGGGAGTATCGCTGCCCCAGCGACTAAAAGTGTTTCTAAGGAAAATGCGCCAGCTGCACACGCTTCCAATTCAACGATCGCATTATCTTGCATTATAAGAGTTCACATTAGATGAGAATTAAGAATGTATTTACATAATGCATACAAGATGTATGTAGAAAGGGGCTGAAACTGCTCTATTTACTTCAATAACTTTACTTCACTTTACTTCGTGGAGTTGTTGTTGAATCATATATTGTCTATGTAAAGAAAAACTTGACATATGAGATTTTCTTATATTTAAGCCGTCTTCTAATATGAATTTTATGAGAATTTTTTTATAATTCATAGTAACATTATCTTCACCTGTGAAATGAAAACCGGTTCTTGGACATTATTTCTTCACACATTTAACAGAATATTCAGAATAGAATTTCGCTAAAATAATGTTGAGATAGAAAACATCACAACCGCGATCCATAAAAATAGCTGATTACAATTTATAAAATGTACATATGAATCTACATATGTACATATATATGTGTATATCAAATTGTTCAGGATGACGAGACTAGTTGAATTCCAGTTGTCTATCTGTCCGAGCAAGCGATAACAGGAATAAAAATTTCGAAATTTGAATGAAACTTAGTGCACGTATTACTTGGCACCTCAAAATTGTAGATGGCAAAATCGGTTAATTGGTACTTCCGCAAAATGCATTAAGTGAAACCTATGCTTAAACTAAGCCCATAAAAAAGCTAGTGAGCATGCAACGAGTTGCTCTTACAGGATTATGTAGTGGCTTCGGACATCTATTGTCATTCAATTCCTTACTACATATAAATAACTTGGGCATATCTGGAATGCGAGATATAAGCTATATTATGAACAATCTTGCGAATAAACGGATATACTCGTAGAAGAAGAAAATTCTTTTGGATTTGTAAAAGGTTGTAGGTGGTTAGTCAATTCTTAAATTTAATAATGAGTCTAATTTTTGGCGTTACAAAGGGCTGTCCTTTATAGAGCTGCAATCCTGGCAACGTGCTCGTTGACTGTTCGCTCAAAGCTAGTCAAGGAGTGCTGGGTTCTATAGGGTGGCTGATGAATTTTGCTACGCTATATTAAGAAACTCAAATAATTTTTTTTTTCAGTGTATGGAATTTATTTTTTCCCTGCTCGTTGATGCATGGGCGGCATCTTATCTTTTTTTCTTTTGTATGGTGGCAGCTACAGCAGCGATTGTTTCCTCCGTTCGAACTGAAGGGGTTTCGATGGTAAGGTCTTCTGTTGACTGTCCCATGCTCGGCAAAATTGTTTACAAGTCTCATTATGGTCCATCTGCTCGGAGGATTGCCGAACCTTCTTTGAACCGAAACTACAGACTCCAGTGCGTGATAGCGGCGGACAATCCAAATTCTTGGTTTAGTGTCCCAGTTATCCATTTTTGTTAAATGTAAAAGTCAATCTGCAAAATAAAAAAAAATAACCAGATTCATTGAATAGAAAAAAAATTATTCAATTTTTTTTTTGGTAGCGGCTTTCATCAGCCACCCTGTATATCAGTAGTTTCTAGTTACTTTAATTTAAGACTTGTTTGGGTCCCAGGTCATAGCGGTATCGCTGCGCACTACAAAGTCAAGTTATACATTTTGCGAAATATTTATTTAAACTTAGTGTTGGTATATCGCGTTCGCTTGCTTTTATGCAATTTGGAGGAGTGAAAGAACTATATTGATATTGGAAGAAATTATATTTACAGTGACATTGTGTTACTTGTATATTATTTACGTAGTTCCAACGAAAGTTTAAGGTATGTTTGCTTTTATCATTATTGTTATAAAAATACCAAATTTGTAGTTTAGCTTTTATATGTGAGTTAAGTCAGTTTCTAAGTCTCTTTTGATCAGCAGAAGAGCTGTGAACTACCGAGGCGTATTTCTCCTGTTATGCGGTTGAAAACCGACCGCCACATCCGCGTCAGAATAACTTTTTGTGTGTATGAGTATATGCACAGTTGTCAGTTAGGATAAAGTTGCATCAGAGATTTTGAATATTTGACACATCAAACTTTTTGGAAATGGCGAAAGGGAAAAGAAAAATGTCACAAAACCCCCAGGGGTAATAGATATGTATATACTAGATGGATATCATGGTTTATTCTATATGGCTCTTTATAAAATTAAAAGCTATATATGTATACATAATTCTGACGAGTAAAAGTTATATATTTTTTCATACAAATTTCCTATATCGTTACAGAAATTATTTCCACTAGAGCTAAAAGTTGCGCTGGTCAAGTATTTCCAAACATTCACATTCGTATTCATAAACCAAAGCAAAGCATCACAGGTGTAGAAATAATATCCATAATTTAGGAAAGGCAGTCACGCCATCCTTTTCTTTAAACCTTTACAAATATAATGCGGCACACAACAAAAGTTTATCCAGTAGTTACGTGAGGTTATTGTGGGGAATAAGTGGAATATGAATACGTGTTTAATGTATTTAAATGCAATTTAGTATTTATTAATGGGGATATAAGGAATTAAATATTGCATGTGCCATATATGTATGTACACAACTCAAACATACATGTATCTTTGTTGTAAATTAACATGGAAATATTCCAGTCATACATGGGTATATGCACAGCCATAGGTAGACTATAAAAATCAATAATACGGCACGACCTTTGCATTCGTTGTCTTTCCAATCTTCAGACAGTCTGCGTTGCACCCATGCCCCTTATTGTTGCAGATGGCTACTTTATATGCTCCTCCATGACTTTATGGCTGCATTTGCAATTTTGTATTTTTCTTATATTCGTGCCAAGAATTTAAATTCGTTTTCATTTCACTATACATATGTATTTAGAGAAATCGTTTTAGTACCTGTAATAGCTGTAGTATTGGCCTTATACCTCGATGCGGACTTCTGCGTTTTTATCTACTTTTTATTTTAATTGTCTCCGCTATTCTGGTATTTACTGCTACAACATAGCATAAGGCTAGCGCCAGTAGAACTAGTAACTATTTTGGTCATCGACAACATCCGCTGGTGATATTGAAGAGTTACGGCCCTAATACTTGAAAAATATTCTCTTATGATGACATGCTTTTTATGAAAAAGTGGTTCGAGTTATGCTACACCATACATTATATTTTGATCTTCCCCCTGTTTTGTGCGGTGTCTACATATGATTGTCGTTTATGGTCTGCATTTGTTGTGTTTCTTCGTTTGTTTAGCTGTCTTTAAATATACTATGTTATTTCTTCCATTTTCTGGTGATCACTAGTTCCAGATGTTAATGTGTTTCAAAATAATAAACACATAAATCGCAGTATTTCAATTGTCAGTTATTCAAAGACTGGCGTTGCTTCAAATATTTACATACATATGTATATCCATAGATATATCAAACTAGATATATATTCCTTCCAATTAAGAACTTTAAGTAAAGACACATTGCGTTGATCAGACCATGAAAATAAGTAGTAATTATGCTCGATCCAAAAGAATTAACCAGATTCTTTCCATTGGTAAGTAATGGCATATTTCCACATGTAGCGTGCCCTTTTGTTTGTTTGTTTCTTTCACACTCTTATTTCTTTCCGGCGGTAGTTTACATTTAGAAAGGCTTTGATTTTTTACGTGTAACGTACACATTTTGCAACATTGTTTTGATGAAGTGCTTTGACTAAAATAAATAAAAAAAATTAAAATACTATATTTTTTCGATCAAATTTAGTAGTTCTCATATACCTATAATTATGTTTATCAAACATCCAGTGGGCTTAATACCGTATTATATATCGATTAGTATATGACATAGCTTAAGATAAGTGAAGTGAAGATAATATAGTGAAATCGGTCCAGGATTTTCCAGCTTTCGTATACTACGTATATTGATGTCCGTTATTCGAGTGGTCTTTATGCCGAATATTTTCGGTTTTTTTTTTATTTTTTATTATTTTCTCTTTTCAAATATAGAATTAGTTTTAAGAAAAACATTTAGGAACCGCTTAGACGATTATAGCCGAATCCACCAGAGCCCGGCACTCATTCCTCCTTCATGCTATTTGTAAATACCAAGTGAAACCAGGTCGCTTTCAACTTGTCTTTCCAACGGAGTGGAGGTCTTCCTCTTCCACGGCTTTCACCAAGCGGGGACTGAATCGACCACTTTCAAAGCTGGAGTGTTTTCCTCCAAGCGAACAAAATGACCTAGCAGCGTTTTTATACTCTCGCAACAAAGTTGCTACGAGAGTATTATAGTTTTGTCCACATAACGGTTGGTTGTAAGTCCTAAAACTAAACGAGTTAGATATAGGGTTATATATATCAAAATGATCAGGGTGACGAGAAAAGTTCAAATCCGTGCAAGCTGTAACTTGAGTAAAAATTGAGATATCTTAATGAAATTTGGAACACGTATTCCTTGGCACCATAAGAAGGTTAAGTTCGAAAATGGGCGTAATCGGTTCACTGCCACGCCCACAAAATGTCGAAAACCGAAAACACATAAAGTGCCATAATTAAGCCATAAATAAAGCTATGGAAATAAAATTTGGTATGAAGGATCGCACTAGGAAGGGGCATATGCGGATGTAATTTTTTTGGGGAAGTGGGCATGGCCCCGCCCCCTACTAAGTTTTTTGTACATATCTCGCAAACCAATAAAGCTATATCAAGGAAACTTTCTGGTGTCGTTTTTTTTAGGTACTACCTTATACAGTCCAAAAATGGAGAAAATCGGATTATAACCACGCCTACTTCCCATATAAAGGTTATGTTGAAAACTACTAAAAGTGGGTTAACTCAATAACGAAAAACTCCAGAAACACTAAATTTCACATAAGAAATGGCAGATGGAAGCTGCAGTCAGATTTTTTTACAAAATGGAAAAGGGGCGTGGCGTCGCCCACTTATAGGTCAAAAACCATATCTCAGGAACTCCATCGATTTCAATGAAACTTGGTTTGTAATATCTTCCTAGCTTCCCAATGATATGTTGTGAAAATAGGCCAAATCGCTTCACAACCACGCCTACTTCCTATATACCAGAACTTTGAAGACGATCTGAATCGTTTACTTTACAATATATAAAGTAAGCACTAGTAAAGATATCGATGCACAATTTTGCACAAATACTACGTTTATGGTGTGGCAGCCTCATTCTAAAAATCACCGAAATCGGACCATAGGTTGTCAAGACCCCATATATCGAACATGAGGACCTCGGTACTTCTAACCTAATATTAGGGTTTCCAACTTTCAATGGACTTTATACAATACATATATATGACGAATATGTGGGTCAAATTGTGTATTATATAATATTAATAAAGTTAAATAAATAAATTGCGAGAGTATAAAATGTTCGGTTGCACCCGAACTTAGCCCTTCCTTACTTGTTTGTCTATATTGTCGTATATCTCTTACCCTTTAAAGTTGCAACTAATCGAACTGCAACTTTCGAAGACATGTGAACATATCTACTTGCAAAACCTTTTTGGTCTTCTGCTGTAAAATTAATAGGAGATAAATAAAAACCGACAAGAAAACTTGTTTGTTTACATTTTCTGACGCTTACATATCGACATGTCTGTCCCTAGCACATATGTACATAAACCTAGTGCAAAGTTTGCTCAGATCTCCTCTGGAATGCGAAATCATGAGAAACACAAAAAGAAATGTGGCAGACATTTTGGACTTTTCAGCGCGTCTTTAAAAAGTTATGGCTGTAGCCATGACCATAAATAACACAGTAAGAACTAGCAAGAATAAAAAGTAACTAAACGAAAATATTTGCTTGTTTACATTTAACTGCACCCCAGTTCATTCACACTTCCTGCTTGGTTAATTTGTTTAAGGCGTGGTTGAGCTTATATTATTTTTCCAAATTATTTCAATACATCGTACATTAAAATTTTAAGTAAAAGCTATAACATACGTTGATGCTTCTTGGTTTTTAGATTACTATTCTGTGATAGATAGTATTCCTTCAATTACTCCGTACTTCATTACTCCTTTGCTTACTTGCTTGAGCTTACTTATAGCATTTTCACATAGGAGCTAATTAGTGATGCAAACAATGTATCGATGTTTTTTAACAAACAAACAAAAAAATCGATGCATGGATGTCTCTTTCAATAATGTTTCATGTCGATGTTTTATATTAAAATTTTACTTCATATCTTCACACTTTTTCTGGTATTAACCCGAAACCACAACAGAGTACTCGTTTGATAGTTGCAACCATAATAAACATTTGGCCCACCAAAATGTGTAAAGTAAGCTGTCAAATTTATTTACAACTAGCTCAATTTAGTTATCTGCCTACTGCCCTAAGAACCATAGCGTGATTATTTATAGCCTATGACCATTTCTAGGTTGTCATTTATCACCATACCAAATTTCATCAAAATCCGTTCAGCCGTTTAGGCGTGAAAGAGTAACAGACAGACAGAGTTACTTTCGCATTTATAATATTAATATGGATTACAGAGAGGGAAGGTTGAAGAGATAATGTATCTCGGATCAGCTGTTACTCCTATCAATCTGAATCCAATAGAGTTTGGGTTAACATTAAAAGTGTTTTTTCCGGAGTTGTATAAACAAGATTCTTAATAATTACACATTGTGGCCTCTTCAATCCCGAGTGAACGTCTGTTTTCTAAATCCAGGGCAACTATCACACAGAAGAAAAATAGAAAAACATCTCGACAGTGAAGAATTCTGTTATTTATTGAGAAAAAACTTTAACAGACAGATAAATCCAATTGAAATAAAATATATCAACTTAAGACGTACTAACTACTACTATATTTCATTTATTTACGCTTCTGCTTCGGTATCCCTTAGTTTTTCATACTACAGTAGATATCGGTTATATGACGAACCGCTTGTATGCAAATTTTGGTTATATGCAAAATTTTCATATTTCAACGCATTATAGAACGTTTTATTATATGAATTTGGTTGTTTGAATGCAAATCGTTTATAAGCAAATATCGCATTTATGCAAAAAAATTTCAGCAAAATTGAATCGTTACGTACAAATTTTAATCTGTTTTAAGCAAATTTTCCAACACTGAAACACTAAATTTATTCTATCGATTTATCGATTGTCAAACATATGATTTTGTGTTACACTTGTTACAATGTCGCGTCGTGTTGTGTTAACAGCGAAACAAAAAATTGCGGTTTTAAACGATTTAAAGACTTCCAAAGACCGAAAAACCATTGCTGCTAAATATAAAGTTAGCTTAAGCACTATATCGCGCATTCAAATCCAAGAGAACAAAATCCGCGCCATAACAAATCCCAATAGGAAACGGGATAGGAAAGGCGCACACGTGAATTTGGACAGAACCTTGTTGTCCTGGTTTAACCAAATCCGGTCCCAAAATGGAATTGTTACTGACCTGTCTTGCTTTCTAAAGCACAGGAATTTGCGTTAAAATTAAACGAAAGTTATGTGCCAGACCGTAGTTGGTTGCAGCGTTGGTGCGGGCGAAATGCCCTTAACTTCTCCAAGATTTACGGAGAAGCTGGCGAAAATAACGCAACAAGTGCAGAAGTTTTCACTACTAACCGTTTGCCTCATATTATTGAAAAATTTTCGCCGGATTGTATATTTAATGCCGATGAAACCGGGCTGTACTACAAGGCGTTGCCAAATGGAAGTTACAAAGGCAAGTATGAGAATCCAAAGGGATTCAAAACTCAAAAGCAACGCCTCACATTTCTGTTTCTATGCAATGCAACCGGCACGTATAAACGTGCATATTGCATTGGAAAGTCGGCTAAACCACGGTCTTTTAAAGGAAAACAGCTACCGCTGCCATATTATAATAATAGAAGTGCTTGGATGACGAGTGTTATTTGGAAAAAGATTCTAATAGATCTCAATCAAAATCTTGAAAAAGATAACAAGCAGATATGTTTGATTGTTGATAATGCTCCTTGCCACAATACAGATGAGAAATTCTCAAACATTACGATTGAATTTTTTGCCACCAAATACAACTGCCCTTATACAGCCACTTGATCAAGGTATCATCCACTCCTTTAAAATGGAATATCGACAAATACTAATAAAAAACAAATTTGTGCGTTGGAGAAGGGCTTATCTATAGTTGAATTCCTGAAATCGCTCACTATTTTGGATGGTATCAATTAATGCAAATCGCGCTTGGAACCTTGTTAAGCAGCAAACAATTAGTAATTGTTTCAAAAAAGGTAAATTTCGTGTTAAAGATGGTACAAATTTAAAATAAAATTGTTCATTTCAGGCAGGCATTGACAACATTCAATTCATTACAGATGAGATTGCAGCCACTGAAGGCGAAAACTATGAATGGTGCACACTGATAATGAATACATTCAATGCGATTAATGAACTTGTCTGCTTTGGAACCATGTCGGACGAGGATATTGTTGCGGACGTATTGGCCGTCAATCAAAATTCTACTGAAGATGAGGAAGTGTTCGCGCAATCTGAGGCTTGTATTAAACACCCCTCAACGAAAAATGCCTTGCTAAGCTTAGATTCGCTGCGTGACTATTTTTGTCATAACAATATAGATCCCTTAGAGGCTTTTGAAGATATTGAAAATTTAATCCTAGAGAGTTCTGAAAAACAGAAATGCCAGAAGAAAATAACAGATTTTTTAAGTAAATCTTAACAATTTTCAAATTAAATGAATTGACTGAAGTGAAATATAATTTTTATTAAAACTGAATAAGTTTATATATTCTATTTCTTGTGTGCTATTTTTTGTTTACATCGAATTGATTGTGTATATGCATATATTTTGCATATAAGCGAATACCGCTTGTTTGCAATTACCGCCTGTATGCAAATTTTTTTTTGCATTATAACAATTGCATATAACCGATATCTACTGTATTTAAAATACGAAAAAAAGGTCAAAAATACATAGATATTTCGAGGCTCTGCTCTATTAAAACGCTTATTAAGATCGATTTACCATACAATATACAAATCTACATTACTTTTTAATTGAATTGTAATCGACTTGAAAATGAAATTAAACTCTGCGACCGTATTTGTAGTTATATTTACGTTCTTTGTCTGCGATTGGCTATATTTTTGAGAAAATTGCATTAATACTACACGACGGCAGATGCAGAACTTACCAACTTCTTATGAAAAGCAAAAACAAAAATGTATAATAGCTGATCGGTTATTGAGTAGCCGTCAGTGTGAAGGGCAAAAACGGTTTCTCAATAAAAAATTTGATTCATTAATTAATTTGGCTGTGTGAAAACGCTATAAAACACAAATGGATATAAAAGAAACAACAATTTATTTAGTTAATTTAAAAAAAGCGATTATTTAGAGAGAGCACGTAGATGACTCCTTTCTGGCTGTTTGGTTGTTCTATTTTCCGTACCCTAAGTTTTGGTGAGGCTCGTTAAAAATTAATTTATACCGTCGATACCACTTTCTTTCCCACGTATTTATTGCATTAGTTTTGATTTTTAATACGCTTTTATAAGCTTCAATTATGTGTGTATGTATGTTTGTTTGTTTGTAACTTTTTCCAGTAGTACTGACACTGCACGACGGCGAACAAAAGTATGAGCAACTCAGCGAAAAATACGCTTAAAAGTTTGCAACATATGGAAATACTCAAATATGTACATATTTAAAGGGAGTATACTTTTATAGAAAAGCTATGTATACTTAAATAGCGGAGAATTTAAAATGAAAAGACGCACACAGCACCAGTTTGTGATAACATAAATATAAAAAAATAGTACACCAAGAGAAATAATTTGAAATAATCCAAAACACATGGCTTTCAGGTAACAAAATTTAGCATTTCCAAAGGTAGGCTTATAACAAGAAGAACTTTTGCTTTGTTTTGAAATTAAAATTCAGATGCGGCACTGTAAGGAAGTGCTCTAAAAGTACATATGTAACGCCTACCATCGATGGTGTTACTTGATAACATATGTACATATGCTCCAAAACATCTCTCTAAAAGCCAATGAGTAACAGGAAGGTTCTCAGTAAAAACTGAATACTGCCTAATTATCGATTTTGGGATTTCTCTTCTTATCAGTACTGTTGCCCGCATCACATCAAACTAAAAGGTTAAAAATAAATCTAGTTTAAACAAAAACTAAAAAAAGCTTTTAAACCACATCAAACTAAATATAAGCTGACAAAATTAATAAACGAAAAGTACTTGTATTCTTGGTTAAAAAGCGTGGGTTCTTTGTGCAGTATTTTTCGTGTATTGAGCAACTCACTCTTTTTAACCAAGAATACATATATTTTTCGTTGATTATTTTTGTCAGCTTATTTAAGAATTATTATTAATTTGTTGTTTTGGTTGTTGTGGTTTAAAATCGTTTTTTTTTTTTTTAGTTTTTTAAACTATATTTATTCCTCTACACATAACATTGAAGTGTTAAATTACAATGAAGGAGGCGGTGAGTTTGAAAGAAAGAGTATATGAAAATCGTAAGAAATCTTTCTTTTTCAACATTAGATTTTAGACATTTTTCATACAAATTTCATCTACTTAGCACTTCGAGAGTCGTTTCGGTCTCTTTGTCTGCTGGTGACATAATTTCTTATGGGTTTATTCATTCCAACGGTATGCGTTTTCACTTTTGTTGGTGTAACGTGAATTTAACGGTTTACGTATATGATTATCACATCGAATGGCAATTGAGTTGTGAAGAAAACCACGATTTCTTCACATAGATGTGAGGCATCGCTATTTTAAAAGTTGTCGAATATGGATCTTAACTTTTCAATGCTCCAGATATAGAACATAAGGAAATCAGTGCTATTGAGAAAACGTATGGACCAAAAGAAATAATAATGCGGAAAATAAAATAATAAGAAACGAATAAATACAGCAGTTTATTCCAAGCAAACTTCTAACAACCGGTTTAACTCGTTGATCAGTTGCTGTCTTCAGTGATGGTCAGCCCTTTTAGCTGAAAACATACCTATATAAGCCGACGTTGCATACTGAATGTGACTTGTTCGGTCAGATGTCCAGCAGGGATTAAATCGCGTGCCTTCACAATCTCTACACATTTACTACATTTTACTGTTTTTCATTACAACATTGCGTGTTATGTTTCAGCGGAAGCTGCTGTTGCCTCCTAACAATCACCGCGTCCCAGATGTTTGTTCAACAATTCCTTCCGTGTGTTGCGGATAAAAGACGCATTGCACAAATTCCCCAAGAATGCAATAGTGCAGCTCTTTGTTTTGGTGGGTTTCCGTTCATATTTTTTATTTTGTAATTTGTGAATTGACTAAAGATGTGTGCTCGTATTTGCACTTGACTTTCAACCAATATAACCAAGGTAAAAGTGATAAGAGTAATCATATCTCCCATACGAGAGTGTTAGAATTCATTGCATGTGACTCAAACTTCGTAGAAACATAGCTTTGTAAGCAATCAAGATATTGTTATAAGTTGCTGCTATATATAACAGGCTGCTTCCTTCTGAATTGCAGCTGGGCAGTGGCAATGACAATGACTTTTTTGTTTTTATCACGTTTCCACCATGTCTGCCATAAGAGACATAATAACATCAACAGTTTTGGTCTTCCTCACTTTACGTATTCTACTTTATCATGAGAGCCATGCAATGCCATATTATGTCGCTGTGTTTAAAGATATTCTTACTCAATCCTCGCAGCACTTATGCTACAACAACACATAGTACAGAACTTAGTTCCCACATACATACCTTTTGGCATGTGCTGGAAAATCGCGGCACAATTCCGCCATTCTTGTCTTCCATAGAAGAACTTTTGCGTTGAATGAAATGCACTAATTACAAACAATAAGTGGCTTCACGCTAACTCTGTTCATATCGGATGTCGCCATGTGAAGCTTATTTCAATTCACCTGTCAACGATGAGACAACGCTTTGCTGTACAAAAAATTTTCTACAATCCTTTGATGAGTTTACTTTCTTTAACACTTGTGAGTAAATATCTTTCTAGAGTATACAGTGGCGTGCACAAATGAGTACATAATTCATTTCTTTACTTTTTTGAACGATAAAATAAGTAATAACAAAGAAAATAAAACCAAATTTTTTTTCGTTTATTCGTTGTTCCATTCTAAATAATACAAAAAAAAATTTAAAACATAAAGCAACAAATTCATAGAGAAAAAAAACCATAACAAAAATAACTCGCATGTACTCAATTTTGCACTTTTGTATGTAGTCAGCATAAAACAAGTTTATACCATTAGTTTTGAATTGTTTGCTATCGTCTTCGACCAGTAATGCAAATTTATGAGTAAAAACGTGTGATTAGTAATAATTAAAGTATTATATCAAGTGTACCGCAATAATATTCTGTATTTAAAAAAAAATGAAAAAGTTATCGCGTGATGTGGAGAATAATATAGTTTCCTTAACAAATAATGGTGCTTCACCTGGGGAAATAGTCAAGGAGTTAAATATTAGTCAATCTGTGGTCATTCGCGTTCAAAAATGACGATATTGGTCAGATGAATCAAAATTTAATCGTTTCCAATCATTTATAGTCCAATTTTTATGCTCTCTTGCAAATTTCATTCGCGCCTTTTGGTCCTTTTTGGACAATGCAGGTTTATTTTTTTTTAACGGCTGCAATATATCCAATGTTGTGGAGCGCTCGTCGTGCTGTCCATTCACTAACGTGCTTATTTTTGGCAACTAAAGTATTTTTCGGTGTAATGGTCTTCTTCTGCCTCATTTCTGCCATCATAAGATGTGCATCCGCTCCGGTCAACAGTTTGCGGCGGCCTCTGGTTTGCTCTTTGGGAGCAATATGTCGTCATTTTTGAACGCGAATGACCACAGATTGACTAATATTTAACTCCTTGACTATTTCCCCAGGTGAAGCACCATTATTTGTTAAGGAAACTATATTATTCTCCACATCACGCGATAACTTTTTCATTTTTTTTTAAATACAGAATATTATTGCGGTACACTTGATAAACACTTTATTTATTACTAATCACACGTTTTTACTCATAAATTTGCATTACTGGTCGAAGACGATAGCAAACAATTCAAAACTAATGGTATAAACTGGTTTTATGCTGACTACATACAAAAGTGCAAAATTGAGTACATGCGAGTTATTTTTGTTATGGTTTTTTTTCTCTATGAATTTGTTGCTTTATGTTTGAAATTTTTTTTTGTATTATTTAGAATGGAACAACGAATAAACGAAAAAAAATTTGGTTTTATTTTCTTTGTTATTACTTATTTTATCGTTCAAAAAAGTAAAGAAATGAATTATGTACTCATTTGTGCACGCCACTGTATATACACTAATAAACCTTAAAAAATAATAATTTAGTTAGGTGTTATGCCCATTTTTTTCGTGTAATATATTTATTTTAAGGTTAACATAAATTATAATAAAATTTGTTGAACACATTATACTCAAATTTAATAATGGGGCCAAAATTAAAATGGCTTAGAACTAAATATTAGAACGTAATATCGCTTATAATGATTAATCTTTTTATCATTAAAAAGTTGCAGTTTTAAATTTCTAGGGACTTCCTATATGAAAGTTTGGTAAGTTTGGTTGTCGGGTAAATTATTTGTTCACTTGAACGTCCAAGCTGTGCTATCTGCATTATATATTGTGCCACATATTACACTTTTTCCCAAGAATATTTTAGTGATTTTGAATACAATGAAATTCTAGCTTAGAAGAATTAACTCAATTACCAGTTCTTTGCTTGCATTTCAATATTTTATAATGCCTAAGACCACTGTATGTATGGTCAGTATAGAAAACCTTCTCACAACGAAATTTTATTTTAAGTGATTCTAAAAGAAATAATGTTCGCTACAGCAATACAAAACCCTATAATAAAACTTGCTACATAATTTCAACACAATTGTAAATTAAATATATTTTTAACATGCGTGTGTAAAACATTTTATATTAAATATGCTGTTGGTCTCGGAGATAAAAATTCTATTATGCCTAAATGAAATATTCACAGTAATTTAAAGGTGAAGGAACAAGGCAAATGATCACAGCAAAATTAGGGCAATTTAAGTTTGGCAAAAAAGTTCCCATAAGCTTTTAGCTTTCTGCTACACATCTAACAAATACAAATTTATGAATGCCTTTTTTATCATGACTATTATAAGTTTTCTGAATTTCCCGTGTTTTCCTTCAGTCGGATTTATTAAAGTCGCATAAACAACGCGTAGCAGGGAGGGTCAGCGACATCTAACTTAAATATTTATTTCCTAAAAATACTGATTTATTTATTGTTAATGTATATTGAATTTGATAACACTAGCTTTTATCAAGTAAGGAAGGACTAAGCTCGGGTGTAACCTAACATTTTATCCTTTTGCAATTTATTTATTTAATTTTATTAATATAACACACAATTTCGCCAACATATTCGTCATGTATATAGTAAAAAGTCCATTGAAAGTTGGAAACCCGAATATTTGGTATATGGGCTACGTGAAGTTATGACCCGATGTCACTCATCTTTGTCACGGAGATATATTATTAGAAGAAACATATTCCTTCCGAGTTTCTTCAAAATATCTGAGAGACTTACTTATATTTTCGATAAACAATTTATTAGAATCACTGAAGTTCTCATGTTCGATAAATGGGACCTTAAATTCTTATGGTCCAATTTCGGCGATTTTAAGAATGGCGATGTCACACTATAAATGCAGCATTTGTGCAAAGTTTTGCTCCGATATCTTACTGTTTACTTTATATGTATATTGCAAAGTAAACGATTCAGATTGACTTCATAGTTCTGGTATATCGGAAGTAGGAGTGGTTGTGAACCGATTATCATATCATTGAGATGCAAGGAAAATGTTACGAATTTCATTAAAATTGGTCGAGTAGTTTCGGAGGTATGGTTTTGACTCATTAGTGGGCGGAGCCACACAAATTTTAAACTTTGTATATCAATTTGAGTGAAGCACTTCCCCATCTTTATAATGATATTTAAGGTATCTGGTGTTTTCCTTGATTTAAGCATTGTAGTAATTTCAACATAACCTTTCTTCCATTTTTAGACTGTTTAAGGATTGTCTCCAAAGGAAACGACTCTAGAGCTTTATACTACGTTCGGACCGACATTGAAAACACAAAATTAATATTAAATACATATATTCAGCAGCTCACTAATTAACTTAATTAATTTATTATTTAATTTTATTTTCTTTAATTATAAAGTAAAAAAATATTTCAAAATATCTGATGATTTTGCTTTCATGGGAGTGAAAACCATTAGTGCCACAGAACATAAATTATCTGAAAAAGCTTGCGAACTAATTAATTCATTAGCGATAACAATAAACGATATGAGCAAACAATTAAAACCACAAAATATCACATCCCTTAGCAATAAATTGTAGTCAAAATACAAAGAATATATTATTAAACATGCGGGAATATAAACACAAATATATGAATATCTTATTTGAAATACATAGTATTTGCATTTCGAGAATTGAATTATTAATGTAAATATTTGCTTCATCACTTGTAATGAAGTGTGTAATATACAACAAAGCTACAACCACTGTGTGAATTTAGACAAATTAAAATATTGCGACAAATGTGACTAAGCTGACAAAGATTTTGCTTGCAACATGGGTTTATAAATTAATTTACTGATGTAATCGTGCGATAATACTTATGTATAGATAGTACTCGTAGGTTGGTAAAAACATCTTCTATAAAATTATATCAATAAAAAATATATTGAACCGTAAGTTTTGACAGGCTTTGCTGAATTTTAATTGGCAAATTAAATATTAAATATAAAAGGTCGAGAACAAGAGTAAAGGCCAAGTGCTGAATAAAACTTTTAAGGTAATATCTCAGATGTTGAGGCATAATGCAATGCAAAGTAAAAAACGCTTTACGACTATCTCTTTTGTTAATGTTGCCGAGGTTGGCTATTCACATTGGTCATTACATATCCTCAAAACTTGCCAAAGAAGTAATGAGGCCACAGAAGTCAGGCGCGTAGCAAAAAGTTCCAAAGTGTGTGAGTGTTGCTGTTGGAACTCTTATAGCACTTGATTACCTTATAGCAATAAGACTGCGAATGTGCCCACTGGTAGATCACGTCGCTGCATATGAAGAATGTGACGAAACATAAAGGTAAAGTACGCTTTAAAACAAAGATGTGTGTATTGCCAGTAAGTAAAAGCTGTAAGCAACTACTGTCCTTAAGTTATTCACCAACTAAAAATGCCTTAAGACGCAGTTGCTTACACTGTCTCTCCTTATTTCCTTAACTCATCATTTTTTATGTACTTGAATTTTATATGAAAATAGGCACCGGTTGTCAGAATTCCTTATTTCTGTGTGCAGTAAGCTACACAAGTTACTACGTTCACATGCAGGTGGTTTGGTATCAAGTTTGCGACGAAATGGAAATATATTTGTACATATGTGAATGGAGACGAATTTGTATGAAGAAATTTGTATTTTTATGAATTTTGGTTTCCAGATTATAACGGGTGATTTTTTTGAGGTTAGGATTTTCATGCATTAGTATTTGACAGATCACGTGGGATTTCAGACATGGTGTCAAAGAGAAAGATGCTCAGTATGCTTTGACATTTCATCATGAATAGACTTACTAACGAGCAACGCTTGCAAATCATTGAATTTTATTACCAAAATCAGTGTTCGGTTCGAAATTTTTTATCGACAAATTTTGTTCAGCGATGAGGCTCATTTCTGGTTGAATGGCTACGTAAATAAGCAAAATTGCCGCATTTGGGGTGAAGAGCAACCAGAAGCCGTTCAAGAACTGCCCATGCATCCCGAAAAATGCACTGTTTGGTGTGGTTTGTACGCTGGTGGAATCATTGGACCGTATTTTTTCAAAGATGCTGTTGGACGCAACGTTACGGTGAATGGCGATCGCTATCGTTCGATGCTAACAAACTTTTTGTTGCCAAAAATGGAAGAACTGAACTTGGTTGACATGTGGTTTCAACAAGATGGCGCTACATGCCACACAGCTCGCGATTCTATGGCCATTTTGAGGGAAAACTTCGGAGAACAATTCATCTCAAGAAATGGACCCGTAAGTTGGCCACCAAGATCATGCGATTTAACGCCTTTAGACTATTTTTTGTGGGGCTACGTCAAGTCTAAAGTCTACAGAAATAAGCCAGCAACTATTCCAGCTTTGGAAGACAACATTTCCGAAGAAATTCGGGCTATTCCGGCCGAAATGCTCGAAAAAGTTGCCCAAAATTGGACTTTCCGAATGGACCACCTAAGACGCAGCCGCGGTCAACATTTAAATGAAATTATCTTCAAAAAGTAAATGTCATGAACCAATCTAACGTTTCAAATAAAGAACCGATGAGATTTTGCAAATTTTATGCGTTTTTTTTTAAAAAAAAGTTATCAAGCTCTTAAAAAATCACCCTTTATGTAAGTTATAAAAAAACAAGTAAGGAAGTGCTAAGTTCGGGTGTAACCGAACATTTTATACTCTCGCAATTTATTTATTTAACTATATTTATATTATATAATACACAATTTTACCCACATATTCGTCATATATATTGTATAAAGTCCATTGAAAGTTGGAAACCATAATATTAGGTTAGAAGCACCGAGGTCCTCGTGTTCGATATATGGGGCCTTAAAAACCTATGGCCCGATTTCGGCGATTTTTAGAATGGGGCTGCCAAACTATTAACATAGTATTTGTGCAAAGTTCTGCACCGATATCTTCACTAGTACTTACTTTATATATTGTAAAGTAAACGATTCAGATTGTCTTCAAAGTTCTGGTATATAGGAAGTAGGCGTAGTTGCGAAGCGATTTGGCTTATTTTCACAACATATCATTGGGATGTAAGGAAACTATTACAAACCAAGTTTCATTGAAATCGGTAGAGTAGTTCCTGAGATATGGTTTTTGACCCATAAGTGGGCGACGCCACGCCCATTTTCCATTTTGTAAAAAAATCTGAGTGAAGCTTTCATCTGCCATTTCTTATGTGAAATTTAGTGTTTCTGACATTTTTCGTTAATGAGTTAACCCACTTTTAGTAATTTTCAACCTAACTTTTGTATAGGAGGTGGGCGTGGTTATAATCCGATTTCTTTCATTTTTGGACTGTATTAGGAAGTGGCTAAAAAAAACGACTGCAGAAAGTTTGGTTTATATAGCTCTATTGGTTTGCGAGATATATACAAATAACCGATTTGGGGGCGGGGCCACGCCCACTTATCCAAAAAAATTACATCCAAATATGCCCCTTGATAGTACGATCCTTCATACCAAATTTTATTTCCATAGCTTTATTTATGGCTTAGTTATGGCACTTTATGTGTTTTCGGTTTTCGCCATTTTGTGGGCGTGGCAGTGGTCCGATTTTGCTCATTTTCGAAAGCAACCTTCCTATGGTGCCAAGAAATAAGTGTGCCAAGTTTCATCAAGATATCTTAATTTTTACTCAAGTTACAGCTTGCACAGACGGACGGACGGACGGACGGACGGACGGACGGACGGACGGACAGACAGACATTCGGATTTGAACTCCACTCTTCACCCTGATCACTTTGGTATATATAACCCTATATCTAACTCGTTTAGTTTTGGGTGTTACAAACAACCGTTATGTGAACAAAACTATAATACTCTCTTTAGCAACATTTGTTGCGAGAGTATAAAAATTAAAAAAAGTAGTTTTTAGGAACGAAATAAAAATAGTGCTTGCAAAGGAATAAACAAGGCATGTACACATGCTTACCTTGATGACAAAAAGTTTGAAATGCATAAATTTCCATTGCTGTGAAATGACAACGGAGTACAGGGAAACCGCGCCCATCATTCACACCCAGAACTACCGTTTGAAGTGCCGCGCAACTCTCAGTAGTCATTTAAATAGTTAGTGGTTTCACTTAATTGTAGAAGAATAACAGCAAAATTTACTGCAATCCGTTTTCGTCATGACTTATTAAGGAAGAGAGATATTATTTCGTGCAAGGAAAATATTTCTCAAAATGAATTCAAAATTTGTCAGCACATACTCTCACGTGCATAAGTACCTACATATGTATATTCATATTTATAAATTGGTACGTACTCACTTAGTTCTAAACCAAAATATACAATTTTCAACAGTGATGAAAGCAATAAATTTCATATTTACGCAGCTTTGCCTTTAATGCACATTATTTTGTCTCGTAAGAGCGTTAAATATTCGAGCAGTATTAAATGAAGTTTGAAAATATCTTCAAATATTATAAGGTTCGGTAGTAAAATCAAATTGCCCTCAGAAAATACTAGTTTTTTGTTTATTCATTTTACAGAAGGGACACACCAGAAGTTACGCCGTGAGTCAAAATCGATCGTATTTACCAAAACAACTTTATGCTCATTGCAACATCACTGCATAAACTGATTGTCGTTTTGAAGACTTTAATGATTACGACAAATATCTTTTTTAGCTTGTGCCTCTTAAATAACTAAAAGCTCAAGTGCAATAGTTGCCATACGTATCAATTAAAACACTTTTACTCTTTTTTCTCCCACTATTGTTATACAATGTTTACATATTACGAGATTATCTTCATTTACGAGCTTAACTCGATAATCTGTAATTAAGAAACGAGATTTCTCATACAAAATTCTTCTCTTGATAATCCGAGATTATAAAATTATCTCCTTTTATACAACTAGATTTTCGGTGTTATTCCTAGTTTTATCGATAATTTTGCGAAGAAGAGGAGAAATATCAAATGAAAATGTAAACAAAAATGGCCGACATCGAGAGAAAGATGTGTAATACAACAACAAATACAACACATTTGACAATTGATAATCTCATTTGGCTAAATGTAAAGGGTTAGATTATTGGACTAGCTTAGAACGGGATTGTTTTCATATGTAAACATACTATTACTTGATTATATTTATACCCTGAACAGGTTATATTAAGTTTGTCACGAAGTTTGTAACACCCAGAAGGAAGCGTCGTAGGCCCTATAAAGTATATATATAAATGATCAGTATGTTGAACTGAGTCGATTTAGCCATGTCCGTCTGTCTGTATATATACGAACTAGTCCTTCAGTTTGTAAGATATCGTTTTGAAATTTTGCAGATGTTATTTTCTGTTCAAGAAGTTGCTCATTTGTCGGAACTGATCTCGGTCCGATATCGGTACACTATATCATATAGCTGCCATACAAACTGAACGATCGGAATCAAGGGCTTGTATGGAAAACTTCCGCATTTTACTACATATCTTCACGAAATTCGGTGTGAGTTATTGTTCATAGAAATAATTTAATATCCGAAAAAATTGTTCAGATCGGTTCACTATAGCATATAGCTGCCATACAAACCGAACGATCGGAATCAATGGCTTGTATGGAAAATTTTCGCATTTGACGTGGTATCTTCACGAAATTTGACACGGATTACTGCTTAAGGTAATAATATAATCTCCGAAGAAATTGTTCAGATCGGTTAACTATATAACTTTAATGTTTCTAGCAAACAACCCGGCTAAAAATAATTAGTAAAATGTTTTCTTCTTTTCTTACTTTCTTTTTCTTACGTCTTTAGATTTGCTTAAATACATAGTTACTAAAAGAAATGCACCTGTGAGGGGTATATTAGCTTCGGTACAGCCGAAGTTACGTTTTTTCTAGTTTTTTTGGAGTATTTCTCATTTATGCTGATGTCTCATAAAATAAATATCGATTACAACAACACTCATACACACATACTTGAATAATAGCAGCTGCCAAAGAGGCTAAGGCAGTTAGACGCGGCTTGTAATCCATAAATTCAATTTTGATGACACTTGCGCTATGGCAGAGGTGAACTCGTAAATATACTTTATAAAATAAACAACAATATACAATGAATTATTTGCACAAGTGCATCGAATTCACGCAGATTGTATACATTTTATTTAATTTGAAATTTCTATGCTTTTCTTGTTTTTTTTTTCATTTATGGCATTATGCGTACATCACTACTTGGCATTGTACATATGTACATATAAGCCAAATAGACACACATTTTCTTAACTTAATTTCTTATTTGTTATGAACACCAATATATTTTTACCGGCCAGTAGTTACACCTACTTTGCAAAACATTTCGATTTCCATTTAATTGCTACGGCTTACATTCCAAGCATTCTCAAATTTAAGCATTTTTATTAGATATCTGTTGTCGAAAATTTAAATTTTCAGCTCTTAATTGAAACTATTGCTATTTTTGTATTTCCAAAACACACGGAATGGAAAATTGAGTCAAATCCACAATTAAACCGTCGACGAGCATGACTTCCGGCAACATTTGTGTTTCTCACAGCTTAGCTCAACGAATTCTATTTACCGGCGCAACGAAAAAGACAGTAACTCGAGCATAAGAGAAACTCACCACAGTAAATTGTATGAAAACATAATAACTCACCAATTCTTTAAACTCAAAGTTGAGTGAAGATAAATTTATTTGAGTTATTTGTTTTGTAGATGATGAAAGTTGCGGCAACAAGTGAAAGTGAAAGGACCAAAGGACTTGCAACACGTGTTGTACTCGTATGCATTATTTTGATATTAAATAATTAATTAATTAATGGCATTAGTTGCCAAAATATATTTTGTTATTATAGTTTTCCTTCCAAACATTCAGATTACCGATCATCTCGCCTATTATTTAAAAATCTGCAATTGCGCAATATCTCATATCGATAGCAACAGGTGACATTCATTAAAGTTCATCACATGACTTATTGGTCTCAGAGAAACATTTTAGAATGGCAATACATACCAATATACTGTTTGATGTTTTTAAGGGGCACACCTAGTGTGAAATTTCAAAAAAATCAATTTTTTTGTTTCATATTTCGGTAGATTACACCTTTAAAAATAACATACTAAAATTTCATAGTTTTTGAGTTATAGCAATTTAAAGAGCAGTGAAAGCAGTGAAAACGATAATTTTATCTTTAAACGCGTTTTTCTCGAAACTGTATTAAAGAAACAGTGATTACTCAAAAACAAATGATCCGATCACTATTGAATTTTTTTACATGTTCTATATATAGTTCTCCGTACAATGACCTATCGATTTTTGATCTGATCAAAAAATCGAATTTTGGCAGGCCAAAATTTTGGGTAAAATTCGACAATTTTTTTTAAACGCCGCCATATTGTCAATTTTTGATTTTTTTTATCATAGGTCATTGTACAGGTCATATTATCTAGTTTAACGAGAATTTTTTTTTACATTTCATCCACGGAGAAGGCCGGAATCACTGTAGCAGTGAAGGACCTTTTTTCGTGCAGTTGGGGAACGACTGTAACTTAAAAAATATTTAATTTTTTTCTTCAAAAATTTCACTGTATATTTTTGAAACATGTATAAATATATCCTTAAAATTCTTAAATTTTTGAATTGATAAAGTATTTTTTTTTAATAAAAATTCCCAAAAATCACCATTTTTTAGGCCATTACATTAGGTGTGCCCTTTAATGAGCTTGCGAACATTCCACTATGTTCTTCATTGATTTTCACTATGTTCTTTTATTGCAGAATCCATCATTTGGAAGTCCATGAATGTGAATAACAAATATGTTGAACATGTACCATATACATACATAGTCGCCTATGAAAAAAAACATGGATTATTCTCTAAATCTAAACCGCAAACGGGCAGAGTTTGACTTTGGTAGTTATTTATAGACATAGCGAATGCTAAACCAATTGGAATATGTAGCCTTCTTAAGGGTATGCTAGATTCTGACTGTATACTTGGTACCAATTCTCCATTAAACTTTTCAGTTAAAATTATTGCTTAAATAATAATTACTGTGATCATTTTGATGATTTGATTAAATGTAGAATATGCCGTTGACGGACATCTAATAAAATCACCGCAACGACCGACGCTATTTTTCATTTTGACCGTAACTTAGCAAGGATTAACTATTTTAGAAAAGTTTTACCAGTCCCAATGGTTATTGTCTTCTAACAATTGCAGTTCCCGACATGCATCTGGGTATGTTAACTGTTCTCAAAAATTCTAAACACAGTCTCACTTAACTTGTTTTTTTTTTTTTTAATTTATGTCCAAGTAGTCAGTGGTTTAATGCAAAATGTCTGGTTAATAAATTTATATTACACTTCACTTAATTTGTTAGAAGCGAAAATTTCTTTCACTTCGCATTTGACTGTTAATCTATACTATCAGACTATATGGTATGTACATATATTATAGATCAATGCTGCCATTTAAGTATCTGTAGTGGTTCAAATTTTGGTATAGCGAAAACTAATCACTTGTTGAATACTCGTTTTTTGCTATGGGTTTTCAAGCAGCAGTTCTAGATAGTTAACGCAACAATTTCCATTGAATATACTCAGATACGAAAGGGAAATGTCCAGTAATTTTGGTTTATATAGCTTTAGTTGTTTACGAGATATATACATACATAAAACCTATCAGTGGACGGGCGCACACCTACCTTTGCAAAAAAAAAATCATCCAAATATACCCTAAGATCCAATTTCCCCATCTATACTACCAATTCTCCCATGTTGCCAAGGAGTACTTCTTACTCAAGTTATCGGATCATCCGGATTCCACCCTATTCGTCATCCTGATATATATGCAAATCCTTTAGTTTGAGGTGTTCGATGTGTAATATGTTGCAAGAGTATAAATTTTTGTTCGAAACTTTTTCCGAATTTCTTCATTGTCATCACTGCGTCACATCGTAAACACTTCTTTGCTGGTTGGTATGCCATGGCGTATACTTATCAAATAAATGCTTTTCCATCAGTTTTGTTTACTAAACCCTGTGACATGTTTCAAGCTGCAAGTACAATATTTAATTCTTTGTTTTTATGACATAAGGAACTATATTTGATCTTTGTTTTAAGTGCACTCAATCAAACGTGCATACGTCTCCCTAAAATGAAATCATTGCATTTAGCCACTTTGCCAATGAATAAAATATGAGTATTGACAGGATAGATGTTAAATTTACAAATGGCTGCACAAGCTGAAATGCTGTAAGCTAAATATGGGCGGGTAAAATCAGAATAAAGAATGCTACATACATATGTGCCGAATATTTCTGTAGAACTTCCAGCACACATGTTTATATCAATAAAAACAGCAAGAGAAGAGAGAAGCTCAAAAAAATAATAGTTCTGAATTGATTTTATTAGCGTACGCATGTATATACACATATTTGCATAATTCCACATACAACGAAACGTTAAATAATATTGTTTTTGCATCGGTTCGCATTCATTGAATGGTGAATAGCATAACAGCTACGCAGAAACGGTAGAAGGATAATAATAGGAAATTTTTGAGGTTAGTCAGAAGGCATATTATTGTAAGGGATATTATAGTAATTGCCTTCTGTCCATCAACCCACTTATTTAGTCAATTAGGCTAATTTATTAAATATGCACTTCATGCAATTCACTTTCTCTAAATGATTTTAGCTGTTATATTATTTTGAAGCATCTACAGCAACTGCTATCGAACAAAATTGACATTTCAACTTTTAATCATATGAATATACACGTAGTACTTAACATACACACTACTACATTTTTCCCAATTTGCTGCCGGTTTGGTCGTTAGAATAACACGAGCTTTAGTTCCTTTCACTTTTAATGTCTCTACGATGTTACAACCACCAGAGTAACACTCTCATTGTTCCCTATATGCTAATGTGTAAGATCACGACCATGAACGAACATTAAAGGAAATAACGGGCATCAAGGCAACCGTCACTAGTCGTTGTTGTTACGAGTGGAGTCGTTTTAATTCAAAAAGTTCATTTGTCGCTCTGTCAATAGAGTAACAGGGTGATTGACTAAAGCATAAATCTACGCAGCAAAATGTTCGCTTTGGACTCTCGACTGATGAACATAACGGACTATATACCTTTTCATCTTTCATATGCAACTCCTTTCATATTGTTCTGTAGATTTGTTCTTGCTGGTAAAGGCACTTGTTATTGCAACATTTTTTGATGAAATTGGGTCAATTAAAAGCGTTTCAAAGGGTAGCTGCTATGACCACGGTTAACGTTCAAGTGGACAACCGAAAATGGTCGGAGGAGAGAGTAGTGTTTAATTGCGAATGTCAATCTTCTCGTTACTGTTGCTAATTTTGACACTTGCAGCAGTTGAACAGTTGTAGTCGTAATTACACCTATTGTGGGAAGTGAAATTCTAAAGCTTAAGCTTAAAGTAAGTTACATCCAAATATTTTAACACATCTACACCGATCTAACACTGTAACCCAATTTATTTCATCCACCACTTTTTGAAACAAAGATTGCAATAATGGAAATGTTCCAACAGTCAATTATTCAGCAGCAAACTAAAGTGTGAAATATGCGTATTTAAATGTGTAAGCTGTAAGCAGTACATTTCTACTTCTTCGTATCGTAAATTAAACTACTTTCCAAAGTTACAAAGTTTTAAGTAGAATATACCATTTATTGTATATGTGGTAATATGTATCATCATATCCCTTCTTTTATGTGTTGATGTAAAAGTAAAAACTATACCCATTATGTGATAATTATTCAAACCTCAGATGGCCTTATAATCTATAACCCGAAAAGTATCATTAATGCGGAAGTAGTTGTGTGAGAGAGAAGTTGGAAGATTTTATTACGCTTCTCTCTCTATAGACGGAATAAGAGGAGCAGTTTAACAATTTGCTTGCCAGCATCCATGAATAATTGAAAGGGCAACTTGTAGTTCATAATAAGAATAAGAATCTCACACTTAAGTAAGAATTTTCGACATTAAGCTTTTATAAACAATTGCACAATCTCAAATCTACATTAAAAATGGCTAGTTATTCTACTCTGTGTATATTTATAAGAAAGTCCAATTTTAAATATAATATCGAATTGGAGACCTTCATAATCAAATAATACTGATGTTAATATAAACATTTTATGTATCACATTTATGATAGTTCTTTCTCGTAGAATTAAGTTAGTTCCTGATTTAATACCATGTCTTCTTCCCATACAATACGAGACCAGATTCTCTCACTTTACAATAATAATAAGCACCAATCAAGATATTGGAATAAGGGTGTGGTATCTCTAAAAATTGCCGAAACTGGCCCACATTTTTTCAATGTCACAGATACAAAAATGAGGGGCTTCTAACCAATGGCTTACTTCGTACCTTCACGGAATTCGTCTTTGAGCGAGCGTCGGACACGATTGAATTCGTTGTACCAGTTTTTCACAGTGCTATAGGATGGTGCTTCATAGCTATACAAAGATTTTAGTTCATCGATGCACTCTTGTCGCGATAATCCACGTCGAAAGTTGTGAAAAATGATCGCACGAAAATGTTCACGAATTAACTTACATTTTTTGGCCGAGATGAATTTTTTAATTCCCTGTAAATAAAACAATTCACGATTAAATGACAAAACGTTCTGAGTGATGTTATGCTAAAAAATGTCAAACTTTCCAATGGATATTTCAGATTGCACCTGGCAACACTTAGTGTAGCCTAGGCCAGAAATATATATAGCAGCCCTCGTAGACTATAATTTAGGTTTTTAACGACGTTTTTTGACGTTTGTCGAGATATACCTATTTATTTTGCACAACATGCTTTATGTGAAAGTCAATTTCCCACTCAAGTCTACAATATATCACTCTGCCAATAAGAAATATATACATAAAGTCATATTAAAAACGAAAATGTATGTATTACTACGTTTCGACATACCAGAATTAAAGAAATAAAGGAAGCTAAAAGTAAATTGATATTAAATTTTATATATACTTCTAGAACTTATCTTCCCTTAACTGCAAAAACTTCAAAGAAATAAACAAATATTTTTATCTATTGTACTCTTACTCCGACAACTCGTTCTGTTCTACCTAATATTTCGTTATTGACATGTTCACCATAACATATACTAGCAATGCATATCGCTTTTGTTGGGTGTTCGTTTGAGAATTAATAAAATACTTGACAAAAAGAATTTCAATCGACACTCCACACTGCTGAGCTTAAAGTGCATCATTCTAAGAGAGATGAAATTCGTAACCGATTATCGAACTGTGCTATCTAATATGCATGTGAAATGCGAATGCAAATGTAAGTGAAAATGATTGTCAACTTTCCATTGAAATAATATGTGCTGTAGATATCACATGTAGATAAAATATATAAATATTTTTGTTAACAATGCACAGAGACATTGCTCTAGTATTGGCCAAATATATCTATGTTTATACATATGCATACATATGAAAATTTGAATGCAATATTTTTTTTGTTTTTTAAGAATTTAAGTGCAAATAAAATTAAATTTCAGTTTTACTGAAAAGAAAACAAATCTTTGCAGTAATCTCTTATGTACGCACACTTTTCAGTTTAGTAATCTCGCTAACTATTATTGAATCTTTACTTGGTCAACAAGTAATAGGATTACGCCAGGAACAATATCGAATGCAGATTGAGAACACGAGGAATGTAAATGCAGATTGTAAAAAATCTATAAAGCAAACAAGTTGTGAAAAAGTGAATACCTCTCTTACATCCACATACGTATTTTATGTGCGCATAACAATGTTTTAACTTACGCGTTGTTTCTAAGGGAAAAAAGGAAGGCAAAAAAATCTTCAAACCTTTGGCAAGGTCCACACATATGGTGTTAACTGCTAATACGTTAATGGCTTCGTAGAGAGCACTGGCTAAATGAGCCTTGTCCTCTTACAAACAACTAACATACATATCACACACAAACATCACAGCAGCACTTAAACCCGAAAAAACTCTAATCATCCCGGACACAACACTCACCATATTCAAACTCGCATCACTAACACGCTACATCCACCATACTCACCACACCACCGATTATCATCCACACCACTCAAGAGCACACTACTCATCAACACTACACACCGATACACATCTACACAACAAACCCATAACTGTACACATGAGGACACAGAAAGCGAAGGAAGAAGACAGTCATTTTTTTTTCATCAGTTCGTCACACATCGTCGAGAACATAAGGCAGTTTTCCGCGCGTTTTCATTCTTTACGGTTTTATACCAAAACATTTTAAAATATTGTCAAGCCACATCTTTTATATATCCCTTAATAAAGGATTCAAACCAAGTGTTGTGAAATTAAAAATACCTTTCATTTAATACTTGTTTAAACGGTCGCCAAGTGGTAAGTGTTTTCCTAAAAGAAAAGCTCCTGAGAAAGTAACTAAGCACAAAAAAAACAGCAAACACAATTATGCTCCAGATAAATTTAGATACATATAAATGTAGTTATAATCAAAACTAAGAATAAATCATTGCATAAAATAACTTATTTTCTAAACAATGCCAGATGACTAAATGTCATTTCCATATACAAAGTTGAAAATGGTGAATCCTTAGCTCGAAACAGATTGGATTTGCAACATTTACATTAGATTATAATATACATACACTTGTACGAATTAACATACTTTTTATAATAGAAAAAACACACTTATTTCATAGTAACCGCAGTAAGTAATTTTAGATTTCATAACACTATTTCTATGTAAAAATTAAATGCAAATGCAAGTTTTAGTACTTATACTGCCTTTATAAGGGCGTGTACTAACTTCCTGTAGCTTGTAATATTCATAGTAACCTTTTAACTGTGGCAGGTATATACATAAACTGTTCTTTGGACTCCTTTTCAGCAAGTGAGCACAACCACAATCCTTTTCGATCAATTTCACACTCCACCTTTTTCATCGTTGTTTGCCAGTTATTTGTGGTTATGCCACACATACATATATATTAACGTAATTCCGTTGTACTACGCCTTAGCCAGCTAGCTGTTTAGACGGTGTTTAGGATAATAGTCTGCCATTTACTAACTATTAAGGTAAAATATATGACCAACGTTAGTTATTACCAAAATTTGCTCCCAAAGACTAACATAGACCAGACAATATGTATGTATCCATATGTTGCTTGAAAACTTGCAAATAACTGAGTTCTAGAAAATGTATACTCCCACTGCTAAAATTACATTTGTAGAATGATGTACTTAAATATATATGTATAAATATATCCACAGAAGACTCTGCATTAGATTAAATTAGGATAAGTGAAGTGTGATATTCTCAGACTGTTCTAAAACACTTTGTTACATTTTTCATTTAATTATAGGATGAAGGAAGATACAGTTGAACGAGAAGGCAAAAATGGCGTTATCACCCTGTCTCTGATTATAAAACTTATGGCAAGACCTGTCGAATCTGCAGTATAACATAAACCTGCCAATCCACTGCACAAATAGCCTTCACAGTTTTGATATTTTATTTTAAGAATGCTTTATCAAATCATAAAATTTACTATTTCCGATGTAACTAAAAAGCAATGAATATGTTTGTGTATATGTATATTCGGTGTATTTGCAAATGCGAATATTCATTTACGCAAAGGCATTTCTGTATGTATGCAAATTATTCCAGTTTAACCAATTTTCGAATGAATAATTTACGGACCGTAGCAGGAATGAGAGTGAAATTTGCAAATAAATATTCATGTAACAACAGAGCAGCTGTGAAAATATTCATAACAATTACTAATGCTTAAATAGAAGTGTCTAAAATTCCAATTGCATATACACGAAAGCAAGGAAAGAGATATATAGTTCAAAAATATAGTTTAAAGCAAAGTACGATATTCGTGTACGCAAATATTTATCCAGAAATCATTGCCAGATGGTCAGTAGTAATTTTTCTATTACTCGAGTTGTACCGAATGGTAAAACCTTTACTCTACCCCTACTGTACGAATATACAATATACAATTAAGTAGGCATCTCAGGTATTTTATTTTTCCTGGAAACAAAAATTAAACTCAGTATTTGCATACAATATATGTAATCCAGTTATTGACTAGTGATGTATAAAAGCCATCAACCAGAGAAGCAGTCACTCGTTAATGCTTTAATTAACGCCAACGATGTTGGTTCGTGATTGAAAATACATATTTTACCCATAGGTTACATACTCGTATGTTATGTGCTTTCATACTTCAACGATCAGAACTTTGAGCATCATGAATCAAAGGACATTAAAATATATATATATTTTTTTTTTGGTTAAAAATTATTCATTAAACATGTTTACCTATGTATTATTAGCAAAAACCAATAAATTGAAGATTTATGATTTCCAAATTGTTTAACTCAGTTAGGAATATTTAACTCAAATAATCTCGTCATCATACTTTTTTAACACTCGTTGATTTAGACTAAGCGACTATGCTACTATTAACAAAATCAAACATTCGTTACTTAAGAAATGAAATGATTACGTGCACCACTGCGTATGATCAACATACTGAGTCCCAAATAATTACAGTTTATTTTCCGTTTAGATTAAGGTATCGATATTTTTCAAGTGCAAGAATTTATTCATCGAAGAGCTGCGCGAATGTGTCATACTTTTCTCACGGATTGTATAAGTTTTTAAGCCTTACTTTACTTATAACTAAAGTAACACTGATCAAGAATAATCATTAAATACATTCAGTAAAAGTCGATGTAAAGGAATAATGTAGTTATTATTGATAAATAGACTGGCTATTAATATATTAGTATTTAGCATTTGGATTTGGAAACCTAGGAAGTCGCTTTTAACATGCTACGAGTATAGGTCACATTTATCAATTACTATTGTTGTATTAGTAAGGTATCTTGTCTAAGTCGTATTTTCACGAAATTAAAGGAGAAATATACACATTATTCGTTTTCTTTGAAATTTAAAAGAGCAAACGTGAAGCCATTCATAATGTTATATTCAACGTTTATTATGTAAAGGTATATGTATTAGGATGTATGGGCTGTATGTATGGGTGGGCTAGCAAAAACGAAAACTACAGAAAATTCTAAGAAAGTTTTGCCAAGAAACCATGGGTCTAAAATTAATTCCCAGTTCGCGCAGAGCGACTTTAGATTTTGAGGTCATTCTTATTAAATTGTACTCGAAAACCTATATTTTCATAACAAGCCATCCGTAAAATTGTGCTTGGTTTCTTCGATTATAGCGAAAGTTTGTGCTTCTATGTATGCAGCATACAGATATTACCATATATTTTTTTTTTATTCTAAAATTGTGGAAAATACGGTGGATCGAAAATAAAATTGTATTATTGTAGTTAAGTTTTCAAAAAATTAAAAGTTTTTGTGGTGCCAAGTTACAGACATGGGTTTTTTTACTGATGACTGGGAATCTTTTCTAGTTGTAATTTTTTTAGGTTTTAAAGTTTTTTTTGGATTCCATGCGTGGTGTTGTAGTACGACTTTCTATAGTTACGGCCATGATATCGTCTCTATTCTTTGCAATAGCGCGTCGGGAAACTGTAAACTATAAATACTCGTATACTCCCTACCTTTTTGACGATAGACCGAATTTAATTAAATATGTATATGTTAGCAAAAAATTATACCTTATTTCATATCTTATTTTGTAACTAAACTCAATTGAATAATATAGCATTAACTCTTAGAATATACAATATACAATATATTTGTTTACACATGTACATTAAATTTGATTTGCGCTTCTCCATTGAGTCATAACCTCAATGAACTTTTGTTGAGAAAGATCAACAGAAAACGGACGATGACTAGTTGAAAGCAAATCAATCAAAAATGTGAGAAAAAGAATGAGAATATTTATTTTGCTTTTAAAATGAAACTTTAATTGCTCTTGTGATCTAAAAGTTTTAACTTGGTCGTAAAAACTTCAACACTCGCCTCTTTGGTTTTCCAACTGTAGCGTTTGAATGCATGTCCTTAAAGAGGGTAGTTTTAACCTTGTGTGGTACTCGTTCGAGTACAATTTGCAGTTTTAGAAGACCTCTTGAGTGAAGAATTTGCATATTTATTATTGACACTCTGAGTAAGATGACCTTGATATCAGATGATCTATATTTCAAAATGTTAATTTGGCACAGAAGATACTCAAAAAGGCATAGTACAAAACACTTTGAAAAGATCGCGTAACCCGAAGTTTTAATTGGTTAATGTATCTCTCTAACTGAAAGAATAAGAATATTTTTTATAGCGGCCTGCTTTGTAAGTGGAAGGATACGCGTACCAGATTTTACTTTTAAGTGCAAATTCAGCATTTTGTGTTATGCTTAATGAAGCCTTTCCAGTTAAGTGGAGTGGTGTAGCTATTTATATTTTTCTAGCCTTTTGAACAAGTGGC
Organism: Zeugodacus tau; assembly: GCA_031772095.1. Classification (NCBI taxonomy): domain Eukaryota; kingdom Metazoa; phylum Arthropoda; class Insecta; order Diptera; family Tephritidae; genus Zeugodacus; species Zeugodacus tau. The sequence goes on along the minus strand of CM062650.1, from coordinate 29,508,753 downwards.
AATGAGTAAAAATACAAAAGTTCTGGAGAGACTAGGACATATTATATTACTAAATTCATAGTTCTTATAAATTTTCTTATTCGTTTACATTACTCGAAATTATAAAACATTTGGTGAAGCTGGTATGAGATTATAACATTTGATATGAGTGAATTTATGGTTATGGTCATTTCCTAAAGTACAATTTTAGGATTACATTCAGCCGTAAAACTTCAATTTCTCTATAAGCATTTGGACTAAAGAGTCAGAGGACGCATACGTAAATACTTTGTCAATTTCATACATTTGGTATATTACAATAACCAATAAAGATAACAATTTTGTAAATCCAACTTGAGTGCAAACAATGAGTTGAAGTTAAATACTTTAGTCACTATCCAAAGGCATCACAAAAAATAAACCGATTTCCTCCCTTACCGTTCCTTTCCTTTTCTTCCTATTTCACTCTTTATCGATTTGTGGCTGAAACTTTATCAATTCGAAAGTTTATTTCTTTTGTTTTGAAATTACATGTGTTAAAGTTGTGAAACAAATTGAATTAGAAACGATGTTAAATGCATCAATACAACTTTTAAACATTGTTTTGAACATGTACACATGTAAACCATAAAATTCGATTAAACTTTTTTCTAAAACTCTTTAAACTTTCGTACACTCATATATACTTTTTTCTAAAACTCTTTAAACTTTCGTACACTCATATATATTGTTGAGACCCAATAAGAAACATTTCTCGAATCCAACGCCATTCATTATCAAACATCTATTTTATGGTGACAAACAACTTTGATCCCTTATTATAAATGATATGGTCCAAATGAGGAGATAATTATACTTTGTAGTTTCGCTACTTTTGATATACGAACCCATATAGGTCTAAATCTTACAGCGTTCACATTTTTTTGCTTTTGCACCATACCGAATAAAAGTAAGGTTCCTGCGAAATTTTTTAATAGCTGAAGATATAAATATTCTCCAAGTAGCTGCAAAACAAAAAGAGAAATAGAAATTGCCGTAACACATGATTACTCCTTTACACACATTTCAAGCAAATTTGACTTGGGAGTTTTTTTTTCAAACAGCTACAGAAGAATCCTTACTTCTGTAGAACGATATGCTTGCTCTTTAGATACATATGTGTTTTGCACATCAGCAACTGTTAGGCCAAATGGAATAATTCGCATGGAATGCATGAAGATGAAATTGAGCAATAAAAAGTTGGGTTCCCGTATTCAACATCATCGCCCCATTGCCTTAAAAAAAGTACCTCAAACTCTGAATTACGTAATATGGTTGTGCAACAGCTGACTTTGCTCCTAATATGCAGTTTTCGGTATTTCCAGTTATGCGTTTTTTTCTCCTCAATTTTGATTTGTTTTTTGCTTTTGCATCTATCTTTGCAATGAGAGATAAGTATATCTCGAAAGCTACTTCCATGTTTGTGGTATAATCATACTCACATAGGGTGTAACAGTGTATATCAGCACTCAATGTACCGAATTTGAAATAGGATAGGCAATTAAGAAGATAAAACACAGACAGTAACACTATATGAAGCTGAAGGCAAAAACTTTTATTTCGTTTTTGCTGTAAACTACTAAAAGCTCTGCACATCAGTTTCAGATGTAACTGTAAGGATTTGTCCGCAGATACAACACTTTCATTGGCACAAAAAAATGCTTTATTGTACACCTACATGAACATATACATGTCTCTAAAAATCTTGTATATATCACATGCCACAATATTGTAAAAGTACTTGAGACGGCCAGATTGTGGTAACAAAGGCGTTATTCTACTTGCTGACAAATATTTGCAAACGACTCTGCTGCCAACTAGAATGAAAATAAAATGAAGTCAATATGATAGTAAAGAGATACTAAAAATCTGATATAATAGAAATGGCGATAAGTTGAAATCAAAAGAAAATCATGAGAGTTACGGATTCAGTACTTACCGCATTGCGAAATACTAGATGTAGAATAAAAACATTTAGAAACATGACTTGGAGTCAAAATATAATTCTACAATAATAACTAAATAACTGGTAATACTTACCTTCACGCACTTCATAAAAAATAATAATAATTAAATTCATAAGTGTTACTTTGCATATTGTTATTTACTTACGTTTACTTTATTATACAGTAATTGGAGGATGGAGTCATATGTAGAAGTTCACGCAAGTGAGGAAAGTTTCTGATTGTCATTCACTTGGGAGTGGCCAGGAACGATTCTTTTACATGTGGCTCAAGCAGCTCACGACTTCCGGTCTTAGACCAAGTATCCTCTGGGTAGCCAACAGACATCCGTTTGGAGGCGAGCTAAAGTGAGAAGGCGAAACCCGCTTATGCGGTTGTGCGGAGGGTTTGGGACCCACCACATAAAAACACCCCCCAATGAAAAGAACAAAACAGCCTCGGATGAGAGACCCCAATTTTGATGACGACCACTGCAAACGTTTAAAGGACTACGAAATAAGGGCATGCACCTGGAATGTCCGGACCCTTAATTGGGAAGGTGCCTCTGCCCAGCTGGTTGATGTCCTCGTAAGAGTAAAGGCTGACATCACCGCAATCCAAGAAATGCGATGGACGGGACGGAAGAAGGTGGGTCCTTGTGACATCTACTACAGCGGCCATATAAAGGAGCGCAAATTCGGTGTGGGATTCGTGGTGGGAGAGAGACTCCGTCGTCGAGTCCTGGCATTCACTCCGGTGGATGAACGTCTAGCCACAATCCGCATCAAAGCGAGGTTCTTCAACATATCGCTGATTTGCGCACACGCCCCGACGGAAGAGAAGGACGAAGTGATCAAAGATACCTTCTATGAGCGCCTAGAACGTACCTATGAGCGCTGCCCCCGCCACGATGTCAAAATCGTGCTTGGCGATTTCAACGCTAGGGTGGGCACAACAGTCGGAAAATTCAGCCTCCATGACGAAACATCACCAAACGGTCTGAGGCTGATCGACTTCGCCGGGGCCCGAAATATGGTCGTCTGTAGTACTAGACATAAGAAAATCCATCAAGCTACTTGGCTGTCCCCGGATCGAATCACTCGCAACCAGATCGATCATGTTGTGATAGATGGACGACATGTCTCCAGTGTCTTTGATGTGCGTACGCTTCGTGGTCCCAACATCGACTCGGACCACTATCTTGTAGCAGCTAAGATACGCACCCGCCTCTGTGTAGAAAAGCGCACACGTCAACAAACACAAGGAAGGTTCGACATCGAGAAGCTGCAATCACAACCGACAGCCGAACGATTTTCTACTCGACTTGCACTCCTGCTCTCTGAGAGCACTCATCAGCATCTCGGTATAAAGGAGCTGTGGGACGGCATATCAAACTCCTTACGTACAGCTGCAACCGAAACCATTGGTTTTCGGAAAAGCCAAAAAAACAGCTGGTATGACGAGGATTGTCGTCTCGCAGTGGAGAAAACAGACTGCCTACCTCGCAATGTTGCGATCGACCGCAACACGAGCGGGATGGGAAAGATACCGAGAGCTGAAGAGGGAAGCGAGACGCATTTGCAGACAAAAAAAGAAAGAGGCCGAAATGCGTGAGTATGAAGAGCTTGACAAGCTGGCCGACAGGGGTAATGCTCGAAAATTTTACGAAAAGATCCGGCGACTAACTGAAGGTTTCAAGACCGGAGCACACTCCTGTAGGACCCCCAGAGGTGATCTAGTTATTGATGACCAGAGTATACTGAGTTTGTGGAGGGAACACTTCTCCAGCCTGCTGAATGGCAGTGAAAGTACAACACCAGGAGATGGCGAACCCGATTCCCCAATCGACGACGATGGAGCAGATGTTCCATTGCCCGACCGTGAAGATATTCGAATAGCAATTATCCGCTTGAAGAACAATAAGGCGGCGGGTGCCGATGGATTACCGGCCGAGCTATTCAAATACGGCGGCGAAGAGCTGATAAGGTGCTTGCATCAGCTTCTTTGCAGAATATGGTCGGAAGAAAGCATGCCTGACGATTGGAATCTCAGTGTACTCTGCCCAATACACAAAAAGGGAGACCCCCCATTTGCGCCAATTACCGTGGGATAAGCCTCCTCAACATCGCGTATAAGATTCTGTCGAGCGTATTGTGTGAAAGACTAAAGCCCACCGTCAACAAACTGATTGGACCTTATCAGTGTGGCTTTAGACCTGGAAAATCAACAACAGACCAGATATTCACCATGCGCCAAATTTTGGAGAAGACCCGTGAAAATAGGATCGACACACACCATCTCTTTGTCGACTTTAAAGCTGCTTTCGACAGCACGAAAAGGAGCTGCCTTTATGCCGCGATGTCTGAATTTGGTATCCCCGCAAAACTAATACGGCTGTGTAAGCTGACGTTGAGCAACACCAAAAGCTCCGTCAGGATCGGGAAGGACCTCTCCGAGCCGTTCGATACCAGACGAGGTTTCAGACAAGGTGACTCACTCTCGTGTGATTTCTTTAACCTGATGCTGGAAAAATAATACGAGCTGCAGAGCTAAATCGAGAAGGTACAATCTTCTATAAGAGTGTACAGCTACTGGCGTACGCCGATGATATCGATATCATTGGAAACAACACCCGCGCCGTTAGTTCTGCTTTCTCCAGACTGGATAAGGAAGCGAAGCGTATGGGTCTGGTGGTGAACGAGGACAAGACGAAATATCTCCTGTCGTCAAACAAACAGTCAGCGCATTCGCCTCTTGGCTCCCACGTCGCTGTTGACAGTCATAACTTTGAAGTTGTAGATAATTTCGTCTACCTGGGAACCAGCATTAACAGCAATAACAATGTCAGCCTGGAAATCCAACGCAGAATCACTCTTGCCAACAGGTGCTACTATGGACTAAGTAGGCAATTGAAAAGTAAAGTCCTCTCTCGACGAACAAAAACCAAACTCTACAAGTCTCTCATCATTCCCGTCCTACTTTACGGTGCAGAAGCGTGGACGATGTCAACATCCGATGAGACGGCACTAGGAGTTTTCGAGAGAAAGGTTTTGCGGAAGATTTATGGTCCCTTAAGAATTGGCAACGGCGAATACCGCAGACGATGGAACGATGAGCTGTATGTGTTATTCGACGACATAGACATAGTCCAGCGAATAAAAAAACAGCGGCTACGCTGGCTAGGTCATGTTGTCCGAATGGATGAAAGTGCTCCAGCTCTGAAAGTATTCGATGCAGTACCCGCTGGTGGAAGCAGAGGAAGAGGGAGACCTCCACTCCGATGGAAGGACCAGGTGGAGAGGGACCTGGCTTCGCTTGGAATAACCAATTGGCGCCAAACTGCCAGAAGGAGGGATGCTTGGCGCGCTGTTTTGGACTCGGCTATAACCGCGTAAGCGGTGTCTACGCCAGTCAAGAAGAAGAAGTTATGCTGAAGGACGAATTACTTCTTGTTATACATACATTATATTTAATAATATATGTACACGCATATGGAAGAAAGATTGTTGAAATAAGTAGCTAATGCAGTCGCTATTATGTTATTTCTTTTAGAGAGTATTATTACATATAGTAAATATAATTCCTAAGAAAATATCCGAATATTGTATAATATCGAATAAGGTAGGATACAGAATTAATCAGAAATTGATATCGAATGCCAAAAACGGTACCAAGAATTACCACAGAGAATAATACGGTCAATAACTAAGCAACTTCCATGAAATGAAACGTGGGTGGCCACTTGGCACTCAGCATTATGTGAAGCAGTGAGAAACAACAATGAAAAGTAAATGGTTTCAAGTATTGAAAAGATACAGCAAGTCCCATAAAAATGTGTTATTTTTCACTTGAGTATCCCAAGAAAGGAACAATGTTGCATGGCGAATATGGTTGAGTGGCTTATCCTTAAACACTTAGTGGCGATGACATGGCAAGACAATAAGGTGAATAAGATACAATGACTATCGATTTGTAATATACGACAATAAGTAGACTGATAGTTTGTAATTCTTTTAACGGACCATTTCGGTGCCGAATTACCAGAAAAATAATGTATGTTCGGTTACTGAATTTAGGTAATTTCAATGACTGTAGCATTCGACCATCTGAAAGTACCTTTACCCACGAACAATAGCACGAACAGCTCACCTGCTTTACATCGTGGTACGTATATTATTTCAACTAGTATACGGTTTGCATGTATGTAGGTGGCATTTCAATTAGTCAAGTGTGTAGTGGGGCGACCTTAAATACATGCTTGCTATATATGTATATACATACATGTAAATTTTATATGTACTCGCCACCTGTTTGCTTATCCATGTTTTTATATCTTTGTGGTTGCATATAAATTACGATGACTTTGAAATTACCTTCCCATAGACAGATAAGACATTTTTAATATTCAACTTCTTTGTTGGTTTGCACGCACATACATACTTGTATATCTACATAAGAAGCACCAATGTATTACCCCATCTGTATATTTATTGACTGCTTACCTTTCAGAAACAAATTAATATACATAAACCTTATCATATTTGTGTACAGTGCAGATAATCATCGGTTTATTTAACGGTTTAAATTTTTTAATAATGCACATGTTGATACGAGTGTAGACATATTAATTTTCATAAATTCTGATCGGATCTAAGTTCACGTACAATTATACTTATCGGCATATATATGTACATAATGGAATGTAAAAGATATACACACTTACAAGTATATATGTATATGTAACGTCATACGATTTAATGTGCCAGCTATCCCATAAGGATTTATAAAATGACAACAGTGATTTACTAGCTTCTTCAGAAATGTAGTATGTAAAGTACTTTTCAACCGAAAATAATGTGTTTGAATGTAAATCTCTGCAATCCCAACGGCATAATACTCAAGATCCTTAGAATTCATTAAGCATAAAATATTATGAATAAACAGATGGCGAATGAAATGTAAGAAAAAAAGGCAGAAGACATTAGCTACTAAAAACGGAAGCTGGGTAACAGCAGCAGTTGGCGCAAACAACACCCGCTGTGGATGTTGATGAGCTACCGTCCGAACACTCGAAAAACTTCCACTTATGAGAGCATCTGCCTTCTGTTATTCTGGCTCATATGTTTCATTTTCTGTCGCCTTTCAAAGCAGACGCCGCAATCCACTGAAACAGTGGTTCAATAAATAATATTTTTGCCTTATCGGTGTTTGGTGCGGTGTCTAATATGGTTCTTATTCAAGGCAAAGTCATATATACAAGGTTTATATAAATATGTAAATGTAAGGACACAAAATTGGTTGGACATATCAATACATCAGGAACTGGGATAAAGTTTCTACATTACAATTGGTGCTAGTCTAAAGATTTTCGGATGCAAATTTTGAAATCATAATAAATTACTGTACTGGAAAATCTTTATGTACTGTAAGTACTTATTAACAACTATAAGTAAGGAATGCAGAAAGTGTTAAGTTATACATTGATCAACGCCCAACAAACTTTTTTAAAAGAGATTATGGACGTAAATTAGTAATAATATTCGATGTACTAGAACAAACTAGTTTCATACCATTTCATTTTCCTTTCATATGTGGTTTATGGTGCCTGCTCTTGGATGCTATTATTAATAACCACAATCTAACCATAATATTTCAAGGTCCCATATCGAACATCAAGTCCTCAGTGCTTGTGGCTATTTTTTTAACGAAACTATCGACGAATCTTTCAGATATTCTAAAGGAGATGTGTTTCTCATAATAGCGTGCATCTGTGTCCAAAATGGTGAAAATCACAATACTTCTTCTATCTCCCAAAATTTCCTAAAAAATTTTAATAACTGCTAGTTATACATAGTGGCTTCCAACAATAAATTCAAAATTTTGCAATTTTTTGTGATTATTCTTCGTACAATGTTACAAAGAAATATGAACCTACAAAAATACTTTGAAAACAAATAAACCTGCATATGTATGTACTTGCAAAATATCTTTTGCACTGATTCTGTGAAATTAAAAAGAGAAAAATAGAAATCAACAAGAAAACTTGTTTGTTTACATTTTCCGGCACACATGCATATATCGCAATATCTGCACAATATACATCGAGTGCAAAGTTTACTCTGGAGAGTGAATTCCTCGAAAACACAAAAAGAAATGTGGCAGACATTTTGGACTTTTCAGAGCATCTTTAAAAAGTTATGGCTGTAGACGTGAACAAAAGTAAAGCAAAAAGAGCTAGCAAGAATTAAAAGTAACAAAACGAAAAATATTTGTTTATTTACTTTAAACTGCTCCCTAGTTCATTCACACTTAATGTTTGGTTAGTTTGTCTAAGGTGTGGTTGAGCTTAAATTATTTTGCCAACTCCATTTCTTTTAAGTTATCAGTGTACCTTAAAATTTTAACGAAAAGTTAGATTTTTTTAGAATTGGACCCTGCGTTAGATCTTTCGAAATCCGTCAACAGCCGTTAGCAATAATGTAGATTTCTCCTCATCTTATTTTTGCCAAATTTTACGTTTAGATGAGTTAAAAGAGTTATTATGAGAAACTTGAAATCGCACGCATGTATCGTCTTTTGATTTTTCCTCTTATTATAAAACTTAGAAGCGTTGAAAAAGAGTTGAATAAGAATTAAGGAGGCAGTGAGTTTAATTTGCCTTTTTCAATATTTTTTAAATTGAAAATTGTTTGAAATCCAAACAGCCTTTGATTTTTGTTTCTTATAAATTTATGAAAATGTATAAAATTTGTAAAAGCTTCTGCAGCAGCCACAAACAGCCACAATAGCGTAAGTAGTACTTTTAATTAATTTTAATTAATATTAAAGAATTTTGCTTTATGAAGCTAAATAATATATATGTATGTAACAAAAATGAGTGGAAGAAAAGCATGTTGGGTATGGAATTTTTTCAAAAAGTCAATGGCTGATCGCACCGTTGTATGCTCGATATGTAGTGCTATACTCAGATTCAATTGCTCGACATCATCAATGAACAACCATTTAAAGTATGTGCACAGAAAAGAACTGGAGCTAAGGCGTAAGTGTAAATTTAAGAATGCACATCTGTAAGTGTTTTTCTTATTGGTATGTTTTTATAAATAATAACATTATTACAGATTTGAACATGGAGATAGCATCGAGTTTAACACAACAAAAACGAAAGCGGAAATCAAATGAAGATTATAATTGCTCTGTGGAAAGGCAAGAAATAATTTCGCGCCCTTTGGTGAAGTTTATTTCCACAAATTTATTTATTTCCAATTACCATTGTATCTTCGGAGGGTTTCCGCGACTTTATGCAGGTTGTCGAACCAGAGTATAAGATTCCCTGCGAGGAAATTATTTGATCGTTACTGAAACCACTTTACAATGATGTAAAACATGAAGTACATTCCGAAATTAATCAAGCTGTGTGCGTATCCATCATCGTAGATGAGTGGTCACCTCGAACACAGGATGTATATATTTCTGTGGAAGCACAATAGGTTAATAATGACGAGTTATGCAGCGGCACTCTTTGCAATAAGCAATTGGAAGGTAATGTTTGCATTAGTTTTTAATAAAAAACGATATACGACAAAATCAACTTTTCTTCTGAGTAGTTCGAAAACACGCTTATGACAATTCATTATTATTATGAATATAAACTATATTTTATTCTTGTTTCAAGTGTGTACAACATTTTTCGATCAAAGGCTATAAGATGTCAAAGTTGGATCTTAAAAAATGTTTAATTTTTGTATTTAAAAAAATCTTTTTTTACACAATTTTTAAGTTTTTTTCCTGGAAGATTTATTCTGCTTATATAAGCATAGCAGTAGAAAGGTAATTTTTTTTCGAACATCCATCTTTGACCACTTTCATATATGTAAACTTGATCGATAATTGTTCAACACCATTTAAATAACAGGAAAAGGTAGTTTATATCCATATTTTTGATTTTTTAGTAACTGGATCTTGTAATTAATAATAATGTATTTCATTAAGCCTCTTTTCGAACTTATAAGGCAAATATTTGGATTTTGGAGGCTAACTTCGAAACTCGCAGAATACGCTTTTACTTATGGCTGCATCTCCCGGAAAAACTAAGTTTGATCCTATACCCAGCCGAGAGTTTGTACTAGAGCTCTTGGTATTCGACTAACCGAATTAACCGAATAGGGCATTATTCGAATAATAATATTCGGTTTGCACTATTCGGATAGTCGTCAGTCATCGACTATTCGATTAACCGCTCATTTCCGACTATCCGGTTAACCGTTCGTTGTCGACTATTCGAATAGTGTAAGTTCATTCAATTTCCATTTTTATTGAAAAAAGTGAAATACATGAAAAATGCACACAACTGACATTTTCACAACTAAAAAACAAACAAAAATCAAAGGCTGCTTGGATTTCAAACAATTTTAATTTATTCGCATAGTGACAGTCTAACTATTCGAATAACCGCAGTAGAACAACTATTCTAGTAGTCGTAACATTGCGACTAATCGAATAGTACTAACCGGTTAATATTCGTACGGTTTTCAGTTTCGTATATCGGTTTTCAGGTTAATCGAATAAGAGCCCTAGTTTGTACAATGAAATAAATTTTATTCAAATTTTAAATTCCTAGGTAGTTTGTTTATTGGCGTACACCCGCGCCGTTAGTTCTGCTTTCTCCAGACTGGATAAGGAAGCGAAGCGTATGGGTCTGGTGGTGAACGAGGACAAGACGAAATATCTCCTGTCGTCAAACAAACAGTCAGAAAAGCGCATCTCCGCGTCTTGGCTCCCCACGTCACTGTTGACAGTCCCATAACTTTGAAGTTGTAGATAATTTCGTCTACCTGGGAACCAGCATTAACACCAATAACAATGTCAGCCTGGAAATCCAACGCAGAATCACTCTTGCCAACAGGTGCTAGCTACCTGGACTAAGTAGGCAATTGAAAAAGTAAAAGTCCTCTCTCTGACGAACCAACCAAATCCTCTACAAGTCTCTTCATCATTCCCGTCCTACTTTTACGGTGCAGAAGCCGTGGACGATAGCATCAACATCCGGATGAGACGGCACTAGGAGTTTTCGAGAGAAAGGTTTTGCGGAAGATTTATGGTCCCTTAAGAATTGCGGCAACGGCGAATACCGCAGACGATGGAACGATGAGCATGTATGTGTTATTCGACGACATAGACATAGTCCAGCGAATACAAAAAACAGCGGCTACGCTGGCTAGGTCATAAAGTTGTCCGAATGGATGAAAGTGCTCCAGCTCTGGAAAGTATTCGATGCAGTACCCGCTGGTGGAAGCAAGAGGAAGAGGGAGACCTCCACTCCGATGGAAGCCGACCAGGTGGAGAGGGACCCGAAACTTCTGCTTGGAATAACCAATTGGCGCCAAACTGCCAGAAGGAGGGATGCGTGGCGCGCTGTTTTGGACTCGGCTATAACCGCGTAAGCGGTGTCTACGCCAGTCAAGAAGAAGAAGAAGGTAGTTTGTTTAGTTTTGACCGATAAAAGTGTAACAATAAGCAATGATACGTTACGGCTTGATATGACAGAACAGGAGTGGACCGACATGGAAAACATGGTGCAAGTATTAAAACCGTTTGACAAGTAATATGTGAAAAAAAAACGGTAGCTCTTTCTTTGGTACAGCCATTAATAAAACGTTATATAAAGTCCCATATGGTCGTACGGAAGATGGGCACAATGTGAAAGTATTTAAAGAAGCTGCACGTGCTTCTCTTTGTACAAGGTTCAATTTTCCTTGCTGCATCTCTGGTATCATCATTTTTCGCTCCAAGGTATAAAAACCAGAATGATGAGAATTATGAGATGGAAGCCAAAGTGCGTTCGTTTGTAAGAAAATAATTTTGAATGTGAAAAAATAGAGAATATTGAAAGCACTGATGTGGACTTTTTATTTCATACCGAAAATATATCGAATAACGTGATATCACAAATGGACAAAACATTTTTATGTTGCTAAGTCTTCCATACAAAATAAGCTAATTGCTTAATTTGCTGGTCAAATAAAATACGCCTAATATAAATCCACTCATATGGTGGAAAAATCAAGGGATTAATGGAAATATTGGAACACCACGCCTGCAAGCTGCCTGCAACCAAGAATGTTGATCTTTTAACAATCTTATATCAAAATAGACGTTATATGAAAAATACTGATTCGCACAATTGAAATGGTTATAAATTATTTTGCCATTACTTAATAATAAAAAGCAAATGTGAATTATATTTTGAGTTTCGTCATGTTTCCCAATAATAAACAAATTAAGGTCATTCATATCTGATTAGTTATGCAAATTGAACTATGATTGTGTAGTAAATATAAGTCGCTTAATTATTTTTTTTCAAGAGCTGTAATTAATAGTATAAAGATGATGACATGAACAATTCTAGGTACCCAGTGAAAAATACACTTTATTATTAAAAAGTATTTTAGTTCAAGATAGAATTCTAACACTGAAATTCGAGCTGTTCTAGTCGTTCTATGATTAACGTCGTTCATCTAAAAATTTTGTTATAAAATATTACTTTATGCACATATGACTATAGTTCTGTATATGTACTGTGCTGAGTAATTCAATTATTGTTGTGCTCAAACTTGTACGCATTATATGAATATATAATTAGTTGGCTACAAATGTACTCTTTTTTGTTGTTGCAAATTGTAAAATTGGCAACATTAACCCGAAGATTACCACACACAATTCCGCATCCCTTTCATCTCAGGTCCGTAGCTGTTGAGTCTACTTGAACAGATATCGTAGTCAATGAGGTTGCCTCGAAATGTGAATTTGAACCGCCCAACAATGGTCAGCCGCACGATTAGAACACGCCTTTTGGACAATGTTGCTTTGCTTACTGACTTTTGTGAGTTAGATTTTAGCCCTACATCTCCACCTCACCTTCCCTCTTCACTTTCATAATACTTTCGTTAACATATTTCGTTTCGGTCTCTTTGTCTGTTGGTGACACAAGTTCATATTTGTTGTTCATTCCAACGTCATGCGCTGGTGTGACGACATTTTAACGATTTATATTTTGAAGCATTTGTTCATCGGATTACAAATTATTTTGTGAACATTTGTGAATGAGAAATAAGATACCCAGAGTTGCCGACTTTCGCCACGACGTATGCAAATTAATGTTGGCAATTTCATAAAATTTTTTCAGTTATGATGATTCACTCAAAATATGTGGTATGATATATTTCACTTTATTTTAATTATGGAAAATGATAATAATGATTTAAATGATGATAGCTATAAATGATTTGTATTTGAATTTTAATGAATTATAATACTTTAAATGACTTCAATAAGAATTAAAACGAATTATTGATTAAGAAAACTGGCCGCTACACGTCGTACACGTCTTGCTCACTCTCGTCGTCTTCAACTTCTACTACTCAACTTTGTCTCCGTCTTTTTATGTGCTATCAGACCGAACCATTCCCACAAATATATATAAATGATTGTTGTCAACATGAAATTTATGTATCAAATCCCAATGGGAACAGTTAGATCCTATGTTCAAGAAACCATGAATCAATTTAAGACATACGGAAATATACTCAAGATTACTGTGTTGATAAGTTTCTATGTAGTTATATAAAAGTTCCCAAAATTTATGAAGCTTTAATACTGACTTCACTCAGAGTCAAAAAATACTATTAAAAGTGACTATCCCAACATATAAAGTACAAACATGTATAAACGACATGAATGGAATTTTAAATATATTTACTATACAATTTGGGATGTCTTTAGTTTTTTTTTACACAATTGGTAGATGTACTTGTAAATGTATAAGTTTTCTAACATAATTTTAGTGGATATTAGGACAATCTGTAGGTTTTTGTTGTAACTTGGGTCGATGTGGACCTATGCTTAGAAATATTATTAGTGAATATGTAAAAAATTTGTAATTCATATAATTAAACAACATTATTAGTTCATAGTTACATACGGTGTAATTTTAAATCTGTGCGAAATGTCTGCTTTTGTGCATACATGCAGATATACTATGTGTCATATCCCAGTAGTTCGGCTGGTGTCAAGCGATTACTAGAGTGCTAAATCTACTAGCGATTTCATGCATTACTAGTAATTAATCTTTTCGCTAATGGTTTGTAATGCAACAAGGCATTAAGTGCTGAACACAAAGACGACGACAACGATTCAATGTGTAACAAAATAAAGTGTCGTAAATAGATCGATTTAATTTTGTTTTAAATAAATCGATTGTTGTCTATTATAAATGATATATCAAAGTTATTTTAGGTTTCTGCTGGCAAAATAACGTCATACTTGTTAGACACTTTGAATAATTTTACATTTCACATATTAGTGGCAGCTTTCCTACAGCGGCCATTGTCGTCGGCAAAATTAGAAACATTTCTAATTTGGCGACAGCGAAGACTTCAACCCTTTTGTCGTGAAGTCGTGCTGCTTGTCAAAAAAATCTGTGCCCATAAGAACGCGTGTATTTTAATATTTGACAGATGTCGCTCGTATAAATGCTTGTCGTCTTCTATGTGTTCAGCACTTTACTCGAAAAATGAATTGCGCAAAACCCACTCCCTAAAAACAGTACTCTTTGTTTTTTCATTTCGCGCTCTCTCTCGTCTCTTTGTCTACACAATTTTTTTCCAAAAATTTGACGCGTCATTTCACATTTTCCGACTAAGAGGAAGATGTGTAATTTGCGTACGGAAAATTATAGAATATTTTTACATATAGTGAAAAAGTATTGTGCAAAAAGTGAAAATTAAATTTAATAAGTGAATAAATATAATAATAAAATAAGAATAAGAACGCAACACAAGAAGAAAGGCAAAAACAACCACGAGACGGAGGCGCCAACACCGGATCATCACAAACAACAACAAAATCACCGCAGATCACCCAAACTCTACAACCCATAGAACCATCGCGGGATTATCCACCCATAGATCAGGTTATATACTTAATATAATTGAAAACTTATTATTACAACATTATCAATACTAAAACTAATAATAATATTTTTATTTTGTACACTCATGTATGTGTATTAAATAATAAATAAAAATTAATTAAAATAGCTAATAATAGAAAAGTAATATTAATAAAGAAAATAAATAATTAGTAAAAAAGAATAATATAATGTAAGATAATTTCTAAGGACGAAAAAAGGGAGGAGAGATAAAACTCTATAAGAATAGTAGAAAATAAAAATTTAGTACAATGAAGTAATACAATAAATATATTTCTTTTGTATTTCGTACAATAACATTTGTTTTATTTTTGTAAAAGTGTTGTTTTCAAAAGTTTTCTCGAGGCGTAGAACCACAAGCGTTAATGGACCAGTAGAATCGCTAGCGATTTTGAATTAATGGAAACTCTCTAGCGTGTTCGAATTAGGGGTCAAATCACTAGCCATTTTGAATTAACGAAAACGCTAGTGATTCTGTACTAGCGATTCACTAACGATTTTGGAACTAGTCCTTTCACCAATGACTGGTAATGCAGAGTCGCACCGCTCGATTACTCTCGTAGGACATTGCAATGTAAAAATCGTTAGTCAAATAACATTGCATGTAATCGGGCTGGGACCGGTCCTAATGATTCGGAATTAGTTATATCGTTAGCTCTTCTCCGATGGTACCGAACTACAGGGATACTATCAGGATGTAGTCTTATCATACATGTTGCATCACTCTCACACTGCTGTTCTTCGTGTGATGTTGCTGTGTGTAATATGAGAGCATTCGTCACATATTTTCATAAATTTAAGCAAATATAGCGGTAATTGTGCTACTAAACGCAACATACATTTCATGAATTAGAATGGACGAAACAATTACTGCAATTGCACGAAGGTTTGTTTTCTTAAATATATACAGTTGCGGTCAAAATAATAGTTGTGCGCACAATGTAGAAAAGATGTTAGCCATAAAAAAACTTAAGAATTTATTTAATTTTTATATTATTTAAACTTAATTTCGAAAGTACTTGCTTTAGAGGCGGTCAAAATAATAGTAGTTATACTTCAGCTGCGTAAAAAGTTTATGGTAATACTGTAAATCTTAAAGAATTTCATTTCAAAATTCACTTAAGTATATGAGAAATAATTAATACTTATTAGCGTGCCCGTTGTTGGCTCTAACTGCGGCATATCGCCGATGCATTGAATCAATGATTCACAACGTTCATTCGGTATTGACTTCCTGTACGCTCAACGGTTTCCCAAAATTGATTATTATTAGTTGGATTGGCAACTGCCTCCTCTCCGTCGCACCACAAATTTCCCATAGGGTTGAGATCTGGCGACTGTTCATATAAAAATACTTCTGACATTATCTACTTTGCCTGAAATATTCATGAGAAACAAATATTCGAAAAAAATAATATATGGAATATGTTATTTAAAGATATGGCAGGTGATAAAATCACAAGTGGATTGCAATATCTAGCAAATGTAAAAAATATGAGGAGGACAGGCTTTACTGAATTTTAAAGGGCAAATAAATTATTCAATATAAAACGTCGACAACTAGAGTAAAGGCCAAGTGCGGTATAAAACTTGCAAGGTAATATTTCAGATGTCACGTCATTTAGCATTAATGAATGCTTAACTTAAGACCGAATGCAGAAGCAAAAAGTCATTCCGAAGAGAAATTTGTCAGACAATTAGCAATTTCAAAGTGTAGGTGTGTTGGGACAATGACACAACGAAAATGTTGAGTTGAGCAAAAACAATAGCATACAAGCAAGTCGCTAACTAAGCATGACGTGGAGAGGCAAGTGTTCGGCGTACAGACATTAACCTGCTTGCAGTAATATGAAATAAAGAAAGAATGCTTTACGACAGTCGCCTTTGTTAATATTGCGGATGTTTGTTACTCACTTTGGCCGTCTCGTGTACTCCAAACAAGCCAACGAAGTTTAGTGGCGGCACTTTATTAGGCTACAAAAGGCAGGAGCTCAGCATAAAGTTGCAAAGTGTGTGAGTGTTGTTGTTGAAACTCTTATTGCACTCGAGCACCTTATAACCATTAGCCTGGGAATATGCAAACTGGTAGATCACGTCGTTGCAAATGACGAATGTAACGCAACACTAAGGTAAAGTGAGCGTTAATGTTAAGATGTGTGTATTGCCAGGTGGAGTGAAATACGTCAAAAGGCATGTAAAAGGCATTTTACAATATTACTTTAGGAAATGGTTCTTGGTACTCAAAATATATTTTTTAAGGAAACAGGCCAATAAGATTAATTCTAAATTTTTGCAAAAATAGTTTTTGAACTTTCTGAATTTGGTAATTTGAACGGAGCGTCGAAAATTTCGTCTTGTAAATTTCTTAAGAACTTGGCTATTTCTGTATTTATAGTGCTCATAAGGAGCAGAAAACCTGTTGGAAAGTCCTGTATTTTTTGTAAGCAACTGCTACCCTTCGTTATTCACTAGACAAACAACAACCGGAAATGTCTTAAGGAGCAAATGCTTGCGGTGTCCTTTTCCATTTCTTCCATTCCTCAACTTTTGTGTCCTTACGCATGTACAAACGAATGCTATTCACATTGATTGTTTGTGAGTTTACCTGTGACATACGAAAATATTAATTTTACGTTGAGGCGCATATTTGTAGTAAGAAACAGATGCACTTATTGTGCACCTGACCGTCTAGTGTGGCTGCGCGAAATGGTTGCTGACCGCATGAATTTCATATGCAAATGGGCGCCGGTTGCCAGAAGTTGTTACTACTCTGCACTGTCAGTCACAGAAGTTTCTACGTTCATACGGATGTGGTTTGGTGCCAAATCGGTGACGAAATGCAAATATGTTTGAACATAAGAAGTCCTCTGTTGTCAAATTTAACAAAAAGTAGTTTTAAGTGCGATTGGACGAATACTACCGAAAACAAACAAGCGGAAAAGCTTCAGTGTAGCTTCAGGCATATGCTTACCTAGATGACAAAAACGTTGAAAAAAAAGAAAAAGCTAACTTCGGGTGCAACCGAATATTTTATACTCTCGCAATTTATTAACATAGTTGTATTAAGAGGACACACAATTTAACCCATATATTCGGCACGTTACACTAAAATATCATATATAGTATTACTTTTAAGCGGGGTTAATTTCTGAACCGATTTCACCCATTTTCACAACTAAGGTACACTATATATACTATACGCTCACTCAATTATTAACCGATATAAGCAACCCGTATTTTTGAAAAACCTATAATTGGGAATATGTGATTTTTGGGGAAATTATGACCCGGTTTTAATAATTAGAAGAAAGTTATGGGGTTAGTTTTCGGTTTTCGCCATTTTGAGGGCGTGGATTTCGACCATTTTCTATACCTCCCCCGGTCCCAAGGAACATGTGTACCAAGTTTCGTCAAGATATCTTAATTTCTACTCAAATTATGCATTGCACGGACGTACATGCAGAGAGATATATTCTAATATATAATATATAACTCGTTTAGTTTTATGACTTACAAACAACCGTCATGTGAACAAAACTAGTATACTCTCTTTCCATTTTTCTCATATGTTTCTTCAAGGTATTACAATTAGAAGCACTGAACTTAGACATCTAATTGCTTTTTCACCCAACTGGGAAAAGAAGTCTTCGAAATGTTTTTATCATCTATACTAATATTATAAAGCTGAAAAGTTTGTTTGTTTGTTTGTTTGAACGCGCTAATCTCCGAAACTACTGGTTCGAATTGAATCATTCTTTTTGTATTGGATAGTCCATTTTACCGGAGTGAAGGCCATGGAGCTGCTATATAGCATCACGCTGCGACCAATATGAAACAATTTGTGGTAAATGTGTAAAAACGGGGAAATTATTTATCCTTGAGGGCTTCCGTTCCTTGCGCTGGGCGAAAGCGGTTCAAGATACAACAAAAAAGTTATATATTATACAATGATGGACTAATCATAATAGAAGATAAAATTCATGAGATTTGCGACAAATCCCTAACTGATTTTGGGCTTCCTGGATCAAAAAGAAATTATTCGCTTTTGGACCCGTTAGCATTGCGAAAACCATATGATATAAATGAATTAAAATGAGTATATTATTCAAAATGAAACCAAGGATTAGTTAATGACCAGGTAACAGCGTATAATGGTGTTCTGCAAAGTGTTCGTTTCAATGGTGAAGGAAGATTTTTTTGGACGCTTCGGTAGGGACCTGGCAAGACATTCATTACTATCCTTATATTAGCAAAAGTAAGATCTCAGGGACAGCTAGCCCATTAGCAGTAGCGTATAAGCTCTGTAGACAGAACTGTTAGAGATTCTTAGAAGATGTGATAAAATCATTGATGGGATTATTGTTATGTTTTGCTGGGGACTTTCTGACAAACTTTACCCCGTAATAGTAAGGGAACTAGAGCAGCACATTGTAAAGTCTCACCTTTAAAAGTTCTCCATTATGGAAGTTTGTCAGAATATTTTAAAATTATCGACAAATATGAGAGCCCATTTGGGGGGAGAATGTAGTATAACTTTCCTTCAAAATTACTTTTTAGTAGACGGGAAAATATCTCATTTTTCAAAATAAAATTGAATTGACCTCGATTTAGAGAAGCAGAAGTAGTAGGTAACATTGAGGATTTAATATTAAAAGTTTACCCTGACATCAGCGAAATAGAAAATAAAGATCACCAATGGATGTGTCAAAGGGCAATATTGGCGGCGAGAAACAGTAGCGTGGTCGAAATTAATTACATAATTTTAAATAAACTTGAAGGAGATATAGTCACATACAAATCTATATATATTGATATTGTTAAAACTAATAAAATGTAAATGTAAAAAATTAAAAAAAATGTGGGGCACAAATTCTCATAAATAATTATTTTTTTGCTGCGATCGCAATAGCAATATAAAATCACAAAATCACACTAGTTGAAATACCAAAGAAGGTCACTTGCAAACTTTAAAACCGATTCATCAGAAAATAGGGTCCTTTGTGGTTGCATGATTTCTGTGAATACGTTAGAATACGCGATTTTTTTTTTCAGGACGTTAACAATTAAAAGTAATTTTTCCAATTCTAGGAAGGAAATGGCTTAAGAGCTGGATATAGAACTTCTCCTAGTTTGATGATAGATGTATTCATTTCAGTTTGGACTTGATTATCACTGTCTGTTTTCATTGTAAAGATATGATAGAATATGTCAGTATTACGACGCTTGATTAATATTTTGCATATAAAGTATGCCTTCACAATTGGATTCCTTTTGAAGTATAAATATTATATTTTTGTACTTATATATTCGAGTATTGTAAAAATTTAATATCTACATAGATATTTTGTAAATTAGGATAGTGCTAATGTAAAATGAATAGTCGAAATGATAATGCCATATCTACTTGTCTGTCCATCTTTCCGATTATGATTATGAAAACATTTTTTTCGGAACTGTTTTCCGTTTCCGTTTCTAAAATTATAAATTATTTTGATGGTGTTACGCTTTTAGATTGATATGTTTACTATGTGGTAGCCATTTCATATTTCAATCATCTTAGAAACCTCAATTAATGAGTAATCTAGTGCAATAGCCATGCCACTATAGCCGAATTTCAAGCCGAAATGTTCGGATCATCGGAAATTGGCGTAAGCGGGTGGAGATATGCAAACGGAGTCGTAGTGGCCGTTTGGCCGACATTTTGTTAAAATCATAAATGATATGAAGTTATCTGCATAGCAAAAACATAGTTCATTTTGACTAAATTTGAGTATTTTATTTCATTTTAACATCACGCTGTTCTTGTTGGTAGAACCTTTGTTATAAACTTTTTAAAGTGCAATATTATTAATAGTCAAAAAAATAATATATATCAGATATTTTACTATTTTACTATTTTTCGTAACTTAAAAAAACGTAGAGGTTTCAAAATTGTATTAATCATAACAACACTTCTTATTGCTTTATTTATTGTTATTACTATTCTCTATTGACATCTCAATTAAGGTACAGATAGTATCATGACCAACTTATAATGAATTCCGATGTCCAAGTCCACATAACCTAAAGAGTTTTAGTTCTGATGTTTCAAACGTTTACAATTGCACGTTCTATAGTATCACTTACGGAAGCTATTACGACTTTCCTAATAACCGTTCAAATAACTAGACATAACTTGCGTAGACAAACTTACACCTTCCTGCTATTTTTTCCTATATGCTAAGATATTACAAGAATTTTATATTTAACACAGTAAAAACTATGTTTAGAAAGACTGACCTGCTAACCCTTTAGTAGAAAGTGTAAATTATGAGGGGTATTAATATATCGAGAGATTAAATGTGCAAAGCCAATTAATTTCGTTAAAGCAATTAAAGGTCGAATAAATAATATTCTATATCAGTTATATATCTTCTGTTATTTTTCAAAGGAAAGTTCCCGACCCTCAACCCAACTTAGTTTCGCACAAATATATTACATAATACCATACAAAACAAATGAAGTTCGTTAAACATAATTGAACTAATTAGATTAAGTGGTACTAATTTTCCATCGTGCGGACTTTCCATAATTTGAAAATAAATACAAACATATTAAGCATACCACGCAATTAAATCTGTGAGTTTTACACAACGTGTTTGTTCAAAGGTTTCATGAGTGTGAGGCCACCTCTGTGCCGCATAAATGATTTAATTAAAGGTAAAATAAAATTTTTAACTTTGAGTTGAAATATCAGAGGTATTTAGACGTATATACATATATATTTTGTGAAGTGGGCTTAAATTTGTACTGAAGAAAGATTTAACGAAAGAGAGAGTATAAAATTATTGGTATACGTCGTTGAATACTGCAAGCTTAAAATACGAAATAATTTTCAATTCCGATACTCGATATACTCGTATTCACATTTGCATTTCACTCTGTCGTAATTTATAGTAATTTCTTCTCTGCAAGAGTTCTAACTATTACTACTAATCACTAATCTGTATGTATATTGCATTCATGGAAGTTAGTATTGAAATACATGAAAGTAGAGGCGATAAAAGAGAGAGAAACAAATTTGAATATCCCCACAATTTTAAGAGATCATTGCACCTAATACCAGCACTTATTAGAATATGACAACGTTTATTCAAGCGCACAAACGTAGTTATAAGCTTAGCCTTTATTCCACTTACAAAAATTGTAACCACAACTACCAATTTTCTTAGACTTTTGAATGGCTTTTAAAAGGAACATCAAATTTTTCATTTCTTCGCTATAAAAAATGTAGAACGGTGTGTTTGTACACAATATCTTAAAACATGACAAAATCGTCCGCATTATTGCAGCACGTGAGTTGTGACAAGTAGCATGACGACTGCAGAAAGGAATGTGACGTATTTTATTCATACTTTGATCAGGTAAGTACAACCACTGGAGAATACAAAAGATTTCCCATTTTAGTTTCACACCAAATAACTGAATGAAAGAAATCCGAAATAAGTCCCTACTCATATAAAATATTCAAAGGAGTCATCGCCACTGGCTAGAATGGTAGTTGAAATTGGATGCACTAAAATGGAAAATGTTGTGAAAAAAATCAATAATTGAGCTTCAACTGAATGGTGAGTTGGGTGGAGTCAGGTTAGCTTACTGAAAGCGGCTTTAAATTTATACATATTTGCTGTCATTGTAGTTAATAACATATTATGGGGTGCATATTACAGAAAGCTGTTGGCTAGCCGGTAATATATTTATAAAATAATTTTTGTTATATGTTACATAATTCAGGTAAGATCCCTTTACCTAAAATGTATAATTTACACAATTCAATGTATAAAATTGATTGTTTTCACATATACATATAATATATTATTCAACACACATACATAAGGTTACGTCCTGGTACGTCTACTTAGTAAAATCCACTGTATATGTTGTTGAGACAGTTATATTAATTTACTCATTTGGGAATTGAAAAGTTCAAACACAATGTAGATATACGAGTATATAAAGTAAGTACCGTCAAGTAGGCTCGCACCTTTATTATTTTAATAATTAAAATGGATAACAGTTCTCATTGTATGACATAATATGAATAAATTATGAATAAATCAAAAACGGACGAATTTAAAAGTAGGTAGTGTCTTTATTTGAATATATTTATAATAATTACTGTTTCTAATGATTTAGAAGCTTTTCTAAGGTTCCACTTTAATAAGCCCTCCTATTTCCGAAAAAAATAGAATTTACTGGAAAAGTAATAATGAAGTACCTAGAAAAGGGCTAAGCTGGCATAATGCGAAATTGTAGGAAAACCGAACTTGAATGTAAGAATCAACAAATTAGGTGTCATTTTGGCAAGAGACAAGCTTCTAAACTTATAACAACGTTGCCATCAATTAATTGGCTGCTTTTGTGTTACCCAGAGTTAAGTTGCAATCGATCTTGTCGTCGTGTGAAAACAAATTGGGCCATAACATTTGAACACAATTTGAGAATTTAATTACTTTTCGTTGTCGAAGCTATATATAATAAACAATTACTGTAAGCGGAGTTATATCAAAGTAGAAAATTTCGTATTGTTTCATTATACCGAATGTTTTTGAATATTTTTTGTTTTCATCTATATACATTTATGCAGGAAGAATATTTACATATAAGAGAACTAGCAAAACCACTTGCCGCATAAGTGTTGCCACGACAGCATGAATGCAATTCAATTTATAATGTATACTTGCATATAACAATAACAATATTTTACTCATGTGACATTGCTAAGGAGCATATAATTTGCAATAAAATCAATCTAATGACTAGGTGAATGTACAACACAACATGTATAATTGTGTTGTTTGATTACTTCTGGTTGTTGCACGTCTGTAAAAGTGATAATATATTACAAAAGTGTACATTAAAATGATTAGTCAACCAGGAATTTGATTAGTTCTTGGAAGTAGGTTGAGGTAATACTGTGTCTAATGCTACAAAATTAAATTCAATTTATTTTTATACTATATATTATAAGATTATAGTTATGTTCACATAACTGTTGTTTGTAAGTCCTAAAACTTAAGAGTATATTAGATATAGATCCATCTGTGTAAGTTGTAACTTGAGTAAAAATTTAGATATCTTGATGCAACTTGGTAAACGTATTTCTCTAAATCATAAGAAAGTTAAGTTCGAAGATGGGCGAAATCGGACCACTGCCACGCCCACAAAATGGCGATAACCGAAAACATATAAAGAGCTATAACTAAGCCATAAATTAACCTATGAAATTGAAATTTGGTATGAAGGATCGCACTATGAAGGGGCATATTTGGATGTAATTTTTTTTGGGTATGTAGGCTTGGCCACGCTTTTTTTGTATATATCGAGCTAAAGCTATATCAAGGAAAATTTCTGGGATAGTTTCTTTTATCTACTACTTTATACAGTCCAATGGAGGAAATCGGATTATAACCACGCCCACCTCACATAAGGTAATGTTGTAAACTACTAAAAAAAATCAGTAGGGAAAACTACCAGAAACCTTACATTTCATTATAAAGATGGTACAGAAGTGCTGCACTCCAAATGGTATACAAACTTTTAAATGGGCTTGGTTCCGCCCACTTATGGGTCAAAAACCATATCTCCGAAACTACTCGACCAATTTGAGTGAAATTCGCTTCATAATATCTTCATAGTTTGCCAATGATATGTAGTGAAAATAGTCGAGTACTTCCCATATACCACATCTTTGAATCGATCTGAATCCTGTACTTTACAATCTATAAATTAAGCACTAGTGAAGATATCGGAACAGATCTTTGCAAAACATACTGCATTTAAAGAGTGGCAACGCCCTTCTAAAAATCGTCGAAATCGGTCCATAAGTTTTCAAGACCCTATATATCGAATATGAGGACCTCAGTGCTTCTAACAATTTTGTTTACCGAAAATATAGGTAAGTCTCTCAGATATTTAGAAGAAATTCCGAGGGAATATGTTTCTTCCAATAATATGTATCCGTACCAAAAATGAGTGAGTAGGGTCATAACTTCCCATATCTCCCATATACTTAATATTAGGGTTTTCAAACTTTCAATGGACTTCATATCATATACATATATGCCGAATATGTGAGTCAAATTGTTTGTTATATTAACAAAATTAAATAAATAAATTGCAGAATATAAAATGTTCGGTGACACCCAAACTTAGCCCTTCCTTACTTGTTATTTATTTTTTAAATTATATAAAGTACACATATCTACATTATTATAAATGCCGGCTTATCTTGAAGGTACAGCTAAATAACATTTATAATAAACATATAGATTTACTATGATTTACAATGCGTTCTTGGTATGTATGTCTATACGATTCTACTTTTAATTGTTTAAGCGGAAATAGCTTCGACTTTCAATGGTTTCCTGGAATAAGTTACAAACACCCTCATGTATGTGCATATAATTCGTACTAAATAAGTGGAGCAGTTAGTTGGAAATATTGTAAATTGTTAGCGTTATCTACCCCATATAAACAGTCAAGTTGAATTAATCATAAGCTTAGTAGCCATGTGGATGATAAGTCTCTAAGTTTTATTATGCAAATGTGTTTCTAGGAACTTGATTATATTCATTCCAGAAAATTATATGCGCTGAATTTAGTTGCAATTCTAGTTGTCACCGGCTTTCATCCAAATTATTAACAATTACCTCCTCAACGAATAATTTAAAAAGTATGGAAGTAAAACATTACAAATACCTATACAAGTTTAAATGTTGAAAGATTTATACATATGTATATAGAAATTCCTAATATTATATCCTCAAAATTAGAGCATACCAATTAGTTATTAGAAGCAAAGAATAGATAAATGACGTCCTGTTCACAGAAATATATAGTTTCCTATGCCAAAAAATAAAAAAAAAAATATTCTTTTTGCCTTTACATGCGTTCAAGTCCCATTGATTCGAAATACACACATTGCATTTAAAAGAGACGAATTAAAAAAAAAATAAATAATAATAACTAGCTAGCGGTGAATGCCATTAAAATACATTCAGAGAAATACGTATATTGATCTGTAGTAAATGTACAGTAACCCGAAATTAGCTTGCCAAAATGTTGTCCATTTTCCTATTTGCGCGAATTGTGATTCCTTTTTGCGGGCCATTTATTTACATCCATTACTAGTTAGCGCATTTAATACGTTAAGTTCTGAACACATAGACGATGACGAGCGACATCTGTCAAATATTAAAATACACGCGTCCTTATGGATACAGTTTTTAGACAACAGCACTTCGCGACAAAATGGTTGAAGCCTTAGCTGTCGCCAAATTAGAAATGTTTCTGATTTTACCGACGACAATGGCCGCTGTAGAGCTGCCACTAATATGTGAAATATAAAATTATTCAAAGTTATAACAAATATGACGTTATTTTGTCAGCAGAAACGTAAAATATCTTTGATATATCATTTATAATAAGAATCGATTATTTAAAACAAATAAATCGACCAATTTATACATTTTTTTGCACAAAATATTTCACTTTGAACAAAATATGTAAACTTTATTGAAGTGAAAGGTTTCAGTACGGCAACAATGAAATTGCTTTTGATATGTCGCTGCCGTCTTCAAAATGTTCAAGACTCTGGCTTCAAAACGACATTTGTAATCAGCCGTCGCTACGTCGTGTCGTGTAGTCGTATTTGTGTTCAGCACTTAAATTGAGCATTCCCAACATGCGTACTGATTGTGAAATGCAAATAAAACAAACTGCATTCGTTGTAGTTTGTGTACTTATCATAGAAATGCTTATGCATCATTATTGCGCCATCTTTAACTCAAAATACGCAATATGAAAATTAAGCAGATTTACATATGCCATTTGATTGCCAGTTTTATGAAATCGGGATTTTTTTACTTTACAAACTGTTACTCTTTATTAAGTAGGCGGATTCCTGTCAGCCTTAAGCTCACATAAAAATGTTTATTGATGTTCAATTTCATAATAATATTTGTATGTTTTAATATTGTATTAATCATCATTTCATTATTTCATATTTATATTAAAAAATTATACTTATTTTGAGGCTTTCCACAGTGAAATGAAATCTCTATTTACAAACAAATCATTTTTTTAGTATACGTGTGAGTAAATTTACATCCCCACATAAGCAGCGCAATTACCTGTAAGTGAGATTGACGGTTTGCGAATATTCTTTATGAATGTGAACACGCTTGAAAGCAGTGAATTTGTCTCAATTGCATATACTGTGTTTTCTTTCTTTTAATAATATTTCTAATATAACCTTAGAACTAATTTAGAAAAAAATTGACATTTAGACGAATTCGATTAACCACCATTCTCAAAAAATTTAAGCAGCTGGTATAACATTTTTTGTTCATAATGCAACTATACCCAATGGAACCCAGCACTTTGTTTTGAGTACATTCAATGAAATGTAAATGCTTTTCCAATGAATAATTTATTCAGTTTTGACAGGATAGGTGTACTATTTACAAATGGTTGACAAACTCGAATGCTATAAGCTAAATGGAAATTTCCAAATACATGCGCTTTCTGTAGAGCTTACACCACACATGGTGATGTCAATGAAAACAATAGAAGAATGTCCCACAACATTTATCGTGAATCAACAAAAACAAAAATAGTATTGATTTGCATGAATTGGTAAAATATTGCATGGTGAATAGCGGGTTAGCGATGTATTGGTGAATATCATTGAAAAATCTAGAAAATTGTGTTGTCCAAAAGTTGGTACTAATGCTGTTCATTTTGCTCGTTGGTAATATTTTCTCTAAGATAGTAAATACGTAAATTTTATCAAAAAGTTTAGCAAAAACACAATTATATTTGTGAATTTGGCAAAATAGGTTTAAAATTCCATTGATCCTTTGAACGTTGTTTAACCAAATATCATGATTACAAGATTATAAATTTAATTACAAATCAATGGTGTATAGCATTGGGCATGAAAATACTTCAGAGAAAATATTCTGAATCTAAAATGTACAATACAATCATATGTAATATTATAAACTTTAAATATTGGTATACGAGGCGTATGAGGAACTTGACTACCTTTTTAGTTGATACGAGTTCCTATGCATCTGGAGTATTATGTATCATGAAGTTATAAACATAACTAAGTACTCGATGACTAGTATGGACAGCGATCGAATAGTCAGTCAACTGTCTAATCACCACACGACCAATCGATACTTTTATACTATCGCAACGAATTTCAACGAAATTTTGTTCGTATCATTATTTTGAGGTCAATAAGTTTCGTTTACTTTACAATCTTTACAAGTACATCCTTTATAGTGTACCATCGCCCGTCTAAAAATCGGGTCATACCCAGATCAAATAAGTGCTTGTGACCAATTTTTTTGGTAAAATTTTTTTTAAATTTCTCAGATACTTCAAAGAATTTCACAGAGAATGTTTTGCATATGTGCCTCTGTGCCGAAGTTTGACAAAAATCTGGTCAATACTTCCTACAGCCACATATACCTCAGCGCAATTAAAATAATTTGCAATTAAAATAAGAGGGTTTGTGAACGGATAACCTTCCTAAACAATTTATTGGTTTGATTAGTGCGGAGAAAGGTTTTAATTGTTTCCAGGGTTAATAATAATAATATGCCGCCTAAAGTTTGGTGAACATTTGGTTTTGATTTCCTGGCAAGTAATTACATCATGAGTTCGAAATTGACTGCCACTGGCAGCTAGGATTTTGTTTATAAGTCATAAAACTAAACGAGATAGAGATATAGTCGAAAATTTAGATATGTTGACGAAACTTGGTATACATGTTCATTGGGACTGTGAGAGGATTGCTTTCGAAGATGGGCAAAATCGGACCAATGCCACGCCCACAAAATGGCACGGCCCTGCCCCCCAAATAGGTATTTTGTATATATCTCGCAAGCCAATAAAGCTATATAAACCAACTTTCTCCAGTCGGTTCCCTTACGTACCCCATCACACACCATGAAAATAGTTGAAATCGGATAATAATCACGCCCACCTCCCATACAAAGGTAAGGTTGAAAATTACTAAAGGTGCGTTAAATCAGTTACGAAAAACAGAAACGCTAAATTTTACAGAAGAAATAGCAGAAAGAAGCTGCACTCAGATTTTTTTACAAAATGAAAAATGGGCGTGGCGTCGCCCACTTATGGGTCAAAAACCATATCTCAAGAACTGGATGATCAGTTCACAACCACGACATCTTCTCATATAACTCAATTCCGAAATCCATCTCATTCCTTCACTTTATAATATATACATAAGGAACAATGAAGGTCGCGTAATAAAACTTTACACAAATACTGTATATGATCTGTGGCATCAGTTGTGAAAAAATTATCGAAATCCGACTATAACTTTTCAATGCCTCGTATATCGAATATGAAGAACTCAGTGCCTTAAATTTCATTATAAAGATGGTACAGAAGAGCTGCACTCAAAATGGTATACAAAATTTTAAAAGGACGTGGCTCCGCCCACTTATGGGTCAAAAACTATTTCTCCGAAACTACTCGACCAATTTCAATGAAATTCGGTTCATAATATCTTCCTCGCTTCCCAATTATATGTTTTGAAAATGTGCCAAATCGGTTCACAAGTAAGCACTAGTGAAGATATCCGAACAGAACTTTACAAAAATACTGCATTTATAGTGTGGCATCGCCCTTCTAAAAAAAGTCATAAAACTAAACGAGTTAGATATAAGGTTATATATACAGTGGAACTTCCATAACTCGAACCTTTATAACTCGAAAATCTCCATAACTCGAACTTTTGAATAGCAATTCGCTATTCTTATTCTAAATTGCAATAGCGTTTTGAAGGCAAATTTCATACAAATTTACTTTCATAACTTAAACGTTCTTAACTCGAATTTCTCCACTCTATAATTGGCTATAAAAGTCATATTTCATACCAAATACCTTCCATAAATCTAACTTTTCGACCAGGGCATAATACAAAATTAAAAATTTTACTATCAAGGCAGAATTTTACAAGAATCCCTATATCGTATGGGATTGCATAAGTCATGCAATATAGCATTCCAATAAACAAAATTACAGAATTCAGGCTTTAGCGAATGCCATAAAACTGCATTCTACATTTTACAGCTTTTTGAAAAATTTTATGTTTTAATGAAAATTGTATAACTCGAAGTCTCTCTAACTCGAAATTTTTTTGTGGATTATGGTGATTCGAGTTAGAGAAGTTCCACTGTATCAAAATGATCAGGATGGCGAGACGAGTTAATATCCAAATGCCTGTCTGTCCGTCCTTCCGTCCGTCCGTCTATACATCGGATAGCTAAAAAATAAAGATATCTTGACGAAACTTGGTTGCTATAGAAAATGGTGAAATCGGACTATTGCCACGCCTATTAAATGGCGAAAACCGAAAACACATAAAATGACATAATTAAGCCATACATGAAGTTATAAAAGTAAAATTTGGTACAAAGGATCGTACTAGGAAGGGGCATATTGGGATTTTTTGGGGAAGAGGCTGTGGCGTCGCACATAAAAAGGTTTTGTGTATATGTCTCGCAAACCAATAAAGTCGTTTCTCATACGTACCCCATCACACACCATGAAAAAAACTCGAAATCGGATAATAACCACGCCCACCTCCCATACAAAGGTTATGTTGAAAATTATAATATGGAAAATGGGCATGGCATCGCCCACTTATGGTTCAAATAACACATCTGAGGAACTACTCGACCGATTTCAATGAATGTCGATATATAATACTTTCTTGACACTCTGATGACACGGATGAAAAATGGGCGAAATCGATTCACAACCACTACTTTCCATGTAACTCAATTTTGGATTCCATCTGATTCCTTCACTTTATAATGTATACATAAGGAACCGATGAAGTTAGCGGAAAAAATTTTTACACAAATATTGTATTTGAGGACACGAGGATTTGGAAAAATTGTCGAACTCGGACTATAATTTTCAATGCCCTGATATATCGAACATGAAGAACTCAGTGCTTAAGTGTAATGTTTCACAGAAAATATCGGTAAATCTCTCAGATATTTTAATTTAATTCAGTGGAAATCTTTTTCTTCTAATAGTTTATCTCTGTACCAAAAATTATTAAAATCGGGTCATAACTTCCCCTAGCTTCTATATACCTTATGTTGGGATTATCAAACTTCCGGTGGGTACTATGTATGATGATTTTCGTTATTCTATTGGTTTTTAATAATATATGGGTCAAATTGTGAGTTATCTTAATAAAACTATATCAATAAATTGCGAGAGTATAAAATGTTCGGTTGCACCCGAATGTACTCTTCTTTAATTGTTTTAATATTTATATTATCACAGATTTTTGTTGCTTTTTTTAGCCGAACAATTAGTATAAAATCACTACTGAACAAAGATAACATGGTGTAACAAGTCTTCTCAACTCCTCTTGCCCTAAGTATTTTAAACCTAAATATGCTTATGTATTTTCGTAACTTAAAATCCACTCTACTTGAAATGACATAACACCGTTGCTAACAAATTTTGTCACAAGTGAACTATCGCCTTTAGGCAGCAAATTTGAGAGATGCTACAATCTTTCAATGCATTGATATCGTAGAAGACTGTAGCGAACCGAGCTTGACAGTTGCCTGTCAATTTCTTTAAACTTTGTTCACCTCCATCTACTCTCCATTATATTATATATGTACACTATTCAGCAAAAGTTAGACAAGTTAAGTTATTATGTAGATACATATACCTGACATGTAAAAGCATCTTACTAAATCGATTCTGTAAATCATTATATTTCTCAACTTTTCAAATATTAGTTTTAAAAGTTGACTCTCTCACACAAACCTAAACCGAAACGGAAATATTTTTTTTTTTTAATTTTGTTCCCTAGTGTATTCTAACGTAAATCACATACAACATAAATATTCAGTTTCAAGTCGAACTCCATGAAATTGCCAGAAGTCACATCGATATAACTGAAACGGTATGCAAATTTTATAGATAAGCACAGTTGACAACCTTTCGAGTTATTTATGTAATTTCTAATCAATTCCAGATGCCCCTTCAGCTTATATTTCAGTCGAAATATAGTACATTTTTAATACATACGTGTAATTAAGTAAATGTAATTAAAAATCACTGAAGTTAACAATAAATAAAGAAATACTCAATTCGTGGCCAAATTAAACTTTAAAATAAGATTCGAACTTTTTAGAAGCATTTTTTATATTAGCATATTTTAATAAATGAAAGTGCAATAAGTGTAAGTTTGTTACAAACAGTGCAATCAATAAATGAAGTTAAGTATATAATGGTTCACTAAAGTGGCACATACTTTCCTTGAGAAAATTTAACCAACATCGCGTCTCTTCCATAACTTACACGGAGTTTCTACATTAAATTCAACTAAAATTTATAATAGTTGATGTCCATGGCGTATGAGTAATTTCAATAGTTTTGCGGGTATATAATTATGAGATGACCGTACATTTATGTGCAACTCATTGAAATTTAAAATAATTTTTTTAAAACTTTTTCAGACTTCCACCATCCATCTAGTAAATAGATTATGTAATGTACATAAGTTAAGTTATACAACATATTTCGCATATTAACCAATACAATTAACCACCGCAATTTGACGGTAATTAAAACTCACTTATGTGTACTTTTAATTACAGCAAAAATTAATTTAATTTGGTCTGAATGAATGTCGCAGCAAGTGCCTTGTCTTGAAGTAGCGTAGCAACTAGTTGAAGATGAGAACAGGTATTGGCTAAAATAACAATATTACTCACCTACATATTAGTAGGTGCAAAATATAAAGTGAATTGTGGCTCACTGCCCGCCACAATCTCACTTTCGTATTCCCCACATACTTAATAGTTGTATGGTTATTAATTAAATTGCTTGTATTATTCTATCATACTTTTTTATATGTATAGACTAGTGGTCGGCACGAAAGTAGTTGTGACTATATAGGTGAGCACGAAAGAAAGGATACCCAGTGAGAAATCTGTAACCTTCCATTTTGAGAATGTTTTCTATTTTTTCATGAAATATGAATTTCTGTACTCATTTATTAATATTATTTATTTTATTATTAAAACAAATATATTGGATCACAAAAGTCTTAAATTTACTAATGGAATGAAAACAAGTAAGGAAAGGCTAAGTTCGGGTGCAACCGAACATTTTATACTCTCGCAATTTATTGAAGAAATAGTGTATGAGGGCTGAGGTAATTCCTGAACCGATTTCATTCATTTTCACCAGCTAGGTACACTACATATATCCAGAACTATACACGCACTTAATTTCGCAAATATATGGTATCTCACATATTAACCAATACATATATGTAGATTAAAGCCCACCGTATTTTTGAAAAACCTATAATTAGGTACATGGGAGCTAGGAGATGTTATTATCCGATTTTAATAATTTTTGGAACAGAGACACACTATTAGAAGAAAACAATTTCCTCTGAATTACATTAAATTATCTAAGAGATTTACCAATATTTTCGGTTAAAATTTACCCTTAGGCGCTGAGTTCAACATGTCCGATATCTAGGGTCTTGAAAAGTTATAGTCCGTTTTCGACAATTTTTTCTCAAGTGAAGCTAGAGGTGATATGTACTATTTGTGTAAAGTTTTATTCCGCTATCTTCATTGGTTCCTTATGTATACATTATAAAGTGAAGGAATCAGATGGAATTCAAAATTGAGTTATATGGGAAGTTGTCGTGGTTATGAACCGATTTCATCCATTTTTCACATGTGTCATCAGGGTGTCAAGAAAGTATTATATACCGAATTTTATTGAAATCGGTCGAGTAGTTCCTGAGATATGGTTTTTGACCCATAAGTGGGAGATGCCACGCCCATTTTTCATTTTGTAAAAAAATCTGAGTGCAGCTTCCTTCTGCTATTTCTTATGTAAAATTTAGTGTTTCTGACGTTTTTCGTTAATGAGTTAACCCACTTTTAGTCATTTTCAACCTAACCTTTGTATGGGAGGTGGGCGTGGTTATTATCCGATTTCTTTCATTTTTGGACTGTATAAGGAAATGGCTGAAAAACACGACTGCAGAAAGTTTGGTTTATATAGCTTTATTGGTTTGCGAGTTATATACAAAAAACCTATTTGAGGGCGGGGTCACGCCCACTTTTCCAAAAAAATTACATCCAAATGTGCCCCTCCCTAATACGATCCTATGCTCCAAATTTTATTTTCATAACTTTATTTATGGCTTAGTTATGACACTTTATAAGTTTTTGGTTTTCGCCATTTTGTGGGCGTGGCAATGGTCCGATCTTGCCCATTTTCGAAAGCAACCTCCTCAGGGTGCCAAGGAATACGTGTTCCAAGTTTCGTTAAGATATCTCAATTTTTACTCAAGTTATCCGTTGCACGGACAGACGGACGGACGGACGGACGGACAGACAGACATTCGGATTTTGACTCGTCTCGTCACCCTGATCATTTTGATATATATAACCCTATATCTAACTCGTTTAGTTTTATGACTTACAAACAACCGTTAGGTGAACAAAACTATAATACTCTCTTTAGCAACTTTTGTTGCGAGAGTATAAAAATGAAATTGTCTAATGGAATTTCAATTATTATACTCTCGCAACCTGTTGCACAGAGTATAATAGTTTTGTTCACATAACGGTTGTTTGTGTCACCAGGAAATATAAGAGTTAGATATGGGGTTATATATACATAAATGATCAGGATGACGAGTAGATTTGAAATCCGGATGTCTGTCCGTCCGTCTGTCCGTGCAAGCGATAACTTGAGTAAAAATTAAGATATCTTAATGAAACTTGGAACACATGTTCCTTGGCACCCTGAGGAGGTTGCTTTCGAAAATGGGCAAAATCGGTCCACTGCCACGCCCACAAAATGGAGGAAACCGAAAACCTATACAGTGTCATAACTAAGCCATAAATAAAGTTATGGAAATGAAATTTGGAACATAGGATCCCATTAAGGAGGGGCACGTTTGGATGTAATTTTTTTGGAAAAGTGGGCGTAACCCCGCCCCCAAATAGGTTGTTTGTATATAACTCGTAAACCAATAAAGCTATATAAACCAAACTTTCTGGAGTCGTTTCTTTTAGCCATTTCCTTATACAGTCCAAAAATAAAAGAAATCGGATAATAACCACGCCCACCTCCCATACAAAAGTTAGGTTGAAAATTACTAAAAGTGGGTTAACTCACTAACGAAAAACGTCAGAAACACCAAATTTTACATAAGAAATGGCAGAAGGAAGCTGCACTGAGATTTTTTACAAAATGGAAAATGGGCGTGGCGTCGCCCACTTATGGGTCAAAAACCATATCTCAAGAACTATTCGACCGATTTCAATGAAATTCGGTATATAACACTTTCTTGACACCCTGATGACACGGGTGGAATATGGGCGAAATCGGTTCACAACTACGTCTACTTCCCATATAACTCAATTTTGAATTCCATCTGATTCGTTCACTTTATAATGTATTCATAAGGAACCTATGAAGCTAGCAGAATAAAACTTTACACAAATACTGTATTTGAGCTGTGACATCACTTGTGGAAAAATTCTCAAAATCGAACCATGACTTTTCAAGGCCCCTGATATCAAACATGAAGAACTCAGTGCCTAAGGGTAATTTTTCACCGAAAATATAGGTAAATCTTTAAATAAATTGCGAGAGTATAAAATGTTCGGTTACACCCGAACTTAGCCCTTCCTTACTTGTTTTTTATATAAGTATATTCCTCAGAGGTTGTATGAATAACCATAACCAAATTTCCAGTGTGACGCAGAGTTGCATTCCATTTTCAACTCGATTTGTATTTGTATTAAATCAGCGCATTAATCGAGCAAAGGCTCGTTAATTGATCAATTAACTCTTATGCGAAAGGCTATAAGTCAACTATATACCTATATGATATATAGCACTACCTCCAAAATTGTGAAAAGCGGCATTTGTTCCATCGTTACTTGACAACCATTTAGATTTGATACAATAGAGGCTATGAGATGGCTTCCATTCATTCAAGATGCAATTTACGAGTCTGAAATCAGTGTAATTCAACTGTATATAATCACTTCATAACAGAGTTATTAATGTGAAAGCATCCTCCTCTTGCAAAATTGCAGATTTGCAGTGCACTACTGTAACTGCGAAGTGCTTCACTTTACCTATGTTACGGAAAATATGAATTTGATTTATTGAATTTTGCAAGTTGGATTCACACTTACATTGTGTGCACACACTTTTGAAATAAGCATATTAGATTTAACCGCTGTAAACAGTAAAAGGAAGGTACTAATAGTATATCGTATAGCTCACTACGGCTTTGTGAGTGGCTTGTTACTCATACGCCATGAGTTACAATAAGGAACGACTATAACTGTGGTCAGATACAGACGACAATACGACGCTTTTTTTCAATTTGTAAACCATTATGATTTTAGATTTTGGTGCAAACTATGATTTTCATTATTATTCTATCAGTCCGAGTATAGTACCCTTTATTTTATCAGTTTTTATATAAATTGAAAGGATCAGATATGAATAAAAATTTTAACAAATTTAAGAACAATACTGTAATATGTGTATTGACAAGGAGGTGTATATGTAAAAAAAATTAAGAACAAGTAAGGAAGGGCTAAGTTCAGGTGTAACCGAACATTTTATACTCTCGCAATTTATTGATGTAATTTTATAAAGATAACACAATTCGACCCATATATTGGGTATAAAGTTCAATAGAATAACGAAAATCATCATAAATAGTATATGGGGACTGAGGTAATTCCTAAACCGATTTTACTC
The DNA here is from genome assembly GCA_031772095.1 of Zeugodacus tau. Taxonomy (NCBI): domain Eukaryota; kingdom Metazoa; phylum Arthropoda; class Insecta; order Diptera; family Tephritidae; genus Zeugodacus; species Zeugodacus tau. Next base: position 29,471,922 of record CM062650.1, on the reverse strand, counting down.
GTTTTCACCATCAAGATACAATGTATCGAAGACTATACGCTCACTTAATTTAATATTACTTATAATTAGGTATATGGGATCTGTGGGAAGTTATGACCCGATTTTTACCATTTCAGGTACAGAGAGAAACTGTTATAACAAAAATAAAATATCTGAGGGATTTACCTATATTTTCGGTGAAAAATTAACCTTAGGCACTGAGTTCTTCATGTTTGATATCAGGGGCCTTGAAAAGTCATGGTCCGATTTTGACAATTTTTCCACAAGTGATGTCACAGCTCAAATACAGTATTTGTGTAAAGTTTTATTCCGCTAGCTTCATTGATTCCTTATGAATACATTATAAAGTGAAAGAATCAGAAGGATTCAAAATTGAGTTATATGGGAAGTAGACGTAGTTGTGAACCGATTTCGCCCATATTCCACCCGTGTCATCAGGGTGTCAAGAAAGTGTTATATACCGAATTTCATTGAAATCGGTCGAACAGTTCTTGAGATATGGTTTTTGACCCATAAGTGGGCGACGCTACGCCCATTTTCAATTTGGTGTTTCTGACGTTTCTCGTTAGTGAGTTAACCCACTTTTAGTCATTTCCAACCTAACCTTTGTATGGGAGGTGGGCGTGGTTATTATCCGATTTCTTTCATTTTTGGACTGTATAAGGAAATGGCTAAAAGAAACGACTGCAGAAAGTTTGGCTTATATAGCTTTATTGGTTTGCGAGTTATATACTAAAAACATACTTGGGGGCGGGGTCACGCCCACTTTTCCGAAAAAATTACATCCAAATGTGCCCCTCCCTAATGGGATCCTATGTTCCAAATTTCATTTTCATAACTTTATTTATGGCTTAGTTATGACACTGTATAGGTTTTCGGTTTCCACCATTTTGTGGGCGTGGCAGTGGACCGATTTTGCCCATTTTCGAAAGCCACCTCCTCAGGGTGCCAAGGAACATGTGTTCCAAGTTTCATTAAGATATCTTAATTTTTACTCAAGTTATCGCTTGCACGGACAGACGGACAGACGGACGGACAGACATGCGGATTTCAAATCTACTCGTCATCCTGATCATTTATGTATATATAACCCCATATGTGAACAAAACTATTATACTCTGTGCATCAGGTTGCGAGAGTATAAAAATATACAACATGACTTGAAATGGCAACTTCTGACATGCCTGTGAATATTTCATTGCACAAAGTCATGCATGATACATGAAACGCCACGAGATTTACGACGCTTCTGAAGAGAATAAATAATTAAGTGCAACTTTTAACCGTTGCCAATTGGCAACGAACGAGCAACAACTGTGCAATTGGCATTTCCTCTGCACGAATGAAAATGTTAAAACTGAATTGAGTATTGTTTTTCGGTGGTTGGGCGCTACTATATATTCACGCTCGTGATATGTGCAGCAACATTGTTCAAAACTGTATATATGTAGGAGTCAGAACAAGTGTTGCTCAATTTAAATGCATTTTAGTTAATAAATTAAACAACAACTGTCAGTTAAGAATAATACATTTAGAATTATCTACAATTAAAAACGTATGTTTATTAAAATATTAAAATATTTAAATAGTGGCATATTATTGCGGTTAACTTAAGTGAATGCTTTTTTTAGCAGCTCATCAGCTTACTTGACCTTAATGGTGGACGTAAATAAGGGCAAATGCTCAGTATGATCTCCTATCCTCCACGACGGTGCAGTTAAAAAGACGGATACTCTACGCAGTTGCTTTCTTGTGTCTATGCAAGGGAACTAGAACCTTGAAGTTTTTATTAACGACGAGGATTAATTAAATTATTCAGCGATGTAATTTTGTGTCTACATGTCAAATGTTGATTTATTCACTTCACTTGCGCACATGTATCATGAATGCGTCTAAAGACAATTAGCTAACTGCCGGGAAAACAACTCCACGCCAACTGCTCATTAAATTTCATTGTTTGACATATTATCCAATTCAGAACATCAATTTTTTTATCGATCCACGCCTATATGCGTTCAACTGACTATATTCGTCATCATCCATATTTTACTAGAGCTATCAACAATCAAATCTGTATATCGATGCGAGGGGTTAAACAATATTTGGTCTTTCCATTGATTCCATGGCGATTTAACACTGGTATCGATGTATCAGTTTCATCGCATTATCTCAATTTTTATACTCTCGCAACAAAGTTGCTAGAGAGTATTATAGTTTTGTTCGCATAACGGTTGTTTGTAACACCCAAAACTAAACGAGTTAGATATAGGGTTATATATACCAAAGTGATCAGGGTGAAGAGTGGAGTTCAAATCCGAATGTCTGTCTGTCCGTCCGTCCGTCCGTCCGTCTGTGCAAGCTGTAACTTGAGTAAAAATTGAGATATCTTGATGAAACTTGGCACACTTATTTCTTGGCACCATAGGAAATGAGCGAAATCGGACCACTGCCACGCCCACAAAATGGCGAAAACCGAAAACTCATAAAGTGCCATAACTAAGCCATAAATAAAGCTATGGAAATAAAATTTGGTATGAAGGATCGCATTGTGAAGGGGCATATTTGGATGTAATTTTTTTGGTGAAGTGGGCGTGGTCCCGCCCCCAAATCGGTTATTTGTATATATCTCGCAAACCAATGAAGCTGTATAAACCAAACTTTCTGCAGTGGTTTTTCTTAGCCACTTCTTAATACAGTCCAAAAATTAAAGAAATGCGATAATAACCACGCCCACATCCCAAACAAAGGTTAGGTTGAAAAATACTAAAAGTGGGTTAACTCACTAACGAAAAACGCCAGAAACACTAAATTTCACATAAGAAATGGCTGATGGAAGCTGCACTCAGATTTTTTCACAAAATGGAAAATGGGCGTGGCGTCGCCCACTTATGGGTCAAAAACCATATCTCAGGAACTACTCGACCGATTTCAATGAAACTTGGTTTGTAGTTTCCTTACATCCCAATGATATGTTATGAAAATAGGCCAAATCGCTTCATAACACGCCTACTTTGCCTACTATAACAAAACTTTGAAGACGACAGCCCCATTCTAAAAATCGCCGAAATCGGACCATAGGTTTTTAAGGCCCCATATATCGAACACGAGGACCTCGGTGCTTCTAACCTAATATTAGGGTTTCCAACTTTCAATGGACTTTATACAATATATATGACGAATATATGGGTCAAATTTTCTATTATATAATATAAATAAAGTTAAATAAAGGAATTGCGAGAGTATATAGTGTTCGGTTATACCCGAGCTTAGCCCTTCCTTACTTATTGTGTATATATTTGTTGTGAATTTACAAATGTAAATATTCATTTATAAAAAGATTTTTTCTGTGCATACAAATAATTGCAGTTTGACCAATTTTGCATTGAATAATTTACTAATCGTGGCAAGAAAATAAATTTGCAAATAAATATTTATGTAGCAACAGAGCAGCTGTGAAAATATCCATAACAATTACTAATGCTTAAATAAAAGTGTCTAAAATTCCAAAAGCATATTTACTTGCCTGTAATGAAAGCAATGCAAGATATATCATATGCATATTTTCGTCATATTAAAATGCATAAAATATTGCATAAACTCTTTATATACACAAGAATTTAAATACGAAAAGATAACGAATTTTGTGGCCAAATTTTCAAAATAGAATATATGATTAGATAATTAAATTTGCCCTTTACTTACATATACATATGTAAGTAATTTCAGGACGAAAGCATTATTTCTATAACGTAGCATTATCTAGTGTTATTTGGTAAAATAATGTTTCAAATTATTTTTTATGCCTAGCAACGAAGAGAATCAGTCTCTCACACAAATTAATGCATTAATTAGCGCCAACGGTGTTGGTTCATAACTCATTTCAGGTGCAAATTAAATAATTCGAATAGTGCATGAACATAGTTTTGCGGGTCGCACCAGCACATATATACATATATGTATATATACAAACGTTCAACACTAAAATATTTATTATTTTCCAGCAAACCGTGTGAACTAATTAAACTTGGCCTAGTTGCTGAAAGTATTTCACATACAATTTGCGTATGGTATTTAATTTCACAGAATCTGGAGTGCACTGAATCAAAGAAGCGGAAAATATTATTTTATTTTTTAATTAACAGTTAGTCAATAAACACTTTAGAGATTTATTTCAAATAAACGAAACTTTTATTAAATATTTTAAATAGAACTCAGCTTATGTAATGTATATACATATATTTGTTATTTTCACATAACTACTATTGATAGTTAGAATGCTTAGCACATATATTAAGGAATGGTTAAATTGAAATCTGTTTTTAAATGCAATACGAGCTTTAAGACCCAATATATGGCGCCTAGAGATAATATTGGCCTGAATTTTACATCTTCTTTGAATTTCTTTAGAATATCTGAGAGATTTACTCCAACTTTCGGTAAAACATTAGCCACAGACACTGAAGTCTTCATGTTCGAGAACTGGAGACTTGAAAAGTTATTTCGTAAATGTTTAGATGGACAATGTGTTCACTGGTGCTTAGTTTAGATATTATAAAGTCAACGAATCAGAAAAACGTTTTATTGTGGTATAAGGAAAGTAGGCGGAATGTTGAACAGATTTGGCTTATTTTCAAACTACACCATTGGGATGGAAAAAAAATGTCTCCGAATTTCCGAGTAGTTCCTGAGATATGGTTCTTGACCCATAATTGGGCGGCGTCAAGACCATCGTCCATTTTTTTATACCAATTTAAGTACATTTTTCCGGTTCCCAATCAGTGGCGCCGCATTGATTGCCTTAGCCAAACATGACAAATGCACGAGAGCAATCAATATTTTCTACACAATTGAACATATGCCTATAAAATGCAGGTAAACACAGGTTGTCGACACAACATACCCAATGAGATTTTCACTTAATGCTTTCCGATATATTAAACGAGGGTTGCTCCATTTCCACAAGCCATTAAACCTTTTACATTTACTCTACTATTAGGATATAAATGTTTGCATTAAATCTTATATGCTTCTAACGACTTTCTTTAACGAGTTAACGCACTTTTTCCAGTTTTCAGCATAACATCTTCCACTTTCTTTAACGAACGCCAGAAAGAAGCACTTTATGGATGAAAATTTTTATATGATATATTCGACTACAATGGTACCATTGGCATTAGATGCAACAAAAACAAGTGTTAGATCGTGACAAAGAAAGAAAATTGAGCTTCAGTGAAACATTTCGACAGCCACCTATTAGTAGTAACTATCTGCCCCATATCTGCCCCCGCTCCAACCTTAGCTGTCTGGATGACATAAGCAACTCGTATGTGAACTTCAGAAGAGTCCTTCTATATGTTCGGCCTGACAGCTTAAGAAAGAATATATCTACAGTTTTTATTGAAGAAGAGGAGCAGCTGCTCCTAAACGATATATTTTTATACTCTCGCAACAAAGTTGCTAAAGAGAGTATAATATTTTTGTCCACATAACGGTTGTTTCTAAGTCCTAAAACTAAGCGAGTTAGATATAAGGTTATATATACCAAAGTGATCAGGGTGACGAGTAAAGTTCAAATCCGGATGTCTGTCTGTCCGTCCGTCCGTCTGCCCATCCTTGCAAGCTGTAACTTGAGTAAAAATATTAAAAAAGATATATTAATGAAACTTGGTACACGTATTCCTTGGCACCCTAAGAAGGTTAAGTTCGAAAATGGGCAGAATCGGACCACTGCCACGCCCACAAAATGGCGATATCCGAAAACACATAAAGTGCTATAACTAAGCCATAAATAAAGCTATGGAAGTAAAATTTGGTATGAAGGATTTTTCTAGGAAGAGGCATATTTGGATGTAATGTTTTTGGGAAAGTGGGCGTGACCCCGCCCCCTGCTAAGTTTTTTGTATATATATCTTAAACTACTAAAGCTATATCAACGATACTCTCAGAAGTCGATTTTTCAGGCATTCTCTTATATAGTCCAAAACTGGACAAAATCGGATTATAACCACGCCCACCTCCACCACACAAATACTCCACCATACAAAGGTTTCGTTGAAAGCATCTAAAAATGCTCTCATTCAGTAAGGAAAACCAACAGAAACCTTAAATTTCATTATTAAGAAGATACAGAAGAGCTGAACTCAAAATGGTATACAAAATTTGAAATGGGCGTGGTTCCACCCAATTATGGGTCCAAAACCATATCTCGGAAACTACTCGAGAAATTTAAATGAAATTCAGTTCGTAATATTCTCCTGGCTTCCCAATGATATGTTCTGAAAATAGTCCAAATCCGTGCACAACCACGCCTACTTTCCATATACAAGAACTTTGAAGTCGATTTGAATCGTGTACTTTACAGTATATAAAGTAAATAAATAAATTGCGAGAGTATAAAATTTATTATTTTATATATTATTATATTAATACTATTAAATGTGTTAATAACATCAAGGGAGACCTAGTGGTTAATAAAACCATACCGTCAATGTGATCACAAATACATCATATATTTTCCCTTCCCTTCCATTTCTCCTCATTTAACTCTTTATCGATTTGTGCTCAAAACTTTACTAATTCAAAAGTTAGTTTATTTTGTATTGCAATTACTTTTATTAAAATTGACAATCAATTTGAAATTGAACGAAATCGTTTCAGTTTGCATACATTTAAAGACAACATACAACTTTCAAACATATTATATATGTATGTTCTTATGCATTGACACATGCAAACTACAAAATTCGTTTAAACTCTAGTAATACATACCTTCCAGTTCCCTTTCTAAAAATCTTTAAAATTACGTTATGACCCAGTGAGAAACATTTTATGAATCAAACGTCATTAATTGAAAATGATATTTGCAAACATTTATTTAATGAATCGATTTACAATTTAACATATTGATCCCTTGTTGTCAAACCAAATAATTAAGATATTGTAACGAAAATGATACCAGAACAAACTAGAATCAACAATCGAAATCGATAACTTGTCAGATTTATACAGACATCGATTTTCGTAGTTGCCAGAATGTGGCGATGTATTGCTAACAATCGACTATATAAGGACTGGCAGCAAGACACAAATTTAATAAGAGAGTTGACGAGTAAGGACAATTTTAAAGAAAGAGTTGTCGAGTAAAGTGTAAACAAGTTAGAGTCGTAGAGTATTGAGTAATAACGTATTAAGTTATAAGGATTTAGAAATAAAGATTAGTTCGTAGCCATTAAATTGTGACTTTTATTTGACAATCCAGTGATCGAACTCAGGGTGGAGTTTCATCGTAAACGATTAATTTTGGAAATCCGTTACAATATTGTACTTGTAGTAGACTACAGTAAATTCACTAATTGCACAAAGATCTAAAACATTGCTAAACGCTTTTATTTCATATGGTCCAAATGAGTCGAACTTTAAAATATTGTTTTATTGCTTTGCTCTTTTTTTTAATATTCAAGTTCATATATCTATCGATTTAAGTCTTATACCGTTGTCACAACCAACCTTTACGTGAACCAACATAATATCGAACTATGTGAGGTGGGCTACTATACGCAGTATTGAAAAAATATAAAAAATCTTCCGGGATAAACCTTGTATGCCAAATTGAAATAAAGTTGTAATAATCCGCTACACATCTTTCCGAAAAGGCATATGTAAAGATAAGAATACATATTCGCCCAGTAGCAGCAAACGTAAAAGAGAGAATTGTGCTCTACACCTCTAACAAACACTTTTTTCAACACTTGTGGAACTGGCTTGCTCGTAATGCATTTATCAATGGAAATTGTGGTATCACTTGACTTTGAGAAATCGCATTTTAAGGTGTGCTTGCTCTTTATATACACACATATGTATTTTGCACATTCACTTCAGCAGCTGCTAAATCAAGTGAAATAAATCGCTTGAAATGCATAAAGATGCAATTGAGCAACAAAAAGTTGAGTTTTCATTTATCTCACCATTGCCTGTTGCCTTAGTATACCTCTATCTCTGAATTACTTAACATGGTTGTGTAAGAGCTGAATTCGCTCCTCATATGCAATTTTTGGTATGTCTTTCCTCCCCACTTTTCACCTTAGCTTTTGAGTTTGAACATGAAAGTTATCTCTTTATTGGCAGATAAGTATAATTCTACCAATATAAGATATAACAATGTTTATCAGCACTTAATATACCAAATTTGAAATAAGATACTAAATGAGGAATATAAACCATAGGTAGGATAACAAGTGGCAGATGGAGTAAAAAGTTTTATTTATTTGTTTGGGTGATTTTTTACAGCTAAAAGCTCCCCACATCCGTTTCCGATATAGTTGTAAGGGTGTTGTCTGCAAATCTAAAATGCTGCTCTATTGGTAATTCATATTATCTCTTGGATTTTTCGAAGTCTACATTCATAAAATAAGGAAAATGCATTCCTTTGTCAATATAATTACTAACATATTCATATACTTCAGAATTAGTGCAAATTTGAAGGAAGCACTAGCAAAAATGTGATGGACCCGTAGGCGCTTGCAGGGGAATTTATTTTTAAAGTTAAAGGTAAAATATAGCCAAAAGCGCTGGGCGTTAGGATTATATAATAGTTTGATTTAATTTTCAGTTTTGACTAACCTTAAGTAGATACTAATCGCGCAGGTGTTACAATTTATGTTTAATCGTCTCCAACTTTCTTCCACAAAATAGTTGATTTTATTATACTTGCCATATACAAATGTGCCGTCTGGACCAAAACACCTCGCCAGATATAAAGGCTATCATTTCAATATGACTTAAGTATTAAGGCTTATTCGAAATAATGTACTTGCAGTAAATAACGTTCAATCAAGTGGAAATTGCGCAAGCAAAAGCTCTAGTACAGCCTCACCTTTGTAGAAATGTGACTCCGCCTCGAGTGCATCAGAATAAGGTTGTGTAGGCAATTGAGAGGATAATAACTTCCAACCATAACAATGAATGTTGCAGATGGGAGAACACAGTAAATATAACCCATGTATATACAGCTGTTGGGAGCAAATTAGAAACGGGACTTACTTTAAATTAAATTCTTTTTTCCAAAAAACACGTATTATAATTTTGATTATTATTATATTATTCTATATTATGATTTTTTTTAAACTATGTGAAAGCCACATTTTAAGTGAAACAACTAATTAGAAACGAGTACATAATGACAGATAAACATATTAGAGGCATTTTCTTGCAAAACCTTTTCGCATTTTAAACAATGAATACAAAGTATTAGACTACTAAAAATCGGTGATATTATTACCCAAATAGCACAAAATGTCGATTATTTCATCATGGAACAACTGATTTTATTTTACTTACTTAATTAAAACATAGTATACTGTTTTGGACAATATTAACAGTATTAAATAGAGTAACAAATGTAAAGTTAAACTTTTAAGCGAAAAAAACAATGATACATTGAAAAATTTTACTATTATTCTCATCAACCGCCTATTAACAGGGAGCGTTTTTAATTAGTTGATAATAGCTGTATTGTACATATATATGTATTTGCTTTGAATGCTTTACTGACACCGCGATTAAGACCTGCATAAAAAAAACAAAATGTACCGCAAAATGGAACGATGGAATGTGCGTGCTTGAGAGTGTTATACATATATACTACCATATTTTGTAGATATTACTGACATGTTTACTATACTACGAGTATAAATGTTTGCATAAGAAAACGAACCTGCTGATGAACATATACGATAAACATATATAATTTATTATATATTAATTAATTGGAGGTGCTTGCTGGAAAAAGTTATTAGCAAATAAGGAGGGATTGCACCATTGCAGTTAAATTTTCCTTTATTATAGCTATACTCGTATGAAAAAAACTTTTTAAAATTTCCATAAATCAATGGTTCATATTAATGCTGTCTTCGTACTATCATACGCTTCATTCATTAGGTTTGAAAAGTATAAACAATAAGTCGAAGTAATCGTATAATCGGTGCCCCAATTGTTGAGATTACCTACTTGTGAATGTTAATAATTACACTCTTTACCAATGTTCAAATATTTAGATAAATGTTTCCGCTTTCGTTTAATAAAATAAGTATATAATTGTAACTTTTTTCAGCTATTACAAGTCCAGAGAGAATTTTGGTACATCTCGGCGTATGAGTAACTTTTTATAAACTGGAAGATGCCAAATACTGTACTAAGTTGTTTTCTGGCCATGAGTGCCAAAGTAGTAGCGACAAACACGAGAAACGAAAATACTGAAAGCATAATTTATTTATTAACTAGAGCGGTAATAAATATAAAAGAAATAATAAGTGGAAATTGCAATTTTTTCTCAGATTAGTTTAATGTCTTTTGCTTTACTTTCACTTTACCCCACATCCGATATATGTCGGTACATTGAAAATTTGGAATATATATATTTATCCAACCTCTCTAAATAGTCCTTACATCTTTGACACCTACTTAATTTGCGCAATACGTCTACCTATGGCGGCCTTAATTTATCAAAGATGATATGTAAAGGGTTGTATTATTCTGTTTATGCAATCTCATTGTTTAATACAGTGGCTTGCACTAATCCGCACATGTGTATTAGACTACAGAGTACAAATAGAATACAATGGCGGAATTAATATTTTTGAATAACACTGAAAGCTTCAATATGTAAGCTGCTTTGAGTATGCAAGAGCGAATGGCTTTGAAGTAAATGCAAGTGCGTTCCCAATGTGGCCATAATTATAATCAATGATTATATCATAGATTTGCACAAATTATAAAGATAAATTTAGCGCTTGGTTTGGCTTTGGCTTAGACTTCGAGGTTCTAATGAACTTTAAAGTCTTTAATAATTATTGCAAAATTTTCATGAATTTTTAACAAATTTCAATGAACAATAGCTACGTAACTCATAACAAATTTTATGCTGGCGATAGCCCAATTGTCAAAAACTATCATGACCATGAAAATACCAAGATCTTTATGGATATTTTCATTACGCATGTACCATGGTGAGCACGTGATCTAAGTATTTTCGATTGAAATCTCTGAATTATATCGATATTATTTGCAACGGTCGTTCCGGAAATACAAAAAGAATTCGACGATAATAACTAATTAAATGGATGAACTTACCTTGACTCACTTCGTTAGAAATAATAAGTATTAATGTCGTAAGAATTACATTTGCATTTCTTTATTTAAATTTAATTTATTTATCAACAATTGATTTTATTTGTGTGTTTCTAGCATACTTTTCTCATTAAAGCAAATTACTACTTTCTATAACTTCAGTTTCATAAACCAATAAACCTACTGGACTGATGTTTTCGCATTCCATTCAGACTCTAAGGATAATATTCGAAATGATAGAGTCGTAAACCATTTCTATAGCTTATTGCTTTAACTTTAAAGAAAATCCGATTATGACCATCAAATCATTCTGGCTATATATTATCCTTTTCAATCCATACAAGCAAATATGTTTTGCATAGACATTTCCCATGTTGTTGGGCAGTTTCCGATTTCTTTTTACATTTCATTGCATTGCTTATCCACTGAAAATATGGAAAACATTAATTATATAATACACAATTTGACCCACATATTCGTCATATATATAGTATAAAGTCCATTAAAAGTTGGAAACCATAATATTAAGTTAGAAGCACCGAGGTCCTCGTGTTCGTTATATGGGACCTTAAAACCTATGGTCCGATTTCGGCGATTTTTAGAATGGGGCTGCCACACTATAAACAAAGTATTTGTGCAAAGTTCTGCACCGATATCTTCACTAGTGCTTACTTTATATACTGTAAAGTAAACGATTCAGATTGTCTTCAAAGTTCTGGTATATAGGAAGTAGGCGTGATTGTGAAGCGATTTGGCGTATTTTCACAACATATCATTGGGATGTAAGGAAACTATCACAAACCTGAGATATGGTTTTTGACCCATAAGTGGGCGACGCCACGCCCATTTTCCATTTTGTAAAAAAATCTGAGTGCAGTTTTCATCTGCCATTTCTTATGTGAAATTTAGTGTTTCTGACGTTTTTCGTTACTTTACTTTTAGTAATTTTAGTAATTTTATCCGATTTATTTAATTTTTGGTCGGACGGACGGACAGACAGACATTCGGATTTGAATTCCACTCCACCCTGATCAGTGGTATATATAACCCTATATCTAACTCGTTTAGTTTTGGGTGTTACAAAAAACCGTTATGTGAACAAAACTATAATACTCTCTTTAGCAACTTTGTTGCGAGAGTATAAATATAAAAACATTTAGACATTTCAATCCTTATCTGAATTAATTAGGTAAATTACAAAATAATGAGCAAATCAGAAGTGAAGTGAATTTTATTTTCGGAATAAAAATATAATTTCAAATGAAGGAAAATTATTTTTAAATTATTAAAGAAAGATTAATTATTTACAGTTGATCGCAATATTTAATTTTATTAATGCAATCTTGATAGGAGTTTGTTGACATTTTTGTCGACGTCATTAACCGTTGCGAATGTATGTCCTTATACCAGTAATAAAAGTTAACAAATCTTTGAATTTGTGATTGACTGACAAACTTATCTTTATTATTATCTATAAGATATACAAATATTCATCTTACAATGAAATAGTTGTAACATGTGTCTATTTAAGGCGGGCCACATGTGCTCAGTGGAAAGGTTGATTTTACAATCTAATAGTTGTAACTTGAATTTTAATAGTCAATGTGCCAATGACATATTTAACACATTTGTTTATTTGTTAAAATAACAATATATTGTTGGTGGTATTAACTTGCATTATTGCATGGTATATAATTATTATTTATTTGGATTAAAACCAAACGTTTTTTTTAGTGTCTGAATAAGAACTAAATTTTATACTTTATTTCATTTTCACTTATCCTATCTTACTTTAAAGCTTAATCTCAATTACTCTCATTACATATGTATCCTCTTGTTCTCTTACTCTAATTTCTCTTATTACACTAAAGTAGTTAGTTATTACAATAACATATGTAATTATAAATATGTAAATATAAATGTAGATATGTTTGATACTTATGTGTATGGATAATATACATGTGTATGTGGGTGATGTGGATGCTTAAATTACTATATAATTTCAGATAATTTTAAGAAAGAGTCTTTTTACACAAAAGACTCTACTACTTATGCAGTTGCAACGCTATATCACAGAAATAGATCTGTATATAAACGATCAGGTGGGAAAGGTTGGTATGATTGGTATGATTTCATGAGAAATAGCTACAATTTGCGAAGTATCCGATGCAATTTCGCTAATAGCTACTTCCCATTAGTTTGAAACGGAAATTAAAAAAATAATAATACGATTGGAAGATTCGTCTCAAATCAATGAAAACCAATTGCATGAATTGTGTTTCGAATAGCTTTCGCTTCAATGGTGCTCTCTCTACTCTCAGTGACCTCTTTAAATCATTATGCGTTAAATATTAAAAGATAGATGCCTATTCAAAAGCAAAAAGTCAAAAATGGTGTTCAGTAGTTTATTCAATCAATAAATGTCTAGACATGATCAAATCACTAACTCTGTTTTGTTGCGGAACCAGGCGGTAAAAGCCTTTAAATATTTAACTTTGTATACTGAAAATAAAAATAACACAGAATTTAGAAAATGTAAATGAACTTATACATATGCAAAAAATTTAACTATGTTCTACTTTTTACATGTTCCTCTTACTTATTCGAACCACAAGAACATTTAAGAAATAGTTTTCCCGTTAAATTAAATCGTTAATAAAAATTTTATATGCATGTGTAGTACGCTCTATTACGACGTATAAACGGAAACAGTTTGCCAAACTAACAAAACTCTCAATAAAATGTAGAAGAGTAAGAAAACTTGAAATGTCTCCAACTCTTCGTAAAAGACATTATCTATAAAATTTGCATAATCATCAATTTACATCGTTGTGATTTCTGCCAATTTCGTGGAGTTTTCAACTTCAATTATAATTTTTCTTGAATGCATCGCTTTAATTTTGTAAATTTAATTTTAGCAGAGATTTTAAAGCTAACGTGAGGCAGGTGAACGATTTAAATAAATGTCCCAATTTTGCTTAAAGAGTAAGATATGCATACGCTACTAGCATGTTTGATAGCGGTGAACCCAGCATCAATAAATGTTTAGTAGTGATGAGCGATATTGATTTTTTTTTAAATCACTGTGATTTTATATTACTATTGCGATCGCACAAAACGTTTCTTTTTATTTTTAACAATTAACTAATTAATACATTTTGGGTACATTTAACTGCTTTCATACTCACCGTACCCAAAATTAACGAAATCGCAACTAAAATTGCTACTCTGATCACTGAACTGCTATTGCTACTGTGATGCAACCCAACTAGCTGAACTGCTATTGCTACTGTGATCCAATTAAAATCACTGAACTGCTATTGATAAGTGATCAAATTAGAATTACTGAACTGATATAGGTACTGTAATCGAACGAAAGAATTGAATACCTAATATGATCGAACTCAAATTATTGAATTGCAATTGCAATTGTAGGTTTTTAGAAAGTTTACTAGAAAAACTAGTCCACTTAGTAATTTACTGCTTCTAATGGGTACGAGTAGGAGTTATTGGCAATAATGTATTTGCTTGCTTTAGTCTCAAATTTACTTTAGTGCTAGTAATGCGATTGCTATGTCTTTACCAGCAACTTGGGACTCAATTAGACCTAATTGAAAATTCTGTCGACGTCTCTTCACTACAGTTTGAAGATACATGTTTTCTGTCCGTTCTACTTTCTTCTTCTTTCTTCAGAAGATTGAGTATAGCCTTTGCATTCAATTTAAACACGACCAGCTTCTACTATGTATCATCTGAATATGTGTATATCTAAGGCCAGGTGGGAATGACACAGGTATTTGGCACGTAGAAAATTTACTATACGTTTCCTTTAAACTCATTGTAGTTGCCTAATGAAGACATGAATAAAATATAAGCTACTGTATGAAGCCATCCGCTGCGTCCGTCCTTTTGCTGCTCAAAACTTGCCTGCTTTTATGTGTTCCATCATCCTCGTAATTTTCACAATTTTTTAGCTTGAGTGTTCACTTAGCTTTTGTGCAAAACATTATATTTTTACAAATACTTTCAATTTCTTTTCATTTCAGGCGAATATAATTTTCAATGGGTTTTTTAAAAGTCGGTGGATTATGCGCTCAGCTGCCTCACAAGTTTTCGACGTATTCTTCCTGCTTTCCTCTGTGACCGCATTAATCCCAAATAAGCCAAAAGTTTGTACTTCGCCTTAATTTCACCTCAGCTTTCAGCTGCAGTAGCGATTAAGGATGAGGCACGTGTAGATATATGAATTCGGCTGTTACCTTTCTTTGCCCGTGTTATGTGCATAGCAAGGAAGCATCTGTTGCTAAACGTTATGCCTTCCAACTTTACGTCATATCCATTGCGTAAAAATTTAACGTCACTTCGGCAGCTTTCATTGAGTGATAAGTGCAACATGCATCACTAGACTATGTTTGCCATAACATACTCCGTTTGCTTTGAGGTTACTCTTTGCTTACATAATACAGATGTACGACCATAACGCTTACTTTGTGTAGTTAACCAACACATGATCACAGGCACTTGACTCGGTTATATTGTAGTGACAGTTGGCAAAAGCTTCTTCTTTGTGCCAGGTATTTTCGAGAATTGTGCAAATATTAAAATATGCTTAGATATGACGTGGTGAGATAAAAATAAAATAATATTAAAGAAATATTCTCATTCCCATTCACTACTCATCCTATTCGAACCACAAGACATTGATAGCTTTGAATTATTGATAAATTTACGTAATAGTTTCTGCAACAATAAATTTAAAATTTATAAAATAAATGTGATAGCCACGTTGTCCGTAATTTATGATGTTGGATGCCTATATAAGAAAACTTCGAATGTTTTCAACTTTCGCCATTATCTATAATATTTGCATAATCAATGATTAAATCGCTGTGATTTCAGGCAATTCCATGGAGTTTTGAACTAAAATTTTAGTTTCTGCGTAGTCTGAACTTTGCGCTCCAGCGAAAAATTTATATAAAATTTTCTCCACACTGCGGTGAGATGCTTTTACTTTTGTAAATTTGCTTTTTAGCAAGAGTTTTAAAACTCATGTTAGGCAAAGAACGATTTTCTTCTTACTATAAATAAATTTTCCCATAAAAGTATAATATAATGATACGAAAATTTTGGATATTGAGTAGTCTTGAACACATTTTAAATGAAGGTAAAAGGCACCATGAATTTTCTTTTTGTATTCGTTTCTAGGACTCTTCTGAATAAGTTTTAGGCAAAAATTAAAATCATCCCCTTAGCAGTTTTTTAAAAAAATCGATTTTTGAGAAAAAAAAATCGAAACTTCCAAAAATTCGTGTTCATTTTAAATGAAGGTAAAAGGCACCATGAATTTTCTTTTTATATTCGTTTCTAGGACTCTTCTGAACAAGTTTTATGGAAAAATTAAAATCATCCCCTTAGCAGTTTTTTTAAAAAATCGATTTTTGAGAAAAAAAAATCGAAACTTCCAAAATTCGTGTTCAGTACAAAATTGGATTAATTATGTATGAAATGAAAATGTATAATAATACTATAAATAAAGTAATACGATTGTTTAATAAAGTATTTAGATATAAATTTATTGAATACATAAACGAGAACGCTGAACAGGTCAATATTCAAAATCAAACATGTTGGCTATTGTATTCTACAACAGACTTCAAGAGATTTTTTGCGTAATTAATGTGTGATTTTTGTAACTTGTATTTTGACCACGTTTTTTTGAAATCGGCATGAACCGATTCCATGGCCTGTTCACTAAAATGTCCAAGTCCTTTTTGTGTTTTTGAACAGTAGTAGGAAACATGATGAAAAACTGCGTGAACCTTTGGAGTTATCGTAATTTGCAAAGCAATGTAACTATTTCGAAACTCCTTTATATATTTAGAATAATCACAATTCAAATGAATTCCAAAGCAGGCATTTACTACTCGACGAAAATCTTCAAAACATTTGACGTATTTTACACAACCGAGGTTTCCATTAGATCTTAAAATGTCTACTTTATTCAAGAGAGTTTTACAAGCGTTTCCAGCAAACATAGATGCTCCATTAAACACATTACGCGAAACGTTACACTTTTTGGCCCAGTCTAAACTTTCTGTCTCAAAGTCTATTAACATATTGTTGAAAATATGATTTACGATACCAATCAGTAGGTGAAGTTCAGGAGGAACTATTATGTCGATGATAGTGTCTTTTTTTATTATTTTTCTTATGCTACCTGTATCTCTCCAGGCTTCAAAATTTTTTATGGAGCCACCTACAGTTCTATACTGCCCACATGATTCCAACTGGTCTTTAGTGGCAGTGCACCACGTGCAAGGGTAAGTACTGCCATGAGACATTAAGCCGGCAAGAATATTAGCTATTTTTAAATCCGCAGCAATTATTGCTTCTTCAAATTCTCTGATTCCTAACAGAGACCATAACATTTCAATCACATCATAATTTTCATCGGAGCATTCAGCTATTCCAAGCAAAAATAATTTTTTTACTCCAGAATCTTGGAAATTGTTAGAATCAATGCCTTCTTGATATTTTCGACGTGTGGGTTCATTAATCTCATCATTTTCACTGATAGATTGTATTGACAAACAAATTTTGAGGAACCCTCCTCCGCCATCAACACCAAACTTTAAAGTAACATTTTCTTCACATTGTCTCAATCCTTTCACATGGTCAACCAATCCCTTCAAGTTATGACAAAAAACTAAATTCTGAATGTTTACTTTTTTTTGCCCTTTTTAATACTTACAAAATTACACTCACGAACTTCAAAGTACGAATCAAGAATATGATTAACAGATATCAACTTTTCCGTTAAACGGGTTTCAATTAATTTTCGATTTTTAGTAGCAAAACGTAGATCGCAGACAAGACCACGGATTTTATTCAAAGATAATGAATATTTCGATCCTATTTTAGACATTTCTTCGACTG
The DNA here is from genome assembly GCA_031772095.1 of Zeugodacus tau. Classification (NCBI taxonomy): domain Eukaryota; kingdom Metazoa; phylum Arthropoda; class Insecta; order Diptera; family Tephritidae; genus Zeugodacus; species Zeugodacus tau. The sequence goes on along the minus strand of CM062650.1, from coordinate 29,453,862 downwards.
ATATTTGTTGTCGGTTGGAATTTGTGGGCTCTTTAGGCGAATTTATACAAATCTTTAATGGCTTTCCCCGTTTCTGTGAAAGTATAATATCTTTTTCTGCATTATTTTCACGCGGTTCGATAGATTTTATACATTCACTTAGCAAGTGCTCTTGATACTTTGGCGGCAAGTTTTCATTGAGGTGATTTTTTATATTTTCATAAGTACTAGAAATATCACACTTATGTCTAGTACCTTTTGACAACAAAGATAAACATTTGGAACACTTCTTTTTATTTGACTTTTTAGTGTTTTTTTTGAGTCCCTTCGGTTTCATGAAATTATAATCATCTCGACATCGAACATATTTGAACAATTTGCAGATGCAAATATTTTTAGGATCCGATCTTAATGATATTGGAATTTTCCAGTCAGAATAATCAGGCAACTTTAAACAATTTTCGCTATTCGGGTTTTTGATTGAACGATAAACTACGACTTTACAAGCACTGCAAATAACGTTTGGAATACCAGGATTTTTAATACTACATTGAACTATTAATTCAATGTTTTGTTTCAGCTTCCCTTGAACTTTTCTCATGTCCTTTTTCTTTTTTAAACAAAATTAGCAAATTGCCTCTTGATTTTCCGAATGAGTTCTAGCGTGATCCTTATAATATTTATTCACCATGATTATAATCTAAACGAACGTAACACAAATATTTAGAATATAACTTTTGAAATAATATAACAGAATTATTACTCAATCAATCTTACTTACTATATAAACGATGTTCACATCAATTTTACTCTAACCTTAAAAATCGATTTGTCAATTGTTTAGGAATACACATCTTTACATGTAAACGAGTGACATATAGTGCAAAGAATTATGTTATAATAGTTTTTTGACCGTAACTATTCAGCAAGTTTTGTACTGAACACGAATTTTGGAAGTTTCGATTTTTTTTCTCAAAAATCGATTTTTTTAAAAAACTGCTGAGGGGATGATTTTAATTTTTGCATAAAACTTATTCAGAAGAGTCCTAGAAACGAATACAAAAAGAAAATTCATGGTGCCTTTTACCTTCATTTAAAATGTGTTCAAGACTACCGTGTACTAGGAGCATCTATCTATTTTTGGTGTTTCGGGAATTTATATACATATATTTTCCCCAACTCGTATTTGTGACATATTTTAGTGATAGCAGTGTTATGTTTCATTTTAAGCAAATTTTTAATTATACACAGAGTGTCAAAAATGATACAACAAACAGCCACAGTAAATAAATGACAAGAGAGTAAGATGAATAAGCTGCCCTGGCTGTAGCTTGTGAGACAATAAGTAGACTGGAAGCTTTTTATCGGACTATTTTGGTACTGAATTTAACTAAACTGTTAAATAACTGTTGAATCGCATGAATTTTGGTCACTTTATGGCTGTAGCGTTCGATCAGCATTAATGGCTGAACATACCGTACCTTTATCGAAAGTGTTACTAATGGAGTAGCATATCCGAAGGCTTTAAAAGGTTTTTGCAGTAACCCTTTGTGTTGAAATTACATATTTGTATGATGTATGTTATGCTTCAAGTGATATGAAATATATTATTACTTATTAAATTTTGTTGATTTGTAAACCCGATTTGAAATAAGAACAAGACATGGATTATGCCATTTATATAATATATATGTGTATTTAAAGGGTACATTGATAAGTTGAGACTGGAGTCTGAAATAGAAAAAGTTATTATTAGTAATACGAGCATCTCATGAATAAGAACCCCTGGTATATCCTTATTGAAAATACTGTGCTTTATTCAAATTTTCGTTAGCGATGGGAATATGCAAGCATGAAATACATACCTCAGAAGATCATAGTCACACCCTGTTCGACGAGTAACCCAAAACCGCGTTTTTTTTTTTGTTATAAAAGTTTTAAATTTTTAGATTAGCTTTTACATTTCAATCCCTGCGAATTAAGTCAGCATTTAAATCTCTATTCATCAGCATAAGTGCGGCGAATTATAGAGACGTATTTTTCCAGCTACTGGTTGAAAACCGACAGTGATCACCACATCCGCGTCAAGCTATATAACTTACGTGTGTATATAGTTTGTCAGTTAGAACAAAGTTACAGCAGAGTTTTTGAAAATTTGACACATTAAACTTTTTCAGAACCGCATTTTTTAAATATTTGGAAGTTAAAACAATTTAGTCACTTTATCAAATTGGCACAAAACTATTAGAAGCAATATATGTACGTATTCAATTGTTCAAATTTCACAATTATTAAAATACGTATAATTATTCTCATGAAGAATTTATAAAACTAAAAGTTAAAACTTAACTCCAATTTAGCACTTATTAAAGCCCACCGTCAACAAACTGATTGGACCTTATCAGTGTGGCTTCAGACCTGGAAAATCAACAACAGACCAGATATTCACCATGCGCCAAATTTTGGAGAAGACCCGTGAAAATAGGATCGACACACACCATCTCTTTGTCGACTTTAAAGCTGCTTTCGACAGCACGAAAAGGAGCTGCCTTTATGCCGCGATGTCTGAATTTGGTATCCCCGCAAAACTAATACGGCTGTGTAAGCTGACGTTGAGCAACACCAAAAGCTCCGTCAGGATCGGGAAGGACCTCTCCGAGCCGTTCGATACCAGACGAGGTTTCAGACAAGGTGACTCACTCTCGTGTGATTTCTTTAACCTGATGCTGGAGAAAATAATACGAGCTGCAGAGCTAAACAGAGAAGGTACAATCTTCTATAAGAGTGTACAGCTACTGGCGTACGCCGATGACATCGATATCATTGGAAACAACACCCGCGCCGTTAGTTCTGCTTTCTCCAGACTGGATAAGGAAGCGAAACGTATGGGTCTGGTGGTGAACGAGGACAAGACGAAATATCTCCTGTCGTCAAACAAACAGTCAGCGCATTCGCGTCTTGGCTCCCACGTCACTGTTGACAGTCATAACTTTGAAGTTGTAGATAATTTCGTCTACCTGGGAACCAGCATTAACAGCAATAACAATGTCAGCCTGGAAATCCAACGCAGAATCACTCTTGCCAACAGGTGCTACTATGGACTAAGTAGGCAATTGAAAAGTAAAGTCCTCTCTCGACGAACAAAAACCAAACTCTACAAGTCTCTCATCATTCCCGTCCTACTTTACGGTGCAGAAGCGTGGACGATGTCAACATCCGATGAGACGGCACTAGGAGTTTTCGAGAGAAAGGTTTTGCGGAAGATTTATGGTCCCTTAAGAATTGGCAACGGCGAATACCGCAGACGATGGAACGATGAGCTGTATGTGTTATTCGACGACATAGACATAGTCCAGCGAATAAAAAAACAGCGGCTACGCTGGCTAGGACATTTTGTTCGAATGGATAAAGGTGCTCCAGCTCTGAAAGTATTCGATGCAGTACCCGCTGGTGGAAGCAGAGGAAGAGGGAGACCTCCACTCCGATGGAAGGACCAGGTGGAGAGGGACCTGGCTTCGCTTGGAATAACCAATTGGCGCCAAACTGCCAGAAGGAGGGATACGTGGCGCGCTGTTTTGGACTCGGCTATAACCGCGTAAGCAAGAAGAAGGTGAATATAACCGATTAAAAATTGGATGTGTCATTTTTACACAGAACTCTTACTTATTATTTCAAAATTTAAAGGTCTTTTTATTTTTTTTTAAGGACTTGTTATTTTTATAATTTTTCTCATTATCAATTCCATATAAGTCATGATGATGATACATAAATTCTGATAGGATCTGAGTTGACTTGGATCCATACTTATCGCCACATATTCATAAACATACCATGGTAATATGAATGATATAAATACATCAATATATGCACACTATGTACGTATATGTTTGTATATGTAACGTTATATGATTTACTGTTCCAGCTCTCCCTTAAGAGTTTACAAAAGACAACGGTGATTTAGTTCCTTCTTCAGAAATGCTTTTACATACTTTTCAACCAAAAATAATGTCTTGGAATGTAAACCTCTGCAACTCCAAAGACTACATACGTAAGATTAAAAAAATTCATTAACTATAAAAATATGACAAACAAACAGATGGTGAATGAAATCTAAAAAATGTGACATAATGCGTTAGATACTAAAGACGGAAGCTGGATATCAGCACCAGTTGGCAGAAAGAACATCCGTTGGGGATGTTGATGAGTTATGGCCCCAACACTCGAACATCCACTTATAAAGGCATGTTTTTTTGTGATTATATCTCACACGTTTCACTTTCTGTCGTCTTTCAAAGGAGACGCCGCGATTTACTCAAACAGTGGTTTCAGTTATGTTAGACTATAAATAATATTTTTGTCTTCCTCGTGTTCGTGCGGTATCTCCACATTATTTTCGTTTGCACCATTTACTCCTTATTATATACATGTATACTCATGTGCATTTGTTATGCTTCTTCACTATTGTTTCTTTTTATGTAAATGCTATTTTCCATTTCCTAACTTCTGGAGGTCACTAGTTCCAGATGTTAATGTCCATCAAAGGTACTATGTATTGTCGTATTTCAAACTCGATATTCGAAGCTGCTGTAGCAGCAAATACATTCACACAAAGTCTAGTGCAAATGTGTACTGGTAGGGAAACCAAATTAGTCATGAAAAAATGAATTTAAGAATCATAGCTACATACATATAAATATAAGTTAAGTAATTTTATAAAGATAACACAAATCGACCTATATATTCTGCATAAAATTCAATAGAATAACGAAAATCATCATAAATAGTATATGGGGACTGAGGTAATTCCTGAACCGATTTCCCTCATTTTCCCCACCAAGATACAATATATTACCTATAATTAGGTATATGGGATCTGGGGGAAGTTATGACCCGATTTTAACCACTTTTGGTACATAGACAAAATGTGATAAGAAAACAATTCAGAGGGAATGAATTACATTAAAACCGAGTTCTTCATGTTCGATATCAGGAGCCTTGAAACTCATGGTCCGAATTTGACAATTTTTCCACAAGTGATGTCACAGCTCAAATACAGTATTTGTGTGAAGTTTTATTCCGATATCTTCATTGGTTTTTAAGTATATATTATAAAGTGAACGAATCCGAAGAATTCAAAATTGAGTTATATAGGAAGTAGGCGCGGTTGTGAACCGATTTAGCCCACATTCCACCCGCGTCATCAGGGTGTGAAGAAAGTATTATATACCGCATTTCATTGAAATCGATCGAGCAGTTCTTGAGATATGGTTTTTGACCCATAAGTGGGCGACGCCACGCCCATTTTACATTTTGTAAATAAATCTGAGTGCAGCTTCCTTTTTCCATTTCATATGTAAAATTTGGTGTTTCTGACATTTTTCGTTTTAATTTTTACTCAAGTTATCGCTTGCACGGACAGACGGACGGACAGACATCCAGATTTTAAATCCACTCGTCATCCTGATCATTTATATATATATAACCCCATATCTAACTCTTATATTTCTTGGTGACACAAACAACCGTTATGTGAACAAAACATTCTGTGCAACAGGTTGCGAGAGTATAAAAATAATAAAACATTTATTCAATATGGTTTTTAACCCATAAGTGGGCGATGCCAATCTGAGTGCAGCTTCCTTCTGCAATTTCTTCTGTAAAATTTTGTGAGAGGTGTGTGTGGTTATACATATCCATAACTACTTGACCGATTTCAATGCAGTTCGTTACATAATAATTTTTGACACTCTGATAACACGGATGAAAAATCGGTTCACAACCACGCCTAGTTCCCATGTAGCTCAATTTTGAATTCTATCTGAATCGTTCACTTTATAGCATATACGTTAGGACCCAATGAAGATGGCGGAATAAAACTATACACAAATACTGTGTTTGAGCTGTGCCTTCACTTGTGGAAAATTGTAAAGATCGGGCTATAACTTTTCAAGGTCAAAAATATCGATCACGCTGAACTCTGTGCCAAAGGGTAATTCTGTTACCGAAAACATCGGTAATCCTCTAATATATTTTAATTTAATTCAGAGGGTACCTTTTTATTCTAATAGTATGTATTTGTACCAGAAATGGTTAAAATCGGATCATAACCTCCCCTAGTTCCTATATACCTTATATTCGGATTATCAAACTTACGGTGGGCTTTAGAACGCATATATCGGTAATATGTGAGATATCTATTAAGTCTAAAAATCTTGGATGTAGTGCACCTTGGTGGTCAAAATGAGTAAAATCGTTTCTGGAATTACCTTAGTCTCTATATACTATATATGATGATTTTCTATTCTAGTAGAAGTAGTTCTTGTGCCGAATATATGGGTAGAATTGTGTGTTATCTTAATAAAACTATAGCAATAAATTGCAGGAGTATAAAATGTTTGGTTGCACCCGAACTTAGCCTTTCCTTACTTGTTTCAAATTAGTTTTTAGACCTCTTTTTACCATATCTTCATATGTATGTATATAATACCTGAGACAGACATGTAGTATACATTGTAGTATGTAACCATAATAGTAACCATATGTGTATCACCGGTTTTCCGGAATAATTGGAAGAGTCGGTTTGACATACAGAAAATAAATTAAATTCAAAATTAATTGAAATCAAAAAAACAAAATTTGAAAAAAATTATGTGAAAAATATGTAATATGTAATAATTATATTGGACAATAATATTTTAAGATTGCTTGAAGTTATAACTAAGTCAGGATCAATTTTTTTTTTTGCTAACAAGAATATATGTATAATAATTTCTTCGGACACTTTGAGTTCTTTTCTTTTTTTATACTCTCGCAACCTGTTGCACAGAGTATTATTGTTTTGTTCACATAACGGTTGTTTGTGTCACAAAGAAATATAAGAGTTAGATATGGGGTTATATATATATAAATGATCAGGATGACGAGTGGATTTGAAATCCGGATGTCTGTCCGTCTGTCCGTGCAAGCGATAACTTGAGTAAAAATTAAGATATCTCAATGAAACTTGGAACACATGTTCCTTGGCACCCTGGGGAGGTTGCTTGAAATGAGCAAAATCGGTCCACTGCCACGCCCACAAAATGGAGGAAACCGAAAACCTATACAGTGTCATAACTAAGCCATAAATAAAGTTATGAAAATGAAATTTGGAACATAGGATCCCATTAGGGAGAGGCACATTTGGATGTATTTTTTTTGGAAAAGTGGGCGTGACCCCGCCCCCAAATAGGTTTTTTGTATATATCTTGCAAACCAATAAACCTATATAAACCAAACTTTCTGCAGTCGTTTCTTTTAGCCATTTCCTTATGCATAATAACCACGCCCACCGCCCATACAAAGGTTAGGTTGAAAATTATTAAAAGTGGGTTAACTCCCTAACGAAAAACGTCAGAAACACCAAATTTTACATAAGAAATGGCAGAAGGAAGCTGCACTAAGATTTTTTTACAAAATGGAAAATGGGCGTGGCGTCGCCCACTTATGGGTCAAAAACCATATCTCAGGAACTACTCGACCGATTTCAATGAAATTCGGTAAATAATACTTACTTGACACCCTGATGACACGGATGAAATCATGTTACAACCACGCCTACTTTCCATGTAGCTCAATTTTGAATTCCATCTGATTCTTTTACTTTATACCATATACATAAGGATAAAACTTCAGAAAACTTTAAATAGTGTCGAAAACGGACTATAACTTTTCAGGGCCCCAGATATCGAACATATTGAACTCAGCGCCTAAGGGTAAATTTTCACCGAAAATATAGGTAAATCCCTCAGATATTTTAATGTAATTCATTCCCTTTGAATTTTTTTCTTATAACAGTTTCTCTCTGTACCTGAAATGGTAAAAGTCGGGTCATAACTTCCCCAGTTCCCATATACCTAATTATAAGTAATATTAAATTAAGTGAGCGTATAGTCTTCGATACATTGTATCTTGGTGGTGAAAATGAGTGAAATCGGTTTAGGAATTACCTCAGTCCCTATAAACTATTTATGATGATTTTCGTTATTCTATTGAACTTTATACCAAATATATGGGTCGACTTGTGTTATCTTTATAAAATTACATCATTAAATTGCGAGAGTATAAAATGTTCGGTTACACCCGAACTTAGCCCTTCCTTACTTGTTTAGCATAACATCACTCAGAACGTTTTGCCATTTATAGGGAATTAAAAAATTCATCTCGGCCAAAACATGGAATTAACTCGTGAACATTTTCGTGCGATCATTTTTCACAACTTTCGACGTGGAATATCGCGACAAGAGTGCATCGATGAACTAAAATCTTTGTGTGGCTATGAAGCACCATCCTATAGCACTGTGAAAAACTGGTACAACGAATTCAATCGTGGCCGACGCACGCTCAAAGACGAATTCCGTGAAGGTCGTCCAAAAACAGCCGTTGTGCCAGAAAACATCGATGCCGTTCGTGAACTGATAATGCAAGACCGTCATGTAACATACCTTCAGATAGAGGCATGCCTATGCATTTCTCCCACCAGCATACATTCGATTTTGCATGAACACCTGGCTCAAAAAAAGTGCTTCGAAAATTGGTTTGAGCGCATGCAAAAGTGTATAAATCTTGATGGATAATATTTTGAAAAACAATAAAACCATTTTCGTTGATAAATATTCCTATTTTCATTATTAGGCCAGAAATATATATAGCAGCCCTCGTATTAGATGCGGACAACAGCATTGCATTACAGCTTCCATATACCAAAACTTTGAAGTCGATCTGAATATGTAAACTAAGCACTAATGAAGATATCGGAACAGAACTTTGCATATATACTGCATTTATAGTATGGCATCGCCCTTATAAAAATGGACCATAAGTATAAGTTTTCAAGATATCGAACATGTTGAACTCAGCGCCTAAGGGTAAATTTTAACCGAAAATATGGGTAAATCTCTTAGATAATTTAATGTAATTCAGAGATTTATTAACATATGTAAATTTTTACTCAAGTTAAAAAGTCCTATAATTCTTGTAAGCAACTGCTACCACTGAGTTATTTACTAGATAACCAACTACCGGAAATGCCTACAGCGCAGTTGCTTACATTGTTCTTCTATAATTGTTCCATTCTTCTTCTTTTCTCTGCATGCGCATACATATGCCTTTCGCATTGCAAGGTTGTTTCCTTGTGTCATATGATAATGTTTACTCTACGTTTGAGTCTATATTTGTAGTATGAAACAGATGCACTTCTTGCTTATTGTGCACCTGGCCATGATGTGTGGCTGCACGAAATGCTTGCTGACCGCATGAATTTCATATGCAAATAGGCGCCGGTTGTCAGAAGTCGTTACTGCTCTGCGCTGTCAGCAATTGGAGTTATGCCTCAAATGTTTTTACCTTCATGCACATGATGTGAGCTACCATGTCGGTGATGCGATATGCGAATATGTACGAATTTGTTAGAAAATGTTTGTTGTTTTATGCACTTTGATTCCTCTCACATTAAAATTCAACAAAAAGTAGTTTCTAGAGCCTAGTTTGAGCAATAGTGTTTGGGGAAAAACTTCAAGGAAGGCAAATACTCGTATGCTTACTTGGACGACAAAAACCGAAAAACGTGTCAATTTCTATTACTGTGATACCACACCACAGAGTACAGTGTCACCGCAACCATCATTCACTATGAGAACTACCGTCTGAAGTGACGCGCAAGTATGCGGAAAAAGTTAACTGTAATGCGCTGTCTTCGAGAAAAAACGAAAACAGGCATACGTACAAGGCATTAAAAAAATAAATTGGAAATTTGTCAGTACATTTGTCATCCATACCCCATTCGAGTACATAAGTGTATATGTATCTATCTATACATATGTATATAATATTACAAAACACGAAACAGTGACGTGTGAGTGCGTTTGTTTGATGACAGGAGATATTTCGTCTTGTCCTCATTCACCACCACACCCAAACGCTTCGCTTCCTTATAAAGCCTGGAAAAAGTAGAACAAACGGCGCGGTTGTTGTTTCCGATGATATCAATATCATCGGCGTACGCCAGCAGCTGTACACTCTTATAGAATATTGTACCTTCTCTATTTAGCTCTGCGGCTCGTACTATTTTTCCAGCAATAGATTAAAGAAGTCGCACGTTAGTGAGTAACCCTGTCTGAAACGGCTCGGAGTGGACCTTCCCGATCCTGACGGAGCTTTTGGTGTTGCTCAACGTCAGTTTACATTGCCGTTTTAGTTTTGAGGGGATACCAAATTCAGACATCGCGGCATAGAGGCAGATCCTTTTCGTGCTGTCGAAGGCAGCTTTAAAATCGATGAAAAGGTGGTGAGTGTCGATTCTTCTCTCTCAGGTCTTTTCCAAGATTTGGCGCATGGTGAATATGAGGTCAGTTGTCGATTTTCCAGGTCTAAAGCTACACTGATAAGGTCCAATTAGTTCGTTGACGGTGGGCTTTAGTCTTTCACACAATACGCTCGAACAGGACCTTGTATGCAATCTTGAGGAGGCTTATCCCACAGATGCAGATTGTGGGGTCTCCCTTTTTATGGATTGGGCAGAGCACACTGAGTCACGGCATAAAGTTTAATAGAATAACGAAAATCAGCATATATAGTATATTTGGGCTGAGGTCATTCCTGAACCGATTTCATTCATTACTGCCTTACTTCTTGGCACCATAGAAAGGTTGCTTTCGAAAATGAACAAAATCGGACCACTGCCACGCCCACAAAATGGTGAAAACCGAAAACACATAAAGTGCCATAACTAAGCCATAAATAAAGCCATGGAAATAAAATTTTGTATGAAGGATCGCACTATGGAGGGGCATATTTGGATGTAATATTTTTGGGGAAGTGGGCGTGACCCGCCCCCAATTAGGTTTTTTGTTCATGTCTCGCAAACCACTTCCTAATACAGTCCAAAAATGAAAGAAATCGGATAATAACCACGCCCACCTCGCGTACAAATGTTAGGTTGAAAATTACTAAAAGTGGGTTAACTCACTAACGAAAAACGTCAGAAACACTAAATTTCACATAAGAAATGGCAGATGGAAGCTGCACTCAGATTTTTTTACAAAATGGAAAATGGGCGTGGCGTCGCCCACTTATGGGTCAAAAACCATATCTCAGGAACTACTTGACCGATTTCATTGAAACTTGGTTTGTAATAGTTTCCTTACATCCCAATGATATGTTGTGAAAATAGGCCAAATCGCTTCACAACCACGCCTACTTCCTATATACCAGAACTTTGAAGACGATCTGAATCGTTTACTTTACAATATATAAAGTAAGCACTAGTAAAGATATCGGTCGCCGAAATCGGACCATAGGTTTTTAAGGCCCCATATATCGAACACGAGGACCTCGGTGCTTCTAACCTAATATTATGGTTTCCAACTTTCCATGGATTTTATACAATATATATGACGAATATGTGGGTCAAATTGTGTATTATTAATATAAATAAAGTTAAATAAATAAATTGCGAGAGTATAAAATGTTCGGCTACATCCGGATTTCAACTCCACTCGTCATCCTGATCATTTATATGTATATAACCCCATATCTAGCTCTTTTATTTCTTGGTGATACAAACAATCGTTATGTGAACAAAACTATAATACTCAAGAAAGAAAGGTAAACGTGCAGTTTGGAGCGTGTTTGCTTGGCAGTCATGTTCAGTATCGCGTGAGTAACGGAGCAAATAAGTTGTAATTTCATTTACTTGGTGCCTTGTTACGAAATAAATTATACATATTATATGTTATGGTAGAAATTAACATATCTTTGATTCATTCAATTGTTGTTTTTTCGGGATATTGTTATATTGCTTTATTGATAATATTAACATAGTGATTTATAGAAACAAGTACAATAAAATAGAAATTTTCTTTAAACAGAAAAATGCATATCAGCATTTTAGGAAAAACCCTGAATTCAGTGTTAATATATAAACTTATGCATGTATGTGCTAAGAAAGGGTCTCTCCCGATTAATAATGTGTAGTGTTTATCTGCCATACGCAAAGACTTTTATATTTTGAAGAGTGCAAAAACAGTTTGTTCTCAACACTCAAGTGTTTATTCAATGTTATTATTCACACAACAGCAATCGGGTTGCATGCTAACAAATTCGAAGTGTACAAATGATTCCATGAAATAGATTTTTACTTTAATAAAACTCATGAAATTGTAATTAGTGTCTAGTATGCGATTTTATGAATCTAGTTCAATATGATTTTTATTTATTCACATTGGTTCATTTCATGTCGACTCCTGTTGCCAATCCTCGGGTGATTCTCTTTTACTGTCGCCCATTACGTTCCCACGAGCAATTTTTATTCGACAACACTGTTCGTGTCTTTCTCTTACATATCATTTTCTCAACTTCTTGTTCGTATCGTTTCCAAACAAAAACAAGTAAGGAAAGGCTAAGTTCGGGTGTAACCGAACATTGTATACTCTCGCAATTTATTGAAGAAATTTAACCAATACATATATGCGGAATAAAGCTCACCGTATTTTTGAAAAACCTATAATAAGGTATATGGGTGCTAGGAGAAGATACTTTTGAAAAAGCTACAATGAGGTACAGTGGTACTCCAATATAACGAATGATATGATGTTGGGACCGTTCGTTAAACTGAAATATTCGTTATATCGGAAACGAAAACTAAATTAATATTGGTACATATACATATGTTTAAAAATAACTATTTATTCATGAATTCATAAGCATTGGTTGAAATAAACACATATACAATGGCATGAAATGATACAATAAGATTAATAAAAGTTGCATTTTATAACAAAAATATGAGTATTATTCAACTGAAAAGAAATTTGTTATGCTCATTTGCTTTTGTGGGCGAGAAATTTTGAAGAAATTTTGAGATCTTGTGCCTTTTGAATTAGGCTTTTCAATAAAAATATTTTTTCCTGTTCCACGTTGTTTTCTTCAGACCATTTGATACACTTCTCAAAGCAGTCGATGGCATCAGTATGCTTTATTGGCGGCACAGCTACAACTGCAGCGGTATCACCTTCGTCCGGAATTTCTATAGCTAGTTCATTTTCAGCACTCGGGTTCACTTCTACAAGTACATTGACTACACTGTTCCATGCTTCCAAATCATCTGTGTTGAAGTTTGTCTAAAATTTTATTTGAATATTAATTTAAATTATTTCTACAAATGCATAAATTAAACCGTACCTGGGGAAACATTGTATGGATAAGAGAAAGTGTGCTCACCATAACTGAAAGGTCTTCTCTGATTTGCAAATCTGCTAGAGGTATATTGTCCTCATCATCTTCATCGTCACGTGTGGTTTTATTAATTAAAATGTTTTTCCAACACTTCTGAAGAACAACCCCTGAAACTTTTTCCCAAGCTGCAGCAATAAGTTGAACTGTATTGAAAAGTTAAGGTCCTTTAACGCTGTGTTTATATTTTCCTTTTGCACTACACTGCTCAGTAAAGAATTTCGGTAAAATAATTTGGTGAGGCGAATCGCGTTCTGGTCCATAGGTTGAATTAGAGCCGTTACATTCGGTGACATAAACACTGTCCACATTTTTCCATCTGGAGTTACCAAATCTTCTTCTGGTGGATGACTAGGAGCGTTATCCAGGAGTAATATTGCTCGTTTTGGTAGATTTCGACTTTCAAGAAAATCTTCAATCTATAATTAAAAGTATTATTAAGGAGTATTGAAGTGAAAATTGTTGTAATATACAAACCTGAACCATAAAAAAATAAATAGAATTCTTTAAAAAAAAATAGCTCAATAATAACAAGAACCGACGGGTATTTAACTGCCTGCATTGTTATTTGTTGTAAGACAACCAAAACCAAATACAAACGCCATACATTCGTAATATCGAGTTCATTCAATTTCCAGCTTTCGTTATATAGAGTCATCAATGTATTGAAAAACAGCGTTCGTTATATTGAACATTCGTTATATCGGCGTTCGTTATACTGGAGCACCACTGTATATGGAAATGACCCGATTTTAATAATTTTTGGAACAGAGACACACTATTATAAGAAAACAATTTCCTCTGAATTAAATTGAGATATCTGAGAGATTTACCCATATTTTCGGTTAAAATTTATCCTTAGGCGCTGAGTTCAACATGTTCGATATCTGGGGCCTTGAAAAGTTATGGTCCGTTTTCGACAATTTTTTCACAAGTGAAGCCAGAGATGATATGCACTAATTGTGTAAAGTTTTATTCCGTTATCTTCATTGGTTCCTTATGTTTACATTATAAAGTGAAGGAATAAGATGGATTTCAAAATTGAGTTACATGGGAAGTTGTCGTGGTTGTGAACCGATTTCATCTATTTTCCACACGTGTCATCAGGGTGTCAAGAAAATATTACATACCGAATTTCATTCGAATCGGTCGAGTAGTTCCTGAGATATGGTTTTTGACCCATAAGTAGGCGATGCCACGCCCATTTTCCATTTTGTTAAAAAATCTGAGTACAGCTCCCTTCTGCTATTTCTTCTGCAAAATTTAGTGTTTCTGACGTTTTTCGTTAGTTAGTTAACCCACTTTTAGTAATTTTCAACCTAACCTTTGTATGGGAGGTGGGCGTGGTTATTATCCGATTTCAACTATTTTCATGGTGTGTGGTGGGGTATGTAAGAGAACCGACTGCAGAAAGTTTGGTTTATATAGCTTTATTAGTTTGCGAGTTAAATACAAATAACCGATTTGTGGGCGGGGCCACGCCCACTTCCCTAAAAAAATTACATTTAAATATGCCCCCTCCTAGTGCGATCCTTTATTCCAAATTTTACTTTTATATCTTCATTTATGGCTTAGTTATGACACTTTATGTGTTTTTGGTTTTCGCCATTTTGTGGGCGTGGCAATGGTCCGATTCCGCCCATTTTCGAATTTGATCTTCTTATGGTGCCAAGTTTCGTCAAAATATCTTAATTTTTACTCAAATTACAGCTTGCACAGACGGACAGACGGACAGACGGACGGACGGACAGACATCCGGATTTCAAATCTACTCGTCACCCTGATCACTTTGGTATATATGACTCTATATCAGTGGTCGGCACGAGAGGAATTGTGACTGTATAGGTGAGCACGAAATCATGAATACCCAGTGAGAACTCTGTAGCCTAACATGATGAATAATGTTTTTAATTTTTTCACAAAACATGAATTTTTGTGCTCATTTATTCATTTTAGTTATTCTATTATTTAAACAAATATATTAGAACACAAAAGCATTAACTTTTATGTCTTTAAATAGCTTAAAACCATAAATATAATACATAACATAAAACGGCATTCATAAAAGTAGGCATTTCGCGCAGGGCACTTATGCAAAGTGCCATAGCCATGCGCGATGTTTACTCGTTGCTGGTTCGACAACGACTGAATGATAGAGCGTAAGCGTACGTGTGACTTGAGTCGCCACAATTGTGGTATGGAGTGCCGACCACTGCTCTATATCTAACTCTTTTAGTTTTAGGTGTTACAAACAACCGTTAGGTGAACAAAACTATAATACTCTCTTTAGCAACTTTTGTTGCGAGAGTATAAAAATAGAATTCATTGCTAATTTTTATCGTTATACTCCATTTTCTAAGATATTATAATTATATTATGCATATTTCTATATGTACATATTTGCAAATTACATACAAAATTAAATGATTAAATTCAAATTTTCAAATATATTGTATACATTAATTTTAAAATGTGCGCAAATGCAACACTGTTACGTAGCAGCAAACTGTTACGAATAAGAACACAAAGCTTGTTGCCGAACACAGGAGACTCGGTGCGATTCTTTTCTCCTCGTCGCCCCCTCTCCTATAAAACAAAGAATTGCCGCAACAGGAATTGCCCGTGTGAACAGGCTCTAAGCTGTTTCGTCGAATTTCTGGTTGCAGTTAGTAGCTATGGTATAGAAAAATGTTTCTCAAGCAGCTACTACATAGCTCGCGAATGCGAATGCGAACGTAGTGCGATCCTTCATACCAAATTTTATTTCCATAGCTTTATTTAGGGCTTAGTTATGGCACATTATGTGTTTTCGGTTTTCGCCATTTTGTGGGCGTGGCACTGGTCCGATTTTGCTGACTTTCGAACTTAACCTTCTTATGATGCCAAGGAACACGTGTTCCAAATTTCATTAAGATATCTCAATTTTTACTCAAGTTACAGCTTGCACGGACGGACGGACAGACAGACATCCGGATTTGAACTTTTCTCGTCACCCTGATCATTTTTATATATATAACCCTATATCTAACTCGTTTAGTTTTAGGACTTACAACCAACCGTTATGTGGACAAAACTATAATACTCTCGTAGCAACTTTGTTGCGAGAGTATAATGAAAGAGAAATTTCCATTGAAATATTTTTCAAACATCATATGGAGTTACCAAATCATTTTTTTAACACCGAAATGTCTTTAACATTTTGTCAGGTAAGTAGACTAAACATATAATGGGGCGGCTCCATGTCCACTTCTTTAAAATTTCACTTAAAGTTAACAGAAAAGAAAATTCGGAAAACATATTGTATGATACGATATTTAGTTAGCCTGAAGTATGAAAATACTTACGTTCGGTAAATGGGTTAAACGATAAAAGGACCAATTTAACACTTTTTTGCAAGATAGTTGCCACATTTCAGATATTTTATTTTTATGTACAAGCATAAATAATATTTCACTTCCTAATATTATAAGTTAAAACCGACTAACACTGTTCACATATGGACGAAATGTTGTATGTGGCTTAGTAAAAATATGCAATGTATATCAAATATTTTAACTCAAATAAGATTAAATATTTTCTTATTTAAATAATTCTTACTAATTATGTTTTTCAAAGTTTTATTGCTTTGTCTTTTATATATCACCAAAATATCACAATTATTATACATACATATATACATAATTCAATTACTATTAATTTCAGCTTTCCGCAATCGTAGCTAAGGCAACTCAAATCCATGAACCCAGAGAAAAGTAAATCTGCGACTCAGAATGGATGCCCGCTAGCTAAAATTCCACTAATTAGCGTCAAGCTGATTTTGGATACTTTATGCGGTGAAACAAAAGCAGTCATTGTGCAAACGTCGCTGTTGTCACATAAAATGTCGCTATTATCATATGTTGTTGAGGTAGTCTGTAAACCATTACGTATACGTGCTTGCGCATTTATTGCGATTTACTCACTCTGGCTAAGCAGATGCGGAAGCCATTCGAGAAAAGTTCATGCGAAAGATTTTCTTAAAAAAGAAAATTCAAAGGCTTCTGACAATTGAGTTTAAGTAAGCACATTAAAAGGAAATATAAACACGTTCAGGACCAAATTATGAAATGCACTGCATTAAACTCATCTCATCTACAAAAATATGCATAGTTATTTTTGTGTTAGTAAAATATTCTTTCTTAACATTTTTTTTTAAATAATGTTTACATCCATACAAGATTAAATACGAATATGTAATCGAACTTTGTTATTTATTTATTGCATAAAGAAAAATACGCAAATTTCGTTATATGCCACCAGGTATATCAATCATTTCAAACAGATTTATAAACTTGCTACAAAAAATATTTTCGTTAGCCAATGGAAACGCAGCCAACTGTTGGAATAAAATGTATTCAAATTTGATTCGAGTTTATCGTGTATTAACATTGTTATACAACTTAATACGACATTGTTGTTAAATTCCGAAAGTAGACAATCAATAATTAATTTTTAATACAGTTGTTAAAAAGTAGTAGAGGCTTGAATATACAGCCTTGGCCAAAAGTATTAGGCACCCCATTAAAATACAAGTATTCTCAAATGTGGCTATCAAAGTTACCACTTCTTTTTGTAAATGTCTTACATGGGTGTTTAACTGTTGATTAAACGAATAAATTTTGTAATATTAAAAGTATTTAGTAATTAGTGGGGTGCCTAATACTTTTGGCCAAGGCTGTACATATATTTCGCCTACCCATAGTTTCGCAGTTATTTTTTTCTAAGCATCCGTTAAAGCTGTACTCCACTAGAGCATGTTGTTAGTACTCGTATAAGAGTAATGTTAAACATTTTGATATTTACATACTGATTAGCTTAGCAATTTTTAATTAGATGTAGAAAAAATAAATCTCCTTTCATTGATCTACATTTCTTTGGCGAGACATTAATATTATTGTATATATGTATGTATCTATATATTTATTTAAAAAATCCTGTGTTATCCTAAAATTGAAAGTCCTGTTATATCTAAAAGCCTTTTCATGTCCGAAAAGTTAGAGAAGCAGCGCAAGTTGGGCTCCGCACCCAAATAGGATTTTATGTATAACTTGCCAGCCAATTAAGCTATATAAACCAAACTTTCTGCAGTCGTTTCTTTCAGCCAGCGGTTTTATGCTTTTCAGCGAGTAACAATTGGTGCACCGACTCTCTTGCCCTAAATTTGGTGTCTTTTTATTGTTTACGTCCATTTCTATTATTCCAATAATTGTCCGTCGCAACGCAATTACTGCTTTAATGTGAACAGCACTGGACTACGTCAATCCAATTGCTTAAATATTTGCCTCCATACACGCGCACGGCCAGTCAAGCAGTTAACAAAGCCGTAAATCGACTGGACAGAGCTAGAACTATTATACATCATAAATCAATAAAGTTGGCGAAGAACATCTTCTGCCTAATGGACCTCAGCAACAAAGCGCGGGTATTCCCGATGCAAATTAATCTCGCTGCGAGAGAAATTTTTCAGGTTGGTAAACGTGTCATTGCTCCCTTGTTTGAATTTTTACAGCCATTAGTGTGCGTGCTTTCGCTAAATTTGATTTTAAAAACTTAAGTGCAGTCAGGAAAATGCGTCGGAGCTTGCATGCATTTTGCAAGTGTGTGCTCGCTCGTCTAATTTCAATTCGTTACAAACGCCTGGACAAATAAAATCGAATTGAATCGTGACCAAAAGTGTAGACATGCTTATGTAAATAATTGCTTCAGACGGGTCTAACACTACATGCGGGTTGTAGAACACTACATGCTTTACGGGTTACAAAGCGAATACACATATTGTGGATAGTAATGGTGAAGAGTGAAGTGGCAAGTTGCTTTACAAAGTACGATCAAAATCATTTTATTTGTAAAAAATAAAAAAATGTTTATAAGAAATTGTAGTTATTGGAGACTTGTTATGTTATGTACAAAGACCATTTTTCGACTTAATGATTGAATTTTAATTTTAACGTAGATCCAATATCCGTTCTTTATTGGTAATTGACTGCTGTAACCTCTATTTGCCTCACCTAAAATGTGCATATGATATAATTTCGATATATCTTAAGTATTCAATGTAATTCGCTATAATATATTTGCAGCAAAAAGGTACAATCAAGCAGAAATTACAGATTCAAAGCTGCATTACCCCAGCTGCTTTACCAAAGCAGACACTGTGGCACCATTAGATAGAGCACTCGAGCGCATCATAAGAAAGTTGCGTACGAAATTGAGTGGGTAAAAGCTGCCAACAATAATAAAGCGTATTGCAAATGGGAGAATACAACAAACGCAACAAGTGTACATAAAAATGTATATCCTTTGAGTGTCTTACAGTCATAAGATAACATTTGAGGAAGGAAATGGATTGACTAAGTGTAGTGCGAGCTTAAGAGGAATCTCTATACCACAATATTCAGTAAGTGATATATGTAAACTGGTTGAAGTGTTGTAGATACTACTTGGTGACAAATACCTTCGACTAATATTTCTGTAAATGACATGATCTGAATAACTTACAGAAGTAATGTAATGTAGAGTAAGTATGACAAAAATATATACTCGTGTGTTAATATTGTTATAAAACAAGTAAGGAAAGGCTAATTTCGGGGCAACCGAACATTTTTACTCTCGCAATTTATTGATGTAATTTTATAAAGATAACACAATTTGATTTTGTCCATCTTCGAAAGCAACCTCCTCAGGGTGCCAAGGAACTGGTGTTTTGCGATTACAAGTCCGTTGAGAACGTTGGTACATCAAGGCGTATGAGCAACATTTTGTAAATTATTGTAGATTTTCAATTCGGTTAAAAGTGTATATCAGCACTTAGTGCAACAAAATAACAATTAAAATGGACAGTAACGGCTGCTTACGCTGAAAATCAAAAGCCTTTTCTTGATTGTTTGGGCGATTGTTTGTAGCAAAAGGTGCAAGTGATATGACAGTTACAGTTAAACCTGCAAGAGTTGTGTCTACAGAGCAAATGCATTCAAGAGTAACAAATTAACGACATA